>JAUIMM010000080.1:552500-2952500 GCA_031769625.1 Taudactylus pleione
GATACCCATCAAGGGAGACTGTTCAGACAGTCTAATTACATAGGTGCGCTGTGCAATGCCTTTCTACGAGCTGCTGGCGCATCTCTTAACATCCCTGCACTGCTGAGTCAGCGCTGGCTCACTTAAAAGAGTCTGACAGCGCTGTGTTTGACTGCTGCCGATGTGATCTCCTCCTCCCTCTGCTCTATGCCATAGTGGTGAGCAGCAGGGGTTAGTTTATTGCCGGTTAAGACCGGATGCAATAGCGCCGGGGCTCTACTCCCGGCAGTGAGGGGGCGTGGCTTAGGTCCGGCAGCCGTTACTGCTCCCGGGGAGCAGGCGCCGCATATTTTTTTTTTCTAGCCTCTCAGTTGGCGCGCACTACAGCTCAGGCATATGCAGAGGCTGTCACTGTACAGAGCACAGGCAGTCTGTAACTTTGCAGAGGCAGCTGCTTGCAGTGCAGGGAGAGGCGTAGCAGTTGGTGACTGAAGACGCTGCACTCACTGTACCGCTGCTGGAGTTAGTTCCAAGCACATTTGTCTACCTATGACATAATGCAATATGGGTAGCTTTGTATACATGCCTACATGAGTTAAGTGTATGTATAAGTATATATGTGTATATATATATGGGGCTTTCCTGCTTATATATACTGTCTGTTAAAACCAGTTTTGTTCTATTGATGTTTCCAATGAAAGAACTGTTAATAAATATATAGATGAAGAGGACCTATGTGTATAGTCTCCCCTGTGCGTAGCTGTAGAATCTAGATAGAACCTAGTTTGGTCTCTATTATAGTACAATGCTGAGGCATACTGAGCTGTTTACAAATTATGCACGCAGTGTAGCAGTTTTCCTGCTTACTTAGTCACGCAGCGGCATGGTCCATATAGAACTTGGCTCATTTCTGTAGTTCCTATATGGTGGTCAGATAATGTACTTATATTCTGTAGGGGAGAGCACTTCAAAACTGTCGACTCCACAACTATCCTAACTGCTGCCCTATGTCATTGTGATGTCACTGTGTAGAGATAGTTGCGACTATTTTACAATTGTCTATCTCAAGATGGCTGCTGTTTGATTAAGAAATTAATCAGTACTCACTAATGTCAGATGTTATTGACGCAGTACCTCTACAACCCGCCGCCACTATTATAGAGTGAGTGTCTGGACCCCTGACACTAGCTCAGGGAGGAACATGCCGCAGCCTAATACAGAGGCTGTGTCCATGTCACTTTGCCCTCCGCATGACAAATATGCCTGTATTCGTTAAATATAATGCAGTATACTTCATTGACCTGAGGTCGTCCTTTTGATCCCCACTTTGAAAAGGTGGGTTCAACTGGAGCTCAAATGGCTCACCTGATAAGGCAAGGACAGAAGGCTCCCAGGATCTATACCAGTCTGGGACAGCACGCTGCTAAAATATCAGGCCTACAGAGGACACACAGCACATCAGCAGTCTCCCTGCGTGGAGGTAAGCCACAGTTCATACTTACCTGGCAGGGGAGATACCATGATCACAAAGGTGGTTCTCTCAGGGCGAGGCGCATCCATTGCACCATGGGTGTGCTGACCCCCGATGATTTCTCAAAATGCGGAAATCTCGACTGCATAATTTGTGGAAGTGGGGGACTGCGTTCACGTTTTCTCCTGGATAAATTATCGTTATCTGTGACCTTGTATGAGGGTACATGTATGCGATATGTGTATATATATGTGTATGTATGTGTGTATGTGTATGTATGTATGTATGTATGTATATATATATATATATATATATATATGTATCGCTTCTTATCCTTGCCATAAAGGCAAGGGTAGGATTGTTCTTATCAGTTTTATATCTGATACCTTGCATATTTTAAAAAGAAAGATACTGCAATTGGCGGCTGGACTCTCCTCCTGCGGTGGGTTGGTACAACAACTTCGATTTACACATACTATTTATGAATGTATTTGTTATATGTGTGGGTATACCTATGCTTCCGCAATCATTAGGTTACCTCTAGTTCCACAGATGGGAAGCCAGCTGGGATTACCAGAAGCTGTAGGCTATAATATATTATATTGGCTCTATAGACTAGAGTCATGTTCTGCAGTTTACATTGTGATAGTCACAATTCCCTAAGGCATGGCTTCTAATATGCACCATATACTTGTCTGGGAGCCTTCTGGTAGTCCACACATGTATATAAGATAGGCACTTACACCCTTCTGGGGTTACAGTTTTGTTCCTGTCAGTTTATATCTACGGCGCCCCCTTTTTGGGGGAGTTATTATTATTACAATGTATGTGTATATAGGTGTATGTATATATACTCGCTTTGACAAAGGGGCACGTATCCCCCGAAACGTCGGCCTGTTTGTTTCAACATAGTTTAGATATACCTTTTTGATCACTATTTAAGTCTCGGAGTCCCGCTATTTGTGGTTCCTACTATGTATATATTTATATATTATATAGAGCATAATGATCTCCTGGTGCAGGAGTCGGACAAGTATACTTACTATGTTGACTTCTCATGCAACTATTTGTCTAAGTGTACGTGTGTATGTATACCGATATATTCATGTGTCTCGTATGACTACTTCCTAATAATTGGGAAACACCTGGTTTTTTTTTTAGCCCTAACTGGGGTTTTTTTACAGATATATCCTTTTTTACTTGGGATAATTATTGCATTCTATGTCTATGTACAGGTACCTTTCTCTGTATAGGTTCCTGTACTCCATATTATTGTTTAGTCGCATATCTCAATAAAATGAGGCTATAAAGTGGCCCCTGGTACATTCCTATCAGTACATAAAAATCCAGATTCTATTCCATCCTCAGGGCTTACTTGGTTAAATGACAACAGACCACACTTCTGTGCCTGAAGGTCTAGGGCCACCCACCGAATAGGCAGGGTCAGGCCTGGCTTGATTAGATTGGTGGGTATCCAGTAAATCATGGGCCCTGCGGTTCAAGTTTAATCCCTCATTGTGAACACTATGATTGTCAAGGGTCACTGGTGGGATCCATTATCAAATATGTAATATTTCTATGTGTATCTTGACCAGTACAGGGTCTTATTTAATTCTTTCACTATCCCGCCTCTTGATTAATACGCACTTAACCATTATAAGTGTTAATGTACTAATACTTACTCTAGCAGACCGTGCTTGGGGTATATGTATAATCTATATAAGGATACATATCCCTAATGGAACAAGCTCAGGTATAGAGTCCTGTAGTACGACCTTCTTGTTACCACTAACATTTTGCTAGTTTTCTACAGTCTCTCCTACGGCAACATCGCCAGACTGAAGACTGTGCTATGGAGCATTGGTTTTTAGCCCACTGAAGCTACTCTCTATTCCCGATGTGACGGGTTGCTGTGAGATGGAGAAGGTCAGTGACATTCTACATAGTTTCTAGAGTGCTTCTAATTGCTCACAGGTAAGCGGTACCCCACTATTGCCTCGGAAGATGCTCCGATTTCATGCAACCTGACACGACATAGCCGTTATTCTCCCTTATGCATCCTAGCTGCAGACTTAGTAGCCATCCGCTCTTTTTAGCAGTAGGCTCTACCCTTTAGAGCTTTCCTGGCGTGCATAGTTCCAACATTGAGAATGTCACTTTATTCTTCTGTTGGGGTTATAATGGACTGTGACTGTAGCGCCTGTGGGCTAATGCACATCTTTACATTAAAGCGTGACAGTCATTATGTTCCACGCAGGGGGCCTGGTTGGTTTTCCTGTTCAGTACTGTGAATATTTTCATCACACTGACAGGTACCTGATGGGTACCTCTATGGTTGTCCTAGTTCTGTAGCCTTGCTGTATGGTTGCTTCCCTATATTGGTAGCTCTCACTGGGTGACTGTTGCATCCGTGCTCTTTAACTGCTAGGGTAACCGGGTTGTTTTTTATACTATGTTCAGGACAGCAGTTGATACTGCCTACGCACTTCCATCATGTTGGATGTTGTTTGGAGTTTGTTGCTGTGGGTTTCTTTTCAGGTCGGCACAGTGGCTTGTGCTGTAAGGTCTCCACCTGGGATGCCCCATACACTAATTCGAGACCCGCCCCAGGCAGTAGTAACCACTCAATAGGCAGACAACTGATGGGCTGCCAGACATTCTGCCAGTGGTCTGGTATGGGGATTTCCAGCTGCAAGGTTTCAGTTGCTGTTTTTCCCTCTGTTTCTGAGTTGATTGTACTGCTGTCTGACGCTCTGAAAGGAATTGTGGTCTCGATTCTTTCAGAGCTGCCTCTGCCTCATGTCATTGGGATCTCTATCCTTATGGGAGACTTCTATGGTTTCACTCTGGTTGCCAACCTTGTAGTAGTTGGACCTCAAGAATGGTCCAGGGCGACTGTTCGGTCTTGTCGTTTGCTCCCTGTATACTCTTGTTAGGAGTCTGTGGACAGGATCAACTCTGTATCTGTAGATTGGTATTGTTATATGTATAACTGTATGAGTTATGTCCAGCAGTGCTGGGATTCTGCTGTCTCCAAATTATACAGCTTCTCATGTTCAACTCTGGTTCGTGCTTGGTCTGTTTCGGCTGAGCTTACGGTGTTCAGCTGTTTTCATCTGCGGCTGTTCTCTTGCTAGCAGTATTCCATTCGATTTACGCTGTAAGGTGTGGAATTTCTATGGCTGTTTAGCAAGGAGCCTTGATTGTCTCCTCTGCTCTACAACACTTGATCTTCATCTCTTGCCTTTCCATTAGGCCTACGGTTCTTGGTGATCCCGGTTTTCGGTTTTGCCAAGGGTTCGGCAAGTTCTCCGCGCTTCCCACCCGGGAGGTTGGCTTTGGGACGTCCCCACTGTCTTGAACTCCAGTGTCCCCTAGTGGATGAAGGAGAAAACAGGATTTTGATACTTACCGATAAATCCCTTTCTCCGATTCCACAGGGGACACTGGACGCCCGCCCAGCGCTGCGTACCTGCCATTTTGTTTGGTTTCTTATAAGGTTGTGTGACTGCATATGTTCCCTGCAGTTGGTTCCTCTGTTCTCTCTCATTCGGGTCTTGTTCCGTTCTGTGGTCCTCTCCTTCTCCTCGTTTTCCTATGGTCCTCCGTCTCCTCTTGGGCTCAGTTCTTAAACTGGGGCTGATGGGGCATAGAGGGGGAGGAGCCAGTCACACTTCTGAATTATTTAAAGTGCCAGGCTCTACTCTACCACCGTCTATACCCCACTGTCTTGAACTCCAGTGTCCCCTGTGGAATCGGAGAAAGGGATTTATCGGTAAGTACCAAAATCCTGTTTTCTGTTAATGGCAATAAAACTTGTTTGGAAAAAAAATAAATAAATAATGAATTCACTTAATATTGATACTAGCATGCTTCTTTACCCCAGAGCTATAACATACGGAGCTGTATTGAAGAGGACTCGGGGGTGCAAACCCTCCATTGCTGTGAAGTGCCGCCCAGTCTGACTTCCCAGATTCATGCAGCAGGGCCCTATTTGCTGCATAGGGGGAGGGGCAGGTTATATTAAAATAAAGTGGGCAATCCATTTTAGTCACGTGTTTGTACTAGAGATACGTGCGCCACACATGAAGCGGCAATTCTATTACCTTTAGCTGTGACTGGCTATTGCATGGGACAGTAGCTACACTATAGTGGCTTTGTACCTTTTACTGTTATTTATTTAATACACAATGCATGCTCAACAGTAACGGCGATACTTCCTTTCTGACATATAAAACAAGACACAAAAATAATCGATATATTGCTTTTTTTTTTCAAGATGGCTGCTTACCAGATCTCCTCCTCTATGATAGTACTTTGGTAGTGGTCCCTGCTCTGGTACTACACCATTTATTGTACTTGCATACAGCAGGGACATTTCCCCTTCGGTTTGGCTTGGGCCTCTCCAGAGCAGAAGAGATCCAGCGCAGCTGCTGCACATGAAAGCTGACTGCTGATTGGTGGAGCAGGGCGGATCTGGGGTTTGAACTGGGATCTCCAGGGTGGTTGTCTAGTTGTCGTCATACTGTCTGGCAACCACTGTTGTACAGCTTTGAATGTCCTGCATGTTTTCCTGCTTGCATTATTTATGCTTTCTCTGTCACGCTCGCCCTGTAAATGATTTAATTTGCCAAATTTCTGAGGAATACAAATTTACACCGATTGTATTTGCTAACAAGATAATCCATCTTCTATGGATCAGGCAGGAATATTTCCAGGTAATAAGTATTAACTCACAGGCAACTGTTTAACCCTATAATACTCTTCAGAGGTTTAGGGTAGAATTGACCTTGTTATATTATATTTTCAGCCACAGTTACTGTACCTTTTCAGCTTATGTCCTGTCTCCATAAGACCATCTCCGCCTGTTTCCCTGATGTTACGATATACCCTTATTTATGAAGGTTGGCAGTACACTACGTCTCTTGAGCTGTTATAAGTCTTCTTAAATGTTTATCCTATTCTGTCTGTGTAACTCCCAAACGTAGCATCAGATCTCGTGCGTGGAAGACCTGTCGACTGCGTCACATTATTATTTATCAGTATACAACTGTGCGTAAATCTGCAGCTGTCGTGAAGATGTTTTAAAAAAATTTAAATAAAAAGAAAACTGAATTATTTATTTTAACTCTGTGTCCTGAAGCAAATGCAGCACAGAAGACATCGCCGTTGCATTCAATAACCGGGGACAAATGAAATATTTCCGAGTTGACTTCTACGAAGCGATGGACGACTACACCGAGGCCATACGACTCAACCCGCATTTTGAGGTTCCGTACTACAACAGGGGCTTAGTCCTGTATCGATTAGGTGGGTGAGGCCAGATCGTTCTGTTTGTCTGTCGTTTCTATGTTGTATGTAGATGGGTAGAAAAATAAAGTGACTGAGCATTTAATTCAGGAAGCTGTAGTAATCCACTTCAATACAGGACCACCTTCCGTATAAATATATAGGGGTCAATTCAATTACTTGCGATGTACAGTACTCAGAATTATGCAAATTCGGACTGGGAACAGTCTGTGAAGGGTGCGAGATGCGGTGCCGTTGCCGCCAGTTTTAACGCCGTTTGCAACGGCAATTCGAACCCTTCACATGGAATAGGATTGACCCTATATTTGCGTTGGTAAAAGTGGTCTGCACCCCACTGAAACTTCAGTGTGCAACTAAACTAAGGGGGAGGAGTTGTCCATAGCAGCCAATCAGATGGTTGCAATTATTTATCAAGTACATGCCATAAATTAATATCTAGCATCTGATTGGTTGCTTTGGCAATACCTCTATTTGTCCTCTTTAGATGGTTTGATAATTCTCCCTTTAGCCGTAATGTGTCACAAGTCTATCAGCAAAAGTATCTGTAAATCTTTTACGCCTCTACAAACCAGCCCGATCTGCCTATCAGAGTAGTCCCGCCTCTGTAGTTGTCAGCTCACATGCCAAAGGGGGCCACGGTTTATGCCACATCTTTGTTTGCTATAGCAAGGGTTTCACTTCACTCCTTAGTAAATGCCTGTACGTTCAGTATCCCGGCACAGGGGATGCAGGAGCCAGAATCCCGGCATCCCGAAGGTAAGTAGCAGTGTTGGGGGGAGGGTTAGGTTTAGGCACTTGTGGGGGAGGGTTAGGTTTAGAGTGCGGGAAGGAGGAGGTTAGGTTTAGGCACTAGGGGGGAGGTTAGGTTCGGGCACCGGAGAGGGGGAGGGTTAGGATACCTACCAACAGGTGTCTGTATCCTACCCTGTCGGGATGCCGGTGCCGGTATCCCGTACCTATCTCCGGTAAACCACAGGAGAACATATTTGACACTGTATACAGGGATCTAAATCATCCGCTACAAGGTAAATACCAATTAAGTAACATAAATGTGCAGATGGATTCCTACAGCCAATTAAAGATTCAATTAGAAATATCTGTACAGCATACGGTTAGCTGAAATCTGTTGTATTGTCAATAAACATACATACCGATAGACTGACCTCTGCTGTGTAAACATTGTATTCTGTTTTTTAATCATTCATAGAAAAGGTTATACATATTATATACTTTCTGCATAAAGACGTGTTTTTCATAACAGGATTTTTTGATGAAGCAAATAAGGATTTCCAAAAAGTTTTACAACTGAACCCCCAGTTTGAAGATGCCAAGATCAGCCTGAGACAGAGTATTCTGGACAGTGAGGAAAGGAGGAAGAGGGGAGTCTGATGTCTAGAATAGATCTAACTGTCATTTTTCAAACACAGTCTGTAAAGTGTAAGTTAGAAGCTGATTGGTTAGTGCCGTATCGCTCACAATTTTATCTCTATCCAGTCTTTGATACATAGGCCCCTAAAAGTCTTAGTGGATGGAGACCTGCAAAACTACTTTAGTTTTGTTAAATGTTTTAAGCAGGCTGAAACAGTATGTGCATTCTTGGACTTGTAGTTCTGCAAGAGCTGAAGAGCTTCTAGTCGTTCATTGATAACTGATTGCAAAAGGAGATTGAATACATTGGTGCAAAGACTGCAGAATGCCGGTGTCCAACTAGTGTCACTCGGCCGGGCAATAGTTTATGAGAGAGAAGAACTAGCAATCCAGGTGGGGAACAGAAAGAATGTACAGTAACTCTCCATAGCTATCACAGGAAACCTATGGGAGGAGTATACATAGTTCTAGGCTAAAGTGGTAACTTATGTGCGTAAAGCCACTGTCAGTAGTCGCAGTGATAGGCGTCAGCTCTAAGGTCTCAGGTAATGCTGCTCTTCTACCTCACATTCATCTCACAACTAGCTCATTAGGGGACATTTCTCCAGCACACAATTTACATGAATGAGTTTATACCGGCCCTCTTGCTGCTCTTTCTACATTCATTGCTTTAGCTTTCATCATTTTTGTGCCTTAATGTATTAATAGCTACTAGACAGAGGGGCTTATGCAGAGTATTTAGGAAACGTCCTTTGTATGCAAAGCAATATATTACATATGTCTATTAGCAACACTACCCTGCAGATGGACAGTCTTACATGAGGGGTACGTACGTGTATGAGCAGGGATATGTATATTGGGTTTAGCTCTGACCCTTGAGAACTGAAGTTATTGTGCATAAAAAGGGCAGCAACTTATTTAGCTCATTAAATAATCTAGTCCCACAAAATGTAATATTGTTCTTCTACTGTTGAAATCTGGGTGTGCTCATCTGCATGTCCCTGAGCAGAAGGTACAATCCTCTGCACCCTCTCTGATGCCCCAATTAGGCTGGACAATCCATGCATTTTCCCATAAATACATATGTGCAAGCCTCAGGCCATGTTCTATGGGTATGCAACATTCTATCCCCCACTGTACATTAGTGTTTCCCCATTACCGCTTCCAATAAAAGGTTACACACACAGATGTAGCAGGGTAATGCTAAATAATTAGTTTCAGATCAATATATTACTCAGCATTTCATGGTGATAATGTACCACCTTATGTAGAATAAATATGATCCATTAGATGAAAATGTACCACGTAAATATGCACAAACTACAAAATAAAATCACACATTACACATAATTAAAGGAAATAAGTCAACAGGTCCAAAAATCTATACAATAGGGCTGTAGTCATTATGAGATTCAATGCGGTTTTATTGGGTATGGAGTCAGAATAGATGCACACTACTCCCGGGCACTACATTTCCCCCATGGCGGCTATGCAATTAATGGGCATAGTATAGGGGAGGACTGCAGAGATGAGCCCTCGCCTTTATTGGTTTCATCTCGATTGTGGTGTCTCTCTTATTTTTTCTTATCATGACTGCGGTTTTGTGTAACATTATCTTATTTCTAATCATGTAATACAGTAGTTTAATACAATTATGGATCAGCCAATCCCTTTTGATTCCTGTAAACGGCTCTAACCTGAGATCTACACTTAGGCTAGTACTAGTATTTGTCAATGTTGATTTGATCTGAATTTATTTAAATGACAATATATTATTCGTCAGCATTATATGCTGATATTGGTTGTACATATTATGACGTTTTATTCATTAACTTTAATAAAAATACATTTATTTACAATTGGTGGACTCTGATTTCAAGTTCTGCAGGTGCTTTACTCCTCTCCTTTTTACTTATAATGTTTAACTGCATAAATATATAAGGGTAAATTTACTAAGATGGGAGTTCTATTAAGAAGTGATGTTGCCCATAGCAGCCAATCAGATTTGGGGTATTCTCTTCTAGAAGGTGCTAGATACATGAGAAGTAGAATCTGATTGGTTGCTATGGGCAACATCACTTCTTAAATAGAACTCCCATCTTAGTAAATTTACCCCTTAGTATGCGGTTATGTTTGTGTATACCTTTATGGATTGAGCGGCTTTTGCTTCTCTGATTTTCGGCATGGGACCATAGGTTTGCTGTTTGGGATGGGAATAGAGGATTGTTGGGTAAAGATAAATATTTAGGTGGAAGTATCTTCTAGTCCTGCAATATACCCACAGATGTGTCCTTGGTCATCTACCCTCAATTCGCCATGCAGCGCGTTACGCCTGGCGTGAGTGAGCCGCCAGATCCCCTGCAGCTCTGCTAGCGTCGGGCGTCTTTTTTTTTTTTTCCCGAAAATGCAGCTAAGTCCAATGCGACGCAGTTAGGACGCACCAGGAGACTGTGCTGATTCATTTGGTATATCTGCGAGCGACCGAGTCTGTAAACGGAACTTGTCCTGGAAAAAAGCTGCACCCGATGCATCGTAGCACTTCGTATGCTGATTCAGAAACTCCGTCGCACACAGATCTACATGGCTCATATCAAATATACGTGTCAAATTAACCAGCACAGTCTCCTGGTGCTTCCTAGACGCATCGCATTGCAACATGGACGCACTTCGGCCGAAAAAAAAGAGGCCCGGAACGAGCATAGTCTGACGGGACCGGTCTCGCCGAGAGGGGCTGTTTGGTGCTGCTGCACCAAAGACGAGTGAGGACACAATCTGTATGATCTGTGGTTCACAGCTAGGATCATACAATGAAAGTAATCAACATCCACGCAGAGATGTAAGAAGGGGTTACTAAAAGAAAGCAGTTGGAATGCATTTAATTTATTATTATTTTTAAATGTATGTGTAGTGAAATAATAGCCTGCAGTCATGTTTTTGGCTAATCACGCATGTGAACAGCAGACATGTCTGGGGTAGGCTTTGTGAACAGCGGATATCTGATGTATATCCAACTTTTATTTCATTTATGTTATTAAAACCCCATTTACACCTTTTTAGTTCACGTTTCCCAGCACATAGCTGCTCGTCAGTCTGAGATCTTTTTGCAGAGCATTACATAGCGTAGTCAGCTTGATGTACCATGGCTAATAAGTAGATCCTTTGCAAATAATCGGAGTCCTAATTCAGAGCATAATGCTAACGGCAGCAGGGGTTGTCCAACTGGTCACCCTGGGCCGTATTCTCATGAATATTAATTAAGGACACAACATGGCTGCCTCAGAGATGTGTAGGTGACACAGAGTGATGTCACGTGGGCGTGGCCTGCTTCTGTAGCACATGTAGGTGGATGTGTGTGAAACTAAAGTAGAATAGAGAATATATATATATATATGGCCAGTTTATATTGTAAGGGCTGGGGGCAGGGAGGGCAAAGCTGCTCTGACGTATCCATGGTTATTTTGGGACCTCTGGAACCCAGAACTCACAGAGAGAACTCTCCTGAAGTCAAACCGCATTATTGTATGTTAGCCCGACTGTCATTCTGGCCACATAGAGCATAAAAATCAAGGACACAATGACGTCTATTTGCACTGCACAAATGCACCCATGGTAGGTACACCGGGGGCTGAAACCCAATGCCATCATTCACCATCCTCACAACACTGTAAACGACAGACATCTGATTAGTGGGTATGGGTTGCAGGGGATTGGGTATGAAATACAGATGCCTTTTAAATCCCGACCCTGGAAGCCCGACAGATCATAATCCTGACACCGGCTGGTAAATATATTTAACCCTCCCCTCTAACCCTCCCTCGGGGGTACCTAACCCTAAGTCCTCCCCGCACCCTAAACCTAACCTCCCTTCTCTTAACCTAGAAACCCTCCGTGGGGTGGGGGGGGTGTAACCTAGCCCTAAATCACCCCAGTGGTACCTAAGCCAAACTCTCCCCCCTTCCCCCCGTGGCTAACAGGTTGCAACGCCCGGCTAACCTACGTTCGGTATGCCGGGCATCAGGATTTCGGCATGGGGCTAATGACAGCCGTCGGTATTTAGACCGCCGGCATCCTGACTACATCCCGGTTGCAGCACGTCATTGCTCTTTGCATTCTGTTGTTACATAAGCCATAGAAAGCCACTGCGGAGATCCTCTATTATTCCTTAAAAGCGCAAAGCACATTGGGACTGGAGACCAGATTACGTGGCGTCTATGACCTCTGCTCTCCATTAAGTCCGATGATGTAAATGCTGGCTTGGAACCTTCTACATCCTGAACATTAGAAATAATACAGTCAGAAGAAAACCTTTATTGCATCAAAAATAAATAAACGAACATTTATTTTGATCCAGATACATTACAAAAACTGTATTTAATACATATATATTTGTCTTATTAAAGTCAGTTTTTCAGCCTGACACACGGATTGTATGAAGAGGTGATTCCTGCGCCACGCCTGGCGTTCCTACAGGATTATTAAACAATGTATAAGCTGTTCTTGATATGTGCTAGCATTGTGTCATCTATCAGATATCCCCCACCAGAGCCATTTTGGCATTGAGCGCTTACAGTCCTGTTCCAGTGCAGAACATAACATACAGGAGGAGACGCAGTGAATAAAACTTCACATAATTGAGAATTTAGGCCAATGTCTTCTGTACAGTCAGTTTTACAGGAATCTTAAAACAAGATTGGCTTTACAGAATGGTCGCCAAAAGCGCCCTCAACAATAATAGCGTGTAGGAACTCTAAACTGCCTTTTAATCTATTGTCCATGAAGTAAAGCCCCCAGTGCTGGCAATTCCCATGTAATGTCTTCAATCTGGATTGCAGTAAAAATGATTTAAAAAAAAAAAAAAAGGTGTGGGGGGGGTCTAGGTTAAAGTTTGTTTCTCCTTAGAAAGTCGATGTATTTTCTGTGTTACTATATTTCATGTTGTGACATTCTTATCAGTTTATCTCATTGTGTTGCAAGGTCTCTAGTACATTAGTGTATATCATCTTAGCTGTATGTCTTGGCTGTCTAACAGAAATATAGAACTGTGAGGCCTGAAACTGTAGTAATTGTTTATTGGCAATAGACTAGACTACGAGTAAGGCACTGGGCTGTGACATCACAAGTTAGAAGCTAGGGGCAGGGGCACTACGGGGAATATAAAAATATATGTAACATGGGGGGAGTTGTACTAAGCCTTGGTGAGAGATAAAGTACCAACCAATTAAGTGGTGATGCCCTGAAAAAGGTCCAGCCAGAACAACTCCGGGGGCCCCACTCCCAAACGCTCACCCCAAAATAATTATTGCTACATAGTATCAGGGCATCACCACTTAATTCACATAGATATTTTGTATCACTTTTTCTAATTGTTTATTATTTGTAATTTTAATTCTTTCTCATTTCATTAACACGTTTCGATTTATCCTTACACATCTATCCTTTACACTTCACTATCACCTTTTTTCCCCTTTTCGTGTGGTGTCCTGGGGATGGTCCTTGGCTGGAATTTTTTGGGGTACCTTGCTTCTCGGACGTGAACCCCTTAATGTTAGGGACGCCAGCATAGAGGAGCCTTGACGATGGCCTGGCGCTTATTAATATATTTGCAAATGTATGTAACTAATACCTCTGAATCTCTATTATCATGTAGGATTTAAGTATTTTTTGTTGATATTGCTGCAGTGAGTTGGAGGGAATCTTTTCTGTGGTTCAGTGTAAACCCCGCCCTTTACGAGCACCTGTGCAATGTCATTAAGCTGATATGAGCGACCACCATACTTTTTGTCTGCAGTCTTGAGAGGCATGAAGGGAGCCAGCATTGGGAGGATGTGCTGGTCCTTATAGTGCCATGTGGAGGTTTCTGGGGTACCTCCAAGGTGAGTCAGCTCTCAGCTTATACATGTGCTGTTATTATGCAGTACATTCATTTGTAATTAGATGACCCAGAGTGGGTGCTACTATTATGTATTATGTAGCAATAATTATTTTGGGGTGAGTGTTTGGGAGTGGGGCCCCCCCGGAGTTCTGGCTGGACCTTTATCAGGGCATCAACACTTAATTCACATAGATTTTTTTTATCACTTTTCTAATTGTTTGTTTATTCTCATTTCATTAACACTTACTGATTTATCTTTACACATCTATTCTTTACACTTCACGATCACTTTTTTTCCTCTTTTCGTGTGATGCCCTGGGGATGGTCCTTGGCTGGAATTTTTTTGGGTACCTTGCTTCTTCGACGTGAACCCCTTAATGTTAGGGACGCCAGTATAGAGGAGCCTTGACAATGGCCTGGCGCTTATTCATATATTTGCAAATGTATGTAACTAATACCTCTGAATCTCTATTATCATGTAGGATTTAAGTATTTTTTGTTGATTTTGCTGCAGTGAGGTGGAGGGAATAGTCGTAGTTCTTAGAAATCATCTGTTGTCACCTGCAACACTCACTACTGAGTTCCAAACTGCCTCTAAAAGCAACGTCAGCACAAGAACTATTCATCCAGATCGTCATGGATTGGCACAAGCCTCAGATCACCATGCGCAATGGAGGGGTGTATAGCACACCGCTATTGGGCTCTGAAGCAATGGATTCATTTGTGACGTAATTAATCACCCTTTACTATCTGGAAGTCTTGTGGACAAATCACAGTTTGGCTGAGGTCAAGAGAATGTTACATGTCCAAATGCTATCTGCCATCTGATTGGTGGAGGAGGAATAATGTTTTGAGACTGTTTTTCATGGTTTGGCCTGTATCCCTTGTTTCCAGTGAAAATAAATTGCAGTGCTACATAATACAGTGCCCTGAGAATTATGATGTTCTAACTTTGTGGCAACAGTTTGTGGAAGACTCTTACCTGTATCGGCATGAAAGTGCCGCCATGCACACATCGAGGTTTATCAAACAATGGTTTGTTGAGTTGCTGTGGAAAAATTTTACTGTTCTACCCAGTACCCTGACCTTAACCCCATTGTACAACTTTGGGATGAGTTAAAATGCTGACTTGGAGCCAGGCCTTGTAGCCCAACATCAGTGCCCTACATAATGCTTTTGTGGCCGTTTGGATGCAAATCCCTTTGACTATGTTCCAAAATGTGTTGGAAAGCTGTTCTTAGAAGAGTGGAGGCTGTTATAGGAGCAAAGGGGAGACCGCCTTCATATTAATATGCCCATGGGTTTTAAATGAGATGTTCACCGAGCACATCACAACTTTTGGCCAGGTAGGTAGTGTATGTTTTATATGGGTATATTTATTAACATTGTTTTACTTAATTAATGTGAAAATGGGGTTTCACACCTTTTTCACATTATTTTAGTATCCCATAAATGTATTAAAGGGCAATTGGAGCAGTTTTCATGAAAAACTTCTCCAGTCCCTTCAATTCACATATTTTTAGTAAGCAGATCAAATTTCCCATACTTGTATAGGAAATGCAATATGCCTGAAATTTACTAAAAATCTTCCCCGGTTCCCCGACTCCTGCTCCACGACAGGCAGAGCAGAGTCAGGAGCCGACCCCTATGATCAGCTTTGTGGTCTAATTAGACCACAAGCTGATTCCTTTAAAAAAAAAAAAAAAAAAAGTTTCAAAACAAACACTTGCCTACATCGGGACCGGCGGATCAGCTGAGTTGCCGGAACTTTCCTGCATCTCAGCTGATTGCAGCATAATCTCTTCCGCTGGTCAGAGGAGGTCACTGCTTAGTCCTCCCGGTGCAGGTAAGTCTTCATCTTTTTTATGTAGAGGGGGTGTCAGCGGTGTTGGTGAGGCATCGGATGCCGATGGTGCGGTGGTGGTAGGGCAGCGGGGACAGTTGAGGAGACAGGAGCCGGGTAGCAGCAAGAGGAGGCGGGTCAGGCACAGCGGGGACAAGAGAAGAGGGAACCAGTTCCAGAAGGTCCGGGGAAGACAGACAGGGGCGCGCATGTGTAGAGTCTCACTGTATTTTTTGCAAAAAATTCAGGGGCAGAGCTGTCTCGCAAGCTCTGTCCCTGCTTGACAGTTTGAAACATTCTTGTGATAATTCCTAAATGTCTAATGCAAAAGTGACAAAATCTCACCACAATTGCATTTTAAATGCGGTTTGTGGTAAGTAGGCCCCATTTCGTCTGCTCAAACTGCACAGAACTTTGTTATTGTGTGTTGTTGAAGTAAAATTTTGCAGACTAACATCTGCTTGATCTTGTCCTGATCAGCTCCCAAAGTGTGGTGTGAAATTGATGTTTTTTTTTTCTGGACATGCTGTGTTTTATTGTTCACCAAGAACTGGGAAAAAAAAGCCTGTCCCGAAGCATGACCTGTTGATCCTGTATTACAGCCCTCGCTAAGAAAACGTTGTTAGACCACTAGATGGCAGCATGAGAACAATTTATTGTTACAATGTGAAAATACTTCTGAGATTTTGGATTTAAGTTTACTGCTTAGTTTACAGAATCAATGGCCAGTGAGTTCAGATCACAACTTTATGTCATTAGTAATCCTGGTTAACCCTTAATGAGAGTATATTGTAGCACCTTGTTCTATGTACTGTTAGATGAGAATATTTTAGATCTGTTAGGTTACCCAAGTGAATCTATATTGGGATTTTCCATGACAAATAGGGGTTTCTTTTTGTTAGGGTTTTGAAAGAAATTTTAATATCACACATCTTACATTAGATGAAAATAGTGGGTGTGAATAAGTGGGTGTAGCCCCGGGCAGTGGGTTGTCAAAAATTGTTAGATTTGGCAAAATGCGTTAATGCCATAGTGAATGAGTGACACAATATTGGGCCTGGGGACAGGGGGGATATCCTGCTCTGTAGAACCCTCTGTTGCTGACAGTACTTTTGCCTTGCAAATAGCATGTGATGCTTGGATTTTCAGATAACTGTCCCCATAATTAGGCATGTATCCTCAGATAATGGGGTCCTGGCATAGTATGGCATTGGGTACTCCACTAACAGGGTCCCAACATTATAAGGTACATATTCTCAGATAATGGCGTCCTGCCATGGTACAGTGTGGAATCTATTAATGTGGTCCCGTATGGTACGGTGTGGAGGCTTAGAAAACGAGGTGTCCACATGAGAAGATGATCAAATAACAGGGTCCCAGAATGGATTCTTCCTAGATCACAGGTTCTCAAACTCTTCCTCAGGACCCCAAACAGTGCTTGTTTTCTAGGTCTCCTCACAGGATCACAAGTGAAAAAATTAGCTCCACCTGTGGATATTTTAAAATGTGTCAGTGAGTAATGAATACACCTGTGCACCTGCTGGGTGACCTGCAAAACGTGAACTGTGAGGGGTCCCGAGGACCGGGTTTGAGAACCACTGTGCTAGATGGGATTGGTATGAAGGACTGCCGGACCTATGTCCCCGCAGCCTAAACCTAACCCTCCCCCCGGGGGTGTCTAACCCTAACCCCCTGTTCCCCTAGCCTAACCCTCACGGGCATGATAAGTAGTGGGTTCTCAGATAATGGGTCCTTGCATGGTAAGTAGTGGGTTCTCAGATAATGGGGTCCTGGCATGGTAAGTAGTGGGTTCTCAGATAATGGGGTCCTGGCATGGTAAGTAGTGGGTTCTCAGATAATGGGGTCCTGGCATGGTAAGTAGTGGGTTCTCAGATAATGGGGTCCTGGCATGGTAAGTAGTGGGTTCCCAGATAATGGGGTCCTGGCATGGTAAGTAGTGGTTTATAAGATAATGGGGTCCTGGCATGGTAAGTAGTGGGTTCTCAGATAATGGGGTACTGGCATGGTAAGAAGTGGATGATAATGGGGTACTGGCATGGTAAGTAGTGGTTTATAAGATAATGGGGTCCTGGCATGGTAAGTAGTGGTTTATAAGATAATGGGGTCCTGGCATGGTAAGTAGAGGTTTATAAGATAACGGGGTCCTGGCATGGTAAGTAGTGGTTTATAAGATAATGGGGTCCTGGCATGGTAAGTAGTGGGTTCTCAGATAATGGGGTCCTGGCATGGTAAGAAGTGGATGATAATGGGGTACTGGCATGGTAAGTAGTGGGTTCTCAGATAATGGTGTCCTGGCATGGTAAGTAGTGGGTTCTCAGATAATGGGGTACTGGCATGGTAAGTAGTGGATGATAATGGGGTACTGGCATGGTAAGTAGTGGATGATAATGGGGTACTGGCATGGTAAGTAGTGGGTTCTCAGATAATGGGGTCCTGGCATGGTAAGTAGTGGGTTCTCAGATAACGGGGTCCTGGCATGGTAAGTAGTGGGTTCTCCGATAATGGGGTCCTGGCATGGTAAGAAGTGGATGATAATGGGGTACTGGCATGGTAAGTAGTGGGTTCTCAGATAATGGGGTCCTGGCATGGTAAGTAGTGGATTCTCAGATAATGGGGTCCTGGCATGGTAAGTAGTGGGTTCTCAGATAATGGGGTCCTGGCATGGTAAGTAGTGGGTTCTCAGATAATGGGGTCCTGGCATGGTAAGAAGTGGATGATAATGGGGTTCTGGCATGGTAAGTAGTGGGTTCTCAGATAATTGGGTCCTGGCATGGTAAGTAGTGGATTCTCAGATAATGGGGTCCTGGCATGGTAAGTAGTGGGTTCTCAGATAATGGGGTCCTGGCATGGTAAGTAGTGGTTTATAAGATAACGGGGTCCTGGCATGGTAAGTGGTGGGTTCTCAGATAATGGGGTACTGGCATGGTAAGAAGTGGATGATAATGGGGTACTGGCATGGTAAGTAGTGGTTTATAAGATAACGGGGTCCTGGCATGGTAAGTAGTGGTTTATAAGATAACGGGGTCCTGGCATGGTAAGTAGTGGGTTCTCAGATAATGGGGTCCTGGCATGGTAAGAAGTGGATGATAATGGGGTACTGGCATGGTAAGTAGTGGTTTATAAGATAACGGGGTCCTGGCATGGTAAGAAGTGGGTTCTTAAATGGGTTGTGGGATGGTCAGTGGATTCTCTTATAACAGGGTCTGTCGGTTTTCCAGCTGCTTTGCCTTTAGTAAATGCTGCACGTTTGAATATGTTGAAATAGATCGCAGACGAACCTTCAGTTTCAGGTATATACAGCTAAGTGGTTAATTATTAAAACATATACATTATTTGTTGGAACATTTCTTCATATAGTAACTACATTATAAGTGTGATTGCTCTCTGCAAGTTTGTTCTAAACAGCGGGGACCCCGCTGGGGAAATCTAATAAATGGCTTATTAAAAATTGGCAGAAATATCCAGTTAATCTATTCTGGGGAGCTCTGTCCCATCATTCCTGGGAAAGTTTAATAAAATTTAGATAAAGCACTCCATGCTACTGGCATGTCTTTTTACCCAGAAAATATACCCATACAGTACATCTGTCACAGGCATCCAGTACTATCCTATATTATTATGAAATATGTAAATTAGTTAATTGCCATATTATTGATTGTAGTCATTTTCACTTTAACATACATAAAAACCAGGAACAGCAGTTTGATTACATACAGTGGGTAAAATAAGTTTTGAACACATAAACATTTTTCTCAGTACATATATTCGTAATGGGGCTATTGTCATGAAATTCTCACCAGATGGGTAAAAGCAAACAGCTCTCTCAAGGGAATCGGTATGTATTACCGCCGGACCTAAGGTAGGCGGATGAAATCCCGACGCTGGAAGGCCGGAAGATGAAGATCCCGACTAAGGTAAGTAAGTACCCTAACCCGCCCCTAATCCTCCCTTAGGAGTGCCTAACCCTACCTCCCCCTTCCTAGTGCCCAACCCTAACCTCCTCACAGGGGTGCCTAAACCTAACCCTCCCGAGGGGGTGCCTAACCCTAACCTCCCCCCTGGTGGTGTCTGACCCTAACCCCCCCATCCCCTAACCGTCTCGGGGGGGTTCCTAACCCTAAGTCCCTCCCGGGAGTCCCTAAACCTAACCCTCCCCCCCGCAGCTATGAGCTCCCGACGCCCGGCTTACCTACGTTCGGTATGCCGGGCGACTGGATTTTGGCGTGGGGCTAATGATGGGCTTCGGTATTTAGACGCCTATCATTAGTCCCATGCCGGGCTTTCATTGTCAGGAAACTGGTGATCGGCATTTCGACCGCCAGCTTCCTGACTACATCCCCTCTCAAGAACTTTGCAACCTTCTTGTTGCAAAACATTCTGATGGCATTGGTTACAGGAGGATTTCTAAACTTCTGAATTTTCCAGTGAGCACTGTTGGGGCCATAATCCGGAAGTGGAAAGAACATCATTTCACCATAAACCGGCCACGACCAGGTGCTCCTCACAATATTTTTGACAGAGAAGTGAAAAGAAGTATCAGAAGAGTTGTCCAAGAGCCAAGGACCACTTGTGGAGAGCTTCAGAAAAACCTGGAATTAGCAGGCACAATTGTTTCAAAGAATACAATAAGTAATGCACTCATCCGCCATGGCCTGTATGCACGCTCACCACGCAAGACTCCATTGCTAAAGAAAAAGCATGTTGAAGCTCGTTTAAAGTTTGCTGCACAACTTTTGGACAAGCCTGTGAAGTACTGGGAGAATATAGGACCTCATTCAGAGGCGGTCGTTAGATGCAAACGGTCGCTCTGAATGAGGGCGGCCGCTTGCATCTTGTAGTGCTGCCTCTTTGTCGATCGCTAAGCTGTGTGTTACCACCCACAGCTCTAGCGACCGACCAGGGTGATGGTTGCGATGGTCAAGACCATCGCGACCATCGGGGCTTGCGACGAGACCCTAAGGTTGGGTCTCGGCACTCGCAAGCCCCAGGGAGCTTCCTGCTCTGATCGAGCAGGAAGCTCCCCACTGACATCACTGCTGATGTCAGTGGGACCGCCCCCAAACGGCAAGCGTTCCTTCGGGAACGCCTGCGTTTGGCCAGCCACGCCCCCTGCCCGCCTCCCAAACGGGGCGAGCTGTCACTCACCATCGACAGCTCGCCGCCTTTGGTGCGAGTCCCCTAGCGACGGAGCACCCGTCGCTAGTCGGGTCTCACGCATGCGTACATCAGAGCCGGCTCCGACATGCGCATCCCCAGTGGGGGAACATCGACCCGGTTGCGAGTGCTCACCGCTTGCGACCGGGTCTGAATTACCCCCATAGTCTGGTCAGATGAGACCAAAATTTAACTCTTTGGATGCCATAATACACACCATGTTTGGAGGAGAAATGGCACTGCACATCACCCCAAAAACACCATACCAACAGTGAAGTTTGGAGGTGGGAACATCATGGTGTGGGGCTGTTTTTCAGCATACAGTAATGGCATACTTCATATAATTGATGGAAGGATGAATGGAAAAATGTACAGAGACATTCTTGATAAAATCTGCTGCCGTCTACCAGGATGCTGAAGATGAAACAAGGGTGGAGATTTCAGCAAGACAATGATCCCAAACACACAGCCAAGGACACTCTCAGTTGGTTTCAGAGAGAGAAAATAAAGCTGCTAGAATGGCCCAGCCAATCCCCTGACTTGAATCCAATTGAAAATCTATGGAAAGAACTAAAGATCAGAGTTCATAGAAGAGGCCATGGAACCTTCAAGATTTGAAGACTGTTTGTGTGGAAGAATGGGCCAAAATCACACCTGAGCTATGCATGCGACTAGTTTCTCCATACAGGAGGCGTCTTGAATCTGTCATTACCAACAAAGGCTTTTGTATGAAGTATTAAATAAATTTCAGTAAGCATGTCCAATACTTTTTCCCTGTGTCATTTCACATTATTACACATAATTTATGTACATCTATGGTTTGATTTCTTTGCATGTGTGGATTGTATGGGTTTTTACTGACATTTGGTGAAAATTTTATTACAATAGCCCCATTACAACTATATTTACTGAGAAAAATGTTGATGTGTTCAATACTTATTTTACCCGACGTATGTCTGTGTGCACTGCTCTCTTTTATAATGACTCCGGGAACAAGGCGAAACCAGTCAGAAAAGGCGAAACCAGTCAGAAAAGGTGAAACAAGGCGAAACCAGTACCCTGTTTTTTGCCATGCATTGTAGCTCCTACTTGGATTATCTTCTCCAACCCCACACTAATTAGGACATTTTGTGTTGAGCTCCCCAGCCTTGTATAGTAAGGTTCTGGTAGCTGCTACTACTGTGACTCTGAAATCAGGATCCTGGCACTTACCACTATACAGCCGCTTACAACACAGAGACTGGAAGCGGTCACCAGCCGCATCTACTGTACCTGGAACAGTAGCCAGCGTTTACAGGACACACCATGGGACCACAATGAATATAACCAGATTATACTGGTATAACGAACTCCGCTCATAAGTCCGTGAACACTATTTAATTACCGGGACTTTTAGTTCCTTATTTTTCATTCATTTATTTAGCACTTTTAGTGCCATTTTGTTATTTCAGTTATATCTGTCGAAGTGCAAAAAGAGCTCTGTATCGATTTAAATTTCATCCTGGAACTTGTAGTCTGTAATATTTGAAGGAGGGATATCTGGTAGATTTGCTTTGGCTGGTACATCAGACCCAGTCGTTAACGTTTACAATTGATTGTTGTTTATTTGTATGTGTTTATTATAGAAAGATGTTAACTATGTCAAATTATTTTTGTGACGTGCCTTGGTTCTGTTCTGCCACAACGTTATACCTTTTGTTATATATAAGCGCATTTACACTAGTTGTTCTCTTTTTAAAATCAAATAATTGCCATAGAATCAATTGTAGTCATTTTTACTGTAACATAGATAAATACCAGGAACAGCATTATGATTACACCTTTCTATGTGCACTGCTACTAGTAATAAGTTACAGAGGGAGTAAAGCTCCTATTTCACATTGATTATTTATTTATATATATATATATATATATATATATATATATATATATATGCTGCATATTTCTAAGCTGAATAACGTACATGAAGTAACTGGAGTGTGTATACGTAACCTAGTATATCTACCATGCTCTCTTCCCCTCCTCTGCATCAGGCAGCCATGTAATGATGGAGGAGTTTCTCTACAGTGACTGACAGTCAGGAAGACTTGCTCTGCACAAACGCACAGTGTGGATTGTGTGATTCATACACTGGACCAAGGCCAGGGGTGTCACAGAAACTCATATGCCAGCAAAATCGGCTTTTTGACCTGTGTCAGATCTCATTAAGAGATTGTCCTAGCGATGTGGGAGTAAAGATTTAGCTGTCTGTAAGTAAATAAAAGAGCCAGTAACTTTGCAGCTGGGTAACACCAGTGGGGCAGATGTAACGTGCATAGAGATATATTGGTCTATTTACTAAGCAGTGTTAGGAGACAGAGTGAAAAGTGATAAGGTGTCAGCCAATCAGCTCCCAACTGTCATTTTTCCAACACAGCCTGTGAGTTGACAGTTGGGAGCTGATTGGCTGGCACCTTATCTCTATTCACTCTGTCTCCTAACACTGCTAAATAGACCCCTTAGATGTGGGGGGGGGGCATGTCCAAAGTCAAATCTAAATTGCAGTGTAATAATAAAGCTGTCCAGCATCTGTGGGCTACATGCAAAAGCAGCCAGTATTTACCCTGCATGCAAAAGAACACCAATGTATTTGCACCCCTTGCATTGCAGCATGGGGCCTTATTCAGAGATGGCCGCTAATGCCGCCGCAGCTGCGAATTTGTACGCAGCAGCTATGTGAAAGTATGGAAGTGTCGCAGCCGCCGGTTTTTGTATTGAGGCGCCCACCGGCGACGACACACATCCAAGCGGCTACATACAAAGATGTAGCTCGGGCACAGATCAGTCAATTATCGGACTGCTCAGTAACGCTATTGTTGCGCAAAGTGGCTGCGGGAGTGGTCTGAGCCATTTTTACTGTGTGCGGAATTGCAAGCAGAGACACGTCCTGAAAATGGTGGCGACTCGCCTGCGTTTCAGTTGCTACATCCCCATTGATGCCCACAAACAGTCCAGGTGCAAAGTTACAGTACTTGCTTATTTCTCTTTGCTCCCAACTCAGAATCATCTCCTTGATTACGGGACTTCATATATTATTATTATTATTATAGATCACCTCTGTTGTGTCGCACATGGTTCTGAAACTGTCATTACGACTTTCTGTGACGTATTTTATCCTCCTAGCGAGTTGGATATTCACTTGCAGGTCTTCTAGGGTTTGCAGAGTTATTTTAGTGCAGTGAAATGAAACCGTGTACCACTATCTATGTTACTTTAATGTGTGTGTTCATACCAATACATTATATTGCAAGATGTCTCAACGGGTATAGTTAAATGGTGGACAATGTCTAGATAGACACCAGATGTTGGACAGGCAATAAGTTCGACAGGACAAAAGGTCAACACCCTCAAGGTAGACATGGAAGAAGGTCAACAGAGTCCAAAGGGTTGACACACAAATGGTCTTTGTTTTCTAACACTAATCTTCACCCTAATCCTCCCCTTGGTGCCTAACCCTCCCTCCTGGTGCCTAACCCCAGGGCCGAAACTAGGATTTTTGTCACCAGGGGCAAGACAGTAATTTGGCGCCCCCCATGTAATTCCCCTTGCAGTAGTGCCCATATTGTAATGCCCCCATAGTAATGCCCATATGTTAATACCCCCATAGTAATGTAGTAATGCCCCTGTAGTGCCCACCATACAGTAATGCCCCTGTAGTGCCAATGCTCCCATATTAATGCCCCTGTAGTGCCCATGCTTTCATAGTAATGCCCCTGTAGTGCCCATGCTCTCATAGTAATGCCCCTGTATTGCCCATGCCCCCATAGTAATATCCCTGTAGTGCCCTTACAGTAATGCCCCTGTAGTGCTCATGCCCCCACAGTAATGCCCCTGTGGTAATGCCCCTGTAGTGCCCATGCCCCAATAGTAATGCCCCTGTAGTGCTCATGCCCCATTATTAATGCCCCTTATTGCCTATGCCCCCATAGTAATGCCCCTGTGGTAATGCCCCTGCCCCCATAATAATGCCCCTGTAGTGCAGCTTATTAAAAAAAAAAAATACTTACCTTGAACCCCGCTCCTGCATCCAGCGTCGCGTCCGGTCCGCCGGCTGCTCCTTGGAACTATGGGGGAGATGTCATGACGTCTCCCCCATAGTGCCCGTGGGGAGAGCCGGAAGCTGGAGTTCGGGAGAGAACTCCAGCCTCCGGCTCCGGCTACACCGCGTCGCTGCAGAGAAGGAGCCGGGCGCCCGCTGGTAATAAATATTACCAGCGGACGTCCGGCTTGGAGCCTCTCTGCATTGCCGGGCTGGAGGTCACTGGCACCAGGTACAGCGGCTCACCCGGTGCACGTGCACCTCCAGGCCCCCCCTAGTTGCGGCCCTGCCTAACCCTAACCATCAGGGTAGGTGCCTGCTCCTAACCATTCCTTCTAGTGCCTAACACTAACCCTCCGGCAAGTACCTAACCCTCCCTCCTGTTGTCAACCCGAACCGTCGGGATAAGTGCCTAACCCTAAAGAAACACAAAAAATGTGTCGACTTTTTGTACCTGTCGACCTATTGCCTGTCTAACATCTGGTGTCTAACTAAACATTGTCGACCTTTTAACTGTCTATCTGTAGTCCGGATACTGTCTCCACCCCTATTCATATTGGAGAGGAGCAGGGGCTGGCAACTGTTAAGGTGCCTAGTACACACTAGACCAGTCAGATTCAAAGAGCCCAAAAATATCTGTAGGTATGTCAAAGAGCCGAAATCATGCGCATGCCGAAGACGCACATTCAAAAAGGGGTGTGGCCTTTTGCCAGCTAGGCCACACCCCTGGTACGATTTTTGTAGGAGTATGTAAAAGCACATGCACACAATCACCGTGGAGGTAACTATTAAAGAGAAAGAAAAAGAATAATATAAAAAAATAAAAATCCACATAAAATACACTGAAACAAGCCAGATCCACATAAAATACACTGAAACAAGCCAGATCCACATAAAATACACTGAAACAAGCAAGATCCACATAAAATACACTGAAACAAGCCAGATCCACATAAAATACACTTAAACAAGCCAGATCTACATAAAATACACTGAAACAAGCCAGATCCACATAAAATACACTGAAATAAGCAAGATCCACATAAAATACACTGAAACAAGCCAGATCCACATAAAATACACTGAAACAAGCAAGATCCACATAAAATACACTGAAACAAGCCAGATCCACATAAAATACACTGAAACAAGCAAGATCCACATAAAATACACTGAAAAAGCCACTTCCACAAAAACACAATGGAAAAAAAACAAACAGATTCACATAATACAATTCAGCCCCTCCATGTGTAACTCCAGCGGCCCCTGATGTGTCACAACAGCAGCCTCTCCATGTGCCTGTATTAGTCAGGGGAGCCGGCAGGGGAGCCGCATCAGGACAATGGAAGAGCCACAGGTTGGCCACCGCTGCACTAGGCGATGTGGTCACGATGCGATATCTTGTCCAATTTCCCCTTGAACTCTCCCCAGCAGTTGTGGGCACGATTTGGTGTTAAAAACTGTCCAAATTACCCCACGATCTATCATGCATTAGGACACATTTACATGATCTCTTGTTCCGATGCGTCGGAATCAGGCAGATGGTGTAAAATATCGCATAGTGTGTAGGCACCTTTAGCCTGGGGGGGGGGCAAATTCAAGACAGTGGCCAACCGAAAAGTGAATGCGACAAAAACCTGAAGCGGTGGTTTGTTTAATGTGTATGTGGTTTAAAATTATGTCACAGAACTATATTCAAATACATCTACCAGCCCCCTTTGACAAAGCAGGGATAATTCTAGTAACATCTATATCAGGGGTCAGGGAACTTTTTTACCTTTTACCCCAAAATAGATTTAGATACGCCGACGTTACCCCCTTGATTTGAAAGGAAGGAGATCATATAGCAGTGCCCCCGTATAATGCCCCTGTAGTTGTGCCCCTATAGTTATGCCCCTGTAGTAGTGCCACCATATAATGCCCCTGTAGTAGTGCCACCATATAATGCCCCTGTAGTAGTGCCCCCATATAATGCCCCTGTAGTGGTGCCCCCATATAATGCCCCTGTAGTAGTGCCCCATATAATGCCCCTGTAGTAGTGCCCCCATAGTTATGCCCCTGTAGTAGTTCCCCCATATAATGCCCCTGTAGTAGTGCCCCCATATAATGCCCCTGTAGTGCCGCTTGTACAAAAAAAAACACTTACCTTAATCCCCGCTCCTGCATCCGCCGCCATCCTGTCCGCCTGGCTGCTCCTCAGAACAACAGACGTTATGACGTCTCTCCCATAGTGCACATGGAGTTCAGAAGAGAACTCCAGCCTCCGGCTAACGCGGAGCTGCAAGGAAGGCTGCGGGTGCCCGCCGGTAATAACATCTCAGCAGGTGTCTGGCTTAGAGCCTCCCTGCGGCACAGCCGCGCATGCATATGAATCATTCTATAGAATGATTCATATGCATGCCCGGCTGTCCGTCCATTAATCCCAGGAATTTCATTTTTACCCCATGTGGGGTAATTTACCCCTGTTCCCTGACCACTGATATATATAATACACAAAGATTTATACAATACAGGGAACATTCCAGTATCCAACATACAATAGAGAGAGCATTCTAGTGACTTAAATACAATACAGGGACCACACTAGTGGACAATATACAATAAAGGTACCATTCTAGTGACTAATGTCTACAGCCTCTAAGTTGTGGAATATGAAGCTATAAGGTAAAAACCAGTGTGCTTTACCATCTGATACACATGCATCGTTGCTCACAAGGGGCCTGATGCTGAGTTGAACAAAAGCCTGTTGGCAGATCATATCTTAGGTAGTTTTGCACTGTGCATGTTCCAGTCCAAATGTATTATGAATACCTAATAATCTTTATACCCTAATGTCGCTATTTAGCGTTGTAAGTCGCACAAGAAATAATTGCTTTCCAGAAAGTTATTATTCACATTAAAAGCATTCAGTTACACGCTATGATCTAAATACAATTTAGCGCAAAAGATTATACATTAACAAGGTACAGTCGATACATACGCAGGCCCTCTGGATCCAGATTTCCCGGTATCAAAGGTGAAGCCTCCGTCAAAAGAAAGATTAAGATGACTAACTACTGAATATAGAGCGTCTGAATATATAGCCTTACAGAGAGTAGGCAATACAATAGAAACGAGTTGGCATAAACCCATAGGTTCTTCCTCTTGGTTCTTCTGTTAAGATACAGTTCATAGGTCAATTTGAACAGTAGTGGTTCAGCCCTCCAACGGCCCTTTGTGTGTGTTTTCCCAGCGAATAAGTAATCAATAGACACTACATACAAAGTACATTCTATCACCTAATTCTCTAATTTAGAACTTGCAGATGCATGTTGCGATCTCCTTGCCAATGGAACCGGAGATCTGCAAATAAACAGCGGTTTAGAATGGCACCAAACATGATCTGCTTATCATGTACTAAACCTTAGATATTAAATACATTCATTTCACAACATAATTGATAACGAATAAGGCCCTCATTCAGAGCCGTACGCTCTGAGCAGAGCGCACGTTCTGAATGAGGGCCGGGCTCCATTTTCATGGAGCGTCCTCCTGGACACTCGTATAGCTGTGGGTCACCACCCACAGGCTATACGAGCGTGCTTTTTGATGGCCGCGATGGTCAAGACCATCGCGACCATCGAAATTGCGAGCCGGAGCCTGCGGTTGAGGTTTTCAACCGCAAGCTCCGGAGTGATTTTGGCTCTATCAGAGCCAAAATCACTCCCACTGACATCACTAGTGATGTCAGTGGGCCGGCTTCTGACGGGAGGCGTTCCCGTGGGAACGCCCCCGTCAGGGAGGCACGCCCCCGGCACGCCCACCAAAGGGGGCGTGCTGTCAATCAACATTGACAGCACGCCCCCTTTGATCGGACAGCCGCTCGCGAGTGGGTCTGAATCAGGCCCTAAAACCTCTAATATTAACCTTAATGCTAGGGAACCTTTCAGTGTAAGTGTGCAATGTGTGAGTGTAGGGATATTAAGTGAAGATGCTAGTATGCATTGTGCGTCTACGTGTTTGTGGAGTACACCATGGTACGTGCTTTGTGGGGTTGTTCATATTATGTGTATTAATAAATGTACGTATTGTAGCGTGAGGACTTTTAATGTAGGGCAGTGGCAGACGCATGACGCTAATAATCATAATATAGCGCCGTACACGGAGCTATCGTGTAGGCGCCGCAAAATGGTGTTGTGCAGACAACGCAAAATGGCGTCGTGCAGATATTAATTTTAAGACCTGGTCTCAGCCAATCATCCGGTTTCGACAGTATAGAAATGAAAATGATGCATGACCTATGTATATGACGCATGTATGCCCCCAAACCCGTGTATGATGCATGAGTGCCCCCTGATCTGTGTATGATGCATGAATGCCCCCTGATCCATGTTTGCTGCAGGACTGTCCCCTAACCCTGTGTATGACATATGAATGCCGCTGACCCGTGTACGAGGCATGAATGCACAAGTGACGCATACTCCGGGGCGGAGGCAGCCGAATATATTCTGCGCTGTTACCAGTGTCTGACCCGACTGGCCTCAAATTTTGACAAATTCCAAGCATGGATTAGGCAAGAATGTGCGGCCATCAGTCAGTATGTGTCCCAGAAATTGATTGACAGCATGTCAGGGCGAATTGCAGAGGTCTTGAAAAAGAAGGGTCAACACTGCAAATATTGACTCTTTGCATAAACTTTATGTAATTGTCAATAAAAGCCTTTGACACGTATGAAATGCTTGTAATTTTACTTCAGTATACCATAGTAACATCTGACAAATAGTTCTAATAACACTGAAGCAGCAAACTTTGTGAAAACCAATATATGTGTAATTCTCAAAACTTTTGGCCACGGCTGTACACATGAATTGTCTGCTGTTGCACTTGGTCCAATTTCTATTTTTGACTTCCCTGTCAGTGCCCTACTACAGCCTAGATTAATGAATTAAACAAACCACAGAGTCTACAGTCATAAAGGATCATTTACAAATAAATATAAATGCGGCCCTATGTATACAAGAAGTAAACGGATTAGTGCTTCATGGTAACAGGATCCCAGGGTCCATGTATGCGCACAGGCACAGGGACCTCCGAGTCATAAGCCCGAAAGTCTCCAGGCCACAAAAGGACGGCTCTCATTGGGAGAGCTGTCCTTTGCTTAAATCATCATGCATATGGCGTTACTAAACGCCGGTGTGCATGTGATGATTGGCGGGATGCATCCAAGAGCTGAGTGAAAGATGGAGAATTGGGGCGCTCCAGCTGTGTGCAGACTAAACACATCTATACGCCTTGTATTGTGCCCGCATACAAAAAGATCCAGCATTATGGAGTGAGTAGAGAGAGGAGGTATTGCTGGGTCCTGAGACATGGTGGGGAGCTTTATATTAGAGATGTGCGGGTTCGCATTTCCGAACATATCCGAGTAAATCCTAACCGCACATCTCTATTTTATATAGATTCATATAATATACAGTATGTGCAAAATTAAATGTGCTGCGTTCCTGTGTTTTCTGTGCAGTGCTCACTACTGATGTCCTGGGGGAGATTTATCAAACCTTCTTAAGAAGAGGACACGGGGTAGTGTTGCCCATAGCAACCAATCAGATTGCAGCTATCAATTATCCAGTACATTCTATAAAATGATAGCTATAATTTGATTGGTTGCTATGGGAAACAGCTCCATTTGTTCTCTTTAGAAGTTTTGATAAGTCTGGGGGAAGGGTGTCCTGTAAACCCCTCTCAAAGATGGAAATTCCCCGCCTCCTCCACTATTTTAGTTTTTAAATAGATTTCAAGTCCAGAAATAATCTGTTTATTCACAGAAAAAAAAAAAAAAAAAATGATTTGTATTATGTTGCTTAGCTGTCAATACATTTGGGATCTTTTTTTCAATCTTTGGATGCGGTAACCTCAGCACAGAGTTATCTCACTGTTTCCAGGGTGCGTCTAACACCCCCCCCTGGCATTATTGACACGAGAAACTTCTCACAATATCTAAATACAAATGGTGGCTGGAGTCCAGCCTCTCGCTCCCTGTGTAAAGTATCTATACTGCAATTCAAGCACAGCTGCAATATTTATGTAAGGGATATTATTTATTGTATGGAACCGGGATCAGAAAAGCATGGAAACCCTCATAAGTCAGCTCCATAAACTATGTTGTCGAGTCTCCCAGTGCAGAAAGTAGTCCCTGTAGATAACGCAGTGGAAATACCCCTACCTATATTTTGACTTCTTGTGTCTGGGAAATATAGCAAAGCTTTCTTCACATCCAGCAACGTGATCTCTGCGGTCTTAGATAGGCCTGTCTAACAACATCTATTACCTCTGCGGTCACTAGAGCGCAGGGATACGAACATCTGCTGTCTTGTGGTTTTTCAGGCTCATTTACAGCGACATGTCGAGGTCTGTAGGAAAGTGTCCTAGCTTGTGGTAGACTAGCAGGGACATACAAAATGGCAGCCGGCCAGGATCAGGGAATCTCCCCTTGCAGCCAACATGAAAGTGTTGTGTTTCTTTTTTTTTCTTTTTTTTTTGTTTTACTAGTCCTCTGCATTTTCCTCAGTTGGGCCATTATTTTTGCAGAACGTGGAAAACTAAACCGCACTGTGTGTTTCGCAATGACAGCGATATATCAGAAACAGGCTGAGGGTTACATAATGTCAGGGACATGAGGAAAAATGGGATGATTATAGCCTTGTACAATTGTTGTGGTAAAGATAGAAACAAGTGTTCCTGAGATGTATTTCTAGATAGTGACGTTTTTTTATCCGCCCGTTAATAACCAGGATTCAGGAGTGGTTAACAAATCAATCAGATGAGCAGGAGGTAGATTTGCTGAGGTCAGCCTTTCTGTTTTCTACTTGGTGAAGAAATTATATTGTGCAATATTATTTTCCTGTAATCAGGACTATTTTTGGTACTGCCAGTTCAATGACACTGGTTGGTGCTTGCACGAGCCAGTCCTTACTATAAATAGAAGCCTGTGGAGGAGATGTACTAAGCCTTGGAGCGAGATAAATTGGAGAAAGATAAGGTCTCAACCCATCAGCTCCTGTCAGGTTACAGGCTGTGTTTGAAAAATGACAGTTAGGATCTGATTGGTTGGTACTTTATCTCCCCCCACTTTATCACTCTCCAAGGCTTAGTACATCTACCTGGATAAGATAAGGGGGAGATGTATCAAACCTTGAGAGAGAAAGTGGAGAGAGATAAAGTACCTATAAGCTTCTGCATACCTCCCAACTTTTCTACTGTACGAAGAGGAACACTTAGTGCGCTGGAGGCACGCGTCCAAAAAGGGGGAGGGGCTTCGCTAGTAGGGGTCGTGGTCTCTCGGAAACAGGGCGGAGCCTCGCGACAACCCCTGTTTATGTCAATATAGGGGTGTGCCCAGCACTCTCCGAGATGCTGGGCAGCCCCCAGGGTCTCCTAGAGGTTACAGGTGAACAGATGCCGTGCACATGCGCATGGCATCTGTTCACCTTCTGCACACCCGCTGCTCTGCTATGCAGAGCAACGGTATGTGCTCTCCCCAACTTGTGATTTTAATAAAGCTGTCTGTCCTCTGCCTGTACATTACACACTGCACATCACCAGTTGTTTTATGGTGGGAACATGAATCGATATAAAACAATGCTGTGTACCATGAAGTGTGATTTTCCAGTTATAACATTGTGCCTACAGGAATTGTCCCACAGCCTTGTCAGTGGTCTGACATAACACTGAGCACAACAGGCGATCTGTAACGTATACTGAAGAGTGTTGTCTTGTCCTCTGGCACAAGCTTCCGGTCTGTTTTCCATTCCCCCGACACGGCAGCCAAAGAGACCACGGTCTCAGCCAACAGCCTTCGGCGCTGTGCTAGTGCATGTACAGGACTTTACAGGCTCAGGTCTCCCACATTTCACAGATACATGGAGACTGCATTTGTGATGATTAGTTTTGTGATAGATGATAGATGTGGACGGATAATCGGTACAACCGGACGCAATTCTCCCATTATCCGTAAAAAACTATGCAGCTGCTGTGTGAACTGCGTCCATCTCTAAATCAGGCCCATTGTACGGTATTTTTTAGGTTTTTCCATGTGAACAGAAAATTAAGAGTTTGCTGTCCAGATTATAAAATACATACCATGGTGGTTGAACCCGAAAACAAATATTGATATTTTCAAGATTGGATCGACCAAAAGAATTTAAAACGGGCTTTGCTGGCTCTAGGAGATCTACGCCTAATCTACGCCTAATCTGGCGACCGGCTGCAGAGCAGTGAAATAAAACATGGTGGAAATAAGAGATTCTTAAGGGCTGATTCAATTAACTTTGGAGTTCAGAACCTCTGCTCTCTGAGGAAATTGCCACAAGGCAATGAAACACGTTTGATCGCTGCCCTGCATTACGAACTGCTGTTATCTGCCTTCGAGACCTCTCCACAAGTAGTTTCCATCGCTCGCCAGCCAGCGTTGTATCACTATCTGCAGCCACAGAGGCTGTCTGGGGCGATCCTACAGCTACGGCCACTGTGCGAACTCTGTCAGTTTAGCTATTGGCCACCCACATGGAATTGCCACCACTGCCAGTTTGACCTACCATTGGTGGATGGCTGTAGGAGGTTTCTGAGCTTCTCTGTGACAGTTGGGTGTGGTATATGTCAACAGTCATAATGGCAAAGTTGACCATGTCAACATCCTTCATATAGACACTAATGAAATGTGAACATGTTATGATGTTGTGATATCATCCCTGGTCGCCCTGCAATCACTTACCTGCTCCTGACAGCTGCAGGGGCTCCCATTGCGGCTTCTAGGTCCCAGCGGTCATGTGACCATTATTTCTGGGTCAGACCTCTAATGATGCAGAGTTCGAGCGAGTATTTTTTCTTATCTAATCCTGAACCCCCCTGCAGTCTAACCCTAACCTCCCCCCGCCTAGCCCTCCTGCCCAAAGACTAACCTTAATGTAGACATTCTGAGCATGTCGTCATGTCTGTCGACATTTTAACGATGTTGACATAACTGTCGTCATTATGAGTGTTGACCTTGTAAATGTCGACCTATTGACTACATCCCGCTTCATATGCCATTCTGGCTTGCAAGTCCACCGTGCTGACTCTTCCACTCACGGTCAACACACACAGATCCTAAGGGGTATATTTACTAAAGTGTGGGTTTATAAAAGTGGAGATGTTGCCCATAGCAACCAATCAGATTGTAGGTATTATCTTCTAGAAGAGGCTAGATAAATGATAAGAAGAATCTGATTGATTGCTATGGGCAACATCTCCAATTCTAAAAACTTGCACTTAATAAGTCTGTAGCGAGTTTTTTCCCATTTACTTACTGGCTTTATTTTAGCCTCAATTCTTCTCTGATCCATTGCAACTTTATTTTTCACGGGCCCAATTGGACTTTTTAAATAATCAATTTGATTCATTGACTGCACTTATCCACCACAATTATTTTCTGCTAATCAACAAATCTATATTTAACGTTGCCATTCGGAGATGGACACAATTCCCTTCTGACTTTGCAACGCCAATTTTTCTACTTATGCATTTATTAGTGTTGATCCTATTTTATTTTAATTTTGCTTTTAGTTTTTATCTGTCAATTATTGAATTGTGTGATTATGACCAATTAATGATAATTTTTTTTATATTGCACTGGGTACTCGCTATTGGGTTTTATTCTGGCTTTAACCTGAGCAGTGTCATTTGTACAGAATCCCCGAAGAAGCCTCACAAACCGTGTTCCCACGGTTTTATGGCAGTGATCTTGTTTTCTTAACGTAATTTCCATATTTTTTCACAGAAACACAGCTTGTAATGCTGCTACAGGACTATGCGGATAATTGAATCAGTCCCTTAGATTGCAAGCTCATTTGGGCAGAGATAAGTGCCCAAATCACTCTGGAGCCAGGTGTGTTAGAGGAATTGGAAGCTTGGTTTCCAATTTTTATAAAGATATGGCAGATGTAATATTAAAGTTTTATATCTAATCTCTTAAAACATTTTAACAAAAACTTGTGCTGCCCATCCACTACTAGATGCGGGGACGATGGCACAATTAAGACGCCGTCGTCTCCTGTGGGTTGAAGTGCATACAGTGAACGTTCAGACGTTCAGTGTATGCGGATCAATCATCCCCGAACATGGCCACCTGACGGCGGTCGTCAGGTTGACCGTCATGTTTGGACGATGATAGAGGTTAAAAAAAACAGCGGGCGCACGCATGGTTTTTAACATTTTATTACCAAGCGATTGAGCGATAACGACGGTCGTTATCGCTCAGTCGCTAGGTTTAATCGCCAAGTGGATGGGCAGCATTAGTCTGGAACGAGTAACTTGTTGCTGCAATAACATTTTTTGTTTTCATTTTATCTTTCTGATACAGTACCGCCAAGTATCCTAATTGATAAATGGGCTAAAGCAAATAAAAATAGGGTGAACCATGAGGAGTTTTTGCTGGCAGTAGCTCTTTTGGTCCTTTGTTAATTGGAGCGCTGTTTTGCCTGTTTCTTAAGAACATAAAACTAGATCAGTATATTTCGCCTTTGACAATGCACACCTAAAACTAGTATTTCTGTCCCCTAGGTGTGCCTGATCCACCTCCAGACTGACCCAATTAGCCTAACCAGGGGCGTAACAAGACCTATGGGGGATCCACAGCAAAATTTCCACAGGGCCAACTCTGTGCAAATTATTTTGCAGTTTATCCATTTTGATTGTAAATGATCTAATATCTGCCTACTTAGCTGACATGCAGGATTAAATGAATAATGATTAGCATACAGTAAGTATTATAAATGAAAAATAAAATGAGGAGAGACAGATGCAGAGCTGGACAGGCCATTTACAGCTGATGCCCTACAGCAGCGATCTGGTGAGAATAGAAAAGCCGTGGGCTCAGGAGATGGCAGTGTAACTCAGTGCAGGGAGATGGCCGGGCCCAAAAGGCATCCCAGGCCCGTAGCAGTCTCACTCCCTGTACCTAGGGAGTGAGATTGCCTAGGTGCAGGGATTTGCTCCATTAGCCTAGCTCCACCTTCAGACTAGCTCAGTGTTTTTCAACCACTGTGCCATGGCACACTAGTGTGCCGCGAGCGGTTGTCAAGTGTGCCGCGACGGTCAGCTCAGCACACTTGTAATGTAGTGTGTTTTATTCCTGAGGAGGCCAATGTAGTGTGTTTTATTCCTGTGGAGGCCAATGTAGTGTGTTTTATTCCTGTGGAGGCCAATGTAGTGTGTTTGATTCCTGAGGAGGCCAATGTAGTGTGTTTTATTCCTGTGGAGGCCAATGCAGTGTGTTTTATTCCTGTGGAGGCCAATGCAGTGTGTTTTATTCCTGTGGAGGCCAATGTAGGGTGTTTTATTCCTGTGGAGGCCAATGTAATGTGTTTTATTCCTGAGGAGGCCAATGTAGTGTGTTTTATTCCTGAGGAAGCCAATGTAGTGTGCTTTATTCCTGAGGAGGCCAATGTAGTGTGTTTTATTCCTGTGGAGGCCAATGCAGTGTGTTTTATTCCTGTGGAGGCCAATGCAGTGTGTTTTATTCCTGTGGAGGCCAATGTAGGGTGTTTTATTCCTGTGGAGGCCAATGTAATGTGTTTTATTCCTGAGGAGGCCAATGTAGTGTGTTTTATTCCTGAGGAAGCCAATGTAGTGTGTTTTATTCCTGTGGAGGCCAATGTAGTGTGTTTTATTCCTGAGGAGGCCAATGTAGTGTGTTTTATTCCTGTGGAGGCCAATGTAGTGTGTTTTATTACTGTGGAGGCCAATGTAGTGTGTTTTATTCCTGTGGAAGCCAATGTAGTGTGTTTTATTCCTGAGGAGGCCAATGTAGTGTGTTTTATTCCTGAGGAGGCCAATGTAGTGTGTTTTATTCCTGAGGAGGCCAATGTAGTGTGTTTTATTCCTGAGGAGGCCAATGTAGTGTGTTTTATTCCTGAGGAGGCCAATGTAGCGTGTTTTATTCCTGAGGAGGCCAATGTAGTGTGTTTTATTCCTGTGGAGGCCAATATGTGTGTATATTTTAATGTTGGAGCCAATGTGTATGTTTTTTCATTGGTCACTCAAACTGCATAGCTGGATAGTGTGCCTTGGCAATTTTAAAATCTTGTGTAGTGCGCCTTGAGTTAAAAAGGTCGAAAATCACTGGACTAGCCCGATTAGCCTAGCCCCACCTCCAGGTCGACAATGTCTAGATAGACACCAGATGTTAGACAGTCAATAGGTCGACACACTAAAGGTTAATGTAAGAAGGTCGACAGATACAAACGGTCGACAGGGTCAAAAGGTCGACACTAAAATGGTTGACATATTATTTTCCTAATCCTAATATTCACCCTAACCCTCCCCTTGGTGCCTAATCCTCCCTCCTAGTCCCTATCCATCGGGGTAGTTGCCTGACCCTAACCGTCCATTCTAGTGCCTAACCCTCTGGTAAGTGCCTAACCCTAAACCATTTGACCATGTCAACCATATGTACGTGTCGACCGCCTTACATGTCGACCTTTAGTGTGTCAATATTTTGTCCCTGTCGACCTTTTGACTGTCTAACATCTGGTGTCTAACTAGACATTGTATATCTTTTTACTGTAGATCTATAGATCGGATCCCAAAATTTCCACAGGCTTTGCCTGTAAATGCACTATCTGTCTACTTAGCTGACACGTAGTATTAAATTAATGGTGATTAGCATATAGTCAGTATTATAAATGAATTTTTTTTTATAGTTATATAGTCTCCCTAATCCTAATGGTTTATGCTATAACGAGGTATATACAGTAAGAAGCCTATAATTCACAAATAAATCAGTCAGTTAGTAGAGACAGAATCAGCGTAACTTGGTGCAGGGATTACAAATAACCTAATGATCACTTATGTAACCAGTGTAGTGTAGGTTTGTGTTATTCACTTATTTTTCTAATATGTCAGTTTGTGTTTCTCTTGAATTGACATGATTTATCTTGAATTCAAACCTAAAATGTCAATAAGGGTGTGTAAACAATTTATATATACACTATACACTATACAATCGAAGAATTTGCCAGTTGATAAGCACAAAATGTAAAAGTTTAGCAATATTTTTCTTGTTTATTATAATTTATCTCCTGTATTGTTTTTTATTATTATTGTTCAGTGTTATCAACGGAGAGCAGAGGAGTTTAATTTCATGGAGAATCATCTTGGTATTATTAATTATATTCTCCCAATTTATCACTGCGAGCAGGGGCATAGCGAGACCTATCAAAACTTCCAGGTGTGGATTGAAAGATCTACAGTAAAAAGGTCGACAATGTCTAGATAGACACCAGATGTTAGACAGTCAATAGGTTGACAGGGTCAAAAGGTCGACACTAAAATGGTTGACACATTTTTTTTTTCTAACCCTAATCTTCACCCTAGCCTTCCCCTTGGTGCCTAACCCTCCCTCCTGGTCCCTAACCCTATCTGTCTGGGTAGTTGCCTGACCCTAACCATCCCTTCTAGTGCCTATCCCTCTAGTCCATAACCGTAGGGGTAGTTGCCTGACCCTAACCATTGGAGTAAGTGCCTAACCCTGTGGTAAGTACCTAACCCTAAACAAAAAAAACCTGTTGACCATCTTTGTGTCGATCATTTGACCATTTGTACCTGTCGACCTTCTCACATGTCGACCTTTAGTGTGTCGACCCTTTGTCACTGTCGACCTATTGACTGTCTAACAGCTGGTGTCTAACTAGACATTGTATATCTTTTTACTGTAGATCTATAATCCCAAAATTTCCACAGGCTTTGCCTTTGTAAATTACCTAGCAGTTTATAAATATTGATTGTAAATGATCTAATAGTTGCACTATCTGTCTACTTAGCTGACATGTAGTATTAAATTAATGGTGATTAGCATATAGTCAGTATTATAAATTAAAAAAAATATATATATATTTTGTAAAATTATATAGTCTCCCTAATCCTAATGGTTTATGATATATAACGAGGTATATAAGAGACCTATAATTCACAAATAAATCAGTCAGTTAGTAGAGACAGAAGCAGCGTAACTTGGTGCAGGGACAGGGCTGAGCCCAAGAGGTCGGGCCCTGTAGGAGTTGCACTCCCTGCACCTAGTGTAGCTACGCCCTTGAGCCTAACCCTACCCCCAAAAACCTGCCCCATCAGCCTAGCCCACCTCCAGCTTGGCTCCATTAGCCTAGCTCCACCTTCAGACTAGCTCCAGAACCAAAACAAACTTTCAACTTCAGGAACCTCTGTTCCAGCTCTGGAGCTGCTCCAGATATATATACAATACACATTCAAATGTTCTATTCTTTTTTTTAGGTTTAGGGTTAATTTTAAATAAAGATAGTGGGTTTGATTCAGGGTCGAATGCACCTCTGCTGAAATTCCGTACACTGGCCCTGAACTAAACTCTGGTGCGTGTATCTCAGCCCGTATGCTGAGTTGCATGGATCTCTGTGACATCACCTCACTTACACTGCGTCTGCAAGAACAGTCGTCATCACTGTTATTGGCACTTACACCTACCCCATGCTGGGTGTAAGAGATACCAATTAGGTGCCACATCGGCATACGTATGACACAGAATATGCTGTAACTCTCCTTACATGCCCATGAGACAGTTCTCTTACAGTATGTACTTATGTCAGTTAGTACCAGGTACGCCAGTATCACAGACAGAGAAACATGGGCGAGATTTGTCCTACTCAGAATGACCTTGAGATCCGCAATGATGCCTGTGCTCACTGTGGCACGTGCGCAGTCTACATTAAAACCGTAGATGCAGCCACATTCAGTCTTGGGTGCGACTCAAAAGCAGGTGCAGTATATTTAAGGGAAACTGTGTCAAAAAATCCAGCAAAAAAGCATAAGAACACCCCAAAAATGTACTTTCATTTTGGGGGCGAAAAAGTACGAAGTGGGGGGACAAGCATAAAAACTAAGGTAATAGACTTCTTGGGGTGCTGTAAGGAGGGGCCAAGTGTTTTGGGATTGCAGGTGCATGTATGAGGGCGTTTTTTCACATTTTTTTAAAAGTTCACTTTAGAGACATAAAAAGATGGTAGCACCCATTTTCAAGTACCCCAAATTTGACTGGACTACTTATTTTCACCCCAAAATACTGCTTAATGCCATTCTTCACCACTTTTACAAGGACGCTAATAACAAGGATTTTAAACAACTTCTGTACCCTAAATAGTTTTATTAGGACTATTGAAAGACTTCTACATTGATCCCCAATGTTAGTGCATCTTTTTGCGGGGTACACACTGAAGACATCACCTTAGCACCGATGACTGCAGGTAAGTGCAATTAAGGGAAGGGTGCTTGCGGGGGGGTCCGCGATCGCGGGGGGCGGGGCGTAGCGCCAGGGGGTAGCAGCGGCGGCCAGGTGGCGCATGCGCGGGGCACTAGTCACCGGTATTTTTTTGCGAAAATATCCTGACTAGAGTGCAGAGGGGATTCACAGGGACAGAGCTTTCCCGCAAGCTCTGTCCCTGCAAGGGATTTGTAGTAAATCCCTGTGATATTGCAATGCGAATTCAGTCGGTAATATCACACTACAATCTGCATTACAAATGCAGATTGTAGTAAATAGAGCCCTTAGTAGCTGATTGGTTGGTACCTTACATCTCTCTTTTTATGCCTTTACAAGATTTGATACAGTAACTCTGTAGCCGGGGACCGACCATCCCTACCTGACAGAGGACCTCATTCAGAGCCGGACGCTATTTGCGCTCGCTCGTTCAGAAAAAAGGAGTGAGCCGTTCGCTCTTTGCGGTCTGTTCACGCCTCTAGGTCTGAACGAGCGAACAAAACTTGCGGTCGTTTTTTGGAAAACTACGCCCCCTGGCCGCTCGCATCCGACGTCATGTCCGCTATTTATTAGATTATTCGAGTACATCGACCAGCGTATGAACTGCTCGCTATTCTTGTGGTTGGTTTTTCCTACCGCAATCTTGCGAGCAGTTCTGACTATAAAATAACCCAGTGATGTGGTCAATGACGCTGCTGTATTAATTATGCACACCCATAAAACGCCCGTTTTGACCTTTAAGCACGCCTGCGTTCTGATCTCCACTCCCCGTTTTCAAGCACCTTCCCCCATTACCACCCACATACGCCTCCTCCTGTCACTCAAAATAGCAGACATTCGCTATTTAGCGAACAAACGATTTTCGGCCGCACTGACTGGTTCGCGCATGCGTATTACGATCCGTACGCATGCGCAGTTGTGCAAACATCGCTCGGAACGAACGAGCGGCCGCTTACGAGCGGCTCTGAATCAGGCCCAGAGACTTGCCGACACTACCTGTACTGTTCATCTCAATCACCAGCTGCCTGGCAGTAGGAAGGTTAATGAGCCTAGTGCTAGGCAGCTGTTGCAGAAGCCTTAAAATAAAGTATATAGAGTGGAGGTGGGAGCTCGGAGCGCAGAAAGCAGATTAACAAGAAGTACATTCCTTTTGCCCCAGGCTTCACATACTATTTATGGTAGAAATGTTACGACAGATGTGGTCTCGTAACTTGAAAACAATATCCATGGCAGTCACACTAAATAGCTAAATATGTAATGTTTCAGGATTGTGGTTTTCAGACTTTAATGACTTAACATTAGTTTGAATTGGATTATTCTGGGCAAAGCTCCCCAGCTCGGGCCGGTCTCCAGCGTTGAAACAAAATATGGTGCAGATGGGGCACTTGCCCCCAGGCAGGGTATCTGGAAATCCCACTAACCCTATAGAACAGCGAGCAGGGGCTGCGTGCAAAAGTAACACTGCCGGCTCTCCTGATATGTTTATAATTCTGAATTTATTATATTTACCATCCAATGATTCAATGTGAAACAGAGAGAGACGGTGGAAAGAAACCTCACCCTCGACCGCTGCTAAACTTATCCCCGGATCCCTATACAATTACCTGTTTTATTATTATTACAATGATAAACTCATCTCAGTTTGCCTATTGCCAGCCTCGCTGTGGTATATAGCAGACCCGACGCCAATGTAAGCATTCAAACAACGTAGAATACAGACGGTGAAATCTGTGAGAAATTTATTTTGCTTTATTCTAAATATTTCACTAGTGAATTTATGGGGACAGGGATTTGGGGGTCTGCTCGCAGGTAGCCATAGGACTTGCTGCGAAGGTTAGATGTATGTTCTTTAAACTAAATACCCTTGAAGTAAGATCTACCATTGTGCGGTTTGGAAAACAATAGCGCAAGTTTCCACTTTTTTTCACAGCAGATACTGAGAATCGGCATATTGGTTTAAATGCAATTATTTTATTTTCCTTTGTATAACAAATACCTTGGATTACTGTTGACATATTATATATGACATATTACTCAAAAGCAAGATTGAGTAACTTCAGAAAAGAACTTTAGTTTAAGTTTATTGGAAGTGAATTTAGTGACTTGTAAAAAAGCCAAAAGTAAGTAAAAAGAATGTGGATTGTCTGTCTTTCAGTCGGTTTTCTCTTATATGGGCTGCATATACTTGGCGTAATGTGTAAAATCTTAGCGTATGCGTCTGCGCACATATATATATATATATATAGATTTCTGAAATCCGAACCACCCCGAGCCCCCCCAATCCGAGGCCGAACCGAGTCAGGCTCGACTTTTCCCGCCTGACTCGGATCTGAAATCGAGGTAAAACGTCATCATCCCGCCTTCCTGGTCACGCGGGTTTTGGATTCTATATAAGGTACCCGCGTTGGCGCCATTTTCTCACTCGGCTGTGGACAGTGAAGAGGGAGGGTGGGAGTTAGGGCTGGCCGGGCTGTGTAGTGCAGTGCAGTGTTGTGCTGTGCTGCGCTGTGCTGCTGTTGTCCATAGGGGCTGTGTCCACTCCTCCAAAGTCCATAGGGGCTGGCTGTGTTGTGCTGTGCTGCTGTTGTCCATGGGAGTTGTCCACTACTCCAAAGTCCATAGGGGCTGGCTGTATTGTGCTGTGCTGCTGTTGTCCATAGGGGCTGTGTCCACTCCTCCAAAGTCCATAGGGGCTGGCTGTGTTGTGCTGTGCTGCTGTTGTCCATAGGGGCTGTGTCCACTCCTCCAAACTCCATAGGGGCTGGCTGGACTGTGTTGTGCAGTCAGTTGTCCATAAGGGCTGTGTCCACTCCAAAGTCCTGTGCAGTGTCCCAGTCCTAAAGGGGTGCTGTAGTGTTGTCCAGGGGGTGCTCTGTCCATCAGGGGTGCTCCCCCCAAGTGCAAAAAAAATAAATATTTTTTCCGTGTTTGTGAATTGTGGGCCTGATTCAGAGCCGGATGCTCTGACCAGAGCGCTCGCTCTGAATCAGGGCCCTCCTACCTAAAAATGGAGCGGCCTCTTGGACGCTCGCATAGCTGTGGGTTACCACCCACAGCTTATGCGAGCGTCCATGATGATGGTCGCGATGGCCAAAACCATCGTGACCATCGGGCTTGCGACGAGACCCTGCGGTAGGGTCTCATGGCCGCAAGCCCTGGAGTGATTTTGGCTCTATCAGAGCCAAAATCACTCCCACTGACATCACTAGTGATGTCAGTGGGGCCGGACCCAGACGGGAGGCGTTTCCATGGGAACGCCTCTGTCTGGCAGCCACGCCCCCGGCACGCCCACCAAAGGGGGCATGCTGTCAGTCACCATCGACAGCACGCCTCCTTTGGTGCGAGACCCAGAGCGACAGCTTGGCTGTCGCTATGCGGGTCTCGCGCATGCGCACGACGGAGCTCCCTCCGTCGTGCGCATTCGCATTAGGGCACACATCCTACGCTCGCGAGCGGGTCTGAATTAGGCCCTGTGTGCGCAGTAGCCGCACATGCATCAACAAAGTAGCGCCAAGCGTGCGCCTGTGTCATAAGTAAAGGGCCGGCTGGCTCGTCCGTTAAAGGGTGCTGTAACCCCCAAAGTGCACTCCAAATAATTATAATATATATTTTTTTTCTGTTTGTGAATTGTGTACGCAGTAGCCGCACGTGCATCAACAAAGTAGCGCCAAGCGTGCGCCTGTGTCATAAGTGAAGGGCCGGCTGACTTGACCATTAAAGGGTGCTGTAACCCCCAAAGTGCACTCCAAACAAAATAAAAAAATAATTTTTGTGTTTGTGAATTGTGTGTGCAGTAGCCGCACGTGCCAAAGTGCACTCCAAACAAAATAAAAAATTATTTTTTGTGTTTGTGAATTGTGTGCATAGTAGCCGCACGTGCATCAACAAAGTAGTGCCAAGTGTGCACCTGTGTCATAAGTAAAGGGCCGGCTGGCTCGTCTGTTAAAGGGTGGTGTAACCCCCAAAGTGCACTCCAAACAAAATAAAAAATTATTTTCTGTGTTTGTGAATTGTGTGCACTGTGGCTGCACGTGCATCAACAAGAGCAGTGCCAAGCGTGCTCCTGTGTCCCATAAGTAAAGGGCCGGCTGGCTTGTCCGTTAAAGGGTGCTGTAACCACCAAAGTGCACTCCAAAAAAAGAAAAAAAAATATTTTTTTGTGTTTGTGAATTGTGTGCGCAGTAGCCGCACGTGCATCAACAAAGTAGCGCCAAGCGTGAGCCTGTGTCATAAGTAAAGGGCCAGCTGGCTCATCTGTTAAAGGGTGGTGTAACTCCCAAAGTGCACTCCAAACAAACAAAAAAATATTTTCTGTGTTTGTGAATTGTGTGCACTGTACGTGCATCCTCAAAGCAGCAGCGCCAAGCGTGCGTCTGTCTGTTAAAGGGTGGTGTAACCCCCAAAGTGCACTCCAACAAAAATAAAATATTTTCTTCTGTGTTTGTGAATTGTGTGCACTGTACGTGCATCCTCAAAGCAGCAGCGCCAAGCGTGCGTCTGTCTGTTAAAGGGTGGTGTAACCCCCAAAGTGCACTCCAACAAAAATAAAACATTTTCTTCTGTGTTTGTGAATTGTCTGCACTGTACGTGCATCCTCAAAGCAGCAGCGCCAAGCGTGCATCTGTGTGTTAAAGGGTGGTGTAACTCCACAAAAAATAAAAAATTCTTCTTTTTTTTCCTGTCTTTGTGAATTGTGTGGGCTGTAGCCGCACCTGCATCCTCAAAGCAGCAGCGACAAGCGTGCGTCTGTCTGTTAAAGGGAGGTGTAACCCTCAAAGTGCGCTCCACAAAAAATAAAAAATTCTTCTTTTTTTTTCTGTCTTTGTGAATCGTGTGGGCTGTATCCGCACCTGCATCCTCAAAGCAGCAGCGACAAGCGTGCGTCTGTCTGTTAAAGGGTGGTGTAACCCTCAAAGTGCGCTCCACAAAAAATAAAAAATTCTTCTTTTTTTTTCTGTCTTTGTGAATCGTGTGGGCTGTAGCCGCACCTGCATCCTCAAAGCAGCAGCGACAAGCGTGCGTCTGTCTGTTAAAGGGTGGTGTAACCCTCAAAGTGCGCTCCACAAAAAATAAAAAATTATTATTTTTTTTTTCTGTCTTTCTGAATTGTATGGGCTGTAACCGCACCTGCATCCTCAAAGCAGCAGCGACAAGCGTGTGTCTGTCTGTTAAAGGATTACATCGGTGACAGCATCCAAGTAGGCATGTCAGACAGTCCGTACATGTACTGGCAGGAAAAAGAGGCAATTTGGAGGCCCCTGTAAAAACTGGCTATATTTTACCTGAGTTGCCCCCTTTCCAGTGTGTACTCCGAAAGAGTGTTTAGTGCAGCCGGGAACCTTGTCAGCGAAAGGCGTAGGAGGTTGCTTCCACAAAATGTGGAGAAGATGATGTTCATAATAATGAATTATCAACTCTTCCAGGGAGACCAACCTCCAGAACGTACAGAGAGACCTGTGGTTGTGGATTCCAGCGGGGATGAATTAATACTCTGTGAGGATGAGGATGTACAAAACACTGAAGAGGGTGAGGAATCGGTGGATGAGGAGGATGAGGACGACATCTTGCCTCCGTAGAGCCAGTTTGTGCAGGGACAGATTAGTTGCCAGCTTGTTTTGTGGGGGCCCAAACGAACCAATCATTTCAGCCACAGTCGTGTGGCAGACCCTGGCGCTGAAATGATTGGTTTGTTAAAGTGTGCATGTCCTGTTTATACAACATAAGGGTGGGTGGGAGGGCCCATGGACAATTCCATCTTGCACCTCTTTTTTTTCTTTGCATTATGTACTGTTTGGGGCCTAGTTTTTCAAACTGCCATCCTGTCTGCCACTGCAGTGTCACTCCTAGATGGGCCACGTGTTTATGCCGCCCACTCGTGTCGTTTAGCATAGTCATCCAGCTACCTTGGTGCAACCTTTTGGACATTAAAACACTATTGTGAGGTGTGAGGTGGAAATTAAGGTTATTGAGGTTAATAATAGCATAGGAGCAGAAAAATCCACAAATTCTGTGATTTTAGCTGTTTTTATGCTTTTTTAAAAAAAAATACAGATCCAAAACACAAAACCCAGAACCCAAAACACGGAAGGGTGGTTTTGGCAAAACCAATCCAGATCCAAAACACGAAGAAAGATCCAGATCCAAAACAAAAAAACACAAAACACGAAAAGTGGTCGGTGCACACCCCTAGTATATATATATATATATATATATATATATGTATATATATACAGTCAGGTGCATAAATATTGGTTTTCGAAGCAACGGGAAGCACGATGGATTTATTATCTGAACACGACAGTTCCCTGCGGTTTAATTGAGAATAATCCGTTCAAAATATTCCTAAAATTATGTTTTTTTCCCTGACGCCTTCATTTCCTTCTTGCCAGTATACTTATATTGAATACTAATATGGAACACAATGTATTCATGGCTTGTTGCTATGCTGATTTTAATTTTGGTTATGCTATTAAGCTATATTTGTTTTTTTGATTTTTGATATTTTCTTTTTTGTATGTTTTATAGACTGTGGAATTCTTTAATTTTAATTTTTTATTCTTTTCACTTTAGTGTATATTTTCTTCTGTTCACTATATTGGTGTTTAATATTATGTTGTATTTTTTATAATATTGTGTTGAAATGCGGGTTTGTGAAAACTATGGTACACACTGTGGGCTCTATTTATCAACATAATTTTTACTAAAATAATGTGAAAAAGGGTGTTTTCACACCCTTTTCACATTATTTTAGTATCACCTATAGTTATTACAGGGCAATTGGAGTAGAATTCGTAAAATTCTACTCCAACCCCTAAGTATCACTTATTTTTAGTAAAGCAGATCGCATTTCCCATAATTGTAATGGGAAATGTGATCTGACCATAGTTACTAAAAATAAATGTGAAAAAAATATCGGGGGAAGCCCTGTGATAATAACGCCACCTGGAGGTGGCATTATCCAGGGTCTCCCCCGGTTACCGGACTCCTGCTCTGCTCTAACGGGGAGAGCAGAGCCGGGAGTCGGTCCCTGTAATCAGCTGTGTGGTCTAAACAGACCGCAAGCTGATTACTGTAAAAAATCCCCAGGGACCGGTGATCGGGCCTCCGGGGATGACTCCCCTCCGGTCAGCTGGTCTCCCACAGTGCACTGCTGCCCAGTCATCAGGTTATCGGGCCCCAGTGCAGTATGGGAGATCACCTGACCGGAGGAATGGAGAACATCACCGGAGGCCCGGAGCATGCAGGTAAGTGTAAGTAAGGGAGAGGGGGGTCACGGGGGGGGGGGGGAGGGGGGGTCGCAGGGGGCAGGGCTTAGCGCCGGGGGCGGGGCTTAGCGCCGGGGGGTAGCAGCGGCGACCGGTCGGCGCATGCGCGGGCACTTAATCACAGTGTTTTTTGCGAAAATACCATGATAAGGCTCCGAAGGGGATTAGCAGGGACAGAGCTTTATCGCAAGCAAATCCCTGTTATATTGCCTGAATTCGCAATGCGAATTCACTCGGTAATATCACGGTAATATCACATTGCAATCTGCATTACCAATGCGGATTGTAGTAAATAGAGCCCACTATGAGCCCCTTAAGTCTGGTTTCATGGATCAATAGTTTAATTATGCAGCTGCTGTGTAGAAAAATATTTATGATATATTATGGTTTATCGCACATGTTCCCTGATTAACTAGATGGCAGGACACCCATTGGTATTTTTAGGTTTGGCAGTCGCCTGGTTGGCCAGTTTGATATGTTGCTTAGCAACAGTATAACACTAATTGAGCCTCAGTGTGCGCTGATAGTTTTGGTGATGCGATATTTATGTAAGTTGCCTGATTCGCTAGCCTTATAGTTTAATCAGCTACAGATCAATGATGATGGTTGTCATGGATGTGCTGTTATTCGATTGGCTACCAAGATGTATTGCCAAGTGGTACTATTATATGAGCGTGGCTACAGCGCGTGCAGACTCTTCCGGATATGCAACACGCATTCAAGTCGCTTGACCCGCAAGCTTGATTGATTGCCTAGTTACACAGCCATATCAGTGTCTGACGTGCGCGGACACTTCCGGGTTCGTTGTTTTACCTAACGATGCAGCTTTGTGGCATCACACGTGGTGTGTCATTAGCTGCTATTGCGACAGCGCTCCTAATGCCAATGGGGAGGTGTTCTTTGTTCCTGCCCTCTCAGCTAATGGGTGTGTGCCTACATTGTTGTAGAGTGTGATGCAGTACTTCAGGTGAATTTCATTATAATTAGTGTAATTGAACTAATGCTGATCCTCCAGGCTTTATAAGTGAGCTCATGGGGTATAACCAGTATGCCTTTTGTCAACATGCTGGATATTTGTCAGTGCTGATGTGTCTTGATAATGACCCTTAGGGGTCGAAACGTCGACTATATTGATGGTGGAATATCATTATTTGAATAAATCCGATTGAATCATTATTCTTTAGTGTGGTGAGTGCCCTCATTTGGCTATTTATTTAGCCTCCTTGGATATTTACTGGAGTACCTGTTTGGCCTTTCTCCCTAAGGGATGAAGGGATGTGAGTGCTGTATTCCTCAAATTCTTTATATATATATATATATATATATATATATATATATATAATAATTTTTATTATTATTATTATTTTTTTTCAGCAGGAACGTTAATTGTGATGTAATGTCCTGGGCAACATGTATTTTCCACAAGATAAGTCCCTTTTGAGTGCCTTCCATTCCAAATACTATATATATATATATATATAATTGTTTTTATATAGCTTCACCCCCAGTTCCTAAACCTCTTTATTCCAGAAAACTAGCCCTGTATACTGTGTGTGTGTGTATATATATATATATATATATATATATATATATATATGTTATATTACAATGCTTGCAGAGCATTGCTCTCTACTCCTGTTGTAGGTGGTACTTGATGTAGCTGTACAATTTACACATCTGTGTACTTCTCTGTATGTAGGCATACAAAGTACATAACTATAAAACTGCAAGCGACACTATGCAAAATGATACTAGCCATAATAAATTTAGATTAACTTCTATTCAAGCAGTTCTTTTAAACATAAACATATTTAGATATGACGTTAAGCATTGAGTCATCCTAATTTTTTTTTTTCCCCGCAAATGTAATTTATATATACGAGCTCCAGTATCAAAAATGCTTCAGACTTTCTCTTTTTTTTGCCAACAAACTGGGTAGATTGAATCCAATCTGGCCACCCACATGTTTGGGTACATGCAACGATAATCCTGTAGCATGGCACTGTCATGTCATGGCACCTCCACCTGATTCAGAGGTGGTACAGACAAGACCGAGTCTACGTGTTTTGGCGGCCACCTGCCTGCGACTTTATGCAAACGCAGCTAGAAAGCCCTTCCCCTGCTGTACATTTATGCGTATATAGGTGCAAGGCCTTAGACGCCCACTAGGAGCGTCTGTAAACACTGCAATACCACCTGGAGCGTCTTTATACGCCACCATCGGCTACCGTGCACCCGTAGGTGGTGTTAGGGATTTTTGCGCACGCGCAGTGGCAAATAATCGCTCAGCTCCGACTCTAAGCCAGGCCCAATGTGCGCAGATACATTAACCCCATAATAGTGATAGTAAATTTGGTGCGCACCTGTATCTTTTGGTGCATGTTACTGTACACTAGAAAACTATGTTCAAATTTTCTGCTATAAAATTCAAAATCTCGATAAAAGCTAATTTTTTCTTACTTTAGATTTTCCTTTTCGCAGTAACCATTACAAACCGGTTTGCTATGTCTTAATCACTGAAATTCAGAGAAACCACATGACAAATAACCATGCTCATCTCTCAGTGCTGCAGTATATTACTGCTGAGTCTGTCTGTTTTTTTTGGCTGCCTCTGTTTTTTATCCCAAGCCCTCATCTCTTAAACTAGTAACATTAATAGTGGTCACATACTTCAGATGTCTGAATAATTTGCAACAGTTGCTGTTTCTTTGTCCTGTGCCTGCGCTCTGTCCATTCTCCCATAGGTTCCGCCACCCATGCCTCAAGATAAAAGGACGGCCTCCATACTGTATGTTAAAAAGATGTTTTGCGCTAATTTCAGATCCGCTGAGCATCGGGGTCCCTGAGACCACTTGGCTTGCGGAAGGCTGTTGGAGGTGGCTGCACTTTTCATATGCTCTGTGCCCAACCTCCCTCATAATCATCTTCTCAAAGATATGAAACGGGATGTAGTGAGGATGCCAGCGGTCAGAATACCGGCTCCCGATGAGTACTAGGTTTAGGGTTAGGCACTAGGGAAGGGTTAGAGTTAGACTGCGGGAGGGGACGGTTAGGGTTAGGCTGTGGAGGGGGTGGGTTAGGGGGAAGGTTAGGGTAAGGGATAGAATACTCACCAACATGAGATTCCAGAGCTGGATTCTGACCGCCGGGATCCTGTACCCAACCCGTATGAAACATTTAAAAAGTTGTGAAGGCAATGGGAAGTTACAGCGGTGTTATCACACCAAGAACCAGGCTGTTTAGTAGTTCTAATGGATTCCATCTCCATTCAGCAGCTGGACCCAACTGTCATTGCTGACAAAGGTCATTGCTGTTGTCATCTCTATTCCTACTTTGGTGATCTCCGTTGCCTCCTTGGTGACAGCAGCTGCCACTGAAAATGAAGAACAACTGCCCTGGCAACAAGCATTACACTAAAGAACACCGGGCTAAGCACGATGACTCCAATTGTACTGCTAACCACATGAGTGCCTCCGCAGCATAGAGGCAAAAGTGTCAGGAGGTCTGGTCTGTTTTAAGATTAATACAGTGTCTCATTCATGTTTTGTGTCTGCTGTCTGTCGCAGGGATTGGCATTTCTGTGCAGTAATATGGTAGGGAAGGGATCCCTACCATATCACTGCACAGAAATGCCAATACCTGTGACTATGATTTATTATAGGAGACTGATTGCCTAACAATTGCCATTTGCAATTTTCCCACCAACTGTCATTCTGATACCTTATGTATCATGTTTCACAGAATGACAAGTGCCTCTGAAGAAGTTGATTACATTCAACGAAACGCATCAAATGAAGGCTCTACATTCCTTGGGCTATGGGACTGCTCCGCCACTACATCTCCCTATTGGTGATGTATTTCTAGTTTGCAAACTGGTTTATGGTCTCTATCGTTGTTTCAGTTCCTGGCCGTGGCTGCTAGGCTGATTGCCAACTATGCCAGATTTCCACGTACCCATTTACTGTATATAGTATCCTATGAACTCTTCCAACATTGGACAACTTTATAATTAGCATATGCATGGTGCTTATACGGGTTGGGTATGAGATCCCGGTGATCGGGATGCCACTGGTTAGAATACGACAGTGGTATCCCAACAGTCAGAATCCCGACACTCATAAGGAAAAACAGGTAAGTCTAACCCTTACCCCTCCCTGCTGCCTAACCCTAACCTCCCCCTCCCCGCACCCTAAACCTAACACTCCCTCCCCGGTGCCTAAACCAAACCTCCCCCTAGTGTCTAACTTCTCTCCTCCCCACACCCTAAACTTAACCCTCCCCCTAATGCCTAACCCTGCCCCTAACGCCCAATACTTACCATCGGGATGCCGACGGTCGGGATTCTGGTGCCGGGATTATGGCACTGGTATTTTGGGCATCGGCATCCTGCACGTCGGGATGCTGACTACATCCCGCTTATACCAAGGTACCACATCTACTCCAGCTCTGGTGATCTGGGTCCCAGTTCATCTCTTCATGTGCTATCAACTGAGCAAACTAGTGCCTCATACACATAGCTCCAACCTACCTTGAGTCTCTAAGGACATTGCCCTCCTGGCCACTGATATTTACCGATGTGTTTACACCTGGATTTTCGTGCACATACTGTAGCTGCACAATGCAGGTTCTCATAAACATAAAATGGTAGCTGCTCAAATAAATTTGGCAATACTCTTCAGGTGCATAAAAAGGAGGTGTCATACTAAACAGAAAAACACAAAGGGGAGTATCCCCCTATATATCCTCCAGCACACTAAATTGTACCTGCAACAATACATGAACACTATATGGTGATAGAAATTCAGAGATATTTGTTGCATGCATTTATAAGTACATGGTAAGCTGCCAGGCCACTTCACGGCTTCTCTGATACAGGCAGTTCCTACACTACATGCTAATAGTACCCACTCTCGGCCATGTAATTATCTATGTAGGTTCTCATCATACTCCAGTGCGTAATAATCATCTGTCACTATTATGTATAGTACAAACACTGAGTGATGAACATTTACATACATTTCTAGAGACTATCCCTGGTCCTAGGGAATAATAAGTCCCAATAATAATCCTACTGCACTTTTTCAACACCACTCCCCGACTATTCTTTAAGTCCAAGGTCAGGCTCAGTGCTTTATGTGTTTTTCTTATATAGAATGTGATATTTCATATTTTATATGTTTTTTTATATTTATTAAATGTTTCTTTTGGTTTTTTTTTACATTGAAAATACACCGTTGTATGTTGTATTAAATATATATGTAACTATACACCCATCTGCACTGTCATCAATTCACTCTCTCTTCCATAGTTCTCCACACAGGTGGCTACCTGATTCTTATGGCAGCATTTTGTTGTGGAGATTATATATATATATATATATATATATAATTTGTATTAATCTGACTACATTTTAATATCCGTTACCTCATTTAATAACGCCTCTTCCTCATCCATATTAGCCATCAGGGACGTGCAGTCAGGGAAGGCAGAGCCTCCACTGTCATACTCCCTCCCCTATCATGCTCCCTGTCATGCTCCACAGTTTTGATATAAAAATGAGTAGAATAATACAAAGAAGATATTTATAACTTATAAACATCTTCTTTGTTTACTATAATAAGTTTTTAGTTAAAATCTGTGGAGTTCCCTAGAATTGCAGGGAGAGATGAGGGGTGAGGCAACAAGAGCTCAGCCTCACCTCTCAGAAACTGCTTGCAGATCTGGGGGCGGGGGGCCACACCACGACCAGTAATACTGCACAGTAAGAGAGCCAAAAGAGGCATGCCTCACTCTGGGGATGTGTGCATGGACACCTTGGATGTGTCAAGTGACCAGAAAGTGCACTGCTCAGAGACCCATCGGAACTCAGGGGGTCATTCAGACCTGCTCGCGAGCAAAGAGCGCTTGCAAGCGGGTCGATGTTGTGCGCATGCGCGAGACCCGGCGAGTGACGAGGAATACGTTGCTCGGGGTCTCGCACCAAAGGGGGCGTGCTGTCGATGGGGAGTGACAGCACACCCCCTTTGGTGGGCGTGCCGGGGGCGTGGCTGCCAGACGGAGGTGTTCCTATGGGAACGCCTACCGTCTGAAGCCGGCCCCACTGACATCAGTAATGATGTCAGTGGGAGTGATTTTGGCTCTGACAGAGCCAAAATCACTCCTGGGCTTGCGGCAGCGAGACCCTACCGCAGGGTCTCGTCACAAGCCCGATGGTCGCGATGGTCTTGACAGCTATGCGAGCGGCCAGGAGGCTGCTCCATTTTCAGGTAGGAGGGCACTGATTCAGAGCAAGCGCTCTGGTCAGAGCGATCGGCTCTGAATCAGGCCCTCAGTCAGCAGAAGCAGGCGGAGGAAGAGAAGAGACAGTTTTTGATGCAGGTAGGAGAATCAATAGAATACAAAGTATGTCTGCTCTTGTGGTCAGAAAAAAAACACAAATGTGAATATAAATATACACAATATTTTATTATGATATAATACACATGAAAAAGAAATGCAGTTCCTAAGTAAATAAATATACAATCAACATATGAAAATATACATCACAGAACCAATAAAAATATTCATAAGCCTAATTAAGAGAAATAGTTTTCCAGATATACCGATGCATGTAAAGTAGAAATCCTACTTGATAAAAAGAGATGCCTGTGGGCTTAATAATTTGGAAATGTCACAATTAGCATATGCACAATGGTCTTTGCACTTCCCTAATAGCAATGGGAAAGTCAGCTAAAATGTTCTCCTAAGCACAGTACACTCACCGCTCCCCGTCAGTCAAACAATGGTGATCCAGAAATCCCTCAATGTTCATACAGTAAATATAAATTGATACAATGTACCTCCTGTGTGGACCAAAAAGTGTGTAGCACAGCATGATGAAAATACACTGTGGGCCTGATTCAGACCCGAACACAAGCGCTGAGCGCTCGCAACCGGGCGATGGTGGCCCACAGCGCATGCGCACGACAGAGCCGAGCTGTCGATGTTGAGTGACAGCTCGCCCCCTTTGGTGGGCGGGCCGGGGGGGGTGGCTGCCTAAATGGAGGCGTTCCCGAGGGAACGCTTGCCGTTTGGGGGCGGCCCCACTGACATCACGAGTGATGTCAGTGGAGAGCTTCCGGCTCTGTTAGAGCCGAAAGCTCTCTGGGGCTTGCAATGAATTATACCCTACCACAAGGGTCTCATCGCAAGCCCGATGGTCGCAATGGTCTTGACCATCGCGACCATCATCCTGGCCGCTCGCAATAGCTGTTGGTGGTCACCCACAGCTAAGCGAGCGGCTCTGAATCAGGCCCTGTGTCTCATGTGGTAAACAAAGAGACACCAACACAGCTCAATCTCCCTCCGGCATAATTGTCTGCAACGGGGAGGCTGGTTCTACTGGCTGGTCTGTTGCTCACCGTGGATGGAACCCACAAGGGGTCTGGATGCTCTAACAGGAGATCAGTACACTCCACTGGGTGCTCGATCGTGTGTACTGCTGTGTTTATGGTCACAAGGGTGCTATCCGCCAGAGGTCTGGACACTCCAGCCACAGCCTGGAAGCTCTGGTTGATTCAAGGTAATGAGCTATTAGGTCAGGATGAGGATGAGGTGGGTGAGGAATCACGGCTGAATGTCTGCCGTCTAAGGGTAATCCGCAGGAACCAATGCAGAACTCAAAGCTCTCCCTTAGTTGGAATAGAGAGCTCTTCCTTGACGCGTTTCTCCCCTCTCACAGGGGTTTTATCAAAAGGCTGAAAAGGAGAATCGATAGACACTGAAGCTTAGTGTAGTGAGGGGAGAGTTACAGTGAGTAGGGGGTGAGACAGGCTCATAGCACTCAGAACCACCCCCATGTGTGCCTCCCCAGCCATTGACCTCACCGCACGTCACTGCTGACCATATCCCACTTTTTATCTAAAGAAGTGTCCTGATCATCTCCATGCACAGTAGTAATGTTATTGACAACTTCTCAGACCTCCCATCTGGGAGATGTATGTGTAGTAAGATAGCTCTGAGAAGTCGCATAGAACATCAAGAAGCACCTCATAGTGTCCCTCCCACAGCAGCCCAATGATGCCAATTATAATATTGTGAAGTCGATTGATATATATCATGTTGTGATCCACCCAATGTTTATCGGTCTGGCCTGGCTTTAGACATTTTGATAGATTCTTTTGGGAGCTTAGGGCCATCATCCACTATTTTGGAAATCTCCTGGACATTTTGCTGGAATCGATCTATTCAAGGGAGAAAGTTGGGATATCAATTAAATCCAAATTTCACTATCTGTTAATATGTAACCTCTGGATCCAGCACAAAAAACTGCACATCCCACCATATCCAAGGAACAGAAAGAACGGAATAGCTGCTAGACCGAGAGGACCCAATGGGGAAGGTTACACAGATCAGCTGATTAATACAGTAAACTTGCCATGGAACACAAAACCTGTTCGGAGAGTAATACTGTGGAAGGAGAAGCAAGACCATTGTCAGTATACAGAGACTGAATGCAATGTGCTAAGGCTGTCCACTTCTTCAGAGAAAGCTGCCAGTCTAACAAGGATAGCTTCCAAATGACTAGAGCGAGATACCAATACAACAGACAGAACTGCCAGTGTCAGGAAGAGTCTAAGCCCAAAAGGAGTCCAGAAATTCTGAGCTTCATGACAAAGCTGTACAGAGGGAGTGAAGAAGATGGTGTATAGGAGAAGGTATATAAAATAGAAGAAGTATTTTGCAGACTTATTGCAACAAGTTTCTTGCTTTGCTTTGAAATCAAGACTTTGGAGACCACTTCCAGCATAAAAAATAGCACGAAGGCTTCACTTGGTGTAAAATTAACATTCAAGGAGGTAATCGGTGTGGAGGCTACAGAACAGTCAGACAAAGAAGCCAGGAGGGAGTGTGGACTGACACTAGGTTGAAGATTTAGAAGGTGGGAGGAGCAATGGAGTGCTTTATGGAGCACTTTAAAAGAGAAGGCACTTCAATTGGGTCCAATAGGGGAAGTGGAGCCAGCGAATGAGTTGAAGGATGGAAGAGGTTGACTCAGAGTGACAAGTAAGCAAGATTGGATGAGCAGTGGTATTGAGGATGGTTTTAAGAGGGGCTAGGTAAGAGGTTCAATAGTCCCAGGCAGCATATCTGGGGGACAGGAGAGGGAACAGTACTAGTAGAAGAAATATAGTAGAGAGTTGGGAAGGAGAAAGGACCCAGGAGGGGGAGACAATAAGCTCACTCTTAGACATGTTGAATATTAGAAAGCACTGAGACATCCAGGAAGCGTTGGAGATTGAGACAGCTGGAGGTAAATTTACTAAACAGCGCTTTTTTATGTTGCCTTATCTTCAAAGGTTATGACCTCTGGATTTTAAACGATCAATAATATTAAATACAAAACGCATCTGGTTTTATATTTATTAGAATTGCCCATTTAAAATTAGTGGCCAGTACAGCTGAAGACACGACGGTTTGAAAAGCGCTGCATAGGAAATTTACCCCTTGTAGATGTGAGAGAGGGTGCGGGGGGGAGAGGTCATTGGAGAAGTGGTGGCGCGGAAAACATTCACGTCCGAGCGCAAAGGGTTCAACCCTTATCTCATAACTGAATCTTCAATACCTACCAGGCTTCTGAGGAAGCAGCCATACCCCCCTGAAACACACGTTAAACTAGTCGTCTTCATCAGGATTTATTTGTATATACCTAGCCTTTGTCAACACCAGAATAACCGCATTGGAAATTAGTTACTATACGGAATCATTTCCTGTAAAGACACTGCTTGCATCTGGTGCACTGAGATGTAGAGCTTAGTTCCTATTAAACAAATATCTATACCAGCATAGCACTTTTAATATGCTTGATCTGAATAAAATGGAAAGAAGTATAAACCTCAGTGATGTAGCAGGGCAATTTTCCGCCCTGTGCCATCCATTTCCTCGTAGCCTAAAACAAAATGGAAGGTGGATAAATGGAGGGTGAGTGATTTAAGGAGGTGGAAGATACAGCACATAAATAAACAAATAACATATTGTAGGTTGGGTGGAATGGAGGGGGGGGGGTCGGCATAATTAAGGAGGAAAAACAAGGGTCAGCATAAGAAAGCCGTCCTGTGAAAGACTCGGTGTGGTGCTGCCTACAATTGCATGCGCCATATTAACAATATATCCAGTAATTGCTTAGGTGCCATTATTACTGTGTACTGCAGTGATAAATGTAGTTGTTTTAGTATGATTTATGTGTGACCAGATTTACTAAGCTATGTCTTCTGGCAGCAAAGATGTCTCTTTGTACGTTTTGGCATGGAGTTGTTATAGATATGCATTTGTATTATTGTTGGGAGACTGTTTTTGCAATATTTGCTTCTGCCAAAACTTAACAAGTGAAAAACACTGACGTTCTGGAATAGGAAACATGAAAAAACAAGTGTGTTTACAAGAAGGGATTCTGTAATAGTTTTATGTCATTCTCTAGCAGACATAATGCTTGGCCTGTAATAGTTTGGGTTAGGTCATAGATTAATTAAACCCACGGCTGAGTGGAAGCAGGTTATAGATCTTGTTGGTTGGACTGACTGGGCTAAGGTGAATGATTAAACATATATGAATGGGCTGACTAAAGGTGCATATACACTAAGCGATATATCAGACGATATATCGTTCTGACGCGAATCGGCCACATCGCTCAGTATGTACGGGTGATTACGCGCTCCCACGCGTCATTCGTTGCACCTTCTGATCTACAGTGCATGCATAGCAGATCAGAAGGTCATGCGGCCTTTAGATGCGGCGGGGGAACAATATATCGGACGGTCATACACTAGATCATCATCGCATCTGCCGTTGCTGGGTACACATTGTCTAGTGTGTACCCAGCTTAAGGGTTTGCTTCAGGGATGCATGCTAATGCTGCTGCCACTGCTGCTGCAAATTTGTATGCAGCGGGTGTGCGCATAAATATGCAAATGTCGCAGCCGCCAGGATTTTTATTGAGATGGCCACCGGCGGCTTGGCAAATCCAAAGGACTATGTACAAAGACGCATTGGTTGCAGATCAGTTGATTATCGGAGTTCTGAGTAACCCAGTTATTCAAAATGGCCGCCGACATGAGACACCGGAGCCATTTTTGCGACTTACCGGATCGCAGCCGCAGGGTGAGACATGCCTCAAAAATGTCTGTGACACTTCTATGTTTCAGTCGCCTCCCCGTTGCTGCCAGGCCCGCCGAGAGCTGCGGCGGGCCTGGGTAAAAGGGGGCGTTACCTAATCGCGGGAGGCGATTACTATTATTCAAGTCAGGATGGCTTGTGCATGAGAAGGAGGTACGGTCACACCGCAGAGCATGCTCAGTGCTGCCATAGCGCTGGAACATACACCCAGCCTCTTCCCCTCCTTTCAAAGCCACATACTCTTCCACTGAGAGGTTTAGCATTGACGGAGCACCCATTGGTAGGACACACTGCCTAACTGACCTGGAATTGGGACAAAAGTACTGATTTGCAGAATGGATTGGCGGCCCAGTCCATGTAAATTGGGACATTTGGGAGGTATGCTCAACCTGGAGTGATCTAAATGGTTGGATTGGTATAGGGTTGCTACTGGTTATGCAGGCTGGAGGGCTGAAGCGTGTTACGGTCCTTGTGCTCAGAAAGTGGCTCTGTGCCTGGACATTCTGTTTCCTGAGGCTGCAAATCTCATTCTGTACACAAACTTAAATGGGTTGGGCCTGTTTTGGTGGTTATGAGTAGGGATGGCCATTGGTGATGGTTAACAACCGATGGCTGATGGTTTTGCCATTGATGATGGAGATCCAATAGTTCTCCGCCATCGATGGCACACAATGTTTTTTTTACCCCATGTAACAGGATGTGGAGCATAGCTCCGTCCCCAGCACGACCCATGATCCACTCTGATTGGCCCACTGCCTGGAAAGTATTAAAGCATTGATGACCATCGGTGGATGAAATCATAGATGCTTCACAGCCGATAGTTTCATACCATCGATGTCAACTAACAAGGGTACTGTACCACCGATTGTTAACACAGATGCCCATCCCTAGTTATGGGTAGTGTGTGAACCAATGATCGGGGTAGTGTAGTTGGAGTTAGTTTTTAGGCTGCTTTATATTATCATTGTCAGCAGTGGATCAGCATCTCTGTGACTGATATTCCCACCCTCCCTCCATTGTTTGCTTCTTTGGTGTTTACAGTGTTTTTGTAGGTTGGTAAGAGTGGCTGGCCAGTGGCATAATGGTGCATTTACTGGGTCCACTCCCCATACAGAAAGGGCTTGGCTGATACCATCCTGCTAACGTTTTGGGTTTGAGATTGTCGACATGGTCAGAATGTCGATGTTGACCATGTAGAATTTCATCATGTAGACAGTGATGAAATGTCGACATGTTAGAATGTTGACATATTGTCCCATGTGGCCCAGCAGTGACTTACCTGCTCCCGGCTGCTGCAGCGGCACCAATGCCGTTGTCTGGGTCCTAGTGGTCATGTGACTGTGTCTTCTGGTCAGACCCTCTCTCTAGTGCATAATCCTGCCCTCCCCACCCCCTGCAGCCTAAACCTAACCTCCCCCACAGCCTAACCCTATCCCTCCTGATACCACTTACCATAATGTCGACATTTTCACACAGTCGACATTTCACCTGTCAAAATATTAACAATATGATAAGTGTCGACATCATAACTGTCAACATTGTCCTTGTCGACAATTGGACTACATCTCCCATTGGGGTGGGAATCCTGATGACAGGCACCTTTGGGTGGGCTGTTGCCTTCCCCATGAAATCGTTTTCCTCCAATGCCTGTTGGTTAGCGGGCAATGGGGCCTATTCATTAAACCTAAAAATTCTCTGGAGATAATTAGCTTTAGAACTCTCATGGAGTTCTAGCTAATTATAGGTGGAATTCATCATTCCACCTCTCCATAAGTATCTATTCAGAAAAGCTGTCATTTTTGTGATGACAGCTTTTCGGGAAATAGATACTTTTCCCTGCCTAAACTACCTTATCGCATCTGGAAACAGTGCTGCGCATGCGCTGTTACATCTGTAAAACCAGCGCATGCGCAGCACTGCCTACAGATGCGGTAAGTTTGTGTACCCCCCTGTTCCTCTCACCCCACCCCCCCCGACTTACCTGTCCGCGCAGCAGCCTCCGTCCTGCTGGTCTGTCATGTGGTTTCCCAGCAGACCACATGATAGATTAGAAAAAAAAAAACCCAGCCTCCGGAGCCTGAGGACGGAACAGAGCGCCGGAGGGACTCGTCGAGGGACCTGCACACGCTGATACAGGTAAGTTTTACCTGCTATTCGCCACCTCACAGTGGCGAATAGTAACTTCATCATATTCCGAAAATTGATAATTTTCGGAATTTGATGAATACCACAATTTCCACATCCCCATACTAATGTATGGGGAGTGTGGAAATTAACGCAGGGGAACTTTAGCAAGGAGATATCTGTGATATCTCCTGTGCTAGGTGGCTACATGAATACCAAAATAACGTTATTTAAGGATGTATCTGAATGTCCTTAAACGTTATTTTAGTGTTGATGAATAGGCCCCAATGGGTCTTGCGTCTCCACTGATTTCCCCAACTTTCTGTATGTGATAGTTGCATGGGTTAGCTGTCCTCAACGCATGTGATGGTTCTGTTAAATCCATGTGATGGTTGCATTGGTATTAGATATCCCTTAGTCACCTATTTCTCCAAATTCTGCCCCACAAAACCTGCTGAATCCGTTATCCTCATAATAGGAGCAAACTAAGAAACTTACATGAAATTTAAAATACTTCCATCAGATTTCCTCTTTTCATGTGCACCTATTTGTTAACCAGACCTATTGTAAATCACTGTTACTTTATGTTGCCTAAAGCCCTCCTGTCTATTTGATAATGAGTTGGGTTGCGCGATGGTACTTTAAACGTATCCCAATGCACAAAAACACATCTGAAACTGCCAAGTATTGTTTCCAGTGACCCCACACAAAGAGCGTGATACAGATTTAAGAACAGAGGGCCTGATTCATCACGGATCACAACTGCAACAGTGTACGCAGAACGGTTCATGGTGCATACTGCGCGTGCCTATGCACCGTATAGCACGTGCGTGAGTTAGCATTGCGATCGTATTGCGATCACTCACGCAAATACAAAGCCATCGCAGAGTGAGTGACAGGCCCAGAGCGTTTTTGGGGTGGTGACGGGGGAGTGGTTGGAGAAATGCAGGCGTATCTGAACGTCGTTATAGGGGCGTGCATAAATTAGCCACTGCGACGGCATACGCAGCTTGTGTACTGAGTGCGATGAGGTTAGCAATTTATGAGTAAGGTCAGACCTCTTGTAATTGTGCGTGAGGGGCCGATGTTACTGATGTATACGCAGGATTGCAAGGTATTACCGATGTGCGAAAGCGGTAGTTTGCGTCTGTATGCTGGCTTTTGGCGTCTCTGTAATGGCTTTGTGATTGCAGTCATTAGCATATTTACGCAGCAGACCTGCGTGCGTAATCGCAGCTGCCATCGCAATAGCGATCCGTAGTGATCAGCCCTAGAGTAAGATACAGCAAGTAACTCCACCTGGACAAACCATGTTGCACTGCAAGGGGTGCAAATACATACATTATTTTTGCATGCAGGGAAAATACTGGCTGCTTTTGCATGTAGCCCACTAATGCTTGACAGCTTTATTTTTACACTGCAACTTAGATTTCAGTTTGGACACGCCCCTCCCACATCTACCCCCCAACTGCAGTGCAGCAAGATACACAGTTACTTGCTCTATCTTACTCTGGGCCTGATTCAGTACAGATCGCAACTGCGAATGCAATAGCGATTCCTCACGCAGTGTCACTGCAATAGTATGCAAATCCACTTCGATCGCTATGCCGTCCCAGCGCAACATAAGGACGCCCACCTGACCTTAAACACATCCGTAATACTTAGCAACACTGCGAAACCATCGGTAACATCGAGTACCATCGCAGCCTCACGCACACTTGCACAAGCTCTGACCTTACTCAGGAATTGCTAACTTCATCGCAAGCAATGAGTACTCAGGCTGCGTATGGCATCGCAGTGCCTAATGTATGCACGCCCCTGCAAAGGCAGTTTGCCTATAGAGCGAACTGATCAGTTGAAGATGCTGTGACTATATGGGGTGCATTACATCTTACAGCATCTTGATCTACCAGGCACCTATGTTAGGGTGCTGTTTGTGGATATTAGTTCTGCTTTCAACACCATTATCCCTGAGATTCTATCCTCTAAAATGGCTAATTTGGGGGTTTCCGCATCCATGTGCCACTGGATTGTTGAATTTTTTAGTGGGCAGGAGCCAGTATGCGGAAACAGTGAAGTTTATTTCAGGCACACGGAAGACTAGTATTGGGGCTCCCCAGGGCTGTGTCCTTTCCCCTTTGTTGTTTTCCTTGTGTAGGAACGACTGTATTTCTGGGGATTTATTGGTTAAACTTTTAAAGTTTGCTGATGATACTACGGTCATAGGCCTGATTAAGGAGGGGATGAGTCCGCCTATAGGAGAGAGGTGGATCGGCTTGCAGAATGGTGTGGCAGGAATAACTTAGAATTAAGGCCCTGATTCAGACCCACTCGCGAGCGGCTGTCCGCTCGCAAGTGGGTCAATGTTCTGCACTGAGCATGCGCACGACGGAGGGAGCTCCGTTGTGCGCTTGCGCCAGACGCGACGAGCGAAGGAAAGTCCTTCGCTTGTTGTGTCTGATCAAAGGGAGCGTGCTGTCGATGTTGATTGACAGCACGCCCCCTTTGGTGGGCGTGCCAGGGGCGTGCCTCCCTGACGGGGGCGTTCCCACGGGAACGCCTACCGTCAGAAGCCGGCCCACTGACATCACTAGTGATGTCAGTGGGAGTGATTTTGGCTCTGATAGAGCCAAAATCACTCCGGAGCTTGCGGTTGAAAACCTCAACCGCAGGCTCCGGCTCGCAGTTTCGATGGTCGCGATGGTCACGACCATCGCGGCCATCAAACTGCACGCTCGTATAGGCTGTGGGTGGTGACCCACAGCTATACGAGCGTCCAGGAGGACGCTCCATTTCTATGGAGGGCGGCCCTCATTCAGAGCGTGCGCTCTGCTCAGAGCGTACGGCTCTGAATGAGGGCCTAAATCCTATATTATGACGATAGAGATGATCATCGACTTTAGGAAACAGTCTCCTATTGCTTCTCCTTTGATCCTAGCCGATGTTGCTGTATCGGTGGTGGACTCATTCAAATTCTTGGTTGCTGCAATCTCCCGAGATTTGAAGTGGGAAAATAATACTAGTGCCATTGTTAAGAGGGCTAGTCAAAGGCTATATTTAGTTAGACAACTAAGGACATATGATGTCCCGAGAGAACTAATTCTGCTCTTTTACTCTGCGATAATCGAGTCTGTTCTGTGCTCCTCGATTATCGTGTGGTACTGTATGGCTAGTGCACGTGATAGGGCCAGGTTACAGAGGGTAGCCAGATCTGCAGAAAAGATTACTGGCGTGGCCCTGCCTTCAATTCTTGACCTTTATTTGGCGAGGGTGGGGAAACGGTCCAAAAATATTGTGGCGGATGTGGCCCATCCCTGCCATGATCTGTTCCAATTACTTCCGTCCAATAGATGATACAGATCTTGCGCGGTTAGGACCTCAAGACAGGCAGTTTTTTAATAGTCAATTATGCAGTTAAATCATTGATTAATAATTGCTTGTTTAGGTGGTTCTATATGTATTTTTGTTGTATTATAACTTCCTTTTTTAACTTATTCATATTGAATATGTATTGTGATTTATTAATGGTGTGTAAATCGAGTACTTGGTCAGTGGTTCCGGAGTCAAATTCCATGTATATGTTTTATACACTGGCACACCCGCGTTTCGCCAACCACCTCCCTCACCTCCCCTAAACGGCACTTCCTGTCAATCACTCTGCAATGGGTCTGCGTAGTCACTGCAATCGCAGTCCCGATCACAGTGGCTGGTTCGCGCATGTGCAATGCGATGCATACGCATAATGCAACAATCAGCCGATTGTGTGCATAATCGCAGTTGCGATCCTTGCTGAATCAGGCCCGCTATTCCCAACTCTGACTCAGGCCTGCTATTCCCAACTCTGAATCAGGCCCGTAGTTAAGATGCTGCCGTACTCAATGCGTTTGGGTTTTCACGCCGTTTCCCTGGCCTTTCAAGTTGTATTTTACATGCAGATCAAACGACAGTAAAAACCCAGCATAATGGTTGAAAAATAGTATATAAATGGGATGTAGTACAATTTGTTGACGCTCAGAATGTCGACACCTTAATGTCGACATGGACATGTTGACATTCACAATGCACCATACTTGCCTACTCTCCAGGAAGTTGAGGGAGGCTCCCGATTTTTCAGGTAGCCCCCCGCACCCCCAGAAGAGTGTTCAGATCTCCTGCATCCTGCCCTCAGAGCCCCGACCACCAAAGTTGTCATCTGTATGAAATGCAGCATTCGAGTGTGCGTATGTCCGTAGCGGCGAGAAGTATCACTGATTCTAATCCTAATTCTTACACTCATTGCAGCCTAATCCTAAAATCATCTGTCGACATTGTGAATGTACATGTATAAATGTAGTAGTTTCACCACAGTGCTAATGCTATTAACTTGAAGACCATTAAACTCTTGGCAGGGTCATCATAACTAGGTATTTGAAAGCCCAATAGCAACAGTTTGTAAGGGCTCCTATGTACCATCCAATGGTGACAAATGTATATAACACATAAGGAAGATGGCCCCCCTAAACTCTGGGCCCCATAGCAACTGCACTCCTTGCACCTATGGTAGTCACACCCATGCCTCTTGGAACAGTGACTTGCGGTGAGGTCAGTGGCTGGAGCAGGACAGGGAGTATGATAGAGGAGGGAGTATGACAGGGGAGGCTCTGCCTACCCTGACTGCACGTCACAGCCTTGGAATATAAACAGCTAGCACATTAAGAAATATCTACAGTATATATGATAAAATAAAAAAAAAGAAAGCAAGAGCAGCGCAGCAACCCAGCACACCGGATTGCATTGTTTTTATAATGTAAGACAGACACTTTTATGTTGGTTTTAACATATTGGCACCTGTATTGAAATATGTTGTCATCAGTTGCCGTGCAGGAGTCATACCGCAGCGCTAAAGAATGCTTAGATACAGCTCGTTATAAGTCTCTGAACTCTGGACAATAAAGAGCGCATGACAGCTTTCAGGAGACACCTCTTACTAATTACATTCTATTATCTCTTCTCCCTCATATTGCAATGCTTATAGAACATCCCCCAAAAACATATATTGTGGGATTTTTTTTCAGAAACTTTGTGCTAAAGTTTGATCAAACTCTATTTATTCTTCACATCAACACAGGGGCAGAAAGCCTGAGCTCATTGCTAGAATTCTGAGCATAGAATGTTTACAGCCGTATAAACACCATCGCTTAAGTTCACATTTACAATACACGAAGAATGAAGAGTACCGGCTTTTAATGAAACACCTTCGCCTTTGCACACTGCACTAAATGCCGCTGAAAGCGCGGGGGGGGGGCAACAAAGTATTTTACCATAAAAAAAAGTTACTATGAACATGTATGTAACCTGTGCTGAGACTTACCGCTTAGACATATTCTGTAGATGTCCCTTAGCTCCAGACATATATTATCAGCCCCATATGTGAGGACTGATGGGAAGGAACAGATGAAAACAAGTATTGTATCTAGCGGCCGTGTACCCTTGAAGGATTTTCTCAGCTGGGTCGAATTGTCATGATATCATGAATTACATTTACTGCACGTCTGGGCCACATCATCATGGAGGCTCCGTGATAGAACCCAGAGCAAAAGCTCAAACCAAAAGGCTAGGCTGGGGTAATAGGCATATTGTTTTCTTTGGTGTCAGGTGGCCATGGGTCCCAAGTGGCTCTCCCCCTCAACAGGACACCTGGCAAGTGCCATCCTGGCCAACCAGTAGTTATGGCCCTGGCTACATCATCCATATTACTCTATCAGCTGGACCAGCGACCCAGAAAACCAAACCAGCGAGTGAGCTCCGTGTGGGGCACACCAGGGTTAACCGCTACTGGCAATATTAAGAGGGTGCAGCTTTAAACTGGAGTCCACTTTTCCTGGAACCTCAGTGAAATAGCAACTCAGGGGCTGGGTATAAAGTACCAGTGACTTGGCCTGCTTGTTGACCTGGGCCTGTCAAAGAGGCATAGAAGAATGGATTTTAAAGTCCATTTGCAGCTTTCAATTTTACATTGTCCTCGCCTATAACCCCATTCCAGACCAACATTGGAGACTATGGTATATGAACATGTGCTTGGAGGAAACAAGTAATTGTGAGTGCAGGTGCAGTGTGACAGTTGATCCTCTGACTCACTGCTCTTCCATTGAGCAGTGAGTCAGAGGATGAGCTCTGCCTGCCCCTCCACATTGGTACATATCAGTCAGATTCCTGAGATCAGTGCAATTTTAGGCACTGAAAGACATCCTGTGCAAACTTTCTTAAACAAAAATTTAAAATCGAAGACTCCACGGCCACGGGAAATTAGAAGTAAATGACAGTGCAGGCAGGTGTATTCTCATACCGCTTGGAATGGGGTATATCAGGAACAGACTGTTATGCCTCTGATAAGACTCTACAAGGTATTAGTCCCACAACAGCCTTGAGGGCTGGTATGGTCTTGGCTAGATGTGGCCGTGGAGCAGCTTTGAGAGCTGAGATGACTTGGCTGGCTTGCGTACTTAGGACGCTGGAGTGCGACCTGTGCCGTCGGGTTGACACAAGCAGCTGACGCTGGAGTGTGGCCTGTGCCACCGGGTTGACACAAACATTAGTACGCTGGCTTGCGTACTGAGAATGCTGGAGTGCGGACTGTGCCGCCTGGATGACACAAACGGCAGATAGATAGTATGCGAACCATGCTGCCCAGATGACACAAACGGCAGGTATACAAGACAGGCAGCAGGACTGGATACTCAAATGGATTTACAGGAGACAATGCCAGAACCGGAAACATGTGAAACGCTATCACCGGCATCGGGGCAGCGTTCACATCAGAAGGACATAGATGCAGGAATCAATCCGGATCGACCCCAGAATGATGGATAGAAGGTAGGAGGTGTCTCAGCGAGCGCTCTTCCGGCATTCACTTTGCACAGCATTCGCAGTGCGGCGGCTTGTGACACAGACTGACTTACAGAACAGAAATCAGTATAGCTTCCAAAATCAGTTAAGTTTTAGAAATCACTGCAGAACAGAGGGAGTGATTCAGCTGTGGATAGATACGCTATTGCAGCTGCTAACATGTTAGCTGCTGCGATAGTTGTAATATGGTAATGCACTAGGAGGCATTGCATGTTCTGCATGCATTACTGATCTGAGCTGCATCCAAGGACGCAGCATTAGATCATCTGCGATACCTTCAACCAGCTGAGTGACCACAGGGTCACGCAAGCCAGCCGCCACAGAGTAAAAGAGGCCAGGAAGTCTCTGTTAGCCACGGGAGATCCTGGCCTCTCCTCTCCACTCCACTGCCAGACTGCGTGCGGGATCTCAGACTTGTTCTGCACATGCGCAGTACAGGTCAGGTGCATGCGCAGATTCTCAAAAATCAGGAATCTGCGTGATCCCTGTCACTGCGTTCGCAGCTAAAACACCCCCTGAAATCATTCTGCAGACCAAAATTGAAGACCATGTCTAGCAGGGCTGCCATCAGAGGGGGAATATCAGAATTGGAGACTCGTTCCTGGTAAGAAGGGGGCCCACTTGCAGTGGCACTGTGAGGCTGGAATCAATCTGCCCTGCTGTTTGCAATCTCTGTATGATAAGCTTTGCCAAGATTGTGGATTGATTATGTTTTCTGAATGTATCAAGTGCTGAGCTGTTTATGAGCCTGCCAGGCACTCTGCTAAGACCCCTGGTGCAGCTGCTGTAAGATGAGACAGTAAGTAAAATGCTAATAATCCACATTGTTTATTTAATAAGTTTATCATCCAAACACAGTGGGTTGACTAAACCCATATTTCATGTATGCAGCAGTTGGAAAAGTGATATAAGACAGCACTTTGGAAGAGATGAGAGCCATATAGTGGGCCTGATTCAGACCCTCTTTCAAGCGGCCAGTCGCTCGAACGTGGCTGATGTTATGCATTTGTGCATGCGTATGCATCGCAGTGCATGTGCGCAAACTAGTTCGAGCGTTTGGGAAGCGCTCGCTCGCCCAACAAAGACAGCCCAGTTGAATGAGTGACAGGGCAGGCCTGTAACGGGGGAGTGGAGTTGCAAACGCAGGCATGCCTGAGTGTTTCAATGCCATTTCAGAGGCGTGCATAATTTACAGGCAGCGTCAGAGTACACGTCACCTGGCTGGTTTTTACACTGAAATGCTCGCAGTGCTTGCGGTAGGGCAAAGGCAACCGCAAGTGCTGCAGTCAGATCCGATGGAACCCGATGTACCGATGGATATATATACTTCCTGGAGATGATGTGCACTAGCGGGCAGCGAAAGACAGACTGGTGAGCGTCTATAAACACAAAGTGATCGCTCGCCAAAACATAGTGGGCGTGCTAATGCCTTGCCGTGCTATTGCCTGCCTTGACATCAGTTAGCTGAATTTGCATACGCTGGGAGCGAGTGGCCGCATCTAGAGAATGGGTCTGAATCAAGTCTAGTGTGTGTATGAAGCCAGGCCCTCAGCCCCAGAACATGTGTCATTTAAGAGTGCCCCGGTTTTATGGATTGTGGGACAGTGTGTGGCCCTGACAACGTTCATACCTACTGTAGGCAAAAACCTAATCCTGGTCAAACTACACCACCATGCCAAATTTGTGGAGCTAGGTACAAAACTCTGGCCGTGCATAAAGTACAAACAGACACACACACACAGTTTCTCACTTATTATATAGATTATTATTATTAATAATAAACATAATTTTACATTGCCTCTTATTGCCGTGATAATAATAGATTTTCACTATTTAACAATGATTGGTCTCTGCAGCAAAAGCTAACCAGAATGATAATAGAGACTAATCACACAGAAGATAATAACCATTTGGCCCATCTAGTCAAACACTAAAAATTGCATTTAGAGGAAAAGTTCTACATTTAAATTTAAAGTGACAGACACCAATTTGTCTTTTTGGATATCAACTCGTGTTCTGTGAAGTCCATGGAGGTGGCGTCAGCAAATGCTTAGGGAAGCCAGATTGTGCTTCAAACCTGCACCCAAAGACAACATGGAGGACATTTTTAAGGTCTTGCTCCAGGCTACGGCAGCTCAGCAGGAAACTAACAAAATTCAGCAGGAAGCTACCAGGGTTCAGCAAGAATCCACCAGGGCACAACTATTGGCTTTTGAGGCAGTCCAGAGGTAACAACAAGTGGCCATAGAGGAAACTCGCCAGGCCTTAAGAGAGTTGGTACAGCAGCTAGTAGCCCGGTCTGGAGATGCTTCCACTGATGGTCCAACTAACACTCGTTCCATACGGGCCATTCACTTTCTGCAAAAGATGACCCAGAGTGATGATGTTGAAGTATATCTTACTGCCTTCGAGAGAACAGTCGAGATGGAGAATTGGCCTAAAGAGCAGTGGGCAAGTCTGTGGCACCCTTCCTGTCTGGAGAACCGCAAAAAGCATACTTTGACTTGTGCCTTACTGATGCTAAAGACTATGATAAACTGAAACAAGAAATCCTAACTCAACTGGGAGTCACAGTGTTTGTTTGCGCCCAACGAGTCCACCGCTGAGAGTTCCAAACAAAAAAACATTATGTTACTAGGAAGTGAAAATAGAAACGCAGTGTGATTCCGCTGTAGTGTCTGTGGGTTTGGTTCATGGCATGATGTATGATGCAATCTTGGGGAGAGACTTTGGTCACTTCTGGAAGTTGTGGGAAAGCCGATTTGTTACAGAAGTAAATATCCCTGACCCATTTCAGAAGGTTACGGATACAGTAGCAGTGGGGGTTTCTTCCGAGTCTGAGATGTTCCCTTTTTCTAGCATGATTGGTGAATCAGAGAATGCTGAGAGTAATGGTGGGTCGCCAAATGATGACCCTCCCACTTGGATAGGAAATGTTGTTGAACCAGTTGATCGTCTGCCTGATCTTGAAGTCAGAAAAGAGAGTCCACCTAACAAAAAAAAGAAGGATGTCTCTCAGAAACATCCTTCTTTTACATGGTGCTGGCAGGGCCGGATTACTGGTAGGGCAGCCACCAGGTCACTCTCAAACAGGGATCATCACCAGGATGGTGCAGCACCCGGACCCCAAACCCTCATTTGCCAGCGGTACCTGTTCCTGGCAGCTTTGCAGATGTGATTTAATGATTTTGCGATGCTGCCACTACAAGTCTGGACTAGAGGAGCCAGCTGCTGAAACACAGCACTGCAGATTGCTAGGTCAGAGGAGAGCACTGGAGGTGGAGCAGACACAGACGAGGAATGGAGGAGCACAGCACGAGACGAGAGGATCGCCTGAGAGAAGTGACCAAGTGGATAGAAAACTGGGGCGAGCAGGGGCAGCAGTGTGAAGCTTTGCCTAGGGCGCTTTCAAACCTAGCACCGACCCTGGTCAGTTGTCATATCCTCACATGGCAGTACTCCAGGATTTTTTTTGTACCAGGGGACTAATGGTGCTTACACACCTGTGCTCACGATCCGACATCCTGTATAATTTCCCCTGAACTCTCTTCGGGAGCTCCCCGGCAGTCGTGAGCACGATTAGGTAAAAAAAGCTGCCAATTTGATTCACAAATTAACGATCTATCCTACAACATGTTGGAAGTCCATATCGTGAGATCGTACACGATAGATCGTGAGCTTACCAAACAACACGTGAGGATCTTCACGATTGGTGGAAAATGTTAATAATGGGCAGGGCTAGCTAGGGGGTATAAAAAGCAGGCGCCATTTTAACCCTGTGCACATTCTGCTCTGCTACTAGTAGGGCTAGGTGTATACCTGCTGAACCCTATACATTGCTACTGTGCTCAGCTTTGTATTTGGCTTGCCTTTACAAAGTGTGTTCTACCTGCAAGTGTGTGCTACCTGCATTCTAATCTGTTCCTGATTTCTGTGCTGATGCATCCCTATCAGTATAAAGTGTTGGACGCCCAAGCTGGGGCCAAGGTGCTCCAGGAGAGGGCCCAGCGAAGGAGGAGGTGAGCATGCTGGACCAAGGAGTGGCTGCAGCAAAGGGATACTCGCTCTCACATGTCCCTGCTGATGGAGATCAAGGAGAACAACCTTGATGACTACCGCAACTACCTGCGCATGGATGACACCACTTTCCAGGTGTTGCTGAGTTTGGTGAGGTGACCCCCCCACATCTGGAGGCAGGACACAAAGTGGCAGAGGGCAATGCCTGCTGAAGAGAGACTGGTGGCTACCCTGAGGTACGTGGCTACAGGAAGGTCACTGGAAGACCTGAAGTTTGGGACCCTCATCTCCCCTCAGTCCTTGGGCGTGATCATACCGGACACCTGCAAGGCTATCGTTAAAGTGCTGCAGTACCAGTATTGCAAGGTAGGAAAAACACACACTACACTTTTGTTTCTTGTGATAGAAATTTTTTTTTATTTTTTATTTATTTTTTCTAACTCTGTGTTGTCAGCCAATAAGGCTGCATTTAACAAGACTGCGCCAACAACACGGCACAGTATTAAATAAAAATGTTTTGAGTTTTGTTTTAATATATAAATTTTACATTATGTATATAAAATGTACAAAACAGCATTATCACCAAATTTTATCAATCCCTATAGGCAGGGCCAGATTAACAATGGGGCGGATGGAGCTACAGCTCCAGGCCTCCACATAAAAATAGGCCCATTGTCATGACAACATGATGTTGACTGGCCATCTGCTCTCCACACGGTCAGCCATAAATCATAAGTAGTAAATTTGTATTTCTATTTACATCACAAAATGAAGGATTTTTTTCCTTTTACACATTTAGGGAGACATTGGAGCAGAGAGTATAGGGGGTTCACGCCCACATTGCACTGGCCACACCCACATAGCACTGGTCACGCCTCCTCTGCTTCTCATAATAGGCCCTTTGGTCATTTTCTGCTCCAGGCCCATGTGGCCATCAATCCGGCCCTGCCTATTGGTAGGCTGCTGTATGATATACGGTGGGTCAGACGCTAGTTTGAACAGGCCAATGCACACATGGCACAAGTACAGAATGTGGCCCCAGCTTCCATCAATCTGTACTTGCGCCATGTGTGTTATGATCTTGTCCAATCAGCGTCATCACCACTGTGTACCATACAGCACCTGTTGGGAGTGATAAAATTTGGTGATAGTACAGGCAACAATAATAAAAAAAAATACCTAACATTTACGAATAAAGGGGCAAATCATTCTCTACCTCCAGCGGAGCAGTATAAATAGTCTGGCTTGTGGGTGGGGTACTGGGTAAGGGAGTAACCTCCAACAGGTTTGGGGGGGGCCTCACAGAGGCGGTTGGGGCAGGTGAATACAGAAGTGGGTCTGCAATGTAAGTTGACCCATTCAAATGACTATTTAGTGACCTTATTAATAGCTCATACACAAGCCTTTGGAAATTTGTCTTTGTTGGGTCATCCATTTTACGCATTCTACTGTTGATATGCGCTGTGAAATCATCAGTATCATCCGGCTGTTTTTGCAGGATGCGTTTCGCTTGTTCCAGAAATATGTCCTCTTGCTCTGTGTACTGCTGCTGTTTTTTCCCCTGCTTTTTCTTTTTTCTTTGGGGAGGTGCGGAACATGATGGGGGGTTGAATGGCTGTTGGCACTGGGGAAGGAGTATCCACCTCGCTGTCACCGATCAAACTTAGGTCCGGCATGGAGGACATATCAGGCTCTTGGGTGGGAGTCTATATAGGAAAAAAATGGAGAAACAATATTATAGTCATGTTTTAACTTTTAACCCATTGTTTATTATTTTTCTAGTTTCCAAACACCGTGGAGGAGTGGAAGAGCATCGCTGAAGAGTTTGAACAAGGTTGGAATTTCCCTAACTGAGGAGGAGCCATCGATGGAAAACACACCCGCATCAACCCACCTGCCAACACCGGATCATATTACTACAACTATAAAGGCTTCTTCAGCATCGTTCTCATGGCAGTGGTGAACGCCAACTATGAATTTTTGTTTGTTGAAGTTGGCAAGAATGGCCATGCTTCGGATGGTGGGTCATTCAAACAGACAGCTTTCTACCAGAAACTCACCAACAAAACCCTCAACTTGCCCTCACTGGACCAGACAAAGCACGGCCTAAATTATGTTTTTGTTGCAGACAAGGCTTTTGCTTTACATGAATATGTGATGCAGCCATTTCCACAGAGGGACCTGACCAAACAGAAGAGGATCTACAACTACCGTATATCCCGTGCATGGCGCATTGTGGAAAATGCGTTTGGCATAATCACACCACCATAAACCTACGTGTGGACAAGATAGATTGGGTCGTGATGGTGTGCTGTGTGCTGCATAACTTTCTGCGAAAAAAACTACACAACGAGGACCAGTCACAGCTAGACCAGAAGATGCAGGACATCTGGAGGAGATTGCCCAGTTTACATCAGTGTCTGCACCTCCAATTTCAACAACATCAACCTCACGTGCCAAAGAGGTGAGGGAGGAGTATATCAACAGCCGCCCCGTCTTGTAACGAGCCCAGGAGCGTCTGAACTTCAGTCGCTCGCTGGGGCTCGCGCATGCGCATGCCATATGCGGTGCATGCGCAGGGGCCAAATTTTGACCCACTAGCGAGCGCTATTGGCTTGCGAGCGGGTCTGAATCAGGCCCCAGGTGCAGTGCCATGGCAGGAGGACTGTCTGTAAGATAACTGACTATAGTGGACAATTGAGATTGATCTAAAATGTTTTGGTTTATGAACTGTGTCTCTACTTACCAAAAATTCATCAGACGGTCCACTCACTGCTGCCGCCTCTTCTCCCTCTTGCTCAGCCATCAGGACGACAGACTGGAATTGTGACTCCTGATCGCTGATGAAGCTTATCAAGTGATAGTACCACAGCATTGGATGATACACATCGTTGGTGCCTGCTCCAGGCTTTTTGAATTGTCCACTTTCTTCTTCTCCTTAACGTAGACCGTACGCAGGTTCTGGATTTTCTGGCGAACTGTTTTCAGGTCAGAATCCGCAATTAACTTTTTTGTGTACTCCAACAACACCTGTAAAGCTGCCAATTTCTGAGACTTATTATGATATTGTCTACAGCTTATCCGCAATAGACATTCATTGGACTGTAGGATCTCAAGCAATCCAGTCACAAACTCGCACTCACTATCCATAGACATTCCTAGGAAGAATAAAAAATAAGGACATGGAAATTTTTAAATATTATTGTAAATTGTATTGTGATTTTTAATGTTTATTTGTACAGTTTTAAGGATGTTTTAATGTTTTTTTTACAGGATTTTAATGTGTTTTTAATTGTATTTTAATTAGGGATGTGCAGGCTCGGTTTTACTCGGATTTACTCGGATCTCAAAACGACATTTTATTGGCTATTGCCTATCATGTGTTTTGGATAGCCAATATAATAAATCCGAATTTGCGGTAAAGTGGCGATAAGAACCGAGTAAATCCGAGTAAATCCGAGCCTGCACATCCCTAATTTTATTATGTTTTTTTTCTAAGGGAATGTAATGTGTTTTTAATTGCATTGTAATATGTTTTTTTTACAGGATTTTAATGTGTTTTTAATTGTATTTTAATAATTTTTTTACAGGTTTTTAATATATTTGTTTTTGCTGATGTAATAGATTTGTTTATGTGGTTGCAATGCATTTGTTTATGTTGTTGCAATACATTTGTTTATGGTGTTATATTACAACATCATAAACAAATATATTACAGCAACATAAACAAAGGTAATATATTTGTGTATGCTGTTGAAATATATTTTATGTTGTTTAATAGAATTGTTTATGTTGTTGCAATGTATTGGTTATCTTCTCGTAATATATTTTTTTATTCAATTTTAATATATTTGGAAGTATTAATATTTTCTAGGTATTTACTAGGTGGCCCATGACATTGGTGGGCAGTGAGTTGGTAGGTGGGTGGCACACATTGGTGGGTAGGTGGGTGGCACACATTGGTTGGCATGGGAGGTTAATGCATGACCCAGCCACTGCCCACCTCATTTCGGCGGGCGGTGGCTGGGTCTTGCATTTATAGGTGGGTGGCAGACATTGGTGGGTAGGTGGGTGGCACACATTGGGGGGCAGTGGGGTTGCATAAATACAATACCAATACTCACCAAAGTGCAGAAATCCAGACTTCAGGTATGCAGACTCAGTCATGCGTCCTCCTTCTATTCACGATGCTGCCCAAGATGGCGAATGGGCGTGTACAGGGTCCTGTCATTCAAAATACGCACCGAATGATGAATCGTGAGATACATCGTGAGTAAAAAGTATTCACGATCAACACCACATCGTGTCCTGGACTGGCAAATCTGCCCTACAGCACGGCAGATCTTAAGATGCGATATACAACGAGCAGGGACACACATTGGCATCGTGATCGTGAGTGGACACTCACAAATTGGACATATTTTACACGATTTGTTGTCACAATTCGTCGAAATCGGCCAAATCGGGTAAAATATTGCTATGTGTGTAGGCACCTTAAGAAAGGGAAAGATATTGTGGAACAATTGGTAGTTCCCAAGGCATATAGAAGAACAGTGTTAGCCACTGAAAACCACTTATTGAATTTTACAGAGGTTTTTCTGGCCCGGGGTCCATAAAGAGGTATCTGAATATTATGAATCCTGCCCTGAATGTCAGTAACATGCTTCAAGGCCACATTTTAAAAGTCCACCTGTCCCATTATGGAGGTTCCGTTTGAAAGAATAGCTATGGATTTGGTTGGACCTTTAATTAAATCTGCCTGGGGCCATCAATATATTCTGGTGAAAATGGATTACGCTACCAGTTACCTGGAAGCGATAACATTGCGCATCAACAAAAACCATTGCTAGAGAATTAGTCCATGTCTTTAGCAGGTTGGGAATACCTAAGGATATCCTGACTGACCAAGGTACCCCATTCATGCCAAAAATCATGAAAAAGTTATGCTGCCTGATCAGTTAAGAATCTCTGTGTATCACCCTCAGACTGATGGGTTAGTGGAGAGGGTTAACATAACTTTAAAACACATGCCAAGGAAAGTTGTGCACAAAGATGGTAGATATAGGGATTACTTGTTACCTTTTTTGTTGTTGGCCATAAGAGAGGTTCCCCAATCCTCCACTGGGCTTTCACCTGTTGATTTATTGTACGGGAGACACTAAAGGGGATTACTTGACATTGCCAAAGAGACATGAGAGGGGCAGTCCAGTCCGTATAAAACTGTTATTGAGCAAATGTAGGAAATAATTGCTGCAGTGGTGCCAATAGTGAGAGACCACTTGGAACAGGCACAACAGCGGGTATACAACCGCAATGCCCAGTTATGCGTCTTTGCTCCTGGGGACAGAGAGCTGGTGTTGATTCCCACAGTAGAAAATAAACTTTTGGCTAAGTGGCAAGGACCCTTTGAAATCCTAGAAAAAGTGGGGGAGGTTAATTATAAAGTTTACCAGCCTGGGAAAAGAAAGTCAGAACAGATATACCATGTAAATCTTATAAAACCTTGGAAGGACAGAGCAGCTCTGTCAGCCATCCCAACCCCTCCAGTAAACCCAGGGCCATTGGTTCCCGAAGTGACAGTAGCTAAAACCCTGTCAGATGTTCAACAGCAGGAAGTTAAAGAATTTCTTTTCAGAAATAGGGTTTTGTTTTCAGACATACCGGGTAAAACCGCATTCATTAAATATGACATAATCACTGACCCAGGAGTTAAGATTAACTTAAAGCCCTATAGATTACCAGAAGCCCAAACCCAAAGAAACAAAAAAAATGTTGGAATTTGGTGTCATTGAAGAATCGCATAGTGAGTGGTCAAGTCCCATGGTGCTTATTCCAAAGCCTGACGAAAGTTTGTGCTTCTGCAGTGATTTCCGTAAATTGAACAGTGTGTCAAAGTTCGATGCCTGTCCAATGCCTAGAGTGGATGAGTGGATGAGCTAATTGAAAGATTAGGAACAGTCAGGTATTTAACTACTCTAGACTTAACCAAAGAGTATTGGCAAGTTCCGTTAACTGAGAGTGCAAAGAAAAGACAGCTTTCCCTGCACCGGAAAGGGTTGTTCCAATACAAGATGTTGCCATTTGGGTTACATGGGGCCCCTGCTACCTTTCAAAGAATGATGGATACAATTGTAAGGCCCCATAGACAGTATGCTGCTGCTTATCTAGCTAATGTAATCATTCATAGACCTGATTGGCAGTCTCACTCAGAGTACAAGCAGTGTTGGACTCCATCTATAAGGCAGGATTGACAGTCAACCCAAAAAAATGTTGCCTAGGGATAGAAGAAGTAAAGTATCCCAGAGCAAAGAAGGTGAAGAACACCCTATTATTTACTTAAGCAGAAAATGTAATGTACATTAGAGAAACTATGCTATGGTTGAGAAAGAAGCATTGGACATAAAGTGGGCATTAGAAACTCTCAGGTACTACTTGATGGGAAGGAAATTCAGGTTGACCACTGACCATGCCCCTTTGAAATGGATTTTAGAGAATAGAAGAAGCAATGGACAGAATTGCACAGCCGCTTGTGTGCGGATGGATCTGCAATTCCATCCATCTATGAATCAGGCCCTGTGTGTTTATTATTGTATTTATAATAATACTATGGACTGGCTACTGTATAACATGTAACCAGGCTGGTTATGGGGCATACACACTAGACGATTTTTATGAACGATAACGAGGTGGTTCTTGGTATTACAAAACTTTAAGTTTACAGTAGAACACAGGCCAGAAAGCCAGCTGGCCAATGCAGATGTTTTGTCATGTGTGTATTGTTTGGGGGCTGCAGTCATTTCACCCCACAGGTCGAAACAAAGGGGGGGATATGTGATAGAACCACTGGTGAAGTGCTAAATGGAGTGTACATTTGTCCAAGGTTCCTGACCTATGTCTTTAAAACCCCCAGGAAAAGTCTGTGTTTGTTTTATTAGAGTATTAGACTTTAAGAAAAAGCTGGATGATGGGTCCTGGGGGTGTGGCTGTGAGAAGAGTAGGGAGGGCTCTATCCACAGGGCCATTTCATGTGTTGGGATTTTCAATCTGAGAGCAGGCTGATTAGTGATCGCACCTGGAAGAGGCTCATATAAGCTGTGTCAGGGTTTGGCTCAGGGTCTCACCCCCTGGGGAAAGCAAGCAGGCATGCTTGTTCAGAGACACTGTGTTATACTTATTGTAAGGACTGTGCATATGCCTATGTTTGTGATGAGGGTAATAGGCCCCACCATTTTTGAGTGTGAATCTGTTGGGCTAGGATTTATTTTTACTATTTCTGTTTTTATACTGCACAATAAAAAACTAGCAGTGGCTAGCTTGCACGAAAACCTGGACTGGTGTGCTGTTTCCTGGCTGCTGTGTGCTTGGAGGTGTCCATCTACCCGAGGAGAGGGACCTCCTGCCCCAATCGTATTACAAGATGTAATCCTAGGTTTTGTATTCTCTCAGTACAACTGTTTTAATGACAAGACACCGGCGGCAGATAATGCTGACCGCTGTCATCAGACAACTAAAGCCGCATACACACTAGACGATGTGTGTATGTGGCGATATCATCTGCGGCGGGACCTGGCAGGGGAGCTGACATTGGTAAGTGTATACAGTACACACTTACCAATGTCGGCCACGACAAAGGACGGCGGGGGGGCATGCTGCATTAGGCGGGGGGGCATGCTGCATTAGGCGGGGGGGCATGCTGCATTAGGTGGGGGGGCATGCTGCATTAGGCAGCTTGGCATTGTTAATGATATCTCCAGATTGAGCTGCATGTACAGCTGACTGGAGATATCAATAACAACCCGCAGGAGCGCGCATTGCTGGTCGTTCAGTGCATACACAGTGGACGATATGAACGATATCGTTACCGTTCATAAAAATCGTCTAGTGTGTATGCCCCATAACCAGCTTGGTTACATGTTATACAGTAGCCAGTCCATAGTATTATTATAAATACAATAATAAACACACAAGGCCTGACTCATAGATGGACGGAATTGCAGATCCATCTGTACACAAGCATTTGCGCAATTCTGTCCATCGCAAATGCAGAAGGAGGTGTCTGTAGAAAACAGAAACCTCCTTGCTGCATCTGCGATCCCAGCGCTGCGACCGAGGTCGCAGCCTGGGATCACTATAATGACCGAAAGTCGCGATGGTTGCTCCTTTGGCCAGGTTGCGGTAGCTGAAGCTTACCACAGCCTGGCTGAGTCCTGGCAGCTACGAGGCCTGGAAATCTTCCACCGACGCATACCCTGGCCTTGTCCCTCCTGGAAAACGGGGCCGACACGCCCCCTTTTCCGGAAACGGTGGCCAGCCAGTCCCCAGCTCCAACCCCCCAAATGGGGTCTGCAAACAAGATCGCAGGACCCATTCTGCACATACGCAAAACGGGTCCTGCACATGAGCAGACCCTAATCCAATCGGAGATATACGCTACCCACCGTGTTAGCCTACATCTCTGAATCAGCCCCACAGTGTAGGCACTTTGTTAAATACAAATGTTCTGTACATTGCTGTTCATTTCTGTAGACAAAAACACTTCATAAAATATCTCTATCTCCCAGAGGCTGCATATGTTCAGTTCTCCATAATTTTATGTTACATATGTTCGCTGTCTCGCAGGAAGTCTACCACAAATCACAATGATAGATAGTGCACATCCTGTCATTGATCAAGAACCGAGTTCAATGGTCAATGTCTCCCTGGGTATAAGAGATACCTTGCAGAGCGGTAATCCTCTCTTGCTGTAGATTCAGACCTCTCTTGCTCTGAGTATTTGCATATAGGAGCTCCCGTGACTGACAGTTCTAAATGTTAACAAAAGGTTCCAACCACATCTCGGTGCATCCTGCCAGCAGACTCCTTCTGAGACATATGAACCGAATACATTTGTCAGGTATTCCTTTATGCATAGTTTCCAATAAAAGAAATTGTTTTAGTGACATATCCTCTTTTACAAAGGCTTTGGCATGTCTTGCGTCCATATAAGTCGGAGAACGTAAATATAGCAAATTTGACATGAGAATATGTGCAGGCATAGAGACAGAGGAATGAAATGAATCAAGCAGGAGTCAGAACCAGATTTCCTCAGCTATACACATACAGAACTGGTTACTTGGATAATTGGAAAGACTTGCACAATAGACTAACTACTTCAAGCTTGCGACCACAAACTCGGCGCTGCTGGCTGGCGCGTAGTGTTTGGAACATGTGAGTGCACTTGCAGCTCAGGTGCTTTCATAGTTTTTTTTTTTAGAAAATGGACACAAATGAATTCCGATAACTTTGAAATCGTGCCACGAAAGGTTGCTTTGATAGGGGAATGGTTTGACTTTGTGCCATGGACTTTTCTCCCTTGAACCATCATTCTGTATGCAACCCTATACAGCGTGTTTCATGTTCCTCAAAGAGAAAAGAACATGTAATAATTAATTTAAAATAAACCCCAAATGGACAAAGTATTGTGTGTTTTGGCTTTTTAGACATGGATGAAATCATTTTTCTCTTTTGGATGCACGTTTGCCAATGTTTTGTTTCTCATCTGAGGTTTGGAACTAATGCGCCGAGGTCTGTCCAATGAGGACACACAGGCCAGGTCCTTAATGTTTGTTTAAGAGCAGTCAAATACCAGCTCAGGTTTTACTTAGAAGAGCAACAGCCGGGGACATACAAGCTAAAGGTTCATTGGTACACTGTGAGGGGCAGCTTGTCTTAAAAAGCAAGTAAACCCATTATTAGGGGTAAATTTACTAAGCGTCGAGTTTGTGTTTCTGTGCGACTTTCCGGCAGATTTGTCCCAAAGGCAAATCAGATGGAGATTCGCAGAAAAACCCCGACTTTAGACGGCAATAGACTATCGGATTGACTATCGATTATTTAACATAGACCACAAATATAAACCCTGGATTTACTAGGTGTGAATTAAAAGATCTACAGTAATTAGATAGACAGTCAAAAGATAGACACAAAATGGTAGACAGGCAATAGGTCGACAGGTACAAAAGGTCAACATCGATGAAGATCGACATCTACAAAAGGTCGACATGGTGAAAAGGTCGACGTTGGAATGGTCTACACAAAGAAATGGTCAACACATTTTTTTCTACACTTAACCGTAACCCTCCCCTTAGTGCCTAATCCTAACCCTCCCTCCTGGTGCCTAACCGGCGGTGTAAGTGCCTAAAGGCCCCCATACATCAGAGATTGATTGTAGCAATCGTGCAATTTGCAATCGATTGTGTATAAAAATCTTTCCCTTTTTCAATCGATTGTGGCAATTTTGCAATCAGCAATCGATTGAAAAAGGGAAAGATTTTTATACAAAATCGATTGCAAATTGCACGATTGCTACAATCAATCTCTGATGTATGGGGGCCTTAACCCGTATCGTCCCTCCTAGTGCCTATCCCTCCGGTAAGAGCCTGACCCTCACCGTCCCTTCTTAAGCCTAACTCTCCAATAAGTGCTTAACCCATAACTCTAAAAAAAAAAAAAAAAAAGTCAACAATTCCAATGTCAACCTTTTGACCATGTTGCCCTTTTGTACCAACCGATCTTCATCCACGTCGACCTTTTTGTGTGTCGACCTATTGCCTATCTACAGTACCAGTTGGTGTCTACCTGGACACTGTCAACCTTTTTATTGTAGATCTATTGATTGGAACCCGGGTTTACTAATCATGCTGAATTATGTAATATATGTTTATGTGTAAAAAATACAATAGACAAACCATTTGAGAGGTGAGTTTGTACGTAAAAAGTGATTTTATTCATCCAAGCTTCATCATGACGCCTATAAAAGGGACGGTAGTATCTGCAGCAATGTAGCTGTTGGAAGCATGGCGGAAGCAATTTCCCTGTGCTCACCACTTACCTGAGATACGCAGCGCTCCACCAGGCTACTGACAGGGCCCGGGAGGCAGACGCAGAGGAGGTGGACGACAGTTCCCGCCATAATTGCACTTCTATTTGACGGCGGATTATGGGCCTGATTCAGAGATGTACGCTAATACTACCGCAGATGTGATCCCCGTACGCAGCTGCTGTGGGAGAATATGCAAATGACGCAGATGCCGGGAGATGTATTGAGACGCCCACCTGCGGCTTTGCAAATCCAAGCATCTGCATACGTAGATGCAGCATCGGTTTCAGAACATTCGATGTTAGCAGTCCTGAGTAAGCTTTTGGTCCCGCTGAATGGGCGCAGGAACTGAGACACCGGAGCCATAATTCTTGTGTATGGGATCGCAGACACAAGGTGTGACTTGGCCCAAAATAATCGCAGCACGCCTGCGTTCTTTGCCCGCCACTCCCTGTTACTTTTGCCAAACGCTCTCTGACTGTCAGTCACACTGTGAGTAAAATGCTGCTGCATATGACTACGGTAATGTACTTTGACGTATACGTAGCGCCACTAAGACGCATGTGCGATTTACTGATAATGGCTTTACTCTGTAAAAATCGGCATTGTGTGAAATTCTGAATCAGGCCCTATGTTGGAAAGGGTAATCCACGGGGTTTTAGACAAATTATATACGATGGACATCGCCATCAGACTTCTATTTATGCTCGAATATGATGGTTAGTAAATACTGGAATTTTAGACAATAATCTTAGGGGTTAAATTACTGAAGTGAGAGTTTTTAGAAGTGGAGATGTTGCCCATAGGAACCAATCAGATTCTAGCTAATATCTTCTAGAAGCTGCTAGTGAAATGTTAAGTAGAATCTGATTGGTTGCTATGGGCAACATCTCCACTTACCCCTTAAGGTGCGTATCCACTTAGCGTCTGTGAAATGAGCGCACGATTACGACATTGTAATAGTGCAGTCGTTTCACAGTCTGTGATGAACCTACACTGAACGTTCAGTCGTTCAGTGTAGGCACATCAATCATCAGCAAACATGGGCAACCTGACGACGATGTTAGGTTGACCAGCATGTTCGGGAGATGATAGATGTCAAAAACGCGCATCGCTGGTCGTTTTTTATATTAAACTGCCCAGTTTGTGCCCGATTTTTCAACGATTGAACGATAATGACGTCATTATCGTTCAATTACCTGGTAAAACCGGGTAGTGGATACGCACCATTAGACTTTAATATAAAACAAAGTCCATGGGTCACTGAGGTGAATAATACATCTGAAATAACTGAGGTTTTAACTACAGTAAAAGAATAATTCTTTGTTTATTTTAAAAAAATAAAATAAATAGTTTTGCCTAATTTATATAATCCTGCTGGGTATTACAAAGTACTGGAATAGATTCTGACAGTGGAGTAGAAGTTCTGCCTTAAATTGCATGATACAATCTCTAAAACACAATATTGCTGACATATAAATTGCAAATAACTGACCTTCCTTACCAATACATGTAACCATGGTAATAATATTCTGTGCAGACCAGAGTTTGTTTCTGTGTTGCTATGAGTAGTAAATTATTTCCAACCGATCTGCTAAATGGCAGCAATAGAGTGCTTCTGAGTTTTCAACAGGCAATTTTAGGCAGACATCCTATTTTCTCAGGAGTTACTCCAGTAAACAGTAGTTTCCAGTGTACGATGTAATGGTTTTTATTAGGTGATCGTATTAGTGAGAGCAGCTGCACTTTAAGTATTAGTATGATCAGCTTCCTATTTTCCACTCTTGCATCAGTGTGCTCTGTAGAGACAGAGGTGCTTCTCTGTATTGCATCACTGTGGCAGTAGGGTGTGGAGTAATAGTCTTCATCTGCATGTTTTGGTGGATTTATTATATACAGGTCAAGATTCAGACTTTGATTTTACACTGGTGGGGCATGGTTTAGGTGCTTATGGCACAGACACCTACCTCTGACTCAGGATTAGCTCAGTCCTCTCTTCGGGCTCTGTGAGATTTAAGTGTAAATATGTAGAAGCTTCTGGGCCATATGTGGCTGCCATCAGTGCTGCTCTGAGGCTTTGCTCGCCTCTCTGGTGTTCGAGGTCAGCAAGGAGCTAAATAAGTGACCTTGACACCGCTCTGTTTCCCACACTACCATTATCTTCTCCACAGGACATCCCTGTACTCTACCATTTTATCTCCCACCATCCTTTAGTGTTCATTCTATCACCCTACACCTGTCACAATCCCGTGCATTTCCTCTCTTCTGCCTGGGGTGTTGCTCTCTGCTCTGGTGCTTCTAGCACACACTGGTCTGTATCTCAGCAGTTTCATGCGCTAGCTGAGTATGCTAGAAGCACCAGAGCAGAGAGTGACACCCCAGGCAGGGGAGAGGAACTGCACGGGTTGTGACAGGGGAATCGGTAAGACAGACAGCGGCGCCCCGATGGTGTAGATCCCGACAGGGGTCCGGTAAGTATACTTACCTTCTCTACTTCTTTCCCTAACCCTATCCCTCCCTTCTTGTACCCTAACCCTCCCCACTCCGCACCCTAACCTTCCCCATAAGTGCCTAAAGCTAACCCTCCCCCCTTGATGCCTAACCCTAACCATTCCCCAGTGGTGCCTAACCCCCCCCCAATACCTAACCCTAACCTCCCCCTCAAAAAAACCTAACCCTAACCCTGCTATGCTTCCTAAACCTATCCCTCCCACCCCACCCCTTCCCCCCGCGGCTAATAGCTAGGGAGTCCTGCTTACCTTTGTTTGGGATGTGGGCTTGTCAGGATTTCGACGCCTATCGTTAGTCCCAAGTCAGGCTTCCGATGTTGGGTTTTCGACGGCCGGCATCCCGGGCGTCGGCAAGCTAACTACATCCCGTGACGGGCGTAGGGTGCTAGTATGAACACCAATCCTTTCTCCACCTTCAGCACAATGTCTCTCAGCACATGTTCCCTCTTCCTACTGCAACAGTCTGTCTCCCACCCCACCATTGTCTCCCACTCTACCGTCTCCTCTCCCCCATTCCCTTTCCAACTACAGCACGCAGGGAGAGATTTATCAAGCAATGATTTGTTAAACTCATGAGACGTAAGCATGTGACAAACCACTGGATATAGCAAAGAGTAGATTGCAGGAAACTAGCCTCAAACCCGCCATTTTGAAAGCTCACCCACTACTAATTGACATCCCATTTTTTTTATGTTAATAAAACAAATGGTTACATTAATTAAACTGCCGGAAAAAAAGGTGCCTGTGATTGTGAGTGGCAAGGGTCCTGTGCTCTCCTCCACATCCAAAAGGCGAAAAACTCAAAGGCTAAATATAGTATTAACAGCACTATAATGTGCCCTACTGAGGAGGAAAGGGATCTAGGAGTCACTATGTGGTTGCATAGGGAGAGGAATCTGTAGCAGACAGAAAGAAGTAATAACACCACTGTATAGGTCATTGGTACGGCCTTATCTAGAATACTGTGGGCCTGATTCACCAATGCTGAACGCAGATTCCCGATTACTCAGCTGGTCGGCGCCATTCACCATCGCGGCCATTGGCCTACAACATTGGTCGCAGTGCTGGGACAGCAAATGCAGCAGGGCATGTCAGACACCTCCTGCTGCATTTTGATATCGTTAACTATATCGTTCAGTGACGTCACCCTCATCCCCTTACTGGCAGAACCTGATGATATCGTCAGGTTGCCCTGCAAGTACGGGCGATGAAAGATGTCGTCAACGACCAGCGGAGCACGCATCGCTGGTCGTTGGCAGCATACACGCTGAACAATTTTGCGGACGATGAGCGATAACGATATCGTCATCGTTCAAATCATCCAATTTATCATCTAGTGGATACGCGCCTTAAGTATAAAAAGGGGCTGACTAGATGGGTCAAGTGGTTCATATTTGCCACCAAATTCTATGTTTATGTTTTCAGAAGTGAGGAAATATCGGGGCAGGTGGAGGTCAAAGGGACCCGACGCATTTCGTCCAGAATAGGACTTCCTCAGGGTTGTATATATAAAATGTGTCCATTTTTCTGTACTCCTCATCCTTATATATATATTTCTTAGATTTTAGTACCATTTTTCTCTACCCTATATTTATTAATTTTGTCTTTATTGCAGCGGGTGCTCAACCCCATGTAATCTATACAGCTACATCCTCACCGGGTCACATGTGGGCCCTGACCGCAAGTTTGAGATCTGATAACAAGTTGGTGGCTGGACTGTTACAAAAGGAGGCAATACCTACAGTCCTGAAACCTTCTGATCGGATATAACCAGACGTGCTTCTTTCTGTCTTCCTTTCTTTCAGTAGAACACATGTAAAATAAATAGACACAAGAGAAAGTCTGTAGACATGATTGGGACTGTACTTCAAGTATGTGATCTCTGTGAGACAAGTTAAAATTACTGAAATATAAATGATAGGCTATTTGGGCCAACTGCACCTGTATTGTTCTTGAAGAATTTAGGTTTTACACAGCACATTCACCAGTTTCGTAGTGGGAAAAAAAATCTGCTAAATTGTTCCCATATGATGGCTGGAAAAGTCATCTTACTGCCAAAAGTACTGATTTAAACTGCATTAAAAAGTACAAAAAAAGCCCCATATGCAATGTTACTGCAGTGATCAATGGGAATATGTCAAATAGAAAAGTGGTCACTTCTTAGGTTAAACTACAACAGAGAGAAGTTACCACCAGAGGGCGCACTTTTATGAAAGGCAAAACAATAGTGATACAGTAGTTGGTGGTAGGGTGAAAAGACAATGTAGTAATGTTTAATAATTATCGGCTTGTGTATCATCTCTATCCTGACTTGTTAACAGCAGCTTCTAGATTCGGAATGCTGTATGATCTTAATATTTTGTCCTGTTTTATTAACCATTGTACTGTAACCACATACAGGAGTTGGTATACAGCTGGATACCTTCTGCACCCAAAACGCAGGTGCAAAAAAGCAATTTTTATCAGCTTGCAGAGCCTGAGGTATCCCAAGGTGCATCGTGCTCTGCAACGTTAGTTTTATGCCAGGACAACAGTAGTATGGCAGTTACAGCACACAATTCATACACAATAGTAATACTTTAATGAAGTATCATACTTTAGACATTCTGGGGCCATTGCAGAGTTGAACGTAAGTCAGTTCTGCAGACTGATCTCGTGTGTTTTCGCACTGCGCATGCTCTGGAGTCAATGGTACGCAAATACCGGTGATGCAGAGTCATATGACACTCAGTCGCTTTGCCACTTGCGACTGAAGGGACCGAACTGGCCGGTAACGGAGCGTTTGAACATAGGCTAAGTTTAGTGAAGGCGTATTGACGGAGCTGCTGGCTATATAGTAAATGCATAAAATACCAACATCTGTTGTCTGCAACTTTTAAATAAACTAGTGGGAATCTGTTTTCGTGACAGGAACCAATTGCAATGATCAAATAAATATATGCATTCAGCCAATCAGAAACTGTTTCTGGTCATCATCATCGTCATACAAATACTATATTGTACCAGGATTCTTGCACTCCTGACTGGCATATATGTGACTATGCTGTGATCCAATCTGCATACCAATGTTTGGCACAAATGAGACCCAATCTGCATATGGATGGATACATGAGAATTTTTTGTAGACATTCGCAGTTCATAAAAAAAAGAGCAACTTGTGCCACAAAATATACTTTTGTCTAAACTTACACCAGTCCCATAATGTATCAACGCTGGTATGTACCAGATAAGTGGTATGATGTACCGCATGGGCAATGCGATGCTTCATACATCCCGCCCTTGGACTGCAATGGTGCTTCAATCTCCTATGCTGATGGGAGGCAGAATGGTACTGCAGACCTCATCCCTGTGATCCAGCTTCTGATATTAGGGAGGTCCTGGCTGCAGCCTCCTTCTTTTAGGGGTCTATGTATCAAGCAGTGAAAAGTGTGGAGCAGTGGAGAAGTTGCCCATAGCAACCAAACAGCTCCTACCTATTATTTTATGCTACTTCAAAGCTGATTGGTTACTATGGGCAACTTCTCCACCTGTCTACTTCTTCACGCTTTTCACTGCTTGATAAATAGACCTCTCAGTCTAGTCCGGTCCTCTCCATCGTCACTGGCAACTTCCCGTAAGTAATGCAACCGGCATTCTGCCCTCAAAGTCACCGACCGGGATTACCGCTATGACACATTACCACTATGACGCAGCTATCTCGGAGCACACCCTATCAGGTAGCCAGGTGCCCACACAGCTGAGATTATGGGGTCTATTTACTAAGCAGTGTTAGGAGAAAAGTGAAAAGTGATAAGGTGCCAGCCAATCAGCTCCTAACTGTCATTTTTCAAACACAGCCTGTGAGATGGCAGTTAGGAGCTGATTGGCTGGCAACTTATCACTTTTCACTCTGTCTCCTAACACTGCTTAGTAAATAGACCCCTTAAAGTTACCGGCTCATGCCCAGTCTCCGTGGCAACCTCCTAACCCTGCTCCTTGCACCCCTAGCTTACCTTTAACCCCTTCAATGCCAATTCTGAAAGCATAAGCATCAGTGATCTTGTTATCATCCCCAGGGTCTCTGTAAGCCATAGTTAACAAAAGGTTTTATGGGCGTGTGGGTAAGGTCTGATGGTCACCAATGGGGCATGTGGGGAGTTGTGGTGGGTATGTAAAAGCATGTGGGGTGTTCTAGGACATTTTTTGGCCTCAATATTGAAATAAAATTGGTTTAATCACCAATGTGCATTTCCGCACAAGCATTGGTGATTCAGGGACATCATTAATTTTAATGCGAAAAACCTCGGCTCTTACACAAAACGTGAAATGCTATAATTCATTTTTATAGTTTAATATGTTCAATCAAAAGAGAAATGACCCAATGGAATATGTTATTTCACTATTTTGGCCTCTATTGTTTTATTATGCTTTACTATATTTGACTTATATTCGCAATGTACCATTGTTTTATCGCTCTGGCAGCTGAACGACACTCAGTCGACATGGAGGTAAAACACATTGATAGCAGTCGTGTATCACCCGTGCTGTGATCTCTCTCTCCTGGACAGTGCTGACACTGTCATGGTTCCAGTTGGACTGGTCGCAAAGGTTCGGCCACAAGTCGATCATGAAGTCTCTGCGGGCTTTGTTCCTGTGAGCAAGTGCCGAAACAGCAAAACATTGAGATCAGACTCTTCCATGTGGGCAGAAGGGCAACGAGCATGGCTCAGCAGCAGGGATTGCCAGTTGAAGTGACTGGGACATAGATGCTGGGGAGGGGTTGGGTTTGCAATCCTGGCGCTGATAATGCCAGCAGTCAGAATCCCAGTAGCAGAATCCCGACTACGGAAATCATGCAGGCAAGTATTCTAGCCCTTCCCCCTAACCCACCCCTCCCGCAGCCTAAACTTCCAGTTTGACAGCCTAACCCTAACTGTCCCTACTTCCCTCTGAAGCCCTACCCTAACCCTCTCCTACCGCAGCCTAACCCTAACCCTCTCCTCCCGCAGCCTAACCCTAACCCTCTCCTCCCGCAGCCTAGCCCTCCCCCTAGTGCCTAACCCTAATACTCACTGTCGGGATCGCATCCTGCTAAGGAGGTTATAGCATTATTTGCAGTGGTATTGCTATATTGTGTTTTGCATGTTGTACTGTAAAAGGCTGACTCATTCATCCACTTTTTGACTATGTGATTTACCTAACCCACATCAAGTTACTCGGAAGGCCAGGGGTGGTGCTATGGGCGTAACTACCACAGATTCCAGGGGCAAAAGCAGGATTTTTACAGGGGTGTTTACACACACTGCGTGGGGGCGGGCTTAAGGAGATGGTGCCTGCTCTCCAGTCTGTCAGGTGTGGTTTCCAGGTACTCAGAACCCCCCCCCTGCGTGTGCTAATGGGTGCAGAGCTGAGGGGGGGCCCATCTTCCTTGTCAAAGTTACATGTGTTATATACATCTTTCACCACTGGGTGGTACATAGGGGCCCTTACAAACTTTCACAATGGAGCCTTCAAATACCTAGTTACGCCTCAGGGTGACCCTTGGAGAGACCAGTTGGTTGGCAAGAATTATCCATTATCCTCACATTCCACCCCTGCTTCTTATAATCAATTAAGGAGTACAAATGAGTACGAAAACTTTATGTGGATCTTCCTTGTATGAAATTAATTCAATGACAACTTCCTGAAAATCTTAAAAGAAAAGTTATAATTCCTATCTGATTTATGGATTAGCTTGCAGGCATTATAGGAGAGGAACATATGATGGCATTGGGACTGGTGTCTCGCCGTACGTCCGAAAGATACATCACTTTTTAAGCATCGTACGAAAGACAAATTTATCAAAGGGACTTGTTCCACTTATGTTAGACGGTTCAGACATCATGTTAAACTCTGGCGATTAGTCAGCAAGAAAGTGTAGGCACTTTGATGAATAAGCCCCATGTAATAAGAGATGACCTCTCATTTATCTCAGGCTAAGTAAATAGTATACCTTAATGAATGCACATCTGAACTTCATTTGCTGCACTGTTTCCTTGCTGCAGGTTCTTTATTAATACAGTTAAAGAGAATGGAGGAGTTTTAGTACGTCTGTGCCTGACACACCATGAACAGAACGAGGCCGAGACCATTCAGCTCCAGGCAATTGAAACCTTAAAACAACTTCTCTGCGACAAAAGTTCCACAACTAATTGTTGTATCTTCTTCTTTTAAAGAGAGTTCGGAGTTCATCGTAAACGCAAGTTGCAGTTTTTTTTTTTTTTTTAGAGAACATTCATGTCTTTTCGAAAGTGGCGTCTTTTACCCTGGTGACTCGGCGCCAGAGGGGACGTGCTGACATGGCCAAAGTACAGGAAGGTTATGGCCACACAAAATGCTTGCAAGATGGCCACCTAAAAAGCGCAAATGCACCTGTTTGGAATGGATGGAGATTACTTGCGTGCACTCAATGCCTGATGCAATTTGTGAACTAAAGATGATGTTGACGGCTTCAGGCAATGCCTGATTCGCTGAACACGTATACGACACACCGCTTCATGGAAATATAGTATAACAAATGCAGGTTCCAAAGAATAGATCTACAGTATAAAGGTTGACAATGTCTAGATAGACACCAAAGACAGTCTTTTGAACAAAAGGTCAACAGGTACAAAAGGTTACCAGAGGGTTAGGCTTTAGGAGGGATGGTTAGGGACGGTTAGACACTTGCCGGAGGGTTAGTGTTAGGAACTAGGATCAGTGGCATATCTATAATGAGTGCAGTGTGTGCGGGGCACACGGGCCCCGCACCGCACACCCTGTACCCATATTTTTTAAAACTTACCTGTCCATGGTCCCACGTTGGGTGTCAGCGCTGCTCAGAGCACTGGAAAATGGCCGTCGCTGCCATTTTTCCGGTGTTCTGCTCATGTACAGTAGACTCCGGGCACACTCTAGTGCCCGGAGTCTACTAAGACTCCGGTGGCTGGCCAGCCATGTCAGTCTCTGCCAGCCACCGGGGAGAGAGGAGGAGGCCCCGCACGGTAGGTGCACACGGATCCCTCCGCTCTTAAGACGCCACTGTCTAGGAGGGATGGTTAGGATTAGCCACTTACCCCGATGGCTATGGTTAGGCACCAGGAGGGAGGTTTAGGGTTATACACCAAGAGAAGGGTTAGGGTGAAGATTAGGGTTAGAAAAAAAAAAGTGTCGACCTTTTATACTTGTCTATCTATTAACTGTCTACTGTTTTGCTGTAAATCTTTTATTCCGAACCCAACTAATGCAACTGCGGTCTAATAACAGTGTACTGAGCATTCATTTAAAAAATATAAAGCATGTTTCTTACTCTGAGAAGAAGGCTGCCCATAGGTTTGTTGGTGTGAACCTTAAAAAAATTGACTATTTTATTATATTGTTTGATTTGCAGTCAACGGGCTTCAAACCAATTTGGCACTTACGATCCGAAAACCAGATGTCCCCGCGAGCGGCTTCACTGCTCCTTTGTCTCCTTTCGGAGCAGTGTAACAAGTGCGCATGCATGACCAGGGCCGTAGAGAGCCCGGCCAGGCCTGGACAAAGGAGGGGGCGTGGCCTAATCGTGAGAGGCATGGCCATGCCCCCTTGACCCAAAATTTTTTAAATAAATCAGTTTTTGCGCGCTAGGGAGGGGGGCGCTGGGTTGGGGGGCGCTGTAAGCCCCCTAACCTGGCGCTAAGCGGGGGGGCACGATCAGTGTGATCATTTCCCCCCACAACCATAGGAGACTGCCCCAGCTGCTGCAGCAGCCGCGAGCAGTCTCGCACTGCAGCCCAGCACAAGCTGTGTGCTGAGCTGCTGTGAGGTAGGAGGTGGGGGGCGATGCCGGGCCCTTCTAGCAAGCCCAGGCCTGTGTAAACTGCACTTACAGGTCACGCATGCGCACAAGAGCCCTGACTTCCGGCGGAAGGAGCCAGACAGGGGCGGAGGGATCCAGATCCCTATTCGAAACCCGGGACTCCTTCCCATAGGGAAGGAGCAGGTAGCGGGAGCACTCGCCATCTGAAGATGACAAATGCTCCCGCAATCAGGCCCTGAAAATATAGTATTTTCGGAGCTGGATGAATTCTGTTCCCATACTAGTGCATGGGGACAGCGAGCCATTCTGCGAGATAAAGGTAATCTGTGATATCTCCTGCTTTACCTTCTTAATGAATGGCCTGATCACTTAATTTCTACAATTGCAGGTGAAAATGTTCATTTTCACCTGCTTTTGTCGAAATTAAGTGATGATGAATAGGCCCCTAAGGGGCATATTTATCATTTTTTACTATATTAGTACATGGTGGCAGGTTATCGTTTTGTTAACATTCCTTTTAGTTTCTTTATGCCTCACTGTTTAGCAGTAACTCATGTACAGCAGCCGGTATGGTAAAGTTTACTCTTAATATAATATAATGGGCTGTGCTGCGATCTCCCATCCAGTTAGTTTTTCGTTTTGTACTCTATATCGCAGAGCCTCTTATGGTCTGCAAAAGCACCAGGTTTTTTTCCTTGCTCAATAAGTACTGAGCACGCGCATGTGTGGGCGTCCTTTCCGAGAAGGGCATCCGCCATTACTGGGCTCTCCTAGCGGGGTTTTATGGTGTTGCAGGAGTTGCTCTGCATCGGTGGCTGATGGGAGACAAGGGGGCGGAGCCAACAAGGAGGAATGCCAATAAGGAGAGGTAAGTCACACTCACTTTCTCTGCCTGATCATACAAACGATCACATTATTCTCTACTAAGGAGGTAAAGTCTGTTAGTGAAAAAAAACAAAAAAACACCAACAGGTTTTTCCTGCCTTCATGAATTGCTGTCACCATACTTAAGCATGGTGATGCGATACCAGAATGAAATGGGGGCAGTGCTGGAGAAACAACTTGTTTCTCCATGCTAAACCCTCACTATGAATAACTGAAGGCAGAGAAAAGCCCTGTTTACCGCAAAACAGGGCTTTTCTCTGCTTTACGAATAGATTCACATAACTTAAGTATTGCTTAAATGTATCAAAGGGATTTTGGAGGAGAATTTGCTAAATTTTCCTCCATACCCTCAATTTTGCACATTTTCCCTTACTTGTAAATGGAAATGCAATCTGTTTCCGATTACTAATTGCATATTGTAAAATAAAACCGGAGGGAGCCTTGCGATCATAACGCCAGATGGCATTATGCAGGCTTTGCTTCATTTCCCCTACTTCTGTACTGCCCTTCCTGCATGCTGGCATGCAGAGTCGAGCCTGGAGCTGGCTTCTGTGATCAGCCTGTGTGTCTTAATAGACCACAGGCTGATCACAGAGAAAATAAATGGCTATAATAGAAAATAAAAACAAAACTTACCTGCAACCAGGGATTGGAAATGGGGTGTGGTCCACACAGCACGGTATCAGCACCCACCACACCTATCCCAGCACTGCACCCCTCTCCCAGCAGTGAGCACCACAGCACCCCAACCCTCTCCCAGTTCCAAACTTACTTTACTTGAGTGCAGCCTGCAGAGCTGTCTGACTCAAGGTACAGCAAGCCTCGGGTAATGAACCCACTTTTCCCATCTCAGGCTGGCAGGCCACAGCTGCGTGTGATGATTGCTGGAGGTGGAACCCAGAGCTGTTAGGTATGACTCACTACTCCAAGCTCCGCAAAGGCCAATGGTGCAGCACCCTCCGGTGACCATTTACTTTTAGTCCTGAATGAGCCTCTGCCCATGTGCAGAAGCTCATTCTGATTGTGTGACGGCTCAGAGCCGGCCCGTTGCTAACCACAAGCTGCCGTCCAGGTGCTCTGTCCCTGCAAACTACCACCGGCTGTTCCGCCGCTGCCCACTCACTGTTTGCTGCTGCCAGGCCCAATCGGACCTGTCAGCTGAGCTCCGATCGTGGACGCTGTGCAGCGGCAGTAGCAGCTGCCAGAGTCTCTGCCCAGCCGGCAGCAAGTGCCCGGGCTGTGCCTGCACCAAACCTCAACCGACCCTAGGAGGGCTTGTATGCCCCTAGGCATTTGCTTAGTTTAGCTATGCCTAGTGCTGGCTCTGGCTACAACACAAGCAGCTTACACATATCTCACTGATATGTGCAGGCTGCTTGCTCGGGAGAGTTTTGCAGAGAGAAGACACTTAATAGACCACAGGCTGATCACAGAGAAAATAAATGGCTATAATAGAAAATAAAAACAATAAAACTTATCTGCAACCAGGGATCGGTGATCTGATCTGTGTGATCAGCTGAGGTGCAGTGAAAGTCCCGGCTGACGACTCAGCTAATTGTACAGATCAGATAACCAGTCACAGAGTGAGCTCACTGATCACTGCGCAGACACATTCTCAGGTTATGTTTTACTAAAAATACTGAGAAGAGCAGGGAAGGGATTCACAAGGACTGAGCTTTATCCCAGAATGCGAAGTATAAAGCATTCATGCAATATATATGCCATTGCGCATGATCACATCACAAATAGGCCCCTTAGTGTTTAAATGCCACCAGGCATATTAAACGTCTTCTCTCACTCTTATGGTGGGTACACACTACACGATATGCTCCCTGAGCGATATCGTGTAGTGTTGTCCCCGGCAGGGTGTGCTCAATGTCGTTCATGACATTGAGCACAGCCGCTGAACGATATCATTAACGATATCGTTCAGCGCCGGGCTCTCTCCCCCATTCCCTGACATGCAGCAACCTGACGACGCGGGAACGCGCGTCGTCGTCATCGTTCATCTTTTTGGGGTTAAAAATGGACGATAAAGTGGACGACTGAACGATAACGATATCGTTCAGTCGTCCACTTTAACGTCCAGTGTGTACGCACCTTTATATCATTTTATATTTCTAAACATTTATCTTATGTTGAGACATCGTTAGAACAGAATATTTTTATTTTATTATTTTAAAGGTACAACAGTTCTTTTATCTTGGCTGCGTCGTCTACACAATATTAGTAATGGTTATATATTTTTGCATTGATTTTGTATGTAGTGCCCATCATATTTTTTGTATGTCAGGAAAATATTTTTATAGAAATACCAGTGAACAAGGTTGTATTTTTTTCTTCTTTGACCGAAATTTTATTTAATTTTTTTAAATTCCCCCCACATTTGTGGGAAACCAGACATATAATTCTTCATGGCATTCCGGGGTGCCAAGAGGGTATGCGGTCAGGAAGCCGGCAGTTAAAATGCTGACTGCCGGCTTCCCGACTGTCAAATCCCAGCATGGGACTAATGATAGGTGTCGAAACCCGATGCCTATCATTATCCACCTGCCGAAAACCCTTCGCCCGGCATGCCGAATGAAGGTAAGCTGGGCGCCGGGAGCGGACAGCCGCGGGGGGCGGAGGGCTAGGTATAGGGTCTCCTGGGAGGACTTAGGGTTAGGCACCCCCCGGGAGGGGTAGGCTAGGGAAAGGGGGTATAGGGTTAGGCACCCCCGGGGGAGGTTAGGGTTAGGCAACCCCCCGGGAGGTGCGGGGAGGGGGGTTAGTTTTAGGCACCCCTTTGGGGAGGTTAGGGTTAGGCACTAGGAGGGAGGTTAGGGTTAGGCACCCCTAAAGGGGGGTTAGGGTGGGGATTAGGTTAGGGATAGTATAGTTACTTACCTTGTCGGGATCTTCACTCTTCTGTCTTCCGGAACGGTATTACAGTACATCCGCTGGGCTCACGTCCAGCGGCATGTCATACCGATTCCACCAAGAGTGGGATAGGGCGGGTTACAATGTACCTGGGCCCTGGCCTGTCTAGGGGCTAGGGAGTGCAGGGGAGATGTTACCATGCCCCCACAACGCCGTCACCATGCCCCCTCCAATAGCTACGCCCCACTGTACCCAGGCCAGACCAATGTCTCGTTGGCCCTGATGCCATTGCTGCTGACAAAATGCCAATATCTGGTATATCTGTATATGTCAATGCCAGGTATTGAAAAGAGAAGTTGATAATCAGTTATGTTTCTAGGGGGGTGCGGGCCGCACCAGGTGACACCATCCAAGGGGGTGACGCCAATATAGCAGAGCTGCTCGGAGAGTGTCACCAATCAGCCCTGATAGCAGTGACACAAGGCCACGGGGGAGCGGGACAGTGTGAGTATAAGGCGCATAGGCTGACGCCACTGATGATAATTATACTGAATACCTTATATAAGGAACAGGAACAGGAGTAGATGAATAAAATAAAACCGTATAACGGAATATTTCCTTCTCCGTCATCACAAGCATCCAAACCGCAGTCAGTGATTAAACTGCTGCAGAGATTATTTGAGAAGTTTCAATATTAACATAGAACATGTCCTGCCAAACCTTCCGCATGAGACTGTACAGACTATTTTACTAATTCTTATCTGAAAACACCAAGATACTGTAGGTACTGAGATTTGAGATTTTTTTTTTATTTTAAAGTGAATTTATACTTTCAAATATTCAGCCCCTTTCCCTTCTAAGCTCCCACAGGAGACTACCCAGAAATTAGGAAGCCTAATTGGGCTGCTATCTGACTCTGCAGTGCTGTATTTTGCATGTCATTCCTCAGTGGCGTCCCAGACTCAGGTGTTTCAAAATTCAAATGTCAATATCTAAATCCATTATTTGCATCCAAATTACATTGCAGCGGCCACCATACAGTACAGAGCATCACAGTGATCGCCATACCAGTGTCGTGCGGTGAGGTAAATTGCTGAGGAGGCGCTGGCTAGTATCAGAGCCAGATTTACACATACATATATGAACCCGAGGGTTCATCTGGGCCGCACATTACTGCGCCACCCAGTACACACAGCATTGCACTGACCGCCATATGCTATATAGAGGAGTTTTGAGACCACCAACCAATGCAAAGAGCATTTTGTGACCACCATACAATACAAAGAGCATTTTGTGACCACTGTACAATACAAAGAGCATTTTGTGACCACCATACAAAACAGACAGCATTTTTTAACACAACTCAAATCATCCCCTTCATCACTAATTAACACTTCAAAAATCATTAACTTTTTCAGAATCATCGTAAGAACCCAATACAACATAACCAGCCATTTAAGGGCATTAATTCCCCCCCCCCTTTCTAATCATTAATTACTCCCTTCTTCAACAATTAATTTCAATTATTCAGTAACACCTTCATTACCTCACTCAGGGGCATATTTATCAAAATTTGCATATATGCGTATGGGATGTCATAATATCGCCCAAATTCACAATGCGATATTTGAATACATTGCAAGGATGTATTAAATATCACATGCAGGGAGCTTGCGAGAATGCTCAGTCCCTGCGTATCTCTCCCCGCACTTCTCAAGGTATTTTTTGCAAAAAATACCCTGAGACCGTGACTGCGCATGCACTGCTGGCTAACCCCCCTGCGACATCCCCTCCCCCCCGTGATCCCTCCCTTAGCTAACACTTACCTGAACATTGATCAGTGATCTCCTCCATGACTCCAGTCATCTGAACGCTGGGCTCATGCTCTGTGACCACAGTAAGGTCCACCATGCTATGAACCGGCATCTCAGTTTACTGCACAGAGCAGCTGACTGGCTTCACAGAGCAGGAGCCCAGCAATCAGCTGACCAGAGTCATGGAGAAGCTCACTGAGAACTGGTCCCTGGTGCAGGTAAGCGTTATTAAAAAAATCATTTATTCATTTATTTTTTATTTGTAATCAGCCTGTGGTCTATCAGACACACAGGCTGATCACAGAAGCCTGGTCCAGATTCTGCTTTCCCTGTGAGCAGGCAGGGAAGGCTTGGCTGGAGTAGGTGAAATAGGGGGGAACCTTGCATAACGCCACCTCCAGATAGCATTAGTATTGCAGGACTCCCTCACTGTATTTTTTAAAAAGTTCTATTAGTAAATCTGTAACAAATCGCATTTCCCATTACAAGTATGGGAAATGTGATCTGCTTACTATAAGGGGTACATTTACTAGGAATCGAGTTTGGATGAGTGTGCAAACTCTGGAGAGTCTGGGCTTTTTTTCCCACTCGCAAATATACTAATGTAAAACTCGGGTGAGAAATCTCCTTTACTACGGGAAAATACTGGAGAGTTAGCAAACTCTCTTCAATTCACCATCGGCTAAACTCGAGAACCTTTTCACTAGTGAAGATAGGATTCGGGAATTTACCAAGCAGGGAGTTTCTAAACTCTCATGAGAAGGGACAACACTCCAGTAAAAACTCGTGAAAAAAATTCACCTACCTGTGATCTGTGAGTTTGGCAGAAACATACACAGATCACTGTGATCCTTGTATGTTTCTGCCTGTAAATAGGTTAAAAACGGGTTAAATGTTAGAAAAAAAATTAAATAGGGTCTCCCCACAAAAGCTTAACCAGCCCCGGAATTGCCAGCCGGTCCTGGTTTCTAAAATTACGGGGAACAAAATGAGTAGGGTTCCACCGTAATTTAGAAACCACCACCAGGCTGCAGGGCCAGTCCTGTTTTTAATTATAGGGGGAAAAAATTGTGTAGGGGTCCCCCTATAATTTAAAACCACCAACGGTCCAAAAAATGGCCAGGCTGTAATGCCACAGCCCGGAGACCCTATTACCGGGGATCCAGGGCCAAAGCATTCTCAGCCTAAGCTGGTCAGGCCAAGTCGGGGATCTCAGGAGAGGTGGGAACCCCTGATAAAAGGGGTCCCCCCTCTCCCTTAACCCAAGGCTTGGTCTGAAGCCCGGGGCTCTTCCCTGCACCCCTGGAGCTTTGGGTACGGGGGTAATAAAGTGAAGAATAGAATAAAACTATTGTATTTTACAGTGGGACTACAGGTGCCAGCATGTCTTTCCTTTGGCACTTGTGGTACTACAAGTGCCAGAAGGTGGCCGGCACCTGTACCCCCACTGTAAAATAAATAGCAAAATAAAGACACCACACACACACCGTGCCTAGTAAAACTTTATTTCATACCCGTACCCTCTCACACATACTTACCTGAACCAGCCGGTCTGTCCTCTTCTCCAATGTAGAATCCATGACTGGCCCTGCAAAAAAGATTCTATACTCACCTTCATCCTGACGCTGGTCTCCGCAGCATCCAGGGAAGTCACCGTCACCCTCTCCATACACTTACGTTAGCACTGTATGTGTGTGACCACATACAGCGCTAACCGGCTCCTGACTGAACAGTGAGAACAGTCAGGAGTTGCTAGCCAATAAGCGGCCGCCAACTGTAGAGCGCCCGCTGATTGGCTCCTGCTCATGACAGTTCCCACGTGGGCTGAAATAAATAGGGGTATGAAATAAAGTTTTACTAGGCACGATGCGTGTGTTGTTTCTTTATATAACTATTTATTTTACAGTGGGGGTACGGGTGTCGGCCACTTGCTGGCACTTGTAGTTCTACAAGTGCCAAAGGGCAGGCATGCTGTCACCTGTAGTCCCACTGTAAAATACAATAGTTTCATTCTATTCTTCACTTTATTATCCCAGTACCCAACGATCCAGGGGCGCGTCGAAGAGCCCTGGGCTTCAGACCAAGCCTGGGGTTAAGGGAGAGGAGGACCTCTTTTTTGGGGGGTCCCCACCTCCCCTGAGATCCTCGGCTTAACCTGACCGGCTTGGGCTGAGGATGCTTTGGCCCTGGAGCCCCGGTAATAGGGTCTCCTGGCCGATTTGGGTCCGGTGCTGGTTTTAATTATAGGGGGACCCCAACACATTTTTTTCCCCCCATAATTAAAACCAGGACTTGCCCTGCAGCCTGGTGTTGGTTTCTAAATTACGGTGGAACCCTAGTCATTTTGTTACCTGTAATTTTAGAAACCAGGACTGGCTGGCAAGCCCGGGCTGGTTAAGCATTTGGGGGGCACTCTACATCATTTTTTTTACAAACATTTAACTAGTTTTTTTACAACTACAATACAAGTAGCTTATACATATCTCACTGATATGTGCAGGCTGCTTGCTCAGGAGAGTTTTGCAGAGAGAAGACACTGCAATCTCGGGTGAGTAATTGCAAAACGTGCTACTCGGGGGAGATATTTCGTTCTGCTTCACCATTGGCCAACTCACTCTCAGCTAAACTCACTTCTTGGTAAATTCGAGAGTTTCAGGAGCCTCAAATCACCCGAGTTTCGGCGAAGCTAATCGAGTTAATAAAGAGCAAACCCATCCAGACTCGATTCTTAAATTTACCTCTAAGAATGCAAATCTAAGGCCTTCGAGTAGTTTTTTTTTTTTCTTCAGAAAACTGCTCCAAATGCCCTTTAAGTGATACTAAAATAATGTGACATTATTTTAGTAAAAATAATGTTAATACATATGCCCGTCAGTCATAAAAAAAGACCTTCATCTTAATTAACTCTAAAAAAAAGTATTAACCCCTTCTTAATTAACTTTATTAAAACATTAGCACAATAACCCTTTCACCCTATTTTTTAAAACCCACTTAAAATTTACCACCTAAGAATTTATTAACTTCCCTAAACTATGCACATTATCCCCCTATCCCCAACCTCTTCACCCTCCCCCCATGCCACCACCGAGTTGCTGATCTGATATTTTTTTTTTGCCTGCAGGCACCACCAGGCATACACTGTCGCAACAAGCTGCATGGCCCCTATAAGTGGGGGGGAACGTACATCATCTGGGCAGCGGACAGCCACAGTTCATCGACCTATACACCCGCCCATCCTCGGCTCCTACATTCTCAGATATCAGCACACAGCAAAAAAAAAAACATTAGGCAGCCTCTGAGTAACCCTGTACTGACTAATGCCACTCATAATTTGGGTACACACTTTGACAACAGTAAGTTGGGTACACACTTTGACAATGAATTGGTCAGCAGAACAATCCACCGTCAGAGCAGCCAATTGGTAACCTATACACACTTAACAACCAGCCGCTAGATGTGTCTGGGCTGACATCACATCTGGTCGGTCATTTAAATGTTCCTGCCCAGTTAAGATTTCAATGCCGACGGTCCCCTGCAGCCAGTGTACAGGCAGTCGGTGGGTTGCCCGTACACACAGTCAGACGTACTAATATTTCTTTCAGACCTATCGGCATCGACTGTGCTGCAGGGCCGACCTGATATCGGGTGTACACACTTGCCGATACACTCGCCATATACCGCTCGTAGATAGACTGAGCGATATATATGTGTACGCAGCTTCAGAAAGGCGCTGTTTTCAAGGTTTATTCACCAGGGCAAGCAGTTCCTGCACCCCCATGGCTACGCCACAGTCATTCCTACAGTGCTTTGGACTCAGTAAATAATCTGAAGGTGATGATGTGCAGTAGGGAGGAGGCATTGCAAGGACACAGGTTTCCCAAGTAATATCAATTTGCTGAGCGATGTCTCTCCAGTGCTGCCTGTATGTCTCCCCTCTTAATGTAATTTACTGCTCTAGCAGCGATGACATGCCAGGTTTATGGGGGGAGGGGGGCAAAAATACTGTTGATGAGTTAAATGCATGCCTGTTGGTGGAGCGTATTTTGCGTGTTCACACTGCACACACTTTGGAACTAAGTGCACAAATTCTGGGTGATGCAGAATTGTACTTAGAGATGCAACTGGGCTGTAACTGGTCTTAGGCGAGCAGTCACACCACCCAGGGCGCTCAGCCTATAGGGCAGCACCATCAATCCCCTGAGGCACTTGCATTTGGCTGGCACCCTGTAGCAGAGATGTAACTAGTGTAGTGGACCAGTGTCATCGCACAGGGCACCACAGGGCAGGGGGCGATGTTTGGGCATGTCAGTTTTCCTATTTATTATCATTCTCACTTGTAGCTTCTCTTCTTTTATCCCCAGCATCTCCTGAAGCCATGGCCCTTTTTAAAGTGTATTATCTAATGTCCCTATTTAAAAAATGGGGGGGGGTCGCCAATGCTCTCTCTGGCACAGGGCACCAAAAAGTCTAGCTACGGCTCTGCCCTGTCCTAAGGACGCTCCAGGTGGTCAAGCCACTACCTAGTCCTGGCAACCCCCTCCCCTTCATTGTGACACCATGTGCTCGAGGGTGGGTCGACACAGGGCGCACATTGATGATAGTGACAAGTTGCAAACCAAGCATACGGATAAGGGATTGGCGCTTTATACCGCTGTTATATTTGGTACGTATAAAAGGATATAAATATTTTCCCTATTGAGCAATAACCTTGAGATACGCTTCTGCTCTGTGACCAAGGAACCACAGTGCCCTCCAAGCTGGAAACATATTACTTTTCAGTTACCAAACTCATATTACCCTTCTTCCACTGTCATAAAGAAACTGAATCAGGGGCGGATCTTTGGGAGACAATGGAGGTGTCTGCCGCTGAGCTCCAGCACTGAAGGGGCACCTTCTCCATTGCCCACAATGCATTCACCCCACTTAGGGCTGTAAATATGTACACGGAGTATACTGTCACGACCACCCAATACATGGCAACTCTTCCCCGCCACCTGAGAAGCCACCATAACCATATACTAGAGGAGGGCTCTGTGTCAGACCATCAGATACCACTTCCGTCTATTTATAGCCTGTTCCTGCTCATTGATGTTGCTGCTCCTCAGAAGCTTCTCATGCCAGTGTGACTTATTAGTGGGGGGGGCACCAGATTATAATTTGCCTCCGGGCGTCTGGGATGAATTTACGCCACTGAACTGAATACACTCATAAAAGGAAAGTATAGTTTAAAAGAGTTAACTGGTTGTTTCATCTACATTGATAGAAATCCGTCATTTCATTTATGGTGAAGGAAAAGCCATTGATGGAACGCCGTCGGGTTTGGTGTATATGCCAAATGTGCACTTTGCATTCACAACGGCAGTGCCAAGAAACACTTAACATCCGCAAGGTGTGTTAGTCCCCCGAGCGCTGGATTCCTTCCCTGTGTAATGCACCATCTGGTCCCTTAAAGCCCTTAATCGTTTATTGACTAAACCCACAAAATCTCTACCATAAACTTTTGTACGGCACCACTACGAAACTCCCTGACGACAATGTATCATTTCATCTCCAGAACGGCATCTTGACCAAAGGCCGCTGTTTCCAGTTACAAAGCTGGAACGAGGCACAAAAACCTCAACCACGGAAACTCTGTACTCCCGGGCCCTCCTCTTACAGTTTCACTAACATCATGAAAGGAAAAAACTCCATACTCTTCCCCGTTCTGCGAGTAACGATGGAGTTGGCAGGTCAGAATGGAGATGAACAGAAGTTTCCTTTCAGTTTCTTAGGTTACTAATATAAAGGAATGTTCTCTCACCAATAAAAATAATCCCGAGATTTATAACTACAAGAAAAATACACATACGTGCTCTAGTTACTTTTTATGTGAAGTGTTCTTTTTTTTTTTTTTTTTTCATTCGTAGCACACATGGGAGGTAGTGGGTTCTCCAGTATGTGGATGTGATGCTTAGCTAGTCTTTGTTATGGCCCTTGTGATGAGTCATTGGAAAAAAGACATTCTGTTAATGCAGCTTAGCGAGGAATGCTTTGAGCTGGATGCAGTTGTAAGCGTTTCGGTCCACCCCTCTAGATTGGCAGAGATGCCTTCCACCGAGTGGATTTGAGGCTTTATATATTTAAAGTGGAACCATCGCTTGCAGTGAGTGGACCTCACTTAAGAAGACACTGGGGGGCCTGATTCTGAGCCGACCAGTCAGAAACAGTCGACCCATCTGGATGCCCGCATATGTGCCCACCACTCTCCCACAACACGGATCAGTTCAGTGCATCCGCATGGTCACCACCCATTTCACTGAAAGAGTTCTGCGTCGACGGACGGATCAAATCATACACGCGTTTTCAAACGTGTGCATAGGCTAGCTCTTTTTACTGCGCAATGTGCTGTGTGCAGATGTCCACGAGATCCATCCGTATTTACACTTGCGTCTAACCTACAGTAGGTGTGCGCAGAGGTGGGAAAACCAGCAGAGGTGCGGTGTGCCAAGCTCCAAACTCTTATCACTTTATTACCACTTATATCATGAGATTAAACTTTGGTTTTCTTTAACAATAAATGCTGGCAGTATTTAATTTCTCATTGCCGTGGATAGCGGTGATAGGAAATAATAATTAATCGGGTTAGCTCTGCAGAATATGTATGAGCTATATACATAAACTGCCGATAAAAAAATAACACTTTTAGCAAAATGCATGTGGCAGTTGCATTTCAACAGAAAAGACCAGCTGCCCTCTGAAAAAACTGCATTGAAACACAAAAGTGACACATATATAATATACAGTAAGCAGCCCCTTTCCTCTGCTGACTATAGTTATATAATTAATTAGGCTAAACCAAACGTATTACTCTGTGGAACAGTCAATCTGTTGCCAGGGATTTAAGAGTCGATTTCGATTAATTTTGTGCTCCTGATCATGAATATACCATGCTTATTTTTCAATTGTTTTTGAGATATGCATATGCCTTTAACAGTTATGAAAAATGGAATGAAACAATGTTAAAAATAGTTAAGATATTTATTTTATTCTGATTAAATTGGATTCGTAAAATGTTCTAAATAAAAAGACACAGGATATTTACATACATAAGTGTTGCGGGCAGTCCCTCTGCAGACTCCAACAGTAATCGTCCATCATGTGACGATCCCACCTTCCTTGATATCGTTCTTCCATTACCTGAATATCCTGGTGGAACCGTTCACCCAGTTCTTCACTTAAATCTCCTAGATTGGATGGGAAGTGATCTAAATGGCTGTACAAAGAACTTACTTTAATACTCATGTTGGCACTTACGTTCTCGAAACATTTTAGCATGTTGTGGACTAATTCATGATAGTTGTCTGTCTTGTGATTGCCTAAAAATATTTGAATGACAGACACATAACTCAGCCATGCTTCAGATTCGGTTTCAGTCATAGATGTGGTAAAATTTGGATCCTTCACCAGTTTCTGTATCTGTGGGCCGTCAAAAATTCCTGCCTTTAATTTTTCAATACTAAGAGATGGAAATGTTTGACAAATATACAATCGTGAAACAATCGCCTGACTTGTCCAGTGCTTTTACAAATTGTTTCATTAAACCCAGTTTGACATGGAGAGGCGGCAGTATGATTTTTTTCCTGTCAATTAAGGGCTCATGAATGATTTTGGCTTCTCCTACAGTTATAATCTCTCTTGGAGGCCATACGGTTTGCTGCCAGTGCTTTTGTTTTGCACGAATATCCCATAAGCATATGTGACAAGGATACTTAGTATATCCACTTTGCTGCCCAAGAAGAAAGTTTACCATTTTTAAATCAACACAAACAGACCACTGATGCTGAGAATAAGCAATTTTTTCTAAGACTACCTTGATATTTTCATACTGTTCTTTAAGTTTTGTTGAATGACCGATAGGAATCGACACAAATTTATTCCCATTGTGCAGTAATACGCATTTTAAGCTTCTTTTAGAATTATCCAAAAAGAGCCGCCAGTCTTCTGCTCGATATTCTGGTAAACCCATCATCTGGAGAAGTTCTGGAATATTGTTGCAATACACATGATTGTTATCTTGTCTAAAGAACGGCAGTATGGCTTGCTCTCTATTTTGATACGACGTTATAGTAACATCCGGCTCCAGACAGTGCTTTTCTTGAAGCCTGGATGCTAAAAGCTCAGCTCCTTTTTTTGATAAATTCAAGGGACAAATTAAATTGTTTAGTTCCTTTTGAGAAAATTTGTTTGTAGTAGAGGAACTTTCTTCAAACTCACTTTCATCTGTTTTGTCACTGGATGAAATTAACATTTCCACATCATCACATTCAACTTCGCACAAAGAACTGATTGATGGTACAGGTAAATGTTCGATATGTGGTATCGGTTGTTTTGCAGAATTCATACTTGGGTATTCCCATTTGCATTTCTTAAATCGATAGTGATCTTTTGGCTCACACCACATCATACATATGCCGAAATTAAATCCTTTTCGATCACCTTTAGTCCAATTGCGGAGTGATTCCACGCAGGTTTTACAAACTTTGTGAGGCACCTGATACGCTTGTTTTACGAATACGGTTATATTTTTTCTTTCTTTTGCAACACTATATTTGCCACAAATATAACAAAAACCACCAGGGGTGTTAGTACACCATCTCAGAGAAGAACAAATTTTTACGGCGAAACGTTTTGTTTCACACATTCAGTGCTAACTCCCAACAAAAGCTGAGGACGTACTGAACAAAACAAGCCCAAACGGCGGAAATTGGTTGTGGTGGGACAGAGAGAGGGCTGAACAAAGGAACGGGAGGTGTGCTAACTGCGTCACTCGTTCCTCTCCGTTGCTCCTCTCTGTATGCTGGGAGGAGGCGTGGCTGTGGTGTGAGGATGTCCCAGCAGGCTCAGCAGTGCACTGCCACGCCTCCTCCCAGCGTTAGTGAGGAGATATGAATGTGTTATGTGTTGCTCCTCCCTGTATGCTGGGAAGAGGCGTGGCTGTGGTCTGAGGATGTCCCAGCAGGCTCAGCAGTGCACTGCCACGCCTCCTCCCAGCGTTAGTGAGGAGATATGAATGTGTTATGTGTTGCTCCTCTCTGTATGCTGGGAGGAGGCGTGGCTGTGGTCAGAGGATGTCCCAGCAGGCTCAGCAGTGCATTGCTCCTCTCTGTATGCTGGGAAGAGGCGTGGCTGTGGTCTGAGGATGTCCCAGCAGGCTCAGCAGTGCACTGCCACGCCTCCTCCCAGCATTAGTGAGGAGATATTAATGTGTTATGTGTCTCAAACGTGACTATCAGCTACGTTATCACAAATAAAACAAATTATTGTTCATGTTGAAAGAGGGTAGTTGTTAAAAAGCAAATCTAAGTCGGTTCTGTTACGTAAAGCGCACCTAGACTAGTAAGGTACTTCAAATGGAGAAAATAATTGAATTTTATAATTTTTCATTTAATTTATTATTTAATTTATAATTTACAATTTTAAATGCTTGGCAAGAAATAAAAATATTTTTTTTGTTCCCCAGTGTTATTAATAAATGCCGCGATTCGCAGGTCAATCGGGTGGAGGCAGTGCCAAAGGACATGATTGCAATGGAATTACGTCATTGGCCCCATCTCCTCCCAATTGACCCGCGAACGGTGGCATTTTACGGTGAGTTGGGCTGAGCTTAAGAAAATGGTGCCTGCTTTCCAGTCTGTCGGGGGGGTGGGTTTCTGGGTACTCAGAAACACCCACTGCATGCACCACTGAAATACCTCCGATATCTGCTACGGCTCCCTGTACATACTTATTATATGTGGGTACCCACCGTAAATGGGTATTTTCGGGGATATCCCCCTAATAATAATAATTGATAAATAGGCCCCTATGTAATTTCAATACTATTGTTCTGCAAAGTGAAATTATGGGGGGAATGCACCGTAATCATAGGTTTCGAGTTTCCCTTTAACAATAAAGTCACTGGAACTCACAGAGGGCTCTATTTATTATCATTATTTTTACTAAAATAAAGTGGAAAATGGTGTTTTCACACCCTTTTCACATTATTTTAGTATCACCTGTAGTTATTACAGGGCAATTGGAGTAGAATTAGTAAAATTCTACTCCAACCCCTAGTATCACTTATTTTTAGCAAAGCAGATCGCATTTCCCATAATTGTAATGGGAAATGTGATCTGACCAGAGTTACTAAAAATAAATTGTAAAAAAATACCGGGGGAAGCCCTGTGATAATAACGCCACCTGGAGGTGGCGTTATCCAGGGTCTCCCCCAGTTACCGGGCTCCCACTCTGCTCTAATGGGGAGAGCAGAGGCGGGAGCCGGTACCAGTAATCAGCTATGTGGTCTAAACAGACCGCAAGCTGATTGCTGTAAAAAAAAGAAAAAAAAAATTGAAACATTTTTTTTTTACTTACCTGAATCCAAGGACCGGTGATCGGGCCTCCGGTGATGTCTCCTCTCCGGTCAGCTGGTCTCCCACATTGCACTGCTGCCCGGTCATCAGGTGATCGGGTCCCAGTGCAGTATGGGAGATCACCTGATCGGGAAGCCCGGAGAAGATCACCGGAGGCCAGGAGGATGCAGGTAAGTGTAATGAAGGGAGGGGGGGTCGCGGGGGGGAGGGTGGTTCGCGGGGGTCTGCGATCATGGAGGGCAGGGCTTAGCGTTGGTGGGGGGTAGCAGCGACGGTGGGTCGGCACATGCACGGGCTCTTAGTCGCTGTATTTTTTCCGAAAATACCGCGACTAGAATGCGGATGGGATCCGCAGGGACAGAGCTTTATCGCAAGCTCTGTCCCTGCAAGGGATTTATAGTAAATCCCTGTGATATTGCCTGAATTCGCAATGCGAATTCACTCGGTAATATCACACTACAATCCGCATTCAATATGCGGATTGTAGTAAATAGAGCCCAGAGAGTTTTTGGAATTTTGGTGGAAGCTTACCGAATGTAATAGATAGCAATAAGTTCTAGCATTGGCAGCTATCTAGCTGCGCTCTAGCCCATCTATTGTTTTGTGCCTTATTCTGGTGCAATGCCTGTTATTTTACAACTCATAGACAATTACATCCGACGACATTCATTAGAAACACTTGGGGGGTGGGTTGTATCACGTTAGAAATGGTGGCATTGGCAAACACAGGGGGGTTCCGGTTGCCTGGAAACCCTCCTCCCCAGCCCACACCATGACCACAATAGAAATAGTAATATAATAGAATATTACTAGTGCTGCATGTTGTTATCAGTATCACAAAATAAGTTAGGTAGGTGGCTTGAAAGACAAAGGGGCTGAAAGGGGACAGGAGGCTGGAAAGACAAGGGGGCAGGAGGCTGGAAAGAGAAGGGGGCAGGAGGCTGGAAAGACAAGGGGGCAGGAGGCTGGAAAGACAATGGGGCAGGAGGCTGGAAAGACAATGGGGCAGGAGGCTGGAAAGACAATGGGGCAGGAGGCTGGAAAGACAAGGGGACAGGAGACTGGAAAGACAAGGGGGCAGGAGACTGTAAAGACAAAGGGGCAGGAGGCTGGAAAGACAATGGGGCAGGAGACTGGAAAGACAAGAGGCAGAAGGCTGGAAAGACAAGGGGCAGGGGGCTGAAAAGGCAATGGGGCAGCGGGCTGGAGTGCCATTAGGCAGGAAGCTCAGGTGACATGTGGCAGGAGGTGACACGGATCAGTAGACTAGAATGAGATGGAGTAGTAGACTTGAATGACACAGCGAGCTGCAGGTGAAACAGAACTGGAGGCGACACAGGGCAGGGGGCAGGAGAGATACAGGAGGCTAGAGATGATATAGGGAGCTGGAAGCGATACTGTGCAGGAGGCTGGAGAGCCCCAGCACTATGGAGGCGCAGATTGTCCATCTGAACATGGGCACCGAAATCAGTGCAACTGCAGGTAATGCATTGGTTGCTGACCGCAACACACCCTTCATCTGGCTAGCCACCCTCATTACCACCCAGAAGTGTTCACTGAAATTGCCTCTCTGCATCCAAATTCGGTCTGCATCCTTCGGCGATTACCATCAGGTAGCGTGCGCATTGCGTCTTGGATGCATTGTGCAGGCTGAAAACATTTGCTGCTTGTGTGTTGCTTCTACACTGCGTGCACGCCTGAATTAGGCTCTATACCTCTGAATAAATATATACATTAGGCCATGGGTCAGGGAACTTTTTTACCTTTTACCCCAAAATATATTTAGATACGCTGACGTTACCCCCTTGATTTGAAAGGAAGGAAATCATATAGTAGTGCTCCATATAATGCCCCTGTAGTAGTGCCCCCATATTAAGCCCCTGTAGTAGTGCCCCCATAGTTATGCCCCTGTAGTGCCGCTTGTACAAAAAAAACCCCCAAAAAACACTTACCTTAATACCCGCTCCTGCATCCGCCGCCGTCCTGTCCGCCCAGCTGCTCCTCGGAACTATGGGAGAGACATCATGACGTCTCTCCTATAGTGCGCATGGAGACACCCGGAAGCTGGAGTTCAGAAGAGAACTCCAACCTCTGGCTAACGCGGCGCTGCAGGGAAGGAGCCAGGCGCCTGCTGGTAATTACATCTCAGCGGGTGTCCGGCTTAGAGCCTCCCTGCGACACAGCCGGGCATGTATACGAATCATTCTATATTATAGAATGATTCCTATGCATGCCCGGCTGTCCGTCCATTACCCCCAGGAATTAAATTTTTACCCCATGTGGGGTAATTTACCTCTGTTCCCCGACCACTGCATTATGCAATGGAAAGACACAAACAAGATACCAGTTATTATTAATAAGTTCTAGCATAGAAGTTACGTGATTCCTCTAAACCAGAGGTTCTCAAACTCGGTCCTCAGGACCCCACACAGTTCACGTTTTCCAGGTCACCCAGCAGGTACACAGGTGTATTCTTTACTCACTGACACATTTTAAAAGTTTACAGGTGGAGATAATTATATCACTATTGATTCTGTGAGGAGACCTGGAAAACATGCACAATTTGGGGTCCTGAGGACAGAGTTTGAGAACCTGTGCTCTAAACCATCACATACAGTGAGAAAAGTGAAATATTTTCTACAAGGTTCTTGGAATATGACATTTTACAGTCATAATAATTGTTTCAGATCCCTCATTGCTGCTGGCCGGAGCTGGCAGTGACTTTCCGCACAGAAGAACAAGACGAGCCCTGTCTCTCACCTCCTGTAGCTCATGTTTAGTTGATGTCACGCAGTGATACATCATTCTCATTGCTGATGATGCTATGGCTACTGTGAGCTGCAGACTCTTTAAAAGAGCAGGAGGCGTCTGCCAGCACACGTCCAGACACGACACGGAGACCTAGATCCTAATAGCTACTGTTACAAATCCCCCATTTCTCGTAGACAGCACATCCACATTCCTCGCCATTGCGTCACCGCTCACATCACGACAACCACTGGAAGAGATGTAGGAAAAGCGCTTCCAATGGAGGCGGCATAAAGAACATTGTCAGCAAAAAATAAATAAATATGATAATTGATGATAGCTAAGCAGAAGTCGACTTGAAATAACATATGAGCGCGGATGAATTTGGATCCAGACAAATAGGGGTGTGGCGATCGTCGACGCATGCATAAAATGTGAGAAAGAGGATGTGTGGCTCTAAGTATTTTGGCAAAGGCCAGGAACTTTATATACGATCCTTATTGATCGCAATGTTCCATGGCTGGCTTCAGGGGGGATTACAAGAGAGTGGAAACTTTCACTGTTGTGGAACATTAATAAAATGGAAATGGCGTTGAGTGTGGGCATTGAGGAGATGATGGAATATGGCCTGCACTACGCACACATCCCTCATACACAGTGTGTGGCCTGTCTCCTCATCAGAGTGTAACCCAGGCAGCAGCACATGGCATCATGGGACAGGGGATGAATAGGAAAACACTTTCCAGTTGTGACGCACCAGCCCCAATATTCCCCTAAACCTCCACCGTGGTAGGAAGTGCCAATTTTGCATCTCAGTTGGCCACACAGCTTTTTACTTTCAAGTTGAATCTATTAATTCTTCTAACAATAGGATTTTGGTACTTACCGATAAATCCATTTCTCCGATTCCACAGGGGACACTGGAGCCTCAGTACAATGGGGTATAGGAGTGTGTTAACCGGGATCTGGCACCTTTAAATAAAAAACTACTGGTAGCTAGCTCCTCCCCCTCTATACCCCCCAGGTCAGTCTAAAAACAACTGTGCCGGAGGGAAGCTGGAAAGTAAGGAGAAGGAGACAGAAAAGCTACATTAATCACATATACATAAGAAAAACACATATACATGAAAACAAGAACAGGTCAGTCAAACAACATTAAACGCAAACTAGCATCTGAACCTGTAAAAACAGTAACAATGCAGGCAGAACAGCGTAGTGGTGGGTGTCCAGTGTCCCCTGTGGAATCGGAGAAATTGATTTATGGGTAAGTACCAAAATCCTATTTTCTCCTTCATCCACCGGGGGACACTGGAGCCTCAGTACAATGGGGATGTCCCAGAGCTTATATCCCGGGTGGGAGAGCTCTGAGAGCCCTGCAACACCGCATGGCCAAACTCCGAAGCGGAGGCCACAAAAGTATCAAAACGATAGAATCGTAGGAAGGTATGCGTGCCTGACCAAGTGGCTGCTCTACAAAGCTGGTTTAAGGAAACTCCGCAAGCAGCCACCCATGAAGGACCTACCGAGCGCGTAGAATGTGCCGTAATAGGACCCGGTGGTTGTTTGGAAGCCATCACATATGCTTGCCTGATAGTGAAGCGAATCCATCTAGAAATGGTCTGTTTGGAGGCCGGCCAACCTGGACGGGCCGCATCAAACCGAATAAACAAAGCATCCGACTTACGGAGGGAGGCAGTCCTGTCAACGTAAATCCGGAGTGCTCTGACTCCATCCAAGGATTTAGTCATCCAAGGAATAGAGTCATCCTTAAACACCGGAACCACGATAGGCTGGTTTATACGAAAAGCTGTCACCACTTTGGGAAGAAAAGCCCTTTGAGTACGCAGCTCCGCCCTATCCTCATGGAAAATAAGATAAGGAGGGCGGCAGGATAAAGCACTGAGTTCTGACACACGCCTTGCCGAAGCGAGAGCCAACAACAGAACCACCTTACAGGTTAAGTACTTTATCTCCACTCTCTGTAATGGCTCAAAAGTATCAGACGGGAGGAAGGCCAACACCAAATCCAAATCCCATGGTGCTGTGGGAGGTACAAAGGGGGGTTGAATCCTCACAACTCCCTGGAGAAAAGTCTGTATATCCGGAAGCAAAGCCAATTTCCTCTGAAAGAAAATGGACAACGCAGATACCTGTACCTTTAATGAACCCAGACGAAGGCCTGCTGTGAGACCAGCCTGAAGAAAAAGAAGGAGATGTGATACATTAAAGCCTGAAGGAGGAAAATTACGTCTCTCACACCAAGCCACATATGTCTTCCATATGCGGTAGTAATGTTGAGAAGTGACTACTTTCCTAGCCCGAATCATTGTGGGAATTACACTAGACGGAATACCCTTCTATCTGAGGCTGGCCCTTTCAATAGCCAGGCCATCAAACGAAGCCGCCTTAAGTCGCGATAAACAAATGGGCCCTGACGAAGGAGGTCGTCCTGAAGAGGCAGTCTATTAACAGATTCTGTATCTGGGAGTACCACGCTCATTTGGGCCAATCTGGCGCTATCAGAAGCACCTTGATCCCTTCCCGCTTGATTCTTTGAAGCAGGCGTGGAATGAGCGGAAACGGAGGGAATAGGTAAATGTAATGAAAATTCCACGGAGCCGTCAGTGCGTCCACTGTAGCTGCCCGTGGATCCCTTGTTTTGGAGTAGTAAACTGGTAGTAAGTGGTTTAACCTTGACGCCATAAGGTCGGCTTGAGGAAAGCCCCACCTCAGAGTTAGTTGCTGGAACACCTGAGGATTGAGTGACCATTCCCCTGGATGAACGTCCTGCCGCCTGAGGTAGTCGGCCTCCCAGTTTTCTACTCCTGGGATGATGATCGCAGAAATCGCTACTGCGAATTCCTCTGCCCAAAGCAGAATCCTGGTTACCTCCCTCATGGCGGCTCTGCTTTTTGTGCCGCCCTGCTTGTTTATATACGCCACTGCAGTGGCGTTGTCCGTCTGGACTCTTATTGCCTGCCCCTCCAGCAGCGGATGCGCCAGCTGGAGAGCATAAAATACCGCTCTCAACTCTAGGATATTTATGGGCAATCTGGCTTCCTGCTGCGTCCAGTGCCCCTGAAAATACTTTCCCAGAGTCACTGCTCCACAGCCCCTCAGACTTGCGTCCGTGGTGAGGAGGGTCCAATCCCACACCACAAACCTTTTCCCCGCCAGCAGGTGGGAAGGGTTCAGCCACCAAATGAGAGATGTTCGAGTCTGAGGCGCCAGGAGAACTCTCTGATGGAGAAAAAGGTGGGATCCTGACCACTGGGAGAGGAGATCCAATTGAAAAGGACGGGCATGAAATCGTGCATACTGAATCGCCTCGAAGGCCGCCACCATCTTCCCCAGAAGGCGGATACAGAGATGCACAGAGACTCGGCGATGTTGTAAGACCAGGCGCACCATATGCTGAATGGAGGCAGCCTTGTCTTGAGGCAGGAAAACTCTTTGCTGCACTGTGTCCAGTATCATTCCCAGGAATAGTAAACGCTGTGTGGGGATCAGGGAGGACTTTTTGAAATTTAGTATCCAACCGTGTTGTAGGAGGATGCTCTGAGTTAAGCGAATGTCCCTTAACAACCGAGCTTCCGAAGAGGCCTTTATCAATAGATCATCCAAGTATGGAACAATGACGACCCCCTGACCATGCAGTAGGGCCATCATTGCCGTCATAACTTTTGTGAAGACTCTTGGAGCTGACGAAAGTCTGAAAGGTAGGGCCTGGAACTGAAAATGCGACTCTAGGACCGCAAAACGAAGAAAGGCCTGATGGGAGGGCCAGATGGGGATGTGGAGATAAGCGTCCTTTATGTCTAAGGACACCAGAAACTCGTTCCTGTCGAGACCCGCTATAACGGATTGGAGAAATTCCATCTTGAATTTGAAAACTCGAAGATGAGGGTTTAAATCCTTGAGATTGAGTAGGGGTCTCATGGAGCCGTCCGGCTTGGGCACCACAAACAGGCTGGAATAAAACCCTTGACCTCTCTGATGGGTCGGAACATTCACTATTACCTGGGACAATAACAGTTTTTGTATTGCCCCTAGAATTTCTCCTCGTTTTTCTGCAACCAGAGGTAAACCGGAGGATGGGCCCTGAAGTCCAATTTCAGGCCGTGAATAATGATGTCCCTGACCCAGGCATCCTGGCAAGACTGGATCCAAATATCCTTGAAACGTAAAAGGCGCGCCCCATCCCTGGGATCCCCCAAATGAGAAGGAAGGACGTCATGCAGCAGGCTTGGCAGCTGCCTTGTCCTGCTGAGTATTGTAGGCGGCTGATGCTGAAGCTCTACCTCGGCCTCTGGAACCTCTGGAGCAGGCCGGACCTCCTCTGGAATGCCCCTTAAATCTTCCAGAGGCACAAAAGGATCTAGTAGGAGGAGGAGCTGCAGATGGTAGGTGGATTTCCCACCTGTAGCTTGTGAGATCCACTTATCTAATTCCGATCCGAAAAGTACCTCCCCAGTAAAGGGAAGGGCCTCTACCACTCTCTTGGACTCTGCATCTGCCTGCCATTGACGCAGCCACAGAGCCCTTCTAGCAGATATAGCTAATGCAGAAGATCTGGTGGATAGATTACAAATGTCCTTAGATGCTTCTCCGAGGAAAGCAGCCGCCTCTGCGATCTGTTCGGCTAACTGAATTAAGTCGTCAGATTGCGTACCTGTCTTAATCCCCTCAGCCAGCTGCAGCGCCCAGGCTTCAATGGCCTTATTCACCCAACAACTGACTAGTGCTGGACGCATCAAAACACCTGCAACTGTATACAAGGATTTCAATGTGTGTTCCATCTTCCTATCCGAGGTTTCCTTTAGGGAAACCGCGCCAGGCACCGGAAGCACCGTTTTCTTGGAAAGACGGGCTACTGACGGGTCCACTGCTGGAGGAGTTTCACATAATCTCCTACTGTCAGGTGGGAAAGGGTAATAAGAGATATTTCTTAGAAATTTGAAATTTTTTGTCTGGGAGTTTCACATAATCTCCTACTGTCAGGTGGGAAAGGGTAATAAGACAGATATTTCTTAGAAATTTGAAATTTTTTGTCTGGGTGTTTCCATGCGGAAAAAAGAATCTCATCTTCAGATGCCGGAAAGGTAACAGACTGTTTAAATCTTTTACCAAAAATCGACGGTTTTTCAGTAACCTCTAAATCCTCTACATGTAACACCTGGCGTACTGCTGAAATTAAAGTATCTACGCCCTGAGATGCAGGTTCGGGGTCTTCAGGAATGTAAGTTTCATCTTCCTGAACCTCGCCCTCTTCAGTGTCCTGCAACTCCTCATCTGACTCATCCCAGTGTAAGGGATTATGAATCAATCTCTTACTAAGGACTTGAGCAGGAGAAGAAGAAGCAGGTGGGGCCTGGGACATTACTTTTGTAAGTTCCTCCACAGATCTGGCCAGAGAGCGAGCCCAATCTGGTTCAGCTGCTGTTTGTCTCAGCCTCTCCCTGTCCTTACGAGCTGATTCCAGCTCTGATGACAGATTTGATATAACTGCAGTCAATTATTCAGACCACCTAGGCTGGACTTCAAAATTAGTATCCTGAGGTAAAGACACACATTTATCACACAGTAAGGAAGCATTAGATTGTCCCTGTGTGAATTTTTCACAACAAGTCTTGCATGAAAAAGACTTCTGTGTTGCTTTAGACCCCTTGGTAGACATGTCTGTTACAGACACCACACCCACAGAGAAAAGGACAGTAATTCAATAACAGATTTTTCAATCACACCACACAGAGACCTGAAAGGGGCACAGAGGGAGATAAACTATAATGCTTGCAGCGCTAAGCGAATAGTGCTGATAACAAGAATAAAAAATGCAATTGCTGATACAGAGAGTACTAGCCTGACTCCTGCACAGCTCTCTCTCCACCCTGCAGTGCGTGTGTCTTGTGCTTAAAATGGCCACCAGCTTCCTTCTGGAAGCGCTAAGGCTGCTGGGAGGCAGGAGCAGAAGGGAAACTTAGGCTTCACCCCCCCGCTATGGCACTCTCAGCGCTAGCGGAGCGCACTGTGAATGCCCGCCTAAATAGATGTCTTGGCTCCTCTGCTAACCAGGGAGCCAGGAAACACTAACCTTAGCCCTGCCTGTGCTGCTGGCGGTGGGCATATGCTACTGGGTCCCGCGACGTGCACTGCATGCAACGTTTCTTTGGGAACCCTAGAGACTGAGGTCTCTGTACCAGGAGACCTCAGCGCACACCGCATGCAGCAGCGGTGAGGATCTCTCCGGCAGCTCCCTCGCCGCAGACAGACAGGGGCAGTAGGCTGCCTGTCTGTCCTCAATGCTTGAGTATTTTTACGGAGCCCTAAGGAGGCTTACGTCCAGCTCCCAGGGCACATTTTTTAGACTTACCTGCGGGGGGTATAGACGGGGAGGAGCTAGCTACCAGTAGTTTTTTATTTAAAGGTGCCAGCTCCCGGTTAACACACTCCTATACCCCATTATACTGAGGCTCCAGTGTCCCCTGGTGGATGAAGGAGAAACTGGGATAAATAATATGTGGCCCTCCAGCTGCTATTGAACTACAAATCCCAGCATCCCCTGTAACAGGTTAACTATTAGGGCATGCTAAAACTGTTGCAAGCAGAGCCGGCCATAACCAATTTGATCCCCTAGGCAAGATTTTGGCTGGTGCCCCCTAGCAGTGCCGCTAGTTCCGCCTCTGACCGAGCAGCTCTCTCCCAGCACAGCACCCATCACCCAGCAGCACAGATCACAGCAGCCTGCCAGCAACACCCATCACCCCTCACCCATAGCAATCCTCATCCACAGAGCTGTAACTAGACATTATGGTGCCTGTGTCTGCAAGAGCACTGGCTCCCCCAACACCCATATTTTAAAAAGGGAAAGTGCGCCCCCAAAAAAGGGACATGGCCACACAATAGTACCCCGAATGCAAATTGCACCACACCGTAGTGCAACCTTATTTACCACTCAAATTTAAATATCACATTACACGACACATACAGTAGTAGTACCCTTTTTACCTTATACACGTTATGCCTCACAGTAGTGCCCCTTATTCACATTATGGGCTCTATTTATTATCATTATTTTTACTAAAATAAAGTGAAAAATTGTGTTTTCACACCCTTTTCACATTATTTTAGTATCACCTAAAGTTACAAAAGGGCAATTGGAGTAGAATTCGTAAAATTCTACTTTAACCCCTAATTATCACATATTTTTAGTAATCAGATCGAATTTCCCATAATTGTAATGGGAAATCCGATCTGTCTGGTAGTTACTAAAAATAAATTGTGAAAAAATACCGGGGGAGGCCCTGTGATAATAACGCCACCTGGAGGTGGTGTTATCCAGGGTCTCCCACGGTTACCGGACTCCTGCTCTGCTCTAATAGGCAGAGCCCAGAGCCGGCCCCAGTGATCAGCTGTGTGGTCTAGACAGACCACATGCTGATCACTGGTAAAAAAAATATATATATACGAGGGTTGTTCAAAAAGTAATGCCTAAATGCTCACAACTAAAATTTTGTTATAGATACAGATTTGAAAATTTTCATTAAAATACTTTGAAGTCTTAGTAACAGAATGACTCTACTCAAAATATTCACCATCTGCCCTCAAACATTTTCTCCACCTCTCAACCCAAGCTGTGAATCCACTTTGGAAAAATTCCAGTGGTTGGTGTTTGACCCATGAACGTATGATTTTAACAACCTCTTTGTCTTCAAAATGTTGACCCCGGAGACAGTATTTGAGAGGGCCAAACAGATGAAAGTCAGAAGGGGTCAAATCAGGACTCTATGGTGGATGTGGCATTATTGCCCACCCCATTTTGGCAATGACCGCAGATGTTGCCATCGAAGTGTGAGATCTGGCATTGTCGTGGTGTAAGATGACATTTGACAGCCGAATTGTTGACCTTTTTTTGCGGATTGCTTCTTTCAGCTTCTTAAGTGTAATAATGTATCGATCACTGTTGATTGATTGGTTTGGTTCTAAGTAATCGATGAGAATAACACCTCGGCCATCCCAGAAGAATGTGACCATAACTTTGTTTACGAATCGCTGTGATTTTAACTTTTTTGGCCTAGGTGAGCTTGGGTGTTTCCATTGTTTTGATTGGGCCTTTGTTTCTGGGTCATAAAGGAATACCCAGTCTCATCTCCTGTAATGACATTTAGCAAAAACGTCACAGGGTTGGCTTCAAAGTTGGTCAAAAGGTCATTGCACACTTCCACCCTCTGGGCCTTATGATCCCTGGTTAATTGCTTTGGAACCCATTTAGCACACACTGTAGAATATACCAAATAATTGATTAGTGTTTCTACAGTGCCATGGCTACATTCAAGTTCATCACTGATATCTCTGATGGTCACACGATGGTCTTTCTGAATCATGGCATCGACTTTGTGTTGGTTCTCTGCTGTCACTGTAGTTGATGGTCTGCCACCACGAGGTTTGTCGCACATGGACGAAAAAACTTCATCCACCTTCTGCTGTAGTCAATTGTATGCTCACCATACACTTTTTTCAGTCTTCTGTGGATTTCTGTAGGACTGCAGCCTTTTTTTACCAGAAATTCAATGATGGCTCTTTGTTTCATTTTGGATTCCATGGTATTTCTTGGACTACCTAAACAAAAATACATACATAGCTAGCAGACATATTAAACTACAAACTGACAAAGTTTAAAATAATTGTTGCATATTGTTTTAGAGTTATGAGCATTTAGGCATTACCTTTTGGACAACCCTCGTGTGTGTATATATATATATATATATATATAATATATAAATATGTAGTGAAAAAAAAACAAAAACTTACCCGAGTCCAGGAACCGGTGATTGGGGCTCCGGTGATGTCCTCCCTCTGGTCAGCTGGTCTCCCATCCTGTACTGGGACCCGGTCAGGGAGATCTGCTGACCGGAGCCACGGGGGACTTCACCGGAGGCCCGATCACCAGAGGTAAGTGTAATTAAGGAAGGGGGGTCGTGATTGCAGGGGCGAGGCTTAACAGCGGGGGGTGGGGCTTAGTGGCATGTGGTCAGCGCATGCATGGGCACTTGTCACGGTATTTTTTGTGAAAACACTGTAATAAGTGTGCAGAGGGGATTCGCAGGGACAGAGCTTTATCGCAAGTAAATCCCTGTGATATTGGCTGAATTCGCATATTGCTCCTTATTTACATTACTCCACACCATATTGCTCCTTATTTACATTACTCCACACCATATTGCTCCTTATTTACATTACTCCACACCATACTGCTCCTTATTTACATTACTCCACACCATATTGCTCCTTATTTACATTACACCACACCATATTGCTCCTTATTTACATTACACCACACCGTATTGCTCCTTATTTACATTACATCACACCGTATTGCTGCTTATTTACATTGCACCACACCGTATTGCTCCTTATTTACATTACACCACACCGTATTGCTCCTTATTTACATTACTCCACACCATATTGCTCCTTATTTACATTACGCCACACCACAACATATTGCTCCTTATTTACATTACACCACACTGTATTGCTCCTTATTTACATTACTCCACACCGTATTGCTCCTTATTTACATTACTCCACACCGTATTGCTCCTTATTTACAGTACACCACACCATATTGCTCCTTATTTACATTACACCACACCGTTTTGCTCCTTATTTACATTACACCTTACAGTAGTGCCCTTTATACACATTACGCCACACAGTAGTGCACTTTGTACACACAATGCCACACAGTAAGTCCCCTTACACAGAGGTGTAGTGTAAAGCCATGGCGCCCGGAGCAAGCACTTGTTTTGCCACCCCCTGCGGCTTCCCCCCCTAAAGTGTGTCACCATTAAAAGTAGTTTTTGAAAGTGCACAGGCAGGATACAATTTAAGTAACTATAGTGGTCTGGTTGTCAAATTTGGAATCTCCCTTTGACTGGGCACTCCCCCACCCCCCATTTGGTACACCCACTTCCCACTTCTACTAGGCATGATTACCACCGTCCCTACTAATGGTCACACTCACCCTTCACTCTGCAGCCTACACGTCCCTCCACTGTGGTATGCCTACTGGACAGGCACATTCACACCAGTCCATCCCCAATCCCCAGCCTCCCACCTGCCACAGAGAGGCTCCTCTCCAGTCACAGTCCAACTGCTGCCTTAGATTCGCGCTACAGTGATCCCAGCTTCAGAGACCTGGCAGGGGAAGTTGGGATGCAGCAAAAGGGTGGAGGGATGGAGGCAGGATTAGCAGAAGGGAGGAGGGATGGAGGCACAGGACAGAGCAGAAGGGAGGAGGGACGGAGGCAGGACAGAGCAGGAGGAGGGACAGAGGCAGGACAGAGCAGGAGGAGGGACGGAGGCAGGACAGAGCAGAAGGGTGGAGGGATGGAGGCAGGACAGAGCAGAAGAGAGGAGGGATGGAGGCAGGACAGAGCAGGAGGAGGGACGGAGGCAGGACAGAGCAAGAGGAGGGACGGAGGCAGGACAGAGCAGAAGGGTGGAGGGATGGAGGCAGGACAGAGCAGAAGAGAGGAGGGACAGAGGCAGGACAGAGCAGGAGGAGGGACAGAGGCAGGACAGAGCAGGAGGAGGGACGGAGGCAGGACAGAGCAGAAGGGAGGAGGGACAGAGGCAGGACAGAGCAGGAGGAGGGACAGAGGCAGGACAGAGGAGGAGGAGGGACGGAGGCAGGACAAAGTAGGAGGAGGGACGGAGGCAGGACAGAGCAGAAGGGTGGAGGGATGGAGGCAGGACAGAGCAGAAGGGTGGAGGGATGGAGGCAGGACAGAGCAGAAAGGTGGAGGGACGGAGGCAGGACAGAGCAGAAGGGTGGAGGGATGGAGGCAGGACAGAGCAGAAAGGTGGAGGGTCGGAGGCAGGACAGAGCAGAAAGGTGGAGGGACGGAGGCAGGACAGAGCAGGAGGAGGGACGGAGGCAGGACAGAGCAGAAGGTAGGAGGGACGGAGGCAGGACAGAGCAGGAGGAGGGATGGAGGCAGGACAGAGCAGAAAGGTGGAGGGACGGAAGCAGGACAGAGCAGGAGGAGGGACGGAGGCAGGACAGAGCAGAAGGTAGGAGGGATGGAGGCAGGACAGAGCAGGAGGAGGGACGGAGGCAGGACAGAGCTGAAGGTAGGAGGGATGGAGGCAGGACAGAGCAGGAGGAGGGATGGAGGCAGGACAGAGCAGAAGGTAGGAGGGAGGGAGGCAGGACAGAGCAGGAGGAGGGATGGAGGCAGGACAGAGCAGAAGGAAGGAGGGATGGAGCAGGACAGAGCAGAAGGGACAGAGGCGGGATGTAGGAGAAGGGTCGAGGGATGGAGGCAAGACAGAGCAGAAGGGAGGAAGGTCAGAGGCGGTATCTTTGTATAGATGGTACCTGTACAGGAGCTAGCAAAAGACTGAATGAGGGGCCTTATTTAGAGTTGGACGCAATTTAGAGAGAGAGAGAGAGAGAGAGAGAGAGAGAGAATTATATTGGACTTTCACCATATTCAACAGCACAACTAATATAATATACAATAGAACATCTAGGAACTAGGTTAATAATAGGAGTACCTTTCACATGTAAACCATAGTAGCAATGATATTTCAAAATATATTCAGTTTAATTATTATAGAGATAAAATAATATGACAAAGGTCTTTGCAAAACTACAAACAAACAGAAAAAAAAACTACAGCCTGGGTTACTGCTTCCCAAAATCCTGTACACTTACCTCCTAATCACATCATTCTATCTGACAGGGACGTGCTGTATCTAGACTCGCTAGCAGTGCATTACTTTCTTGGTTTATGCTTTATTTTACTTTTTATGTTAATTCTGAAAGTTTCGATACTATTTCCCCTCTTGCTTTATCAGGTCATAACTATCTGGTTATTGCAAAACGTGTGACACCATTCTGAAAATATGAATTTTCCCTGAGTCACTGATTCCTTGGATGTTGCTATAGATGACCATCACACAAATCTAAGTTTAGAGTGATTTTCCAAAGGAAAAATAGATGCAGATGATAAAATGCACTTGATATGATGGAGTGCTTGGATTACTGGTAATATTTTATTATCAGACTTTTGCACTTCCTCCAAAGGTGGCTGATGGATTTTCTTTCTGTGGAACCGCCTAAGCTTAATGGTAGGTTTCTTATGTTAGATATACAACTGACAATGCCTTGCACTAAGACTCAACCATACCAGCCAACAAACTGCGCGCTGTCCTCACTAAGAAGACAGACTGTTATCTGGGACCTGAATGGGCTTTGTTGGCTGGTATGGTTAAGTCTTAGTTCAAGGACGTAAATATGCACCTTGTCCTGCCAGTATCTTGCAGGCTCCATGTACAATGCTTGTACTGTACATTCAGTAATCTGGGTTGTGTGTTCTGTGCTCAGAAATCAAATTAATGTTTGTTTTTGACATATGTATGAATACATAATTCACGCTGCTTCATAATGAGCTATCTCTGAGTCATAAATAGTCTGTGAGCAGTTTTATTTCGATGTTTTTTAATGTCTCATTTTTAGCTTTTAGTTTATTGTACTGTTAAGTCTTTAGGGATCTACCATCCACTTTAGATGATGGAGTACTTGCTCCCAGATTTGTGGGTGGCCCTGTTATAGCATGGCCAGCTCGACCTGATGCCGGTTGCAGTTTTTGTGACGGAACCCCACTTTGTCCTTCTGGATTAGTGCTAACTAGTGGTGCTGTTTTCAGGTTTTATACTTTTTTATTTTTTACCACATTGCTAAATTTATTTTTAGCAACTGGAATATGTAAAACATTAGTGGGCATTTTAATGAAAAGAGGACTTTGTAATTTTAGGATTGTTGGAAGGACGATATACCTGTAGCTTAATAATAATGTAACATGGCTCTCCAGCATGGACTGTTGTATTTGGAGTGAAGGTTGGAGTTCAGTGATGAGCATCATTTAATGCAAAGAAGTAGGACGGAGTGCATTTCATATGCATGGAGGTAATTAAACACCCAAGCCTGTGGGCTTCGGCCTCTGGATAAGAAGGGGCTAGTTGTTTAGTGAGGTAGTGTTGTGGGTGGGGTTGGGTTTGGTTCGCCTATAGGATTGTGGGTGGTCGGCTGTTTCCCACCCTCTCATTCATTGAGTTGTTTGGTGTCAGCTTTTCTTGTGGCGGGAAAGAACGGTAGCAGTCGTCATCTGTCTTTGGAGCTTGAGGTGCTCTCCCTTCCAATACATGGCTTAGGCTGATTTTACCCTACTGGGGTTAGCGGCAACCACCTAACCAGGTGGGCCTCACGTCGTGTCATTGGGGTGGGAGGTTGATACCTTGGCGTGGTAATGGGCTGGCTGCTCGCTTCCCATTTAGAAGATTGGTGTGAGTATGCAGTTGGTGATCTTGCATTGTGGGGCCGTTTTTTCTGTGCCACCATACTTTGTCTGTCTTTCTTTCTTCTTCTATTAGTTAGTTCAGTTATATATTAAATAGTTTAATTAGTTTAAAAATAAATAAAGCTGACCTTCCTTTCCCCTTATAGAAGTCTCTGTGTCGTTATTTAATTATCATTATGGTTGATGGTTTACCCTGCACTATTAGGAGTGGGTTCCCGACACTGAAAGCCCGACAGCAGAAAATCCCGACCGGGGCTGGTAAGTATAGTTAACTCTCCCCTCTCCCCTCTAACCCTCCCTTGGGGGTGCCTAAACCTAAGACTTCAGGGGTGGTGCCTAACTCTAAGTCCCTCCCATGGTGCCTAACCCTAACCCCCCTCCCCGCACCCTAAACCTTACTCTCCCAGGGGTGCCTAACCCTAACCTCCCCACGGTGGTGCCTAACCCTAACTCCCCCTAGCCCGGTTTCCAGGAGCGGCAAGGCCAGGGGCTGCTCAGCTGGCTGGCGGCCTGGCACCGTTGAAAATTGCCACTGATGGTGATCCCAGCCTGCGACCTTGGTCACAGTGCTGGGATTGCAAATGCAGAAGGGGGTGTCATAGACTTCTTGCTGCATTTGCATATTAGCAAGGATCACAATTTAAAAGCTGCCTGTGTGCAGCTTTGCAGTTCCGACCTAAGCTGAATCACACCCTGAATGTTTATTTAATACAGTACAATTACGGCATGATTGAATACTGGTCAGTAGACCTCACTCCCACAAAGGCACAAGTGCAAATAAGTTTGAGCCATTTCCGATTTAGAGAACACCAATGGTATCAGCATCCTTACATATCTATTAACCCTATATAAATGACTTGCTGATGTACCTGGTTTCACCTAGGTAGTCCTATTTTAATCTCCTTAATACCATATTATCTTAACTTATGACCCTTACACTCTACAAGCAATGAGCCAGGTTGTTGCATGTGAACACACAGCAACCTGGGTTACTGTGTAGTGTGAAAGGGCCAGGTTGAAATAAGTCAGGTAGAAAGACCCGACATTTCCACCCTGGTCACGAGAAGGGTTGAACACGTGTTCAACCCAGCTTGCGGTGCAGTGTGAACAGATAACCTGGATCGATGAGACCCAGGACCCGTTCACTGCATAGGAAGAGCCGACGCTTGTAGATGAGATCATCTCCAAAAACGCCGGCTCAACACGTGATGGCAGTGACGTCATCCACCCGGCATTAGTGGCGGGACGGGCCGCCAGTCTGAGAGGGGTCTCAGCCTGGTCACACCCGGGATGGACCTGTGAACAAAATCCCAGTTGCGACCCGACATTCCGATCTGAAAGGGGTTGCTCGGGGAGTCGACGTTGCGACTGATTGGGCATCGATGGTGGAGTGATGAGATCCTCCAGCACAGTTGAGCATTGCTCAGACATGCAAAGTGGGCATTGCAGGGTGTGCTCAGTGCGTCTCCAGAATGCTCAAGCTGACATTTGCATATTTTTTTGCACTTGCAGATTTGTGAGAAATCACAGCCGCGCATGAAATGTGTGCACCTCGGTCAGGCCCTGAATCGCCTGTAGTTGCGTACGTTCAGATCCGGAGCATGCGCAAAAACACCCAAGAGCGTATGCCAAGGTGATTTACATTCAACTCTGCATACGCCCCTTTGTGCTCCCTGCACACACATAAAGGTAAATGTACAAAAAGCCCTTGAAAATACCTTGCATGGTCCCAAGGTGCTGTTTTTTATATGTATCTGTGCACTGCTTGATCAAAGCGAAAATAAGATATTATTTCCACTATGCCACAGGGAATCAGACGATTGGGGCACTGTCAGCTTTTTAGCCCGGCTAGAGAACCCCTGTAATCAGCGGACTTTGTATTCCACAAAGTTGTCATTTGCCTTAACTCCGCTTTATTCTGCGTTGTCCTATCATGAACTGTTTGAGTAGCTGCACTTTGATTAAACCATCACAATGAAACACTAGGAATGTCCTCACATTCTCCAGCTCCTGTGTCTTCTGCCAAGACGTTTTCCAGTGCTATCTGTGCTGTGATTCCTCCGCTGTCAGATGAGCTTGCAGAGGATTACAGAGTGTTAGGTGGTTAATTGGTGTATGTGCCTGTGATGATCATTAAGAGAAGTACAGATGCACAAGCTTGTTGCCTGGCTTAACATGCATTACTGCTCACACCAGAACTGGGGCAATGAGAAGGTCTCTCGGGTAGGGGCCTCACACATACTGTAGCAATGCCTAAGGCCAAAAGATGGGCGGCACACAAGTGGGCACATTTATTAATCTTTTTTTTTTACTAAAATAATGTAATAATGGGTGCTTTCATACCCGTTTCACTTTATTTTAGTATTACTTAACTGTATTAATGGGCAATTGGAGTAGTTTTCTTATTTAGTAAGTAGATCGCATTTCCCATATTTGGAGGCCTATTCATCATTACATCATTATCAATTCATCATGCCTCAATAACTAAAGAATCACTTCCGAAAAAATGCTCTTTCTGCTGAGACAGTTTTTCGGAATTATGATACTTTTCCCTTTAATCCATACTGTCTCTGCTCCAACCTGCTGCCTCTGCCCTGTGTCTCCCCTCTGCCAGCCCGCAGTCTCTGCTTCACTTCTCTCCCTTGAGCTCCCCTGCCCATCCCACAGCCTGTCCCCGGTTTCTCCCCTCTCCCAGCCAGCACTTACTCCCCGCATCTCCCCTCTTACTGCCTGAACCTCCACCCTGTGTCACCACTGTCAGTACCTGGAACTCCTCCCCGTGTCTCCCCTCTCCCCCGGTGTCTGCTCTGCCCCCCCCCCACAGCTACTGATGAGAGCCGGGAGCAGTGACAAGGTAAGATAGCCTGTGGGTAGTGTGGAGGGGAGGAGGGAGGGAAATGCATCACACAGCCACCAAAGGCAGTGGGGATAGAGCAGGGAGGGATCTGAAAATTTTGAATGCCTACGGGGGCCTGTACGCCATCTCAGGGTGGCGTACAGTTTCACAGTCAAATTCCGAAATAAAAACTTTTTCGGAGCTCGATGAATGGCATAATTGTATGTCCTTATACTAAAGTATGTGGACTGTGAATATTTTCGGGGTAGTATTGTAACCAGGAGAAATTTGTGATATCTCCTGCATTACAGGAATGATTAATGGGTCTGACACTTAATTTATACAAAAGTAGGTGAAAATATTAATTTTCACCTGCTTTTGTATGAATTAAGTGATGATGAATAGATCCCTTGATCTGTTTCAGATTTACTATAAAAAATTGTTAAAATATACCACGAGGGATCCCTGCAATAATGATGCTATCTGAAGATGGTGTTTCGCAGGGTTCTTCCCCATTTCACTTACTGTAACTCAGCCTTTCCTGCCTGCTAACAGGGAGAGCAGATCCTGGAGTAGACTTCTGTGATAGACCACAGGCTAATCACAGTGAAAGAAAGAAAACCCACTTACCTCCACTCAGTGATCGATGATCCGGTGAGCACCTCTGTAACCTGTGTCTCGGTCATCTGATCCGTAAACTGAGTTGCTGTGAAGTCCTGGTGGAATCTCAGTTTACTGCAGTGATCAGATGACCGGTGTCACGCACAACCATAAGTGACCAGATAACCGAGGAACTCACTGGGTCACCGATAATGGAGGTAAATGTAAGCTGAGCAGGGGGGAGAGAGACTGCAGCGCATGTGCAGGCACAGTCTAAGGGTATTTTGTGTGAAAAATATGGGCGCAGCCATCTTGGGCCAGGTCAGGTGATACTCGTGCATCCAGTCAGCAGCCATCTCAAGTTGCTTCAGCCAATCCGCTTCAGCCTGATGCTATAAAAGACCTTCCCATAACACATGCTGGTTGCCAGTGCACCAATGTCCACTGCTGATGCATGACCTATGTTCCGTTGTGATACGTATGCTTCCTAGCATAGCAAGGCTGATTCTCAGATTTTACCTATGTTCTTGAATTCCTTGTGTGTTATCAGCATTACTCCAGCCCGGAGTAATATTCCAAGTTCTTCAAGTTCATTCCACGTTACTCCAGACTGAAGTCATATTCCAAGTTCTTCAAGTTTATTCCACGTTACTCCAGCCCAGAGTCATATTCCAAGTTCTTCAAGTTCATTCCACGTTACTTCAGCCTGGAGTCATATTCCAAATTCTTCAAGTTCATTCCACGTTACTCCAGCCCGAAGTCATATTCCAAGTTCTTCAAGTTCATTCCTCGTTACTCCAGTCCGGAGTCAAATTCCAAGTTCTACAAATTCAATCCTCGTTACTCCAGTCTGGAGTCAAATTCCAAGTTCTACAAGTTCAATCCTCGTTGCTCCAGTCCGGAGTCAAATTCTAATTCCTCAAGTTCATTCAGTTCCAAGTCTACAGTTTCTTCCTACAGTTCTTTTTCCAAGTCCAGTGACTATGCAGAGACTTTTGTTTTACAGTTTTATTCAGTATCTTCTAGTTGTGTTATCTCTGCACAGAGGACTATATTATACATCTTATATCACAGTCTCCTCTATTACTGTATGAGCAGAAACTACATTAAACCTTCCAGTTTCAACCCACCTATTGGTTCAGGTGTCTCTGTCTTACAACCCAGTTCGGGTACACAACTCCAAGTTCCCCAGTCCGTGACAACCAATCTTTAATTAATTTTGCTAGTTTTAAAGACTTTGGAGTACTCAATGTATCAAGCTAAATATAATATGCAATGACATGGCCAGAAAACCCTTAGTTCCCATTATGGGGTATATTTACTAAAGTGCAGGTTTTTAGCAACAATTCAGATTCTAAGTAGCACCTTCTAGGAGATAATAGCTAGAATCTGATTGATTGCTATGGGCAACATCTCCACTTCTAAAATCCTGCACTTTAGTAAAAATACCCATACATGCCTACCCTCCCGGAAGTCGCGGGGAGCTCCCGATTTTTCGGGTAACCCCCCGCACCCCCAGAATCATAGGCACTTTTCCCGCATTCTGCCCACTTCCTAGTGAAGTAGGCAGAATAGGGAGACTGTTAGTGGGTCCGGGCATTGGGGGCGGGGCCTAATGACGGGATTCTATGAGAATTGTATCATTTTGCCCCGTCCCCTAATTAACATATGCAATGTTGCATCGAATTCCCCTAACTCCGCCCACCTACTTCTCCTCCAAGGGCTTCTCCCGAGGAGGAGAAATACATTGTCGGCAAGTATGAATATACCCCTATGAGACAATAGATACAACTGGATCGCTGTCTCCTGGGCAGATGGTGCCTATGACAGTAAACTCAGTCCTGCAATTACGCTTAGGGTACGATTCAAAGCAACGGGAATTGAATAGCGCCGGGAGTGAGCTGCCGGAGCTATTCAATTCAGTGCGCTGTGTGGTCGGAGAAGGCCGGTTATCGCGCCTTAACAAGGGTGTTAAGGAGCGTTAACCACCATTCTTTGACCAAAGTGCCGGGCGTGCGGCTGTTAGCGCCGCGCTAAGCAGAAAAACAGCTACGCGCCCGGCACTTTGGTTGGATTTCTCTTCGCATCCCCAGGGGGGTGCAAGAAGTAATACTTAGCGCACCCAAACAGCGCAGTGTATTGAATAGCTGCGGGAGCTCCCTCCCGTGGCTATTCAACATTGCGTTGAATTGAATTCCCCCCTTAAATAGCTAACATTAACTTTTATTACTGGGCGAAGTTAGGAAATAGATGCATTTAAAAAATAAATAAAACAGAAAAGCAAAATTCATGTCAGTCCTCTTATGAAGTGGAATTTTCTGTGCATAACAGCTATTGGGCCTTGTGCACAGGTCACAAATAGACACCTTTGCACAGGGCTGGACAGGAGTGTCAGTTACCTGGAGGAGCTGGAGTTGGGTATTTAAATAGGGGCTGGAACTAAATAACGCGATTCTCAGAATCGCGTCATTAGGCCCCGGGCACAGACCCGCTGATCCCCGGTAATACCCATTCTGCCCACTTCACTAGGAAGTGTCTACCCTTCCGGTGGTGCGGGGGCTTAGCCGAAAAATCGTGAGCCTCCCACGACTACTGGGAAGGTAGGCAAGTATGGTTTGTGCTCACAGCTGCAGCTTCAGTTGGGTTAAGTTGGTGACAGAGAAGATGATGTTGTCTGCCAGTTTGGCCCCAATCTCTGCATGTGTATAGGCTTCCATCGGCTGCCAAATGAACTATTAAAATCAAGTTCAGATTTTAATCACTCCATCTTAAAAATGCCTTAGATTTGTGCGGTCATCCGCTGTCAGCGACTCTAAGAGGGCCTCATTCTGCTGTTTGTTTCGGAGCGAATGAACCAAAACATAACAATTTGTTTGTTCACATTTGTGGTCTAATAAAAGACAGATTAAATGCTGTTTAAAGATCACGCCGATGCTTTTGATCCTGATACAGACATAATTTAAAAAACTGATGCATCTCTGCATTTTACTCAGACTTTGCAGGTTGCCAAAAATCAGCAAGTGCAGTCTGCATATGTGTCACACAGACATCCGCAGTGACAAGGAGTTCCGTAAGAAGATGGATCTCGAGCGGGCATAGCCTTCTGTGGAATGGGCGATTCTGAGCGGCAGCTGGGCAGTTACCACGTGAACGCATAGAACAAATTCGTCTTGTGAGAGTGCCATGGGAGTGTTGTGGCTGCGTAGCCAGATAGCCATGCTCATTTCTCTGTGTGCATGGAGAGAAGACAACTTTTATTAGATGGATCATTGGCCCCCGGCATGGCGTGGGTGTAAGTCAGGGCCGGATTAAGGGCCATATGGGCCTGGAGCTGAAAATGTTCAAGGGCCTATTATAAGAAGCAGGGTAGCTGTGACCAATGCTCTGTGGGTGTGTACGGACCCCGCTGTCTCCCTAAATACAGAAAAATCATACTTTTGAGCGTAACCCAGAAAATTTTTTTAATACTTATGATTTATGGCAACTGTGTGGCCAGCTAGGCAACTGGTCATCATCATCCTGCCATGATAATGGGCCTATTTTTATGTGGAGGCCTGGAGCTGTAGCTCCATCCACCCCGTTGTTAATCTGGCCCTGGTGTAAGTGCCCATGCTAATAACGACGGTAAAGGCTGTGGCCAGGGAAACAGTTGGCATATGCATGAAGCCACAGGGATACTCGCTCCAACGGACGGATACTCTCATTAACATAACTTATTAAATCTGGTAGCCGAGGTCGTCCGTATAAGCCTGCACTTTACGTCTGGCTCAGATCACTCTCAATGGTGCCTGATGCAGAGATGTACGCTAATACCACCATAGCTGCGATCCCGTACGCAGCTGCCGTGTGAAAATATGCAAATGTCGCAGCTGCTGGGATATGCATTGAGACGCCCACCAGCGTATTTGCATATCCAAGCATCATTGCCGGCTTTGACTGATTGGTTTAAAATGGCAACAGGATTCCATGCTAAACAAGCATGAAATAAGCATTGATTCCATGTGCCGTTTTATGACTATGATCAGCGGCTGTGACAAAACGCCCGTTAGTAAATATACCACCAAAACTTTAATTTTCACGTGACCCTTAATCTGCGGAAAATGGGGTCCGATTCGGGCCTGCGTCTGCGATCTCGTACAAAATGGTTGCGATGGCTCTGTTCGGGCGGCCATTCTGCGTGAGCATAGGGCTACTCAGATGAGAGATTATCGAATGATCTGCGACGGTGGCTGCGTATTTGTACGACGCCGGTGGGTGTCTCAATACATTAGCATGACGTAGCACAGCAGCTGCGTGCGGGATGACTGCTGCGAATGCAATAGCGTACATCTCTGAATCAGAAGTGCTGTTCCTACAGCAGATGCACCTTACTAGGTAGATCTAGCAGTGGAAGAATTCCTGACACTTTTATTAGCACCAGGAGAGTTCCCATTTTATATGCAAAACGGAAAGCTACTCAATCTGGCCTATAATATAATGTGCCTCCTGCAATTCAATATGACCTGTATATTTCTGCTTAAGCCCTGCGAGTAATTAAAAACAGAGATCACTATTTTATATCACAGGGAAATAAATTATTGCATGGAAAGGGGATCTCTCAAGAGCATCACAAACTATATTCCTCCCAAGGATTTGAGTCAACCCTGTTTTGATTTCTTTCGCAAATGTTTGGAAGGAGAACTTTCCAACAGTATTTTATAACAAAGGCAACACCAAAAACGGTATTAGAATGTTGAGCATTAAGTTATTTAATGCAGAGGAAGCTTCACACGTTAACCCCAGTGGAAACGACGGGATTAACTAGTTTATATTTCTGGAAACTCTCTGCAGCCCCGAATGTCTGAACAAATGACGCCATTGGTAATAGATCTGTATCCCTGATATGGGTGAAGTATCTTTATGTCATTCTATTCTCTAATTAGTAGTAATCAAATTGTTTTGTACCAATAGGAGGCAAGGATTGATTTATTTTTTTTCAGTTTTTTTTTTTTTTTTGTGTTAAATAATTTTTTAGAGGTCATTTTTGAGAATTATATCTTAAGATGTTTACATCACTCTGTAAGCATTCTCTGGCTGAAGGGGGAAGAAATAGAAGATATTAAATATGTGTTACTGGGTTAACAACAAAGACTTGACCCTGCTCCATCTGGTGCGATCCATTTCCCCAAAGTGAAAAATGTAACAACATCTAGCGGAGAAAGAGGATCAGTGAGGGTGAGAAATGGACAAACTTCCAGTGTTTCCATATTATTTGCGTTTAGCAGTGTAGGGAGACGTCTGATATTTACTAACAACAAGCCACTTGTTACTGGTATTGTGGGAATCGGTATGAAGGTATGAAAAACCGACTGAGGAGATGCCGGCTGTCAGTACAGTGGCATCCAGATGGTTGGAATCCCGACAGGGGAACGGTGAGTACTGTTCCCCTGTCCTATTTACCGCCTAACCCTCTTTTTTTGTACCCTAATACTAACCTTCCCTACCCCACACCCTAACCCTAAACCTCACAGTAAGTGCCTAAACCTAACCCTCCCCCCTTAGTACCTAACTCTAACCCTCCCCCCTTAGTGCCTAACCCTAACATCCCCCTTGTGGTGCCTGAATATAAACCCCCCTGTCAGGTGCCTAAACCTAACCCTCCCCCCCACGGCTGATACTTACCTTGCCCCAGTCTCCTTACGATCGGAATTCCGACGCCGGTGTTCTGTTGGTGATCGGGATTCCGGCAGTCGGCATGCATCCCGTATTGAGGATGGTGCTTGCTGACACAGGGCAAAGCTTAATGGGTACATTTTTTATTAAATGATTATGACAGTCACAGAAAGGTAAGACAGGTCAATCCATCCTTAAAGGGAACTCCTCATTATGGAGAAGTTTTTTTTTGTTTATTAAATTAACTAGATTAGGTAGAAACTTAATGCATAACTGCCATACACACCCACACACACACCCTCAATCCAACGTTCAGCTCGGGCAATTGTCTGGCCAGTAGAGTGGTTTACAGATTATTCAGTCTGACTAATATGCTAAAACGTAAACTCCATCTCTCCATCTCTCAGTGTACATCAGGGCATTATTTATGTTACGACACACAGTAGTGCCCCTTTTACGCAATGCCCACAGTAGTGCCCCTTTTACACAATGCCCACAGTAGTGCCCCTTTTACACAGTGCCCACAGTAGTGACCCTTATACACAAAGCCCACAGTAGTAATGCCCCTTATACAATGCCCACAGTAGTAGTGCCACTTATACAATGCCCCCAGCAGTGGTGTCCTTTACACAATGCCCCCAGTAGTGGTGCCCCCTATGCAGTATCCTTAGTAGTAGGGCCCCCTATGCAGTGCCCCCAGTAGTAGTATGCCCCCCAGTAGCAGTGCCCCCATTAGCAGGCCCCCAGTAGTAGTGCCCCCATTAGCATGCCCCCAGTAGCAGGCCCCCAGTAGTAGTATGCCCCCAGTAGTAGTATTACCCCCATTAGCATGCCCACAGTAGTATGCCCTCCATTAGCAGGCCCCCAGTAGCAGTGCCCCCATTAGCAAGCCCCCCAGTAGTATGCCCCCCAGTAGCATGCCCCCCAGTAGTAGTGCCCCCATTAGCATGCCCTCAGTAGCAGCATGCCCCCCAGTAGTAGTGCCCTCAGTAGCATGCCCCCACTAGTAGTATGCCCCCCAGTAGCAGTGCCCCCAGTAGCAGGCCCCCAGTAGTAGTGCCCCAATTAGCAGGCCCCCAGTAGTAGTATGCCCCCCAGTAGCAGTGCCCCCATTAGCATGCCCCCAGTAGCGCCCCCTTACAAACACACATAAAAAAAAAAAAAAAACTTACCTGAATCCCCGATCCTGTCGCCGTCTGCTCTGCTGTATTACTTGCGGAGGGAGCCGGAAGATGGAGCTCATGAGTGAGCTCCAACCGGCTCCCTCCGTGCAGCAGCCAATGAGAGTCTGCCTGACTCTCATTGGCTGCTATTACAAACACACAGCTGCCGCTGTCTGTGACTGTGTAGGGCAAACCGCTATCACAGCATTCTGCCCTACACTAGAGGAGAACTGACATCGGATTCTCTCGCGAGAATTCGACATGAGGAGGCTGCCGTTTGGTCACGAACGGGGATCCGAGTCAGGTGGGGAACACCTGAACAGGGTTCGGGTGGACTCGGATCCCCTATGTTCGGAGCGGTTCGGATTCCACAGAATCCGAACCGCTCATCTCTAATAATAATATGTAAAACACTCAGGGGTCTAGTTACTAAGCAGTGTTAGGAGACAGAGTGAAAAGTGATAAGAAAGTGATAAGGTGCCAGCCAATCAGCTCCCAACTGTCACCTTCTACCCCCAGCCTCCATCACCTTCCTCTGCTCCCAGCCCGTGTCACCTTCTACCCCCAGCCCCCATCACCTTCCTCTGCTCCTTCATCTTCCTCTATCCCCAGCCCTCATAACCTTTCTCTGCCTCCAGCCCCTATAAGCTTCCTATGCCCCCTTCACCTTCTTCCATCCCCAGCACCTATCATCTTCCCCTGCCCCCAGCACCTATTCCACTACCATCCCCTCAACACCATAGTGGTGCAGCCTACCTGACGTGCCGCGACGTAACCTACTGTATGATGTCACGCTGCCGCGTTGCTCACTTAAAAGGTCAGGCCTGGCCCTCAGCTGAGCCACCTGGAAGAGCCAAGGCTACAAGGAACTCAGGGCTGGGCGGCCGCTATGGGTCCTGGTGGCCTGCCGGCTGGAACAGAGGGCCTGATTCAGAGCCGGACGCTCTGACCAGAGCGCTCGCTCTGAATCAGGGCCCTCCTACCTAAAAATGGAGCGGCCTCTTGGACGCTCGCATAGCTGTGGGTTACCACCCACAGCTTATGCGAGCGTCCATGATGATGGTCGCGATGGTCAAGACCATCGCGACCATCGGGCTTGCGACAAGACCCTGAGGTAGGGTCTCGTGGCCGCAAGTCCTGGAGAGATTTTGGCTCTATCGACTTCAGACGGTAGGCGTTCCCATGGGAACGCCTCCATCTGGCAGCCACGCCCTCGGCACGCCCACCAAAGGGGGCATGCTGTCAGTCACCATCGACAGCACGCCCCCTCTGGTGTGAGACCACGAGAGACAGCTTGGCTGTCGCTATGCGGGTCTCGCGCATGCGCACGACGGAGCCGCCTCCGTCATGCGCATTAGGGCACCATCGACCCACTTGCGAACGTCCTGCGCTCGCGAGCGGGTCTGAATTAGGCCCAGAGTCCATTGTCCGCGGCCACTGAATCAGGTCCTTGGTGCTCTAGATTGTAAAGCAGTGCCAAGAGCATACAGTAGATAAACAGCACACTGGGCAGTAATTACTGTACTGATTGGATCCTTTCCTGAGAGAGCCAAGGGTAAAGGGGTAGACCCTTTTTTATTACACTAAGGGACATATTTAATAACGAGTGATGTTCTTGTTATCACTCATTACTAATCATATACGGTGCTCCAACCAATCAGCTCCTAACTGTCATGTGTATGAAAAATGACAGGAGCTGATTGGTTGGAGCCCCATTTAAGATTAGTAAAGAGTGATAAAAAGAATATTACTCTATATTAAATATGCCCCTAAGTTCATTTATGTTTGCTTAATAGGAAAAGGAAACCCCCCTCCCCTTCCCCGCCAGTAAAGATGGACCTCTCACAACTCAAAGTATCCTTTAAATGTAATAACATCTTTTTAGGTTCATGTTCATGTAACAGATGGAGCATGTTTGAGCCAAATGGTGCGATGGACCCCATGGTAACATGGAGCAAACACTCCACATTGTCTCTGCATTTGTCCTGCCCAGTTAATTAGATTGGAAAACACGTATGAGTTCCTTTTAACCCCCCTGCAGATCATTTCAGCCGAATAAAATCATTATACAAAGTTTTGTGCGCTCCAAGTAATAATGTGGTCTATGTGTGATTATGGGAGAGAGACCAATCACATGGCACAGGGCACCACATAACAGGCTCAGAACATTTGTGGGAGAACACAAAATCACACTCATATATATATATCTCCGCTTTCAGCTCTGAATTCATGTGTCTGCTGCAATGATGCATCAAACCACAATGTGATGTTCTGCTGTCAGTGTTACTTCTCCTGGCACCCTCTGCTTGTCTGTGCTACACAGAGGTAATGGATTGATGACTTGTACGGTACATATTGGTCTCTGGTGGTATAGCTGGCACTGTTGTGTTTGAGTGAGTGGCATTGTTATACATTGTCCTCGCTTTGCAGTCCCAGTAAGATCTATCACTTCCCCCATCATGTTGTTCCAAAAGGTTTTAGGCACATGTGTTTCTGATTACCTCCCTCATATGAAGGTATTATCTAGTGTTGTGTTATATGAGAGATATAAGTAGTATAGTAATAACTACAGTATCTTGTTATTTGCCCTATATCTGAGCTGGACGCGGACACATTTCCTTATGGCTGCGGCAGCCTGCTGACCACCTTATGCTAATGTAAGTGTCCCCCCATCTATGCCGATTATCCATTTGTCTAGAAGGCCGTGCCGGCCGCTGTTTTTCCATCCCATCCGTCATTATATCGTCACTTACACCCACACCATGATCAGTGCAAAAGATCCATTAAAAACAGGTCACTCATCTCTGTCTACACTCTTCAAATGAGCATGGAGGTCGGTTTACACGCCCACGACACTCCCATGGCATTTACACAAGATGCAGCAGTTTCCTGCATCCGCACAGTGGCCCTGATTCAGAGCCGGACGCTCTGACATAGCACTCGCTCTGAATCAGTGCCCTCCTTCCTAATTTTAGAGCGGCCTCCTGGCCGCTCGTATAACTGTGGGTGACCACCCACAGCTATAGAGAGTGGCCAGGAAGACCATCGGGCTTGCGACGAGACCCTTGTGGTAGGGTCTCATTGCCGCAAGCCCTGGAGTGCTTTTGGCTCTATCAGAGCCGAAAGCACTCCCACTGACATCACTTGTGATGTCAGTGGGGCCGGCCCCAGACGGTAGGCATTCCCATGGGAACGCCTCCATCTGGCCAGCCACTGCCCCGGCACGCCCACCAAAGGGGGCGTGCTGTCACTCACCATCAACAGCACGCCCCCTTTGTAGCGAGATCCATAGCGACGGCTTGACCATCACTATCCGGGTCTCGCGCATGCGCATAACGGAGCCGGGTCCGTCATGCGCATGCGAACTGGGCCAACATCGACCCACTTGCGAGCGCTCAGCGCTCACGAGCGGGTCAGAATTAGGCCCAGTAACTGCTCATTTGCCACAGAGAAATACCCATTTCCTGCAAACAGAACTGTCAGTGGACGGGTCAATTTGTACGCACTTTCAAACTCTCCCCGTGTGCGTAGGCATGGCACGGTGCACGCGCAGTCTGTAATTGCTTTCTGCTGTGCATGCACAGTGTGCAGGTATCTGTGAGACCAGACCCGGTATTTTCACGGTAAAAAGTTTAATGTACCATTGGCAGCAGAGTCTGCCAGCTCAGGCAAGGGTACTTGTCACCACACACAATAGGTCAAATTACAAAGGGGGACATTTCAAAAACCTCATTGGCGGTGCCTCCAATAGCACCAGTGCCATAAGAGGATGGCAGTGTGCCTGGTGCCAGCCCCGCACCCTGTGCGCATGATGTCAGTGTATGCTGATCCTTGTAGTGGTACTTTGGTATACCACATATATAACATATGAGAAGCAAGTGAAATAAAAAAAAAAATAGACTAGATTGTGCAAAGAAATGAATAAGTGTTTAAAAACTTGTTCCCCTGATGCTTGTAATTATTCGTATATTAACTATTATTATGCTGTCACACCACAATACATCACTAATTCGTATACAGATTAAATATTTGTAGTACACCTTATTCTGCTGATGCACCAATATCAGTTCTTATTGATTTCACAATATGATGTTTAGCCATAATTCTACAGTGCTTGTATAGTGTAGAGTTCTTGAAATTGTAAGCTGGAAACCCCTCATACGGTAAAAGCACCGTATATCTATTAGAAATGATCGGTCACACTTGGCGATTCCTCCAATAACTGTAGTCAAGGAGCTGACACACAGCAGGATTAACATGTCACATACTAATAGATAGTGTGGGTAAACAGGTAACTAATCTTAGGGTGTATCCCCAGTGTAGCACATTTCCAGCAGCAGCCCTCGCCCTCTGCGCTAATCATATGTATGAGGGGTTTCCAGCTTACATGGAATACCACTCACAATAAGTGAGGGTATAAGGCTAACATTGCAGCCAATATTATAAATGAACAATATCAAATTGCCAGGCTGTAATATTATAGGGTAACAAGATGTCAGTTTGATTTCAAAAACCACTGTGGCATAAACAACTTGATACAATTATTATCTGTATATAACAGTGTAATACACTGTGATCTCTATGTAACAATTTCACAACAACATTGTTACTATTATAGAGGGAAGTTCTAAAACAACTATACAACCTGATTATCATAATTTCAAGAACTCTACACTATTATTATTATCCATTATTTATATGGCGCCACAAGTGTTCCGCAGCGCCTTACATAGTACATAAACAAATAATTTGACAACTGACTTACATTACAAAATAGGACAAGGACATGGATAATATATATTGCTACATTAGTGACCATAACACCTAGATAAGCAACAGAGCGTAAGCAACCAAGTGTTAGGTGCCCTGGTGCGGGGTAAGAAGTAGGTGAAAGTAAAGTAAGGAGAAGCACAAGAGGGTAGAGGGCCCTGCTCGTAAGAGCTTACATTCTAAACACTATACGAGCACTGTAGAATTATGGTTAAACATCATATTGTGAAATCAATAAGAACTGATATTGGTGCATCAGCAGATTAAGGTGTACTACAAACATTTAATCTGTATATGAATTAGTGATGTATTGTGGTGTGACAGCATAATAATAGTTAATATATGAATAATTACAAGCATCAGCGGAACAAGTTTTTAAACACTTATTCATTTCTTTGCACAATCTAGTCTATTTTTTGTTTTTATTTTGCTTGCTTCTCATATGTTATATATGTGGTATACCAAAGTACCATATTATTAAGTAATATAATAAAAGTTATATTTTAATATCTTACATATTGCATGTGTGCACCTATTAAAATATTCTTGAAATCTTTGGTAGCACCCCTCCCTATTGGACACTGGGACTAATATAATATAATATAATATACTATCATATAATTTATTTATTTATTAACAGTTTCTTATATAGCGCAGCATATTCCGTTGCGCTTTACAATTGGAAACATTGATAGAACAAAACAGGGTAATAACAGACAGACATAGAGGTAAGAGGGCCCTGCTTGCAAGCTTACAATCTATAGGGAAATAGGCATTGATACACAAGGATAAGTGCTATATATTACAATTTGGTCCGGCCAGAATGCAGAGTTTCTTGGTGGGCTGTATGATCCAGTCACACAGGAATGTCGGCAAAATGTCAGGAGTATGTGAAAGAAAGACAATATGTGAGGTTATGTGTGGACTGTGAGAGGGGATGGAATAAGACATGGAAGCTATGAAGGTTATGTGATCAGTTCTGGAATCTGATAAGCTTGTCTGAAGAGGTGAGTTTTCAGGGAACGCTTGAAGGATTGAAGACTAGAGGTAAGTCTTATTGTGTGTGGTAAGGCATTCCATAAAGTGGGTGCAGCCCGAAGAAAGTCCTGTAACCGTAAATGGGAGCAAGTAATGCGCGGGGATGAGAGACGCAGATCTTGTGCTGAGCGGAGAGGTCGGGTTGGGAGATATTTTGAGATGAGTGAAGAGACGTATGTTGGTGTAATTTGGTTAATGGCCTTATGTGTAAGTAACAGTATTTTGTATTGAATACGGTAGAAAACCGGCAACCAATGGATGAACATTTGGCAAGGAAGATAAGCCTCGCAGCTGCATTCATAATGGATTGTAATGGCGATAGCCTGTTTTTGGGAAGACCAGTAAGGAGACTATTGCAATAGTCAATGCGGGAAATAATGAGTGCATGGATTAGAGTTTTTGCAGTGTCTGGTGTGAGATATGGTCGAATTTTGTATATGTTTTTTAGATGTATGTAACATGATTTTGAGACAGATTGAATGTGGGGAACAAAGGACAGTTCAGAATCAAGGATGAAACCAAGGCAGTGAGCTTGTGGGGTGGGGTGGATTGTTGAGTTATCAACAGTGATAAAGAGATCAGATTGGTAACTGTTATTGGCTGGTGGAAATATAATTAATTCTGTTTTAGAAATATTAAGTTTCAGGTGGCGAGATCATATCCAAGATGAAATGGCAGAAATACATTCAGTGACACGGACCAATACAGATGGTGATAAATCTGGAGAGGATAGGTAGATTTGAGTATCATCCGCATACAGATGGTACTGAAATCCAGAAGAGCGTATTAGTTTGCCAAGAGAGGTGGTATAGATTGAGAATAGCAGAGGACCTAAGACAGAGCCTTGCGGTACTCCAACTGATAGAGGTAGCGAAGAGGAGGCAGAATCAGAAAAGCAAGCAGAAAAAGAGCGATCAGATAGATATCATGTTGTGTCTGATGAGAGGTGTGGCAAGAAATGACAATATTTAGACTCCAGTGCAGTGGGTATATGCATGGTCCTTGTAGTGCCATGTTGGAGAATACTGGGTTCAGGGGTGCCTCCAGGTGAGTTAGCTAGAAATGTATAAATGTACAGTATATGCTATTATCATGCAGCATAAGAAAATACATAAACGTATGACCCAAAGTGGGTGCTATTATAATGTAGTGTAGGACCCCCAAAACAGAGACATCTTGGTGTGGTTTGGTGACTTACCATATGTTTGCATATATATATATATATATATATATATATATATATATAACTGAAATCCCTGCATTGCTGCTATTACTGTATGTAGGATGAGACTCTCGTTTGCTGCCCTTAGCAGTGTGCTGGGGAACTTGTGTGTTTTTCTTATCAGGAACTAAATGTGTCACTTCCCTCTTACGTTCCCCCAAAAATACAAATAAAGAAAACATGTGAGCAGTCAGCTCCAATAACTAAATAATATACAACCGGAATCGGTATGTAATACTGCCGGACCTACACCCAGCGGATGAAATCCTGATGCCGGAAGGCCGGCAGATGAAGATCCCGACTAGGGTAAGTCCCTTAACCCTCCCCTCTCACCCCCTAACCCTCCCTTAGTGGTGCCTAACCCTAACCTTCCCCCGGGGGTGCCTAAACCTAACCCCCCCTCCACTCACCCTAAACCTAACTCTCTCTAGGGGGGTGCCTAATCCTAACCTCCCCCAAGTGGTGCCTAACCCTAAGTCCCCCTTTCCCTAGCCTAATCCTGACCCTCTGCCCCATCACAAAGGCAGACAGCATCTGCACTAGTCCAGATGCAATGGGGGTGGGAGGCGGACGACAAATGGATGTCCCGGATTCCCCACTGCCCCGGCTTAAAGGGGTGGGGCACAGACCACCTGATGTCCTTATACAGTTTGTCCAGGGCTTCTCAATGGGAAGATATTGACAGCTGTCCCCGTCCCCACAATACAATCGCAGCATCGATGTGCACGGATCAAGGTAGGGATGGCCATCGGAGGGGTGCCCATCGATGTTTACCATCGATGGCACACAAACAATCTATTGTGAACCATCGCCACCACTGCAGTGGGGAACAGGGTCCACAGGCCAATCATAAAAGGGGACGGGGCTTAGCGGGCACCAGGGGCGGGGATAAACACCGTCCCATCCAAGAAGAAAAAATGTGCTCCTACTCGTACGTCAATGACAAAGAACCATTGGCTCTCTGTCATCAATTGTAAAACTATTCGACATCAACCATAAACCATCAATGATTTAGAATCATCAGTGGTCTATGGCCATCCCTAAATGAAGGGAGCAGTGGCGCTGCCAGAGTGACCCGAGGGCAGAGCTGTGAAGCACATATCGGGGGTGTAAGATGGACCTTCACTGCAAGGGAAATGGCTCAGTGCTATGTTCCTGCTGCCGCCGGTAAGCAGGTGTACAGCATGTCTCAACAGATACATCTTATTAAGCACTTAAATATGGTACTAATAACATATTAGATACTATTATTCAGGTGAAGTAGAGGTGTCCTAAGTACTAGGTCAGGCAGCATTTAAGTGTTTAGAGTCTTACCCTGGCCATTGGAAGTCTGTACGTAGAAAGTGAAGACTAGAACCGTAAGGAGAAGAGCCACAGGTCTATGCATTCTGTGGAAGTCTCCCATCTCTGTCTCATGGAGAGAGTGGCCCAGCCCGCAAACAGTGAACTGGCCCAAGTGTCACAAATGTTAGTTCCCCCTTAAGTAGCCATGTGGGTGTATTTTATTTCTATATCGTACTTTGTAGGCTATTGTGGGCTACCTTGTTGACTGGAGGCTGCTTTCCTGGTGCCACATCAATCAGTATGGTCCAGCTTTTAGTAGTTTTCCAGATTTACGTTTATTAATACAATAATCATAGAACTGATTGTATAATAAATCCTGATTGTCAGAAAAAATATTTGGTATTGACCATGTGGAATTTGCAACTTGTGGAATTTTATGTCACCCATCCTGGTCTTTCTGTGCTTTAGAGTACCCCTATTACCCATATTGCAGTTGAAGGGACCCTGGACTCTGATTAATCTCTATGTGGCTGCACCTTGCCAAGGGCCTCATTTATCAACAAGATTTATTATACGCAATAAGTGATAAAACTCGCTGCGTATGATAAATGGTGCTCCAGCCAATCAGCTCCCAACTGTCATTTTTCAAACAGATGATAGTTGGGAGCTGATTGGGTGGAGCACCATTATCATACACAACGTGGTTTTATCATTCGTCGCGTATCAGGCCCTCTACCTACATTTGGCAGTATACTGCACTTAGTACTATAGTTTTCATTGGCCACAGCAGAACACACCCCTGAGTGGCAATAAATACTCCCATAGGTGGAGCTAAACACGCCCCTTTGGGAGTTGCATAACCCCCCCTCAATGGCGCATTCTCCTACCAACTATAATCTCCCTGAAACTTGTTTTTAAAAGTAGGCAAGTATAGAGCAAATGTACCAGGTTTTCATAGATCTGAGCATTAAGATGTTGGCATCCTCAGGGGTAACATTTTTTACATCTTCTGAAGGGGTGGGTGGATCGAGGCATTCCTAAATAAATGTGGTCTGTGCGCATGAACGTGCTTAAATTTGCCACATGCAAAAACTTCTGTTTGATGGGACAAAAAATATAAATGAGATTCTGGGCCCAATTTAGAAGTAGACGTTAATGCGGACGTGACTGCGCCTTTTTAAGCAACAAGACTGCGTCTTTATGCTAATGCTGCAGCTGATGGGATTTGTACAGAGATGCTGCCGGCTTTGGCGCTAATCATCTGCTGTGCATATTAAGATGCACCATTGACTGCATATTAGTCGCACCATTGAGAGACGCAGAATGTCCAAACATGGTCGCCAAAATCAGTGCGGTAAATGACGCAGTCGCTGATCGTGTCACGCCCGCACCTAGAACGCCCACTGAAAACACCTCTCTGCTGTGTCCAAATTAGTTCCGCGCCCCCCGGCTGTAAACAACGGGACTCATGTGCAGAGTGGATCGGACGCATGCAGACTAAAAACAACGGCCGCTTGCATTAGACATGGACCCTGCATGCACCTCTTAATCAGGCCCTCTGGGTGATGAGATGAAACTTGTATAGGACATTAACCGGAAGCAGAAGAGTCTCTTTCACTTCGCAAAACTCTCTGATTTGTGGGTCTTGGTAAATGGGGATTACCCTGTAATTTTTACTGAATAACTTTTTTTTTAACACTCATTTATATACTGTACACACAAATACAGACTTTTATTATATTACCTTGAAATACAAGATAATATGATCAAGTCACAATGATCCCTCTATTTCATGATTCATTTTAGGCATACAGTAAAAGATACTATAGTGAACAGTATTTTACAAAAGACAAAAGAAAAGCAGCCTTCTAGGAATAAAACTCCCATCATCCACAGAATAATGATGAATGAGTCGTGCAGCAACATCTGGATGCCTGAGAAGTAAATATAGCAACTTTAGAGCAGTGGTTCCCAAACTGGGGTGTCTCAGGGCACTTGCAGAGGTGCCTTGGGTTGGTGGTCTAGGACCAAATCAAATTATTTATGAACAGTGTGATAGACAAAACCAGTGCTTGTGGCTGGCAATCAACAAATATGTGTACAAACAGAAGCACAACCCTGTCCACCACCCATAAATGAACCTTAGGATGACAATTAAATACAATTTACTTAATTTTTTCAGAATTTTTCAATAAGACACTTTTGGCCTAGGGGCCTAATTCAGACCGGCTCGCGAGCGCAGGACGCTCGCAAGCGGGTCGATGGTGCCCTAATGCGCATGCGCACGACAGAGGGAGCTCCGTCGTGAGCATGCGCGAGACCCGCATAGCGACAGCCAAGCTGTCGTTATGGGTCTCGCACCAAAGGGGGCGTGCTGTCGATGGTGACTGACAGCACGCCCCCTTTGGTGGGCGTGGCTGCCAGACGGAGGCGTTCCCATGGGAACGCCTACCGTCTGGGTCCGGCCCCACTGACATCACTAGTGATGTCAGTGGGAGTGATTTTGGCTCTGATAGAGCCAAAATCACTCCAGGGCTTGCGGCAGCGAGACCCTACCGCAGGGTCTCGTCGCAAGCCCGATGGTCGCGATGGTCTTGACCACTCCAATAAGAGGTAGGAAGGCCCTGATTCAGAGCGAGCGCTCTGGTCAGAGCGTCCGGCTCTGAATCAGGCCCTAGGGCTGCTGTGAAAAAAAATGCTGATACTCTAGGGCACAGGTTCTCAAACTCGGTCCTCATCACCCCAAACAGTGCATGTTTTCCAGGTCTCACAGAATTGCAAGTGAAATAATTTGTTCTACCTGTGGATCTTTTAAAATGTGTCAGTGAGTAATGAATACACCTGTGCACCTGCTGGGTGACCTGCAAAATATGACCTGTGTGGGGTCCTGAGGACCGAGTTTGAGAACCACTGCTCTAGGGCGCCGTACTCTAGGGCACTGTGATTCAAGAAAGTGCTTGAGAGAGTAGTTATTTGGTTCTACAGGTCACTTTTTAGCATTTTTCAGACCCACCCTGTGTTGGCAGGTACTTTGAACGCGCTGAGTAAAACTATTACATGTGATGGAATTATGTCGTTTCATATCAGGAAGATTTTGTTTATGCTATCTACTTGTGCTAAATCATTATTACGCTGGCTGAATTGTTATCTGGTTTGAAAATGAATTGCATCCAAATGTGCTGCAGAGTCATTTCCCAGATTTAGGGTACATATGGTTTGTGTTGTCGCTCACTAAGTACTGTACATTGCTTTTTCTTCCGATCTATGTTTATTGCTTTGCAGCTATGTCATTATTTAATCAGAGAAGTTTTAGTTTTGATGCCCATGGGCAGGGTTTCCCAACCACGGTCCTCAAGGCACACTATTAGGCTGGGTACACATGTAAAGATTTTCTGTCCCAACCATCCAACTAGTTGATTGGTTGGAATGAAAATCTGGTAACGTATGGGAGTAACTGATGATCAGCAATTTGCTCCTAAATGCCAGAAAACAGATGAAAATGGCGTCAGACAAATTTGTTAAATGTTTGATCTAAACAATTAGGTTCAAACAACAGTTTTTGTCCATTTTCCGGTGTTTGGGAGCAAATTTCTGATTGTCATTTGCTTTCATACCTTACCAGATTTTCATTCCAACCAATCAACTAGTTGGATGGTTGGACAGAAAATCTTTGTGTGTATGCAGCTTAACAGTCCAGGTTTTAAGGATAGCCATACTTGAGCACATGTGACTTAATTAGTACCTCAGTTATTTTGATTTAACTTCTGTGCTTAAGCATGGATATCACTAAAACCAGGACTGTTAGTGTGCCTTTTGGACTGAGGTTGGGAATCACTGTCCTTGGGTATAATTTAAGTTCTCAAACTCGGTCCTCAGGACCCAAAACAGTGCATGTTTTCCAGGTCTCCTCACAGAATCACAAGTGAAATAATTAGCTCCACCTGTGGATCTTTTAAAAGGTGTCAGTGAGTAATGACTACACCTGTGCACTTGCTGGGTGACCTGGAAAATGTGACCTGTGTGGAGTCCTGAGGACCAAGTTTGAGAACCTCTGCGCTAGAGCAGAGATAAAGAGGTAGATGTACTAAAGCCTTGAAGAATAATACAGTGAAGAGAGATAAAGTACCAACCAAATAGTTCCTAACTGTTATTTTTCAAACACAGCTTGTAAAGTGACAGTTAGGAGATGATTGGTTGGTAGTTTATCTCTCTGCAAAGCTTAGTACATTTCCCCCAATATCCTAATGCCATGAAAGTTGGGACAATTATTGTGTGCTTGAGGATCAAGGGTGAAACAGATGTACTATTTGTGCCAGATCTATCGACTAAATTGATTGCCAAGAAGGGATACAAGATCGAATTTTATAGGGACATTGTTTAATTGTCCCCTGAATGTGCCATGGAGGGAACGCATGTGATGCTGCCATTGCCGGCACCCTCTCCTGGTAATTTTAGCGAAATGTAGCCCATAGGCTACAATGGTCTAACGCCATCTTCATGCTCCATATTGGCTGAGGTCCATTTCCGACAGCAGCCACAGCCCCCAAAGGCTTCTATCAAGGCTGCAAAGCTGTCAGATTGACCAAGCTTGGCCCAGGCAGCTAACACCACATGAAGATGGCGTTAGTCCATTGTAGCCAGGGGCTACATTTTGCTAAATTAGCCTGGAGAGGGTTCCTCTGGAGAGCCCCGAAGGAGGAGCGAAGAGACAGCTGATACGGTCACTTCAATCCAAACACATTGCAGGGACTGGCATGTGACAACAGAGGTGCAATTGACGGGTGTTGTATGTATTACCGCCTGCCGCATGGTTCAAATCCCGACAGCGGAAGCCCAGCAGAGGTGAAGAACCCGATCACTAATAAGGTAAGTATAACTAACCCTATTTCCCCCCCTAACCCTCCCTTAGGGGTGCCTAACCCTAACCTCCCCCCCAAGTGCCTAACCCTAACCCCCCTCTAAGTGCCTAACCCTAAGTCTCCCTTCCCCACTGCCTAACCCTAACCTCTCCCCCATGTGCCTAACCCTCCCTTCCCCGCTGCCTAACCCTAAGTCTCCCAGGGGGGGGGGGTGCCTAACCCTAACCCCCCTTCCCCAAGTCTAAACCTAACCTCCCAGGGGGGATGCCTAACCCAAAGTCCCCCTGGGAGCCCTAAAACCTAACCCTCTCCCCCCGCGGCTGTCCGGACCCGGCGCCCGGCTTACCTTCATTCGGTATGCCGGGTGTCAGGCTCCCGGCGTACGTCTATTGACAGGCGTCAGGTTTTTGACGCCTGTCATTAGTACCTTGCAGGGATTTGACAGTCGGGAAGCCGGCGGTCGGTATTTAGACCGTCGGCTTCCTGACTACATCCCCAATTGACTTGTCTTCCACACTACACATCATAATAGATCTAAGCATATTGCCATAAGACAGTACCTTAGTCAGAATGCTTTATGTGACTAGTGAGGAAACACTTGCAGACATGCCAACCAAAGGTCTGACATCACATGTACTAAACGCCTTTCTACTAAAATGCCGACTGGAATTGCATTTGAAAGGTTTGGGTACGGGATCCAGGCAGTCAGAATACCGACAGCGCCCCCCACAGTGGGACTCTCGACACAAACCAGCAGGGCCGGATTAATGGGGGTGCGACAGGGGCGGTCGTCCACACACAGAGGGCCCCCGCACAAATGCATGCAGCAGCACAGTCAGTGCTGCTGCATCATCTTAGGGCAGGGCGGTAGTGTGGGCGGCACATAAGTGCCGTCCGCACTACACAGCACAAACACACAGCCGCCGGCCGCGGCAGCTGTGTATTTGTTTTAGCAGCCAATGAGAGTCACACAGACTCTCATCGGCTGCTGCGCTGTGGCCCACTGCCGGAGCCTCCGTCTTCCGGCTCCCGCAGTGGCTGATGGGAGAGACGATGACGTCTCTCCTATCATGCAGAGCGGGCCGGTCCGGGAGGACGCCGGACGGAGGAGCAGATGCCGGAGCGGTGATTAAGGTAAGTGGAGATTTTCTTTTTTTCCTGTGTGTGTGTGTCTGGGGGTGGGGAAGACTACTCCTAAGGGCACTGCTGGGGGGGGGGGAAACGGACTACTACTAGGGGCACTGCTGGGGGAGGGGGGGAACGGAATACTACTACTAAGGGCACTGCTGGGGGGGAAGGACTACTACTAGGGGCACTGCTGGAGGGGGGAAGGACTACTATTAGGGGCACTGCTGGAGGGGGGAAGGACTACTACTAGGGTCACTGCTGTGGGGGGAAGGACTACTACTAGGGGCACTGCTGGAGGGGGGAAGGACTACTACTAGGGGCACTGCTGGGGGGGGAAGGACTACTACTAGAGGCACTGCTGGGGGGGAAGGACTACTACTAGGGGCACTGCTGGGGGGGAGGACTAATACTAGGGGCACTGCTGGGGGGGAAAAGACTACTACTAAAGGCACTGCTGGGGGGGAAGGGATACTACTAGGGGCACTGCTGGGGGGGAAGGACTACTACCAGGGGCGTAACTAGAACTTTTTGGGCCCCATAGCAACATTTTTAAGGGCCCCCCTAACTTAGGTCTTACACAATAACCACAGTAGTTCCCCTAAAACATTAAATGCCCACTGTAATGGTGCCCCTTATGCAATGCCCACTGTAATGGTGCCCCTTACGCAGTGCCCCCAGTAGTGAGCCCCCTGTAGTTGCCCCCAGTAATGAGCCCCCTGTAATGCCCCCAGTAGTGAGCCCCCTGTAATACCCCCAGTAGAGAGCCCCTTGTAATTGCCCCCAGTAGTGAGCCCCCTGTAATGCCCCCAATAGTGAGCCCCTTGTAGCTGCCCCCAGTAGTGAGCCCTGTGTAGCTGCCCCCAGTAGTGAGCCCCCAGTAGTGACCTCCTGTAGCTGCCCCCAGTAGTGACCCCCTGTAGCTGCCCCCAGTAGTGACCCCCTGTAGCTGCCCCCAGTAGTGAGACCCCAGTAACTGCCCCAGTAGTGAGCCCCCTGTAGTGACCCCCTGTAGCTTCCCCCAGTAGTGAGCCCCCTGTAGTGAGCCCCCAGTAGTGAGCCCCTGTAGCTACCCCCAGTAGCGACCCCCTGTAGCTGCCCCCAGTAGTGAGACCCCAGTAGCTGCCCCCAATAGTGAGCCCCCTGTAATGCCCCCAGTAGCTGACCCCTGTAGTGAGCCATCTGTAATGCCCCCAGTAGTGAGATCCCAGTAACTTCCCCCCACGCACGCGGGCGCGTGCGCACACACAAAACAAACAAAAAAAAACTTACCTTATCCCCGCTCCTGTGAAGCCGCCGACCGCCCCGTCGCCCGCTCCTCGGCACTATGCACTATCCCGTAGTGCACTGCGGGACCTGGAAGACGGAGCTTATTCCTGAGCTCCGTCCCCGGCGTCCGCTCCTCGGCACTATGGGAGTGACGTCATGACGTCACTCCCATAGTGCATTGCGGGACCCGGAAGACGGAGTGAGCTCCGTCCTCCGGCTGCCGCCGGGGGTTTGAGGAGGAGTCGGGCGTCCGCTGGTAACACAATCTCAGCGGGCGCCCGGCATATGGAAAGTGCAGGGGGTGGGATCGCTGGGCCGGCGGGCCCCTTAAGCCGCCGGGCCCCATAGCAACCGCATCCCCTGCACCCTCCATAGTTACGCCACTGACTACTACTAAGGGCACTGCTGGGGGGAAAGGACTACTACTAGGGGCACTGCTGGGGGGGAAAGGACTACTACTAAGGGCACTGCTGGGGGGGAAGGACTACTACTAAGGGCACTGCTGGGGGGGGATTGGACTACTACAAGGGGCACTGCTGGGGGTACTACTAGGGGCACTGCTGGGGATACTACTGGGGGCACTGCACACTGGTGGGACCACTACTGGGGGACACTGCATAGAGGGGGGGTGCTACCAGGGGCACTTCTGGGGATACTACTGGGGGCACTGCACACTTCTTGGACCACTACTGGGGGACACAGCATAGAGGTGGATTAATACTAGGGGCACTCCTGGGGGGGTCTACTGTTGAGGGGGGACTTCTACTGGGGGCACGGCTGGGCTGGGCTCTGTGTGGCTTGAAGGAGGCCCCCGCAACTTAGTTGCCCTGGACCCCCACAAGCCTTAATCTGGCCCTGCAAACCAGTAAGTATACTAACCATAACCCTTAACCCTCCCCCTAACCCACATTTCCTGCAGCCAAACCCTAAGCCTCCCCCCCCCAGACTAATCCTCCCACTAATGCCTAACCCCTAACAGTAAACATGACCCTCCCCTAACCCTAATACTTACCGTGGGGATGCCTGCAGTCGGAATTCCAGCGCCAGTATTCAGAGCGCCGGCATCCCAACCACCGGGATAGTAACCGCATCCCCATTTGAAATGTAGATGTGTTATGCCACTAAGGGGTCCATTTACTAAGCAGTGTTGAGGAGAGAGTGAAAAGTGATAAGAAAGTGATAAGGTGCCAGCTAATCAGCTCCCAACTGTTATTTTTCAAACACAGCCTGTGAGATGACAGTTGGGAGCTGATTGGCTGGCACCTTATCACTTTCTTATCACTTTTCACTCTGCCTCCTAACACTGCTTAGTAAATAGACCCCTGTGTGTATGTTTTGTTTTACATATCTCCCTGTGTTTTGGTTACAGTTGCGACATCAAAGATGTTGACCGTTTATTTGATTGTCAGGTAACCAGAGACAGCCTTGAGCGAGAGGTGTGTGCTAACTATTCGCATCACAGTGCAAACAAGACGCATTTGTAGGTAAAAAGTCGCACACAAAGACGCTCAGCACTACCGAGTCACACGGAGCCCCCGCGTTATGTGTAGCGTGCGGGGGATAGATGTATGTGGGTACATCTGTACCTCCTGCATACTGTTTAACCCTGTGTTATCATGCACCTGCTTTCTACCGGTTAATAAACCAATCCCTGGTTAGATTATCTACTGTGTGGACTAACCTCCATCGCACATTGGTGGCACCTATTACCATCAAAGGATCTGCCAATAATTCACGCAGTGCTCCCCTATGTAGCAAAACAATTGTTTTTCATATGATTTTTTTCAGTGTACAGAGCATGTATTTCTACAGCAGTTTCAGTATAGCATTGGGTGCCTGTAGCTCCAGGTGCGAGAGGACCACTTCTGCCTATACGGAATGGCAAAACCATAGCAGTACACCACAGTGATAATTCTAAGTCAGACGCACAGTGGCTGTTCCTGCTTGAAGCCTCGGAAACCTGATTCGCTACTTTATAGAGCTAATGCCAGGAACCACACAACCTCAGCCTTGCTCCAGCTCCATGCTAGGTGCAAGGGGTCTGCCTAAAACAGTACATATGACTTCTCCATACGCATGACTCAGAATAGCATGTATGCCACCCAGTGCTTGGTCCAAAACGCCCGATTCGCGCAAAGAAAGAACCAGCCATGATGTGTCTAAGAATTGGACAATGATAAAAATGAGTGAATTGGCTTCTGTGTATGTGCAATATGCAAAAACTCGCTATTTCCGCCCATGCAAAGAGATCCGTGTAACACAGAATCAGCCCTAATGTCTTTATGTATTCATAGAACTATTTTATTTAAATAGTTTTGTATATCCAATATACACTGATTTATTCAATGGATTCATGTCACCCTTCGTTACATATATAAACATTCCAACAAGACTTAATCAAATATACCCGATTGGTTTAGATTAGAGATTCGCGGGTCCGGATTTCTGAAATCCAAACACACCCGTATTCAGGGTGTAGAACCGGGTCAAGGTCCGGATTCACTCATGTGTCCCGGTTCGGATCTGTTGCTGGTTCCGAACTCGGATTTAAAAATTAAACTCGGATTTTGGATTCGGACATTTTAGCTATTATCGATTTTTTTTAAAAAATCCGAATCCAAAACCAAAACACATGAGAGTGGTATGGCAAAACCAAAACACGAAGATGAATCCGGAACCAAAACCAAAACGCGGGGGTTGACGCACATCTGTACTTTACATCGGTGATGTCCATACGTTTGCCAACGATCTCCAGGGAGCTTTACACCAAAGACTTCTGCGTATCTGCTGCAAAGTATATCACAGCCTTGGGCAACCTCGTGATATAACGTCCTAAATGATGTTCTACAGGAAAACATGTACTGCACGCTGCTGATTTACCATTAGTACCCCTGTGGCATCGGCATCGCTGGGAATGGAAATTCCCTGTAATAACCCATTCTCAGTTCCAGAGCGCTGGATTGGAAACACAACAAGAAAGTGGAATTTGTCTATGTAAAACTAGCCAATGCTTCATAAATGTTGGCTTTAGGAATACATTCATCCACCCTGCGATATGATTATACATGACAAATTATTTGAAAACAAGGTGCGGGATGCAGAAATCATGAAAAACATTGTCCTGATGAAGTCAGACATCAGTAACTTCTGATTAATTTAAGTGATCTAAGATGTTGCTGGAAGAAAATCAAGGCTTGTGTTCAGTGTAGTTGAATCTTCCCGTCTAATTGATAGAAAGAAGACTGCATTAGCAGGGCCTGTGTTGGATAATAGATCGGGCTCCGTGCCCCTGTTCTGGTTAGCTTTCCTGACATAAAGCATGAATTCTTCAATCACCATTAAATTGTCAATTTGCCATCTCAATAATGGAAAGATGTTAGTAACTGGGATGCTTTATGTGTAATGGAAATACAATAACAGGTGACCAATAAAATCTGTTGTAATTGTTTGTTAGATTTGGGAGCATCGGAAACACGTTTTGGGACATGAGCTTTAGGGAAAGAGCTCAGGAAGCATTAATATGAGCATCTAATGTAGAAAACATTTTGGAGATTCCCAGATTAATGTATGACCTGTTAATAAACAATCACACTCAAGTTATTAATTATTATTATCATTAATTTTTATTTATAAGGCACCAAAAAGTGTGTGCAGCGCCGTTCAGTGTAAACATACAGTAGACAACAGTAACATGGTATCAGAGCATAAATACAATATGCAACGGCAGAACAAAGCATAAAGTACATAGCAAAAATACCAAATATCACAGCATAGACTGAGTAGGCCAGAAACGGGCAGATGTATGGAGACTCGCTGAGGCTAGCAGGAGCATACAGAGGAAAGTCAGTTTAGTGCGCAGGGATCCAGTACCCAAGATATAGATAAGTCAGAGGGGCCTATTCATCATTGATAAATGGTCCGGTAACAATGCGAAAACACTAGTTTCCGCATGTTTTAGTTACCAGGCCATTCATCATCAGGGGTCTGATAGGACCCCCTGATATTCAGCTATCTCCACGAACTGAAAGTTTTCGGAGTTTGCTCATGAGAACAAGCGCCATCTTCAGACGGCGCTTGCTCTCGAAGCCCCGCTCCTTCCTATGGTTTCCGCATGGTTACCGGGCCATTTATCGTATGATGAATAGGCCCCATTATCATATAACTGCAACTCTGAGAGATGTTATGTAATAAGTACAGCACTGAGAAGCATTATCATATCACTGCACCTCTGAGAGATGTTATGTAATAAGTACAGCACTGAGAAGCATTATCATATCACTGCAACTCTGGGAGATGTTATGTAATAAGTTTATCATATGACTGTAACTCAGAGATGTTATGTATTAAGTACAGCACTGAGAAGTATTATCATATGACTGCAACTCTGGGAGATGTTATGAAATAAGTTTATCATATGACTGTAACTCAGAGATGTTATGTATTAAGTACAGCACTGAGAAGTATTATCATCTGATTGCAACTCAGAGATGTTATGTAATAATTACAGCACTGAGAAGCATTATGGGCTCTATTTATTAACATTATTTTTACTAAAATAAAGTGAAAAAGGGTGTTTTCACACCCTTTTCACATTATTTTAGTTTCACCTAAAGTTACTACAGGGCAATTGGTGTAGAATTCGTAAAATTCTACTCCAAGCCCTAATTATCACTTATTTTTAGTAAGCAGATCGCATTTCCCATAATTGTAATGGGAAATGTAATGTGATCTGGCCAAAGTTACTAAAAATAAATAGTGAAAAAATACTGCGGAAAGCCCTGTGATAATAACGCCACCTGGAGGTGGCATTATCCATGGTCTGTCCCAGTTACCGGACTCCTGCCCTTGTCTCTTTCGGACAGAGCAGAGCCCGGAGCCGGCCGCAGTGTTCAGCTGTGTGGTCTAAACAGACCACATGCTGATCACTGCTAAAAAAATTAAAAAAAATTTGTAAAAAAATTAAAAAACTTACCAGAGTCCAGGGACCGGTGATCAGGGCTCCGGGTGATGTCCTCCCTCTGGTCAGCTGGTCTCCCAGCCTGCACTGGGACCCGGTCATCACCTGACCGGGTCCCAGTGCAGTATGGAATGTCAGCTGACTGGAGCCACGGAGGACATCACCGGAGCACCAATCACTGCAGGTAAGTGTAATTAAGGGAGATGGGGTCACTGGGGGGGAGGGGGGGTTGCAGGGGGGTCCACGATCGCAGGGGCGGGGCTTAGTGACGGTCGGTCATGTGTCAGCACTTTTTTTCCAAAAATACCGTGATGTGTGCGGAGGGGATTCGCAGTGACAGAGCTTTATCGCAAGCTCTGTCCCAGCAAGGGGTTTGTAGTAAATCCCTGTGATATTGCAATGCGAATTCAGTCGGTAATATCACACTACAATCTGCATTACAAATGCGGATAGTAGTAAATAGAGCCCTATATCACTACAACTCAGGGAGATGTTATTTAATAAGTACAGCACTGAGAAGCATTATCATATCACTGCAACTCTGAGAGATGTTATGTAATAAGTAGAGTAGCCATACTTGCCAACTCTCCCTGATTGTCAGGGAGACTCCCTGAACTAGTAGCATTGTCCCTGAATCCCTGAAGAGTCATCTAGGAGGTAAATTTATTAACAATCAAGATTGGTCGAGATGACCATCTCGGGTGATTTATTGATTTTTTTCCTGCTTGCCAATTTACTAATGTCCAATCTCGGATGAGATGTCTCGATCGATTTAGTTAAATTCAGGAGAGATAGCCAATTTGGTTTAAATCACCATCGGGCCAACTCAGAGGTACTTCTCACATAAAAGGTACATCTCTCAAATTTACCAAGAATTGGGATGACAAGCTCGGGTGAGATAGGATCAAACTCTCTTGCCAAATCAGTTTTCAATCTCTCAACCTCCTCAGCTGCGAGATTGGCAGAAACATACACAAATTATTGTGATTTGTATATAATAGGGTTAATTGTTAAAAAAAAAATTATGTAGGGTCCCCCCCAAAAGACTAACCAGCCCCGGACTTGTCAGCCTGTCCTGGTACCTAAAATTACAGGGAACAAAAAAAGTAGAGTTCCACCATAATTTAGGTACCAGCACCTGGCTGCAGAGCCAGCCAGGTTCTGAATATAGGGGGAATAAAAATGCGTAGAGGTCCCCCTATATTTAAAACCGACACCGTACCCAAAACGGCAGGGGTGTAATGCCACAGCCCGGAGACCCTATTACCAGGTCTCCAGGGCCAAAGCATTCTCACCCCAAGCTGCTCAGGCCAAGCCGGTGATCTCAGGGGAGGTGGGGACCCTCCAAAAAAGGGTCCCCCCTCTCCCGAAATCCCAGGCTTGGTCTGAAGCCCGGGGCTCTTCTCCGCACCTCTGGGCTGTGGGTACGGGGGTAATAAAGTGTTAAATAGATGGAAACTATTGTATTTTACCGTGGAACTACAGGTGCCAGCATTCCTGCTCTTTGGCACTTGTGGAACTACAAGTGCCAGCAGGCGGCCTGCACCTGTACCCCCACTGTAAAATAAATAGTTAAATAAAGACGTGACACACACACTGTAGTAAAGATTTATTACACACATCAATCACACATACTTGCCTTCTACCAGATGTTTCTGTCCTCTTCTCCAAGTAGAATCCGTGTGCATGGCCCTGCAAAAAAGATCGTATACTCACGGACATCCTGGCGCTGCTCTGCGTAGCATCCTGGCTCTTGTTAAAATAAAAAAACGACTTACCCGAAACCAAGATGAACTTGTGTAAGTATATGCTGTTACATATACTTACACTACGCGAAATGACAAATGATCGGGATCATCTGAAATATCTCACTGGCCGCTGGACAATCAGCGGCCGCTTTACATGTAGCTAGCTGGATGCAACCTTTTGGCCCTTAACTAGATGAAAAAATCAATATAGTGAGCTGTGAGGTGGTCAAACTTGACTGGAAATGAGAGGAAATAAATGTTATCGAGGTTGATAATACTGGTGGAACAAAAAAAGGCCCATTTTATGTGATTTTATCTGTTTCTATGATTTTTTAAGTAAACATGCAGATCCAAAACCAAAACAAAACACGGCGGTGAGGTTTTGGCAAGACCAATCCAGATCCAAAACCAAAACATGGGGGTCAGTGCACATCTCTAATAAATAGCCAAGATGTACAGTACATTATCAAGTAATACACACAGTGTGACAAATTGTGCAGCCATGACGCAGTGATACCATATGATGCTGAAAAAAAATAATAACAAGGATAAATGTATATATGATCCTACCTCCTCTCCTTTTCTGCAGTCATGACTTGTGTCAGAGACAGAGTAACAATATTATAGATTGCAGCAATTCTGTACCTCTGCCAAGTGTCCCAGAGGGCGAGGGGCAATCAGTGCTGCCCTGGCCCGGGCCTACAGGGGCCACAAAGCAAACAGCCCGAAAGCAAATAGAACAAAAATGTGTAAAAAAGTAAGAAAAAAAGCGATAAAAGTAGAATACAGGCTGCAGCGGGTCCTCGGCGTGTGGGCTCCGGACTGGCCGTACAGTCTCAGGGCACTGCTGCGGATTGTACAGCCACCCAGGAAGGGGCAGAATGGGGCAGGATCTCTGACAGAGTGGTGCAGCGCCTTGTATCTGGAGCCAGGTAACGAGCTGTATGCTGGGCTCTGAGCTCCCTTCAGGGTAGCTGCGAGTGGAAGCGGCTTTTCCCGTTACAGCAGAGACAACGACACATGTAGTGTTCACTCTAGGATTTTTTTAGGGCAGGGTGCTGATCACCAAGGAGGGTACTTTTTGAATTTTAAGGGCCCATTTTTCTTACACGCTCCTTCGACGCGCTCATAGCGGGCATGGTCTCACATGGACGGGTTGTGGCCTCATGGCACGCACCCATTTCCATCACTCTAAGGCATGCTCAGCTTTTGACCACATGCCCCATCAATGCCTCTCAGACTACCCCACATACCCATCAATGCCACTCAGACCCCCAAATTCAGCCATACCAATATTTAATTCATTCACTACCTTCGGTGATCTCTTGTGTACAGTCACAAAAATAAGTTAGTTATGCTGGTCACTAATTTGCTATGCAATGACTGTACCTTGCAGTGATTATATAAACTTTGTGAACACTGTAAACTTGTCAGACATACATTTTACAATGATAGTTCTCATGACATACTGGAAACTAGCAGAAGTAACATGCTGGGGTCAGTCTGTGGTGGTGATGGTGACCTTTTACACTCTCCAGGTACAATTTTTACAGCAAACTGATTTTCTAGGTCTGGGGAGCTGTTGACATTTCTGTACATACCTGGCCCATGTAGAAGAGGTGGTGGGCTCCAGAGCTGGTGGTGGTAGTGCGTCACCCTGGGCTTGCCTTGCAACACCTGTTGAGGCAAATCGGAAATGGCAACAGCCCACCTCTTCTACCATCCTCACTGTCACTGCCTCCCGCTGGATGCTGTTGCTTGGACTGGATGACACTGCTGGTCCGGAGGGGTGTTCTGTGCTGAGCGCGGAGGCAACAGGTCAGCATTTGCTCCTGTCCACCTTCAGCATCCGCACACTAACTTGCCTCTCCCCCTCATGGTACACATGCTGCCGGTTTGAAAGCAGCGGCGCCGGGGTACACGCCACTGCCAGCAATACTGAGCGGGCTGGTCGGCTCGGCTTATCAAAACTTCCCTCTTATTCATTGATTGGTGTGTGGCCTGCCTCTTGGAGGCTGGGTTATAGCGGGGCACCCTGCTCTTTGCTCCGCCTGCTCACAGACTGTTTGTTTAGTGTTGGCTTGCTCCAGGAAAGTGCAGATGCAGGGGGCAAACCGGCACTCTGTATCCGGACAGGGAGCATATACCCATGTGAAAAACGGGCAGGCTGCGGCACCCCTCTAAATCAGCCTTCATCAGGTGTGGCGCCCTTAGGGAGCTGCCTAATGGAAGCACTGGCCCTGAGTGTACTGGTCAGTTGGTGGGTTACCCATACACACCGGCAGATGCGCACAATATATCTGCAAGATATATCACATCTGCTGTGCTGCATAGCCGTCACAGTATACTATTGTGTGTGCACACGCGCTGACGATATATCGTTTGCCAGCTGTAAGAAATTATATATCACATATAGGGCCTCATTCAGACCCACTCGCAAGCGGGTCAATGTTGAGGCCCTGTGCACGCGCAGTGGCCGCACTGCACGTGCGCAAACCCCGGGGCTCACTACAAAAGGGGCGGCTGTCGATGGTGATCGACAGCTCGCACCGTTTTGTAGGCGGGGTGGGGGGTGGCTGGCCAAACGGAGGCGTCCCAAAGGAATGCCTGCCATTTGGGGGCGGCCCCATTGACATCACTCGTGATGTCAGTGGTGAGCTTCCGGCTCTATTAGAGCCGAAAGCTCACTGGGGCTTGCGGCAGACGAGACCTTACCACAAGGGTCTCGTCGCAAGCCCCGATAGTCTTGACCATCGTGTCCATCAACCTGGCCGCTCGCTAAAGCTGTGGGTGGTCACCCACAGCTTAGCGAGCGGCCAGGAGGCTGGCTCTTTACAGAGAAGCAGCCTCCCTCATTCAGAGCGACCGCTCGCATTTTGCGATCGGCTCTGAATGAGGTCCATAGCGTATACCAAGCATTACCGTGGTGCTACCTTTTTGCACTATGAGTAATGTTCATTTGAACAACCTGCAGCAGAAAATGTGTACAGAATGATAATTATGTATAAGGGGCAGTATGTGGTGTTGTGAGGTAGAAATTGAAGGGGCTGGGGAAGGTGCTGTGAGATGGACATTGAAGGGAGTGGGGGATGTGCTGTGAGGTGGACATTGAAGGGGCTGGGAGATGTGCTGTGAGGTGGACATTGAAGGGGCTGGGGAGGTTCTGTGAGGTGACATTGAAGGGGCTGGGGGAGGAGCTGTGAGACGGACATTGACGAGGCTGGGGAAGGTGCTGTGAAGTGGACATTGAAGGGGTGGGGGAGGTGCTGTGAGATGGACATTGAAGGGGCTGGGGAGGTGCTGTGAGGTGGACATTGAAGGGGCTGGGGAGGTGTGTGAGGTGGACATTGAAGGGGCTGGGGGAGGTGCTGTGAGGTGGACATTGAAGCGGTTGGGGGAGGTGCTGTGAGATGGACATTGATGGGGCTGAGGAAGGTGCTGGGAGGTGGACATTGAAGGGGCTGAGGGATGTGCCGTTAGGTTGACATTGAAGGGACTGGGGAGGTGCTGTGAGGTGGACATTGAAGGGGCTGGGGGAGGTGCTGTGAGATGGACATTGAAGAAGCTGGGGGAGTTGCTGTGAGATGGACATTGAAGGGGCTGGGGGAGGCGAGGTGGGCATTGAAGGGGCTGGGGGCGGAGCTGTGAGGGATAAACACTGAATGGTGGGGTGCTGTGAAGTGGTTATTGTATACTGCTTCCTATATATTATATCAGTCAGTTGGATAGTCTCTGCTTGTCAGGGATGATAGATGATGTATTCAATTATAGTTCTCAGATATGATTATTAATACATTTCATTACACATTTAAACCACATGCCCATTCGATAAACCACAGAGGTTTTTTTGCATCCATTTTGTCGTTGCCATGCACTGGTAGAAAAGCCAGGGCCACCTGATTGCATTTGCTCCCCTGGCTAAAAGTTGCCAGCCAGCCCCTGCCCTTTCAGGGCAGCCAAGACTTTGTATAAATTACTGTGATGTTATTGCATTAGATATGCCTAATGTTTGTAGACACTCCCTAACTTGTATGTGAAAGCCTGAATCTTCAATGACGGTCCCTAGGACCATGGGGAATGCTGGGAAGTGGGTGTAGTCTTGTTTACAGTATGTGTATAGTTGAAAATGGCTTAATAAAGACACATAGCAGTTGTAACCCATGCATCAGTGTCCATATGAATGCATATACAAGCATGCAAACAAAACATGGTGTCAGAAGTGTAAAATGGACTTTGCTAGTGCTTAGAGTGTGAGATGCTCCTGCAAAACTCTGCAAAGCTGTGATACTCAGTGTGTGAAAACTGTGCCTTGTGCTCTTGTCACATCAAACTGTGAGTAGCAATGGATAAGCTGTCTCCTTCAACAGGCATGCAAATGTCTGGTAACTTGTCTGAAAAGTTAAACTGGAAAAGATTTAAACAAAGGTTTAATATTTACCTTACTGCATGTGGAGCAGATAATGAGGAAGATAAAACCAAGGCATCCATTTTCCTCCATGTGATAGGAGAGGATGTGCTGGACATTTATAATAGTTTTCAGTTTGCTGAAGGGCAGAATATGGTTTTAAACTCTGTAATGCAAAAGTTTGAAGACTACTTTGTACCAAGAAAAAATGTGACATACAGTATGAAAGATAGAAGTTTTTCATTTTCACTTGTGATCAGAAGAATAGAGATTGATTTGATCAGTATGTTACAGAACTGCAATCACTCAGCAAAACCTGTGAGTTTGGTGATTTAAAGGATTCACTGATTAGAGATCGTATTGTATGTAGAATACCTGATAATAGAGTCAGAGAGAGATTGCTGAGAGAGCAAGATTTAACACTAGATAAAGCAGTGAATATGTGTAGATCTGCAGAAATGACAAAGTTTCAAGCTAAAACCCTACACAAGGTAACTGATGGTGCTGTACATGTTGTGAAGAAAACAGAGCCAAACAGAACACCATTCTCTAAAATAAAGCAGTATAAGTCACAGACTAACAGAGAAATGTGTAATAGATGTGGAAATAATCACAGTCCTAAAATGTGCCCATCTTATGGTAAAACCTGCATGAAATGTGATAGAAGGAATCACTTTGCCAAATGCTGTAAAACCAAAAGTGAAGCAAACACAGTGCACACTGTTACACACTATTACACACAGTGCACACTGTTACACACTATTACACACAGTGCACACTGTTACACACTATTACACACAGTGCACACTGTTACACAAGCTGAGACTGAAGAGTTTTTTGTGGATTCCATTGAACTTTGCAGTGCAGATAAGAAGGAATGGATTGTTCCTTTAACAGTGAACAAGGGCCCTCATTCAGAGCCGGACGCTCTGAGCAGAGCGCACGCTCTGAATGAGGGCCGGCCTCCATTTTCATGGAGCGTCCTCCTGGACGCTCGTATAGCTGTGGGTCACCACCCACAGGCTATACGAGCGTGCATTGTGATGGTCGCGATGGTCGAGACCATCGCGACCATCGAATTTGCGAGCCGGAGCCTGCGGTTGAGGTTTTCAACCGCAAGCTCCGGAGTGATTTTGGCTCTATCAGAGCCAAAATCACTCCCACTGACATCACTAGTGATGTCAGTGGGCCGGCTTCTGACGGGAGGCGTTCCCGTGGGAATGCCCCCGTCAGGGAGGCACGCCCCCGGCACGCCCACCAAAGGGGGCGTGCTGTCAATCAACATTGACAGCACGCCCCCTTTGATCGGACAGAACGAGCGAAGGACTTTCCTTCGCTCGTCACGTCTGGCGCATGCGCACGACGGAGCTCCCTCCGTCGTGCGCATGCTCAGTCCATAACATCGACCCACTTGCGAGCGGACAGCCGCTCGCGAGTGGGTCTGAATCAGGCCCAAGATTGTCATTCCCTTTAAGCTTGATACAGGCGCACAGGTTAATCCAATATCTTTCAAGACTATAAGACTTTTAGATTAAAACCTAAAATTCATCCAGCCAATGTGAAAGTTGTAGGCTATACTGTGAGAAAATTCCTGTAAAGGTAAATGCTTAGTGACACTGAAATACAGAGGACAAAAGTTTAAACCTCTATACTGATTGTGGATAGAGATGTGCAACCAATCTTAGGACTAAGGCCCTCATTCAGAGCCACTCGTAAGCGGCCGTACGCTCGTAGTGGTCCGATGTTGTCAAACCACGCATGCGTCGGTGTAACAGTGCGCATGTGCGTACGGCTGATTGCGATCATTTTTCCAGTCGTTCGTCAGATAGCGGACAGGAAGTGACATATCAAATGTGATTGACAGAACAGTCCGTTTTGGGGCGGTGACGGGGGTGAAGATGGGAAAACGCAGCCGTGTCGAGGCGTTTTTTGGGCGTACATAAATTATCTCATGCGAACGGCCAATGTGAACGGAAAAGTCATACGTCACTGTCTGATCCACTTTCCATTCAAACTGCTCGCTCAGCTTGTGGTCTGGTATTCTCTACCACAATGGCGATGGTCTCTTCGTCCCTCCAGAGTCTCATTGATGGTTTTCTGATTTATCAATTGAGACCACAAAAACAATCAATTTAGAATTGCAAACAAGCTTGTAATGTGTTTAGCAAATTTTTTTTTTTTTCTAGCACAAAACCGTACGCATGTGAACTACTCAGCTGCTAATTTCTGGATTAGACAATCAATTAGCTTACCAATTCTTGTGTTAAATATGTTTTTTTATTTTTTATGCAACAATATTGTCAGCATGTTTAGGTTATTGCTTCATTTTTAAGGGGCCAAGAAAAATGTTTGGTTTTTTTTAGGTTTGCAAAGTGTTCTTTAAAACTCCTAAATAGATTTTAACCCTTTGGTTTCGAAATCCAAAATAATGTTTAGATTTCCCTTCTATTGTTTTTGAATTTTTATGCAGGATTACCTATTAACCAGTTTTGGAAAAATTTCACAATACAATTGAGCAGATTTTACAGATGTTTTATTTTTGATACACATTTTTTTTTAATGTGTAATTTGCATATTTAACATCTGAATAACGTAAATAAAGATAAAAAAATAATAACAAGTCACACAAACACAAATAGTGGCAGTTGGCCAACACAAAATAACACAAATTAAAAACAATTCACAAGAAAGGAGAGGGAAGTTTTGGCCCTTAAGGAATATGGGGCAAGCACATAAGGATTGTGGGAAAATTAGCCAGTACTGTCAGCGCCTTTTGCCACGTTTGGCCGGGGTAGGGAGGGAGCCTGACCGTGTCCGGGAGGTCCTTCGGCTGGCCTGTCCAGAGGCAGATGTTGTGGCCTCTGGACTAGGCATAGGGCTAGGCACATTTGGAGGGATGGCTGTTGTTGTGCCTGAGGGGGAGGGTCCTGATGTTCCAGCAGGAAGGGAGGCCGGCTCCAACATGTGCTGGCGAACGAGCTGCTCCAGGGCATTTGCAATCCTGATGTTAGCCCCAGCATTGTCGGCCAGGGCCTGAGCAATGGTCACGTTGGCCGCAGCATTTTGCTCCATGGCCTCCACCACCCGTAGCAGACTGGCGTCAATCCTCTGCAGAATCTCCGTGTGGTGATCCGATTTAAAATTGAGATCCGTGAGGAGGGCCACTGCCTGCGAGGGGGATTGCCCTGGACTGGCTTCTGCAGGGTCCCCAGCCGGATCTACTGCTTCCTCCCCTGCAGAGTCAGCAGAAATTCTGCGGCCAACGCTCCCCTCTGGAGCAGACTCATCCGCCTGTGTCTCTGTTGGAAAAATGAGAAAAGAGTAACATTACAATCTACATAGTGTCACAAACACATTTCTGAGTTGTTAACATTACAACATTTACCTGGGACAACATGAGGAGCCGCAAAGTCTGGCATGTCCGTATCCATGTTGGACACGCCAAACACCTCCTCAGCCTGCACACACCCCTGTGCCAGCTCCTCCAAATCATTAAGCTCCAATGACACAGGGGTGGGACCCCCACCTGTCCCCCTTGCATGCCTAGCCCTATCAGACAGTTTTTGCTTCAGCCGATATTTGAAGTCGCTCCATCTGTGGGTGACAAAGTTGGCGTTATTCCTGCAGTATTTGGCCCTGTAACCACTTTTTTTTTTAATGTCGTTTTTACGTACCGGCGTTTGACCTCCGGGGTTGTACGGACCAACTCACCCACCACCCTATTGACAGCACTGGCTATATCATCCCACATTTTCCACTTTTGGCTTGCACCCATATTCCTATCGGCCTGTGGCAGGATGTCAGTGCACATTTGGACTAAAACCTCCATCTCCTTTCTTGTGAATTGTGGCTGCCTTTTTTTTTGGTAGCTTTTGTTGGCCTACTAGGCCCAGCAGCCTCTGACATGGCATCCTCCACTCCTTGTGTATAAAACATATTTTAATTTGTGATGTCAGACGTTCACAAAAGTAAGGTTTAAAATAATCCTTTTACCCCAAAAATCCAAATACTTACCGTGCGCCTCATGGCCCGTGCTTTGCTGCTCATTAGACATTTTTGTTTTTCAAGTCTCACTACAGCAGACCGTTTTGGGATTTCCGTGATGTATTTATACCTGCGTCCACATTACTCGTCCGCATCATTGATTGTGCGCTCCTATTGTCCGTCCTTAATTTGAGCGGGAAAATAATCACTATTTATGGCTTTGGGTGACTCGAGTCGTGGTGGCGGGTGGCGAATGGTGGATTGTGGTTGTGGATTTCGGAGTATTTGGCGTTATTTGGAGTTTGTAGGCGAAGTTTTGGAGTTTTTTTTTGTTTATTTTGGGACAGTTTATTTTTCTTTCCGTACGCTTTTTGGATTTTCATTTTTGTTTCTTATTTGAGTAAGTATTTTCTAAAAACTCCTTTAAAACTAATCGTATTTGTTTTTGAAATGTTATAACTTATGTTTTGTTTTTTTTTCTTTTACCAGTTATTTTGGCATTGCCCCCGTGAAGTTTTTGGACTTTGGGTTATTTGTCATTTTTTGGTGTCATTTTTAATGCCTGAAGTTACAGTTTCGATGTGTTGGTGTTCGCATATGTTTGGCTAAGTAATTTGTAATTGTTTCTTTAAGCAATCCTGTCTTAACACGAAATATAGCGTACTCTTTGACGTAATATTGTTTGAGTTGTATGTAATTTTGGCCTCCTTAAAAAATTAACGCACTAATGTCTCCTTATTCCCCATGCAAAAATGCGAACTATTTAGCGCACTAATGTCTCCTTATTCCCCATGCAAAAATGCAAACTATTTAGCGCACTAATGTGTATTTGGCTTAAAAATTGCACAGTCTTGTTTGTCCACTAAATATAGCTTGCATTTCCTAACTAATGTGTGCTCCCTTCTATCTTTTAACGCATTTAAAAAAGTGTTTGGATTCAAATCTGACAAACAAAATTTCTAAAACGAATTTCTACTTTTGAAATGTAGGTTGTTGGACTCATGACAATACCCCGGCCTGTAAGCATCTTTGGATTTTTGGCAAAAGATAAGTATCATTTTTGTTTACCATTTGACTCAAACATTAACTACCTGGCTTACCATTTCAGGTAGATGTTGGTCGTATTATCTTGGCCATGCTTCCGGAACCCGACCAACCTCAACCTCGTCCCAGGCGTAGGCATCTTAGGCGTGCAAGGCCCCAGATATATAGAACACGTGTCTTTTTGGACTGCCCAATGATGAGGTTTTAAGACGATACCGTCTTCCTCCACAAATCATCATAGACACTCTCTCATTAATATAGAGTGATCTTGAACGGCAAATTGACAGTCCTACAGCAATACCACCACTTATGCAATTAATGTTGGTGTTACATTTCTGTGCCTCAGGATCCTTTCAAACCACGGTGGGAATAGTTGCCGGAATATCCCAATCTTCCTTTTCAAGGATCTTGAGGGCAGTGATGGAGGCCCTTTTCAAACACCTCCATCATTTTATTAAAATGCCATTGGATATGGGTTCCCTTAGTGTGGCGAAGGCCAATTTTTACCAAATAGCTGGCTTCCCACACATCATAGGGGTTGTGGATGGCACTCACATACCACTTCAGCTTCCAGCAAGGCTGGAGGCTATATTTAGGAACTGCAAGCACTATCATTCACTGAATGTAATGGTGGTATGTGATGCCTCCCTCCAGATCCTGTCCCTGAATGCCAAATTCCCCGGGAGTGCACATGATTCCTTCGTCATCCGGCAATCAGGGATTTGGCCTAAATTAGACAACCTACAAGCTGGTGATGCGTGGCTTCTGGGTAAGTGGACACCTTTAGGTGAAACCAATGCAAAGCTTGATACACAATGATCCTGATTGTTGTATTTGTTTTTTCACAGGAGACAGTGGTTACCCTTGCACGCCCTGGCTGCTCACTCCTTATTTGGCTCCCACACCAGGGCCACAAAGTGAGTATAATTCCACACTTACAGCCACCAGGCAGGTGGTGGAGCGCTGTATCAGCCTTTTAAAAGGCCGATTCAGATGCCTCCACCGCTCTGGTGGCGAACTTATGTATTTGCCGGATATGGTTTCGAAAATAGTGGTCCTGTGTGGGATATTTCACAACATCGCCATAAGGAGTGGTGTCCCAATGCAGCCAGAGGATGCCTTGCCTGAGGATGGCCCCCCCGAGGTTGGTCGGAGGTCAGTATGTGGGGGGGGCCATACGTGATGATGTGGTGGCCAGATATTTCAGGGAATTATTGTCAAACATTTACTTAATTGACACAATGTCGACATGTACGATTGTAATGTGCCTTTTTAATATTTTGATACTTTTTTTTTCTTGTCTTCCTTTAAAATCTACCAAAAACCGATGTCTACTACCTGCTCTACTAAATTGTGTACATGTGGCCACATTGGATCAAACTTTGGGAACAATTATTTAATCGCCTCATTTGTGGATTTATGTTGGCCTGCTACTTATTTCAACAGTTCTTGATTGTTTATTTTGTTGTTTGCTTTTGGTGTTGGTTGTTTTTTGTAGTGTCTTTTCACTGAGTGAATTGCTTTTCACGATTCACTTTCTGTATGTGTTTGGTGTGTATTAAATTTTTGTTTGCCGTTAAAAAGACTGTTTTTTATAAAATTACAAGCACGTGTAACCTGGCACAAAAAATGCCACCTTTCGTAATGCCTAATCCTGTAATGTGTGAAATGGTTAAGTCTTTGAACATGCTTTGTGTCTTTCAAAAAACAACAAAGGTATTATGCTGAATCAGTAGGTTTTCTAAACTAGGCCTAAGCAGGTTTCATTTGCTATTTACATTACCCACCCAAAGAAAAACAAAATGTTTGAATTTCTACAAAACTATTGGTATGGTGAGGTGTTTAATGTGGCAGCTTACATACTTACTAGCGCTTTGTACAATCTAATTTACCTTACTTTAAAGAACATGATCAAATAGTCGACTTATGGAAGGTTAAACAATGTAATATTTTCAGACAAGGAATGAGACTCGATAAAATACAACGCAATTTTATTTTCAAAAAATAGTTTGGGCATAATACCAAATTTAAAAAAATTCAGCTCCGAAGGACCGCCGCCATGTGGTCAAGGACCACTAGCATCCCTATGACGTGGCCACGCAGACGGCCAATCCCTCCTGCATAGAATGCAGCCGCTTCTGGTCCTCTGTTGGAAAAAAAAAAGGGATCCTTAATAAAATGACACCTTACATTAGAAGTTTACAAAACAAACTAAACAAAAAAATCTAGTTTAAACAAAGATCCAGTTGTGCTGAAAAAAACAAAGTACTGGCAAATGCAAAGATGGTATAAATACTAAATTAAAAATGAACATACAAAAAGGCGACCACAAAAAGGACGAAGTACCCTTGGTAGGGTAAACAATAAATACCCAAGTATGAGTGTTTGGACATGTGTGATATGTATCAGTGGAAAATAACCAAGACATTGGCTATCAAAATAAAAATGTCTCCAAAAAAAAAAAAACTTTTAAAGGGAAACATACCGGTCATTGGGATTGCGGGTCTTTGAGGCCCTCCATCCTCCTCCTCCTCGGAGGTGGGCCAGTGCTGGTGGTTACACTGAGGGGAGATTTCCGATATGGTGAACGGTGATGAAAAGCGCCAGGAGGGGAGGGGAGGGTGAAGGGGAGGGTGAAGAAAAGAGAGGGGGTGTGGAGTGGAGGGTGAATTTTGGTGGTGGTGCAAATTGAGAGAGGGAGGGGCCTCAGGTAGTGGCCGGTCAGGGGTGGATGGGGAATTGGGGGAAGGTTGGGGAGATGCGTTTGTGCTTGGAGTCGGCGTCAGGGGCCGAGCCCGGCGTCTTATTCGGCAGCGAGCCCGGATTCTGCATTCAGCCCCTAAATGATGTTTGAAAAATGTTTAGGTTTTTTTTGGGGGGGTTTGGCCACAAATTAAGAACTCCAAAAATGTAAAAACATTCAAAAAAGGAAAACATGCACACGCAGGCCTGTCCAAAAACAACAAACAGGGCTAGACTGAAAACATGCACACGCAGATAGGGCCACAATAAACAAACAGGGCTAGACTAAAAACAAGCACACGCAGATAGGGCCGCAAAAACCCCCCAGAAAATACCAAAAAAAAACTTACTTGCAGCGATCCGCAGCCGCAAACAGGCCAGCAAGCTTGGAGTGCGGCGGCGCAGATCCGACCACCTGCGCTGTAGCTGCCCAATATTTTGGCGTGAGCCGAAGGAGCGCAGGCGGCGGCGAACCTCCGATTAGGCCGTTCGCTTCTGGCGGTTGCTGATGGGGGGAGGCTGGCTGGTGATCCGCCGGTCCATCACCTCCCTTAGGACCAAAAGCTCCCGCCTGGTAAACGCGGAGGCTCTCATGATGGCAATGATTTATTTTACACCAAACAGTTTTAATAAAGGCCAGAGAAAAAATTTGATTGGCTAATGTACTTGGTAAATTAACAGGAACCATTCTATTGGTTATTGTATGAGTCATGTGTCCTCCAGCCTCAAAAATATAATGTGAGTTATGATAGGCTTGATGCAGTGACATGCGTAAGCTAATTAAAATAAAGAAATGAAAAAACTAAAATATGCCTATCACAAACACAGGAAACCAATAGGATCATTGGTTAAAACATGTATTTTTGCTAAAGTAAATCATTGGTGAAACCGTACGTATTCTGCGGGAAAACTGACACACACGGACAAGAATAAAGTTTATTGAAAATTGAAAAAAAAAACGGATTGCAAACATGTGAAGAGCAATTAAGCTAATTAATATATTGATTGGCATGAAACGATTAAAGTATGTATGCAGAATGAACGAGCAGGTAATCGAAATCTGACAGGTCCACTTCCGGAATTGACTTGTGCGAGCGTCCAAAGCAACCAAAGAGGAGACGAACGGTTGCTATTTTGAACGGTCGCAAGCTAGAGGAGGGGTTGGGTGAATATGGGGCGGAAGGTTAGCTACGAGCGAACATACGAGCGAGCGCTTAAATTTAAATTTTTTCGCTCGTACGGCGGACGAGCGAATGGCCACTTGCGTCCGGGTCTGAATCAGACCCTAAGTTCCTGTGAGAAACTTAACTTGATAAAGAAAGTTTTTATGGTGACATCACAAGTAGAAGATAAGTGCAATTCATTGGTTACAGAATACACTGATGTATTTGAAAGCTTAGGTTGTCTGCCTGGTGAGCATAAGATAAATATAAACACGGAACTTCCTCCAGTGAAACACCCCTGTAGAAAAGTACCATTTGCACTGAGAGAAAAACTACAAAAAGAGTTAAACCGCATGGAAGCTTTGGTGTGTGATAGAAAGAGTTGATGAGCCTACTGAATGGGTGAGCTCCTTAGTAATTGTAGAAAAGAAAAATGGACAACTCTGAATATGTCTAGATCCAAGAGATTTAAACAAAGCTAATAAAAGAGAACATTTCAAATGACCAACCAGAGATTAACTCATGTCGCAAATTGGCGGGAGCAAAATGGTTTTGTAAATTGGATGCATCTTCAGGATTCTGGCAAATGAAGCTAGATGAAACCAGCTCAAAGCTGTGTACATTTAACACACCAGAAGGTCGATACAGATTTCTTTGACTACCATATGGAATACTGGGCCTGATTCAGAGCCGGACGCTCTGACCAGAGCGCTCGCTCTGAATCAGGGCCCTCCTACCTAAACTTGGAGCGGCCTCCTGGCTGCTCGCATAGCTGTGGGTGACCACCCACAGCATATGCGAGCGGCCAAAAAGATGGTGGCGATGGTCAAGATCATCGCGACCATCGGGCTTGCGACGAGACCCTGCGGTAGGGTCTCGTCCCCGCAAGCCCTGGAGTGCTTTTGGCTCTATCAGAGCCAAAATCACTCCCACTGACATCACTAGTGATGTCAGTGGGGGCGGCCCCAGACGGTAGACGTTCCCATGGGAATGCCTCCCCCGGCACGCCCACCAAAGGGGCGTGCTGTCACTCACCATCGACAGCACGCCCCCTTTGGTGCGAGACCCGGAGCGACAGCTTGGCTGTCGCTATCCGGGTCTCATGCATGCGCACGACGGAGCTCCCTCCGTCATGCGCATTTGGGTACCATCGACCCGCTTGCGAGCGTCCTGCGCTCGTGAGCGGGTCTGAATGAGACCCTCTGTCCACTCCAGAAGTATACCACAAAAGAATACACATGATTTTTGAGCATATTCCAGGTGTTGAAACAATGATGGATGACATTATTATCTGGGGTTCTACAAAGGAAGAACATGATTCTAGATTGAGACAAGTGATGGAATTTACCAGAAAAGTGAATCTAAAGCTAAACAGGACAAATGTGAATTTGGCGTGAAAACACTTACCTTTATGGGTGACATTGTCTCGAATCAAGGTGTGAAGCCTGACCCAAGGAAAATATCAGCCATAGTGAATATGGAACGTCCTAACAACAAAGATGACGTCAGAAGATTCCTAGGAATGATTACTTAATCATTACTTAATTAGGAAAATTTATTTCTCAACTTTCAGAACAATCAGCTCCTCTTAGATGGTTATTGGACAAAGACAATGAGTGGATGTGGTCACATGAACAAGAAGAAAGTTGGCAAAAACTGAAACAGACCATTACAGAGCAACCGGTACTAAGATTCTTTGATCCTACGAAAAGAATAATAATTTCAGCAGATGTTTCTCAATTTGGCCTAGGATCTGTATTGTTGCAAGAACATGAAGATACATGGCAACCTGTAATCTATGCATCTAGAGCGTCAGATAAAAAAAGAACTTCTAGCAATCACTTATGCATGTGAGAGATTTAATCAATTTGTGCATGGTCAAGCGTCTACAGTAGAAACTGACCACAAGCCATTGTTAGCTATCATGACTAAATCGTTGCATGACTGTCCCATGAGAATTCAACAAATGCTTATAAGACTAACGAAATATGATGATATATGATGTACAATTGCTGTACTGTCCCGGTAAATACATGTACATTGCTGACACATTTTCTCGTACTGTGGAGAAAAGTGAAGGTTCCGGAAGTCTGATGGACAAAGAGATAGAAGCATATGTGGATTTGATTGTAGCTTCTCTCCCAGTGTCTCTTGCAAGTCAAGAACAGATTAGAAAAGAAAAAGAGACAGATGACACAATGAAAGTGTTAAAAGACATCATTCTGAAAGGAAGGCCAGCAGAAAAAAATGCTTGTCCGCTGTCAATTCATGATTATTGGATGTACTGCAGTGACCTTACTGTTGTCAATGATATCATTTACAAAGGCAATAGGGTTGTCATACCTGCACGACTAAGAAAACCTATGCTGTGCAAGATACATGAAGGCCACTTAGGAGAAGAAAAATGTAAGTGGAGGGCACGTGAAGTGATGTATTGGCCAAGAATGAACCAAGACATAGCACAGACAACAGCTACATGTGAGTTATGTCTTATGTATAGACCAAAGCAACAAGTCGAGCCGCTGAGTCCTCATGCAGTGCCAGAGAGACCATACCAGAAGGTAGGCGCAGATTTGTTTGATTGTAATGGGAAGACGTACATTGTCGTGACTGATTATTATTCTAATTACCCTGAGGTGAAGACACTACATACAACTACTAGTAAAGCTGTAATCATTTGCATGAAGTCAATCTTTGCAAGGCTTGGTGTTCCTATGGAGGTGTTCACTGACAATGGTCCTCAGTTTTCCTGTGCTGAATTTAAACAATTTGCTGATGATTGAGAATTTGTCCATACTATGTTAAGTCCCCACTATCCATGGTGAAATGGATTGGTGGAAAGTTCAGTAAAAACTGTAAAGAGTCTCATGAAAATAGCACAGGAAGGTAAAGAAGATTTCTACAAAAGTCTCTTAATCTACCGCAGTACACCTCTGCAGAATGGATTCTCTCCAGCACAAATGTTGATGGGAAGAAGAATTAGAGCAAATATTCCAATACATGATGAACTGCTTAAAACGCATAGTTCAACATTAGTCAGACTGAGTAAGGAACGACAACAGGTGAAACAAAAACTGTTCCATGATAGATGAGCAAAAAGCCTGTCTGATCTTAGGTCGGGTGACCAAGTCCATCTCAGAGACTATGAGACAGGCATTTGGATGCAGAAAGGTACTGTGCAAGCACAAGTAGCACCAAGATCTTATGCTATACGCAGAGAGCGTGGAACAGAAGTAAGAAGAAATCGGGTGGATTTAAGATCTCAACCTAACCAACATGAAGACAACATGACTGAAGAATATCCTTCATCTGACATGTATGATAATCTGGATAACGGTGAACAAACCATGATTCAAGAAAGGTCCAACATGGTTGATGAAACACAGACTGTGTATGAAAGATCCAAAAGAGAAATTTACAGACCTGAGAGACTTATTGAAACATGTTAGATGATATTCTTAACATATTACATTGTCGAATTGTTGCACTGAAGGATACAGGGCTTATCTTTAAAGAAAAGAGGATGTGATGTTATTGCATTAGATATGCCTAATGTTTGTAGACACTCCCTAACTTGTATGTGAAAGCCTGAATCTTCAGTGACGGTTCCTAGGACCATGGGGAATGCTGGGAAGTGGGTGTAGTCTTGTGTACAGTATGTGTATAGTTTGCAAATGGCTGAATAAAGACACATAGCAGTTGTAACCCATGCATCAGTGTCCATATGAATGCATATACAATGCATGCACATGAATGCATGCAAACAAAACAATTACTGTGGAAAGTGCATCGGTGAGCTTGTTCACAGCATTGCAGGGGGGCATGGCTATGCCTTATCTGGACTCTGGGCCTGATTCAAACCCGCTCGCGAGCGCTGAGCGCTCGCAAGCAAGTCGATGTTGCCCAAGTGCGCATGCGTACGACGGAGGCGGTTCCGTTGTGCGCATACGCGAGACCTGAATAACGACGGCCAAGCCGTCGTTATGGTTCTCACACCAAAGGGGGTGTGCTATCAATGGTGATTGACAGCACGCCCCCTTTTGTGGGCGTGCCGGCCCAGACGTCTGGGGCCGGCCCCACTGACATCACTAGTGATGTCAGTGGGAGTGCTTTTGGCTCTGATAGCTGTCACCCACAGCTATGCGAGCGGCCAGGAGGCCGCTCCAAAAAGTAAGAGGAACGGCCCTGATTCAGAGCAAGCGCTCTGTCAGAGCGTCCGGCTCTGAATCAGGGTCTCTGGGTAATCTGTATCCACTACCCTGCTCCCCTTTCCCTACTCTCAGCTCTACTAGTGAGTCTGTAGTGCGCAGTAAAATAACTTGCCTGCAATGCTGCATCGGCGGTGGCAAACGGTTGCAGTGATGTAGGGGGCAGATTGGCCTGAAGCTCCACTGACACAGATGAGCAATATTGTGCATGGGGAAGGTGCCTGTGCTGACCAATGGCCTCCTTTTGGTCTGTGCAGCAAGACCCCACACACACTGTGACCACACGGTGCACATCCTGGATGGGGGCCCAAGAAGCAGCTGCAGTGGGGCCCTGGGGTAGCTCTTGTCAGACCTTATACTGACTGATCCACCTGTATAAAGTAGAAAAGTCATTTTATTTGAATAAAGAATTTATAACAGGATCATGTTACACCTATTTAATCACGCTGATTTAGACAGCAACTCTATGACACAAAGTTTACTAACACAAGTGCAGTGGAATAATAAACAGTAAGAATTAAACTTTAACACATTTTTGAATCTATCCACAATATGGCATCTACAGCTAGATTAGCAAATCTCAGTTTCTCCGTCATCACTCAACATGCTCGACCTGTCTGCACCTCGCTTGCAAATCTGGACTTTCCTTGGGTACGGCTAACCACTTACAGGAATGATTCATCGTACGACGGAGTGCACCAAGAGCAACAAAACATCGCAAGGCATGCTTCATTCAGGGCAGTAGCGCCTGTTGTGCTTGGCCTCTGCCTCCAAACCAAAATAAAAATAGCCTATTTTAGTCCTAAAGAGAAATGTTTTGCCAACAAGAAAGGCTTACCCCAGGGACCATGGTGCATTACAGAAGTCAATATGGAAAGATATCACTTCAGCACACCATTAAAAAAATAAAAATAAAGAAAAAAAGATGTATCAAATAAACATATTACACAGCATCTTATACAGTATAGTAAGGAATACAAGCAGGACAGGGTAATATTTATACATAGTAAAAAATAAAGTCCCTGGTAGGCGTCTGTCTGTGTGTTCGGGCTAATCAGAACCACTGGACGGATTTTGATGCAGTTTGCAGTTGCTGTAGGTGTATCTGAATGTTTATGCTAATGCTAGTACAAGCCCCTCCCCTGGCGCACAATCGTGCATCTGAATGTGCATGGATTGTGACGTCCACTTTGTGCGGCTGCAGTCGGAACCACGCCATTTTGTACGTCTTTAGTCGCAACTATCGGAAGCACCATCGAACCTTCCACCATCTCTTTTGTTAGAAAATGGCCTCCAATGTGAGCAAATAAGCACCTGAGGGCCTGATTCAGAGATGGACACGAACGCAATCGCAGCTGACTAATGCCTTACCACCCTGGGGTCCTCGCCAAACTCGCCGCGGAACAATGTCCAACCAAGCGATACGCACGTTGGGCCAACGGTTAACTAGCACTTGCAAGTCATACCTAACAGCATGTATCAGCTCGATGCCTTTGCAAGTGCCCAAATTGTTCCCCCCCAAGTGAATGACCACCAAGTCCGGGGCCCCGAACTTATCCTCTGCCGACCATAAGGCTTCCAATATGAAAACCACACCCGACCGTTAGCATTGCTGGGTAACCCTGCAAGAAAAGTTACCTAGTCAGAAACTGAATCACATATAATAAATAAATGCATCTTAAGGAAGGGAAACAATAGTTGGGTGACCCAGCTGAAGGTGAAAAACATAAAACCTCTTTGAGGGCAAAACTGAAAAGCCCCTCAAACTCCAAAGCAGCAGTAGGCATAAGGCCCCTGGGTTTCCCAACAAACTCACAAGGAGCGCAGCTACTTAAGCAACTTGTCCCCCCTTAAATAAGTTTTATAAGCTGATGACTTCCATCTACCCAACTTTTGTAAGGTGTCGACCGAAGCACCATCAACCGCTGCGCAGGTTGCTGCCCCTATCCTAAATGAATGTGTCCCGAACTGGTCTGTGGGCAGGCCTAAGCTATAAGGCAATTCTGAAACAGCTTTATGAACTGAAACTTAGATAAAGGTGTAAGGTTAACATGGACAAGCCACTGCGCGCCACCTGGAGGGCGTAGAGCATTAAAACGCAGCGCCAAGGCAACTGGGCAAATTACAGCGTCTGAGTGTTCTTTGATAGAAATCCAACGACCCCTGCCAAGTTGGTCTGTCTTGGATCTATGAATTTTACACAATATCAATTCCGTCTTAACTACCACGTGTTTTAACAATAAACCCGACTTCGTGGAACTCTTACTAGACGCCACAAGCTCGCCGATTCTAAACGCCCCAAAATATGCCAATGAAAAAGCTAAACTAAAAAGGGCCGATTCGTATTCGCCTAATGCAACCCCTGATACTGCCACAATCAGATCTTTAAGCTAAGCCGGGTCAATTGGTCTACGCGTGTCGCCCTTGCTAGGGTGTTCCTTCGCCCACCCCTTCATCGCTTTGATTAGCAGAAACAATTTTGTGGGATCTGCCATGCCATGTAGTTTAGAAAAGTAAGCGATACCAGACAGCGCCGCAGACATAGCTGCCTTCGAACGACCCCCTTCATGCCAGTTCCAAACAAACTCTGCCATACGGTCATCTTACCTCCCTCACGTGTGGAAGCCAAGAAACCCTGCCTATCATCCCAAGCTGCCGTGTAGGTCTTTAAAGTGCTAGGGGCCAGAGACTTCATTGCGAGGCCTTTGATGCCGGCACGACAATCTGCCATACATGGGAGGGGCAGTTTAAACCATGAATAGAAGCGTAAGGAGCGAGAGAACGAAACCTGTCCCACTGTAAATGAGATAAGGAGTCTGCTATCTCATTAGAAACACCCGGAACATGCTGCGACCTAAACTCAATGTTCCTCCATAAGCAAAGAAGCGTCAAGTGCCTCAACAACCTCAAAGTCAACGGAGATTCCGCCCTCTGATTATTTACTGCCTCAACAACACCCAAATTATCGCACCAAAAAAGGATCCGCCTATTACAAAGCCTGTGAGCCCATAACTCAACTGCCACTACAATGGGGAAAAGTTATTGGAGCAGTATGTTCTGAGTAAGGCCCAAAACCCCCCAAACTTCTGGCCAAGGCTCCACGCACCAATCCCCTTCAAAAAAGGTGCCGAAACCAATGGAACCGGATGCGTCAGTAAATAGTTGAAGCTCTGAATTATCTACTGGGGCCTGGAGCCATATCCGAACACCATTAAACTCACGCAGGAAAAGCAACCAAACTCGAAGGTCTTCCCTCAGATCTTGGGATATTCGAACAAGGTGATGGGGCCTCTTGACACCCACCGTGGCTCTTTCGAGCCACCTTCAAAAGACCCGACCCATAGGAATGACTCTACAGGTGAAGTTAAGGAGGCCTAGCAACGACTGCAACTGCTTCAGTGAGACTTTCTTTGACAAAACAAAAGCTTCAAGCAACTCCCCCAAATGTCGCACTTTTTCAATCGGCAAACGGCATAACCCTAGCACAGTATCTATTTCTATGCCCAAATACGTCAAGCGTGTAACCGGACCCTCCGTCTTGTCCCCGGCAACAGGAACGCCTACCACTGTAAACAAGGCCTGCAAGGAAAAAAGCAATTCCTTACAAACCTGGGTATCCGCTGGCCCCACCAACAGAAAATCATCTAGGTAGTGGGTAACCCCCGCTTGCCCTGTACCCGCCTGTAAGCACCATTGCAAAAAGGAGCTAAAACATTCAAAAAAGGAACACGAGATGGAACATCCCATCGGCAAGCATCTATCTACATAATAGAGCTCCGCAACTCTAAAACCCATGTACTTAAAAGATTCGGGGTGAAGGGGCAACAGCCGAAAAGCAGACTCGATATTCACCATGGCTAATAAAGCCCTTCTCCCAAAATTCTGTACTATATCTAGAGCCTGCTCAAATGATTGATAAACGACCCGGCAATCCGATGGATCTAGCGCGTCGTTGACCGAACCTCCCTCAGGGTAGAAAAGATGCTGTATCAACCTAAACTTACCCGGTTCCTTTTTTGGTACAACCCCTAAAGGTGATACGCACAAACCTTCCAAAGGTGGGGACGTAAAAGGGCCGCACATGCACCCCAACCCGATTTCCGCTTCAATCTTAACTCGAACCACTTCCGGGTGTAGGCGTGCCGACTTCAGATTTCTTTTAGCCACAACCGAGACCTCCCGTGTCACTGGTAATCGAAAACCTTCACTAAACCCATGAAACAAAAAGGCTGCTTCCTCCCTGAGAGGATAATGACCAACCAACTCTTCAATGCCCCTAGGTCCACCGGCGAAGGTGCTTTACCTAACACCGCCCCACGACTCATCGGGCTGATCACCTCGATTTGTCCTTCCACCGCCGGTACACCCGCACTCTTTAGCCGGGTGCCCGCTCCCGCAGAGCATGCATATGTGTCTATACCGACAGCCCGACCCTCTATTACACTGCACGTTATTATATGTGTAGCATTTTCCTCTGCCAGCTCCGGCATCGACTGGGCAGGCCGGAAAGGGCTGTTAACACACTACCAAGGAATCCAAAGAAACGCGAGGCAGCTGGTTGACTTCCAGCCACACCTCTACGTCCTTGAAGCCAAACTGAAAATTCGCCTGCCCTTCCTGTTTTTTCCGGAATGTCTCATAATATTTCCACCAAGCTGTACCTTTGCCTGACGAGTGCATGCCGTGCACCATATGCATATACTTGAGAACATTCATGTACTCAGCCGGGCGTGACTCAAGGTATGAAGCTGCGAAAACGAACATCCCTGCTTCCCAATTCTGGAACGAACGGAAGATTTCTTCCGCGCCAGCGCCAGCTGATTTTGCCCGATCTAAAGCACATCAACTCCCTCTGCGGAAAAGGGGGCATGGGGGGGAGGGTGGCAGGGGCACATGGACAGCTGTGGGTGGCTGGGGGGGCAGGGGGGGTGGGGTGGGAAGGGGGGGTATGCATCGGCTGGGAATATGCCGCTGAAGTGGCTGGAGGAAGGACAAAAGGTGGCGGCAGGACTCGGTAATACGGCAAGAACCCTTGCGAAAGGGGGGCGGGCCCGGGGGTTATCGCAGGGAGGGCGTACTGAAACATAGTGGGGGACGGGGCCTGGTGGAGCCCGATGGGGACAGAAAAGTAAGGGGCTGCATTTGAAAAATGGAGTGGGCAATAGGGGCCGGGGGCAGTGAAATATGGTGACCAGCCGTGCTGCTGCGCTGCTAAAGGGTTGAATGAAGGGGGGGGTTGCTGCATGTTAACACCCCCCCGAGGCGAAGGGGTATGACCCCCGCCCCTAGATGCGGGGAGGGATGGACAATAATGAGCTGGGGGGGCACTTAGGGCCCCAGACCTGATGGACCCTGCATCTGATGCCACGCTGCAGGGGGAACCCTGGTGGCTAAATAATAGTGGTGAGGGCTGAGGAGGAGGGGGCCCCCTCGCTCCTGGGGTAGAGGGGGCTGCAGGGGGGGATGCCGGGATGTATAGGGCCCCCTGTGCGGGATCAAGAGCTAAAATGGCCGCCGCGACCCTGTGGGCGGGGCCAACTGCCGGTACAGGGCGCGGGCTGACCGTGGCAAGTGTGGGGAGAGGCGCTGGGCTGCGGCCGCCCGTGCTGCTCGTGGCGCCGCCAGAGAGCCAGGTGGCCATCAGCTGAGGAGAGGCAGCGGGGGAGGTAAGGGAGCGGGAGCCGGCGGGGGGTGCGCGCGCAGGAACGCGAGCGGGCGCAGGGTCACGGCCTGCAGCATGGTGCGACCCGCATCTAGTTGGAGGGGGGTCCGCGGATGTAAGGGGCCTGGAAGCCTCCATCAATTGGCGGGGGTGGGGGGGCGCTGAGCGGCGGGGTCTGGGCATTATGAAAAGCAGGGATGAGGGAGGAGGGGGGCAGTAAACTCAGAGGACAGAGGGGGGGGTTGAAACACAGCAGGTGGATGGGATGTTAAACTAAAAAGGGGGGGGTTGGAGAGAAGGAGCTGAAAGGAAAGAGGTGAGGTAAAGATAAGAATAAAAGAGATAGATAGGATGTGAGATAAAAGAGAGGGAATTAGACAATGATATACAGCTATGTAAGATACTATATAGGTCACTTAGCCAGCCTGGTTTGAAGAAACTGGAAAAGAGGAAAATGGCTCCTCTTACCAAGGTATATATATGTGTAATTTGTAACCTCCCACAAATCCTATGATAGGCTCATCTCATCAAATGACCACTACCTAACCACACCTTACCCAGCCTTAACCCTTAACTAACTAACAAATTTTAAATATCAAACAGGGTGCTTATCTATCCTCAAACTTAATTGAGTATTCGGATGCATATATCATAAACACGTTTACCAATGGATATAGATAGATGCATTTATCTCCCATTATATAACTCAGGGCCTCATTCACTACGGAACACAACTGCGAATGCAATAGCGATTACGCACGCAGTTCAACTGTGATAGTGCACTACATCAGGATTCCCACTTTACCATACACACATCCGTAATGTTTAGCAGGACTGCGATACCATCGGTACAATCGAGTACCGTCGCAGCCTCACGCACACTTGCACAAGCTCTGACCTTACTCAGAAATTGCTACCGTCAGCACACACTATCAGGCCTCAGGCTGCGCATGGCATTGCAGTGGATAATTTATGCACGCCCCTGCAATGGTGTTGAAACGCACTGGCACGCCTGCAGTCGCCCGTACACCTGCCCGCCACCACCCACAAATGGCACTTCCTGTCAATCACTCTGGGATGGGTTTGGGTAGTCACTGCAGTCCTGATTGCAATTGGCTGATTGTGTGCAGAATCGCAGTTGCGTACGGTAGTGAATCTGGCCCTCTGTTACTCCCACTGTAGTTAGATGAACTGAATATATCCATGGAAATATAGATCACATTTAGCTATTGCTGTGGCTCTCCTGATTCAAAAGGTGCCAATATGGAGCCACAATAATGATAGCAGGGGCGTATTTATAATGGGTGCAGGGTGTGCGGTACAGGGGGGACTCGCACCGCACACCTTGCACCCATATTATTCTTACCTCTCCGGAGTCCCACGTCGGCACTGGTGTCAACATTGTAAAAATGTCTGGAAAATAAACGCCGGGGACATTTTCCCGTAGTTTTTGCGCATGCGCACTACAGGGAAAATGGTCGCCGCGCTATAGACTCTGTGCACACTCTAGTGCCCACAGTCTGTCAGTGCGGTGCTGGCTGCGTGGTGCTCAGTGCGCTGCCGGACACCGGACTGAGAGGAGGGGGCCCATGGTAGAGATTGCGCACAGGCCCCCTCCTCTCTAGCCCTACACCTTCGATAGAGTAGGCAAATCTCCTGCATCCTGTGTACTTCCTAGTGAAGCGAGCAGGATGAGGAGATTTTCGAAGCAATTTGTGGGTCCGTAGAGAGGGGGCGGGGTTAAATGACTTGAAACGCCCCATTTAGCCCCACCCCTCCTCATGGACCAGCGAATCACGGGACTTTCCTGTAAAGGGGGTGGGCCTACACCTGGCTATAGTCTGGCTCCGCCCCCCGAAGATGACAGCAGCCAGGTCCCCTCCCAGGAAGGTGCAGCAAAAAGTCGGTAGGTATGTCTCTAGCAATGCCCCTGAATGGCAGCAATTGCACAATGATGTCCATACTCCATATACAGTTCACTGTAGGATTCCTCATTAGATGACATAGAGCCTGATTCAGTACAGATTGCAATTGCGATTGCAGCTGCGAATCCATACGGAACGCAGCTGCTATGCTATTGCCTGCCACAGCTCACCCGGCATAAAGACGCCCACTGCTGCTTTCTCATACTGTCCAATCTCACTCTTCTGCGTAAACATCGGTACCATCAATGCACATCGGCCACTCACGCAGCATTTACAGCAGGTCTGACCCGCCGCAGACACTTCAAGTCTCCTCGCACGCAGAGGGCTCTCATGCTGCGTATGCAATCGCAGTAGCCAATTTATGCACGCCCAGGAAACAGCGTTCAAACGCACAGACACGCCTGCGTTTCTCCCCCTTACCACCCCCAAATGCTGACATCCTGTCACTCACTCGAATGGGTTCCTCGGTGCGTCCGTAATTAAAGTGCGATCACCGCGCACGCGGAGCGTGCATTATACGCATGCGCGATGGCAACCAATTGCTTGTTTTGCGTCCGTAGTTGCGATTGGTACTGAATCAGGCCCATAAATCCAGAATTACCTCTAGATGTCCCTTAATCAGAGATTACGCCCAGTTTGGTTGTTGGATATCTAAATTTCCAACGTGTCTCAATCAAGCCTGAGAGCTCACATTAGCAAAGAGTTAGTCATAGTCACATCCATAACCATTTGTTAGGGTTGAACCCCTGAAATCTCCATTACCAGCACTAGGACTTACCAACCAGCGCTAGTGGTTATCCCCCCTACGGTGATAGCATTAGGGTTATTCACCTCACCCATTAGGCAGCGGGTTTGGTGGTTAATAAATATATGTAAATATATATTTGCATATTATTACAGCCACGATCCAAAGTAAATCTCATCCACGCATGCACTAGCACCCACCACTGAATCAGGCCCTAAGGTCTTGTATAGATGGGTGTTAACATTTATCATACAAAACATGTTTAGTGGTAATGACAAATCACTATATATGTTTGTAGGGGGCTCATGATGTAAACAACAATGCAACTGAATGGACCTGTTTTTTTTGTTACATCAATTTAAACGTTGCCTACAGCATTCAAAATCATTAACTCGTAGCTACAGGTAATGGCGTTCTATTCCTGTCAAAGCAGTATGACCAGGAGTGTATTACGCTGAAGCGACTTTAAATTACCTTCTCTTCAATATGCACTTATCGATATTTAAAAAGGCAAATAACCTCATCCCTGCAGCCATTAACTACTACTCCCCTGATTGGCAGGACCAAAAACACGATACAGATATTACTCATATGACCCGAAGGACACAAAACATGGTTATTAAAAAAAAAAAAAAAAGAACATTGGTTTAAATTAAACATCACGTTTTGGCTCACCGTAAACTTAGACAATTCCAAAAAATGTTGCAGAGCACATGCAGTCATTGTTTTCTGCCGGATTGTGCTAATTATTCACTTTTCTGTCTCGTATGCAGATGAAAGCTCGGAATGTTCTATGTAGCACAAACTAGCGAGTCTTTTTGAATAACTTCCAAATAGTGAGTATCCCAAATACACGAATCTAAATTTCAAAAGTGCTGTTTTCTGTTATTTTCTCGTCTTATCAGCCTTAATTTTGACACATCACATGGGCTAAGGAGAGCAGTGATTAATGACCCACCACTACCATTAATTTTCATTTTTTAATGGCCGCTGTCTGGTTTAAACTGTCATTTTTTTTTTTAGATTATTTTATTTTTAATTTTTTTTTTTTGTTGGGAGGGAAAGAAAATAACCATTACCTCATTCGAAAATCTATAGCCGCACTGAAGCAAAGAATAACAGTTAATAGTAAGTTTTGAGGAATGCCCAAGAAATATTCAAAACATATCTGATTTGGCTTGTTTATGAGCCTTTCCAATTTTTATTTTTTTATTTTATGGGTAGAATTATTTGCAGTTGTTTTTGGATGAGTTGATGATTCCATGTTCCTTCCCAGCGTTCCTGCCACCATATTCTTTTCCAAACCTTTATGAATTCAATATTTTTTTTTTTGTAAGTGAGCATATAAACTGATGTCATGGTCTCTTGGCACCAAAGAGACAATATTGAGCCAAAAAGATATCAATATAGTAAAGATTTCTGTTTGAATTAAATCTATGATCTCTAAATAGGCTGAAGAGAGGGTATGTGAGAGCGAAGGAAGGAGCGAGCGCCAGCACAAGAGTGAGGGGCTTACAGCCTTCCACCCTAAATTGGTAAACCTGGGTGTTGCTCAATAAATGAAGCCTGGATGGCGATTTCTCTGAAATCTTTTAAAAAATGTACCTCCTTAAAATAAAAAACAACAGTACACCCTTATTTTGCCAATAAACTGCCAGAAAGGACCATGTACAGCTGGTTAAAATTAAATAATATTTACCTTTTATTTAACATAAATTCTACTGGAAGATATGTTTAATGTTTTTATTGTTCACTTCATACATAACGGTATCCAGGACAAATAAGTTTGTGTTTCTGTTTTTATGCTAATATGTATACGGTTGTGTTTGCACTCTTCGTAGAATGTTTTTGCCTTTTTATGGGGACTGTTTATCAGAACACAGTGCAGCTTCCTGACTACGGAAAAGCTGCAAGCATGGCGGCAATTATGGATCAATGGGCGGTTGGGGTATGAGATTCAAAAAGTAGTGAAGTTGGTTTACAGCTAGCAAGTCCACATATTACTAGTAATAAAATGTGGTGGGGGCCAGTGGCGGTTGCAGGGTGTGCGGCTGCAGCGCAGTTCAAAACTGCCAAAGAGGGGGCCGATAAAACACTAAAATGAAGTCTACCCCGTTCCAAACGCTGCTGCCAGGGATCGTTGAACTCACTGGGATCACCTGGGTCTCTGTGTGTATGACACGGAATTAGCCCGTCCGCAGACTCCTTGGTCAGCTAGCCGAAAGTGTATCTTTCCTACCAATGCAGCTATTGTACAACATTGTATAAAAGTTCCAAATATGTGCAATTAAGGGCCGTATTCAATTTGGAGCGAAATCTCATTCTCAGCAAAACTTTTTTGCCGATGACGTCATTTTCGCTGATTCCACTTTTCCCCGCATTCAATTTGTCCGACTTTTCGCTGGTGCGAAAAGTCAATGCATCAGACCCGGTGAAAAAGTATCACCTATGAATAGGTGGCAAGAAAATGTGCAGAATTGGGGTTTTGGGGTACAGACTTCCAAGAACCACCCTGCACCCCTTGGACAGTCCCCTAAAGGTAATCTGTGTCAATTTTTTTTTTTTTAAAAGTACCTTAGGAAACCCCAAAAAAGTACTTTCGTTTTGGGGGCGAAAAAAAAATAAAGTTGAAGGACAAACTTCTAGACTCTGGGGGGGGGGGGGTCCCCAAGTATTCCCCAGGTATTTCTTTTGATTGCAGGTAGTTGGGTCAGGTGTATTTTCCATGTTTTTAAAACTTTATATTAGCAACTTTAAAATATGCTAGCACCCACTATTTACCACTATTTATTTTGCCCAAAAAACCTCCTAAATGCTATTCTTCACCACCTTCTTAAAAACGCAAAACAGCACCTATTGAGACCATTTAAAGACCCCACATACCTTTAGCAGGGCTATTTGGGGGTACCCAAAGTAAACCCCCATGTCGGAGCATCTTTTGGGGGGTGTCATGGTGTTTTCCCCAAAAAATGACAGGACTTTTCGCTGATTTTGAATTTGCCGGGTCCCGTTTTCACCGATTTCAAATTGAATACGGGGATACGCGGGCACGAGTGCGATTTATTCGCCCCTGAAACCAGCGATGACGGCGAAAGTCCGGCACCTGACTTTTTGCTCCAAACTGAATATGGCCCGTAGTCTCCTGAGAAATGATACACATTAGGATAGATATTTTTCTTGTCTTAATATTAGACAACTTGGGACATTTATTTTTTTTCAACAAAGAAAAGGGTGACTAAACAGATCTACTTTTTTTTTTCACTGGTTTTATTTCATAGCACCTCCTGAGCGCAGCTTGATTTATCCATTCAATTAGTATTTATACGGAAATCAGGAAGAAATAATATAGTGTGTATACCAAAAAGTAATTATAGTATCCCTCTTACCTCTTTGTCTGTCTTTTATTACCCAGCCTTGTTTTATTGCTGTTTTGTTCCCAATTGTAAAGAGCAACAGAATATACCAGCGCCATATAAATAACACTAATAATATCACTTACACGTTTACACTCGCTCTCATATTCGATACAATATTCTTCCCTGATATTATAATGTTGAGACAAGAAACGGAAACTGTCACTGTGTTTTAGGGTGAAAAAAGTACATGTGCCTCTAAAGTGATAAATGTGCCAATATGTTACCAATCTGCGTAACCAGAAATGTATAATATAGGTGCTTATCTGTATTCTGTCCATGCTTGGCCTGGTTATTGGAAAATCGGCTGGGACTTTAAGTCGGTTTTTCTCCAATTTTCCAATACCAGACGAGGCTGAGAGGTCCGGAGCAGGTAATGGATTTTGGAGTGGGCCCCATACTGTTTTTGTTTTTCATTTTCCTTTTTTTTACTTTTTACTTTGTTTACTTTTCACCCTAATGAAGCCTGCACAGATCATAGTGATAGTGATCTGTGCAGTGCTTCTGTTCAGGGGGCTTTGCACTTCTACCGTCGGTTTTAAACTTTAAGACCAAAACTGACGGCTGTTACACCTGCAAGAAAAGCCTGACATCAATGTCAAGTTTCACTTGAAATTGAAACCTGAAGGATGACAAACACTGTTTTTTTTTAAGTCATCGAAAAAAAAAAAATAACGGTCGGTTTCGGTGGTAAGAGGGTGGATTCTGATGACCTCTAAATATTTCTCCTCCTCCCCGGACATCGAGGCACACTAGTCTGAAGAAGTAACTCCTGTAAGCAGAGAGTAGGCATGCACCTTCAGGTATGCTGGGTGGACCATTAACCCTAGTGACACCTAGTATGGCTTGTAGGCATCCTCGCACGCGCAAAGGAGGCGTGACCTCGTACCGTGAAGCCACGTCCCTTATGTGTGCCAATCTGGGTCACACCCCCCATTCTTGGCACACAGTGGGCTTACCCAGGTCTCCAGCCGCTGCTGGGGGCAGCCCAGAACCCTCTCCCCGCCTCTCTCTGAAGTGTGGCTGCTCGGTGACACCATCCAAGGGGGTCTCACAAAAATAGCAGAGCAGCTCTGCTATTTTGGTGCCACCCCCTCGGATGGTGTCACCCGGTGCGGTCCGCACCCCCCCTAGTGACGCCAGTGCATCAGCCAGTGCATTTTTTAGTACGCATTGGGTGCACAACAATGAACTTCTTTTGTTTTTGAGTTGTGTTTGTTCATTTATTGACTGCAGGTGTGTCAGCTTTGTAGGTACCTCCATTCTAGTATCCCATGTTTCGGTGTGTTATGGACTCCTCATTCCTCATTCATTATCAGTAATGCAAATACTATGATGGCTGGAGCAGTATTATTTGCACCCCCGTGTAACGGGCCCCTCCTATACCTGCTGCTGGCGGCCATCTGTCAGGCGATATTTTCTACAGATGGCACATGCACAGAAGACCGCATAGGCTCTGGCATAGTGCAGAATCTTTGTTCCTCCTGCACCGGAGCCATCTTTTCATATATACTATTGGAAAAATTGTCACCCGGAGCAAGTATTGTGGTGGGGCTCCTGCTCAGCATACAACGGGGGTCTTTCCAGGGTGCAGTGTGTCCTGCCTGCGGCTCCCCCTTGACCCAGGGACCGTGTTTGCATAGCACAACCTGCAATCATTATAGATACTATTCTTGCACTCTAACGCTGTATTATTCCAAATGGGGTCAATATGAAAAAGTAGCCATGAGTCTTCAGCCCATGATGATCCTAAACAGACAGGTTCTATTATCAAACTACAAGACTGTATTTCATATTACTAGGTTAATAAAGCCAACATTTTCCACGTCCATAATGTAAATGACTCATTCTTTAAGATGGGACGTATTAAAAGAGCTTTCCACTTTAATGCAATATAAAATATATGACTTTTTATTATTGTATCCCCCTTTGGATATTAGGAATTTAACCTTTAGATATGGTTTCTTGTAAATCCTGTTTCTGTTAATATATAATAACGCTCTTTGGGTTGGGAACACAGCGCTAGCTACTTTCAGATGCTGCTCCGGGCTTATACTATCTCTATTGTTGTAGGTTTCTTGGCAGGATGGAACATTTCATTTAAATTATGCTGCAATCAAGATATCAAGATGATGAAACAATGAATGGTTTTCATACGGTGGCCCCTGAATAGGCTCTGAATGATGTTTTAATGAGAACATATGTGTACGAGTGCATGAGAAATAGGGGAAGGAAAGGGGGTAATACTCAATATGTAACCAGAATAGTGTGAGACCAGGAATGAGAAACAGGACTTAAACCAGATAAACTGTAAATCAAGAGAACAGCTTTTATTCCTGGTGGGGTGTGTTTGTTCTCTCCGGTAATTTATTAGGTGAATTCCAAATGGGCTGATTGCTTACTGTAAAATATAGATGTTTTTTTTTTTTTTACTATTACTTTAAATAAAAATAAGAAAGCTTTCAGTTATATTTAACCCTCTCCCAACCTGCATTTATTTATGCCTTTGGTATACCCACTATGGAACAATAATGTATATCATATACTATTATCTACTTAAATGAGGGCTGTATATAGTGTAGGACAGGGACAGCCGTCCCCAGGAGTTTACCTATAATAGCTGCTTATACAGTAGGTTCTCTATCCTAGGCAGAACCGATAGAGGAATAGGAGGAAGGGTGCAGGAGGGAACGGCCTAAATCCAAGCATAGCGCTCGCGAGCGGGTCTGAATCAGGCCCAGAGTCATGATAATGTAGCGTTCGCTGGACTGCGGGCTGGGCAGGGCGCTGAGTGCAGGGCCTGCTCTTGGGGTATTCGACCAGTGTGGTCGAACAGGGGTGCCACCCCAAAGAGCACGCACCCCCCCAACATCCCGATTTTAGCGGGTGGTCAAATCAGGAGGTTAGGCACCCCCACCGCCGCCAGACCCTGGAGTAGTTGAATAGATGCTGTGCGCATGCGTGCGGCATCCATTCAGTGCTGGGAGAGGGCTGGGGGAAGCCCAGCTAGTGACGGAGTGCTGGGTTCGCCCCCAGCCTGATGTTACACGAGAGGCGTGCCATGCGGGAACGCCAAGTAACATCACTTAAGGGGTGTGGCCTATGACAATTAGGCCACGCCCCCATATTCGAAGCAACGTGCGACTAAGTGCCGCGAGATACAAAGGTAGGCAAAGGGCGCAGCTACCCCTGGAGCCGGCCCTGGCTGATGGGACATGACTGGCTGGGGAAGGGGGCGTGTCCTTGTGTCATGCCTCCAATTTGTCACACTTGGGGGCGAGCCCAGCACTTACGGAGGTGCTGGGCTTCCCCCAAGCTCTTCCCTCATGGTGAATAGATGCATGGCGTCTAATCAACCTGCAGTCCGCGGGTGGAGAAGACTCAGGGCAGGCTGTTTTAGTGGGGAGCCACTAAAAGGGCTGGGTGCATTTTGCCCTTATAAAATCGGGCAGAGCGCGGCACCCCACTAAAACAGCCTAACGGGAACACTAATGGTGGTAGATGCTGAAAGGCAACTGGAAGCCTCCTAATTTTACTTTGCCTTTTTCCCCTTGAATCAAGCACAAATTTTACTTTTTTAAGAGAAACAGTAGCAACAACATTTTCAATATTCACTGGACCAAAAGGGATTGGAGGTACTGGCTGTTGAACCAGTCTTTTGCTGCGTAACTCTACAGTGGAGTAACAAATCATTTTGGAGTCTATTTACTAAGCAGTGTTAGGAGACAGAGTGAAAAGTGATAAGACAGTGATAAGGTGCCAGCCAATCAGCTCCCAACTGCCATCTCACAGGCTGTGTTTGAAAAATGACAGTTGGGAGCTGATTGGCTGGTACCTTATCCCTTTTCACTTTGTCTCCTAACACTGCTTAGTAAATAGACCCCTATAAGCCCTATACTGTAGGTTAATGTATTCATGGGAATAGAGATAGGTAATTGTAAAATCCTTGATGCTGTAGTGAAGAAGAAACATTATTTGTATCATAACATATTAATGTTCCTCAAAAGAAGTCTCAGAAAAAAGGGTTAGGCACCCCCCGGGGGACTTAGGTTTAGGCAGCGGGGAAGGGGGTGGTTAGGGTTAGGCACTTAGAGGGGGGATTAGGGTTAGGCACTTAGAGGGGAGGTTAGGGTTAGGCACCCCGAAGGAGGGTTAGGGTTAGAGGGTTAGGTTAGAGAATACTTACCTATCCACAATCGGGATTTCCAGCGCTGTCGGGCATCCGCTGCCAGGAACTCTGTTGACGTCGGCCAGGCGCTGCCGGGAATCGAACTGGCGGTATTTCATGCCGATTCCCCTAACCCTAACCTCCCCCCAAGTGCCTAAACCTAACCCCCCCTGTAAGTGCCTAAACCTAACCCCCCTTTCCCCGCAGCCTAAACCTAAGTCTCCCGGGAGTGCCTAACCCTAACCTCCCCCCCAAGTGCCTAACCCTAACCCCCCTGTAAATGCCTAAACCCAAGTCTGCCGGGGGGGGGGGTGCCTAACCCTACTCCCCCCTGGGGTGCCTAACACTAACCCCCTCTTTCCCTAGCCTAACCCTCCTAGGGGAGTGCCTAATCCTAAGCCCCCCCGGGAGCCCCTAACCTAGCCTCCCCCCCGCTGCTGTCCGCACCCGGCTTATCTTCGATCGGTATGCCGGGCGTCGGGCTCCCAGCGTAGGTAAAATGACAGGCGTCGGGATCTCGATGCCTGTCATTAGACCCCTGCCGGGATTAGACAGCCGGGAAGCCGGCGGTCGGCATTTCGACCGTCGGCTTCATGACGGCATCCCGGATAAACCATGTTGATGTCTGCCGGTTCATAGATATAGAGTCGTCATACAGTACTGTAATGACTATAGCAGTGAAAAGGGCTTATTTTACATTAATAGACCCCAGGTCAAGAGGAGGAATTGTACTTTTTTATATTTTCTTCCACTTAATTTGCCAACAGTAGTTCTACAGCTTGAATGTCATCACTGCTGAACAGTTTGCTACCTTATTAAAGGTGTAAATGAATATGTCATGATTCAGATACTGCTCACATACATTTAGGAATTGTGAGAACGCTGCATAGTGTTGCTACTCATAACAGCATTCCAGCCTCTATAGAATAATACATGATACATTACATTACTGGTCATTAACAAATTCTTCTTAAACTAATGTTTTTGCAATGTTACACTCATTAATAATTAGCTTTAACACATGAATAGCTTCTAGAATTCCATTGACCTTGTCCATGCAGAAAATACGTGTTTAGCTGGTAATTGGTACGCAATGTTTTCACATACACAGGAATGTGTCATATTAAGCGTAAAGGTAATTTGTGCAATTGTCAAAGCTGGTATGTAACGAAAACACAATTCCCTGCAAAAAGTAATTAACGCTCGTTTTACAGAGGACTGATGGGGTGTTTATATACCCCGCCGGGGCTGTACTAGGATAATTTCAGCTGCCCCATACTTGAACCTCATGTAATGCTTTGGTGAGTCCTGTAGAATAACATTGACAGAGTGAACACATCAATGGCAATGGCCTTTTGAGAGTTGCCTAATTACAGAAAAATTGTTCCCACATTGGAAATTGCATGGATATAATGCCTTTTCGGGGAACGCATTCTGAGAAGCACACTGAGGTCAGACAAACAATGCACCATGCAAACTCTTTTTTTTTTTTCATAATCATTTTCATTAGAGAGGTCCGCCGACCCCCGTGTTTTGGTTTTGATTTTGGATCTGGACTAACTTTCATGTTTTTGTTTTGGTTCTGGTTTTGCAAAGCCACCCTCACATGTTTTGGTTTTGGTTTGGGATCTGTATTTTCTTAAAAAATTTATTAAAACAACTAATATCACAAAATTTGGGCCTTTTTATGTCCCAACAGTATTATTAGCCTCAATAACATTCATTTCCAGTAATTTCCTCACAAGTCACAATATTGTACACCAACATAGGCCAAAGGCTAGCCGGCTAAACTAAGCAACCAATAGGGCAGCGGCACAAACACACGGCAGTTATTTCTGTTTACAAATGTTTTGCAAATTAGTAATGTGATAGCAATGACCAATCAAACTAACTCACAAGTACGTTCAATAGAAAACAATACAACACAGAAATTTACAAAAAATTGTGCGTGGAATATTCTTGATCAAAACAAGTAGTCGTAGTTAACAAGCAGCAAACAAAAAACCCCTAAACCATGTGTAAATAGCAACAGCAGACATGAATCCCCCCTACACAAGTGCACATCATACTTGCCTACCCTCCAGATTCGGCTGGGAGCATCCCCGAAAATCTGGTGCTGCTCCCCCCCGAAAAGCAGGCAAGCCTCCCGGTAGCCGCCGCCCCCCCCCCCCTCGGTTACAAGAGAATCCACCGCAGGGGGTGGCCGATGATGAGATTCACGCTGAATCGCCTCATTTCTCCTTCATCCACAGGGGGTACTGGAGTCAAGGCTGTGGGTATAGACGGGTGCAGAGTGAAGCCGGCACTTTAAGAATTTAGATGTGTGACTGGCTTGTCCCCCTCTATGCCCCTCACCTCTTCAGTTTTTCGAAAAGTGCCTCGAGGGAGCCGGTTCCTGGACACTCTCTCTGAGAATTTATATATATATATATATATATTAGGGGTGTGCACCGGCCACTTTTCGTGTTTTGTGTTTTGGTTTTGGATCTGGATCTTTCTTCGTGTTTTGGATCTGGATTGGTTTTACCAAGGGGTGAGCGGGTTCGGATTTCTGAAATCCGAACCCCCCCGAGCCCCCCCGATCCGAGGCCGATCCGAGTCAGGCTCGACTTTTCCCGCCTGACGGATCTGAAATCGAGGCAAAACGTCATCATCCCGCCTTCCGGGTCTCGCGGGTTTTGGATCCTATATAAGGTACCCGTGTCGGCGCCATTTTCTCACTCGGCTGTGGACAGTGAAGAGGGAGGGTGGGAGTTAGGGCTGGCTGGGCTGTGTAGTGTAGTGTAGTGCAGAGTAGTGTTGTGCTGTGCTGTGCTGCACTGTGCTGCTGTTGTCCATAGGGGCTGTGTCCACTACTTCAAAGTCCATAGGGGCTGGCTGTGTTGTGCTGTGCTGCTGTTGTTAATAGGGGCTGTGTCCACTACTTCAAAGTCCATAGGGGCTGGCTGGACTGTGTTGTGCAGTCAGTTGTCCATAGGGGCTGTGTCCACTCCAAAGTCCTAAAGTGTCCCAGTCCTAAAGGGGTGCTGTAGTGTTGTCCAGGGGGTGCTCTGTCCGTCAGGGGTGCTACCCCCAAGTGCTAAAAAAAAAAATATTTTTTCTGTGTTTGTGAATTGTGTGCGCAGTAGCCGCACGTGCATCAACAAAGTAGTGCCAAGCGTGCGCCTGTGTCATAAGTAAAGGGCCGGCTGGCTTGACCGTTAAAGGGTGCTGTAACCCCCAAAGTACACTCCAGTCCAAACCAAATAAAAAAATATTTTCTGTGTTTGTGAATTGTGTGCGCAGTAGCCGCACGTGCATCAACAAAGTAGTGCCAAGCGTGCGCCTGTGTCATAAGTAAAGGGCCGGCTGGCTTGACCGTTAAAGGGTGCTGTAACCCCCAAAGTACACTCCAAACCAAATAAAAAAATATTTTTTCTGTGTTTGTGAATTGTGTGCGCAGTAGCCACACGTGCATCAACAAAGGAGCAGCGCCAAGCGTGCGCCTGTGTCCCATAAGTAAAGAGCCGGCTGGCTCATTTCTTAAAGTGTGGTGTAACCCACAAAGTGCACTACTCTCCAGCAAAAATAAAAAAATATTTTCTGTGTTTGTGTGCGCCTTAGCCGCACGTATATATCAAATCGATATAACATAAATGGAGGACCAAACTTTCTCCGATAAAAATAAAATAGAGAAAGATCAAGATCCACTTCCTCCTAGTGCTGAAGCTGCTGCCACTAGTCATGACATAGACGATAACATGCCATCAACGTCGTCTGCCAAGGCCGATGCCCAATGTCATAGTAGAGGGCACATACAATCCCAAATGGCAAAGTTCAGGAAAATGACCTTGAAAAAAACATTTAAATCATCTGAAGAGAAACGTAAACTTGCCAATATGCCATTTACGACACGGAGTGGCAAGGAATGGCTAAGGTCTTTCCCTATGTTCATGACTAGTGGTTCAGCTTCACATGACGATGGAAGCCCTCCTCCCACTAGAAAAATCAAAAGAGTTAAGCTGGCAAAAGCACAGCGAAGAACTGTGCGTTCTAAGAAGATATCACAAATCCCCAAGGAGAGTCCAAGTGTGGTGGTGGTTGCGATGCCTGACCTTCCCAGCACTGGACGGGAAGAGGTGGCTCTTTCCACCATTTGCACGCCCCCTGCAAGTGCTGAAAGGAGCACCCACAGTCCACTTGCTGATATGCAAATTGAAGATGTCACTGTTGAAGTACAACAGAATGAGGATACTGGTGTAGCTGGCGCTGAGGAGGAAGTTGGCGAGGAGGATTCTGAAGGTGATGTGGTTTGTTTAAATCAGGCTCCGGGAGAGACAGTTGTTGTCTGTGGGATGAAAAAGCCCATCACGGTCATGCCTGGGCAGAAGACCAAACATTCCACCTCTTTGGTCTGGCAATATTTCTATCCAAATCCAGACAACAACTGTCTTGCCATATGTACGATATGTAAAGGTGAAATAAGTAGGGGTAGGGACGTTAACCACCTAGGAACATCCTCCCTTATACGGCACCTGCAGCGCGTTCATAAAAAGTTACTGTCAAGTTCAGAAACTTTGGTTAAGACCGTAAGCAGTCCAGGGACACCTAAATCCCGTTGTCCTGTTGTATCCAAGCACCTGCAAACCACACCGTCAACTCCCTCCTCGTCAATTTCCTCCTTAGTCAGGATCGGAAGTAGTCCTGCAGGCCATGTCACTGGCATGACTGACTCTCCTATCCGGGATTCCTCCGGAGGATCCTGCATTGTTACGCCTCCTGCTGCCGCTGCTGCTGTTGCTGGGAGTCGTTCATCATCCCAGAGAGGAAGTAGGAACACCACTACTTTTACTAAACAATTGACCCTCCAACAGTCCTTTAAGTATGACAGCAGTCATCCTGAAGCAAAATGTATAACTGAGGCCTTGACTGCTATGTTGGTGTTAGACGTGCGTCCGGTATCCGCCATTAGTGCAGTGGGATTTAGACAATTGATGGAGGTAGTGTGTCCCCGGTTCCAAATCCCATCTAGATTCCACTTCACTAGGCAGGCGATACAGAGACTGTACAGAAACGTCAGAAAAAGTGTCCTCAGTGTCCTGAAAAATGCCGTTGTACCCAATGTCCACTTAACCACGGACATGTGGACAAGTGGAACAGGGCAGACTAAGGACTATATGACTGTGACAGCCCACTGGGTAGATGTATCACCTTACGCAGCAACAGCAGCAGCGTCACCAGTAGCAGCATCTCAGAAACGCCAGCTCGTTCCAAGGCAGGCTACGCTGTGTATCACCGGTTTCAGTAAGAGGCACACCGCCGACAACCTCTTAGAGAAACTGAGGGAAATCATCGCCCAGTGGCTTACCCCACTTAGACTCTCGTGGGGATTTGTGATATCTGACAACGCCACCAATATTGTGCAGGCATTACATCTGGGCAAATTCCAGCACGTCCCATGTTTTGCTGACACAATAAACTTGGTGGTGCAGAATTTTCTGAAAAGCAACAGGGACGTGCAGGAGACGCTTTGGGTGGCCCGAAAAATTTCTGGCCACTTTCGCCATTCAGCGACTGCGTGCTGAAGACTGGAGCACCAGCAAACACTCTTGAACTTGCCCCGCCATCACCTGAAGCAAGAGGTTGTGACGCGGTGGAACTCAACCCTCTATATGCTTCAGAGGATGGAGGAGCAGCAAAAGGCCATTCAAGCCTATACATCCTCCTATGACATAGGCAAAGGAGGGGGTATGCACCTGACTCAAGCACAGTGGAGAATGATTTCCGTATTGTGCAAGGTTCTCCAGCCCTTCGAACTTGCCACACGTGAAGTCAGTTCAGACACTGCCAGCTTGAGTCAGGTCATTCCCCTCATCAGGCTTTTGCAGAAGCAGCTGGAGAAAGTGAAGGAGGAGCTAAGACAGAGCGATTCCGCTCGGCATGTGGGACTTGTGGATGAAACCCTTCTTTCGCTTTGCCAGGATTCCAGGGTGGTCAATCTGTTGAAATCAGACCACTACATTTTGGCCACCGTGCTCGATCCTAGGTTTAAAGCCTATGTGGTGTCTCTCTTTCCGGCCGACACAAGCCTGCAGTGGTACAAAGACTTGCTGGTGAACACACTGTCAGCTGAAGCGGAACATGACACGTCAACAGCTCCTTCATTTTCTCCCGCAACTGGGGCTGCCAGGAAAAAACTAGGTATCCTAAGCAACCCGCTGGCGGTGATGCAGGGCAGGCAGGACCAAGTTTGGACATCTGGTCCGGACTGAAGGACCTGGCAACAATTTCTGACATGTCTACTGTCACTACATATGATACTGTCACCATTGACAGAATGGTGGAGGATTACATCGGTGACAGCATCCAAGTAGGCATGTCAGACAGTCCGTACCTGTACTGGCAGGAAAAAGAGGCAATTTGGAGGCCCCTGTACAAACTGGCTCTATTTTACCTGAGTTGCCCCCCCTCCAGTGTGTACTCCGAAAGAGTGTTTAGTGCAGCCAGGAACCTTGTCAGCGAAAGGCGTAGGAGGTTGCTTCCACAAAATGTGGAGAAGATGATGTTCATAAAAATGAACTATCAACTCTTCCAGGGAGACCAGCCTCCAGAACGTACAGAGGGACCTGTGGTTGTGGATTCCAGCGGGGACGAGTTAATACTCTGTGAGGATGAGGATGTACACAACACTGAAGAGGGTGAGGAATCGGTGGATGAGGATGAGGACGACATCTTACCTCCGTAGAGCCAGTTTGTGCAGGGACAGATTAATTGCCAGCTTGTTTTGTGGGGGCCCAAACGAACCAATCATTTCAGCCACAGTCGTGTGGCAGACCCTGGCGCTGAAATGATTGGTTTGTTAAAGGGTGCATGTCCTGTTTATACAAAATAAGGGTGGGTGGGAGGGCCCAAGGACAATTCCATCTTGCACCTCTTTTTTTTCTTTGAATTATGTACTGTTTGGGGCCTAGTTTTTCAAACTGCCATCCTGTCTGCCACTGCAGTGTCACTCCTAGATGGGCCACGTGTTTGTGCCGCCCACTCGTGTCGCTTAGCATAGTCATCCATCTACCTCGGTGCAACCTTTTGGACATAAAAACACTGTTGTGAGGTGTGAGGTGTTCAGAATAGACTGGAAATGAGTGGAAATTAAGGTTTTTGAGGTTAATAATAGCATAGGAGCAGAAAAATCAACACATTCTGTGATTTTAGCTGTTTTATGCTTTTTAAAAAAAAAATACAGATCCTAAACACAAAACCCAGAACCCAAAACACCGAAGGGTGGTTTTGGCAAAACCAATCCAGATCCAAAACACGAAGTAAGATCCAGATCCAAAACCAAAACACAAAACACGAAAAGTGGCCGATGCACACCCCTAGTTTTGCCAAAACCACCCTTCCGTGTTTTGGGTTCTGGGTTTTGTGTTTTGGATCTGTATTTTTTTTAAAAAAAGCTTAAAAACAGCTAAAATCACAGAATTAGTGGGTTTTTCTGCTCCTATGCTATTATTAACCTCAATAACCTTAATTTCCACTCATTTCCAGTCTATTCTGAACACCTCACACCTCACAATAGTGTTTTTATATCCAAAAGGTTGCACTGAGGTAGCTGGATGACTATGCTAAGAGATACGAGTGGGCGGCACAAACACGTGGTCCATCTAGGAGTGACACTGCAGTGGCAGACAGGATGGCAGTTTGAAAAACTAGGCCCCAAACAGTACATAATTCAAAGAAAAAAAAGAGGTGCAAGATGGAATTGTCCTTGGGCCCTCCCACCCACCCTTATTTTGTATAAACAGGACATGCACACTTTAACAAACCAAACATTTCAGCGCCAGGGTCTGCCACACGACTGCGGCTGAAATGATTGGTTCGTTTGGGCCCCCACAAAACAAGTTGGCAATTAATCTGTCCCTGCACAAACTGGCTCTACGGAGGCAAGATGTCGTCCTCATCCTCCTCACCCTCTTCAGTGTTGTGTACATCCTCATCCTCACAGAGTATTAATTCGTCCCTGCCGGAATCCACAACCACAGGTCCCTCTGTACGTTCTGGAGGCTGGTCTCCCTGGAAGAGTTGATAATTCATTTTATGAACATCATCTTCTCCACATATTGTGGAAGCAACCTCCTACGCCTTTCGCTGACAAGGTTCCCGGCTGCACTAAACACTCTTTCGGAGTACACACTGGAGGGGGAGCAACTCAGTTAAAATAGAGCCAGTTTGTACAGGGACCTCCAAATTGCTTCTTTTTCCTGCCAGTACAGGTACGGACTGTCTGACATGCCTACTTGGATTCTGTCGCTGATGTAATCCTTTAACAGACAGACGCACGCTTGTCGCTGCTGCTTTAAGGATGCAGGTGCGGCTACAGCCCACACATTTCACAAAGACAGAAAAAAAAAGAAGAATTTTTTTATTGTTTGTGGAGCGCACTTTGAGGGTTACACCACCCTTTAACAGACAGACGCACGCTTGTCGCTGCTGCTTTGAGGATGCAAGTGCAGCTACAGCCCACACAATTCACAAAGACAGAAAAAAAAAGAATTTTTTTATTGTTTGTGGAGCGCACTTTGAGGGTTACACCACCCTTTAACAGACAGACGCACGCTTGTCGCTGCTGCTTTAAGGATGCAGTTGCGGCTACAGCCCACACATTTCACAAAGACAGAAAAAAAAGAAGAATATTTTTATTGTTTGTGGAGCACACTTTGAGGGTGTCACCACCCTTTAACAGACAGACGCACACTTGTCGCTGCTGCTTTAAGGATGCAGGTGCGGCTACAGCCCACACATTTCACAAAGACAGAAAAAAAATAAGAAAATTTTTATTGTTTGTGGAGCGCACTTTGAGGGTTACACCACCCTTTAACAGACAGACGCACGCTTGTCGCTGCTGCTTTGAGGACAGTATCATATGCAGTGACAGTAGACTTGTCAGAAATTGTTGGCACGTCCTTCAGTCCGGACCAGATGTCCAAACCGGCCCTTGACTTATGACACAGGCGCACGCTTGGCGCTTCTACTGTGTTGATGCACGTGCGTCTACATTGCACACAAGTCACAAACACATAAAAAAAATTGTTTTTTATTTTTTGGAGCACTTTGAGGGTTACACCACCCTTTAACAGACAGACGCACGCTTGTCGCTGCTGCTTTGAGGATGCAAGTGCGGCTACAGCCCACACAATTCACAAAGACAGAAAAAAAAGAAGAATATTTGTATTGTTTGTGGAGCACACTTTGAGGGTGTCACCACCCTTTAACAGACAGACGCATGCTTGTTGCTGCTGCTTTAAGGATGCAGGTGCGGCTACAGCCCACACATTTCAGAAAGACAGAAAAAAAAAGAAGAATATTTTTATTGTTTGTCGAGCACACTTTGAGGGTGTCACCACCCTTTAACAGACAGACGCACGCTTGTCGCTGCTGCTTTGAGGATGCAGGTGGAATCTAGACGGGATTTGGAACCGGGGACACACTACCTCCATCAATTGTCTAAATCCCACTGCACTAATGGCGGATACCGGACGCACGTCTAACACCAACATAGCAGTCAAGGCCTCAGTTATACGTTTTGCTTCAGGATGACTGCTGTCGTACTTCATCCTCATCGCTAGGGACTGTTGGAGGGTCAATTGTTTAGTAAAAGTAGTGGTGTTCCTACTTCCTCTCTGGGATGATGAACAACTCCCAGCAGCAGCAACAGCACTAGGAGGATGTGGTTCTTGATCTTTCCCTATTTTATTTTTATTGGAGAAAGTTTGGTCCTCCATTTATGTTATATTGATATATATGTGCGGCTAAGGCGCACACAAACACAGAAAATATTTTTTTATTTTTGCTGGAGAGTAGTGCACTTTGTGGGTTACACCACCCTTTAAGAAATGAGCCAGCCGGCTCTTTACTTATGGGACACAGGCGCACGCTTGGCGCTGCTCCTTTGTTGATGCACGTGCAGCCACAGTGCACACAATTCACAAACACAGAAAATATTTTTTTATTTGGTTTGGAGTGTACTTTGGGGGTTACAGCACCCTTTAACGGTCAAGCCAGCCGGCCCTTTACTTATGACACAGGCGCACGCTTGGCACTAGTTTGTTGATGCACGTGCAGCTACTGCGCACACAATTCACAAACACAGAAAATATTTTTTTATTTGGTTTGGAGTGTACTTTGGGGGTTACAGCACTCTTTAACGGTCAAGCCAGCCGGCCCTTTACTTATGACACAGGCGCACGCTTGGCACTACTTTGTTGATGCATGTGCGGCTACTGCGCACACAATTCACAAATACAGAAAATATTGTTTTATTTGGTTTGGAGTGTACTTTGGGGGTTACAGCACCCTTTAACGGTCAAGCCAGCCGGCCCTTTACTTATGACACAGGCGCACGCTTGGCACTACTTTGTTGATGCACGTGCAGCTACTGCGCACACAATTCACAAACACAGAAAATAATTTTTTTTTTGGTTTGGACTGGAGTGTACTTTGGGGGTTACAGCACCCTTTAACGGTCAAGCCAGCCGGCCCTTTACTTATGACACAGGTGCACGCTTGGCACTACTTTGTTGTTTTTTTTAGCACTTTGGGGGAGCACCCCTGATGGACAGAGCACCCCCTGGACAACACTACAGCACCCCTTTAGGACTGGGACACTGCACAGGACTTTGGAGTGGACACAGCCCCTATGGACAACTGACTGCACAACACAGTCCAGCCAGCCCCTATGGACTTTGAAGTAGTGGACACAGCCCCTATTAACAACAGTAGCACAGCACAACACAGCCAGCCCCTATGGACTTTGAAGTAGTGGACACAGCCCCTATGGACAACAGCAGCACAGCGCAGCACAGCACAGCACAGCACAGCACAGCACAACACTACTCTGCACTACACTACACTACACTACACTACACTACACAGCCCAGCCAGCCCTAACTCCCACCCTCCCTCTTCACTGTCCACAGCCGAGTGAGAAAATGGCGCAGACGCGGGTACCTTATATAGGATCCAAAACCCGCGAGACCCGGAAGGCGGGATGATGACGTTTTGCCTCGATTTCAGATCCGAGTCAGGCGGGAAAAGTCGAGCCTGACTCGGATCGGCCTCGGATCGGGGGGCTCGGGGGGGTTCGGATTTCAGAAATCCGAACCCGCTCACCCCATATATATATATATTATATATTTTTTTTTTTCTCCTCTTTCAATTTCTTCATAGGCAGACAGTTCGCCACTGTCTGCATGCAAGGTTGGAGTCGCCGGTCTGATATGGTACGGGATACAGTTTGGGTTGGATACAGTGCAGGTCTGATATAGTGCATGATACAGTGTATGTCTGATATAGTGCTGGATACAGAGTGGGTTGGATACAGTGCAGGCCGGATACAGTGCAGGTCTGATATAGTGCGTGATAGAGTGCAGGCCGGATACAGGGCCTGATTCAGCAAGGATCGCAAATCTGCTTATACGCACGCAACGCAGTTGCTAATATCAGCGGTGATATGTAAATCGGATTCACAATGCGATCTCAGCCTAACAAAAGGACGCCCACTTCCCATTACTCACATCCGTATACTTGGGCAACATAGCAAAACAATCGGTAACATCGTGTAACATCGGACCCATACGCACGGGTAAGGCAGGTCAGACCTCACTCAGGAATTGCTAACATCAGCATACGCTATGAGGCCTCAGGCTGCGCTTGGTATTGCAGTGACTAATTTTTGCACGCCCCTGCAACGCTGTCCAATGCACTGACACGCCTGCGTTCGCCTGGCCACTCCCCCATCACCACCCACAAATGGTACTTCCTGGCGATAACTCTGAAGCGGGTCTGCGTACACACTGCGCTCTCATTCCCGATCGCAGTGGCTAGTTCGCGCACACGCACTGTGATGCATACGCACGCTCAGAGAGCAAAAATCATCCGACTGCATGCGTCTTAGCTTTTGCGATTCTTACTCAATCAGGCCCATAGTGCGGTATACAGTGTGGGTTGGATACATGGCAGGTCTGATATAGTGCAGGTCTGATTTAGGGCTCTATTTATTAACATTATTTTGACTAAAATAAAGTGAAAAAGGGTGTTTTCACACCCTTTTCACATTATTTTAGTATCACCTATAGTTATTACAGGGCAATTGGAGTAGAATTCTACTCCAACCCCTAAGTATCACTTATTTTTAGTAAGCAGATCGCATTTCCCTTAATTGTAATGGGAAATGTGATCCGACCAAAGTTACTAAAAATAAAATGTGAAAAAATATCGGGGAAAGCCTTGTGACAATAACGCCACCTGGAGGTGGCGTTATCCAGGGTCTCCCCTGGTTACCGGACTCCTGCTCCGCTCTAACGGGGAGAGCAGAGCCGGGAGTTGGTCCCAGTAATCAGCTGTGTGGTCTAAACAGACTGCAAGCTGATCACTGCAAAAAAAAATAGTAAAAAAAAAAATGGACTTACCTGACTCCAGGGACTGGTGATCGGGGCTCCGGTGATGACTCCCCTCCGGTCAGCTGGTCTCCCATAGTGCACTTCTGCCCGGTCATCAGGTGATCAGGTCCCAGTGCAGTATGGGAGATCACCTGACCGGAGGCATGGAGAACATCACCGGAGGCCCGGATCATGCAGGTAAGTGCAATTAAGGGAGGGGGGGGGGATCGCGGGGGGTCCGCGATCGTTAGGGTGGAGCTTAGCACCGGGGGCGGGGCTTAGCGCCGGGGGTAGCAGCGGCGACCGGTCGGCGCATGCGCGGGCACTTAATCACGGTATTTTTTGCGAAAATACCATGATAAGGCTCGGAAGGGGAATCGCAGGGACAGAGCTTTCTCGCAAGCTCTGTCCCTGCAAGGGATTTGTAGTAAATCCCTGTGATATTGCCTGAATTCGCAATGCGAATTCAGTCGTTAATATCACACTACAATCTACATTACAAATGCGGATTGTAGTAAATAGAGCCCATAGTGCGGTATACAGTGTGGGTTGGATACAGTACAGGCCGGATACAGTGCAGGTCTGATATAGTGCGGTATACAGTGTGGGTTGGATACAGTGCAGGCTGGATACAGGGGGTCATTCAGACCCACTCGCGAGCGGCAGTACGCTCGCAAGTGGGTCAATGTTCCCCACTGCGCATGCGCACGACGGAGGGAGCTCCGTCGTGCGCATGCGCGAGACCCGACGAGCGAAGGACTTTCCTTCGCTCGGAGTGTCTCACCAAAGGGGGCGTGCTGTCGATGGTGACTGACAGCACGCCCCCTTTGGTGGGCGTGCCTGCCAGACGGAGGCGTTCCCATGGGAACGCCTACCGTCTGAAGCCGGCCCCACTGACATCACTAGTGATGTCAGTGGGAGTGATTTTGGCTCTGATAGAGCCAAAATCACTCCAGGGCTTGCGGTTGAGAAACCCGACCACAGGATTTCACTCGCAAGTCCGATGGTCGCGATGGTCAAGACCATCGCGACCATCTTGTTGGACGCTCGTATATGCTGTGGGTGGTGACCCACAGATATACGAGCGTCCAGGAGGATGTGTGTTGGATACAGTGCAGGTCAAATACAGTGTGGTATACAGTGTGGGTCGGATACAGTGCAGGCCAGATACAGTGTGGTATACAGTGTGGATCAGATAGAGAGATGTGCGCCGACCCCCGTGTTTTGGTTTTGGATCTGGATCTCCCCTGGTTTTGGATCTGGATCTGGTTTTGGATTTTTTTCCTTGGTGTTTTGTTTTTCGTTTTTGGTTTTGGATCTGTATTTTTTCCAAAAAATTATGTAAACAGCTAAAACCACATAATTTGGGCATATTTTTGTTCCTACGGTATTATTAACCTTAATAACAATCATTTTCATGTATTTCCATGCATTTTTAACCATCTCACAGCTCACAATATTGATTTCACTATTTTTCACCAATAAAGGCCAAAGGCTGCAGCGAGCTGGCTGGCTAAAGTAAGCAACAGAGCAGCAGCACAAACGCACAGCAGTTTAAAAAAATATAGGACATCTATGAAACATTGCTACACAGCAGTGGCAGACAGGATGGCAGTTTAATAAACTATAATAATGTCAGCGCAAATTGTGCAAAAACGTAAAAAAAAGAGGTGCACGATCGAATTGTCCAACCCACCCACTCTTATGTGGGATATTAAAAAGGACATGCACAGTTTAACCAACCAAGCACTTTAGCGACTAGAACTGACACTTTCAGGGCTGAACTCCTTGGTCTGTTTTGGCCTCCACAAAACATTTTTTGGAAGGACTACCTTCAATTAGTGGTGGAGATTGCATGTGCTGGTCCAATCTGCTGGTATCTGATACTGGACTGCTTGTTATTAATTACAAATTATTATAATTTTGTTAAACAAATTGCATGAACTCGCTGCAAATGATGTAACAGGGAGGAGGTGCCTAGGTGGTAAACATCCCTTCCTCTGCTAACTTTGACTTTAAAAATGGAACAGATGCCTTCACAACTGTTGTCAGAATTAAGATTAAAATAATTCCACATCCAAGACGTGGCTTTTCTGGATTTCTTTTTATCATAAGCAAGAACTGCTGCCACTGGTGGCTAATTTCCGCAAACCACACCCTCATCATCAACATCCACATTAGCGTCAGATAGGACACAAATTTCCCCCTCATTCTCCTTTTGCACTTCCTCCACACCATAATCCTTATTATTTATTAATACTAGCACAGCTGTCATGGTGTCAGTGATCCGCTGTGAAACTGGGTGACAGCTGTTATACTTACTTCCTCTATCAAAGGAATGTTTAATAGTCAATTGTTTTTTTGACATTACTATTAGTAGTCTTCTTGGTCCCTTTCTGTAATGAAGATCCACCCCCAGCAGCAGCAACAGGCATAGCACTCAAGAATCCTTCTGAGGAATCACAGATAGGAGAGGAGTCAGTCATGCTTATGAAATTGGATGCAGGACTACTTCCGATCATGAATGAGGATGTTGATGATGATTCCGTTGTTGGTGGTGGAGATTGCAGGTGCTTGGATCCAAATAGAAGTGAGAAGCTAGGTGACACTGGACTGATTGCTCTTCGTTTGTTTGTCCCAAAGTTTTAGAATTTGAAATACCCTTTCCAATTTGATGAATGCGCTGCAAGTGACGTAACAGGGTTCCAAGATGGTTAAGTTCCTTACCTTTACTCACTGTTACTTGGCAATGGTTACAAATGTCTTGGCAAAGGTTGACCGGATTTGGGTGGAAATAATTCCACACAATCGAAGTGGATGTTTTGGTCCTTTGCCCAGGCATGGCAACAATGGGATTTTTCCCACCATGGGCAACAACTGTTGTCTGATTTACAGTTGTAACACAAACATCCTCGCCATCAACATCCTCATCACCATCAACATCCTCATCATCCTTGTTGTTATCGCCAACTAGAGAAATATCCTCCTCATCCTCTTTGAGCAGTTCCACAGAAGCATCCTCGATTTCTACGTCAGAAGGCACACAAATGGTGGAAGGAGGATCCTCTTCAAGTACAGTATTAGTAGAAAGGTCAGGTTTACACATGGCAACAGCAGACACACTTGGACTCTCCTCTGGGATTTGTGATATTTCAGAGCACATAGTTGGTTCCGGTGTCTTACTCTTCTTAACAATTTAAATTTTTTTTGTACCTCTCCTACAAGCAGAGGGGCCTAAATTATCGTTAGAACCATCAGTCATCATAAATACAGGCCAATGCCCTATCCTTTCCTTGCCACTTCGTGTAGTGAATGGCATATTGCCAATTTTTTGTTTCTCTAAAGCTGCATTAGCTTTAATTTTTTTTTGCTTTGACAGGGTAAAAGTTTATTTTTTTTGCCTGACTTTTTGGCCTGACTTAAGCCCTCGTACATCGGCCTTCATAGATGACGTTGACGGCCCTGCATCGTCATCATAACTGCTGCCGACAGCTACAAGACTGGTATGTTGATCCTGCTCTCTGGTCTTGTGACTGTCTTCCATACTCACTATGCACACAACCACACGCAAAAAAAATTGTTTATTTATTTTTTATGCAGCAGCCCCTTGACAGACAGGAGCACAGCACCCCTGCTGGGCTAAAGGGGCCTATCCATTAGCAAATACATTTGAACGATGAAGGATTTATCATTCAGTCGTTCAATTTATCTGCTAATGGATAGGCTCTGAACGATAAAAATGCGCACTCCCGCAGCCGACAAATTGGGTCTTTTGTCTCCAACATGTTGGTCAATTATCGTTTATCGCTGACAGATATTAGAAATATCTGTCGCGGTAAACGACGAACGACGAATGATTTTTTAATGAAAATGAATAGAAACATAAAAAAAAATCCACTCCCAGAATGATGTCATGCAATATATGGTTCGTCGTTTGCCGTTTGCAAAAATCTGTCCTGTACATGACAGATATCTGTCACAGCAGCCCCAGGAATTTTCAAAAGATAAATCTTTTGTCTTTTGTCTTTCAGAAAGATCTGCTAATGGATAGGCCCCTTAACACACAAAAACATTTTTTTTTTTTGGGACACTGGGTGTGAACCCCTGAAAGAGGCAGCAGCCCTTTGACAGACAGCAGTACAGCACCCCTGCACAGCTACGCCGATGACAGTAACAGGTGTGGCTAACACGCACACAAACTAATTCTTGGTTTTATTTATTTATTTATTTTTGGGGCAGCAGCCCTTGACAGACAGCAGCATAGCACCCCTGTGCAGCTACGCCGATGACAGTGACAGGTGTGGCTAACATGCACACAACAAAAAAAAAAAAATGTTTTTTTTTCACACTGGTGGTGGGTGAAGACGAGCACCCCTGAAGGACAGAGCACCCCCTGGACAACACAGCACAACAGCCAGCCCCTATATGGACAACAGTAGCCAGTCAGCCTCTATATTTACAACAGTAGCCAGCCAGTCCCTATATGGACAACAGTAGTCGGCCAGCCCCTATATGGACAACAGTAGCCAGCCAGCCCCTGTATGGGCAACAGTAGCCAGCCAGCCCTTGCATGGACAACAGTAGCCGGCCAGCCCCTATATTGACAACAGTAGCCGGCCAGCCCCTATATGGACAACAGTAGCCAGCCAGCCCCTGTATGGACAACAGTAGCCAGCCAGCCCCTGTATGGACAACAGTAACCAGCCAGCCACTGTATGGACAAAAGTAGCCGGCCACCCCCTATATGGACAACAGTAGCCAGCCAGCCCCTATATGGACAACAGTAGCCAGCCAGCCGATATATGGACAACAGTAGCCAGTCAGCCCCTATATTGACAACAGTAGCCAGCCAACCCCTATATGGACAACAGTAGCCAGTCAGCCCCTATATGGACAACAGTAGCCAGTCAGCCCCTATATTGACAACAGTAGCCAGCCAGCCCCTATGGTCAGCATCAGCAACAGTTCCCAGCTCCCTCCCTGTGCACGCTCCACAGCCGGAATGTAAAATGGCTGCAATCGCGGGAACTTTTACAGAATCCCAAACCTGCGAGAATCCAACAGCGGGATGATTACGTTTTACCTCGTTTCCAGATCCAAGCCAGGCGGGAAAACCCAAGCCGGCTCAGATCTGACTCGGATGCCCGATTTTTTTTTGGGGGGGGGTTTGGATCTCTGAGATCATTATTGGTAATAGGTAATAAATTCTCAGAGATCTGAACCCGTTCATCTCTAGTTGGATACAGTGCGGGGTACAGTGTGGTTCAGTTACAGTGTTTGTCTGATACAGTGCAGTTTATAGAGCAGGTCGGATACAGTGCAGGTCTGATATAGTGCAGGATACAGTGTGGGTTGGATACAGTTGTGATGTACCGACCTGTGCACCACTAGCACCAGGTTCAGGTGTGTTCGGAATGCTTCGGTGGCCGATTTCCCTTCGCTAAGATAGGACACACCGTGACAGAGAGGCAAGCCTGTATTCCCCTTTTGCAGAAACAATGACCAGTCAGGAGGGAAGGTGCAATGCAATTTTATTGCTGCAAATCAAAGAATAACAATTGACACAGGAAATGTTTACCATTCACAGATTGAATGAAATAAATAAATTACACTTTTCAATGTCAAGGTATTTATTTATTACCTCCCCGTCCTCTACCGGTGACCCCAACTGGCAAGCATGTGAAACCAACAAGAACCACAATTCCTGCAGAACTTTACTTTACCTTAAACAAATGAGAGACCTAAACATGAAACCTGCTGGTCGAGCTTATATCAGTAGTGCATCAGCAGCCTATAACCTCGGAATACAGTCTGTGCTAACGCTCCTTTTGCTGAGGATAATGTGGGAAAAACACATGTAGGTTAGGCTTGTATCAGTAGTGTGCCAGCAGCCTATAGCTTTGAAATACAGTCTGTGTTAATGCTTCCTTTTGCTGGGAAAAACGTGGGAAAAACACATGTAGGTTAGGCTGATACTTGTAGTTCTCCAGCTGTAACGGCTAACAGTTCATGCAGAGTGAATGGCCCAAGCGCAATCAAGCACATGCAAGTTAGGCTGATACTTGTAGTTCTCCAGCTGTAACGACTAACAGTTCATGCAGAGTGAATGGCCCAAGCGCAATCAAGCACATGCAATTTTGGCTGGCACCTGTAGTTCTCCAGCTGTAACAGCTAACAGTTCATGCAGAGTGAATGGCCCAAGCGCAATCAAGCACATGCAATTTAGGCTGGCACCTGTAGTTCTCCAGCTGCAACGGCTAACAGTTCATGCAGATAGCAGTAGTTCACTGGCAACTTGCAATAATGTAACACAGTCTTTGAGCCTTGAGAAAATAAGGACAACACTGAGGCTATGCTGATAGCAGTAGTTCACCGGCAACTCGCAATAATGTAACACAGTCTTTGAGCCTTGAGAAAATAGGGACAATGCTGAGGCTATGCTGATAGCAGTAGTTCACCGGCAACTTGCATTAATGTAACACAGTCTTTGAGCCTTGAGAAAATAAGGACAACAGTCTTCCTAAATGCCTATGCCACAAATTACTACCGCCAGAATTGCCAGCCGGGGTTACACAGGGCTAAATAAACAATTAATGTACATTACACCACAAAAATTGACAAGGGTGAAAAACACAGCAACCATACACCTTGTGCTAAGAGATGACAGCAAATAATATACATTACATCAGCATGAATGGACTTTGAAATGGATACCGGCCACAAGCAGTGTATAAAAGACAATTTACATTAACACCAATACCAGCAAGTGATCAAACATTTCATGGCAAGCAAAATAATAATCAGCATTGACAACAATAACACAGTGAGCAGTGAACAGCTTTACAGAATGTTATAACAGATAAAGGGCCATGGAGGGCCACTATCAACCACTTTAGCTAACATACAAGTCAAACAGTAAACAGAGCCAAATACATATCACATGGCATTACATTTAGTTTAAAGATAGACATAAAATACTTTATACACCACCCACAGTGGCACTGGACATGAGCCGACACCCATAAATCACGTCCAATCCTGGACATGAGCTAGAGGTTCACAGGACAGAAATAACCACCAATACAAATCTTGGGTGGACAGAAGAGGTAACCTAACTTCCCCCCTATTTTCACACTTTACCTCTCTAAGGCACTATCAATAAGAGGATAAATGGCAGGCTAGTATAAACTGATAAACCCCCTGTGTTGGCCTAAGAGTAGGTACTGGGCACAACTGCATGGTGGCAGCTCCTAGGAGGGGAGAAGGGACCCACTAAAAAAAGGCTGGGGACCCACTAGAAGGAACTAAGGGAAGAGGGTGAGGGGGTGTCCCGGCTGGGTGATACAATAAAAGGTAAGAGTTGCACTCAGGGGAAAAGAGGAGGCAAGAGCTTAGCAGAGGGAGGTCTGGTGTTCTTACCCCTTGCTGTTGCTGTTCAGACCCCACGATGTCCAGGAAGACTCCGGGATGCTAGGCACCGCACCGGAGCTCCCAGCTGCTGACCTCCTGCAGGTATTTTACAAGGGGCAACAAGTGCAAAACCTCTTTCCACAGGGGCTCTGTCTGGCAAACACACACAGCAGCAGGAGGGGTCCTGAAGCACTCTTCCTCTGGGGCTGTGTTTTCTTCTGCCTGTGCGGGTGCCAGCAGGGTTTTCATCACTGGCGGGACCTTTTCCTCAGCTGGGGCTTCATCTGCGACAATGGAGCGATGAGACCTCCTTCCCAGGCAGCTCCTCTTTTCTCCCAGCATGCGCAGACTTCCACATGCGGCGCCTCCTGATAACAGGCTCTTAGGAAGGCAGTCCTTTATTCAGAGGGGGCTTCTTCCAAAGCAGGGTCCTCTATGCAACTCCCGAGGCAAGTTTCCTCCGGGTTAATGTGAAGTCTGGTAATTGTAATCCAGGGCAAACAAAAAGGGGTACCGCTCCCCTATTTTTACAGATCCAAGGGCACTCCACAGCAACTCCTTACAGACAGCACCAGGTGCAGTATTTGTAATCCAGGATAAATGAGAGGGGTTACTGCACCCCTATTTGTACAGATCCAGGGACACTCCACAGAAACACCTCACAGACAATCCTTTTTTCAGAAATTCCTCCCAGACTCAGGTACCCGCGTCGGCGCCATTTTCTCACTCGGATGTGGACAGTGAAGAGGGAGGGTGGGAGTTAGGGCTGGCTGGGCTGTGTAGTGTAGTGTAGTGTAGTGTTGTGCTGTGCTGTGCTGCACTGTGCTGCTGTTGTCCATAGGGGCTGTGTCCACTCCTCCAAAGTCCATAGGGGCTGGCTGGACTGTGTTGTGCAGTCAGTTGTCCATAGGGGCTGTGTCCACTCCAAAGTCCCAAAGTCCTGTGCAGTGTCCCAGTCCTAAAGGGGTGCTGTAGTGTTGTCCAGGGGGTGCTCTGTCCATCAGGGGTGCTCCCCCCAAGTGCAAAAAAAATTAATATTTTTTCTGTGTTTGTGAATTGTGTGCACTGTGGCTGCACGTGCATCAACAAAGGAGCAGCGCCAAGCATGCGCCTGTGTCCCATAAGTAAAGGGCCAGCTGGCTTGTCCGTCAAAGGGTGCTGTAACCCCCAAAGTACACTCCAAACAAAATAAAAAATATTTTCTGTGTTTGTGAATTGTGTGCACTGTGGCTGCACGTGCATCAACAAAAGAGCAGCGCCAAGCGTGCGCCTGTGTCCCATAAGTAAAGAGCGGGCTGGCTCATTTCTTAAAGGGTGGTGTAACCCACAAAGTGCACTAGTCTCCAACAAAAATAAAAAAATATTTTCTGTGTTTGTGTGCGCCTTAGCCGCACGTATATATCAATATAACATAAATGCAGGACCAAACTTTCTCCGATAAAAATAAAATAGGGAAAGATCAAGAACCACTTCCTCCTAGTGCTGAAGCTGCTGCCACTAGTCATAACATAGATGATAACATGCCATCAACGTCGTCTGCCAAGGCCGATGCCCAATGTCATAGTAGAGGGCACATACAATCCCATATGACAAAGTTTAGGAAAAGGACCTTGAAAAAAACATTTAAATCATCTGAAGAGAAACGTAAACTTGCCAATATGCCATTTACGACACGGAGTGGCAAGGAACGGCTAAGGTCTTTCCCTATGTTCATGACTAGTGGTTCAGCTTCACATGAGGATGGAAGCCCTCCTCACGCTACAAAAATCAAATGAGTTAAGCTGGCAAAAGCAAGTTTAAATCAGGCTCCGGGGGAGACAGTTGTTGTCCGTGGGATGAAAAAGCCCATCACGGTCATGCCTGGACAACAACTGTCTTGCCATATGTACCATATGTAAAGGTGAAATAAGTAGGGGTAGGGACGTTAACCACCTAGGAACATCCTCCATTATACGGCACCTGCAGCGCGTTCATAAAAAGTTACTGTCAAGTTCAGAAACTTTGGCTAAGACCGTAAGCAGTCCAGGGAAACCTAAATCCCGTTGTCCTGTTGTATCCAAGCGCCTGCAAACCACACCGTCAACTCCCTCCTCGTCAATTTCCTCCTTAGTCAGGATCGGAAGTAGTCCTGCAGGCCATGTCACTGGCATGACTGACTCTCCTATCCGGGATTCCTCCGGAGGATCCTGCATTGCTACGCCTACTGCTGCCGCTGCTGCTGTTGCTTCTGCTGGGAGTTGTTCATCATCCCAGAGAGGAAGTAGGAACACCACTACTTTTACTAAACAATTGACCCTCCAACAGTCCCTAGCGATGAGGATGAAGTACGACAGCAGTCATCCTGAAGCAAAACGTATAACTGAGGCCTTGACTGCTATGTTGGTGTTAGACGTCCGTCCAGTATCCGCCATTAGTGCAGTGGGATTTAGACAATTGATGGTGGTAGTGTGTCCCTGGTACCAAATCCCGTCTAGATTCCACTTCACTAAGCAGGCGATACTGAGACTGTACAGAAACGTCAGAAAAAGTGTCCTCAGTGTCCTGAAAAATGCGGTTGTACCCAATGTCCACTTAACCACGGACATGTGGACAAGTGGAACAGGGCAGACTAAGGACTATATGACTGTGACAGCCCACTGGGTAGATGTATCACCTTACGCAGCAACAGCAGCAGCGTCACCAGTAGCAGCATCTCAGAAACGCCAGCTCGTTCCAAGGCAGGCTACGCTGTGTATCACCGGTTTCAGTAAGAGGCACACCGCTGACAACCTCTTAGAGAAACTGAGGGAAATCATCGCCCAGTGGCTTACCCCACTTAGACTCTCGTGGGGATTTGTGATATCTGACAACGCCACCAATATTGTGCGGGCATTACATCTGGGCAAATTCCAGCACGTCCCATGTTTTGCTCACACAATAAACTTGGTGGTGCAGAATTTTCTGAAAAGCGACAGGGACGTGCAGGAGACGCTTTGGGTGGCACGAAAAATTTCTGGCCACTTTCGCCATTCAGCGACTGCGTGCCGAAGACTGGAGCACCAGCAAACACTCTTAAACTTGCCCCGCCATCACCTGAAGCAAGAGGTTGTGACGCGGTGGAACTCAACCCTCTATATGCTTCAGAGGATGGAGGAGCAGCAAAAGGCCATTCAAGCCTATACATCCACCTATGACATAGGCAAAGGAGTGGGTATGCACCTGACTCAAGCGCAGTGGAGAATGATTTCCGTGTTGTGCAAGGTTCTCCAGCCCTTCGAACTTGCCACACGTGAAGTCAGTTCAGACACTGCCAGCTTGAGTCAGGTCATTCCCCTCATCAGGCTTTTGCAGAAGCAGCTGGAGAAAGTGAAGGACGAGCTAAGACAGAGCGATTCCGCTCCGCATGTGGGACTTGTGGATGAAGCCCTTCATTCGCTTTGCCAGGATTCCAGGGTGGTCAATCTGTTGAAATCAGACCACTACATTTTGGCCACTGTGCTCGATCCTAGGTTTAAAGCCTATGTGGTGTCTCTCTTTCCGGCCGACACAAGCCTGCAGTGGTGCAAAGACTTGCTGGTGAAAACACTGTCAGCTGAAACAGAACATGACACGTCAACAGCTCCTTCTTCATTTTCTCCCGCAACTGGGGCTGCCAGGAAAAAACTAGGTATCCTAAGCAACCCGCTGGCAGTGATGCAGGGCAGGCAGGACCAAGTTTGGACATCTGGTCCGGACTGAAGGACCTGGCAACAATTTCTGACATGTCTACTGTCACTACATATGATACTGTCACCATTGACAGAATGGTGGAGGATTACATCGGTGACAGCAACCAAGTAGGCATGTCAGACAGTCCGTACCTGTACTGGCAGGAAAAAGAGGCAATTTGGAGGCCCCTGTACAAACTGCCCCTATTTTACCTGAGTTGCCCCCCTCCAGTGTGTACTCCGAAAGAGTGTTTAGTGCAGCCGGGAACCTTGTCAGCGAAAGGCGTAGGATGTTGCTTCCACAAAATGTGGAGATGATGATGTTCATAAAAATGAATTATCAACTCTTCCAGGGAGACCAGCCTCCAGAACGTACAGAGGGACCTGTGGTGGTGGATTCCAGCGGGGACGAGTTAATACTCTGTGAGGATGAGGATGTACACAACACTGAAGAGGGTGAGGAATCGGTGGATGAGGAGGATGAGGACGACATCTTGCCTCCGTAGAGCCAGTTTGTGCAGGGACAGATTAATTGCCAGCTTGTTTTGTGGGGGCCCAAACGAACCAATCATTTCAGCCACAGTTGTGTGGCAGACCCTGGCGCTGAAATGATTGGTTTGTTAAAGTGTGCATGTCCTGTTTATACAACATAAGGGTGGGTGGGAGGGCCCAAGGACAATTCCATCTTGCACCTCTTTTTTTTCTTTGCATTATGTACAGTTTGGGGCCTAGTTTTTCAAACTGCCATCCTGTCTGCCACTGCAGTATCACTCCTAGATGGGTCACGTGTTTGTGCCGCCCACTCGTGTCGCTTAGCATAGTCATCCAGCTACCTCGGTGCAACCTTTTGGACATAAAAACACTATTGTGAGGTGTGAGGTGTTCAGAATAGACTGGAAATGAGTGGAAATTAAGGTTATTGAGGTTAATAATAGCATAGCAGCAGAAAAACCCACAAATTCTATGATTTTAGCTGTTTTTATGTTTTTTTTTTAAAAAAAAATACAGATCCAAAACACAAAACCCAGAACCCAAAACACGGAAGGGTGGTTTTGGCAAAACCAATCCAGATCCAAAACACGAAGAAAGATCCAGATCCAAAACCAAAACATGAAAAGTGGCCGATGCACACCCCTAGTGCAAACGCATCTAGCGAGTGGGTCTGAATCGGGCCCACAGTGCAGTATACAGTGCGGGTTGGATACAGTGCAGGACGGATACAGGACGGATACAGTGCAGGGTACAGTGTGATTCGGCTACAGTGCGTGTCTGATACAGTGAAGTTTATAGTGCAGGTTGGATACAATCGGTGGCGGCAACAGCCGCAGTTAAGGCAGCCTGAACTCAGCAAAAATTGTGCGAATGCGGGCTCGGAGCCGACCGCGAAGGGTACTAGATGAGGTGTAGTTATATGCAGAGTAGAGGGAAGGGGCAGATAGAAGCTGTCACACACAGAGGGGATGGGGAAGGGAGATAGTTATCATACACAAAGGGTGGGAGGCACAGACTTCTGTTACATGGGGAGGAGACAAGCTGACACACTGAGGTAGGTGATGATACAAAAGTTGTCACAACCGAGGTCTAGAAAAGGTGGAAACTATCACAACACACGGAGAGGAAGAGACAGAACTTGTCACAAAACAGGGGAGTAAAGGAGAGTGAGAAATGCGGGGGTGTTATATCATAGGCAGGGATGAGGGGGGGAGTTGGGGCAGACTTGCATGCAAGGGATGAGGCAGAGAAAGCCTGTAACACAGGGAAGTGTAAGGGGAAATAGGTTTAGCCAGGGCTGGACTGGGACTAAAAATAGGCCCTGGCATGTAAAGCACACAGGCCCACCTGACGTCAGCATCTGGCTCCTGGCATAGACTCCTCCCCTTATTGTTCATGACTCCTCCCACTTCTTAGTGTATGCTCTTACCAATATAATTAATAGTAGAACGATATAAAAGTATACATCATTCTCTGTATTAAAATACACACAACAGAGGACATCCTGCTGGGGATTCAAGCATGTGCCATAGTCATACATTTGGTATTTGGTTGGTTCTGTTAGGTAAAGCTGGCACTTCATTGGCGTAGGTTACACACAAAGAAAAGGGAAGTCATTTTCCCAATTGACCAAGCCCTGGCTTAGCAGTTGTACAGGATTAGATAGTGATCACTGTAGGATTTTTGTAGGGCAGGGGGTGCTGAACACAGAGGACGACACATCTGTGCACACCAAAGCAGAGCCGTTACTATACATTTTGGTGCCCTGTGTACATAAAGAGCATTGGTGCCACCATCCACAACTGAAGCGGACGAAAAAAACAGGTGAGGTGTTGCTGGGAAGGGGCATGACCGCACAATAGTACCTCCAATTCAAATTATGCCACCCAGTAGTACTCCTTAAAAACATTATGCCACACTCTGTAATGCCCCTTAAAACACATTATGCCGCACACAGTAATGCCCCTTAAAACAAATTATGCCACACACAGTAATGCCTCTTAAAACACATTATGCCACATACAGTAATGCCCCTTAAAACACATTATGCCACACAGTAATGCCCCTTAAACCACATATGCCCTTAAAACACATTATGCCACACACAGTAATGCCCCTTATAACACATTATGCCACACAGTAATGCCCCTTAAAACACATTCTGCTACACAGTTATGCCCCTTAAAGCTTAAAACACATTATGCCACACATAGTAATGCTTCTTAAATCACATTATACCACACACAGTAATGCCCCTTAAAACATATTGGGCGGAATTCAATTGTTTTAGCGTGCCTTATCTCCTGTCTAAAGTGACCTGGAGATTCTGGGTTGCCATTCAATTCATGGTAATTATCGCATTGATCCTTCCCCTCCCCCACCTCCCCCTCCCTCCCTGCTCACCTTCTGCATCTTCCCTGCCCTGGGCAATGCTTCTCTTCGTGCCTGGGGTGACAGGAGGTGCGGCTGCCGATTAAGGAGGAAGAGGAACAGTGACGGAGCCAGAAAACAAGGGACAGCTGTTCCCCTTGGCGGCACGGCACTGGCCGGAACAGCCCGTCTGGCCACCGGGCCAGTCTGCCATTTGACAGAAATGCCAGATGGGCAGTCCAGCCCTGGGTTTAGCAGAGGGGCTGAGAGTTAGGTAGGAGAGAGAAGCTGTCACACATAAGGGGTAGGGGCGAGGATACATGATGTTGGAGTTAGAAGATGTCAAAAGTAGAGGCTCAGAGGGCTGCCATATACAGAGAATGGAGATTGTCACTTGCAGATGAGAGGGGGAAAGGCCATCACACGCAGGGCATGGAGACAGGCTGTCATATTAATTATGAAAGGGTAAGAAAGGCTGGGGAGGCAGGCTGTCACTTGCAGGAGAGTGGGGTGGAGGGGGACAGACGCAGAAGAGAGAGAATGGGGGGCCAGGTTGTCACGCGCAGAAGAATGTACAGGATGGAAGATATAACCATGAGATAGTATTATTTTAAAATATAACAGTATACATACACAGGCAAACCCAGATATCACTGCCAGGGTATGGAAGCTTATTTTCACCTCTGTGCTGTGGTCAGATATGCCAGGCCGAGCAGCTGCTTTGTGCTGGTACAGTCAGTGGCTATGGCCGGCAGAGCTGTACGTGGTGCTGGAACAGGAGCAGCGGCCCCCATGCTGCTTCCCCCTCAGTGTCCCAGCGTAGCCTCTATATCATGCTTGTCTGAAGTGACAGTTCCCAAGCAGTGCCTGTGCTACAACTCCACCCAACTCCTGTAGCAGGATTTTTTTTTTCTATCTCCAGTAGGTTAACAAAAGAAATGTCACCCGGCCCCACAGGCACGTCGGCCGACCGAGATTCTTACCGGTAAATTCTATGGCCAATCCGCCCCTGAGTACTGTACATCAGTGCTTTTAATTGCAGAATTGTGACACAATACTAATTTTATTCTAAACTAAACTACTAGGTGGTTTGTATATAATACAAACACCATTCTGTTGTGGCTAGTATTCATCATAGATCTCATTCTCTGTTGGCCAGTGTACAATACAGGCCCATTTTTTTCAGAGGCAGAGGAGACTGTGGGCCTGATTCAGACCCACTCGTGAGCGCACAGCGCTCGCTAGCGGGTCGATGGTCCAACACTGCGCATGCGCACGCCACAGCCAGCTCCGGCGTGCGCATGCGCTAGACCCGGCCAGCAACATGCGCTCCGTTACTACGGGTCTCGCACCAAAACGGGGCGGCTGTCGATTGTGAATGATAGCTCGCCCCGTTTTGGAGGTGGCCGGGGGGTGGCTGGCCAAATGGAGGTGTTACAAAATGCCTGCCGTTTGGGGGCGGCCACAGTAGTGAGCTGTCGGCTCTATTAGAGCCGGAAGCTCACTGGGGCTTCCGATGGACGAGATCCTACCACAAGGGTGTCGTCGCGACCATCACCTGGCCGCTCGCAAAAGCCGTGGGTAGTCACCCACAGCTTAGCGAGCGGCCAGGAGGTCGGCTCCAAAAAAAAAACAATGCCGCCCTGATTCAGAGCGAGCGCTCTGAAAGAGCGTCCGGCTCTGAATCAGGCCCTGTGTGTGCTGGGCATGAGAGAGAGGCTGCTGCCACTGATAGGTAAGAGGAGGGGGTAGGGGGGGACACGGTGGACTCGGGCCCCTCCAACAAACACGGGCCTGGATAATAATTAGTAACCCTCCCCTCTCGGCCCTGTACACAGATACTGGAACGAATATACTGTATACCGTATCTTGTAACTTATTACTGAGACTTCCAACTAAGATTTGCTGGTGGGCTTTGAGTGTCCGAGCCTGGTGTGAATAAAATATTCGATTTACACAGATCCTTAAGTGCTAGTTTTGGCATGAAAATCAAATAAAATGTGAATTATTTGCAAGTTAAATTAAGATAAGCAGATAAAATGTTATAGTGTATCGAACGAGGATCACACGATACTTTGTACATGAGGAAAGAATGTAGAAATCACTTAAACAAATATGTTTTTAGATTAGTTAGGACAGAATTCTAAGTAATGTTTTTACTACAAATGAACCAGTGAAATAGCTCTCAGCTACTGCAAATACATACGGCCTGGGAGGCCATCCCTTCAAATGGATTTGAAATCCTTTCTTCAGCAAACGGTCTGGCGTTGATCATGGTATGCTGGCATTACACATGACAGCTGTGCTGGGCTAGGTCCAGTGTCAATGTATTTATTATACGTATGTATAATTCAGTAGGTAGAAAGGACAAGTACAGTAAATCTGTGATATGTGAATCAAGTTCTAATATCTGTAATAGTTTAGAGTGGAAGATGTGTTATTCCTTTAAAAGCGTAAATGTCCCAAATCAACACTGAAATAATGACATCACACCTATCTATTTATACAGATATTATTTAAAGGTGGTTACTGTACATGTCTAAATGTTGGGTGGTAAGGTTACATATGTATAAATAATATCACACTATAGCTATTCAGGGGATCACTATAATAAGGAACATCAATATTGGGAGCCATTTTTCTATAAAAGGGATAGGAATAATATATGTTCAAAGAATTGCATATGGGAGGTGTTTCCATACAAGAACATGAATTATAGCAACTCTTCTACCCCAAAACAGGCAACTACACAAATAATATAAGCTACCTGACTGATAGTCACTATTATGCTAATGGCACAAGGGTGCATTATATGGGATGGGTGTGTTATAAGAGATCGACAGGTATTAGGTTCAACACCAAATGGTCGACAAGCAATAGGTCAACATCCAAATGGTCGACAGGCAATAGGTCATCATGGTCAAAAGGTCAACAGGTACAAAATATCGACTGACAAAACGTCGACTGTGCAAAAGCTCGACATGTTCAAAAGGTGGAAATGGACAAATGGTCGACACATTTGGTCAACAGATTTTTTATTTTAAGCCTAATCCCAAACCTCCCACTAGCGCCTAACCCTAACCCTCCTCCTGGTGCCTAACTCTAACCCTCCCCCAACCGCCTAACCCTAACCCTCCTCCTGGTGCCTAACTCTAACCCTCCCCCAAGCGCCTAACCCTAACCCTCCTCCTGGTGCCTAACTCTAACCCTCCCCCAAGAGCCTAACCCTAACCCTCCTCCTGGTGCCTAACTCTAACCCTCCCCCAAGCGCCTAACCCTAACCCTCCTACTGGTGCCTAACTCTAACCCTCCCCCAAGCGCCTAACCCTAACCTCCTACTGGTGCCTAACTCTAACCCTCCCAAAGTGCCTAAACTTAACCGTAGCCTAAAGCTGGGTACACACATAACGATGTGTACCCAGAGCCAGGTGTGTATTAAGAGAGGAGGGGGCCCGTGTTCACTCCCCGTCCGGGGCTCCCTCCTCTCTCCCCAGCTGCCGCCAGCGAACTGACAGCAGCAATAGACTCCGGCCACTAGAGTATGCCCGGAGTCTACTGTGCATGCACAGTTCACCGGGAAAATGGCCGTGGCGCCCATTTTCCAGGCGTTTTTAGAAGCACTACTCCGTGGGACATCAGAGAGGTAAGTAAGAAAAAATAGAAGTATGGGTGTGCGGTGCGGGCCTCCCTGGACCCAGGGGCCCATGTGCACCACACACCCTGCACCCATTATAAATACGCCCCTGCCCAAAGCAGTGGCGTGCATACACACTTGTTGATGCTGGCAGCGATGGAACAACAGCGGGGGCCATGCTGCATTAGGCAGCATGGCCCCCACTGATGTTATCGCCTGTCGAACATGCATGCATGTCCAAGGAGCAATGTCGCTGACGATGCATGGGAGCACGCATGGTCAGCGTCATAACGGGTACACACTGGCCGATGTGCCCAATATGTCGTCCGATCCAGCGGATCGGACAACATATCGTCTAGTGTGTACACGGCATAACACTAACCCTCTCCCTAGTGCCTAACCCTAGCCATACCCCCCCGGTAGCCTAACCCTCCCCCCAAGTGCCTAACCATAACCTTCCCCCATGTGCATAACCCTAAAATGTGACCATTTTTGTGTTTCAGACAAACTTTTGTACCTGTCAATCTTTTTCTCTTTCGACCTTTTGTCAGTTGATCTTTTGTTCCTGTCGACCATTTGTCCCTGTCAACCTTTTTTCTGTCGACCTGTCAACCAGATACCTGTATGTGTGTGAGCATGTGATAGGGAATATAGATTGTAAGCTCCACTGGGGCAGGGACAGATGTGAGTGGCCAAATATTCTCTGTAAAGCGCTGCGGAATATGTGTGCGCTATATAAATAACTGGTAATAAATAAGTAAATAATAATAAAATGAAGACACGGTTAAAATGTTGACAGTAAAAATGTATGCATGCACACGGCATCTATTCGAGGGGGAGCCTGGGGGCAGCCCAGCACCCCCGTTCGCCCCAGCAGTGACGCGAACGGGGGTGCCGCGAGACTCCATCCCATTTTAGAGAGATCTCACCCATATCTGTGAGGCTTACAATGGAGCTTATCCCACTTTCCTGGATCCTACAACTGATGGTTGGGAGGTATGCACACTTACCCTCTCAGAGCTCACTCACTGATCCCCTTACAGCTCACACTGCCCCCTAACAGCACTCACTGCCCACCTCAGAGCACTCACTGTCCTCTTCACTTGTCCACCTCACAGCACTCCTCCTTCCCTTCATTATGCACCTCACAGCACCCCCCACTTCAAAGTCTACCTCACAGCACCCTCTGCCCCTTTAATCCCCACCTCACAGTATCCCTCGACCCCTTCATCCTTCTCACAGTCAGTGGCGTAACTAGGGTATTTGTAGCCCAGGGCAAATTTGAAAAGGGAGCCCCATGTGCACGCGGCAAAAAAATGGGCGTGGTCACTTAAAAATGGGGCGTGTCAACATGACACACCCCTTTATTTTCAAACTGAACATTCCTATCCATATGCACCTTAACCCCAGTAGTACCCCTTATACAGTACCCCCAGTATGCAGTTGTGGTCCCTCTCATGCAGGCCCATAGTAGTGCCCCTTATACAGTATCCCCAGTAGTGGTCCCTCTTATACAGCCCCCAATTAGTTCCCCTTACTCAGTACCCCCAGTAGTGCCCCCCCCAAATGCAGTGCCCCACGTAGTGTTCCCCCTTATGCAGTGCCCCCAGTAGCAGTCCCCACAATGCAGTGCGCCCAGTAGCGGTATCCCCTTATGCAGTGCCCTTTTATATAGTGCCCCCAGCAGTAGTCCCCCCCATGCAGTTTTCCCAGTAGTGGTCCCGCTTATGCAGGCACCCTGTAGTGATCCCCCCTATCTAGTGCTCCCTGTAGTGGTCCCCGCAGTGCCCCTAGCAGTAAGCCCCTTATATAGTGCCCCCAGCAGTAGTGTCCCCCCCTCCCATGCAGTGCCCCCAGTAGTGGTCCCCCTGATGCAGGCTCCCAGTAGTGACCCCCCCCTATCCAGTGGTCCCTGTAGTGGCCCTTCCTATTATTGCCCCCAGTAGTGGTCCCCCGAGTGCAGTGCCTCTAGTAATACTAGGCCCCTTTTAGAATGCCCCCAGTGGTAGTCCCCCCCCCAAGTAGTAGTCCCCATTAGAGTAGCCCCCCCCAGTAGAGGTCCTCCCAATGGCACCCCCAGTAGATGTCCCCCCCAGTAGTAGCCAACCCCTCCCCCGTTGTGCAGATAGGTTTAAAAATAAATAAATATATATAAAAATATACTTACCTGATTCCACGCTGCTCCTGTCCGCGATGCCGCTCCCGCCCTCCAGTCCGCCCTGGCTGGCGCGCTCAGCATTATGGGACTGACGTCATGACGTCAGTCCCATTACCCACTGCAGGAGCCGGACGGAAGTCCGGCTCTTGCAGTGGGTGCTGCAGCAGTCAATGAGAGTCTATCTGACACTCATTGGCTGCTGTTTAACACACGCATCGCTGCCAGCGCTGGCGGCGATGCGTGTGTTATGCACAGCCTGAGCCCGCCTCCTGGCGCTATTGGGCAAGCGCTCAGGGGGAGGGAACGGGCTCAGGCGTGCAGCACAGGACCGGCGCTGGAAGCCTAGCGCCGGTCCTGTGCAAATGTGTAGCGCTGACCGCACTCATTGCGGTCGGCGCTACACTGGCTATCTAGGGCGGGCGGGCTGGTACCGTGGCCGGCCGCGCCCCCCCCCCCGCTCCGCCGGTCCAACGGCGCCCAGGTCACGAACCCCGCTCGCCCTGCCCTAGTTACGCCACTGCTCACAGTACCTCCCTTCAGTAATCACCTCACAGCACTGCCCCCTTCAATAATCACCTCACAGCACCCTCCTTCAATAATGACCTCATAGCTCCCTCTTGAGAAAGTCCCGGTGATTTACGGGACGAAACGTGTTGACGTCATCCACACACACAAGGTCCCTTCACCAGCAGCATTGCAGCTTGCTGTCACCATCGAGCGAGTCCTCAATTGACAGACCGCATCCTACTCACAGCCCTCCGCCACTCTGCTACACAGCAGTCTACATACGTCAACTGCAGCTCTACACCATTTGAGAGCATCAGAGCCAGGACGGGCTCATGCACGGACACACTGTACTAAGGTTATATCATATATTACCATATTAACTGTGCCAGTAATTAACTTTGAATGCGGATATTTGCTCACACTGGGACGCCAGTAGTGAAGATAATACATCAATTAATGGAGCATTTTGTGTGGCTATTAACTGTATGTGGAATGGGATATTAGTGGGAGCTTATTTACTGCCAAATAGTGACAAGCTATTCATTTTCATTTTTATAGATTGGGAGCCTGTTTGATATAGTAACTTCTGTAGCATTAACACATTGTTACAAAGTCTCACAGACAGAGACATCTCAATTGAGAACAAGTTAATTGTGGTTTTATTTAAATTCTCTTGTTGTTTGTGGTATGTTGAGTGTTTTATTTGTGATTCATGTATTAAAACTTTGTAATTTATTGACGCCTCCTGTTTATCAACAGACAGCAAACCATATTCATTTGATATCTTATTTAATACACACAGTGTTTAGCACAGTATACCCCTTTTTTTGTTTCACTATATCCTATAGAGACTGTGGTCTCCAGGGTTCTAACTGAACCCTTAACTACTTGCTGCAAACACTGGACCTCATTCAGAGTCTCTCGCAAGATGCGATCGCTCGCTGGCAAAAAGGGGCCGGATATTGTAATGAAGCGCTCGCACTGCGTCTCGTAAGGACGCCCACTATGTTTTTGCGAGCTACGGCAAAGTGCGCTCGCAAGTGTCTAAAGACGCCCCCTTGACACTCGCAACAGACATCATCTCCGGGAAATGAAGGATTCATTGGGACCATCGAGAGCCATCGGAGCTGCTCGCTGCCCTTGGGGTTGTCATAGCCTGCGATCAGTGTGGGCTGAAATACATTCAGGCGACGTGTACCATGACGCTTCTTTGTAAATTATGCACGCCCTTTCAACGGCATTTTGGTCGCCTGACACGCCTGCATTCCCACATCCACTCCCTCGTTCACAAGCACCTTCCCCTGTTACCACCCACAAACGGCACTATCTGTCACTCAAAGCACCGACCTGAAAGTGGCTTGCGAGCTACCAAAATCAGATTGCAATGAATGACTTGCGCACACGCACTGCGAAAATCGCTTCCAGCGAGCGAGCGTGCCTTAGCGAGCGGGTCTGAAAGAGGTCCACTGTGTTTTATTCAATCCATACAATTAAGCGCCAGGTGTGGTCAGCAGCTACACTGCTGGTCGTTGCTATCTTCTCACAGCTCCCTCCCCTTAAATAATCACCCAGCAATCTTAGCTTCTTTACTTTGATCTCTGGTCTCCCGTTCTGATCTGTGCTGGCTCTTGTGTTTTGATGGCGGCTTTCTCCCCTGCAGCGGCGTGCAGCAGCCTGCCCTGAGGTAACATTATGTCACCAGCAGCATGCCCGTCCGGCTGCTTGATTGTGTTATAGGCTAGCAGCATAGAGCAGCTGGGGAGCATCATCTCTGCCTGCCTCCCACAGCCAGCCATGAACATGCAACTACGGGGGCGGCCCTAGATCATCAAACTTACACCGGCCTGTGGGGGTGGGAGGCAGATGGCACTCTGACCCCAGGCCAGTTCGCCCCTGGGGAGTCGGCTTTTATGTGAGTGGGAATAGTTTGAATTGGGGGCCTGATTCAGCAGTGCACTGCTGATCGCAGATTCCCGATTATCGGGAATCTGTGCATTGGTAGGACCCATTCTGCAAGTGTGCAAAATGGGTCCTGCATAGTCGTACGCAGGCCCTTGAATGCCTCTGCCTGATTGACAGACAGAGGCATTTAAGGTGCGGTGCAGGGGTGGGGTTGGACGGCGTTCCCGGAAATGGGGGCGTGTCCATCCCATTTTATGGGAGTGGCCAGCCTAGGATCTGTGTTGATCAACACAGTGTCCTGGGCTCGCAAGCCGGCCAACTTCAGTAAGCTGAGGCTTACTCAGCTGGCCAGAGGCCCGGCGCCATCCACCATTATGACCATCGACCACCAATGGTCGCAGTCACAGTGCTGGGATCACAAATGCAGCAGGGGATGTCATACACCTCCTGCTGTATTTGCATAATAGCCTGCGTGCACTACACACTACAGTATGTGCCTGCATGCAGCTTTGTAGTTGCGATCCTCACTGACTCAGGCCCTGGGTCAGGAAGGGAGGTAGAAGGGGAGCCAGTGTAGGGCTTGTAGTCATAGTTGCTGACTTTCTGGAGCAGCCAGATCGGCAGGGTAACGGGGGCGTGGCCAGAAAAGGGGGCATGTCTGGATGGGTGCCTGATGTTTGGAGGCGTCACGGGGGCGGGGTCACGCGATTACGTCATTTTGGCCCCGCCCCCGCTACACAATGCCAATACAAGCATTGTGAAGCAGGGGGCGGGGCCAAAATGACGTGATTCAGCGCGAATTGCATCACTGGCCGCCCTCGCAGTGGGGTTTAACAGTAAATTGCGGGGGGGCGGGTCGGGGGGATCGGCGGCCGCCAGGAGGGAGGCTCCTGGCCAAATCGGGAGGTAGGCAACCCTGCTTGTAGTAGAGGGGAGGCAGGTGTAGTGCAATTCGTCAACATTTTGGTTGTCTAATTATTGTACCTGTCGACATTATGTTGTCTGTTTTGAATGTCTAATAACTTTACCAAACCCAATGCTACACCTGCATATTCTTCTAATGTTGGGAAGACAACATTTTAACGCTCTGTTTTCCTGTGCATCGCAGGCGGTATTAGTTACTGGCGTTACTATTGTTCATTGCAGTATTTAGGCTGCCTTCTACATACAGTACTACATGTACCATACACACCATTGGTAAAAAATGGTGTCATGTGTCCATAGGAAGCATTGAGAAACACAATTAGTAAAACTTCATTATTTGAGTCACCTGTTACTTGAAAACAACTGTGTCGCTGTATGTATACGGCAGGTTAAACTATTATAATTAAGAGATCAATTTCCTGGGCATGTTCAATATTTTAAAATACCATCTAGAAAATGTTACTGATATATTTTTTTGGCAGGCAAATTTATTAACACTATCTAGTTTTGCCTATAAATAAAAATAAAAAATGGCTGCTTTAAACTATGGATGTGTGTAAGGTAAAGTGGGCATCCTTATGTAGCGGCATAGCGATCGCAATGGATTAGCATATCATCGCAGTTGAACTGCATACGTAATCGCAGTTGCGATCCGTAGTGAATGAGGTCCTCAGAAGGATATTATATTACAAAACGGTCTAACCTCCTGTTATTGTTTGGGGTCTTCTACAAAAATATTTCTGTGAATGTTGAATTACTGTCTACTGGATCAGCTTTAGGGTCTTTGGCCCATTAATGCCTTGTACATTGGCCCATTAAACGCCATTGTATCTCCTCCAGCTACTGTGCACAGATCTACTTCCCAGGAAGAGGCTTCACAAACTGATTGTAAAGTTAGAGCATCCTGGAGCTCTGCTCCCGCAGCTGTCAGGGAATGCACGGTCTCCTCACAAGGACCTTTCATCTCCTGCTACTAGATGATCTATCCTTTTACTAAGATGGTGAGAGACCAGATTTCACGTCAAAGCGTGAGTGTGAATATGAGAATTATAACCCCACAGATGTTGTGGATCTTGTGCTGCTTAGTCCAGAAATGCATGAGGAATGTTTGCATGAAAAACTACATGTTATTACAATAACAGACACTAAAGAAGTTGCCTAAGAGGGTTTCTCCAGCAAAATAAAATATGTTTATCCCAGAATGGGTATGTAAAGCGGCTGTCGGGATGCCTCCTGTCAGAATTCCGGCAGTGGTATCCCGACAGGGGTAAGTATGCTAACCCTAACCCTCCCTTTTTGTAGCCTAACCCCCCACACCCCGCACCGTAACCCTCCCCGTTAGTGCCTAAACCCTAACCCTAGGTTTCCCCTCTTCGTGCCTAAACCTAACCCGCCCCCCTTAGTGCCTAACACTAACCCCCCCACCAGTGGAGCCTAACCATCCCCCCTAGGGGTGCCTAAACCTAACCTCCCCCCCCCAAATCTAACCCTAACCCCGCTACGCTACCTAACCCTCCCTTCCCAGTGGTGCCTAATCCTAACCTTCCACCCTAAAACCTAATGCTAACCCCACTATTTTACCTAAACCTAACCCTCCTCCCCGCGGCTAACTCTAAGGGCGCCCCGGCTTACCTTCGTTCGGGCAGTCGTCCTCCTAGATTCCGGCGTCGGGATTAATATAGGCATCAGTATTTTGACACCTATATTAAGTACATTGTTTTCCTCCCAGTGTTGGGATTGATACCGGCGGCATCATGGCCACCGGTCTCATGACTACATCCCGCTTCGCCTTCGCTTAGTGCAATTATCTATTTTAATATGTTTTGCAGAGCTACAGCGCTGACTGCAGCCTCTGTCTGTCTCAAGGCAAGGTCCCAGCTACAGTATAAGCTGTTATAATACAGTAGTTCTAAGAGTTCCCAAGCCGAACGGTGAAATTGCCCAGGGCTCAGGGTCCTTAGGGCAGCACCATCACTACCCCAGGACACCTGCATTTGGCTAGCAGGGTGCCTGGAACAGCACACTACAGATAAAGGGGGTCATTCATACCCGTTCGCGAGCAAAGGACACTCGCAAACGGGTCGATGTTGCCCCACTGCGCATGCGCACGACGGAGGGAGCTCCGTCGTGCGCAGCTATACGAGCGTCCAGGAGGACGCTCCATTTTCATGGAGGAGGGCCCTGATTCAGAGTGAGCGCTCTGGTCAGAGCGTCCGGCTCTCAATCAGGCCCAAAGGACGCTCCAGGCAGGGTCTTAACTAGGGGTTTGTGAGCGTTGCCGTCGCACAGAGAGCAGGGCTCTCTGGGAATTACCATTGCTGCCCAATGTCCAAAGGGCCTTTCTTCTGCCTGTATCAGCACCCTACAGCCAGGATCACTGCTTCAGTGCTGCCTTTTGACCCTCCAGCCGTGCACACTGCAACCTGTACAAGCCTCCCGGAGTGTCATCGGGACTCTCCCTGCAGTGCTAAACTTCCCGGCACTGGAGGTGACGCCCTCTTGGCATGATGTCATGCCCGGTGAGTGCTAAAGATGCTCTGGCAATGGTCTATTACCAGCGACCCTGCCCCTATGGTGAGACATCATGATATCACGGGTTCGGGGAACGGGGATGGCACTGGGTGGCATAGAGCCCTGCTCTGGAGCTGTTGATACCTACTGTATAGCAGATTATACAATTTTTATTTGGAAAACCCTTTAAGTAGATGAGATCCATAATAAATTGCAATGACATTAAATACTATAATATTAAATTTGAGCCCGTTATAGCAGATTTTTCATACCTGCCCATAACTCCTGCACTAACATTTTCACCTGCTTGTACATGTAACCCATTCATTACCTGCAACCTGACTGAATTGTTTAATCATTAACCATATTAATGGATGCACACAAACCGTGGTAATAGATAAGCCACAAAGCACAAAAACAAGCAAACCATAACAAATATAGGACAATATACAGTATATATTTCAGTTTCTATTGTTCTCCTCTTTTAACATTTCCTCCACAATCCCATCCACTCACAGTTCATCAGAATATACAGGTGTTAGTAGTGTGTGTATCAGGACACATACTGAACCCTGCTAGGTCCGTCCCGTTCTGTTACAGTACCAGAGCAATTAATCACATGGAATCGGTATGAAATACTGATGGCTGAATAGCCGCCGGTTCTCATACCAACGTCGGAAGCCTGAAGGGAGGACATCCCAATAGCAGCTCATAAGTATCCTAACCATCCCCTGTCCCCCCCTAACCCTCCCTTGGTGGTGCCTAACCCTAAAACTCCCAGGGTGGTGCCTAACCCTAAGTCCCCCCCGGTGGTGTATAAACCTAACCCCCCCTTCGCGCACCCTAAACCTAACCCTCCCATGGGGAGGGTGTGCCTGACCCTAACCTCCTCCCCGGTTGGTGCCTAACCCTAAACCTCCCTTCCCCTAGCCTAACCCTCTCCGGGGGATGCCTAACCCTAACCCCCTCCCCCCCGGCTACAACCTAACTATCCCCGGCTTACCTCTTTTTGGATGCCGGCCATCGGAATTCGGCATGGGGCTAAAGATAGGTGTTGGCATTTCGACGCCTACCTTTAGTCCCGGGTCGGCCTTCCACCATCGGGATTCCGACGGACGGCATTCCGAGCAGCAGTAAATTAACCACATCCCCAAATCCCATTATCACACTTTAGCATTCTCGTGTACACAGACTAATGCAAACTAAAATATGGTCAGTTGCCATGGGTTACAGCATATGCGGTAATTAATATATACTAGCATACTGGATTTGTCATTTGTTGGGAAGAAGGGGTCTCTCTCTTTCCTCACTGCGGGTGCCTGAATGAAGGGGCAGCGGGGAGAGACCAGATGCAGCAAGCCCAGGAGCCGGGCATCGGCCAAGCGATGGTGCAACCTGGGTAAACGGGCCCATGCACCCAACTATGGATTGTGTGATCCTGCGATGGGATCGGAAATGTCGATGCGCCGGTCGGAAATGCGGACTGGCGGCCATCAATTTCCGCAACATGTTGGATTTCACTGATTTGCCGATCACAATCAAAATATGATTGTGATTAGTACATCAGCGAAATTTAACATGGAGAATTTCACCAATCCTTGCATAGCCGCTGGTCGGCATGTCTAATCGGCGGATCGGTGTTTCCAATCCGATTGCAGGATCGCGCAACCAGTCGGTAGGTGTATTGGGGCCTTTACTCCCTGCTGTCCCTTTAATCAGACTCCTGCAGTGGGAGCCCTTGGCATGTACTCCAGCTCACATTGCACAGAATGGAGACAGGATAGACCATAACCAATTATTAGATAGATGCTGGTTTGTGTCTCTGCATATTGTATCTAGGGCTTGTTAATAGGTTAGGAAACTGTCAGAGGAAGCCGAGTCTCATGATGTGTATATACAGCAAAGATGAAATCACCAATTTGTTTTTCAGAGTAAATAATTATGGGCGTCCCTACTCAGAAAATGTCAGAGCGTCGCATGTAATATATCTGTTATTGCCGTTTAACCAACGAAGTCTACAGAAATTACTTTTTCAAAATGTCCCTTAATAAGACAGAATATCACCCCTATATAATATTTTTTCAGGTATTTATTTAAATGTGTAACACATATGCTGCTCCCTGTTAGCGAGTTACTCAACATCAGAAGACATGTAGCCTGTTGGAATGATCTCTATGCTATTTTTCCCTGCTGGACCGAATTATAATGTATCCTCACTTTGGTAAATCATGCTATGGGCTGATCTTTTGATTTAAAGATCTGAAAGTTTGCTGTAATGTCAAAGTGCCCTTTCTTCAGTAGATTAAAGGCATTATTATAATTCAGTGCTTGCTAAGTAGAGGTCTATGAATTAGCATACTTTTTCTGTGGCTTGGTGAAGTGATTTAGGCTGCCATACAAGTTTTGACTTCCAAAAGGTCACATATGTCCCCCAACTGTGACCTATTGCTACACTTTGTGTAATACAGTTTTACTACTGTATAAGTAAATGTACATGTTTCCATTCAGCTCCCCAAGAGTAATTGCACATGGGCTGCTTAAATGCTACTGAGCCAGAAGGATACACGGGAGGATTATAACTACCCAAGTACTGTACACTACCCCTAATCCTCTGGTCACAAGGACAGTGTAAGACAGGTGCAATCTGACTGAGCCAGTTTAAACCCTGTGGTTGTGGGAGCAGTGTACCTTTAAGAACTTTGATGTTGGTGTCAGTCATTAGTGTTAGCCTATAGGGTGCCTTGGGGGTTTGGCCTTGCTGATATATTAGGTCTGTTATCCAAAGACTCAGTCTCTTTGTATCTGGTAATTTCCAGCCCAGGAGTCAAGGAAGTGGTCTGTGCATTTAATTGTATCAGTTGGTGCAGGATGTAGTCAGGAAGCCGACGGTCTAAATGCCGACCACTGATTTCCCAACTGTCTAATCCCGGCAAGGTACTAATGACAGGCGTCAAAATCCCGACGCCTGTCATTAGACCTACGCCAGGAGCCCGACGCACGGCATACCGATCGAATGTAAGCCGGGCACGGACCGCCGCAGGGGGGGAGGGTTAGTTTTTAGGGTTAAGCACCCCCCGGGAGGGTTAGGTTTAGGCTAGGGGAAGGTTAGGGTTAGGCACTACCCCCGGGAGACTTAGGTTTAGGCTGTGGGGAAGGGGGGGTTAGGTTTAGGCACTTAGAGGGGGGTTAGGCACTTGGCAGGGGGGGAGGTTAGGGTTAGGCACCCCTAAGGGAGGGTTAGGGTAGGGAGTAGGGTTAGCAGCACTTACCTTAATTAGCAATCGGGATCTTGACCCCTGCCGGGCTTCCGCTGTCAGGATTTGAACCGCCAGCCATGCGACCAGCGGTAATACCTACTACACCCGTTGGTGCATAGTGTTTTTTCTTGCTATTTACTTCTTATTTCTTTCTCTATCCTTGTCTTTCATCTATTATTTTCTTTCCTCTTGATCCAGTCTTTTTGTTCTCAGTCTTTTGTTACTTTCCCTCAGCTGTCACAGTACCCAGGGGGTCTAGGCCAGGAAGGGGGATAGGGCGTTTTTGCAGGTCCCAGTTGAGCACCCAGCAGGCCAGGCTGGGCCAGTGATTCGGGTGCAGCATAGTGCTGCTGTGCAGGGTGACATAATGCCCTCTCGTAGCCGGATGGCTTATAATGCTCTGCTTTATAGTGAGGTGGTGTCTGCGGGGTGGGGCCGCTTTTGGTGTGGGTCACTTGACGCTGGGTCATACTTAAACCCCCCCCGTTAGCGCAGCATGTGCGGAGGGCGCACTTGCGTAATTTCTATGTTAAATAATTAGCACTAGGGGTGAGCGGGTTCGGATTTCTGAAATCCGAACCCCCCCGATCCGAGGCCGATCCGAGTCAGGCTCGACTTTTCCTGCCTGACTCGGATCTGAAATCGAGGCAAAATGTCATCATCCCGCCTTCCGGGTCTCGCGGGTTTTGGATCCTATATAAGGCACCCGCGTCGGCACCATTTTCTCACTCGGCTGTGGACAGTGAAGAGGGAGGGTGGGAGTTAGGGCTGGCTGGGCTGTGTAGTGCAGAGTAGTGATGTGCTGTGCTGTGCTGCGCTGTTGTTGTCCACTACTTCAAAGTCCATAGGGGCTGGCTGTGTTGTGCTGTGCTGCTGTTGTTAATAGGGGCTGTGTCCACTACTTCAAAGTCCATAGGGGCTGGCTGGACTGTGTTGTGCAGTCAGTTGTCCATAGGGGCTGTGTCCACTCCAAAGTCCTGTGCAGTGTCCCAGTCCTAAAGGGGTGCTGCAGTGTTGTCTAGGGGGTGCTCTGTCCATCAGGGGTGCTCCCCCCAAGTGCTAAAAAAATAATATTTTTTGTGTGTTTGTGAATTGTGTGCGCAGTAGCCGCACGTGCATCAACAAAGTAGTGCCAAGCGTGCGCCTGTGTCATAAGAAAAGGGCCGGCTGGCTTGACCGTTAAAGGGTGCTGTAACCCCCAAAGTACACTCTAGTCCAAACCAAAAAATTATATATTTTCTGTGTTTGTGAATTGTGTGCGCAGTAGCCGCACGTGCATCAACAAAGTAGTGCCAAGCGTGCGCCTGTGTCATAAGTAAAGGGCCGGCTGGCTTGACCATTAAAGAGTGCTGTAACCCCCAAAGTACACTCCAGTCCAAACCAAAAAAAAAAATATTTTCTGTGTTTGTGAATTGTGTGCGCAGTAGCCGCACGTGCATCAACAAAGTAGTGCCAAGCGTGCGCCTGTGTCATAAGTAAAGGGCCGGCTGGCTTGACCGTTAAAGGGTGCTGTAACCCCCAAAGTACACTCCAGTCCAAACCAAAAAAAAAAATATTTTCTGTGTTTGTGAATTGTGTGCGCAGTAGCCGCACGTGCATCAACAAAGTAGTGCCAAGCGTGCGCCTGTGTCATAAGTAAAGGGCCGGCTGGCTTGACCGTTAAAGGGTGCTGTAACCCCCAAAGTACACTCCAGTCCAAACCAAAAAAAATAAATATTTTCTGTGTTTGTGAATTGTGTGCGCAGTAGCCGCACGTGCATCAACAAAGTAGTGCCAAGCGTGCGCCTGTGTCATAAGTAAAGGGCCGGCTGGCTTGACCGTTAAAGGGTGCTGTAACCCCCAAAGTACACTCCAGTCCAAACCAAAAAAAAATATATTTTCTGTGTTTGTGAATTGTGTGCGCAGTAGCCGCACGTGCATCAACAAAGTAGTGCCAAGCGTGCGCCTGTGTCATAAGTAAAGGGCCGGCTGGCTTGACCGTTAAAGGGTGCTGTAACCCCCAAAGTACACTCCAAACCAAATAACAAAATATTTTTTCTGTGTTTGTGAATTGTGTGCGCAGTAGCCGCACGTGCATCAACAAAGTAGTGCCAAGCGTGCACCTGTGTCATAAGTAAAGGGCCGGCTGGCTTGACCATTAAAGGGTGCTGTAACCCCCAAAGTACACTCCAAACCAAAAAAATATATATTTTCTGTGTTTGTGAATTGTGTGCGCAATAGCCGCACGTGCATCAACAAAGTAGTGCCAAGTGTGCGCCTGTGTCATAAGTAAAGGGCCGGCTGGCTTGACCGTTAAAGAGTGCTGTAACCCCCAAAGTACACTCCAAACCAAAAAAATATATATTTTCTGTGTTTGTGAATTGTGTGCGCAGTAGCCGCATGTGGATCAACAAAGTAGTGCCAAGCGTGCGCCTGTGTCATAAGTAAAGGGCCGGCTGGCTTGACCGTTAAAGGGTGCTGTAACCCCCAAAGTACACTCCAGTCCAAACCAAAAAAAAAATTATTTTCTGTGTTTGTGAATTGTGTGCGCAGTAGCCGCATGTGCATCAACAAAGTAGTGCCAAGCGTGCGCCTGTGTCATAAGTAAAGGGCCGGCTGGCTTGACTGTTAAAGTGTGCTGTAACCCCCAAAGTACACTCCAAACCAAAAAAATATATATTTTCTGTGTTTGTGAATTGTGTGCGCAGTAGCCACACGTGCATCAACAAAGGAGCAGCGCCAAGCGTGCGCCTGTGTCCCATAAGTAAAGAGCCGGCTGGCTCATTTCTTAAAGGCTGGTGTAACCCACAAAGTGCACTACTCTCCAGCAAAAATAAAAAAATATTTTCTGTGTTTAGCCGCACGTATATATCAAATCGATATAACATAAATGGAGGACCAAACTTTCTCCGATAAAAATAAAATAGAGAAAGATCAAGAACCATTTCCTCCTAGTGCTGAAGCTGCTGCCACTAGTCATGACATAGACGATAACATGCCATCAACGTCGTCTGCCAAGGCCGATGCCCAATGTCATAATAGAGGGCACATACAATCCCAAATGACAAAGTTCAGGAAAATGACCTTGAAAAAAACATTTAAATCAGCTGAAGAGAAACGTAAACTTGCCAATATGCCATTTACGACACGGAGTGGCAAGGAACGGCTAAGGTCGATCCCTAGTATGTTCATGACTAGTGGTTCAGCTTCACATGACGATGGAAGCCCTCCTCCCACTAAAAAAATCAAAAGAGTTAAGCTGGCAAAAGCACAGCGAAGAACTGTGCTTTCTAAGAAGATATCACAAATCCCCAGGGAGAGTCCAAGTGTGGTGGTGGTTGCGATGCCTGACCTTCCCAGCACTGGACGGGAAGAGGTGGCTCTTTCCACCATTTGCATGCCCCCTGCAAGTGCTGAAAGGAGCACCCACAGTCCACTTGCTGATATGCAAATTGAAGATGTCACTGTTGAAGTACAACAGGATGAGGATACTGGTGTAGCTGGCGCTGAGGAGGAAGTTGGTGAGGAGGATTCTGATGGTGATGTGGTTTGTTTAAATCAGGCTCCGGGGGAGACAGTTGTTGTCCATGGGATGAAAAAGCCCATCACGGTCATGCCTGGGCAGAAGACCAAACATTCCACCTCTTTGGTATGGCAATATTTCTATCCAAATCTGGACAACAACTGTCTTGCCATATGTACCATATGTAAAGGTGAAATAAGTAGGGTTAGTGATGTCAACCACCTAGGAACATCCTCCCTTATACGGCACCTGCAGCGCGTTCATAAAAAGTTACTGTCAAGTTCACAAACTTTGGCTAAGACCGTAAGCAGTCCAGGGACACCTAAATCCCATTGTCCTGTTGTATCCAAGCGCCTGCAAACCACACCGTCAACTCCCTCCTCATCAATTTCCTCCTTAGTCAGGATCGGAAGTAGTCCTGCAGGCCATGTCACTGGCATGACTGACTCTCCTATCCGGGATTCCTCCGGAGGATCCTGCATTGCTACGCCTACTGCTGCTGTTGCTGCTGCTGGGAGTCGTTCATCATCCCAGAGAAGAAGTAGGAACACCACTACTTTTACTAAACAATTGACCCTCCAACAGTCCTTAGCAAGGAGGATGAAGTACAACAGCAAAACGTATAACTGAGGCCTTGACTGCTATGTTGGTGTTAGACGTGCGTCCGGTATCCGCCATTAGTGCAGTGGGATTTAGACAATTGATGGAGGTAGTGTGTCCCCGGTTCCAAATCCCGTCTAGATTCCACTTCACTAGGCAGGCGATACCGAGACTGTACAGAAACGTCATAAAAAGTGTCCTCAGTGTCCTGAAAAATGCGGTTGTACCCAATGTCCACTTAACCACGGACATGTGGACAAGTGGAACAGGGCAGACTAAGGACTATATGACTGTGACAGCCCACTGGGTAGATGTATCACCTTACGCAGCAACAGCAGCAGCGTCACCAGTAGCAGCATCTCAGAAACGCCAGCTCGTTCCAAGGCAGGCTACGCTGTGTATCACTGGTTTCAGTAAGAGGCACACCGCCGACAACCTCTTAGAGAAACTGAGGGAAATCATCGCCCAGTGGCTTACCCCACTTAGACTCTCCTGGGGATTTGTGATATCTGACAACGCCACCAATATTGTGCGGGCATTACATCTGGGCAAATTCCAGCACGTCCCATGTTTTGCTCACACAATAAACTTGGTGGTGAAGAATTTTCTGAAAAGCGACAGGGGCGTGCAGGAGACGCTTTGGGTGGCCCGAAAAATTTCTGGCCACTTTCGCCATTCAGCGACTGCGTGCCGAAGACTGGAGCGCCAGCAAACACTCTTGAACCTGCCCCGCCATCACCTGAAGCAAGAGGTTGTGACGCGGTGGAACTCAACCCTCTATATGCTTCAGAGGATGGAGGAGCAGCAAAAGGCCATACAAGCCTATACATCCACCTATGACATAGGCAAAGGAGGGGGTATGCACCTGACTCAAGCGCAGTGGAGAATGATTTCCGTGTTGTGCAAGGTTCTCCAGCCCTTTGAACTTGCCACACGTGAAGTCAGTTCAGACACTGCCAGCTTGAGTCAGGTCATTCCCCTCATCAGGCTTTTGCAGAAGCAGCTGGAGAAAGTGAAGGAGGAGCTAAGACGGAGCGATTCCGCTCGGCATGTGGGACTTGTGGATGAAGCCCTTCATTCGCTTTGCCAGGATTCCAGGGTGGTCAATCTGTTGAAATCAGACCACTACATTTTGGCCACCGTGCTCGATCCTAGGTTTAAAGCCTATGTGGTGTCTCTCTTTCTGGCCGACACAAGCCTGCAGAGGTGCCAAGACCTGCTGGTGAACACACTGTCAGCTGAAGCGGAACGTGACACGTCAACAGCTCCTTCTTCATTTTCTCCCGCAACTGGGGCTGCCAGGAAAAAACTTAGGTATCCTAAGCAACCCGCTGGCAGTGATGCAGGGCAGGCAGGACCAAGTTTGGACATCTGGTCCGGACTGAAGGACCTGGCAACAATTTCTGACATGTCTACTGTCACTGCATATGATACTGTCACCATTGACAGAATGGTGGAGGATTATATCGGTGACAGCATCCAAGTAGGCATGTCAGACAGTCCATACCTGTACTGGCAGGAAAAAGAGGCAATTTGGAGGCCCCTGTACAAACTGGCTCTATTTTACCTGAGTTTCCCCCCCTCCAGTGTGTACTCCGAAAGAGTGTTTAGTGCAGCCGGGAACCTTGTCAGCGAAAGGCGTAGGTTGCTTTCACAGAATGTGGAGAAGATGATGTTCATCAAAATGAATTATCAGCTCTTCCAGGGAGACCAGCCTCCAGAACGTACAGAGGGACCTGTGGTGGTGGATTCAAGTGGGGACGAGTTAATACTTTGTGAGGATGAGGATGTACACACTGAAGAGGGTGAGGAATCGGTGGATGAGGAGGATGAGGATGACATCTTGCCTCCGTAGAGCCAGTTTGTGCAGGGACAGATTAATTGCCAGCTTGTTTTGTGGGGGCCCAAATGAACCAATCATTTCAGCCACAGTTGTGTGGCAGACCCTGGCGCTGAAATGATTGGTTTGTTAAAGTGTGCATGTCCTGTTTATACAACATAAGGGTGGGTGGGAGGGCCCAAGGACAATTCTATCTTGCACCTCTTTTTTTCTTTGCATTATGTACAGTTTGGGGCCTTGTTTTTCAAACTGCCATCCTGTCTGCCACTGCAGTATCACGCCTAGATGGGTCACGTGTTTGTGCCGCCCACTCGTGTCGCTTAGCATAGTCATCCAGCTACCTCGGTGCAACCTTTTGGACATAAAAACACTATTGTGAGGTGTGAGGTGTTCAGAATAGACTGGAAATGAGTGGAAATTAAGGTTATTGAGGTTAATAATAGCATAGGAGCAGAAAAACCTACAAATTCTGTGATTTTAGCTGTTTTTATGCTTTTTTAAAAAAAAATACAGATCCAAAACACAAAACCCAGAACCCAAAACACGGAAGGGTGGTTTTGGCAAAACCAATCCAGATCCAAAACACGAAGAAAGATCCAGATCCAAAACCAAAACACGAAAAGTGGCCGGTGCACACCCCTAATAGCACCACCGTTTTTAACATGTATCAGCATTAATAAATAACCTGTGCAACAGCTAGGAGATCTGGACACCATGCACTGTTAGGGATGCGCTGCTATAGAGCCCAATGTATACATATATGTCCAGCGCAGTGCTAGGTCCTTCTGCATTTGATCCAGACCCCCGGACTTGCTACAATGATCTGGAATGGTGCCCACATCTGAAATAAAAACATTTAGCTCAGGCAGGATGGCCCTACTGCCTCATCTAATGGCGTACTGTGATCAATGGTCCTATATACCCTGGAATTATTACACACAATACACTATGTATGATGCATATAATGGGTTAGTGTGATCACTGGTCCTGTATATGCTGGAATTATGACACTCAATACACTATGTATGACACGTATAATGTGTTACTGTGATCACTGGTCCTGTATATGCTGGAATTATTACACACAATACACTATGTATGACACATATAATGGGTTAGCGTGATCGCTGGTCCTGTATATGCTGGAATTATGACACATAATACACTATGTATGACACATATAATGGCTTAGTGTGATCACTGGTCCTATATATGCTGGAATTATGACACACAATACACTATGTATGACACATATAATGGCTTAGTGTGATCACTGGTCCTGTATATGCTAGAATTATAACACACAATACACTATGTATGACACATATAATGGCTTAGTGTGATCACTGGTCCTATATATGCTGGAATTATGACACACAATACACTATGTATGACACATATAATGGCTTAGTGTGATCACTGGTCCTGTATATGCTGGAATTATGACAAACAATACACTATGTATGACACATATAGTGGGTTAGTGTGATCACTGGTCCTGTATATGCTGGAATTATGACACTCAATACACTATGTATGACACGTATAATGTGTTACTGTGATCACTGGTCCTGTATATGCTGGAATTATTACACACAATACACTATGTATGACACATATAATGGGTTAGCGTGATCGCTGGTCCTGTATATGCTGGAATTATGACACATAATACACTATGTATGAGACATATAATGGGTTACTGTGATCACTGGTCCTGTATATGCTGGAATTATGACACTCAATACACTATGTATGACATATAATGGGTTACTGTGATCGCTGGTCCTGTATTTGCTGGAATTATGATACACAATGCACTATGTATGACATATATAATGGGTTACTGTGATTGCTGGTCCTGTATATGCTGGAATTATGACACAATACACTATGTATGATGTATATAATGGGTTACTGTGATCCCTGGTCCTGTATATCCTGGAATTATTACACACAATACACTATGTATGACACATATAATGGGTTACTGTGATCCCTGGTCCTGTATACCCTGGAATTATGACACACAATACACTATGAGGGCTATTCAATTAGGTGCAAATGGCTGTTGAATGTGATTTTGTCTAAATTTTCGCCAGCGAATAAGGTTTCGCCAAATTCAATTAAACTTGCGAATGTTGTGAAAATCGACAATTCGCCTAAAATACTAATCTATCCACTTTAGAATTGTGAAAGTCGAACGTTGCTGTTCAATTACAAATATGCATATATCATTCGCCAAAAAAAAAGCGAATTTTGCCGTGAATTCGCAAAAAACTGTCTGCACCTCTTGTGGGTGAGAGTTTTAATTCAAATGGTTTAAAATTACAAATTTTTCAGGTAAAATAAGTGTGTTACAGCAAATATGCTTTCCCAGGCATTATTTGTTTTAAATGGTGTTGATTATATATATTTTTAAATGATCTATTGGCTTGTTACAATAATGGTTCAGTCCGTTACAGTTGGTTCATTCCAAAGTTAGAAATAGACCAGGTAGTATTTTTTAATCACTCATTCCAGCAGCAGCATCAGCAGCAGCAGGTGGAGGAGCAGGAGAGAGAATATTATTACCTGTCAAGGAACTACGCACCTGAATCTGGAGAAGGAAGAAGACACCTGACACAGATAATAGTATCCTTATAATTTGATTGATTATTATCATATAGAAATTTCCGTTTTTTAAAATGGAGCGCTTTCCGGCTCAAGTGTGGGAATTCATGTTTGCAGCATGTGTTCAAGCGAGTAGGCTGCAGTTTAGGGCGCAGATGAGTATTGCAGCGACTCCTGATGAATCAGCTGTGAATGTGGGTGTTTCTGCAGGTGTACCTGAAAGTACTCCATCTTCCTCGGGTGTTGCGAGAATCCCAAGGCCACGTCTATATAGACAAAGACGGTTGTTGGATGGGATTCGTGAGGATGAGGTGATAAAATGTTATCGCCTCTCCTCTGCTGCCATATACCAGCTGTATGATCTGCTGGAGAAGGATCTTGAACGTGTTCCTACGAACAGAGCAGTTCCAGGCTTGGCAAAACTGCTAGCCACACTCCATTTTTTGGCATCGGGAACATTCCAACCGACCCTGGCGATAATTGCTGGCTTTTCACAAGCCACTTTTTCTCGCTGTTTGTCACAGGCCCTTCTGGCAATGCGGAAACATGTTTCTGAGTTTGTACATTTTCCTCAGACAGAACATGAATGGAATGCGGGTTTTTTTGCCGTGGGATGAATCCCCAATGTTTTGGGTGCAATAGATTGCACCCATATTGCTCTCATGGCCCCCCGCCAAATGGAAGAGATTTTTCGGAATCGAAAATCTTTCCATTCTCTAAATGTACAAATGATTTGTGATTCAAAAATGCGTTTCATGCAGGTGTTTGCTGGCATGCCAGGGGTTTCTCATGATTCCTTTATTTTGCAGCAATCTAGCCTCTTTGAGATGTTTCAACAACAACACATGCCTCATGGATCGCTGATTGGTAAGTAAATAATTTATTTAACTTTTAATATTTTTTAATGTTCTTTTCAAAGTTTAAAATATATATATTTTTTTATTTTAGGCGATCAAGGATATGGAAGTCTTCCCTGGCTGCTAACTCCACTGGCTAATCCTGACACCCCTGCAGTACACAGGTTTCAGGCAGCTCACATTAGGACTAGGGGAGTGATAGAACGCTCCTTTGGTCTGCTTAAAACCCGCTTTCGTTGTCTTGACAGGTCAGGGGGTGTGTTGCTGTATTCGCCAACAAAGGTTTGAAATATAATTATTGCTTGTACAATTTTACATATTTATATTGCAAACCGTTTGGAGGCTAGGATTGATCCATTGATCAGTCTCGATTCTGACCTGTCTCCTGCAGTGGTTGATGATGCTGGCCGTGATCTGATAGCATAATTTTTTCAATGTAAGTTTTTAGAACAATTATTAATCGATGTTAAACCCATTTCCCAGATTTGTTTTTCATGTTTTTTTATTTTCCTTTCAATAGAACATCAACCTTGAATCACCAATCTTTGAAGTTTTGGCCTCTACTGGAACAGTTTAAGTATTCCCAAAGTTTAAACACCGTTTTAGATAAGTGTTACATGTGTTACAAATGTTTTGGTCAAGTTGGATCAGTTTTTCATTTTTATATGTTTGTTTTTTATAGTATTAGTTGTCTAGTTTTTATTTTTCAGTGTAAACATTAGTAGTTGTTCCTGCATAATCAAATCCCTTAACCTCCTGGATCTCCAATGGACAGCTGAGCAGCGGGGTGATGTGTTAGCCATCCCCAAAAAACCATGTAAGTATTAACAAACCTCATTGCTGGTGTCATGTAACCTGTGTCTTTCCCTCCCCTCCTGATTCTAAACTATTCCCTGGAGCAGAGCTGACAGCTTGAAAACCTGCACATGCTAATCACCTTTCTTCTTCTCTCCCTCTTAGGGAAGTGGACCGGACCTTTTTTGGACACCCAGGATGCAGATCAGCCCCATCCTCCGGGATCTCCAATGGACAGCTGAGCATTGCGGCGATGTGTTAGCCATCCCCAAAAAGCAATGTAAGTATATTGTAAGTAATCAATTTTGAAATGATTTAAAATAAAACCAATGTAAGAACATTATTTTTTATTTTTTTCAACAATCTGTTTTAAACAGAAATCTTTTATACCAGGAATGTTTTTTTAACAATAATTTCTTGCCCATTTATATAATAATTGTTTTTTAGTTTAATTTTTTATTTTTAAACATGTCAAACTATTTACGTTGATTTTTTTTCTTGCATTCAAAAAAACAACTTTGCCATCTTCTTTTTAACTGGAACATTTGAAACCTATAAGACAATGGAAAATTTTAAAAATTTAAAACAATTCATTTTGCCAACCTCATAAACCCTAATTTAACTCCTATTAAGATTATTTCACTGTTAAAGTAGTAAATGATTATAATTAACTTGCATATTAAATGTTAAGAAAATATCATATATACATGGTGGCCAATCATCTGAACGAAAGTTGCGGAGTTGGGTCCTTACCAATTATGCGTGAGCCAAGAACAAATCCAGCCTCACAGGTCTCAGGCTGATCCCCCACTTGGCTCTCATGTCAAAAATCTCCATTATGCTGTGCCCCCTGGCTGAATTAGTGTCCCTATGTAGTGCCCCCAGGCTGGCCCCTTATGCAGTGCCCCCAGGCTTTAATAGTGCTCCTTAGACAGTGCCCCCAGCCCAACACTTACCTTTACTTGCTCGACACTCGCGCTTCCACTGCCACTGCCTTGCTCTGACTGGATCTAACTAGGTCCAGCAAGCGTGCGGGGCAGGCTCGTGATGTCACGGGTGACATCCCCCGTGCAGTGCATCATTGGGAACGCTTGCCTCTGAAATGATCAGAGGCTTCTTTAGCTTTTGGTCACTTCAGAGCCCAAGCTTCTACAGCGGTGGTCGGCGGGGGAAAGTGGCAGGTGGTAGGCTGTTTCAGCTGGGCGAGGCATCCGCAGAAAACAACCTGAGGAGAACACTGCCTTGCCGGGATTAGACGGTCGGGAAGGCGGCATTTGGGAGTCCCTTTGTCGGCTACCCTACTGCATCCCCATATGTTCTATGTCCCATATGTCCAATAATTAAGATAATCTGTTATTTAAATATACATGAAAACAGTAATTTCTTTTTTAAACATGGATTTTTAACTGTATAATTAACGCTAATAAACTAATTTTTAAATATATACCTTAAATCCAAATTAGGCAAAAGGCATCGTAGCAGGGATTACTTCGGATTCAACAATCGATTCATTTTCCGGGAGAAGACGTCTCCGTGTTATGGAAGTTGAGTCATCCAGCGCAGGAGTTTTCAACAATGAACCTGTTTGAATTTGATTTGGAAGATTGGTTAGGCTTTGAACTGGGTTTAGAATATTCGGTGGACCAACAACGTGGTCAAATCTGTTGGATGGAAATAATTCAGATTGAGTTTGCGAAAAATAATCCTGCCTCATGACTGGTGTTCTCAATAATGAGCTTGAAAAATCAGGAACATAACTACTTATTGGTGTGTTTCGACGGACAATCTGCTCCTCCATTAAGAATTTTATTCCAGATGACATAACTAATAAAGCAGAAGACAGAACCTCTTGTTGTTCTGAAATTTTCTCAAAGGTCTTCGACATTTTTGAAAGTTCACTATTCATTGCACTTGCTACTTGTAGGGATTCTCTATGATGCTGATCTATTTGTGTACGTGAAGTATGGATTTCTTCATAATGTACTCGACTAATGCTTTTCAAAGCATCTTTAACCTGGATTAATGCTTCAGTTATAACTTGTAAATCACCCTCAATTCAGAGACGATGATCTTCTTGTTGATCATTCATAGACTTGGCAAAATCTGTGATTGCATCAAATGGAGTCTCAACCTGTGCTTGTGGTCTATCTGCAGGGGTAGACCTTACCATTAGATTTCTAAAAGCTTTTGCTAGAATTTTAAAAGCAAGAATAGATCCTAGAAAAAGTAAACTATATTAAATGAAAAATTCTCAAAATTTACCAAATTTACCTAACATACATAAATAACTAACTACCTGGAGTAACAGAAGCTGGTGAAAAAGTCAAGGATCCCACTTCAATTTCCGAATCTTTATAGAAATATAAATATTTTTTTTTATTGTAAAACGCATTTATTAGCATAGTGCATTTTTCAACATTCAACCTTCACATACCAGGTGAAATATCTCCAACATCTCCAACATCAGGAATAAGTGGAGTTATAGGTCTTTGGGGGTCATTCAGACCCACTCGCAAGCGGCAGTACGCTCGCAAGTGGGTCGATGTTCCCCACTGCGCATGCGCACGACGGAGGGAGCTCCGTCGTGCGCATGCGCGAGACCCGGACTGCGACAGCCAAGCTGTCGCTCAGGGTCTCGCACCAAAGGGGGCGTGCTGTCGATGGTGACTGACAGCACGCCCCCTTTGGCGGGCGTGCCTGCCAGACGGAGGCGTTCCCATGGGAACGCCTACCGTCTGAAGCCGGCCCCACTGACATCATTAGTGATGTCAGTGGGAGTGATTTTGGCTCTGATAGAGCCAAAATCACTTCAGGGCTTGTGGCTGGGAAACCCTACCGCAGGGTTTCTGTCGCAAGTCCGATGGTCGCGATGGTCAAGACCATCGCGACCATCTTTTTCGACGCTCGTATATATGCTGTGGGTGGTCACCCACAGCTATATGAGCGTCCAGGAGGACGCTCCATTTTAATGGAGGAGGGTCCTGATTCAGAGCGAGCGCTCTGGTCAGAGCGTCCGGCTCTGAATCAGGCCCTTTGTTCATCTCTTTGCATAATCAAATTTTTTGAAACTGTTGAAATTAAAAGGTTTTAACATTAACAAAATTTAAAATTAAAAAAAAAACAAACAGCTTAAATAAACATACTTTCTGGTGCTCTAGGATTGGCCTCGAATATCTTAGAATCAATATTCTCCAGATCTATAATGTTTAAATTTTATTATAAAAAATCTTAAAATTGTAGCAAATATATATTTAAAAAAAAAAAATTAATACACTTACATGGTGACGATATTGGAAAACGCTCAAAAAGATTTTCCGGGGACTCAACTTCAATTTGCATTTCCTGAACTATGAAGATTAATTGATTTGGTTCAAAATAAAGTATACCTTACCTAAGCAAACCCATTACAATTTTATACATACGTTGTCTTTTTGAATTATTTGATTCAGTGGAGGAATTTATATTTTCTCCAGATTGTATGACTTCAGGCGTTGAAATGGGTAAAGATGAAATAGCCGTTTGGGGCAAAGATTAATTTGTTAGTGTCACTACAGGATTATAGTTTAAAACCCTTTTCAATCCTTTGTCAGATGAAGTTTTTCCAGCTGGAGTTGTTTCTTTTCGGGAGGCTTGAGAATTTGTTTTTTTACCTTTTTACAAATTAAAATAAAAATTAAAATCTGTTCATGGCCAATACACATTTTAATTATACTGTCCAATAAACATACCTGCTATGACTCTTTTAGGACCTAGAGAAACAATCCCTGTAGATGTGGTGGCTCGTTGTGAATCATCTTGCATCTGGATCTGTGTTTGTTTATGCAATGTTTGGACAACTGCCCCACAAAAAAAAATAAAAGTACATTTACATACATATCTTCAAAAAATAAACTGATAGAAATATATATACACAAGCATCAATACCTTCCAATGGAATGGATGATTGGTTTGTCGTATCAATACTTCCAAGTACTCCCTCAACCAGGACTGGAGAAAGATGTTTCCTTAATTTCTCTTCCCAAACATTAAAGATTAAATTTAATGGTGGCCCACCACCAGTTCCACGTTGGTGATTTGAAATTTTGGCCATTTTTTTCTTTGCACTACGTTTGCAGTCATGAAATCGCTTTTTACAATGCTTTATCGTGCGTGGTTGCACAGCGATAGAACTAATGTGGTCTGCTATATTTTGCCATATTGCAGTTTTACGTCTTCCTGGGGTACTTTGTTCTCTTTTACCAAAGAGACTGTGGTATGATTGTAGTACCATCGTAACCAGTAAATCACCCTCTTTAAAACTGAACTGGATATTCCTAGGAAGAGACCCATCTTCTCCATCCGAACAAATGCCATCATCATCTTTGTCTTCTTGTATTTTGGTTTTCTTTTGTCTGGAACCTTTAAAAAAAATAATAATTTTTTTTTTTAAATTAATACATTTGTATTTATTTAATTATATATGAATATACCTCTATATATATATATATATATATATATATATATATATTTATATATATATATATATATATATATATATAAATATATATCTATTTCTATCTATATATATATATTTATCCAATGTTCAGCACGCACATCGAATACTTTTCTGGCACATCGGTGAGGTGCACACCAGCTGTGTCTCCTGGGTCAAGGGTTCACCAGCGAAGATACGTGTTTAGAAAAGATGGCACTCACCAGTAGAATTGCAGCTTATTTTATTCCATTAGACAGTAGGCTAACATACAGGCGGCGACGTTTCGGTCCCCAAACAGACCTTTTTCAAGCAGTCAAGCCTTAAGTTTCAGAGTGATAACCAGATACAGTTCCCCGTGGAATGAAGTTCCCACGGGGAACTGTATCTGGTTGTCACTCTGAAACTTAAGGCTTGACTGCTTGAAAAAGGTCAGTTCGGGGACCGAAACGTCGCCGCCTGTATGTTAGCCTACTGTCTTTCTAATGGAATAAAATAAGCTGCAATTCTACTGGTGAGTGCCATCTTTTCTAAACACGTATATATATATATTAGGGGTGAGCGGGTTCGGATTTCTGAAATCCGAACCCCCCCGAGCCCCCCTGATCCGAGTCCGATCCGAATCAGGCTCGACTTTTCCCGCCTGACTCGGATCTGAAATCGAGGCAAAACGTCATCATCCCGCCTTCCGAGTCTCGCGGGTTTTGGATCCTATATAAGGTACCCACGTCGGCGCCATTTTCTCACTCGGCTGTGGACAGTGAAGAGGGAGGGTGGGAGTTAGGGCTGTGTAGTGTAGTGTAGTGTAGTGCTGCTGTTGTCCACTACTTCAAAGTCCATAGGGGCTGGCTGTGTTGTGCTGTGCTGCTGTTGTTAATAGGGGCTGTGTACACTACTACAAAGTCCATAGGGGCTGGCTGGACTGTGTTGTGCAGTCAGTTCTCCATAGGGGCTGTGTCCACTCCAAAGTCCTGTGCAGTGTCCCAGTCCTAAAGGAGTGCTGCAGTGTTGTCCAGGGGGTGCTCTGTCCATCAGGGGTGCTCCCCCCAAGTGCTAAAAAAATAATATATTTTCTGTGTTTGTGAATTGTGTGCGCAGTAGCCGCACGTGCATCAACAAAGTAGTGCCAAGCGTGCGCCTGTGTCATAAGTAAAGGGCCGGCTGGCTTGACCGTTAAGGGTGCTGTAACCCCCGAAAGTACACTCCAGTCCAAACCAAAAAAAAAATTATTTTCTGTGTTTGTGAATTGTGTGCGCAGTAGCCGCACGTGCATCAACAAAGTAGTGCCAAGCGTGCGCCTGTGTCATAAGTAAAGGGCCGGCTGGCTTGACCGTTAAGGGTGCTGTAACCCCCGAAAGTACACTCCAGTCCAAACCAAAAAAAAAATTATTTTCTGTGTTTGTGAATTGTGTGCGCAGTAGCCGCACGTGCATCAACAAAGTAGTGCCAAGCGTGCGCCTGTGTCATAAGTAAAGGGCCGGCTGGCTTGACCGTTAAGGGTGCTGTAACCCCCGAAAGTACACTCCAGTCCAAACCAAAAAAAAAATTATTTTCTGTGTTTGTGAATTGTGTGCGCAGTAGCCGCACGTGCATCAACAAAGTAGTGCCAAGCGTGCGCCTGTGTCATAAGTAAAGGGCCGGCTGGCTTGACCGTTAAGGGTGCTGTAACCCCCGAAAGTACACTCCAGTCCAAACCAAAAAAAAAATTATTTTCTGTGTTTGTGAATTGTGTGCGCAGTAGCCGCACGTGCATCAACAAAGTAGTGCCAAGCGTGCGCCTGTGTCATAAGTAAAGGGCCGGCTGGCTTGACCGTTAAGGGTGCTGTAACCCCCGAAAGTACACTCCAGTCCAAACCAAAAAAAAAATTATTTTCTGTGTTTGTGAATTGTGTGCGCAGTAGCCGCACGTGCATCAACAAAGTAGTGCCAAGCGTGCGCCTGTGTCATAAGTAAAGGGCCGGCTGGCTTGACCGTTAAGGGTGCTGTAACCCCCGAAAGTACACTCCAGTCCAAACCAAAAAAAAAATTATTTTCTGTGTTTGTGAATTGTGTGCGCAGTAGCCGCACGTGCATCAACAAAGTAGTGCCAAGCTTGCGCCTGTGTCATAAGTAAAGGGCCGGCTGGCTTGACCGTTAAGGGTGCTGTAACCCCCGAAAGTACACTCCAGTCCAAACCAAAAAAAAAATTATTTTCTGTGTTTGTGAATTGTGTGCGCAGTAGCCGCACGTGCATCAACAAAGTAGTGCCAAGCGTGCGCCTGTGTCATAAGTAAAGGGCCGGCTGGCTTGACCGTTAAGGGTGCTGTAACCCCCGAAAGTACACTCCAGTCCAAACCAAAAAAAAAATTATTTTCTGTGTTTGTGAATTGTGTGCGCAGTAGCCGCACGTGCATCAACAAAGTAGTGCCAAGCGTGCGCCTGTGTCATAAGTAAAGGGCCAGCTGGCTTGACCGTTAAGGGTGCTGTAACCCCCGAAAGTACACTCCAGTCCAAACCAAAAAAAAAATTATTTTCTGTGTTTGTGTGCGCTTTAGCCGCACGTATATATATCAATATAACATAAATGGAGGACCAAACTTTCTCCGATAAAAATAAAATAGGGAAAGATCAAGAACCACTTCCTCCTAGTGCTGTTGCTGCTGCTGGGAGTTGTTCATTATCCCAGAGAGGAAGTAGGAACATCACTACTTTTACTAAACAATTGACCCTCCAACAGTCCCTAGCGATGAGGATGAAGTACGACAGCAGTCATCCTGAAGCAAAACGTATAACTGAGGCCTTGACTGCTATGTTGGTGTTAGACGTGCGTCCGGTATCCGACATTAGTGCAGTGGGATTTAGACAATTGATGGAGGTAGTGTGTCCTCGGTTCCAAATCCCGTCTAGATTCCACCTGCATCCTCAAAGCAGCAGCGACAAGCGTGCGTCTGTCTGTTAAAGGGTGGTGACACCCTCAAAGTGTGCTACACAAACAATTAAAATATTGTTCTTTTTTTTTCTGTCTTTGTGAATTGTGTGGGCTGTAGCCGCACCTGCATCCTTAAAGCAGCAGCGACAAGCGTGCGTCTGTCTGTTAAAGGGTGGTGACACCCTCAAAGTGTGCTACACAAACAATTAAAATATTGTTCTTTTTTTTTTGGTCTTTGTGAAATGTGTGGGCTGTAGCCGCACCTGCATCCTTAAAGCAGCAGCGACAAGCGTGCGTCTGTCTGTTAAAGGGTGGTGACACCCTCAAAGTGTGCTACACAAACAATTAAAATATTGTTCTTTTTTTTTCTGTCTTTGTGAATTGTGTGGGCTGTAGCCGCACCTGCATCCTTAAAGCAGCAGCGACAAGCGTGCGTCTGTCTGTTAAAGGGTGGTGACACCCTCAAAGTGTGCTACACAAACAATTAAAATATTGTTCTTTTTTTTTTGGTCTTTGTGAAATGTGTGGGCTGTAGCCGCACCTGCATCCTTAAAGCAGCAGCGACAAGCGTGCATCTGTCTGTTAAAGGGTGGTGACACCCTCAAAGTGTTCTACACAAACAATTAAAATATTGTTCTTTTTTTTTCGGTCTTTGTGAAATGTGTGGGCTGTAGCCGCACCTGCATCCTTAAAGCAGCAGCGACAAGCGTGCGTCTGTCTGTTAAAGGGTGGTGACACCCTCAAAGTGTTCTACACAAACAATTAAAATATTGTTCTTTTTTTTTCGGTCTTTGTGAAATGTGTGGGCTGTAGCCGCACCTGCATCCTTAAAGCAGCAGCGACAAGCGTGCGTCTGTCTGTTAAAGGGTGGTGTAACTCTCAAAGTGCTCCAAAAAATAAAAAACTATTTTTTTAATGTGTTTGTGACTTGTGTGCGATGTAGCCGCACCTGCATCCTTAAAGCAGCAGCGACAAGCGTGCGTCTGTCTGTTAAAGGGTGGTGACACCCTCAAAGTGTGCTACACAAACAATAAAAATATTCTTCTTTTTTCTGTCTTTGTGAATTGTGTGGGCTGTAGCCGCACCTGCATCCTTAAAGCAGCAGCGACAAGCGTGCGTCTGTCTGTTAAAGGGTGGTGACACCCTCAAAGTGTTCTACACAAACAATTAAAATATTGTTCTTTTTTTTTCAGTCTTTGTGAAATGTGTGGGCTGTAGCCGCACCTGCATCCTTAAAGCAGCAGCGACAAGCGTGCGTCTGTCTGTTAAAGGGTGGTGTAACTCTCAAAGTGTTCCAAAAAAAAACAACCATTTTTTTAATGTGTTTGTGACTTGTGTGCGATGTAGCCACACTTGCATCCTCAAAGCAGCAGCGACAAGCGTGCGTCTGTCTGTTAAAGGGTGGTGACACCCTCAAAGTGTGCTACACAAACAATTAAAATATTGTTCTTTTTTTTTTGGTCTTTGTGAAATGTGTGGGCTGTAGCCGCACCTGCATCCTTAAAGCAGCAGCGACAAGCGTGCGTCTGTCTGTTAAAGGGTGGTGACACCTCAAAGTGTTCTACACAAACAATTAAAATATTCTTCTTTTTTCTGTCTTTGTGAATTGTGTGGGCTGTAGCCGCACTTGCATCCTCAAAGCAGCAGCGACAAGCGTGCGTCTGTCTGTTAAAGGGTGGTGTAACCCTCAAAGTGTGCTCCACAAACAATAAAAATATTCTTTTTTTTTTCTGTCTTTGTGAATTGTGTGGGCTGTAGCCGCACTTGAATCCTCAAAGCAGCAGCGACAAGCGTGCGTCTGTCTGTTAAAGGATTACATCGGTGACAGCATCCAAGTAGGCATGTCAGACAGTCCGTACCTGTACTGGCAGGAAAAAGAAGCAATTTGGAGGTCCCTGTACAAACTGGCTCTATTTTACCTGAGTTGCCCCCCCTCCAGTGTGTACTCCGAAAGAGTGTTTAGTGCAGCCGGGAACCTTGTCAGCGAAAGGCGTAGGAGGTTGCTTCCACAAAATGTGGAGAAGATGATGTTCATAAAATGAATTATCAACTCTTCCAGGGAGACCAGCCTCCAGAACGTACAGAGGGACCTGTGGTTCCAGCAGGGACGAATTAATACTCTGTGAGGATGAGGATGTACACACTGAAGAGGGTGAGGAATCGGTGGATGAGGAGGATGAGGATGACATCTTGCCTCCGTAGAGCCAGTTTGTGCAGGGACAGATAAATTGCCAGCTTGTTCTGTGGGGGCCCAAACGAACCAATCATTTCAGCCACAGTTGTGTGGCAGACCCTGGCGCTGAAATGATTGGTTTGTTAAAGTGTGCATGTCCTGTTTATACAACATAAGGGTGGGTGGGAGGGCCCAAGGACAATTCCATCTTGCACCTCTTTTTTTTCTTTGCATTATGTACAGTTTGGGGCCTAGTTTTTCAATGCCATCCTGTCTGCCACTGCAGTTTCACGCCTAGATGGGTCACGTGTTTGTGCCGCCCACTCGTGTCGCTTAGCATAGTCATCCAGCTACCTCGGTGCAACCTTTTGGACATAAAAACACTATTGTGAGGTGTGAGGTATTCAGAATAGACTGGAAATGAGTGGAAATTAAGGTTATTGAGGTTAATAATAGCATAGGAGCAGAAAAACCTACAAATTCTGTGATTTTAGCTGTTTTTATGCTTTTTTTCAAAAAAATACAGATCCAAAACACAAAACCCAGAACCCAAAACACGGAAGGGTGGTTTTGGCAAAACCAATCCAGATCCAAAACACGAAGAAAGATCCAGATCCAAAACCAAAACACAAAACACGAAAAGTGGCCGGTGCACACCCCTAATATATATATATATTCCCAAAAATAACTGGACAGCACTCACAGAATCTTATAAAGTGCTATATTCAATGATGCCACAGGGCGACGTTTCGAGGTGTAACCCTCTTTTTCAAGCTTCCAGCATAGCCACAAAGACAGATCTGTCTTTGTGGCAATGCTGGAGGCTTGAAAAAGAGGGTTATATTGTACATAGCACAGTAGTGTGTCTGAATTTAACTAAAATGGCCAATGGGGGAAACTCCCCCAATCCTCTGTGGAGACCGAAGCCATCAGCCACCACTGACCGCTCCGCCACCAGCCCCTTGGCAGGCCGCTTGATGTCACACCAGCCTGGCAGCTGCATATGTATATATATATCCAACATATATTACATATATATATAATGTATATATTAAGTATAACACACACATATACATATACAGTCAGGTCCATAAATATTGGGACATTGACAGAATTTTCATATTTTGGCCTCTATTCACCACCACAATGGCTTTGAAATGAAACAAACAAGATGTGATTTAACTGCAGACTTTCAGATTTAATTTGAGGGTAATTACATCCAAATCAGGTGAACGGTGTAGGAATTACAACGGTTTCTATATGTGCCTCCCACTTTTTAAGGGGCCAAAAGTAATGGGACAAACTAAACAATCCTAAATCTAAACTTTCACTTTTTAATACTTTGTTGCAAATCCTTCGCAGGCAATTTCAGCCTGAAGTCTGGAACGCATAGACATCACCAGACGCTGGGTTTCATACCTGGTGATGCTCTGCTAGGCCTCTACTGCAAATGTCTTCAGTTCCTGCTTGTTCTTGGGGCATTTTCTCTTCAGTTTTGTCTTCATCCAGTGAAATGCATGTCAATCGGATTCAGGTCAGGGGATTGACTTGGCCATTGCATAACATTCCACTTTTTAGCCTTAAAAAACTCTTTGGTTGCTTTTGCAGTATGCTTCGGGTCATTGTCCATCTGCACTGTGAAGAGCCGTCCAATGAGTTCTGAAGCATTTGACTGAATATGAGCATATAATATTGCCCAAAACACTTCAGAATTCATTCTGCTGCTTTTGTCAGCAGTCACATCATCAATAAATACAAGGGAACAAGTTCCATTGGCAGCCATACATGCCCACGCCATGACACTACCACCACCATGCTTCAATGATGAGGTGGTATTTTTTGGATTATGAGCAGTTCCTTTCCTTCTCCATACTCTTCTCTTCCCATCACTCTGGTACAAGTTGATCTTTGTCTCATCTGTCCATAGGATGTTGTTCCAGAACTGTAATGGCTTTTTTAGATGTTGTTTGGCAAACTCTAATCTGGTCTTCCTGTTTTTGTGGCTCACCAATGGTTTGCATCTTGTGGTGAACCCTCTATATTCACTCTTGTGAAGTCTTCTCTTGATTGTTGACTTTGACACATATACATATACCTCCTAGAGAGTGTTCTTAATTTGACCAACTGTTGTGAAGGGGTTTTTCTTCACCAGGGAACTAATTATTTTGTCATCCACCACAGTTGTTTTCCGTGGTCTTCCGGGTCTGTTGGTGTTGCTGAGCTCCTCGGTGCGTTCTTTCTTTTTAAGAATGTTCCAAACAGTTGATTTGGCCACACCTAATGTTTTTGCTATCTCTCTGATGGGTTTGTTTTGATTTTTCAGCCTAATGATGGCTTGCTTCACTGATAGTGACAGCTCTTAGGATCTCATATTGAGAGTTGACAGCAACTGATTCCAAATGCAAATGTCACACCTAGAATCAACTCCAGACCTTTTACCTGCTTAATTGATAATGAAATAACGAGGGAATAGCCCACACCTGTCCATGAAATAGCTTTTGAGTTGATAGTCCCATTACTTTTGGCCCCTTAAAAGTGGGAGGCACAAATTGAAACCGTTGTAATTCCTACACCGTTCACCCGATTTGGATGTAATTACCCTCAAATTAAATCTGAAAGTCTGCAGTTAAAGCACATCTTGTTTGTTTCATTTCAAAACCATTGTGGTGGTGAATAGAGGCCAAAATCTGAAAATTCTGTCAATGTCCCAATATTTATGGACCTGACTGTATATATATATATATATATATATATATATATATATATATATTTATTTCATCTATTCCTCAACACAGCTTCTACTCTGGCTGCTTTATGTGTGTGTCTGTAAACACCAGGATTGAAAATGGTTGCAAGAAAATATTTTAATTTTTTTAGATTAGTCTGACACTACTTTATTTGATGACTCCTCGTTCAATTATATTGATGACAATCATGGGCATATTAATATATATCCATATAAAAATATATATATATTCAAACAAAAAATGACATATTTTTATTACACATTTTAAAAACACAAAGCAAAAGTATTTTTGGAAATTATTTTTTTTTTAAAATTCCATAGACAAAATCAATCATGTACCTACGGTTTTTGTTAACATACAAGGGGAATAATATATATTTACCCAGCCCCAAAGCCACCTCTACCTCGTGCAAAAGGCATTTGAACCGTAAAAAATGCCCACACAAACTTATAAATCATTGTAGACGCTTCAATATTGCGTGAGGAAACTTCCTTTTAAAATCCTTTAGCATTCTTACAGCTGCGCTGTTTATATAGTTCCCCCATATGCAGTGCCCACAGTAGTGGTCTGCCTATGCATTGCCCCCAGTAGTAGTCCCCAGTAGTAGACCCCACTATGCAGTGCTCACAGTAGGAGTCCCTCCTATGCATTGCCTCTTGTAGTAGTCCCCACAGTAGTGCCCCCGTTTAGGTCTGGAGGCACTGCATAAGGGCCCAGCCTTTAGACACTGCATAATGGGGCCAGTCTGGGGACACTGCATAATCATGCCAGTCTGGGGACACTGCATAATGGGGCCACTCTGGGGACACTGCATAATGGGGCCACTCTGGGGACACTGCATAATGGGGCCAGTCTAGCGGGACTGCATAGGGGCAAAACAAAAGGAGTAATGCAAAAAAGGGAAAACTACTGGGGGCACTGTATAAAGGACACAAATACAGGGGGCACTGCATATGGGGATAACTACAGGGGACACTACATAATGGGCACTTCTAAGGTCAGGGTTTAAAACACTTTATTTTTGCTAAGGCCCCACCTGGCTACTTCTTGATACCACACGGCTGGCAAAATTTTCTGGGGAGAACACTGCCAATGAAGCACTAGGATCAACCATCTGACCATATGTGGCGTTTCCCACGAGGCTGTTTCTGCCTGCTGCCACGCCCTGCCCTATTTTGAAAGGGCAGAAAGTACATTCCCATCTAGTGTGGCACCCCACTCCTTCATCCACAATGTCATACACACCATACAGCACTAGGATCAGCCATTTGACCTTATAAACAGTGCTACATTAGAATACAATAATAGGAAAAACCATTTCCAGTGCAGCATAATACTGGACTAGGATCAGCCCTATTACACCACTTAATATATCTATCTAGCTGACTAACACACATCACACATGTGGCTCCCAGCAAAACAGACAGACAAGATAAACAAAATAAAAATACACTTTTGGATTCCCATTGCAAAAATAAATAAACAAAATAAAGCAGGAAGAACACAACCTTAAACCTGCTAGACACACAAGTAAATCATATTACATTACACCAGCAATTAAAATCAGTAACAATCCACTCACCTGTACCTAGAAACCGCTATTTCTTCCTCTTCTCTTGGTCAGGAGGAGGAGGATGGTAATCCTCATCTTCATCTGATGCCGGAGAGCTGGATTACTGCTGAGTTGCCATCTCCTACTGCAGAGACTGACGCACCTCGAATTCGCTTAAATACTGGCGTAGAGAGCTCCAAATTCTCCCTGTGGAGAGAAATGATACAATTCCCGCCCTCGCCAAACGTTGTTGATTTCGCATTCGACATAGGTGAATTTATGGGAAATTGAATTAGGTGAATTAAAAAAATTAAATTTGCATTTTTAGGAGGCGAACATGGCGAGTACAATAATTTGTCGAAGCGTACTTGCAATTCGCACCTAATTGAATACTCCTCTATGTATGATGCATATAATGGGTTACTGTGATCGTTGGTCCTGTATATGCTGGAATTATGACACACAATACACTATGTATGACACATATAATGGGTTACTGTGATTGCTGGTCCTGTATATGCTGGAATTATTACACACAATACACTATGTATGACACATATAATGGGTTACTGTGATTTCTGGTCCTGTATATGCTGGAATTATTACACACAATACACTATGTATGATGCATATAACAGGTTAGTGTGATCGCTGGTCCTGTATATGCTGGAATTATGACACAGAATACACTATGTATGACACATATAGTGGGTTACTGTGATTGCTGGTCCTGTATATGATGGAATTATTACACACAATACACTATGTATGATGCATATAATGGGTTACTGTGTTCCCTGGTCCTGTATATGCTGGAATTTTGACACACAATACACTATATATGACGCATATAATGGGTTACTGTGATTGCTGGTCCTGTATTTGCTGGAATTATTACACACAATACACTATGTATGACACATATAATGGGTTACTGTGATTGCTGGTCCTGTATTTGCTGGAATTATTACACACAATGCACTATGTATGACGTATATAATGGGTTACTGTGATTGCTGGTCCTGTATACGCTGGAATTATTGCACACAATACACTATGTATGATGCATATAATGGTATACTGTGATCGCTGGTCCTGTATATGCTGGAATTATGACACACAATACACTATGTATGACACATATAATGGGTTACTGTGATCGCTGGCCCTGTATATGCTGGAATTATGACATACAATGCACTATGTATGACACATATAATTGGTTACTGTGATCGCTGGCCCTGTATATGCTGGAATTATGACACACAATACACTATGTATGACACATATAATGGGTTACTGTGGGCCTGATTCAGACCCACTCACGAGCGTAGGACGCTCGCAAGCGGGTCAATGGTGCCCTAATGCACATGCGCACGATGGAGGGAGCAAAGCCGTCGTTATGGGTCTCGCACCAAAGGGGGCGTGCTGTCGATGGTGACTGACAGCACGCCCCCTTTGGTGGGCGTGCCGGGGGCATGGCTGCCAGACGGAGGCGTTCCCATGGGAACGCCTACCGTCTGAGTCCGGCCCCACTGACATCAGTAATGATGTCAGTGAGAGTGATTTTGGCTCTGATAGAGCCAAAATCACTCCTGGGCTTGCGGCAACGAGACCCTACCGCAGGGTCTCGTCGCAAGCCCGATCAAGACCATCGCGACCATCATCGTGGACGCTCGCTATAGCTGCGGGTGGTAACCCACAATATGCGAGCGTCCATGAGGCCGCTCCAAGAACAGGTAGGAGGGCCCTGATTCAGAGCGAGCGCTCTGGTCAGAGCGTTCGGCTCTGAATCAGGCCCAGTGATCGCTGGCCCTGTATTTGCTGGAATTATGACATACAATGCACTATGTATGATGCATATAATGGCTTACTGTGATCCCTGGTCCTGTATATGCTGGAATTATTACACACAATAAACTATGTATGACACATATAATAGGTTACTGTGATCGCTGGTCCTGTATATGCTGGAATTATTCACTTTGTATGACGCATATTAAAGCTGGATAAGTGCTAATTATGCCCTCTTCATGGACTGGCCACACTCACTCTAAAGTCAAGTATTTGGAAACCCCCCTCTAGAAATCCTACATTTGCCACTGGTGGGGGTCACTTGGCGCTGGGTCATACCTACACCCCGCCATCAGCACAACGTGTGCGGCGGGCGCGCTTATGCAATTCACGTGTTCTTCCCCGGCAGCTTTCTCTAGGTGATGCTGCACCTGTAGTGCAGCATGTTCCATTACCTTCCTCCCACCCCGTACTCACGGGTCCCGCGCCTATGCTTGCTCCTCCTAGTTTGTAGCCATCCCTACCTGCAGCACACACTGATCCTTTCATGGCTGCAAATGCGTTACTGGCTTTGGCAGGTGCTTTGGCACCTTTGTTGGCAGCGCAGTCCACGTCGGCCTTCCCAGTGTCGGCGCAGCCATCTACACACTTACAGGAAACTTCCCCCCCCCCTTGACAGGTTAGCTTGCGCGGCGTTGTGCATTGCGGCACTGCAGCCATATCGCGTGGTTTGCTCAGGCACGTGCGTGATCGTATCACTAGAGTTAAGTACGCGGAGGTATTCAAGCTTGCTCTAAAGGCACATGTCTGCTAGCAGACCTCAAAGCGACTGCGTGATTGCAACATTGTGGTCGTGCGGGCGTTTGTCAGTCTGTGGGGTGCGAGCAGTCATTCATTGTGGGCACATCAATCATCTACTAACATGCTGAACCTGACGATATCGCCAGGTTGTACAGCACATCTACACGATGATAGATGTCTAAACGACCAGCGGGAGTTGTTCGGTCGCTCAAATGAATCGTCTGTTGGATGTGTGCCTTATGGTGCATATACACAGTCGGATTTGTCGGATCAACGATTTGAATGATTTGAATTCCGTCAACGATTTGGCTTCTGCTCAATCTTTTTCCAATCGTAGTGGCCGCGAAAATTTGGGGGGAGAGCCTGCGCAACTCTAGCTTAGTATTCTGATGCGACAATATGGGGGTCAGCGTAACCAGTGGATTGAAGGGGTGTGCACCGCTCCTACTGCAGCAATATGGATGCTTTACAGATTGCCGATCTTTCCCTGCCATGAAATATAGCAGACACAAGACGCAATCGTGAAGGGAGGGCGGGAGAACAGAATCAAAGAGGCTGGATATCTCTTCAGATATTACCCATACTCAGAGTAACCACTCCCCCTTAACAACAAACAACCTATCCTGTGACTTACACAACTGCCAATTCTAAATGACCACTCTTTTCACTTTATTAACCCCAACCATCCCTGTCTAGAGGTTTATATGCCCTCTGGCCCTGATTCAGAGCCGGACGCTCTGACAGAGCGCACGCTCTGAATCAGGGCCGTCCCTGCTCCTTTTTGGAGCAGCCTCCTGGCCGCTCGCATAGCTGTGGGTGACCACCCACAGCTATAGCGAGCAGCCAAAATGATGGTCGCGATGGTCAAGACCATCGCGACCATCAGGCTTGCGACGAGACCCTGCGGTAGGGTCTCGCTGCCGCAAGCCCAGGAGTGCTTTTGGCTCTATCACTAGTGATGTCAGTGGGGCCGGCCCCAGATGGTAGGCGTTCCCATCTGGGCAGCCACACCCCTGGCACGCCCACCAAAGGGGGCATGCTGTCAATCACCAGCGACAGCACGCCCCCTTTGGTGCGAGACCCATAATGACGGCTTGGCCGTCGTTATTCTGGTCTCGCGTATGCGCACGACGGAGGCGCCTCTGTCGTGCGCATGCGCACTTGGGCACCATCGACCCGCTTGAGAGCGCTCGTGAGCGGGTCAGAATCAGGCCCTCTGTTCTATGCAAACCTCGGTTATCTTAAACTCTCTATTGTCAGATGATGGATATAACCATAAGTTCTTTAAAACCATATTTTCCCAAAATAAAGACACAAACCAAGTTAATGCCATTCAAAGATAATAGTTCAGCTTTACTTATTTACATTAATGAGTATGGTGGCAGAGGAAAGAACGGCAAACCACCAGTGACTCTTTTTGACTTAGGCAAAAGATGTCCACAACTTACCAGGGCCAATATCCCAATTAATGGTAAGTGTGATATAAAATACTTGCAAGGACCACTGTCCCTTTATATCAAGTAAGACACCCATGCCAATATAAAATACTTGCAAGGGCCAACTCTCTCTTTCTAGCAAGTGAGACGGTATCCAACACCCATACCAATGCACCATTTCGGCCCAGTGGATTGAAGGGGTGTGCACCGCTCCTACTCCAACAATATGGACGCTTTACAGATTGCCCGTCTTTCCCACCACACATAGGGCCTGATTCAGACCCACTCGCAAGCGGCTGTCCGCTCGCAAGTGGGTCGATGGTGCGCATGCGCCAGACGCGACAAGCGAAGGACTTTCCTTCGCTCGTTGTGTCTGATCAAAGGGGGCGTGCTGTCGATGTTGATTGACAGCATGCCCCCTTTGGTGGGCGTGCCTCCCAGACGGGGGCGTTCCCAAGGGAACACCTACCGTCAGAAGCCGGCCCACTGACATCACTAGTGATGTCAGTGGGAGTGATTTTGGCTCTGATAGAGCCAAAATCACTCCGGGCCTTGCGGTTGAGAAACTCAACCGCAGGCTCCGGCTCGCAGTGGCGATGGTCGCGATGGTCAAGACCATCACGGCCATCAACCTGCACGCTCGTATAGGCTGTGGGTGGTGACCCACAGCTATACGAGTGTCCAGGAGGTCGCTCCATAATTATGGAGGACGACCCTCATTCACAGCGTGCGCTCTGCTCAGAGCGTCCGGCTCTGAATGAGGGCCATAGTTCCCAGTAAGGAACCAGGCCCGCCACCATACTACCTAGCTTACTAAACCCTCCAACACTGAAAATTGCTCCTCAAAGAACAAACAATTCCTCTCCTCCATGAGTTGAACCCCAACCCTGCAAAAAAGGTAAGCATCCTGGACTCTGAGTAGTTGATGATGCACCACAATCCCATCCTACTCGTGTTTGACTACCCACTTGTCCACCATTTTCACAACCCCGCTGAACCTGCATCACCGAGCCTGACACAGATCATTCCCCCCCTAGAAGTATCACTAACACACAAGGAAACCCAAAGGAATCTGCTGCCGTCTGTAGCCTGGGCAACAAAGCAACCCACAAAATACGCCTATGACCTAACTACCGCACCATATCCCACCATGGGAAAAATAGAGGAACCGGATGAAAAACGAAACTGTGGAGCTCTAAATATAAGTAAGTGACCAACCAGTCAGAAGAGCCTAGAATCCAGGAAATCATCTGTAGTACACACAAACAAATATGAGGAACATGTAACTATGGAAACCATCATCGAGGGAGGGATGGGGGAGGGAAAGGGGGGGAAGGAGGACTTGACCCGAGGTGAAAACCTACAAAAAACTTGCTGGATTCTTTTAATTTTTGTTAGTATTGCCATTCACTTATTTTTTTGTTGTTTATTTGTCTACATTCAGAATTACTATTTTATATTAGCCAATCGTCCTAAGCTGGGCAAAACATAGGGCAAAATCCATCGAGACCGGAAAGGTGGCAAGTTGGCCGAAGCACTCAAGTCCACAAACAATGTTACACATCATGATTCCACATGAATATATCTTAGATAGGCATTGGACTTCCATATTCACAGAGCCTGTATCTCCTGCTGAGCTGTGACTCTGCAAGAAAGTCTCTCACTGCTGCCACAAAGCCTGATAGGCAATCAAGGTCTGAGGGGCCAAGGGCCGACATGCAAGACTCTCCATGTTGGCTCAAGAACTGGAAGGGTACCAACTGTGCTGACGACTCCAGGCCTGGCAACAGAAGTGACATGATAGATCCCAGGGGTGGCGGTAGGAGTGACTGTGGGGAGTCCGACCACATCGACATCTGAAACAAAAAGAACACAGGGGCAGTATCTTGCGAACTCCTCGGTACCCTGCAGTCAGGCTATGCGCAGGCGCAGTAGTGGAAAGAGCAAAAAAGACAGAGAGAGCAACAGGCAAAGAAGAGAGAGACAGACCACAGATCCTCCCTAACTGCTGAATGAGTGTACCCAAGTGCGCCGGCATGGCTGATGCTGGAGGCACAGACGATGACATCCCTTGTTGCAACAGTGCCCCCTGACTGCTGTGACAGCAGGGGCATCGAAGCATCCCCACTGACACTGGCAGCGCTGCGAAGGCTCCTGAGTCAAGGGACGAAGTATTCCCTGATACTGGCAACCACGCATCAAAGCTGCTACAAAAAGCTGCCTCGGTTCTTCCAAGCCAGTAGGAGCCCGCAGTCTACGGCATGGGGGAACCCAAGCCAGGGTCATTTCCCGGTATAACAGAGGGCTGTGTATAATATACGGTGTGTTTTGAAGAGCATTGCATATGAGGTGGTGGACTCGGGTCAAACCTGCTTCTGTATGCAAGATATATAGACAATTAGGTCTTATTTGGGACGGGGATGAGACCGCAATTTAAATTGTGTAGCTCATCTAAATTCCATGAACACATATTTGGAATATAAAAACTGTCAACACAAAACTTTTAAAATAAAAACAATATTCCCAAAGGCCAGTTCCTGCATCTTAGGAGGCACTGGTCCAGTGAGGAGATGTTTGAAATAATCCCAGCAGTTGTATTAGAGCTTTGTGTAACATGACTATCCCCATAATGATTCAGACAAAGGGCCTGATTCAGAGCCGGACGCTATTTGCGGTCGTTCGTTCTGAAAAAAGGGGTGGCTATTCAAATGAACCGTTCGCTCTTTGCGGTCTGTTCACGCCTCTAGGTCTGAACGAGCGAACAAAACTTGCGGTCGTTTTTTTGGAAACTACGCCCCCTGGCCGCTCGCATCCTACGTCATGTCCTCTATTTATTAGATTAATCGAGTACATCGACCAGCGTATGAACTGCTCGCTATTCTTGTGGTTGGTTTTTCCTACTGCAATCATGCGAGCAGTTCTGACTATAAAATAACCCAGGGACATGGTCAATGACGCTGCTGTATTAATTATGCACACGCATAAAACGCCCGTTTTGACCTTTAAGCACACCTGCGTTCGGATCTCCCCTCCCCGTTTTCAAGCACCTTCCCCTGTTACCACCCACATACGCCTCCTCCTGTCACTCAAAATAGCAGGCATTCACTATTTAGCGAACAAACGATTTTCGGCCGCACTAACTGGTTCGCGCATGCGTATTACGATCTGTACGCATGCACAGTTGGGCAAACATCGCTCGGAACGAACGAGCGGCCGCTTACGAGCGGCTCTGAATCAGGCCCAAAGCTCTTTAAATAGACAGTGGTATATAAAGACATCCTCCCATGGGTAAGAAAACCAATCCACGGGCACAGGCTAAAGGGAACAGGAGCCTAACTTACGTGAATTAATACAATTCAGCTACAGAAAGTATCAGGAAAATCATAAGGACCAAAGAAAATGCTAAATTAATAAAGATGGATCACTTTTATTTTTTTTTGTTTTTCTTTGTTTTGACATCTACCAAAGGAGATGTCACCTCAATAGCATCATACACAATTAAAGAGGTATTCCAGCTAAAAGGTATTCTGAACTGCAAATCAAAACCTGCACTTGTGGCATACAATATTTAGGTTTGCACTATTCATACACCAAATATGTGGTTATTAGAACATAAATGAGGTGCAATCCAAGGACTACAGTCACATAGTGTCCCTATGCATGTACGTTTAGGACCAAGAGGTGGTCTAAAATTCTAACTGTGAAAGCGAGTAATCAAATTAAGTTTAATAGAAGAGGAGGTGATAAGTTCCCAATACTTAGAAGCATTTCAGATAGTAGATTAAATTCCCCGGCCCCCAATGGTCTCTATGACAGTATAGAGCTAAACAACGTTGAAAATTATTTCAGGTACAGTATATTGGAAATTGTAGACTGTGAGCCTGTGTTACCAATTCACAAGATGACAACAACTTCAGCGGATGGGGAGGGGGAGCTCTTACTCTCTTTAGGTCCCTACATGTCCATTAGGTCCCATGTCACTCCCAATCTCTATTTGACTTAAAACCCATCTACTTTAGACTGCAATCTGATTTGATATAACTGCATCCCTCTACAATTATTTATAATATATTATACTGCTGGCTTACCAATACATAAGTTATAACAGACATAACAATATACACCTAATTAATACCAGAAAGGACCAAATTAATTAGCACTTTTACCACTATGAGGGGAATTCAATATGAAACGTAAACTTCGCTGTCGAATAAAGGGCGCGCGCCCGCTTATCCCCATATTCAATATGAAACTAACGAAAACGGGAGCCTGCGAAGTGGGATTTGCGTAAAGTTACGAAATTTTCCTTAAAAAAATTGTAGGACCCCCCTAAAGTTGTAAAATCATGGGGGATCACTATGGGTACCCCCGTTTTAGCCTGCAAATGAAAGTCGGGGATTTAAATAGCCGCAGCAGGTGTTTTTTTCCCGACATTGAAGAAGTGTTGCAGAAGAGCACTTAGGTTATTTTTTTCGTTTTTTTAAGTGGTCCCATCAAATTTGGGGTACATGAAAATGGGTACTAGCATATTTTTATGTCCCTAAAGTAAGTTTTTAAAAATTCTGCAACTATGCACCTGCCGCTAATAGCCTATTCTAGAAAACACCTGCCGCATACTTACAGAATAGCCCTGAACCTATTTCCCTATTTTTAAACACTTTTTTCCCATTTTTTTTTTCACCCCAATTTTTAAATTAATTTTTTTGGGTGTCCCTATTTTTTTTATTTTATTTTTTTGACAGTTATTTTTAAAATGTCATTCCCAGGGGTGCAGGCTATTTTTTTTAAGCCTGTACCCCTAAACCCCAATTCTGCACTTTTTTTCGCCACCTATTCAGTGGTGAAAAGTTATCCCCGTTTTTTTTCAAAGACTTTTCGAACCTGCGAAAAGTCTTTGAAATTGAATACAGTGTAAAACTAAAACCTGCGATAATGACGTCATAGGTGCGATATTAACGCAAAAAACGGAGTTTTCGCTCCATATTGAATTCCCCTATTAGTGTATCATCCTCAGCCTTGTATTATTGAAAGTGCATGTACTAATAAATACACCGTTTATGAAATGAATTACCAATTGCCAGGAGGCGTGTAGATAGCGCTCCCCTATGCTAAATAGAAAAATCCTATATATAAAATTGCTGACTCTGACCAGCATCCTGGCTCCATCCCCCGCCGCAAAAGATGGCCACCGCAGCAGCGTAAGCCGGCGCCATGAATGTCCATGAGGCCTCCTCCTATCCCCTGAAACCTCGCTGTTAACAGTCCCAGTGCAGGACACAGCTGAGGGAAAGGGGGAGGGCACCGCCGGAACCTGCGCTGACAGCCGCGCCGATAGCAGCGGCGAGCACACAGCAAAAACCGAGGGGACATAGGAGAAACTGCGCACGCCTCACCGGATCGCCGGGAGGATGGGCGCGGCCGCCCATAAGGGAAAGAAGGGGCCATGAGTAAGGGGGGATAAGTAAGGGGCTGGAGGGCTAAGGCAAGCACTATCCCAATTCTGGCTGCATTAGACAGACAGGCAGTGATGGCGCTGGGAAATATTCTCAGAATCCCATACTGGGATGCAAACCCCAGTCACACAATATAATAATGCAGTGTAATGTCCACTGCACCAGCACGGTATTGCAGTGAGATATAGGAAGAGAGGAAGATGAGAGACAGGAGGAAGTGGTGAGGAAGGAATTACACCGAGAGAAAGAAGTGAAGCTAGAATACAGAAAGAAGAAAGAGGGAGGTTAGGGACAGATGGCCTGATTCAGATCCGCTCGCGAGCGCACAGCATTCGCGAGAGGGTCGATGTTCCCCCACTGCACGTGCGCTGCCTCTTGCATGCGCGAGCCCCAGTAAGCTCCATCGCTCACTACAAGACGGGGCGGCTGTCGATTTTGATTGACAGCTCGCCCTGTTTTGTAGGCGGGGAAGGGGGGTGGCTGCACAAACGTAGGAGTTCCCCTAGGAACGCCTGCCGTTTGTGGGCGGCCCTACTGACATCACATGTGATGTCAGTAGTGGACTTCCTGCTCTATTAAAGCAAGAAGTCTACTTGGGCTTGTGGAAGCCGAGACCCTCCCGCAGGGTCTCAATGCAAGCCCGATGGTCGGGATAATCGCGACCATCCCCAGGCCGCTTTCACTAGCCGAAACTAAAAAAAAAATTGCCCTGATTCAAAGCGAGCGCTCGCAAACAGCGAGCGCCTTTGAATCAGGCCCAGAGTTAGAAAGAAAAAAGTTCATAGAAATTTTAGGCCTTATAAATGACATAATGAGATCTGCAACCTGTGACCATTCAGTCTGCATAAACCTTCTATCGGATGAGGAGTTGTCATGTGTGCAAACCACTTATCATACTAAGATAAAATAAAGACACTGAGACGTGGATTTGGCAGATAACTTGATGGCGATTTATTGGAGCAATAATAATTATTATTTATTTATTATTTATTTAAGGATGTATGGTGGCAAAGAAAGGACGGCCCGAAATCAGCCATCTGCTATGCCCACACACAAACAACAAAAGGCATAGCAGGCGTAGATCGCCCAGAGTGCATACACATAACCATGTAAATCATGTCAACAACAAAAGGTAACGCTCACCCCCATCTTGACTTCCCACCCGGTTAGGTGGTGATACTGCCCCCCGTTAGGTTGGTACAGCCAACTACCAGTCAACGAAGGGAGCGCCCTTAAATCATAATTGCACCCGGACTGGCGACCTGCCGTTCTTTCCCGCCACAGCAAGGTTCTGCTTATAGAACCGCCGCACCACCACCATACCAAGTACTACCCCAATAACGCCAACTCCTCAAAAAGATCCCCAATAAACAATGACAAACCCTCCTCTGTTAAATGAACTCCATCAGGTCTATACATATAACTAAATCGAAATTGAATGTTCTTATGGTAAATGACACGGCCATAATTGGCCATCACAAATTTGGCAACTGCGAAATTAAGTTTCTTCCTAGCTTCGTCATTAGCAGGAAAACTCCCAACCCCACGCCAGACCTGTCGAGGTACAATGCAAGACCAAATTAATTTACACAAGGGCCAGGCCGATAGTACCCTCGCCAAATCGTTGACAATATCAACTCGTAATTCTACAGTGGACCTCTGCCCTAAGTCGTTGCCTCCTAAATAAGCCACCAAAATACGTGGCCTACCAAAAAGCCTTGCATACTCTAACAGTTTAGGACAAAAGGAATGCCATCTCATACCTCTGGAACCTATCCAACGGACCCTAGCTGAATATTCAAAAATTGGAGCTTGATCTGAACTCATAAACCTAGCAGCCCAGAAAATATATGAGTGGCCTATCACCCAAATGTCCTGCGTGTCAAAGAGCAATCCTAAAGGTGGAGGAAAGCAGTAAATAAAAAATTAGTAATTGTCATAAAACAATAAAATTTTATGGTGTATTAGTGGGATCTGATAGAACATAAGTGAGTATCTGCCAAAAAGAAAAATTTTCTATTGGTCGCCGACTTTACTATTTAAAGTGGCTAAGACAAACAGAAGACACAAAGGGGAAGAATGGGTGGGGGGGAATTGGGAAAAAACAGGTGAACTCGGCAAGAGGTAAAATAAAAACCTGCTGAGGGATGGACTATGGCCTAATTAAATGATTGAGAATAGCCGAACTGAATCCGTCAGTTCAGGTAAAAATTGTAAAATCCCTCAAGACTCCCATTGCCAGCAATGGCGAGTAGCTAATCCCGAGTAGGTGACAAGACAGGACAGTACATGAGACAAGACAAAAACCAGGCAAGCATAAAATATAAACGTAACCGGAACAGACTGTGAAATGACTTTAAACAAAGGGCCTTAACGCCTAGGTCGAATGTAACCTTTATAACTATCCGATTTCCAACGTCCTAGGGCCTTAATTTCTGATGCCGAGAAACCCGCAGCTGCTGCCGAAGTTGCGGCTCAGATCCGAAACGAGTGTGTACCAAAATCTTGAGGCGGGAGGCCTAAAACGGATACACACCTCTTCAAAAACCAACCAAACTGGTATTTGGTAAGCGGAGTCCTGTCCATATGAATGAGTCATGAACCAGGAACATCCGGCCGCAATAACTCATACCGCATAGCTAGTGCCACGGGGCAGATCTGTTCGTCCCTAGATGGACCCAACGAGATCCACCTACCCCTACCAGTCTGGTCGGTCTTCGACCGCCGAATCCTACAGAGAACAGACCTCTCACTGACCAGGATATCCGAGAGGAGCATGGCGGCATCAACCCATTTGGATGATGCCACCAGCTCCGATACCCTCAAGGTGCCGTGAAAAGCCTCCAAAAACACCACTTGAATCAGGACCGCCTCATATGCAGTAAGAGCCACTCCGAGAACTGCCCCTAATACTGCCGGAAGCAGATGAGCGTCCACAGGTCTCCTACGGTCAGCTACTGGCCGGGAGACCCGTGCCCAACCCTTTAGAGCCTTCACAATCAGAAAACTTTTAGTAAAGTCAGGTTGGCCCTTCAATTTACAATAAAATGCAATGCCCCCCAAAGAGCGCGCAACAGAAGCCCTGGATCTGCCAGCCAAACGGAGACTCCAAATAAAAGAAAGCATCGAACGATCCTGACTCTTACCTGCCTGTTTGCTGCTACGGGAATAATCTTCCCATTCATTCCATGCCTGCCGATATGCTCGCAACGTGGAGGGGGCTAGAGACTGTTCAGCTAAGCCCTCCATGCCGGCTCGATCACCTGCCGAACATAAGAGGGGCAAAGCACAACGTCAGCACCAGGGGCCACAGATCGGAACCTAGCCCACTGGAAACGTGATAACGCATCGGCTATCTCATTCTCCACCCCAGGAACGTGTCTTGCCTTAAACATGATGTTACAGCGCAAACATGTGAGCACAGCTGCGCTAGCCAGCAGGGAAGCCGCACATTGCTGATTGTATCGCATGGACCGCGCCCAGGTTGTCACACCTGATAATGATGCTGCGATTGCGTAACCATTCCCCCCAGATTTCCAAGGAAACCATAATGGGAAAGAGTTTGAGAAGGAGTAAGTCCTTAATCAAACCCTTTCCCACCCATTCTTCCAGCCAACGGCCAACGCACCAGGAGCCATCAAGGTAACATCTGAACCCCGTGGTGCCTGCTGCGTCGGTGAACAGCTGCAGCTGCAAATTGTCAGCGGCAGGAGACATCCACAACCGAACGCCATTAAAATCCCGAAGAAACGAGACCCAGACAGAGAGGTCCTGCTTAATCTCTGAGGATAAACGTAGCAAATGTCTCGGTTAGTGACACCAGCCGTGGCCCTTTCCAATTTACGTGAAAAAACTCTGCCCATTGGAATTACTTTACAGGCCCAGGAGGGATTGCGCCTGCCGCAGGGTAATTCTACTGGAAGCCGTGCATTCCGCTATGGCATTACGCAACTTGACAGGCTTATCGAGAGGAATGCGACAAGAACCCACCGAGGTACAGATCTCGATACCCAGGAATGACAAGCAAGGGGAAGGGCCCTCCGTTTTGCCCGCAGCAACGGGAACTCCAAATGAAAAAACAGCGCTCGTAAAGAAAACAAAAGATAACTGCATCTGCCTGAACCGGAAGGGCCGACACACAGAAAGTCATCGAGATAGTGGGCTATCCCATGACTACCGCAAAAATTAAGTAAATAAATTCTGCGCACCAGTGTAGGAAGGTGCTAAAATGCTCGAAAAACACACAGGACACAGAACACCCCATAGGCAAGCATTTGTCTATGTAATATCCGTTGTCCAAGCTAAAAACCCATAAACTGGAATGACTCTGCACCAAAGGAAGTAGACGAAAAGCTGACTCAACATCTATCTTAGCCATCAGTGCGCCCAGACCATAACACCTAATGACGTCCAAAGCATCGTCAAAAGACTGGTACACCACTGAGGAAACCTCAACTGGTATGGCATAATTTACGGACGAGCCTGGCGGATAAGACAGATGTTGCATGAGCCTGTATTTTTCTGGAATTTTCTTGGGAACCACTCCCACCGGGGAATTCACAAGATCCCTAATGGGGGTTCTGCAAAAGGCCCTGCAATGTGCCTGACACTAACCTCGCCAGCCACTTTTTCCCTAAGAATGTGAGGCAATACAAAGGCAGACTTCAAATTTCTAGGCGAATATGTGTCGACATCCCTGCAAATAGGTAAACAAAAACCAAAACTGAAGCCTTTTAACGAAAATTCTGCATCCTGCAGAACCGGGTACCAACTCAACCATTTTGCTATCGCTGTGACACGAACAGGGGATGGAGCTTTACTTAGCACTTGTGCCTTTTGCTGGCTGTGCAGGCTGCTGCTGGGCACCCCCCTTGAAACACTTGGCAACTGGGTGGTTGCCACCACATCGCAAGCAGAGGTGACGAAAACGAAATTTTCGTCCCTGCGTACAGGTGGAATTATTAAAGGCGAAGCATTTTCTCCCAGACGCCTGCTGTTAGCCCTGACGAACTGAACTAGCTGCTTTGCTCGCATTGTACCCCTCATAGGCAGGACGTGAAGGCTGCGTGACCTCCAGCAATGTATATTTGTCGAAGTAGGAGCATAGCTGAGAATGGAGCTTCCCGGTGATAGCTGTTTTGGGCAGTGATTGCAATAATAAGCTGTGCACCCTGTAGAAATTCACTGTAGCACATGCATTCTGTCTATTTTGTAAGTTAAATGCTCAGAATACAGTATATAATACAATCTCCTCTATTGACTGATAATAATGATTCAAAGGAGATAAAAGCTAGATCTTAGGTGCTATACATAAATAAAGCAGTGTCAAATTCATTACCCCTTACTGTCAGATAACGCATCACTAAAGCATTCTATTCCCCCAATGATACCTCAATGCCCAGCATAATACTGACACTGTTTGCTGCAACTGTTTTCTACCATTAAGAGGGCATAATGAGCACTTAGACCAGCTATAAAATACATCATACGAATGTACTGAATGAAATAATTCTGGCATATACAGGACCAGCAAACACAGTAAGCAATTATATGTAGAAGTAGAGCCATCCTGTCTGAGCTGAATCTTTTTATTTCATGTGCAGGCTCCTTTACAGATCATTTGACCAAGTTGGGGAATCTGGGAGAGGGCAGAAAAAGAAACCATGCACTGTCCTGGACATAGATGCACAGATTGGTCCCCTTATGTACTGGATGGTGTATTATCCAGTATTAATAATTGATCCAATAGGTGGTCCATATCAGTGCACCCCGTACAGTGCATGTTTTCCAGATCTCCTAGTTGGTGCACAACAGTATTCATTACTGGCTTTTAAACTTTTTCTACTGGCTGACACATTTAAAAGATCAACAGGGACTGTAGTGCTATTTATTTCATTTGTGACACTGAGGGGATCCTAAAAAACATGCAACTTTAGTATTATGCTATTTCTATTGTGGTCATCATAGTGTGGGCTGAGGGGGGGGGGGGGGGTTCAGGCAAGGCACTCATAAACCCCTCCTGCATTTGCCTATGGTGCTGGCCACTGCAGCCACAAAGATGATATTGACCAGGGGCATTAAGGACTGAAGGGAAGTACCCCTCCCCCGCACTGGCACACCTTCCACAAAGCTGCTGCAGCAGCCTGAGGGGGGATAGAACTATCAATAGGGGAACCACACCTGCAGCCCCTACTAACATGGGGGCACTGTGGTGCCAGGGACCAGGGTCTGGGGAGGCTCATTACTAGGCAGGACATAGCTACAACCACCCCCAGCAGAACAAGAAATCAGAAAAGACAGTGATTGAGGACAGAAAGGAAAAGTAAAAGCAATTATATGAAGTAAATGAAAAGAATGACTAAATACAATAAGGAAAAGGAGGAGAGAAGAAGGAGAAGCACTAAGAGAGTTTTATTAAGGAAAATGACAACTGACAAAATGCACTTCCCTGTCCTGGAGGAATCTGGAACAAAGAGGCTTTCGCCCACACTTTTAGCCCATTATATAATGTTCCTGTTACAAACCCACCCCTGCTTGCCATAGGCTAACTCCCACAAGTAATTTGCATACATGCCTGCCCCCATCCTAGAGGTTTAAAACACCTCTCTTCTTATGCAATCTTTCGGTTTCTCGAACAAACAGAGAGAAAGAAATTAATCTAGAATACAGAAAGAGGGAGGTTAGGAACAGAGGGTCTGATTCAGAGCCGAACGCTCTTTCAGAGCGCTCGCTCTGAATCAGTGCCCGCCTATTGTATTTTTAGAGCGACCACCCACAGCTAGTGCGAGCGGCCAGGATGATGGTCGCGATGGTCAAGACCATCGCGACCATCGGACTTGCGACGAGACCCTTGTGGTAGGGTCTCATTGCCGCAAGTCCCAGTGGACAAGAAGTCCACCTACTGACATCACTTGTGATGTCAGTGGGGCCGGCATTAGATGGGGCAGCCATGCCCCCGGCCCACCCACCAAACGGGGCGTGCTGTCACTCAACATCGACAGCACGCCCCCTTTGGTACGAGACTTGGAGCGACGGCTTGCCTGTCGCTATCCGGGTCTCGCGCATGCGCACGACGGAGCCGCCTCCGTCGTGCGCATGCGCACTGGGCCAACATCGACCCGCTTGTGAGTGCTCAGCGCTCGCGAGCAGGTCTGAACCCGGCCCAGAATCCCTGATTCAGAGCCGGACACTCTGACAGAGCGCTCGCTCTGAATCAGGGCGTCTTTTTTTTCTACTTCAGGGTCCATAGGGTATCCACAGGATACCTTGGGGTATAGGTGTGACGTCAGTCGCAAGGCACCAAAGAGTTAAGCTTTCAGCCTCCCAGGATGCACTGGGTCCCCCTCCTATACCCCGCCCCCGAGCCAAGGCACCCCAGTTTAGTTTGGTGCCCGGCCGGAGTCGGGTGCACCTGTTGGAGTGGGGGCTAGAAGAGCCCCTGAAGCTTTTTCTTCATGCAGCTGTGGCTGCACATCTGGATGAACAGCATGGACAGTCAGTCCTGACGTCCATGCTGTCTTCCCTACACCCCGCCGGTACCAGAACGCCGGTACTGATCCGGGGATGCTGGTGGGCGTCTGGGGTCACAGCTAGCGGTGACCCCAGATGCTCCGGACCATGGCCGGATTCAAGGGGGACAGAGGTAAGCAGCGGGGTCCCGCGGTGGGTCCCCGCTGATCACATGGTCCTAAGTCCCCAGGCAGGGGGCTCCCTGGGGACTGGCTGCAGCGTGGAGCCAGGCGACCAACCTGCGCTTCCACTACCCCCTGGGACAGCGCACCGCAGCAGAGCGGTAGCGCTGCGGCGTCCCAGGGGTTAAATGCATGCCAGGGGAGCGCGCCTTCCCTGTCTCACAGCCGGCGCATCCCCCGCTGCACACAGCCCTCTCTGCACTGTGCTGACTGGTCCTGTGTCAGCGCTCCTCCCCCAGGCCAGCTTCTCTCTGCTCCTCGGCGGCCATCTTCTCTGCAACGCATGGTGAACGCTGCTGGAAGCCTGGAAGGAAGCATCGTGGTCTGGGTCCCCCCGCATACCTCTCCTCCGCTGTGGCTCAGGTCTGTGTATGCAGCGCTGTGTCCTACCAGGCCCTGTGTCTGTGTATTTGAGTGATCAGCGCTGTTAGTGCAGGAATTGTTATATCTCTGCATTGTATGTGACTGTGCTAGCGCTGCCTGTAACTTTTCTTCTCTAAACTGTCAGCTTTATTACTGTCCCTGTTCTTTCTGCTAAGCCCTTGCGGTGCGGTGCTGCAGGGTGGTCTCTCGCCTATTTAATATATAATTGGTGAGAGGGGTCACATACGTGGTGCCATCATGTCTGAAAGTGATTTTCCCCTCCGGCTACAGTGTACCACGTGTAAAGTACCGTTAGCGGAGGGGGAGGGTAGCGCGGAGGGCCTTTGCCGGCAGTGTTTGTCCATGGCGCGGCCTCTTACGGTTACAGCACCGGTACAGGAGCCGCCCTGGGCTTGTTTCGCTCAGGCGCTAACAGCTTTAGTGGGCCAGTTAGCTCCGCAGCCCGCGTTTACTCCGATGGGTTTGTCCCAGCAGTCTGTGGTGTCGTCACCCATGCAGGGTTTCCCACGACAATTGGTGGTACCCCACAGTCTCCCTATTTCCCCGCTCCCGGTTTCTCAGGAGCCAGCGTGGGTTAACTCCCTGACGAGTTCTGTACAGCACTTGTCGGATGTATTGCAAGGGGAGTCTGTGATGCGGCCTCATAAACGGCCGGTGGCGTCTCTGTCTGCTCCTTATGAGGATGACGAAGGGACGTCTGATGATGGGGAGATTCTGGATCCTTACGATCAGGAACCTCTCCATACTAAGGACGCTGATGCTAAGTCCAAAGTATATATTCCTGGACTTATTCGGGCAGTCCGCACAGCCTTGGTGATTGAGGACGAAGTTCCCCCAGCGGCTAAGTCTAAATATGCCTTTTTCAAAGATGTGAAGGGCGATGCCACAGTCTTTCCTCTTTTGGGTCAGTTGGTGGACCATTTAGAGGAGGCGTGGAAACAGCCTGGCAAAAGATACCAGCCGCAGAGACTCCTGGCGGTGGCTTATCCGTTCGCGGATAATTATTTTGCTAAGTGGGAATCCCCTCCACAGGTGGATTCTCACGTGACCCGTCTTGTCCGTAGTGCCACATTGCCGATGCCATCCATGTCCTCCCTTAAGGATGCTACGGACCGCAAGGTGGAAATCTGCCTGAAGTCCGCTTATTCCCTTGCGGGGGGGGCAGCACGGCCGGCTATGGCTATTTGCTGGGTTGCCAGAGCGATGGAGCGCTGGGCGGATTCATTAGAGGCTTCTTTTGATTCCGACTGTCCGGCCGAACAGGCGGAGTTGATTGGCAATCTCCGTGATTCGGCCACTTACATCAACGAGGCTGCTCTAGACATTAGTACTCTGGTGTCTAGAATTTCTTCAGCAGCGGTAGCTGCTCGTCGCACCTTGTGGCTGCGATCCTGGAAGGCGGACGCAGATTCCAAGAAGGGTCTGGAAGCCTTGCCGTTTACCGGAGAAGTGCTCTTCAGTCCGGATCTGGATAAGATTGTGGCCACGCTGGCGGCAGCCAAATCGGCTTGTCTCCCGTCGGCCGCTGCTCCTTCTGGTTCTGGACCATCGTCCTTTCGGTCATCTAGGGCCCAGGGCAGGCCCAAACCACAGTCGTTTCCTCGACAGGCTGGTCCTAAGAAATCAGCCAAGCCCCGGAAGCAGGCATGGAGTACCAGACGTCCGGCCCCCAAGCCAGATGACAAGCCTGCGACCTGACGGTCCGGGCCTCCCTTTGGGGGATCCCAGGGTGGGAGGCCACCTGCTACAGTTCGCCCAGTGTTGGTCGACCACTACGACAGACACTTGGGTTCTGGAGGTGGTTTCCCACGGATACGCCCTCTCCTTCCGGCACAGACCCCCGGCTCGATTCTTCACCACGGGTCTACCATCAGACCGGAACAAGGCTACGGAGCTGCGGAAGGTATTGCACACTATGCTCCAGGCTGGAGTTATAGTGCCTGTTCCATTCTCCCAGAGGGGCCAGGGTTTCTATTCAAATCTATTTTTGGTACAGAAACCCAATGGGTCATATCGTCCGATTCTCAACCTCAAAGCACTCAACAAGTCTTTGCGGGTCCCGAAGTTTCGGATGGAGACCCTACGGTCCATCATTCTGGCGCTGGAACCTGGGGACTACATGGTGTCATTGGACATACAGGACGCTTACCTGCATGTCCCTATTCTTTTGCGCCATCAACAGTTCCTTCGGTTTGCAATCCGCAGCGACCACTTCCAGTTTCGGGCGTTACCTTTTGGCCTGGCGACAGCACCACGTGTTTTCACCAAGGTGATGGCGGTCATGGCGGCATCTCTGCGGCTGCAGGGAGTCCGCATGTTGCCGTACTTGGACGACCTGTTATTGGTGGCAGGATCTCCAGAGCTCCTGTTACACCACTTGGACCTGACCATTGCACTGCTGCAACGGCACGGCTGGCTAATCAACTGGCAGAAGTCCACTCTAATCCCGTCTCGGAGGATTCTGCATCTTGGAACCTTATTGGACTCGGGACAGCAAAGGATCTTCGTGACGGAGGACAAGATCTCTGCTTTACAGTCAAGGGTGCGCAGTTGTCTGCACAGCCGCCGGGTGTCCTTACACTCGGCGATGAGGTTACTGGGCTCCATGGTGTCGGTGTTCGACATGGTGGAATACACCCAGTTTCACTCCAGACCTCTGCAGCACCTGATCCTGTCCAAGTGGAACGGGCTGCCTCAATCTCTGAAGTCCCAGACGATTGTGCTCACCCCGGAGGTTCGCCTGTCCCTTGCGTGGTGGTTAAAGACGACCCACCTCAACAAGGGACGTCTGTTCTGGGTTCCAAATTGGGTCCTGTTGACAACGGACGCCAGTCTTCGGGGCTGGGGAGCAGTTTCGGGTTCACACTTGTTCCAGGGCAGGTGGACGCCGACAGAAGCGGAGCTTCCAATAAATATCTTGGAACTCCGTGCGGTCTTCATTGCTCTCCAGCAGGCACAGCGGTTTCTCCAGGGTCACCCGGTGCAGGTCCAGTCGGACAATGCTACCACCGTGGCCTACATAAACAGGCAAGGAGGAACTCGCAGTCGGGCGGCTCTCGTAGAGGTCTCTCGGATCCTGGTTTGGGCGGAGCGCAATCTTCCGGCCATATCAGCGGTCTTCATCCCGGGAGTGCTAAATTGGGAGACGGACTTTCTAAGTCACCAGGACGTTCATCCAGGGTAATGGGCCCTGCACCCGGACGTTTTTCAACTACTGGTGGACAGGTGGGGTCTTCCAGAAATCGACCTCATGGCGTCCCGGCACAACAACAAGTTGCCGGTGTACGGGTCTCGCACAAGAGACGAAGGGGCATCTCTGGTGGATGCTCTGTCCGTCCGGTGGACGTTCCAGTTCGCATACCTGTTCCCTCCGGTCTCCCTTCTTCCACGGGTAATCCGGAAATTCAAACAGGAAGGAGGGACGCTCCTGTTGATAGCTCCCGCGTGGCCCAGACGGCACTGGTTCTCAGACCTTCAGGGTCTGTCCATGGACAGTCCTCTGCGGTTGCCACTACAACCGGACCTTCTGTCTCAGGGTCCTTGCCTTCACCCGGACCTGACTCAGCTGTCTTTGACGGCGTGGCTGTTGAGACGGCCATGCTGAGGTCCCGGGGGTTTTCCAGCTCTGTGGTGCGTACCATGTTACGAGCTCGGAAACCGTCTTCCGCGAGGATATACCATCGCGTGTGGCATACGTTCTTCCAGTGGTGTCGACCGAGAGGTTATGCACCGCGGGAGTTTCGTCTGTCTCGGATTCTCGCCTTCCTGCAAGCGGGACTAGATCATGGGCTTCGCCTTGCTTCTTTGAAGGTACAGGTTTCGGCCCTATCTGTGTGGTTTCACCGTAGGATTGCTACAATCCCGGATGTGCGCACCTTTATGCAAGGTGTTCTCCGTATTCAGCCGCCCTTTGTTCCACCTGTGGTGCCTTGGGATTTGGCTGTGGTCCTGAGGGCTCTCCAAGGACCGCCGTTTGAACCACTGGGCTCAGTGGATATTAAATGGCTAACAGCTAAGACTGTTTTCCTTCTGGCCATTGCTTCGGCCAGATGTGTTTCTGAGTTAGGGGCTCTTTCTTGTAGACCCCCTTTCTTGGTTTTTCATGGGAACAGGGCAGTGCTCCGCACTCGGCCCGAGTTTCTTCCCAAAGTTGTTTCCCAGTTTCATGTTAACGAGGAAATAGTTGTTCCGGCCTTTAACTCACCGGGTCTTTCCGTGGGTGAGGCCTCTTTGTGCGGGCCTTAAGGACTTATGTTGACCGCACTTCTTCGTTTAGGAAGTCGGACGCTTTGTTTGTCCTCTATGGCTTCCGTAAAAAGGGTTGGCCTGCTTCAAAGCAAACTTTGGCAGCCTGGATCCGTATGGCTATTTCTGAAGCTTATCTTCATGAAGGCCTACCGGTCCCTCCTTCTCTGAAGGCTCATTCCACTAGGTCTGTGGGTCCTTCGTGGGCAGTTCAGATCTGCAAGGCTGCTACGTGGTCCTCTGTCCATACCTTCGTGAGGTATTACAGGTTTGACACCTTCGCCTCTCAGGATGCTTCCTTCGGGCGGCGGATTCTCCTTTCTGCACAGGAGCGTCCCCACCCTTAAAGGATACTGCTTTGGGACATCCCCAAGGTATCCTGTGGATACCCTATGGACCCTGAAGTAGAAAATATGAGATATGGTAAGAACTTACCCTTGTTATCTCTATTTCTACGAAGTCCATAGGGTTCCACAGGACTCCCGCCCTGTCGCACCTGTGCTGCAGATGGGCTTTGCTCTGGTCACCGGTTTTCCGTCTCCCTCTGGTGAGATTGTGATTCTTGTATGTGTCCAGATCTTTGTTCTCTCTCTTCCTTCTCCTCCTCTGGCCTATGGCTTGGTAACTAACTGAGGTGCCTTGGCTCGGGGGCGGGGTATAGGAGGGGGACCCAGTGCATCCTGGGAGGCTGAAAGCTTAACTCTTTGGTGCCCTGCGACTGACGTCACACCTATACCCCAAGGCCTCCTGGCCGCTCGCATTGCTGTGGGTTGCCACCCACAGCTAATGTGAGCGGCCAGGCTTGCGACGAGGCCCTTGTGGTAGGGTCTCATGGCCGCAAGCCCCAGAGAGCTTTCGGCTCTAACAGAGCCGAAAGCTCTCCCACTGACATCACTTGTGGGAACGCCTCCATCTGGGCAGCCACCCCCCCCGGCCCGCCCACCAAAGGGGGCATGCTGTCACTCAACATCGACAGCACGCCCCCTTTGGTGCGAGACCCGGAGCGACGGATTGCCCGTCGCTATCCGGGTCTCACGCTTGCGCACGACGGAGCCGGCTCCGTCGTGTGCATGCGCTCTGGGCCACCATCGACCCTGTTACGAGCGCTCGGCGCTTGCGACCGGGTCTGAATCAGGCCCATAGTATACACATTTAGGCCTTATAAGTGCAAAACACAGCTCCACAACCTGCGTGAGACCATTCTGCTTGCAGATCTGAATCAAAGAGGCAGAATATCCTTCAGATATTACCCATACTCCCAGTAACCACTCCTTCTTGACAACAAACAGCCTACCCCTGTGACTTTAACAACTGCCAATCCTAAATTACCCCTCCTGTCACTTTATTAACCCCATCCATCCCTGTCTAGAGGTTTATATGCCCTCTGTTCTATGCAAACCTTGGTTATCTTTGACGGCAGTGAAAGGTGCGTGCTTATTTGCAGTTTGAAGTTCATTCGCTCAACTTGGCATTTGCAATGGCGTTTCACGTCGCATTTAGGGTTAGTGAGTTGGTGGCTCCAGTGCGTGCTTCGGCGTCTACGCTGCTTCGTCAGGGCATTGGGCCTCATTCAGAGGCGGTCGGAGGATGCAAGCGGTCGCTCAGAAACTGGGCGGCTACTTGCATCCTGACCGCCCGCCTCTGTTGCGGTCGTTAGGCTGTGGGTTAACACCCACAGCTCTAACGACCGCTCGGTTGATGGTCGCGATGGTCAGAGACCATCGCAACCATCGGGGCTTACGACGAGACCCTAGGGTAGGGTCTCACTTGTCGTAAGCCCCGGAGAGCTTCTGGCTCTGTCTGAGCCGGAAGCTCTCCACTGACATCACTAGTGATGTCAGTGGGGCCTCCCCCAAACAGCAGGCATTCCCATAGGAACGCCTCTGTTTGGGCTGCCACCCCCCCGGCCCGCCTTCCAAATGGGGCGAGCTGTCAATCAACATCGACAGCTCGCCCCTTTGGAAAGAGACCCACTACGACCAGCGCTGTCGGTCGTAGCGGGTCTCACGCATGCGCACGAGGGAGCCGGCTCCCTCGTGCGCATGCGCACTGGCAAAACATCGAGGCGGCCGTGCGGTCGTAGACCGTACGGCCGCCTCTGAATAAGCTCCATATTGTGCAGCGAGGATTCTCTGTCACGCAAGATACGTCGCTCTAAAACTGACCAGATTGGGCGGGGTCGCTGGCTAGCTTTGCAGAAGTGTCAGGACACCGGGATCTGCCCGGTGTTTTTGGCGCATGAATGTTTGCAACAGTGTCCAGAGTGTGGGGAAGCGTGGTTGGTGCATCATGATGGGGTTCCAGTTAGTACATATTAATTTGGTCAGTTTTTGCAGCAGTGTATCACAGCTCTCGGTCTCCCTTCCCATGAATATAGCGCTCATTCGTTCCGAATCGGGGCTGCCATGTCTGCTGCCGCTTCCGGTTTTTCCAACGTCAGAGATTCAGGCTCTGGGTGGGTGGAAATCCGGAGCATTTCGTAGTGATGTGCGTCTGGTCAGGATGCTTGCTAGCGCTTATTCATCATGCTAGGAGTTTAGACTACGTGCTTTCAGTGGTTTGGAGGGATTTTATTTTTTCCTATGGAGGCAGCAAATAGTTCCCCATATAAGTAGAAAAGATACTAGTAGGTTTTTGTTTTACCTCCAGCCTGGTTGGCATGCTTGTGTTTGTCACTAACAACGTTATTGTTGTTTTATGTTGTCTTGTCTGTGGTTTGCAGGTGTGCATGGTGTGGTTTGAGAGTTGTGGGTTCTTTGATGCCTTTATTAAATAAACTATAGTATTTTTCTTACAGGATTGTATGATGATAAGCCAGCCTGTATTATTGGCCGTTCATTCATTTATTGGGCTGCTAAGTCGGCCGTGCTTAGGCCCATGGGGTTAGGCGGTTGGTTTGTAGAGGAATGCTGTGGCGTGAATTGAAGGGGCGCCTGATGCCTATGGTGCAAATTTTTGGTCGGCCTACGGTGTTGATCGTGCACTTGGGTGGAAATTGATGGCAGAGTTGTGGTTCATAGTGCACACAGGTTCAAAAACATGCATCTGACGGGGTCCGTTTTGTTGGAAGCAGGTTTGCTTATTTTTGTGGAGGCTTTGTCTAAGGTGATGGTGGAGTTGGTTTAGTTTGTTTGGTGGCGGGCTGCGGCTTCAGTTCCCTTGCTTTGGCGGAAAGAACGGTAGTGTGCTTTTAGTTATACAAATTAAATGGGTGCGCTCTCCTTGTTCAATGATAGGCCAAAAAACGTCCCTACAGGGAAATGATGCAGCCCGTCCGGGCGTACTTTTTGCTGGAGAGTTGAACACCAATCAATTTCAATTGGCAACATCTAATTATCTATTTTGATAGCCCAAATTCAATATTTTATTAATTAGTAATTAATTATTAATAATCTGATGTCAAATAAAGTTGACCTTTAATTTTAAATCCAACTCCTATTGTCCGTGTGTTTATTTTTAGATAAGTTTTTAGTTGTGTTAAGTCTGTAAGGTATAGTGCACATATCAACCATAAGGAGTTTAGTGAGCGACAAACATGGTTTTTGTATTGCTGCCTCACACGTCACTCTATAGGTGATTCTAATACGTACAGTTTCTGAATACATATGGCTCTGTGACATCGAATATATTGACAAACTATGTAGACACACCAGTATGTTGATGCGGTTTTAAAGTTGGTTAAAGCACTTTAACCACGTTAGAAGTATTACTGTACATATGATAGTAAAGCTTCATTTTTAAACTAAAGTGATACTGCCAAAATGGTTATAATGCGCTATCTAACTGTACAATCATGTCGGCATGCTGACATCGGCATAGTCGTATCCACATATAGGGCTTGATTCAGTAAGGATTGCTATTGCGATTGCAGCAGTGATTACGCACGCAGTCTCACTGCGAAAATATGCTAATGATTGCAATCACAATGCCGTCACAGGACAACACAAGGACGCCCACTTTACCTTACACACATCCGTAATCCTTAGCAAGTTTGCGAAATAGTCGATAACATTGAGTACCATCGCAGCCTCACGCACACTTGCACAAGCTCTGACCTTACTCAGGAATTGCTAACCTCATCGCACGCAGTGAAAGGCGAAGCTGCGTATGGCATCGCAGTGGCTAATTTATGCACGCCCCTGCAACGGCATTCAAACACACTGGCACTCCTGCGTTTCGCCGACCACCCCCTGTCACCACCCTCAAACTCTCACTGCCTGTCAATCACTCTGCCATGGGTCTGCATAGTCACTGCAATCGCAGTCCCGTTCGCAGTCCGAGTCTTCGCGCACTGCGATGCATGCACAGAACGCAACAATCGGCCGATTGCGTGCGTTTTCACAGTTGCAATCGGCAATGAATCGGGCCCATAGTATGTTAACATATTCACTGGCTACATTTTATGGATACATATAGTGATTATTGGCGTATACAGTAGTTACACAGCGGGGGCAACACGCTTCCTTAGTCATATAATTGTTAATAAACAGTTAGGGAACAGTTACACACAAAGGAAACTTGTACATATATAAATGTGTGTAAGTATGGTACGTGCAACATCTCCACTGGTCCTCTCCTCCACTCTTTTCACTGCTTGTTACATCAACCCCCTAGGTGCGTGACAACACTCACTACTCGAAGTGGAGGCTCTAGACTCTCTCCAGGAAGTAGAGACTAGTATATAGCCCCTAACCCAGCCACAACCCAAAGAACTTGTGTGGCAGCCAGTGTCGGACTGGGGCATAAAGGGCCCTTCGGGTGAATGCAGTAGTAGGGCCCATGCTTAAGGGGTGTGGTCATCCACCAGAGGGGGTGTGGCAAGCCACCACAGTTGCTTGGCTAAGCATTAGGCAAATATTGGTGTCGTTTCTGTAGAAGAAAACAAGAACCAATGTTTTTGAGTGGTCCTGCTCCACAAGGTAACTGACCCTCCAATAGAGTAACGGTGTTCAATTCAGTGCACAGAGGTTCCCAAACTTTCTTGAATCGCGGCACCCTAGTGTTTCAGCATTTGTCTAACGGCACCCCTAGGCAAGAAATTCCGTTATTGAGAAATTCAGAAAAAAATATGAAATGAAGTAAGTTGTGCTTACTTGTCACTTTTAGGATGTAGTGGTGGACAGGATTGCATTTCTGTTTGTCCACGTATTTTATGATTGGCGGCCCTCAGCACTAGTTTTACCTATCACACTGACCATAAATAATTGGATTTGGCCCCGGACCACCAACCCGTGGCACCAGGGCCGTCTCTAGAGAGGAGGTGGCCTGTGTGCATCCCCCGACACAGGCCCCCTCCTCCTGTCACTCCGGTGGTCGGCAGCCAACTGACGCGGCTGGCCGGCCACCGCAGAATCAATCGACTCTGGGCACTAGAGTGTGCCCAGAGTCTATTGCGCCGGAAAAATGGCTGCGGTGCCCATTTTTCGGCGTTTGAACAGCATCGGGAGACCCGACGTAGGACTTCGGAGTGGTAAGTCATACAAAGTATGGGTGCAGGTTGTGCGGAGCGGGCCCCCCCTGGACACCACACACCCTGCACCCATTATGGATACGCCCCTGCGTGTCACCCCTGCAAGTGCACGGCGGCACCCACTTTGAGAACCACTGCTGTACGGTATTGTGGGGCATAATGAACTTGATCCATCTTGTGACAGATCTGACTAAACATACTTGAAAATATGTTTTTTATACATGCATACAGTCTAAGCTAAATGCGTCCAAGTGTCCTATACTGTGTGTATTGGAGTATAATAGATACTTGGGCAGCCTATTTCTTGTAAATTGTTTTCGTATAGCTCAGTCGTGAATATTGAATATATTGAACTCTCAAGTTAGAAAGGTTTAACAACCATTTTTGTTGGCTACAGGTAGAAAAGTACAGTATATTTATGAAATGAAGATCTGTAAGAAGCATTAGGGCCCTATTACCTATTCCAGTACAACCCAATCTGGAGACTCTCTGGATTGTGTCCAGGGTGGGACCATCGTAAAGACCTGGACTTGCAGACGTTTCTCTTCTTTTCTCCAAGTAAGCTTCGACAAACGCTTTTTGAGGTCCCAGTTGGCACCTTTTCAACTTTTCATATTGTTTTCTGAGAGTTCAGCTGGTTTCTGGTATTCATTTTATAAATCATCAACCATGTTTTTGAGGTATGACATGTAATGAGGAACATCTGCTCACCATAATAAAAGTGGTTTATGCAAATAATAAAAAAAAACCAATCTGACTGTTTTCATCCGTGGTGCGATGCAGATAACACAGCGCTCACATTTTAAGACGTTAAAGGTGCCACGCTGATGCATTCCACCATTGTACAGATAATGCTGGCATTCAAAGTGAAAACTGATTAAAGATTCATGGAAAGTTGGCCCTATCTGAAAAGTATTTTTGCATATTTTTTTTTTTTTTAGTTTAAAACAAAGCTTGTTTTTTTTATTGGTGAAAAAAGTTCAGCAATGTCACAAATACAAGATCATATTAAAATGAGCATTTTACTGTAAGATGCTTGTCATAATTGGATCGTCCATTATGTATCCCAGGCTCCCAACTATGGCCAGTGGGCACTTAAAGGCCCAGATTACTCTAACACATTTTTATTAGGGGTGTGCACCGGCCACTTTTCATGTTTGTGTTTTGGTTTTGGATCTGGATCTTTCTTCGTGTTTAGGATCTGGATTGGTTTTGCCAAAACCACCCTTCCGTGTTTTGGGTTCTGGGTTTTGTGTTTTGGATCTGTATTTTTTGGAAAAAAAGCATAAAAATAGCTAAAATCACAGAATTAGTGGGTTTTTCTGCTCCTATGCTATTATTAACCTCAATAACATTCAATTCCACTAATTTCCAGTCTATTCTGAACACCTCACAATAGTGTTTTTATGTCCAAAAGGTTGCACCGAGGTAGCTGGACGACTATGCTAAGCGACATGAGTGGGCGGCACAAACACGTGGCCCATCTAGGAGTGACACTGCAGTGGCAGACAGGATGGCAGTTTGAAAAACTAGGCCCCAAACAGTACATAATGCAAAGAAAAAAAAGAGGTGCAAGATGGAATTGTCCCTGGGCCCTCCCACCCACCCTTATGTTGTATAAACAGGACATGCACACTTTAACAAACCAATCATTTCAGCGTCAGGGTCTGCCACACGACTGTGGCTGAAATGATTGGTTCGTTTGGGCCCCCACAAAACAAGCTGGCAATTAATCTGTCCCTGCACAAACTGGCTCTACGGAGGCAAGATGTCATCCTCATCCTCCTCATCCACCGATTCCTCACCCTCTTCAGTGTTGTGTACATCCTCATCCTCACAGAGTATTAATTTGTACCCGCTGGAATCCACCACCACAGGTCCCTCTGTACGTTCTGGAGGCTGGTCTCCCTGGAAGAGTTGATAATTCATTTTTATGAACATCATCTTCTCCACATTTTGTGGAAGCAACCTCCTACGCCTTTCGCTGACAAGGTTCCCGACTGCACTAAACACTCTTTCGGAGTACACACTGGAGGGGGGGCAACTCAGGTAAAATAGAGCCAGTTTGTACAGGGGCCTCCAAATTGCCTCTTTTTCCTGCCAGTACAGGTAAGGACTGTCTGACATGCCTACTTGGATGCTGTCACCGATGTAATCCTCCACCATTCTGTCAATGGTGACAGTATCATATGCAGTGACAGTAGACATGTCAGAAATTGTTGGCACGTCCTTCAGTCCGGACCAGTTGTCCAAACCGGTCCTTGAGTTATGACACAGGCGCACGCTTGGCACTGCTGCTGTGTTGATGCACGTGCGGCTACTGCGCACACATTTCACACACAAACACAGAAAAAAAAGAAAATGTTTTATTGTTTTTGGAGTGCACTTTGGGGGTTACACCACCCTTTAACAGACAGCCGCATGCTTGTCGCTGCTCCTTTGAGGATGCAGGTGCGGCTACTACGCATACATTTCATACACAAACACAGAAAAAAGATTATTTTATTTTGGTTGGAGCGCACTTTGGGGGTTACACCACCCTTTAACAGACAGACGCACGCTTGTCGCTGCTGCTTCGAGGATGCAGGTGCGGCTACTGCATATACATTTCACACACAAACAGAAAAAAAGATAATTTTATTTTTGTTGGAGCGCACTTTGGGGGTTACACCACCCTTTAACAGACAGACGCACGCTTGTCGCTGCTGCTTTGAGGATGCAGGTGCGGCTACAGCCCACACATTTCACAAAAACAGAAAAAAAAGGAAGAATTTTTTATTTTTTTTGGAGTGCACTTTGGGGGTTACACCACCCTTTAACGGACAAGCCAGCCGGCCCTTTACTTATGACACAGGCGCACGCTTGGCGCTGCTCCTTTGTTGATGCACGTGCAGCCACAGTGCACACAATTCACAAACACAGAAAATAATTCCTCCACCATTCTGTCAGTGGTGACAGTATCATATTCAGTGACAGTAGACATGTCAGAAATTGTTGGCACGTCCTTCAGTCCGGACCAGATGTCCAAACAGGCCCTTGACTTATGACACAGGCGCACGCTTGGCGCTGCTGCTGTGTTGATGCACGTGCGGCTACTGCGCATACATTTCGCACACAAACAGAAAAAAAAGAATTGTTTATTTTTTGTGGAGTGCGCTTTGGGGTTACACCACCCTTTAACAGACTTATGGGACACAGGCGCACACTTGGCACTGCTCCTTTGTTGATGCACGTGCAGCCACAGTGCACACAATTCACAAACATAGAAAATATATTTTTATTTTGTTTGGAGTGCACTTTGGGGGTTACACCACCCTTTAACAGACGAGCCAGCCTTCCCATTACTTATGACACAGGCGCACGCTTGGCGCTACTTTGTTGATGCACGTGCGGCCACAGGGCCTAATTCAGACCCGCTTGCGGTCAATGTTGGCCCAGTGCGCATGCGCACGAGGGAGCCGGCTCCCTCGTGCGCATGCGCGAGACCCGCATAGCGACGGGCAAGCCGTTGCTATGGGTCTCGCAAAAAAAGGGGGCGTGCTGTCGATGGTGAGTGACAATCATCACACACGTCATCTTGTTGCAATAATGACGCTACTGCTCGCAGAGCTAAGGGTAGCCCAGGGTCTACCTTAAGCATTGCGAGTGCTGGCGATGCTTATTGCCTCAACCGATGTTTGTAGGCAATTAACAATGTAACAGGTATTAATCGTGCTGACGTAGGTTGCCGCCTGCGACCGACTCTGAATTAGGCCGTAGAGATAGGAGGTGTGCTTTCATTGTTGTGGGTGTTTCCGCGCTTACGATGTGCTTTGCAACTGAGCGCTCGTTTTTCATATTCTCGGTCACTTTGGGTGCGACCGATCGCTCCCGAGCGACCGCCTCTGAATGAGGTCCGCAGCCCCTATGGACAACTGACTGCACAACACAACCCAGCCAGCCGCTATGGACTTTAGAGGAGTGGACACAGCCCCTATGGACAACTGACTGCACAACACAGCCCAGCCAGCCCCTATGGACTTTGGAGGAGTGGACACAGCCCCTATGGACAACAGCAGCACAGCACAACACTACACTGCACTACACAGCCCAGCCAGCCCTAACTCCCACCTTCCCTCTTCACTGTCCACAGCCGAGTGAGAAAACGGCGACGACGCGGGTACCTTATATAGAATCCAAAACCCGCGAGACCCGGAAGGAGGGATGATAACATTTTGACTCGATTTCAGATCCGAGTCAGGCAGGAAAAGTCGAGCCTGACTCGGATCGGCGTCGGATCGGGGGGCTTGGGGGGGTTCGGATTTCAGAAATCCGGACCCGCTCACCCTAATTTTTAAGTTTTTGTTTCAGTTTGACAAATGCAGGTGGGAAAACGATGCAATTCAGTATGTTGCCTAGGGCCCCATGGAGTCTCAATCCAGCTCTGCCAATCACAGTGACCCATACCTTTCTGTTGAAACAGATACCAAATAAAAATGTGTTTAGGAGAGATACTAAAGAACTCCTTGGAGGTAGTAAGCTGTGTATTGTGTTGTACTTTTATTGGATGATCCTGTATCTGCTATATCTGGTGCCTGGAGTTATTCATCACTGTGCCGCAATTAGCAGCTGCTATACAGTGGATAGTTGTGTGTACGGAGGCTAGAAGCACAGGCAAGGAGGTGGCATGTGTACCGGAGGGTTCAGACAGAGAGGTATTGTTACTCCATACGTGTCCTGGCTGTAGCTCAAACTGCCGGTCATGCGGCAGCCGGGATCCCATAACGAATGCGACTGTGCTAGATAAATGATAACTAGAAGCTGATTGGTTTGATACATTTCAGTCTGTTAACATCTCCATATGGTGCAATATTGAAGCCAATTTACTTGTAAATATCCCCAATTTCAGCACTAATAGAACTGAGACATTGCTTCTATTGTTATCATTTGAGACATCAAGGAATTATCTGGAACAATATGTTTTGGAATCTTTTACTTAACATCTATTAATATATCAACAACTTTTATTTAATCTCTTTATCACTCTCACACTCTCTTCTAGCTGGTCCAATCAGGGGCCAGAACAGCGAGCCAATCAGAGCTCTATGCAGGCTTCTTGAATTTTGCCACCGAACTGGTCTTTCAGCATCACTACCTCAGTCCCCTATCTCCGGCTCACATTAGCCGGTGTGGGCGTGGTGAGCTCAGTACAACAGCAACTAAGGGCAGGCACCTGTCACAGTTATTATACCAATGGTCTCTGCCTTACAGGCAGCCTAACACTGCTGGTGAAGGCCCCAAGTAAAATGCGCATGTGGGCCAGACACATGTCAAGGAGGTGATTCAGCAAAGCCTCTCCAGTTTCGTGGATCACCCATTTCTGGGCATAGCTAACACCATATCCAAATGGCGTTACCTACTGGGGCAAGGTGTAGCTGCTTGATAGACTAAGCATATCCCTCAGGACCTGATTCGGAGGTGAACGGGAATGCAGCCGCAACTTATCAGACTAAGGAGCCTATTCATCATCAGAGGCCGAATGGTCTCCGATGAACTTGCTGCGAAGGATACTTAAGTATCCAACTCGCAGGGGGGGAAACGTGACTCCAGAGCAATTCATCATTGCTCCGGTGTGGGGACAACTGCTTCGAAAAGCATCGAAGTATCGAAGCTACAGATCTGCACGGATCCCTCTTCGCATCCCCGGAACCCCTTCCCATAGGAAGGATCGGTGATCCAAGAACAAGCGCTGTCTGAAGAAGGCACTTGTTCTCAGAAGCAAACTCCGAAGACTTTCAGTTTTCGGCGTTTGCTGGATATCAGGGGGGTCCATTTGGGACCCCTGATGATGAAGAACTAGCGTTTCCGCATGGTTACCGGGCCATTTATCGGATAATGAATAGGCCTCCTAAAACTCTCCTTGTAACCTGTCAAAACTTATCATCCACTTTTATCAGTAACAAAGTGTTATATGCTGTAGTAGAATATGGGTGTAACTGGTAACAGATAAATGAGTAAGGGAGAGAATATAACAGGGTATATAAGGAATAACACTATGCTGTCCTGTATTTGCCAAACTCAGTATAATACGGAACACAATCTATGAGGAAAAACAGGCATCTAATCGTTATTAAGGAAAACATTGTTATAAGGTTCATATGTTTTGGTGGAGCCCTTGAGATGTGTGGTTGTACTTTCCACAAGTGAGATGGGCTAAATGGAATGTTCTATGACCATAATTGAATGAGGCTGCAGCTATTACATGGCGTAAGAGTGCCAATACCCTGGGAAGTGCTGTATACACTCTCCATATCTATATACACTCAGAAGTCTGATTATGGAAGGATCTGCGACCGCGTCTGTCTTTGTATGCAGTCCAGGGGCCTATCTATAATGGCTGCAGGGTGTGCGGGGAACACGGGCCCCTGGGTCCAGGGGGGCCCCGCACCGCACACCCTGCACCCATAATATTACTTACCTCTCCGGAGTCCCACGTCGGTGCGAGCGTCTGGCGCTGTAAAACGACTGGAAAATGGCCGCCGCGGCCATTTTCCCGTCGTTTGCGCATGCCCAGTACTGGGAAAATGGCCACCGCGGCCATTTTCCCGGTGACCTGTGCATTCATTATAGACTCTGGGCACACTCTAGTGCCCAGAGTCTATAACTCCGGCGCTGGCCGCGCACAGCTCAGTGCGCTGCCGACCGCCGGGCGGAGAGGTGGGGGCCCGTGTCGGAGACTGCACACGGGCCCCCTCCTCTCTAGAAACACCCTGGTTGCAGTCACTCAGGTGCAGGTGGGCGTCTCATTAAATATCCTGGCAGCTGCGTTATTTGCATAGTCTCGCACATATCCTGCGTACAGAGAGGCAGCAGCAACGGCATTATCGTGCCTCTCTGAATCTGGTCCACAGTTATCATTTAACTTGTAGCTTTCTAGGATAAGCCTCTATCTTGTTATCTTATGAACACTAAGGGGTCTATTATGTAGTTAGAGTGCTGGTTCTCTGTTGGCGCTCATCGCCATTACTATGCCACCAGGGTAGCTGAATGATGCCTAACTGGAGGGCGATACTGGCTAGGAGTGGTAAGAGGACTCTTAGTGCTGCACATGTCAGTACTGGATGCCTCTGCGCCTTACGTGACCTGACTTTGACGGTCCACACATGCATAGTGGAACTGGAATCCCGGACTTGCGCTTGCAATTCCACTTTCGGAAAAATAAAAACATTTGTAAAAAAAATACTTGTATGTAAATTAAAAAAATCAAATGAAATCACTTTGCCGCCGTTACAAAAAGACAGAAATGCTCTATTTATTTTTTGCATGATTATCTCCGGCTCTTACCATCCTGACAATGAGGATTATTGTCACTGTCCTTATATACAGTAGGCTTCCTCGGGACATTTGTGCTGGAGAAGCCCGGTGAATAGTTCCTCTGGCGGTGTCGCCAATGGAAACCCTTTAATATGTAGAGAGAAGTCCTATCACCAGGGAAATAGCCGTTTTTTTTTTACAGCAGCCTCATAAAGACTTATGGGGCCCATACACCTGGGACTGATTGCCGCAAATTTCCTGTTCTGCCTACATATGGGTCGATGAATCGGGGATATTCAACATGTTGGACAATCTCGATTCACTGATCCCGACCCAAAAATGGTTGGAGTCGGTGAGTCAGGGATTTTTTAAATGTTGAATTTCCCCGATCCATCGTCAGATCGCCGATCATCGATGGCTGCCAATTCGCGGATCTGTGGATTGGGTAGGATTGGCAGATCGTGGAGTTGGGCCCGCATTGATTACCACTTTTCAGAGTGGCTATTCACCACTTCATGTAGACTCTGATCATTTTGTGCAAACAGGGAGCAATCTGATTGGCCATTACCCACTATGATGGTAACCTCTATGCAGGGACGTAACTAGGTTTTTTAAGGTCCCATAACAAAAGTCTGTAAGGGCCCCTATGTACCACCCAATAGTGAAAAATTTATATAACACACATAACTTTGACAAGCAAGATGGGCTCCCCTCAGCTCTGAGCCCCAGAGCAGCTGCAACCTTCGTACTTATGGTATTTAGCCCATGCCTCTATAGAACAGATTCCTCCATCCTCTTCAAACTAGAGCTGTGCTCTGACCCCCGTGTTTTATTTTGGTTTTGGTTCTGGATTCATCTTCATGTTTTGGTTTTGCAAAAGCACCCTCAACTGTTTTGTTTTTGTTTTGGATCTGGATTTTTTTTTTCTCAAAAATTATAAAAAAAAGTTTTTTAAAAAAAACAGCTAAAATCATGTAATTTCTGCAATCCAAAACCCGAAATTTGGATTTAAAATCCAAATAGCTGGAAGATCAGAACCCCCACTCGGATTTATCCCGATCCCCTCAGGAGATTACACTCGGATCTGTCCAGATTCACAAAATTCGGATGGATTCGGATTTCTGGTGAACCGAACCGTACAGTACATCTCTACTTCAACACTTCCTGGGCGATCTCAGTGACAGACAAGTTTCTGGCATTTACAGCAGCAGCAGTCTTACAATCAGTAATAGCAGAGCTGTCACCTTCACCAAGTGGAAGAGGTCATTCTGCTGGCTAAAGAAATATTCCGGATAATGCAGCCAATAGATTCACTAGGTGCAGGTGACATCACAAAAGGAAACTTTTTGCCCTTGTGTTTGGTGTCACAATGACGTTTCTATTTAATATTGGATTGATATCCTTAAGATTGGCCATAAAATGACTGCTCTGCTGTGTGTAGGTGCATACATCTCAAGTGTTCTGAATTCATGCCGAAAATCCGAAATTGAGGATTCTGGGCCTGATTTAGAGATCTTCGCAATGGCGATTTTTACGCAGAATGAGCAATTCTTTCCTGTTGCACATGCGTCAAACTCCAAACACACAGAGAACCCATTCGCAAAGTGAGTGACAGGTAGTCATCGTTTGGGGGAGGTAACGAGGGGTTTAAAAAAATGCAGTTGTGTCGTACAGCTTAAATGCCCTTACATGGGCATGCAGAAATTAGCGTGTCAGGTGAGCTCTGTATTTCAGACAGGCCAGACCTGCCGCAAGGGCTGCATGTCTGGCTGATGTGCGTCAATGTTCTCCAATGTTTATGCTGGTACGCTACTTTGGACGCAGATGTGAATGCAGCAGTGGGCTTCCCTATGCTTGGGTAAGCTTGGCACTGTTAGCGTTTTTTCGCAGCTGTAGTCCATGCGAAATCTCAGCTGCGTTCACATTAGCATCCATCTCTGAATCAGGCCCTGTCTCCCACCTTCCCAATATGGACTGCATTGTCTTTTTCTTAACCTGAAAACTAAAATAAAGCCTATATTCTGGCTCGGTTCCCTTTTTATACATTTCAGAATTAGACATGGAGAAGGCAACAATTTCACGAGGGAGGCAACTGAATAGGCATTGAAGGCTGGGTGTCAGCGGAGGCTGGGTGTCAGCGGAGGCTGGGTGTCAGCGGAGGCTGGGTGTCAGCGGAGGCTGGGAGTCAGCGGAGGCTGGGAGTCAGTGGAGGCTGGGAGACCTCTGTATATATGTGTATATACATACACATACATACAGTGTATATATATATATATATATATATATATATATATATATGGTATGTTATGTAAAGGGGATTTTTTTCACATGCAGTAGAAGTCAGTTGTCTTTTATCTAGATGCAGAAATGCGTCGGGGAGCAATTTATGGGATCAGGCTAGCAGGAAATCTCACACTTCATCTTCCTGCTTTGCCACGGTCGGCTTCACCCCATTACCCTCCATTCTAGAACACACATTCAGTTCACAGCGTTGGCTTTTTGGAATGGAGAACAGAAAATTGCATAGCACACTGCTAACAAAAGATACGCACAGGCTGATGCCACGTAAATCAGGGTTAGAATGGGAATTTCATCACATGAGTAATGGAAGCAAAAATAAAATATCTATTTATTCATTTCCTGGTTCAGATTTCCATGAGAGAGGGAGCTGGTATTTATTTAAGAAATAATGACTGATGCCTTTGCCTCACTGTTTATGACCATCTGGAGGCTGGAGGGAGTTGAGGCAAGGTTAGAACTCAGAACAATTAAAATAGCTACTCTATAACATGCAGGGATTTGGTTACGCACATATAACCTGATACATTTTTATACTGACTACCTAAAATCATCCACCTGGATGTGTCAGGGTTTGGGAAAATCAATAAGTACAAAACAAATTGCATGTTCCAAGTAGGATGACACAAGTCTGTTATATAGGGGAAAATAGACTAAATATATTATTTATATTTTTTTGTATACTGTAGCTATATCATTATAGGCACCACCAGTGTTCATTATATATAAGGTACCACAGACAAGTGTTGGACTGGGGAATTAAGGGCCCACCAGGGAAATGCAGTGATAGGGTCCCATACGTAGGGGTGTGGCCAGCCTCCAGAGGGGTTGTGGCTAGCCTCCACAGATACTTGGCTAAACATTAGAAAGGGCATGGTCTGGGCCCCTTTAAAAAAAAATAAAAAAAAATAATAATAATAAATTTTTATATATATATATTAAATAATGCTAGTGCATGCATGATAATGTACCAGATTAATAACAGCAATAGTTTATAGAAGATACACCGTAGTCCTGTGCAGTATATTGTAACATATGTATAATTCAAGTGCACAGTCTGAAACCTGATCCCTAGAGGAGGGGGTGGGCTCTCAGACAGTGGGTCCCACTGGGAAATTTCCCTGTACCCCTGTGGGCCAGTCCGACCCTACCACAGACTTCCTGGTTATAAAACAGTGATACAGATGTAGAAATTACACAAAGGGTACTACATGAGCAGAATAAAGGGTGCATGGATGCAATTAATGACCAAATGAAACTCAAGGCATACAGACATGATCCACATAAATGACATAAAGGAGAGTTACAGCTATGCAGAATAATAATGGGTGAATGTAGTTCATCCAATAGCAGACAGAAAAATTCAGCATGAGACATGGCAGGACATGCACAGTGGCTGGAGAGAGGACAGACCCGAGACAATGGGGCTAGATGAATGTGAGGGCTCACTATGTAGAAAGAGCAGTGGAAGAAATTTTAGGAAATTGGGCTTAGTGGTCCATGTGGGAACTAAGGAGGTGAGGCCAAGCAGTTAGCCAAGACCTGGTTCCTGTAGGGGTGTAGATGGTGTGGAGAACCAAGACTAAGCAGTTGCCTGTAAGGTGTAAGTGTCAACAGCACTTACTCCTTACTGTCAGATTAGGACTGGATCCAGCTGAGGTGCAGATGGTGTAGAGGACCAGGATGTCATTGATGCCAGCAAGGGGCAGGTGACACAGGGGCCTGGATGGGCACATGCAGTAGTCCGGGAAGGGGTAGAAGGCCAACCAAAGCAAAGTCCTGATGTAGAGGCCTAGGTGGTGAACAAGCACTGTGGCAGCTCTGCATATGAAGTTGGGGCTTTGCAGCTTCAGAGGACAATGTAGATAGGGAGCAGCATGGTAGCATGGTAGTAAAATCAAGGCGTTTTGAGGCCCAGTAAGCAGTGCCAGCTCCAGCAAAAGGGACATGCCATTGTTAGATGACTGTTGGAGGTCTGTGACTTCAGCAGACCCAATCTGTCCTTTTTTTGTGAAATAGGAAATGCCATTTCTTTTACCTTTTCATGTAATAATATAAATAAATGATATATATGCTGCTCTTACCTTCCAGGCTTCCCATCCTGCTTCAAAAGAGCAGAGCTGGGGCCTCTTCTGAGCAAGCTTGGTCCTCACCTTCAGGACCTTCTCACCTCCAGCCCTGTGACGTCCAATTCTTCTGTATTCCTCTGTAGTCCCACTTATGGCATTCATTATAAACAGGATCTTATAAAGCTTTTTCTATTGTATACATGGATCTAATAGTTCTAACGGAATCAGTATGATTTACCGCCGGTCGCATGGCCGGCGGTTCAAAACCCGAAGGGGAAGTCCGGCAGGGGTGAAGATCCCGACTGCTAATTTAGCTAAGTACCGCTAACCTAACCCCCCTAACCCTCCCTTAGGGGTGCCTAACCCTAACCTCCCCCCAAGTGACTAACCCTAACCCCCCTCTAAGTGCCTAAACCTAACCCCCCCTTCCCCTAGCCTAACCGACAGCGAGGTGACAAGCCGATAGCGGATAGCGGTGTTTCGCTGCTGACACTGATGAGGGGCCCGAGGGGTGGCGGCTGGACTCTGGAGCTGCCTCTCAAAACTATAAGCCTAGGCGGAGGAGGGGGTAATAATTAAATATATAAGGTCTGGTGGTGAGGGGGATAATTAGATATATAAGGGATGCTAGCGAGGGGGATTATTAGCTGTATAGGGGCTGGGGTGAGGGGGATTATTAGATATACAAGGACTGGTGGTGAGGGGGATAATTAGATATACAAGGGCTGGTAGTGAGGGGGATAATTAGATATATAAGGGATGCTAGTGAGGGGGATTATTAGCTGTATAGGGGCTGGGGTGAGGGGGATAATTAGATATATAAGGGATGCTAGCGAGGGGGATTATTAGCTGTATAGGGGCTGGGGTGAGGTGGATAATTAGATATATAAGGGCTGGGGTGAAGGGGACTAATTAGATATACAAGGGCTGGTGGTGAGGAGGATAATTAGATATACAAGGGCTGGTGGTGAGGGGGATAATTAGATATACAAGGGCTGGTGGTGAGGGGGATAATTAGATATATAAGGGATGCTAGCGAGGGGGATTATTAGCTGTATAGGGGCTGGTGGTGAGGGGGATAATTAGATATGTAAGGGCTGGTGGTGAGGGAAATAATTAGATATATAAGGGATTTGGGAGAGGTAGAAAGAGAAGATATATTTAATAAGAGGTGGGGAAAATTCTGAAATTAGAAAATCATTAAATATACATATTATTTAAGGGGCGGGAGTGATGAGTTGTTGGGAGAGGAAAAGAGGCAAAATCATATATACAGTCAGGTCCATAAATATTGGAACATTGACAGAATTTTCGGATTTTGGCCTCTATTCACCACCACAATGGTTTTGAAGTGAAACAAACAAGATGTGCTTTAACTGCAGACTTTCAGATTTAATTTGAGGGTAATTACATCCAAATCGGGTGAACGGTGTAGGAATTACAACAGTTTCAATATGTGCCTCTCACTTTTTAAGGGGCCAAAAGTAATGGGACTATCAACTCAAAAGCTATTTCATGGACAGGTGTGGGCTATTCCCTCGTTATTTCATTATCAATTAAGCAGGTAAAAGGTCTGGAGTTGATTCTAGGTGTGACATTTGCATTTGGAATCAGTTGCTGTCAACTCAATATGAGATCCAAAGAGCTGTCACTATCAGTGAAGCAAGCCATCATTAGGCTGAAAAATCAAAACAAACCCATCAGAGAGATAGCAAAAACATTAGGTGTGGCCAAATCAACTGTTTGGAACATTCTTAAAAAGAAAGAACGCACCGGAGAGCTCAGCAACACTAAAAGACCCGGAAGACCATGGAAACAACTGTGGTGGATGACAAAATAATTATTTCCCTGGTGAAGAAAAACCCCTTCACAACAGTTGGCCAAATCAAGAACACTCTCCAGGAGGTAGATGTATATGTGTCAAAGTCAACAATCAAGAGAAGACTTCACAAGAGTGAATATAGAGGGTTCACCACAAGATGCAAACCATTGGTGAGCCCCAAAAACAGGAATACCAGATTAGAGTTTGCCAAACAACATCTAAAAAAGCCATTACAGTTCTGGAACAACATCCTATGGACAGATGAGACAAAGATCAACTTGTACCAGAGTGATGGGAAGAGAAGAGTATGGAGAAAGAAAGGAACTGCTCATGATCCAAAACATACCACCCCATCATTGAAGCATGGTGGTGGTAGTGTCATGGCGTGGGCATGTATAGCTGCCAATGGAACTGGTTCCCTTGTATTTATTGATGATGTGACTGCTGACAAAAGCAGCAGAATGAATTCTGAAGTGTTTCGGGCAATATTATATGCTCATATTCAGTCAAATGCTTCAGAACTCATTGGATGGCGCTTCACAGTGCAGATGGACATGACCCGTAGCATACTGCAAAAGCAACCAAAGAGTTTTTTAAGGCTAAAAAGTGGAATGTTATGTAATGGCTAAGTCAATCCCCTGACCTGAATCCGATTGAGCATGCATTTCACTTGATGAAGACAAAACTGAAGGGAAAATGCCCCAAGAACAAGCAGGAACTGAAGACATTTGCAGTAGAGGCCTGGCAGAGCATCACCAGGGATGAAACCCAGCATCTGGTGATGTCTATGCGTTCCAGACTTCAGGCTGTAATTGCCTGCAAAGGATTTGCTACAAAGTATTAAAAAGTGAAAGTTAGATTTAGGTTTGTTTAGTTTGTCCCATTACTTTTGGCCCCTTAAAAAGTGGGAGGCAAATATAGAAACTGTTGTAATTCCTACACCGTTCACCTGATTTGGATGTAATTACCCTCAAATTAAATCTGAAAGTCTGCAGTTAAATCACATCTTGTGTGTTTCATTTCAAAGCCATTGTGGTGGTGAATAGAGGCCAAAATCTGAAAATTCTTTCAATGTCCCAATATTTATGGACCTGACTGTATAAGGGAGTGGGGGGACATTTACAATATATATATATATATATATATATATATATATATAGATATATATCCCAACAATGTCCTGGCGCTCCTATCGCCCACTACTGACAAATGGCATCCGGAAATTCATCCGGAAAGTATTCACAATGCTTCACTTTTTCCACATTCTGTTATGTTACAGCCTTATTCCAAAATGAAATAAATTATATTTTTTTCCTCAAAATTCTACACACAATACTCCATAATGACAGCGTGTAAAACATTTTTTTGAGATTTTTGAAAATTTAATAACAAAAACTCTAAGAAATCACATGTACATAAGTATTCACGCCCTTAGTCATGAAGCTCAAAATTGAGCTCATGTGCATCCTGTTTCCACTGATCATCCTTGAGATGTTCCGACAGCTTAATTGGAGTCCACCTGTGGTAAATTCAGTTGATTGGACATGGTTTTGAAAGGCATACACCTGTCTTTATAAGGTCCCACACTTGACAGTGATGTCAGAGCACAAACCAAGCATGAAGTCCAAGGAATTGTCTGTAGACCTCCAAGACAGAATTGTCTCAAGGCACAAATCTGGGGAAAGGCACAGAAAAATATCTGCTGCTTTGAAGGTCCCAATGAGCACAGTGGCCTCCATCATCCGAAAATTGAAGAAGTTCGGTACCATCAGCACTCTTCCTACAGTTGGCCGGCCGTCTAAACTGAACGATCAGGGGAGAAGGGCCCTAGTCAGGGAGGTGACCAAGAACCCGATGGTCACTCTGTCAAAGCTACAGCATTCCTCTGTGAAGAGAGGAGAACCTTCCAGAAGGACAACCATTTCTGTAGCAATTCACCAATCAGGCCTATATGGTAGAGTGGCCAGTCTGAAGCCACTCACTAGTAAAAAGCACATGGCAGCCCGCCTGGAGTTTGCCAAAATGCACCTGAAGGACTTTCAGAACATGATGAGACAAAGATTGAACTCTTTGGCATGAATGCCAGGCGTTATATTTGGAGGAGACCAGGCACCGCTCATCACCAGGCCAATACCATCCCTACCGTGAAGCATGGTGGTGGCAGCATCATGCTGTGGGGATGTTATTCAGAGGCAGAAACTGGGAGACTAGTCAGGATAGAGGGAAAGATGAATGCAGCAATGTACAGAGACATCCTGGATGAAAACCTGCTCCAGAGCGCTCTTGACCTCAGACTGGGGCGATGGTGCATCTGTCAGCAGTACAATGACCCTAAGCACACAGCCAAGATATCAAAGGAGTGGCTTCAGGACAACTCTGTGATTTGCCTGTGAGTGTCCCAGCAAGAGCCCAGACTTAAATCCAATAGAACATCTCTGGAGATCTGAAAATGGCTGTGCACTGATGCTTCCCATCCAACCTGAGGGAGCTTGAGAGGTGCTGCAAAGAGGAATGGGCAAAACTGCCCAAAGATAGGTGTGCCAAGCTTGCAGCATCATGCTCAAAAAGACTTGAAGCTGTAATTTCTGCCAAAGTGTGATATTTTTTTAAATTAAATTTGCAAAATTGCAAAAAAACTTTTTATACGTTGTCATTATGGGGTATTGTGTGTAGAATTTAGAGGACAAAAATTAATTTATTCAATTTTGTAATAAGGCTGTAACAACAAAATGTGGAAAAAGTTAAGCGTTGTGAATACTTTCCAAATGCACTGTATACTGTATAACATACTGTATATACTCGAGTATAAGCCGAGTTTTTCAGCACAAAAAAATGTGCTGAAAAAGTAGCCCCTCGGCTTATACTCGAGTCAAGTGTAGCGCTGACCGGACGGAGTTCGGTCAGCGCTACACACTGCCAAACACACAGCCGCCGTAGCCGGCAGCTGCGTGTTTGGTGTAATCAGCAGCCGCTGAGAGTCTGTCAGACTGTCAGCGGCTGCTGCTGCTCCCACTGCGGGAGCCATCTTCCGGCTCCCGCAGTGGGTGATGGGAGACACGTCGTCATGACAACGTCTCTCCCATGCAAAGCGGCCGGAGGAGCGGACAGCGGCGGGGCCAGGAGCGGGAGTTTAAGGTAAGTGTTTATTTTTTTTTTATTCTTTTCACATCTCTCTCTACTAGGGGGGGGGGACTACAGGGGGCACTACCAGGGGGCGATGACTACAGGGGGCACTACCAGGGGGTATTATCAGGGGGCACTACCAGGGGGCGATTACTACAGGGGGCACTACCAAGGGGCATTATCAGGGGGCGATTACTACAGGGGGCACTAAAAGGGGGGATTACCACTGGGGGAACTACAAGGGGGGGATTACTACAGGGGGCACTACCAGGAGGGGATTACTACAGGGGGGGATTACTACAGGGGGCACTAAAAGGGGGGATTACTACAGGGGGCACTAAAAGGGGGGATTACCACTGGGGGAACTACCAGGGGAGGATTACTACAGGGGGCACTACCAGTGGGGGATTACTACAGGGGGCACTAAAAGGGGGGATTACTACTGGGGGTACTACCAGGGGGGGATTACTACTGGAGGCACTGAAAGGGGGGATTACCACTGGGGGCACTACCAGGAGGGATTACTACTGGGGGCACAACCAGGGGGAATTACTACTGGGGGCACTACCAGCTGCTGCCATTTCCCACACTAGGCTTATACTCGAGTCAGTAAGTTTTCCCAGTTTTTTGGGGTAAAAGTAGGTACCTCGGCTTATATTCGTGTCGACTTATACTCGAGTATATACGGTATATATTATCAGACCTGCTGTAATTGTGCGTGAGGGGCCGATGTTCCCGATATATATGTTGGACTGCAAGGTATTACGGATCTGAGATAGCGGTAGTGGGCGTCTCTATGCTGGCTGTGCGATGGCTTTGCGATTGCAAACATTAGCAATCCTGCATGCGCAATCGCAATAGCAATCCGTAATTACTCAGGCCCAGTGCAGGTGCAAACGGTAAGAGACTAAAGGAAGGAATGAGAGATGGATGCATTAAACTCCCCCATTTTGAGTTGTCACACCCCTCATGACACATACCCATACCCATTTCTGCGGTGCACGCACAGTGCATCCCCATACCCCCACTTCAAATTTCCCACCTTGACCACTGATACAGTATATATATATATATATATATATTAGGGGTGAGCGGGTTCGGATTTCTGAAATCCGAACCCCCCGAGCCCCCCCGATCCGAGTCCGATCCGAGTCAGGCTCGACTTTTCCAGCCTGACTCGGATCTGAAATCGAGGCAAAACGTCATCATCCCGCCTTCCGAGTCTCGCGGGTTTTGGATCCTATATAAGGTACCCGCGTCGGCGCCATTTTCTCACTCGGCTGTGGACAGTGAAGAGGGAGGGTGGGAGTTAGGGCTGTGTAGTTTAGTGTAGTGTAGTGTAGTGCTGCTGTTGTCCACTACTTCAAAGTCCATAGGGGCTGGCTGTGTTGTGCTGTGCTGCTGTTGTTAATAGGGGCTGTGTCCACTACTTCAAAGTCCATAGGGGCTGGCTGGACTGTGTTGTGCAGTCAGTTCTCCATAGGGGCTGTGTCCACTCCAAAGTCCTGTGCAGTGTCCCAGTCCTAAAGGGGTGCTGTAGTGTTGTCCAGGGGGTGCACTGTCCATCAGGGGTGCTCCCCCCAAGTGCTAAAAAAATAAAATATTTTCTGTGTTTGTGAATTGTGTGCGCAGTAGCCGCACATGCATTAACAAAGTAGTGCCAAGCGTGCGCCTGTGTCATAAGTAAAGGGCCGGCTGGCTTGACCGTTAAAGGGTGCTGTAACCCCCAAAGTACACTCCAGTCCAAACCAAAAAAAAAATAATTTTCTGTGTTTGTGAATTGTGTGCGCAGTAGCCGCACGTGCATCAACAAAGTAGTGCCAAGCGTGCGCCTGTGTCATAAGTAAAGGGCCGGCTGGCTTGACCGTTAAAGGGTGCTGTAACCCCCGAAAGTACACTCCAGTCCAAACCAAAAAAAATATAATTTTCTGTGTTTGTGAATTGTGTGCGCAGTAGCCGCACGTGCATCAACAAAGTAGTGCCAAGCGTGCGCCTGTGTCATAAGTAAAGGGCCGGCTGGCTTGACCGTTAAAGGGTGCTGTAACCCCCAAAGTACACTCCAGTCCAAACCAAAAAAAAAATTATTTTCTGTGTTTGTGAATTGTGTGCGCAGAAGCCGCACGTGCATCAACAAAGTAGTGCCAAGCGTGCGCCTGTGTCATAGGTAAAGGGCCGGCTGGCTTGACCGTTAAAGGGTGCTGTAACCCCCAAAGTACACTCCAGTCCAAACCAAAAAAAAATTTATTTTCTGTGTTTGTGAATTGTGTGCGCTGAAGCCGCACGTGCATCAACAAAGTAGTGCCAAGCGTGCGCCTGTGTCATAAGTAAAGGGCCGGCTGGCTTGACCGTTAAGGGTGCTGTAACCCCCGAAAGTACACTCCAGTCCAAACCAAAAAAAAAATTATTTTCTGTGTTTGTGAATTGTGTGCGCAGTAGCCGCACGTGCATCAACAAAGTAGTGCCAAGCGTGCGCCTGTGTCATAAGTAAAGGGCCGGCTGGCTTGACCGTTAAAGGGTGCTGTAACCCCCAAAGTACACTCCAGTCCAAACCAAAAAAAAAATAATTTTCTGTGTTTGTGAATTGTGTGCGCAGTAGCCGCACGTGCATCAACAAAGTAGTGCCAAGCGTGCGCCTGTGTCATAAGTAAAGGGCCGGCTGGCTTAACCGTTAAGGGTGCTGTAACCCCCGAAAGTACACTCCAGTCCAAACCAAAAAAAAAATTATTTTCTGTGTTTGTGAATTGTGTGCGCAGTAGCGCACGTGCATCAACAAAGTAGTGCCAAGCGTGCGCCTGTGTCATAAGTAAAGGGCCGGCTGGCTTGACCGTTAAGGGTGCTGTAACCCCCGAAAGTACACTCCAGTCCAAACCAAAAAAAAAATTATTTTCTGTGTTTGTGAATTGTGTGCGCAGTAGCCGCACGTGCATCAACAAAGTAGTGCCAAGCGTGCGCCTGTGTCATAAGTAAAGGGCCGGCTGGCTTGACCGTTAAAGGGTGCTGTAACCCCCGAAAGTACACTCCAGTCCAAACCAAAATAAAAATTATTTTCTGTGTTTGTGAATTGTGTGCGCAGTAGCCGCACGTGCATCAACAAAGTAGTGCCAAGCGTGCGCCTGTGTCATAAGTAAAGGGCCGGCTGGCTTGACCGTTAAAGGGTGCTGTAACCCCCAAAGTACACTCCAGTCCAAACCAAAAAAAAAAATATTTTCTGTGTTTAGCCGCACGTATATATCAAATTGATATAACATAAATGGAGGACCAAACTTTCTCCGATAAAAATAAAAAAAAGAAAGATCAAGAACCACTCCCTCCTAGTGCTGAAGCTGCTGCCACTAGTCATGACATAGACGATAACATGCCATCAACGTCGTCTGCCAAGTTCAGGAAAATGACCTTGAAAATACATTTAAATCAGCTGAAGAGAAACGTAAACTTGCCAATATGCCATTTACGACACGGAGTGGCAAGGAACGGCTAAGGTCGATCCCTAGTATGTTCATGACTAGTGGTTCAGCTTCACATGACGATGGAAGCCCTCCTCCCACTAAAAAAATCAAAAGAGTTAAGCTGGCAAAAGCACAGTGAAGAACTGTGCTTTCTAAGAAGATATCACAAATCCCCAAGGAGAGTCCAAGTGTGGTGTTGGTTGCGATGCCTGACCTTCCCAGCACTGGACGGGAAGAGGTGGCTCTTTCCACCATTTGCACGCCCCCTGCAAGTGCTGAAAGGAGCACCCACAGTCCACTTGCTGATATGCAAATTGAAGATGTCACTGTTGAAGTACAACAGGATGAGGATACTGGTGTAGCTGGCGCTGAGGAGGAAGTTGGCGAGGAGGATTCTGATGGTGATGTGGTTTGTTTAAATCAGGCTCCGGGGGAGACAGTTGTTGTCCGTGGGATGAAAAAGCCCATCACGGTCATGCCTGGGCAGAAGACCAAACATTCCACCTCTTTGGTCTGGCAATATTTCTATCCAAATCCGGACAACAACTGTCTTGCCATATGTACCATATGTAAAGGTGAAATAAGTAGGGGTAGGGATGTCAACCACCTAGGAACATCCTCCCTTATACGGCACCTGCAGCGCGTTCATAAAAAGTTACTGTCAAGTTCAGAAACTTTGGCTAAGACCATAAGCAGTCCAGGGACACCTAAATCCCGTTGTCCTGTTGTATCCAAGCGCCTGCAAACCACACCGTCAACTCCCTCCTCGTCAATTTCCTCCTTAGTCAGGATCGGAAGTAGTCCTGCAGGCCATGTCACTGGCATGACTGACTCTCCTATCCGGGATTCCTCCGGAGGATCCTGCATTGCTACGCCTACTGCTGCCGCTGCTGCTGTTGCTGCTGCTGGGAGTCGTTCATCATCCCAGAGAGGAAGTAGGAACACCACTACTTTTACTAAACAATTGACCCTCCAACAGTCCTTAGCGAGGAGGATGAAGTACGACAGCAGTCATCCTGAAGCAAAACGTATAACTGAGGCCTTGACTGCTATGTTGGTGTTAGACGTGCGTCCGGTATCCGCCATTGGTGCAGTGGGATTTAGACAATTGATGGAGGTAGTGTGTCCCCGGTTCCAAATCCCGTCTAGATTCCACTTCACTAGGCAGGCGATACCGAGACTGTACAGAAACGTCAGAAAAAGTGTCCTCAGTGTCCTGAAAAATGCCGTTGTACACAATGTCCACTTAACCACGGACATGTGGACAAGTGGAACAGGGCAGACTAAGGACTATATGACTGTGACAGCCCACTGGGTAGATGTATCACCTTACGCAGCAACAGCAGCAGCGTCACCAGTAGCAGCATCTCAGAAACGCCAGCTCGTTACAAGGCAGGCTACGCTGTGTATCACCGGTTTCAGTAAGAGGCACACCGCCGACAACCTCTTAGAGAAACTGAGGGAAATCATCGCCCAGTGGCTTACCCCACTTAGACTCTCCTGGGGATTTGTGATATCTGACAACGCCACCAATATTGTGCGGGCATTACATCTGGGCAAATTCCAGCACGTCCCATGTTTTGCTCACACAATAAACTTGGTGGTGCAGAATTTTCTGAAAAGCGACAGGGGCGTGCAGGAGACGCTTTGGGTGGCCTGAAAAATTTCTGGCCACTTTCGCCATTCAGCGACTGCGTGCCGAAGACTGGAGCACCAGCAAACACTCTTGAACCTGCCCCGCCATCACCTGAAGCAAGAGGTTGTGACGCGGTGGAACTCAACCCTCTATATGCTTCAGAGGATGGAGGCGCAGCAAAAGGCCATACAAGCCTATACATCCAACTATGACATAGGCAAAGGAGGGGGTATGCACCTGACTCATGCGCAGTGGAGAATGATTTCCGTGTTGTGCAAGGTTCTCCAGCCCTTCGAACTTGCCACACGTGAAGTCAGTTCAGACACTGCCAGCTTGAGTCAGGTCATTCCCCTCATCAGGCTTTTGCAGAAGCAGCTGGAGAAAGTGAAGGAGGAGCTAAGACAGAGCGATTCCGCTCAGCATGTGGGACTTGTGGATGAAGCCCTTCATTCGCTTTGCCAGGATTCCAGGGTGGTCAATCTGTTGAAATCAGACCACTACATTTTGGCCACCGTGCTCGATCCTAGGTTTAAAGCCTATGTGGTGTCTCTCTTTCCGGCCGACACAAGCCTGCAGAGGTGCAAAGACCTGCTGGTGAACACACTGTCTGCTGAAGCGGAACGTGACACGTCAACGGCTCCTTCTTCATTTTCTCCCGCAACTGGGGCTGCCAGGAAAAAACTTAGGTATCCTAAGCAACCCACTGGCGGTGATGCAGGGCAGGCAGGACCAAGTTTGGACATCTGGTCCGGACTGAAGGACCTGGCAACAATTTCTGACATGTCTACTGTCACTGCATATGATACTGTCACCATTGACAGAATGGTGGAGGATTACATCGGTGACAGCATCCAAGTAGGCATGTCAGACAGTCCATACCTGTACTGGCAGGAAAAAGAGGCAATTTGGAGGCCCCTGTACAAACTGGCTCTATTTTACCTGAGTTGCCCCCCCTCCAGTGTGTACTCCGAAAGAGTGTTTAGTGCAGCCGGGAACCTTGTCAGCGAAAGGCGTAGGAGGTTGCTTCTACAGAATGTGGAGAAGATGATGTTCATCAAAATGAATTATCAGCTCTTCCAGGGAGACCAGCCTCCAGAAGGTACAGAGGGACCTGTGGTGGTGGATTCAAGTGGGGACGAGTTAATACTTTGTGAGGATGAGGATGTACACACTGAAGAGAGTGAGGAATCGGTGGATGAGGAGGATGAGGATGACATCTTGCCTCCGTAGAGCCAGTTTGTGCAGGGACAGATTAATTGCCAGCTTGTTTTGTGGGGGCCCAAACGAACCAATCATTTCAGCCACAGTTGTGTGGCAGACCCTGGCGCTGAAATGATTGGTTTGTTATAGTGTGCATGTCCTGTTTATACAACATAAGGGAGGGTGGGAGGGCCCAAGGACAATTCCATCTTGCACCTCTTTTTTTTCTTTGCATTATGTACAGTTTGGGGCCTAGTTTTTCAAACTGCCATCCTGTCTGCCACTGCAGTTTCACGCCTAGATGGGTCACGTGTTTGTGCCGCCCACTCGTGTCGCTTAGCATAGTCATCCAGCTACCTCGGTGCAACCTTTTGGACATAAAAACACTATTGTGAGGTGTGAGGTGTTCAGAATAGACTGGAAATGAGTGGAAATTAAGGTTATTGAGGTTAATAATAGCATAGGAGCAGAAAAACCTACAAATTCTGTGATTTTAGCTGTTTTTATGCTTTTTAAAAAAAAAATACAGATCCAAAACACAAAACCCAGAACCCAAAACAAGGAAGGGTGGTTTTGGCAAAACCAATCCAGATCCAAAACACGAAGAAAGATCCAGATCCAAAACCAAAACACAAAACACGAAAAGTGGCCGGTGCACACCCCTAATATATATATATATATACAGTCAGGTCCATAAATTTTGGGACATTGACAGAATTTTCATATTTTGTCCTCTATTCACCACCACAATGGCTTTGAAATGAAACAAACAAGATGTGCTTTAACTGCAGACTTTCAGATTTAATTTGAGGGTAATTACATCCAAATCAGGTGAACGGTGTAGGAATTACAACGGTTTCTATATGTGCCTCCCACTTTTTAAGGGGCCAAAAGTAATGGGACAAACTAAACAATCCTAAATCTAAACTTTCATTTTTTAATACTTTGTTGCAAATCCTTTGCAGGCAATTACAGCCTGAAGTCTGGAACGCATAGACATCACCAGATGCTGGGTTTCATCCCTGGTGATGCTCTGCCAGGCCTCTACTGCAAATGTCTTCAGTTCCTACTTGTTCTTGGGGCATTTTCCCTTCAGTTTTGTCTTCATCAAGTGAAATGCATGCTCAATCGGATTCAGGTCAGGGGATTGACTTGGCCATTGCATAACATTCCACTTTTTAGCCTTAAAAAACTCTTTGGTTGCTTTTGCAGTATGCTTCGGGTCATTGTACATCTGCACTGTGAAGCGCTGTCAAATGAGTTCTGAAGCATTTGACTGAATATGAGCATATAATATTGCCCGAAACACTTCAGAATTCATTCTGCTGCTTTTGTCAGCAGTCACATCATCAATAAATACAAGGGAACAAGTTCCATTGGCAGCCATACATGCCCTCACCATGACACTACCACCACCATGCTTCAATGATGAGGTGGTATGTTTTGAATCATGAGCAGTTCCTTTCCTTCTCCATACTCTTCTCTTCCCATCACTCTGGTACAAGTTGATATTTTTCTCATCTGTCCATAGGATGTTGTTCCAGAATTGTAATGGCTTTTTTAGATGTTGTTTGGCAAACTCTAATCTGGTCTTCCTGTTTTTGTGGCTCACCAATGGTTTGCATCATGTTGTGAACCCTCTATATTCACTCTTGTGAAGTCTTCTCCTGATTGTTGACTTTGACACATATACATCTACCTCCTGGAGAGTGTTCTTGATTTGGCCAACTGTTGTGAAGGGGTTTTTCTTCACCAGGGAAATAATTATTTTGTCATCTACCACAGTTGTTTTCCGTGGTCTTCCGGGTCTTTTGGTGTTGCTGAGCTCTCCGGTGCATTCTTTCTTTTTAAGAATGTTCCAAACATTTGATTTGGCCACACCTAATGTTTTTGCTTTCTCTCTGATGGGTTTGTTTTAATTTTTCAGCCTAATGATGGCTTGCTTCACTGATAGTGACAGCTCTTTGGATCTCATATTGAGAGTTGACAGCAACTGATTCCAAATGCAAATGTCACACCTAGAATCAACTCCAGACCTTTTACCTGCTTAATTGATAATGAAATAACAAGGGAATAGCCCACACCTGTCCATGAAATAGCTTTTGAGTTGATAGTCCCATTACTTTTGGCCCCTTAAAAAGTGGGAGGCACATATTGAAACCGTTGTAATTCCAACACCGTTCACCCGATTTGGATGTAATTACCCTCAAATTAAATCTGAAAGTCTGCAGTTAAAGCACATCTTGTTTGTTTCATTTCAAAACCATTGTGGTGGTGAATAGAGGCCAAAATCTGAAAATTCTGTCAATGTCCCAATATTTATGGACCTGACTGTATATATATATATATATATATATATATATATATATAGATAGATATATTAGGGGTGAGCGGGTTCGGATTTCTGAAATCCGAACCCCCCCGAGCCCCCCCGATCCGAGTCTGATCCGAGTCAGGCTCGACTTTTCCCGCCTGACTCGGATCTGAAATCGAGGCAAAACGTCATCATCCCGCCTTCCGAGTCTCGCGGGTTTTGGATCCTATATAAGGTACCCGCGTCGGCGCCATTTTCTCACTCGGCTGTGGACAGTGAAGAGGGAGGGTGGGAGTTAGGGCTGTGTAGTGTAGTGTAGTGTAGTGTAGTGCTGCTGTTGTCCACTACTTCAAAGTCCATAGGGGCTGGCTGTGTTGTGCTGTGCTGCTGTTGTTAATAGGGGCTGTGTCCACTACTTCAAAGTCCATAGGGGCTGGCTGGACTGTGTTGTGCAGTCAGTTCTCCATAGGGGCTGTGTCCACTCCAAAGTCCTGTGCAGTGTCCCAGTCCTAAAGGGGTGCTGTAGTGTTGTCCAGGGGGTGCTCTGTCCATCAGGGGTGCTCCCCCCAAGTGCTAAAAAAATAATATATTTTCTGTGTTTGTGAATTGTGTGCGCAGTAGCCGCACGTGCATCAACAAAGTAGTGCCAAGCGTGCGCCTGTGTCATAAGTAAAGGGCCGGCTGGCTTGACCGTTAAGGGTGCTGTAACCCCCGAAAGTACACTCCAGTCCAAACCAAAAAAAAATTATTTTCTGTGTTTGTGAATTGTGTGCGCAGTAGCCGCACGTGCATCAACAAAGTAGTGCCAAGCGTGCGCCTGTGTCATAAGTAAAGGGCCGGCTGGCTTGACCGTTAAGGGTGCTGTAACCCCCGAAAGTACACTCCAGTCCAAACCAAAAAAAAAATTATTTTCTGTGTTTGTGAATTGTGTGCGCAGTAGCCGCACGTGCATCAACAAAGTAGTGCCAAGCGTGCGCCTGTGTCATAAGTAAAGGGCCGGCTGGCTTGACCGTTAAGGGTGCTGTAACCCCCGAAAGTACACTCCAGTCCAAACCCAAAAAAAAATTATTTTCTGTGTTTGTGAATTGTGTGCGCAGTAGCCGCACGTGCATCAACAAAGTAGTGCCAAGCGTGCACCTGTGTCATAAGTAAAGGTCCGGCTGGCTTGACCGTTAAGGGTGCTGTAACCCCCGAAAGTACACTCCAGTCCAAACCAAAAAAAAAATTATTTTCTGTGTTTGTGAATTGTGTGCGCAGTAGCCGCACGTGCATCAACAAAGTAGTGCCAAGCGTGCGCCTGTGTCATAAGTAAAGGGCCGGCTGGCTTGACCGTTAAAGGGTGCTGTAACCCCCGAAAGTACACTCCAGTCCAAACCAAAAAAAAAATATTTTCTGTGTTTGTGAATTGTGTGCGCAGTAGCCGCACGTGCATCAACAAAGTAGTGCCAAGCGTGCGCCTGTGTCATAAGTAAAGGGCCGGCTGGCTTGACCGTTAAGGGTGCTGTAACCCTCGAAAGTACACTCCAGTCCAAACCAAAAAAAAAATTATTTTCTGTGTTTGTGAATTGTGTGCGCAGTAGCCGCACGTGCATCAACAAAGTAGTGCCAAGCGTGCGCCTGTGTCATAAGTAAAGGGCCGGCTGGCTTGACCGTTAAGGGTGCTGTAACCCCTGAAAGTAGACTCCAGTCCAAACCAAAAAAAAAATTATTTTCTGTGTTTGTGAATTGTGTGCGCAGTAGCCGCACGTGCATCAACAAAGTAGTGCCAAGCGTGCGCCTGTGTCATAAGTAAAGGGCCGGCTGGCTTGACCGTTAAGGGTGCTGTAACCCCCGAAAGTACACTCCAGTCCAAACCAAAAAAAAAATTATTTTCTGTGTTTGTGAATTGTGTGCGCAGTAGCCGCACGTGCATCAACAAAGTAGTGCCAAGCGTGCGCCTGTGTCATAAGTAAAGGGCCGGCTGGCTTGACCGTTAAGGGTGCTGTAACCCCCGAAAGTACACTCCAGTCCAAACCAAAAAAAAAATTATTTTCTGTGTTTGTGAATTGTGTGCGCAGTAGCCGCACGTGCATCAACAAAGTAGTGCCAAGCGTGCGCCTGTGTCATAAGTAAAGGGCCGGCTGGCTTGACCGTTAAAGGGTGCTGTAACCCCCAAAGTACACTCCAGTCCAAACCAAAAAAAAAATATTTTCTGTGTTTGTGAATTGTGTGCGCAGTAGCCGCACGTGCATCAACAAAGTAGTGCCAAGCGTGCGCCTGTGTCATAAGTAAAGGGCCGGCTGGCTTGACCGTTAAAGGGTGCTGTAACCCCCGAAAGTACACTCCAGTCCAAACCAAAAAAAAATTATTTTCTGTGTTTGTGAATTGTGTGCGCAGTAGCCGCACGTGCATCAACAAAGTAGTGCCAAGCGTGCGCCTGTGTCATAAGTAAAGGGCCGGCTGGCTTGACCGTTAAAGGGTGCTGTAACCCCCAAAGTACACTCCAGTCCAAACCAAAAAAAAAATTATTTTCTGTGTTTGTGAATTGTGTGCGCAGTAGCCGCACGTGCATCAACAAAGTAGTGCCAAGCGTGCGCCTGTGTCATAAGTAAAGGGCCGGCTGGCTTGACCGTTAAAGGGTGCTGTAACCCCCGAAAGTACACTCCAGTCCAAACCAAAAAAAAATTATTTTCTGTGTTTGTGAATTGTGTGCGCAGTAGCCGCACGTGCATCAACAAAGTAGTGCCAAGCGTGCGCCTGTGTCATAAGTAAAGGGCCGGCTGGCTTGACCGTTAAGGGTGCTGTAACCCCCGAAAGTACACTCCAGTCCAAACCAAAAAAAAAATTATTTTCTGTGTTTGTGAATTGTGTGCGCAGTAGCCGCACGTGCATCAACAAAGTAGTGCCAAGCGTGCGCCTGTGTCATAAGTAAAGGGCCGGCTGGCTTGACCGTTAAGGGTGCTGTAACCCCCGAAAGTACACTCCAGTCCAAACCAAAAAAAAAATTATTTTCTGTGTTTGTGAATTGTGTGCGCAGTAGCCGCACGTGCATCAACAAAGTAGTGCCAAGCGTGCGCCTGTGTCATAAGTAAAGGGCCGGCTGGCTTGACCGTTAAGGGTGCTGTAACCCCCGAAAGTACACTCCAGTCCAAACCAAAAAAAAAATTATTTTCTGTGTTTGTGAATTGTGTGCGCAGTAGCCGCACGTGCATCAACAAAGTAGTGCCAAGCGTGCGCCTGTGTCATAAGTAAAGGGCCGGCTGGCTTGACCGTTAAGGGTGCTGTAACCCCCGAAAGTACACTCCAGTCCAAACCCAAAAAAAAATTATTTTCTGTGTTTGTGAAGTGTGTGCGCAGTAGCCGCACGTGCATCAACAAAGTAGTGCCAAGCGTGCGCCTGTGTCATAAGTAAAGGGCCGGCTGGCTTGACCGTTAAGGGTGCTGTAACCCCCGAAAGTGCACTCCAGTCCAAACCAAAAAAAAAATTATTTTCTGTGTTTGTGAATTGTGTGCGCAGTAGCCGCACGTGCATCAACAAAGTAGTGCCAAGCGTGCGCCTGTGTCATAAGTAAAGGGCCGGCTGGCTTGACCGTTAAAGGGTGCTGTAACCCCCAAAGTACACTCCAGTCCAAACCAAAAAAAAAATTATTTTCTGTGTTTGTGAATTGTGTGCGCAGTAGCCGCACGTGCATCAACAAAGTAGTGCCAAGCGTGCGCCTGTGTCATAAGTAAAGGGCCGGCTGGCTTGACCGTTAAAGGGTGCTGTAACCCCTGAAAGTACACTCCAGTCCAAACCAAAAAAAAATTATTTTCTGTGTTTGTGAATTGTGTGCGCAGTAGCCGCACGTGCATCAACAAAGTAGTGCCAAGCGTGCGCCTGTGTCATAAGTAAAGGGCCGGCTGGCTTGACCGTTAAAGGGTGCTGTAACCCACAAAGTACACTCCAGTCCAAACCAAAAAAAAAATTATTTTCTGTGTTTAGCCGCACGTATATATCAAATCGATATAACATAAATGGAGGACCAAACTTTCTCCGATAAAAATAAAATAGAGAAAGATCAAGAACCACTTCCTCCTAGTGCTGAAGCTGCTGCCACTAGTCATGACATAGACGATAACATGCCATCAACGTCGTCTGCCAAGGCCGATGCCCAATGTCATAGTAGAGGGCACATACAATCCCAAATGGCAAAGTTCAGGAAAATGACCTTGAAAAAGACATTTAAATCAGCTGAAGAGAAACGTAAACTTGCCAATATGCCATTTACGACACGGAGTGGCAAGGAACGGCTAAGGTCGATCCCTAGTATGTTCATGACTAGTGGTTCAGCTTCACATGACGATGGAAGCCCTCCTCCCACTAAAAAAATCAAAAGAGTTAAGCTGGCAAAAGCACAGCGAAGAACTGTGCTTTCTAAGAAGATATCACAAATCCCCAAGGAGAGTCCAAGTGTGGTGGTGGTTGCGATGCCTGACCTTCCCAGCACTGGACGGGAAGAGGTGGCTCTTTCCACCATTTGCACGCCCCCTGCAAGTGCTGAAAGGAGCACCCACAGTCCACTTGCTGATATGCAAATTGAAGATGTCACTGTTGAAGTACAACAGGATGAGGATACTGGTGTAGCTGGCGCTGAGGAGGAAGTTGGCGAGGAGGATTCTGATGGTGATGTGGTTTGTTTAAATCAGGCTCCGGGGGAGACAGTTGTTGTCCGTGGGATGAAAAAGCCCATCACGGTCATGCCTGGGCAGAAGACCAAACATTCCACCTCTTTGGTCTGGCAATATTTCTATCCAAATCCGGACAACAACTGTCTTGCCATATGTACCATATGTAAAGGTGAAATAAGTAGGGGTAGGGACGTCAACCACCTAGGAACATCCTCCCTTATACGGCACCTGCAGCGCGTTCATAAAAAGTTACTGTCAAGTTCAGAAACTTTGGCTAAGACCGTAAGCAGTCCAGGGACACCTAAATCCCGTTGTCCTGTTGTATCCAAGCGCCTGCAAACCACACCGTCAACTCCCTCCTCGTCAATTTCCTCCTTAGTCAGGATCGGAAGTAGTCCTGCAGGCCATGTCACTGGCATGACTGACTCTCCTATCCGGGATTCCTCTGGAGGATCCTGCATTGCTACGCCTACTGCTGCCGCTGCTGCTGTTGCTGCTGCTGGGAGTCGTTCATCATCCCAGAGAGGAAGTAGGAACACCACTACTTTTACTAAACAATTGACCCTCCAACAGTCCTTAGCGAGGAGGATGAAGTACGACAGCAGTCATCCTGAAGCAAAACGTATAACTGAGGCCTTGACTGCTATGTTGGTGTTAGACGTGCGTCCGGTATCCGCCATTAGTGCAGTGGGATTTAGACAATTGATGGAGGTAGTGTGTCCCCGGTTCCAAATCCCGTCTAGATTCCACTTCACTAGGCAGGCGATACCGAGACTGTACAGAAACGTCAGAAAAAGTGTCCTCAGTGTCCTGAAAAATGCCGTTGTACACAATGTCCACTTAACCACGGACATGTGGACAAGTGGAACAGGGCAGACTAAGGACTATATGACTGTGACAGCCCACTGGGTAGATGTATCACCTTATGCAGCAACAGCAGCAGCGTCACCAGTAGCAGCATCTCAGAAACGCCAGCTCGTTACAAGGCAGGCTACGCTGTGTATCACCGGTTTCAGTAAGAGGCACACCGCCGACAACCTCTTAGAGAAACTGAGGGAAATCATCGCCCAGTGGCTTACCCCACTTAGACTCTCCTGGGGATTTGTGATATCTGACAACGCCACCAATATTGTGCGGGCATTACATCTGGGCAAATTCCAGCACGTCCCATGTTTTGCTCACACAATAAACTTGGTGGTGCAGAATTTTCTGAAAAGCGACAGGGGCGTGCAGGAGACGCTTTGGGTGGCCCGAAAAATTTCTGGCCACTTTTGCCATTCAGCGGCTGCGTGCCGAAGACTGGAGCGCCAGCAAACACTCTTGAACCTGCCCCGCCATCACCTGAAGCAAGAGGTTGTGACGCGGTGGAACTCAACCCTCTATATGCTTCAGAGGATGGAGGAGCAGCAAAAGGCCATACAAGCCTATACATCCACCTATGACATAGGCAAAGGAGGGGGTATGCACCTGACTCAAGCGCAGTGGAGAATGATTTCCGTGTTGTGCAAGGTTCTCCAGCCCTTCGAACTTGCCACACGTGAAGTCAGTTCAGACACTGCCAGCTTGAGTCAGGTCATTCCCCTCATCAGGCTTTTGCAGAAGCAGCTGGAGAAAGTGAAGGAGGAGCTAAGACGGAGCGATTCCGCTCGGCATGTGGGACTTGTGGATGAAGCCCTTCATTCGCTTTGCCAGGATTCCAGGGTGGTCAATCTGTTGAAATCAGACCACTACGTTTTGGCCACCGTGCTCGATCCTAGGTTTAAAGCCTATGTGGTGTCTCTCTTTCCGGCCGACACAAGCCTGCAGAGGTGCAAAGACCTGCTGGTGAACACACTGTCAGCTGAAGCGGAACGTGACACGTCAACGGCTCCTTCTTCATTTTCTCCTGCAACTGGGGCTGCCAGGAAAAAACTTAGGTATCCTAAGCAACCCGCTGGCGGTGATGCAGGGCAGGCAGGACCAAGTTTGGACATCTGGTCCGGACTGAAGGACCTGGCAACAATTTCTGACATGTCTACTGTCACTGCATATGATACTGTCACCATTGACAGAATGGTGGAGGATTACATCGGTGACAGCATCCAAGTAGGCATGGCAGACAGTCCATACCTGTACTGGCAGGAAAAAGAGGCAATTTGGAGGCTCCTGTACAAACTGGCTCTATTTTACCTGAGTTGCCCCCCCTCCAGTGTGTACTCCGAAAGAGTGTTTAGTGCAGCCGGGAACCTTGTCAGCGAAAGGCGTAGGAGGTTGCTTCCACAGAATGTGGAGAAGATGATGTTCATCAAAATGAATTATCAGCTCTTCCAGGGAGACAAGCCTCCAGAAGGTACAGAGGGACCTGTGGTGGTGGATTCAAGTGGGGACGAGTTAATACTTTGTGAGGATGAGGATGTACACACTGAAGAGGGTGAGGAATCGGTGGATGAGGAGGATGAGGATGACATCTTGCCTCCATAGAGCCAGTTTGTGCAGGGACACATTAATTGCCAGCTTGTTTTGTGGGGGCCCAAACGAACCAATCATTTCAGCCACAGTTGTGTGGCAGACCCTGGCGCTGAAATGATTGGTTTGTTAAAGTGTGCATGTCCTGTTTATACAACATAAGGGTGGGTGGGAGGGCCCAAGGACAATTCCATCTTGCACCTCTTTTTTTTCTTTGCATTATGTACAGTTTGGGGCCTAGTTTTTCAAACTGCCATCCTGTCTGCCACTGCAGTTTCACGCCTAGATGGGTCACGTGTTTGTGCCGCCCACTCGTGTCGCTTAGCATAGTCATCCAGCTACCTTGGTGTAATCTTTTGGCCATAAAAACAATATTGTGAGGTGTTCAGAATAGACTGGAAATGAGTGGAAATGAAGGTTATTGAGGTTAATAATTGCATAGGAGCAGAAAAACCCACAAATTCTGTGATTTAAGCTGTTTTTATGCTTTTTTAAAAAAAAATACAGATCCAAAACACAAAACCCAGAACCCAAAACACCGAAGGGTGGTTTTGGCAAAACCAATCCAGATCCAAAACACGAAGAAAGATCCAGATCCAAAACCAAAACACAAAACACGAAAAGTGGCCGGTGCACACCCCTAATATATATATATATATTGTTAGTGGAGGCACAGCCGGGAGGGGGGGGGGGGGCTGCTGACAACAGGAAGTGGGCCCCCCTGTCTTAAGTGCCTTGGGCAACCTGAAGGCTTAATCCGACCCTGGTTGGGCTGTGCTGGCAGCATCACGCAGTTGATACGGAACGGGGCAAAGTGCTGCATCACGTATCTAAATCAACCTGTTTTATATATTTTTGTTTTTGAAGTTATGTTTATTCCATTTGTCTTGCAGATGCAGTCTTGGCATTTTGCAATCAATTTGTCTTGTAAATAATTCTTATTTTTATTGGTGTTGAGGCTTAAGTTTTGCCTAGGTTGCCGGGAAACCTTGCACCCACCCTGATTGGGGGCACTACAGTGTGGTGCTGGCAGTATTTACACATTATATTTCTTAATAACATAACCTATGTTATTGGTAATTTTATTGGTAGGGGCCTCCACATACCTGAATCCAGCCCCGACAATGGCATACTGTATAATATAAATACTGATGTTCCTGGGTTTCATATCACAGTAGTTTTAGACTGGGTAAGCGCTTGCACTAGAAGTTGCAATGGATTGACACTCTCATTTAATGTTATGCATAGTTTCCGCACCTTCCCTGGGCTTTTTCAGAAATAATTCCTGACCTGTGTTTTCCTCATCAGTTCTGCGCTACATCCCATTTTAATTGACTTCTTAATAGCTTCTGACACCTGCTGCAGTAATCACAATTAACGCTCCCACTGCACAATCTGTTACCCGCATTAAAAGAAAACACATATTCGGTGCTGGAACTCTGCAGGGTGAGTACAAACAGGGATATATCGCTGCAGACCACAGGACTACATAAATAATTAACCAAATAAACACTTCAAGATGTAGAAAGCCATGAGAAGGACATGTGGTTATACAATTAATGTTTCAGTTACAGCCACTGGCATCTCGCATATGGTTCACTAACCAATAAAAATAATGTTTGGATTCCATTGAAATATGCTGCATAAAAGCCTCGCACTGGAGGGATTAGGTAATAATGTCGTTTAGAAAGGCAATGTTTGGGCTTATGCTGGGCATACACTGGGCTCTATACATCATCCCTTAATTTCTACAAAAGTCGGTGAAAATTAACATTTTCACCTACGTTTGTAGAAATTAAGCATCGGGAGAGGAGGGGGCCCGTGTGCAGTCTCCAACACGGGCCCCCCCCTCTCTGCCTGGCAGCCGGCAGCACACTGAGCTGCGCGCGGCCAGCGCCGGACTTATAGACTCTGGGCACTAGAGTGTGCCCAGACTCTATAGTGTATGCACAGGTCACCGGGAAAATGGCTGCGGCGGCCATTTTCCCTGTACTGCGCATGCGCAAACGATGGGAAAATGGCCACTGCGCCCATTTTCCAGTCGTTTTACAGCGCCGGACCCTGCGCCGGCGTGGGACTTCGGAGAGGTAAGTAATATTATAGGTGCAGGTAGGTGGTGCGGGGCCCCCCTGGACTCAGGGGCCTGTGTTCCCCGCACACCCTGCACCCATTATAGATACACCCCTGGGTAACGCAGCAGATACCACAGATATCTCCTGCTTACCTTTCACTCCCAATCTGGCACGGTGTCCCCATATGTGGACCAGGGCCGAAACTAGGATATCTGTCACCCGGTGCAAGGCAGCAATTTTGCGCCCCCTCCCTGTACCTGGAGTTTGTCCTTGCTCCTCAATAAGGCAGTACACTACTCAGACGTCCCGGTATAGTGACTTACATTATTCCATACACCATAATGCCCATTACACATTATGCCACACACTGTAATGCCTATTACCAAAGTGCCACTTACATATTTGCCCGACACCATTTTATGCCCCACAGTAATGCTTCTAATTACTTTAAAATTACCTGCTCGTTGCCAGGGGGTTTATGCTCGTTGCCAGGGGTTACATGCTCATTGCCAGGGGGTTTCATGCTTGTTGTCAGGGGATTTATGCTTGTTACCAGGGGTTCCATGCTCGTTGCCTCGGGTTTCATGCTCATTGCCAGGAGTTACATGCTCATTGCCATGGGGGTTTATGCTCGCTGCCAGGGGTTACATGCTCGTTGCCAGGGGGTTTCATGCTTGTTGCCAGGGGATTTATGCTTGTTACCAGGGGTTCCATGCTTGTTGCCAGGGGTTTCATGCTCATTGCCAGGAGTTGCATGCTTGTTGCCATGGGGTTTATGCTCATTTCCAGGGGGCTTTATGCTCATTGCCAGGGGCTTTGAAGGGAGAAGATGCAGCTCTCAGCATCTTCTCCCTGCAGGGCCAGCGTTCCCTGCACTTCCGGGAACGCTGTGTGCATTGCGCTCTGCTAACACACTCTAGAGGTCCAGTAGGAGCTCTAGCATCTGCCTCTTCCTTGGCGGCGGCCATTTTTGGATGGCCGTTTTCAGCAGAGTCCATGCGGACGGCTAGTCCGCATGGAATCTGCTGAAAACGGCCATCCAAAAATGGCCACCACCAAGGAAGAGACAGACACTAGAGGTCCAGTAAGGACCTCTAGCATTAGTCTCCTCTTTGGCGGCGGCCATTTTAGGATGGCCGAGTCAGCTTTTTCACCCCCCCCGCAATCCCCACCCGGTGCACGTGCACCTCTAGCTCCCCCTAGTTACGGCCCTGTGTGGACCCATATGTGGACCTAAATTCATCAAGGTCCAAGAATATAACAGCGGGAACCTTCGCCATATTCAGATGACATTTTTTTCCGCCACTCCTACTCCTCCCTATAGGAAGCAGGCCCGGGGTTTGGAAGAGGGATCTGATCGGACCCCTCCGCCTCTGTTCGGTTCTTTCCACCAGACGCAGGGTTCTTGTGCGCATGTGTGAACCCCAAGTCAGGAATCATGGGGACAGCTGATCTTTGGATTGCTACATGCAGCGAGTTGGATACTTAATTGGGGCCATCATTAACATGATGAATAGGTGACACTGCGAGATAAAGGGTTAAATGTAATAGGTTCCGATCTCCGGCCGCTGCGAGGATTTATGCAAGTCTCCCCGTATTTTTAAAGGCTAAACCAGCACAGACATTTTGGGCTACAGGTAATACAGTAGGTTCCGATATTAAGCCGCTGCAGAGATAGCAATGCAACAACATTTTGTTGTAAAATTATAGCTTATTAAAGTAATCATCTATTAAAAATATTTTTGGAGGGTAAGGGGGAGGGGGCGCAACCGGGAACTTTCGCCCTAAGCTCCACAATGTCTAGAACCGGCCCTGCTTGTATCAAGTACTATTACCTACAGATGTATCTGGATCTTTATGTGCTAATACTACTATAGTAATTTTTCTATCATCTATCTCCTCTGAACTTAATGATGCAGAGGAGAGAGATGATAAAGGTCGGACAAACTGTGCTAGGGGGGTGATCGCTCCAATCGCTCCCCCCCCCTGGATCCGCCACTGCTTGTCTCCCTCATGCACACAGAGGTGAATGCTAACATTTGGGTTATGGGAACTGTCCTCAAGTCTGTGGCAGCTTTTGTCATGGTGTTTTACGGAAAATGCTACTCGGTTTAGCTACATTAGTGCATTATGCCTGTGAGGGGACACGGCTGCTGTTTCTATCGCATGTGGCACTTTAGTGTGTTAGAACTTTTGTTTATGTTGGTCCATAGATCCTTAAAAAGTGCTTTACCATGCGCAGAGTGCATGGGAGGTGTCCTGGTGCCCCACTGAATGTATAGGATGACATCTGGTATAAACTTCAAGTACTCTGCCGGACCCCCTTAAACAATTACAGGTTGCATCTACTGTGAACACTTCCTGGAAGCTCGTGAGATACAAATGGCATTGGGCCTTATTCGTAGGTGGACGCAGTTTAGATTCGGTTGCAAATGGCCAATGTTTTGTGGTCTGTGCATGTGTCAACGCCGCAGTGCGCATCTGCCGTGATACTTTTGTGATGGCGCTCGCAGTGTAGTAAGTCGCGGTTTGACACACTGCTGGCGTTTGGGGGTTGTGGCGGGGAATGTTGGTGAAATGGAGGAGTGTCGGCGCCATTTTGGGGGTATGTTAAATCCAGTGACTGCATCTTGTTGGACATTATGAACAACCTTAGGGTTGCTCCGATGTCCGATGGTCCGCGTGATGTTCCCGATGTTTCACCGATGCTGCTTCTTTGGTTGAAAGCGGCAGATCTGACATGGTTGACTTTGTAATGTCTACATTATAACTACATTTCTCAGAATAGACCCTAGTAACTGGCTTTATACTGTGCTGTACGTGGCACCTGTCAGACATCAGAAACTGCTATCACAACTATGCTACTAAATTGCCCACCTTGTGTGCGGGGAATCTGTATGTAATGCCAGCGAAATACCGACGCCGGAAGCCCGAAAGCTCAATATCCCGACTGGGTCTGGTAAGTACCCTAACCCTCCCCTCTCCCCCCCTAACCCTAACACTCCCTCAGTGGTGCCTAACCCTAACCTCCCTAGCCTAAACCTCCTGGGGGGTGGCTATCCCTAACCTCCCCCGGGTGTCCCTAAACCTAACCATCCCCCCCACGGGTAATACCTAACATACCCCACATACCTACTTTTGGCATGGAGGCTGTTGGGATTTCGGCATCGGGCTAAACATAGGTGTCGGGATTTAGACGGCTACCTTTAATCCCATGTCGGGCTGTCCGCGTCAGGATTCTGGTGGCCGGCATACCAGACACCAGTAACTTAACTACATCCCGTGTGCGGAACGTAGAGTACAGCTGTAATAACACAGTACATATGAAGTTCACACCATATAAATAATTCTACACCGGCTAATAGAAAAACAAAGGTGTAAAAATAGGTGACTATAAAGGAAAGGAAATGTGAGTTTACAATTATTTATTTATTACCAGTTATTTCTATAGCACACACATATTCCGCAACGCTTTAAAAAAAATTAGATTGTAAGCTCTTTGGTATCAACCTCTTTCTTATCATATTCTATTGTCTGAGTTCGCCGTTGCTCCTGGTTTGTTTGTCATTTATGCTTTGTGTATGTGCTGCGTTACTTATGTGGCAGTATATAACATCCAATGAAAAAGAAAGCCAGGGATTGCAATGCAATTTTAACAGAGAGTGAGAGAAGGAGATATATAAGAGCTAGGAATAAATCACCTCCACCCAACACTTTATATTCACATAGTGCGGACATGAGATGACTCTGTGTGATATTTCCCATGCTTCCTTGTAATGAATGGGCCTCTTAGTTGGAAATGTCACTGACGAGCCCCTGCAGACAGCTATAATTACTGGAAAAGGCAATTGACTGAATGTATGCCACTGTGGGAAGTACAGCATGTTTCTAGGCACAAAGTTGCTATTACTTCAAGTCCGAACATATGGGAAAGTGAGACAGGAATGACTTCTCTGGCATGTGAATTCCGTGTTCTTACTGTAGTGTTATCATCGTGTCACTGTGCTCCACTACTACACCAGTTATTAACTGGCCTCACTAATTATATAGCCGTGCTTTCATTTTCTGCCACAAATTTTTTTCTTTTACTTTTTGTTTTTCTTTTGAAATTTTAGGTGTTGGAAAGTTAATTGTTTTTTTTTTCTGTTACTTTGTGTGTGATTTTTATCAACCAAATGTAACAACATGGGGTGGAATTCAGTTGTTTTAGCGTGCTCGATCTCCCTTCTAAAGTGAAGGGATATCGCGGGGCGCTATTCAATTGAAAAAACGCCCATAGAGGTTGGGTTTAGCTGTATAAAACAGCTACGCCCGACCAAAGTGTTGGGCGCAATCGCTAAAAGTGCCGTTTGGGTTTCCAAACGGGTCACTTAGCACGCATTTCAGCTCGTCACCCTCGGGGGGTGCGAACTGAAATGCCGGCACCGGCAGCTGATCGCGCTCGGCTGTAGCAACAATTGATTAGTTTCGTCGGGCATGAACGGGGTGCAAACAATTGAATTTCGTCCATGATGTCAAACATCAGCTTACTATATTTACATGAAATACAATTTACAATAGCAATGAATTCAATTTAAGGGCTAGACTATATTTTACCCCATTTCTTGCACTGCACACTGTACAGCATATTGCACAGTGAAGTGAAGATCCCTTATGAAACTGTAACACGGTGATATCTAAGATGGAACGCACTGAATTACCATGGTAAGAAACTAAGGGCCTCATTCAGACCCACTCGCAAGCGGCTGTCCGCTCGCAAGTGGGTCGATGGTGTGCACTGCGCATGCGCACGACAGAGGGAGCTCCGTCGTGCGCATGCGCCAGACGCGATGAGCGAAGGACTTTCCTTCGCTCGTTGTGTCTGATCAAAGGGGGCGTGCTGTCGATGTTGATTGACAGCACGCCCCCTTTGGTGGGCGTGCCGGGGGCATGCCTCCCAGATGGAGGCGTTCCCAAGGGAATGCCTACCGTCAGAAGCCGGCCCCACTGACATCACTAGTGATGTCAGTGGGAGTGATTTTGGCTCTGATAGAGCCAAAATCACTCCAGGGCTTGTGGTCGAAATCCCCGACCACAGGCTTCTGGTCGCACTGGCGATGGTCGCGATGGTCAAGACCATCGCGACCATCATCCTGCACGCTCGTATGAGCTGTGGGTGGTGACCCACAGCTATACGAGCGTCCAGGAGGACGTTCCATTTTTATGGAGGACGACCCTCATTCAGAGCGAGCGCTCTGCTCAGAGCGTCTGGCTCTGAATGAGGGCCTAAATTCCATGATAATTTGATAATTTACTGTGGTATGTTTTTGTGAGGTTCACTCATGGAGAGTAACATAAGCTTCTAAAGTTGCATGAAAATTTATGTTTATAAATTTATAGTCTGCTATCCTAGAGAGGCAAGTGCAGGATTTCAGAGGGTGGAGGAGTTGCTAAAAGTGTAAGATATATATTGATATGGATAGATCACATGTGTCACCATGGTTGTGCTGACCATTCCACCATTATTTGTTTTCAAAACCCTACATGATCTTTCAATATCCATACTAAGCCAATAATATACAGAGGAGTATGTGGTAGGTATTGATTCTGTCATAGTACTGTATTTTCTCATACCAAGAGCATTGAGTGGAGGGTATATAAAATACCTCAGCCTCCCTGGTTATGGAATGGGTAATGTAATGCCAGTTGTCGGGATGCCTCCTGTCAGAATACAGACATCGGCATCCCGATGGTTGATATCCTGATGGGGGTCGGGTAAGTATACTTACCCTTCCCCCCCTAACCCTCCCTTCTTGTAGCCTATACCTAATCCTCCCTGTTAGTGACTAAACCTAACCCCCCCTTTGCGCCTCAACTTAACCCTCCCTCCTTAGAGCCTAACCCTAACCTTCCCCCCTAGGGGTGCTTAACCCCAACCGTCCCCCCCAAAACCTAAACCCAACCCTGCTATGCTCCCTACACCCAACCCCCCCCCCCCCGTGGCTAACGCTAAGGGCATCCCGGACTTATCTCATACCGCTTGGTGTCCTTCAGCGTTCCAGGATCGGGATTAAGATAGGCGTCGGTATTTCGATGCCTAACTTAAGTCCCTTGTAGGACTTGGATGTCAGTATTGAAGCCGGCGGCATTGCAGCCGCCGGTTTTATAACTGCATCCCTATTTTACATCTGGAAATATTACAAAATTGCATTTGCAAGTAATATTCAGTATTGTCTTTCTCCAACTCTTCCTCGGTTGAATGTTATGCTCAACATACTGTCTCGAATGACTCAACCATGAATTATGTAAATGAGAAATACAGATATATTTTATCTAGAACAAACGTCTAAACCCACCTGAGACCGCTTTTAGCAGGAGTCAAATTTCCATGTGAATTTCTGAAGATAATTATCTTCTGTGGTTAGGGAATGGGAGATTCCTTGCGTTGATGATTATGATGTCAATCGCTGATAGTGCATGTACAAAATAATGACCTCTTCCTACAATAACAAATTCAGCTGAACTCTTGATTGTTTTTACAAGGAGCTATTAGAATTTATAAATATATTTAACAACTGCCATTTGATCAAAGACCCTTGCAAGTCAGTGACTTATGAATTCTTCAAGTTGTAACAAAGTAACGGTAAATAAAAGTTTTTTTATTTATTGTAAACATTAATAATAGCTTTAAAATTGTAATTGTAATATATTAACATGTCTCTTGCACATTAAACCGAGTGTTATTTATATTGTAGGCGTATTCTCCAATAAACATGAATCATTATAGTACAATGAAATGATAAAGTAAAAAAATGTAAACATGTTATTATGTTAAAAAATGAAAAGTGAAAGTTTGCACTAATATAAATCGCTACAAGCCATGAAAACAACAATATCAAATTGCCTTAGGTAGGTAGAGGACACATTTTTTCGGGGTTAACTGAACAATATATATTGACCGTTCTGCTTCATATATGAAAACTTTTATGTTTGGATTTTATAGTCCACTGAAGGGGTTGTCGACTTTTGATCAAACTCTACTCCAAAAAAATTGCACAGTACTTCCTTCATACTGTGGGGTCTATTTACTAAGCTTTGGAAAGAGAAGAAGTGAGCGAAGATAAAGTACCAACCAATCAGCTCCTGTCATGTTACAGGCTGTGTTTGAAAATGACAGTTAGGAGCTTATTGGTTAGGACTTTATCTCTGTCCACTGTATCTCTCTCCAAGGCTTAGTACATAGGGCCTGATTCAGAGCCGCTCGCAATTTGCGGTCGTTCGTTTATGAAAAGGGGGTGGCTATTCAAATTAACCGTTCGCTCTTTGCGGTCTGTTGACGCCTCCATGTCTGAACGAGCGAATAAAACCTGCGGCCGCTATTTTGTAAAAAATGCCCCCTGGCCACTCGCATCATACGTCATGTCCGCTATTTAATAGATTAATTGAGTACATCGAACAGCGTATGAACTGCTCGCTATTCTTGTGGCTGGTTTTTGCTACCACAATATTGCGAGCAGTTTTGACTATAAAACAATCAGGTGACGTGGTCAATGACGCTGCTGTTTTAATTATGCACACCCATAAAACGCCCGTTTTGACCTTTAAGCACGTCTGCGTTCTGATCTCCACTCCCCGTTTTCAAGCACCTTCCCCTTACCACCCACATACGCCTCATCCTGTCACTCAAAATAGCAGGCACTCGCTATATAGCGAACAAACAATTTCTGGCCGCACTGACTGGTTCGCGCATGCGTATTAAAATCCGTACGCATGCGCAGAAGTGAAAACATCGCTCCGAACGAACGAGCGGGCGCTTACGAGCGGCTCTGAATCAGGCCCATAGACCCCTAAATACTGTAGCTAATAATGAAGTATTAAGGATGGATTGTAGCATTCCCACTCTCCCCGAAGCGCTGCAGGAAGAAGTAACAGGTTGTGTTACACGATCCGGCAGCATCGCTTCAGGTAACAAGAGGTCATCCATATTTGGTAGTGGGCACATCTTTATTGAGCATAAGGTGCCCAAACTATTGAGTGCCCAGATACACCTGAGGAGGGGGCATAAAGATGTATCTATCACTCTGCTTTCCAGACAGTCTCTTACATGTCAAACCTTCTAAAGAGAACAAATGGAGAAGTTACCCATAGCAACCAATGAAATTATAGTTATCATTTCTTTAGTACCGTCCAAAAAATAATAGCTAGAATTTGATTTGTTGCTCTCCACTTAGGTTTGATAAGCACAGATGCTCCTCACTTAACGGCCGAGTTCCGTTCCTACGACTAGGTCGTTAAACAAATTGGTCACTAAACAAGGAGCCATATATATTTAATACAGGTAATATTTTTTTATTTATGCTGAATAAAGAAAAGGTATAAAGGAAACTCAAACTTGATACTGTAACTGTATTTTACTTTGCATAACTCTTACATACTGTAGAGTACAATTAAAGTTATATATAAAAAAAAAAAGACATTCAGAGTAACATTTTAGTCATTGTACTCTGGGTTCCAGCTGGTTGCATCGGTGGTCGTAAGTCTGAGTGGTTGTTAAAAGAGTACTGTAGGTTAAGTGAGGATCATCTGTATGAATCATGTGTTCCATAGTAGTTTCCCAACTTCCCCAAGGGTTTTGTAATAACACCACTAACACATAGGACCTGATGCTGAGATGGACTTACGCCAGTTTGAGTAGCGTATGCTCACAAAGAGAATGGACACATATGCGCCAAGAGTTGGCCCTTATTCCTCCATATTCCAGGAGCGGCAGAACAGAGGAGGAGGAGGAGAACTAGCGTAGGTCACCACTGTTAGGAGCCTGAGTAGACAAATGAGGCTCATGCAGACTAGCAGTTGTGCGCCTATATTTGCCTGTTATGAGGCATACCGTTTGCACCTGCGGGCGGGCAGGAGCGTATAAACGTTGCTGATGATGACTCGGTGTACTGCAGGCGTATAAGCCGCCAACATAGAACCGGACACATCTCGAAATTGTGCATGTGAGCGGAAATACGCAAGTTTCTTTTATATACGCCTTTTCAAGTACCCCCATTTCACAAACCACTCTGCATCAGCTGACAATAAAGAGAGCTGACTGATTATGCTATAGTCTTCCAACTTTGAACACATTACTGGACGTTATCCCGCCATAAGGTAATAAAACATCAGAAAGAGCCATTGTTCCGTTCTCATATCTGTATCATTTTTTTTATAATAAACTCGAATCTGGGTCTTGATTGCTTCACTTGGCAACAAATTGTAAACAAAAATGTAAAAATTCATTAACCAACGCACTTGGAACTGTTAAATCAGCACAATTAGTGAGGATTAGAATTAAAACAGAACCAATTCCCCATCCTGTACACTTTGATTACAGGCGTTTTGCTGGTCTCTAGCTACAATGAGGCGAGAAAAGCTATGAGAAGACATTTTTCCATTATGATGTTTTAGTGAATGTTGAAATTAGGGATCTCGTTAACATTCTAAATATAACATAGAGAGGAACTCCATGTTTGGATTGTGCCATCTAAGGAGACCCCATATTTAACCCCTAGTCTTGACTATAGTGTAAAGAGCAATTCATTACTGGTTTAGGGTTTGAGGTTGGCTCATGGGCTGGAACATCGCGTTCTTTGGACTTACATCTCCACATTGTCTGCTAATAACTCAGTGTAGGTTGGAACAGTTATCACTCTCTTGGAATGCTTCGTACATCAGCTAAGAAGTAAAGAGCTTTCAAGAACAAATGAGTTCACATCCAGTTTGAGAAGATTGCATTTATTTCTCTAATGTAATTATAATTCATACCAAAATGAGGCCAGATTACCTTTTTTAATCTTCATCATTTTAAAATGATGTTTGGCTGGAACAATGAGACGCTCTTCTACTTAATCAAGTAAGAAGAGTGTAGATGAAGTGATTCCTTGTGCTTTGCATGGTCTTATAACCCTAACTATATATTCTACATCTTCCCTTTGCATTTGCCTACTGGATATATTTTCTAACAAGTCCGTATGCAGGGTCCCATTCTGTAGAGTGCCATTTTTTTTGTCTCTATCTCCAAGTGCCCTAATGTCCTCCTAAAACCATCCTGTTAATATAATTCATGTGTGCAGATAGATCTAGGTCTTAGGGGAAAAATTATTTCAACATGCACTTTGGCTCCCTAGACACCTACAGTACAGTATGCCTTAATATCATACCCTCACTTGCGAGCATCTCATACTCTTTAAAAGTTTAAGGCTCACTCTTTCATTTATTGCACTCTCCATATTAGACACCCCAAAATCTTAACCTCTTCCCTGTTGACCTAGCATGAAATGGGACTTTGCACAACTGAGGGGGCTAAAAAGAGGACATGTAAAGTAGTTGTCTATAGAAACCAATTCCTATATTGCCTCATTGGCTGACCTGTGTACTAGCTTTGACCAACCCAGTAGAGTTTTGTGTAAGTATTTAAAAGTAAGTGATCCCTAACGGGACCTCAGACCTCCTTAGAATCTCCCAGAAAAGGTTATGTCTCTGCTTGGTGTAAATTAATAGCCAATCCAAATTCTTTTTCAGAAACATCACTTTATTAAAAGCTGGTAAGAACTTATTGGCAGCTTTAGCCCACAAGTGTGGTCCAACCAATTGCCTTGAATGTGGTTCTTCTCCACTGCTCTACACACATCGAGACAAAATACAGATAGTTAACTAGTATGGTACTACAGCTAGTCTCCATAAAATTTCCTCCATACTTGCTCTCAGATGCTGGAGAAATTGTATATATAAGAAGCTAGTTGGTATGGACACATCAAAAATTTCGCAAGGCATTTACTACTTTCAACAAAACTGGAAGAGCAATGAAAATTGAGCAACCTCCGAAGACAATCATCTCAAGGATGCAATGCTGTCACCAAATGAAAACAATAACATTCCTTACCCATGGGCCTAGGACATCAAAATACCATTCTGGGAGGAATATCTTCTATTCTATCTCTAATTTTAGTCCTAATCATTTGTTTTTGTGAAACTTGTTTTGCAATGTTTTCACTAGGCAAGTCTTTATCTGTACTCTTTCGCCCTTGCCCTGTGAATGCAAATGGCCAATGCTTAAAGGTTGGGCTTATCACTTAAATATGAAGGGCTTAGTAAATAGTACCTGTTGGCAATTAGTGGTGAGCTATACAGGAAGCCAACACAGAAGCAGGATTAGAATGAAGCTGATAAAGTAGTGTTTGAGAAAGTTTCTCATGCGTAGAGAGGAAAAGCGTCAGCACCCTTCATACCACATGACCCCATATCCATCAAGTAAAGTCACCAGCGACAGGAGAAACAGCCAGAATACACAATGGCGTGGAGCACAGGAGCTCCAAAAAGATACACAACAATTCGGTGACTCTGGTGACCACCTAACTGGTAACTAACTTTAGCTCCTGTTTAACGACATTTACAATCTATTGGCAGATGCTATAGGTGTTGATATAGGTGCCAGAGGTGTGTGATGGAGGTCAGTTCACACGATGAATAACTTATACAGGTTGCGGTTTATTAAACAGGTAGGATGAGTTATGGTTAGCACAGTATTGTAGGTACACAATACAGCAGGTTCTGTAGATCCAGTCAGGAATGTGCGGGGGGGTTAATGCAGGTGGTGTGCGTATAGGGGAGCACACAGCTGTATACATATAAACAGTGCCGGCAGTGGAGTATGCGCTTACATATAGCGGTGGTGACACAGTGGAGTGTGCAGGGTCTCACCTTTAGTGCCAGCAGTCTCTATGAGGAGACACTCAGGGGCACATCCTCCCACTACTGTATGTAGGATGGAGCTGAAGATGCCTGGAGACACTACGCATGCACAGTAGCACATTCAGGCTGGCCAGGTCGGAGGTCCTGCTGTGACGTGACTCCAACACTGCAGGGTCCCGGCACCAGCACAAAGTAGGAGACAGCGCAGAGCCCTCTCCTCCAATAATAAAATAAGACATTCCAAATTTTGGATGCTTCACCTGTAACCAAAACACAGGGTGACATAAACAAATATACAGTAGCATAACACATTAACATTCCAAATGCACTCCAGTCCTCATTTTTGTAGAAAGGCACTCAGCACAAGTGATGTCAGACCTTTGGTTAACATCAGCAAGGTTCTCACTAACCACATATTCTACACTGACTGAAATGCTACCTACCAGCTCTCTTATGAAATGGTGTCTTATGGCAATATGCTTACAACGATCATGATGTTTGCTGCTGGACGACAAGTCAATTGCCCCATTATTGTCACATGCAATGCCGATGGTATAGTTGAACTAAGAAGACCAAATTCACACAAAGGGCTCTATTTACTACAATCCGCACTGGTAATGCGGATTGTAGTGTGATATTACCGACTGAATTCGCAGTGCGAATTCAGGCAATATCACAGGGATTTACTACAAATCCCTTGCAGGGACAGAGCTTGCGAGAAAGCTCTGTCCCTGCGAATCCCCTCCGCACACTAGTCACGGTATTTTCACCCAAAAATACAGTGACAAGTGCCCCGCACGTGCGCCGACTGGCCGCCGCTGGTACCACCCACCTGCGCTATGCCCCACCCCAGTTGCCAAGCCCCACCCCCCGCGATCGTGGACCCCCGTGACCCCCCCTCCCGCGACTTCGCCCTCTTCCTTAATTACACTTACCTGCATAATCCGGGCTCCAGTGAAGTCCTCCATGTCCTCCGGTCAGCTGACATCCCATACTGCACTGGGACCCTGTCAGGTGACGACCGGGCCGCAGTGCAGCATGGGAGACCAGCTGACTGACCGGAGAGAGGACATCACCGGAGCACCGAACTCCGGTCCCTGGAGTCAGGTAAGTTTTTTTTTTTTACTTTTATTTACAGTGAATCAGCGTGTGAATTTAGAACAAACAGCTGATCACTGGGGCCAGCTACGGGCTCTGCTCTGCCTGTTATAGCAGAGCAGGAGTCCGGTAACCGGGGGAGACCTTTAATAACGCCACCTCCAGGTGGAATTATTATCACAGGGCTTTCCCTGGTATTTTTTCACATTTTATTTTTAGTAACTGTGGCCAGATCACATTTTCCATTACAATTATGGGAAATGCGATCTGCTTACTAAAAATACTGTAAGTGATAATTAGGGCTTGGAGTAGAATTTTACGAATTCTACTCCAATTGCCCTTTAGTAACTGTAGGTGATACTAAAATAAATAGTAAAAATAATGTTAATAAATAGAGCCCAAAGTCTCCTTCAGCCAAAATGCGTCAATGCTGTTTTTGTGAGTGTCATGTATTCAGTTTCAGTTTTAGCCAAGGCAACAGTAGACTTTTCCTGCTAGCCCAGCTGATGGCTGCATCTGCCAATACACAGTGCATCCAGTGTATTAACGACTATCATCCTCATCTGATCCCCAATCAACATCCCACTTTGTAAATCCAAACTTACAGTTGCAAACTTTAGTTTCAAGGAACTTGTACCCTCTAGGTATCTCAGGAAACGTTTAACAGCAATCCAATGGTCCCTTCCAGGATTGATTGGAAATTGGCTAACATGACTTACTGCATGTGCGATGTCTGGACGTGTGCCAACACTTACATGTATTAGTTCCAATGTAACTGTAGTTGGACACACAGCTTTTTTAGAGAGGTCCTGTACAGTGTGACCCCCTGCAGCAGACCAGTGAGAGATCTTCTGTGAAGAGACACCCATGTGTGAGAGGGTGAGTGTCTCCATGTGATATATAATGCTGAATACACACCTGAGCGTTTGATCACCATCGGTCACGATGCCCGCAGTCTTAGCCAATCTGAGTAAACTTAAGCTTACTCAGGGCAACATAACTACTCAGCCAGGGCCAGGAAATCTGCATTAGAAGATGCAGACCCTTGCCACAGCATGCCTATGAAATGGATGTGACCCCCATCAATGTGCTCTCCCTGCCCCTAAATGGGTCCTACAAATTCGCTCACAGTGCCCCCAAAGCCACAGCATGATTGGCATGCTGCAGCTTTGGGGAAACTGCAAGCAAACTTGCAGGACCCATTCTACACATGTGCAGAACGTGACATGCGCAGTTCCTCCGCCATCGGAAAACTATATAACACATTGGCCCCCACAGGTAAACAACACACACATTGTCCCCCTTAGGATAAAAACCAAACACATTGTCCCCCACAGGAAAAAAATAAAACACATTGTCCCCTACGGAAAAGAAATAAAACACATTGGGCCTGATTAAGAGATGGACGCAGAATACATCGCTGTTGCATCTTTGGACACAGTTGCGATGTGTAAGTATTAGGGGTGAGCGGGTTCGGATTTCTGAAATCCGAACCCCCCCGATCCGAGTCCGATCCGAATCAGGCTCGACTTTTCCCGCCTGACTCGGATCTGAAATCGAGGCAAAACGTCATCATCCCGCCTTCCGAGTCTCGCGGGTTTTGGATCCTATATAAGGTACCCACGTCGGCGCCATTTTCTCACTCGGCTGTGGACAGTGAAGAGGGAGGGTGGGAGTTAGGGCTGTGTAGTGTAGTGTAGTGTAGTGCTGCTGTTGTCCACTACTTCAAAGTCCATAGGGGCTGGCTGTGTTGTGCTGTGCTGCTGTTGTTAATAGGGGCTGTGTCCACTACTTCAAAGTCCATAGGGGCTGGCTGGACTGTGTTGTGCAGTCAGTTCTCCATAGGGGCTGTGTCCACTCCAAAGTCCTGTGCAGTGTCCCAGTCCTAAAGGAGTGCTGCAGTGTTGTCCAGGGGGTGCTCTGTCCATCAGGGGTGCTCCCCCCAAGTGCTAAAAAAATAATATATTTTCTGTGTTTGTGAATTGTGGGCGCAGTAGCCGCACGTGCATCAACAAAGTAGTGCCAAGCGTGCGCCTGTGTCATAAGTAAAGGGCCGGCTGGCTTGACCGTTAAGGGTGCTGTAACCCCCGAAAGTACACTCCAGGAAAAACCAAAAAAAAAATTATTTTCTGTGTTTGTGAATTGTGTGCGCAGTAGCCGCACGTGCATCAACAAAGTAGTGCCAAGCGTGCGCCTGTGTCATAAGTAAAGGGCCGGCTGGCTTGACCGTTAAGGGTGCTGTAACCCCCGAAAGTACACTCCAGTCCAAACCAAAAAAAAAATTATTTTCTGTGTTTGTGAATTGTGTGCGCAGTAGCCGCACGTGCATCAACAAAGTAGTGCCAAGCGTGCGCCTGTGTCATAAGTAAAGGGCCGGCTGGCTTGACCGTTAAGGGTGCTGTAACCCCCGAAAGAACACTCCAGTCCAAACCAAAAAAAAAATTATTTTCTGTGTTTGTGAATTGTGTGCGCAGTAGCCGCACGTGCATCAACAAAGTAGTGCCAAGCGTGCGCCTGTGTCATAAGTAAAGGGCCGGCTGGCTTGACCGTTAAGGGTGCTGTAACCCCCGAAAGTACACTCCAGTCCAAACCAAAAAAAAATTATTTTCTGTGTTTGTGAATTGTGTGCGCAGTAGCCGCACGTGCATCAACAAAGTAGTGCCAAGCGTGCGCCTGTGTCATAAGTAAAGGGCCGGCTGGCTTGACCGTTAAGGGTGCTGTAACCCCCGAAAGTACACTCCAGTCCAAACCAAAAAAAAAATTATTTTCTGTGTTTGTGAATTGTGTGCGCAGTAGCCGCACGTGCATCAACAAAGTAGTGCCAAGCGTGCGCCTGTGTCATAAGTAAAGGGCCGGCTGGCTTGACCGTTAAGGGTGCTGTAACCCCCGAAAGTACACTCCAGTCCAAACCAAAAAAAAAATTATTTTCTGTGTTTGTGAATTGTGTGCGCAGTAGCCGCACGTGCATCAACAAAGTAGTGCCAAGCGTGCGCCTGTGTCATAAGTAAAGGGCCGGCTGGCTTGACCGTTAAGGGTGCTGTAACCCCCGAAAGTACACTCCAGTCCAAACCAAAAAAAAAATTATTTTCTGTGTTTGTGAATTGTGTGCGCAGTAGCCGCACGTGCATCAACAAAGTAGTGCCAAGCGTGCGCCTGTGTCATAAGTAAAGGGCCGGCTGGCTTGACCGTTAAGGGTGCTGTAACCCCCGAAAGTACACTCCAGTCCAAACCAAAAAAAAAATTATTTTCTGTGTTTGTGAATTGTGTGCGCAGTAGCCGCATGTGCATCAACAAAGTAGTGCCAAGCGTGTGCCTGTGTCATAAGTAAAGGGCCGGCTGGCTTGACCGTTAAGGGTGCTGTAACCCCCGAAAGTACACTCCAGTCCAAACCAAAAAAAAAATTATTTTCTGTGTTTGTGAATTGTGTGCGCAGTAGCCGCACGTGCATCAACAAAGTAGTGCCAAGCGTGCGCCTGTGTCATAAGTAAAGGGCCGGCTGGCTTGACCGTTAAGGGTGCTGTAACCCCCGAAAGTACACTCCAGTCCAAACCAAAAAAAAAATTATTTTCTGTGTTTGTGAATTGTGTGCGCAGTAGCCGCACGTGCATCAACAAAGTAGTGCCAAGCGTGCGCCTGTGTCATAAGTAAAGGGCCGGCTGGCTTGACCGTTAAAGGGTGCTGTAACCCCCGAAAGTACACTCCAGTCCAAACCAAAAAAAAATTATTTTCTGTGTTTGTGAATTGTGTGCGCAGTAGCCGCACGTGCATCAACAAAGTAGTGCCAAGCGTGCACCTGTGTCATAAGTAAAGGGCCGGCTGGCTTGACCGTTAAGGGTGCTGTAACCCCCGAAAGTACACTCCAGTCCAAACCAAAAAAATAATTATTTTCTGTGTTTGTGAATTGTGTGCACTGTGGCTGCACGTGCATCAACAAAGGAGCAGCGCCAAGCGTGCGCCTGTGTCCCATAAGTAAAGAGCCGGCTGGCTCATTTCTTAAAGGGTGGTGTAACCCACAAAGTGCACTACTCTCCAGCAAAAATAAAATAATATTTTCTGTGTTTGTGTGCGCTTTAGCCGCACGTATATATATCAATATAACATAAATGGAGGACCAAACTTTCTCCGATAAAAATAAAATAGGGAAAGATCAAGAACCACTTCCTCCTAGTGCTGTTGCTGCTGCTGGGAGTTGTTCATCATCCCAGAGAGGAAGTAGGAACATCACTACTTTTACTAAACAATTGACCCTCCAACAGTCCCTAGCGATGAGGATGAAGTACGACAGCAGTCATCCTGAAGCAAAACGTATAACTGAGGCCTTGACTGCTATGTTGGTGTTAGACGTGCGTCCGGTATCCGACATTAGTGCAGTGGGATTTAGACAATTGATGGAGGTAGTGTGTCCTCGGTTCCAAATCCCGTCTAGATTCCACCTGCATCCTCAAAGCAGCAGCGACAAGCATGCGTCTGTCTGTTAAAGGGTGGTGACACCCTCAAAGTGTGCTACACAAACAATTAAAATATTGTTCTTTTTTTTTCTGTCTTTGTGAATTGTGTGGGCTGTAGCCGCACCTGCATCCTTAAAGCAGCAGCGACAAGCGTGCGTCTGTCTGTTAAAGGGTGGTGACACCCTCAAAGTGTGCTACACAAACAATTAAAATATTGTTCTTTTTTTTTCTGTCTTTGTGAATTGTGTGGGCTGTAGCCGCACCTGCATCCTTAAAGCAGCAGCGACAAGCGTGCGTCTGTCTGTTAAAGGGTGGTGACACCCTCAAAGTGTGCTACACAAACAATTAAAATATTGATCTTTTTTTTTTGGTCTTTGTGAAATGTGTGGGCTGTAGCCGCACCTGCATCCTTAAAGCAGCAGCGACAAGCGTGCGTCTGTCTGTTAAAGGGTGGTGACACCCTCAAAGTGTGCTACACAAACAATTAAAATATTGTTCTTTTTTTTTCTGTCTTTGTGAATTGTGTGGGCTGTAGCCGCACCTGCATCCTTAAAGCAGCAGCGACAAGCGTGCGTCTGTCTGTTAAAGGGTGGTGACACCCTCAAAGTGTGCTACACAAACAATTAAAATATTGTTCTTTTTTTTTTGGTCTTTGTGAAATGTGTGGGCTGTTGCCGCACCTGCATCCTTAAAGCAGCAGCGACAAGCGTGCGTCTGTCTGTTAAAGGGTGGTGACACCCTCAAAGTGTTCTACACAAACAATTAAAATATTGTTCTTTTTTTTTCAGTCTTTGTGAAATGTGTGGGCTGTAGCCGCACCTGCATCCTTAAAGCAGCAGCGACAAGCGTGCGTCTGTCTGTTAAAGGGTGGTGTAACTCTCAAAGTGCTCCAAAAAATAAAAAACTATTTTTTTAATGTGTTTGTGACTTGTGTGCGATGTAGCCGCACCTGCATCCTTAAAGCAGCAGCGACAAGCGTGCGTCTGTCTGTTAAAGGGTGGTGACACCCTCAAAGTGTGCTACACAAACAATAAAAATATTCTTCTTTTTTCTGTCTATGTGAATTGTGTGGGCTGTAGCCGCACCTGCATCCTTAAAGCAGCAGCGACAAGCGTGCGTCTGTCTGTTAAAGGGTGGTGACACCCTCAAAGTGTTCTACACAAACAATTAAAATATTGTTCTTTTTTTTTCGGTCTTTGTGAAATGTGTGGGCTGTAGCCGCACCTGCATCCTTAAAGCAGCAGCGACAAGCGTGCGTCTGTCTGTTAAAGGGTGGTGTAACTCTCAAAGTGTTCCAAAAAATAAAAAACTATTTTTTTAATGTGTTTGTGACTTGTGTGCGATGTAGCCACACTTGCATCCTCAAAGCAGCAGCGACAAGCGTGCGTCTGTCTGTTAAAGGGTGGTGACACCCTCAAAGTGTGCTACACAAACAATTAAAATATTGTTCTTTTTTTTTCTGTCTATGTGAATTGTGTGGGCTGTAGCCGCACCTGCATCCTTAAAGCAGCAGCGACAAGCGTGCGTCTGTCTGTTAAAGGGTGGTGACACCTCAAAGTGTTCTACACAAACAATTAAAATATTGTTCTTTTTTTTTTGGTCTTTGTGAAATGTGTGGGCTGTAGCCGCACCTGCATCCTTAAAGCAGCAGCGACAAGCGTGCGTCTGTCTGTTAATGGGTGGTGACACCTCAAAGTGTTCTACACAAACAATTAAAATATTCTTCTTCTTTTTTCTGTCTTTGTGAATTGTGTGGGCTGTAGCCGCAATTGCATCCTTAAAGCAGCAGCGACAAGCGTGCGTCTGTCTGTTAAAGGGTGGTGTAACCCTCAAAGTGTGCTCCACAAACAATAAAAATATTCTTTTTTTTTTCTGTCTTTGTGAATTGTGTGGGCTGTAGCCGCACTTGAATCCTCAAAGCAGCAGCGACAAGCGTGCGTCTGTCTGTTAAAGGATTACATCGGTGACAGCATCCAAGTAGGCATGTCAGACAGTCCGTACCTGTACTGGCAGGAAAAAGAAGCAATTTGGAGGTCCCTGTACAAACTGGCTCTATTTTACCTGAGTTGCCCCCCCTCCAGTGTGTACTCCGAAAGAGTGTTTAGTGCAGCCGGGAACCTTGTCAGCGAAAGGCGTAGGAGGTTGCTTCCACAAAATGTGGAGAAGATGATGTTCATAAAATGAATTATCATCTCTTCCAGGGAGACCAGCCTCCAGAACGTACAGAGGGACCTGTGGTTCCAGCAGGGACGAATTAATACTCTGTGAGGATGAGGATGTACACACTGAAGAGGGTGAGGAATCGGTGGATGAGGAGGATGAGGATGACATCTTGCCTCCGTAGAGCCAGTTTGTGCAGGGACAGATAAATTGCCAGCTTGTTTTGTGGGGGCCCAAACGAACCAATCATTTCAGCCACAGTTGTGTGGCAGACCCTGGCGCTGAAATGATTGGTTTGTTAAAGTGTGCATGTCCTGTTTATACAACATAAGGGTGGGTGGGAGGGCCCAAGGACAATTCCATCTTGCACCTCTTTTTTTTCTTTGCATTATGTACAGTTTGGGGCCTAGTTTTTCAATGCCATCCTGTCTGCCACTGCAGTTTCACGCCTAGATGGGTCACGTGTTTGTGCCGCCCACTTGTGTCGCTTAGCATAGTCATCCAGCTACCTCGGTGCAACCTTTTGGACATAAAAACACTATTGTGAGGTGTGAGGTATTCAGAATAGACTGGAAATGAGTGGAAATTAAGGTTATTGAGGTTAATAATAGCATAGGAGCAGAAAAACTTACAAATTCTGTGATTTTAGCTGTTTTTATGCTTTTTTTCAAAAAAATACAGATCCAAAACACAAAACCCAGAACCCAAAACACGCAAGGGTGGTTTTGGCAAAACCAATCCAGATCCAAAACACGAAGAAAGATCCAGATCCAAAACCAAAACACGAAAAGTGGCCGGTGCACACCCCTAGTAAGTATGCTAATGCTGCAGGAGGCGTCTAAAGGAAAAAAGATGCCTTTCAACATCTACGTTCTAAGTACAGTGTCTGAAGATGCAGCATCATATCCAGATCGCGATTATCTCAATGTTTTTAGCATCGGCCATCTAACAGCAGTCACAGTGACTGCAAAAAATCACTGTCTTTGCTCAGCAACTCCTTGGTGGTCCCCTGGGCAGGTTGAATTGACCTGCAGTGAAAAATCTGGGATTTATGATTTACAATCTGTGGCAGCAGGAGTGGACAGTGATCCAGGAGGGTAGGCAACTATGAGTAGAGTGCATAGGGCCGACTGTGACAGGTAGGGAGCAGAGGACAAGTTGTGACAGGGGTCAGAGGGTAAGTTGTGACAGGTACTGTAGGTAGCAGAGGGCATGTGACACGGAGGGTGCAGAGGGTTGGCTGTGACAGGTAGGAGTCAGAGGGCTGACTGTGAGAGGTAGGAGGCAGAGGGCATGTTGCTCCAAGTCTCCCAGTGCTCAATCGACAACACAGCGGCCTCTGTGCCCGTGTACAGGGGCCTGCACTGTTGTGTTCCATGGCCCCTGATGCCTTGCACACATTGTGAAGCTCTTACCCCCAAAACACCCCAGCTGAGAGCCCCTGGGTCTACCCCCGCAGTGAGCGGGACCCAGCTGCCTACTCAGCCCCATACACACAGCAAGCAGCCATGATGTAGGAGTGCCACAAATGCGCTGTTGGGCCTTAGTACCCTCTAATTTGCAACATTGCAAAAAAAAAAAGGCGGCCCCACAAGCAGTTCGGCCCATTGGCAATCTTCTCGGTGCGGCCCATGGCTAATCTGCCTCTGAATCCTTCATTGTTCACATTGGAGACCATACTCGGATGGAGAATTGGCACTTAGCATTGGGCTGGTGTAAGTTTTGATGATGCGATGGTTGTGTCTAAAGATGTAGAATCAGAATCCGCTCCATAGTAAACTATGTAAAACAAAATATGTGCAAAAAAAATTGTTATAGGAACTGAGGTTTGATCTAATCTTTACCCTTTGGGTACTATTTGCTACAATAAACTCCACTCCATCAGGTACAGTCACAAGAAATTACTGCATAAAGAAAACACAGGAAAAAAAAACAAACATAACAGGACACAACAGCATCAAACTTTTCCCTTATTAACTGCATATTAAAACATTTTGGTAACCTTGACGAGAACTCGGCATGTGATATCCGTACTGTATTTAACCTACACAATGTATTATTTTCCTAGAAAGGACTAGAATGACTTTACTTGTTTTCACGCTGAAACCCGAGTGCTTAATAACTATTAGTGGTAGAGAATTGTTCATCGCTTGCTGCAGTTGTGACCACAAAACAGAAATCCATTCATAACTTTAAATAAAGGAAAATAACTTTATAAAGAGATTATATTAACACTAATGGAAGCAGAAGTCTTTGACTATATGAAGTTAAATCATTTATACGGCAAGGGAAGTATTTTATTTATTTTTTATAAAATAAGTAGTTCTGATAACGTTATTGGGGCTGATGTAGAGTTGGTGGCAGGGCTTAAAGTGGTCTTAGAGAGGTGGTGGTACTCACCTTCCCCGCCGCCTACTCCTCCCCCCCCCACACACACATTAGGAGGAGCTACTCTGAAAGACTAGAACACAGGTTCTCACACTCGGCCCTCAAGACCCCAAACAGTGCACTTTTTCCAGGTCTCCTCACTAAATCACAAGTGAAATAATTAGCTCCACCTGTGGATCTTATAAAATGTGTCAGTGAGTAATGAATACACCTGTGCACCTGCTGGGTGACTTGGAAAATGTGAACTGTGTGGGGTCCTGAGGACTGAGTTTGAGAACCTGTGGACTAGAACAATGTGAAGACTGATCTTCACACACAAACACACACTGTTGTGTATAGGAAACTTTAAAGTGAATGGCCAGGGGCCGCCTAGGCCCTCAGAAGCTTTGGGGGCTATGAGAGTGTGAAGTAAATTTTAGATGTTTTTTTAGCCGTCCTGCCATCAGCTGAGTCTACAGTGTTATGTCGCTTGAAAAAAAAAAAAGTTCTCTATCCCACCGTCTCTTCAGCATCATCTTCCTGTGTTTCACAAGCATCAGCCCCCCCCTGCATCTCACCCCATTCCCATGTCTTCACTCCAACACCACCCCCCTGTGTCTCTGCAGCTTACCCCCTTGTGTACTTTCAGCAGCTCACTGCCCAGGTCCCTCACCATCAGTTTCCTGCCTGTGTCTCCTCTCCCACCAGCAGCTTATCCCTCCCATGACCCTCTAGTAGCATCTCCTGATGTATCTCCTCTCCCACCAGCAGCTTATCCCCCCCATGACCCTCTAGTAGCATCTCCTGATGTGTCTCCTCCTCCACCAGCAGCTTATCCCTCCCATGTCCCTCTAGTAGCATCTCCTGATGTGTCTCCTCTCCCACCAGCAGCTTATCCTTCCCATGTCCCTCTAGCAGCATCTCCTGATGTGTCTCCTCTCCCACCAGCAGCTTATCCCACCCATGACCCTCTAGTAGCATCTCCTGATGTGTTTCCTCTCCCACCAGCAGCTTATCCCCCCCATGACCCTCTAGTAGCATCTCCTGATGTGTCTCCTCCTCCACCAGCAGCTTATCCCTCCCATGTCCCTCTAGTAGCATCTCCTGATGTGTCTCCTCTCCCACCAGCAGCTTATCCCCCCATGTCCCTCTAGAAGCATCTCCTGATGTGTCTCTCCCACCAACAGCTTATCCCCCCCATGACCCTCTAGTAGCATCTCCTGATGTGTCTCCTCTCCCACCAGCAGCTTATCCCCCCATGTCCCTCTAGCAGCATCTCCTGATGTGTCTCCTCTCCCACCAGCAGCTTATCCCCCCATGTCCCTCTAGCAGCATCTCCTGATGTGTTTCCTCTCCCACCAGCAGCTTATCCCTCCCATGTCCCTCTAGCAGCATCTCCTGATGTGTCTCCTTTCCCACCAGCAGCTTATCCCCCCTCATGTCCCTCTAGCAGCATCTCCTGATGTGTCTCCTCTCCCACCAGCAGCTTATCCCCCCTCATGTCCCTCTAGCAGCATCTCCTGATGTGTCTCCTCTCCCACCAGCAGCTTATCCCTCCCATGTCCCTCTAGCAGCATCTCCTGATGTGTCTCCTCTCCCACCAGCAGCTTATCCCACCCAAGACCCTCTAGTAGCATCTCCTGATGTGTCTCCTCTCCCACCAGCAGCTTATCCCCCCCATGACCCTCTAGTAGCATCTCCTGATGTGTCTCCTCCTCCACCAGCAGCTTATCCCTCCCATGTCCCTCTAGTAGCATCTCCTGATGTGTCTCCTCTCCCACCAGCAGCTTATCCCCCCATGTCCCTCTAGCAGCATCTCCTGATGTGTCTCTCCCACCAGCAGCTTATCCTTCTCATGTCCCTCTAGCAGCATCTCCTGATGTGTCTCCTCTCCCACCAGCAGCTTATCCCACCCATGACCCTCTAGTAGCATCTCCTGATGTGTTTCCTCTCCCACCAGCAGCTTATCCCCCCCATGACCCTCTAGTAGCATCTCCTGATGTGTCTCCTCCTCCACCAGCAGCTTATCCCTCCCATGTCCCTCTAGTAGCATCTCCTGATGTGTCTCCTCTCCCACCAGCAGCTTATCCCATGTCCCTCTAGAAGCATCTCCTGATGTGTCTCTCCCACCAACAGCTTATCCCCCCCATGACCCTCTAGTAGCATCTCCTGATGTGTCTCCTCTCCCACCAGCAGCTTATCCCCCCATGTCCCTCTAGCAGCATCTCCTGATGTGTCTCCTCTCCCACCAGCAGCTTATCCCCCCATGTCCCTCTAGCAGCATCTCCTGATGTGTTTCCTCTCCCACCAGCAGCTTATCCCTCCCATGTCCCTCTAGCAGCATCTCCTGATGTGTCTCCTTTCCCACCAGCAGCTTATCCCCCCTCATGTCCCTCTAGCAGCATCTCCTGATGTGTCTCCTCTCCCACCAGCAGCTTATCCCCCCTCATGTCCCTCTAGCAGCATCTCCTGATGTGTCTCCTCTCCCACCAGCAGCTTATCCCTCCCATGTCCCTCTAGCAGCATCTCCTGATGTGTCTCCTCTCCCACCAGCAGCTTATCCCACCCAAGACCCTCTAGTAGCATCTCCTGATGTGTCTCCTCTCCCACCAGCAGCTTATCCCCCCATGACCCTCTAGTAGCATCTCCTGATGTGTCTCCTCCTCCACCAGCAGCTTATCCCTCCCATGTCCCTCTAGTAGCATCTCCTGATGTGTCTCCTCTCCCACCAGCAGCTTATCCCCCCATGTCCCTCTAGCAGCATCTCCTGATGTGTCTCTCCCACCAGCAGCTTATCCCCCCATGTCCCTCTAGCAGCATCTCCTGATGTGTTTCCTCTCCCACCAGCAGCTTATCCCTAACATGTCCCTCTAGCAGCATCTCCTGATGTGTCTCCTCTCCCACCAGCAGCTTATCCCCCCTCATGTCCCTCTAACAGCAGCTCACCTTCATGCCTGCCCTGGTCCTTGCTCCTCTTTATGGCTCTGCAGTGCACTACGTAGCATCAGTGAAGGCATGACGTCACGCACGCAGGGCCACAAAAGACGCCACCAGGATGCAGGGCCACAAAGTGAGTGACAAGGAGGAGCAGGCTGCGGGCGGAGGAGGAACATGGAGCCGGAAACCGAGGATGGGGAGGTGGACGCCACCAGACAGTGGTACTCTGTGTGTAGGATTTCTATTCAGAGGGGGAACTAGTTCCACCTATCATTAGAGGTGATGGAACTCAGTTCCACCCCGTTCCTGCCCACTGTAACCCCTGGTTGGTGGCAATTTCGCCCCAAAACTTAAAAATTAGCTTTCTAAAAAAGTTGCAAATACGTGTATATGCAACATAGATTTATGCAAGTAAGTACCAGAAACATATGCACCCTCTTTATGCCAGGCATGTGCCACATGCACTTATGCCCATGTTAGTAGCCATTTGTTTTGTTTGCAAAATACTGTGGCAAGGTCGAGGTAAGGGTGGGGTAAACAGTTGCACTTGTAGCAGCAGCCAAGTAGCAGTACACCAGTCCAGGGCATACTTGTCTACCCTACCGGAACAGTCAGGTGGCGCTCTTGGCAGCATGGAAAGCTGGGTGAATATCCCAGAGACTTAAACCACCTTGCCGCAGCTGCCCACTTCCTGAGTGAATTAGGAGCTACAGGAAGTCAATAATGCAATTTGCGTTGAATCGCGTCATCATGGCTCCGCCCTGTTTTACAATGACGGTAATCGTGGCACTGTATAGCGGGAGACAGGGCCATGATGACGTGATCGCATCATCATGCCCCCAGTTCCGCCCACCTCCATCACACCACGCCTCCTGCAGTGCCGACCTGGGTGTCCCTTCCCAGAGGGAATGGTCAAGGGCCTTGGTACAAGTACCCACAGCTAGTTTTATTAGCAGCACAAAATAAACAAAACATAAAAAGTTGTCCTGGCCTGTCCTGCTCTAATATATATATATATATATATATATATATATATATATACATTTTTCTCAGTAAATATAATTGTAATGGATCTATTGTAATTACATTTTCACCAAATGTCAGCAACAACCCATACAATCCACACATGCAAAGAAATCAAACCATAGATGTCCATAAATGAAGTTATGTGTAATAATGTGAAATGACACAGAGAAAAAGTATTGAACACGCTTACTGAAATTTATTTAATACTTCGTACAAAAGCCTTTGTTGGTAATGACAGCTTCAAGACGCCTCCTTTATGGAGAAACTAGTCGCATGCATTGCTCAGGTGTGATTTTGGTCCATTCTTTCACACAAACAGTCTTCAAATTTTGAAGATTCCGTGGGCCTCTTCTATGAACACTGGGTTCAATTTAGACCCGCTCGCCAGATGCGTTCGCCAGAGTATGCAAATCCGGCCAACCCACAGCAAGGCATGCGATCGCACGTCAAGGCATTAGCACGCCCACTTTGTCTTAGCGTGCGATCGCATTGTGTATGCAGACGCCCACCAGCCTGTCTTAAGATGCCCACTAACGCACATCATCTCCGGGAAGTGTATCCACCCATCGATAACATTGAGTACCATCGGAAGTGATCGCAGCACTTGTGGCTGACCATACTCTACCGCAAGCACTGCGAGCACTCAAGTGTAAATTTCAGCCAAGTGACGTGTACTATGATAAGTGGTGGGCTGGGCCGGGGGGCAGGGTGCCATGTGCCTGTGTGACGCAGCTCCACCGCGCGTGTAGTGCTGAACGGACGGAGTTCCGTCAGCGCTACACAGTTACAAACACACAGCCGCCGGCTCCGGCAGCCGTGTGTTTGTTTTGAGTGGCACCCAATGAGAGTCTGTCAGACTCTCACTGACTGCTGCTGCGCCCACTGCAGGAGCCGCTCCATCTTCCGGCTCCTGCAGTGGGTAATGGGAGAGACGTCATGACGTTATATGTCGTCTCTCCCATAATGGAGAGCGGCCCGGCCCGGGAGCACAGACAGAGGAGCAGATGGCGGCGGCGGGAGCGAGGATTCAGGTGTTTTTTTTATTATTACGTGTGTGTGTGTGTACTGTGGGAGGGGGGGGACCACTACTGGGGGCATTACAAGGGGGGGGACTACTACTGGGGGCACTACAAGGGGGAGAGCACTACTGGGGACACTACAATGGGGATTACTGCTGGGGGCACAACAAGGGGGGGCTACTACTGGGGGCATTACAAGGGGGGTGGACTACTACTGGGGGCACTACAAGGGGGAGAGCACTACTGGGGGCACTACAAGGGGGGGACTACTACTGGGGGCACTACAAGGGGGGGACTATTACTGGGAGCACTACAAGGGGGGGACTACTACTGGGGGCACTGTATAAGGGGCTTACTACTGGGGGCACAAGGGGCAATGCACAGGGGGGACCACTACTGGGGACACTATATAAGAAGCTTACTACTGGGGGCACAAGGGGCACTGCACAGGGGGGGACCACTACTGGGGGCACTGTATAAGAGGCACTGCATAGGAGGATCACTACTGGTGACCTGTATAAGGGGGACCTCTCCTGGGGCACAGGGGGCACTGCATATGAGCACCACTACAGGGGGCTGCCCCATATCTTTATTTTTACTTTAAATTAATTCCATATGGACCCGCCTCCTTCCTGGAACACTTGAGGGGGGGGGGCGCCTAAGCACGCATGTGCTCCGGGCACCCTGGCTACACGCTACTCCTCTGCCAGGGCCACCTGCATGCATTTGCCCTCCAGGCTAAAAGTTGCCAGCCAGCCCCTGACTATGATGCTGCATCTTAATTATGCACGCCTCTGCAACAGCGTTAAGATGCTCGGGCATGTCTGCGTTTGCACCTCCACTTCCCCGTTTTCTATGACAACCCCTGTCACCACCCACAATGGCTTGTCTTGTCACTCATTCTGCTGAGCTGTCTATGTGCAGTTCCCGATCGCATGGACTGGTTCGCGCACTGCGATGCGTACGCATGCGCAGATTGCAAAAATTGGCTGTCTCCATGCGAACGCTGCCTAGCAAGTGGGTCTGAATCGGGCCCTCTGATATTTAGTTCTTTCAATAGATTTTCAATTGGATTCAAGTCATGTGATTAGTTGAAGTTCTAGAAGCTTTATTTTCTTACTGAAACCAATTAAGAGTGTCCTTGGCTGTGTGTATGGGATCATTGTCTTGCTGAAATGTCCACCCTCGCTTCATCTTCAGCATCCTGGTAGATGGCAGCAGATTTTTATCAAGAATGTCTCAGTACATTTTTCCATTCATCCTTCAACCATATGAAGTATGCCAGTACCGTATGCTGAAAAACAGCCCCACACCATGATATTCCCACCTCCAAACTTTACTGTTGGTATGGTGTTTTTGGGGTGATGTGCAGTGCCATTTCTCCTCCAAACATGGTGTGTATTATGGCACCCAAAGAGTTCAATTTTGAACATCTGACCAGACTATATTCTCCCGGTATTTCACAGGTTTATCCAGTGCTCGAAGTGTCCGGTATGTAACGGTATGACATACCGGCACTTCAAGCACTAAACCGCAGTGTGCGGTTATGAAAGTACAGGCAGCTGGTGCTTAGCACTGGACCCTTGGTATTAGCAGTACTAATAATGAGTCTGTTGGACTCATTATAGTATGCTGGCTGGTCAGTCACAGCCGGCCTTAAAGAACGAGGTGGCCTCTCAAGGCCATGATCAACGGCACCTGCCTGGCACATAGCTAGGAACCATTCGGTGCTCTGCTCTGTCCCCTACAGCTCTTCCCCTCATGCTGCTGCTGCCGCATTGTGTTCAATGTCTGCCGGCCGGGCAGGTTCTGTCTGTCCCCCCTCCCTGTCCCCATATGTGCACTATCCCCCATCCCTGTCCCCATGTGTGCACTGTCCCCCATCCCTGTCCCCATGTGTGCACTTTCCCCCGCCTGTCCCCATGTGTGCTGTCCTCCCTCACTGTCCCCATGTGTGCGCTGTAACCCCTCCCTATCCCCATGTGTGTTCTGTCCCCCCCTCCCTGTCCCCATGTGTGCACTATCCCCATCCCTGTCCCCATTTGTGAACTGTCCCCCATCCCTGTCGCCATGTATGCACTGTCCCCCATCCCTGTCCCCATGTGTGCACTTTCCCCCGCCTGTCCCCATGTGTGTGCTGTCTCCCATCACTGTCCCCATGATTGCACTGTCCCCCATCCCTGTCCCCATGTGTGCACTTTCCCCCCGCCTGTCCCCATGTGTGTGCTGTCTCCCATCACTGTCCCCATGATTCCACTGTCCCCCATCCCTGTGCCCATGTGTGCACTTTCCCCCCTGCCTGTCCCCATGTGTTTGCTGTCCTCCCTTACTGTCCCCATGTATGCACTGCCCCATCCCTGTCCCCATATGTGCACTATCCCAATCCCTGTCCCCACATGTGCACTACCCCCCTATCCCTGTCCCCATGTATGCACTTTCCCCCGTCTGTCCCCATGTGTGTGCTGTCCCCCCTCCCTGTCCCCATGTGTGCACTGTCCCCCATCCCTGTCCCCAGTGCCATAGAGAGCCCTGCCGGGCCCAGGTGAAGAGGGGGCGTAGCCTAATCGGAGGAGGTGTAACCACACCCCCTTGAGGAAAAAAATAACACACTTGCGCAGCGCCGCAATGTGGTGCGGCAAGCTGGGGAGGGGGCGCTGGCAACCCCTCAGCTCGGTGCAAAGCCAGGGGGGGCACGATCAGTGTGATCGCTCCCCCACACAGGCATAGGAAACTGCTGTGTCTGCTGCTCAGCAGCCACGAGCAATCTCCCACTGCAGCTCAGCACACACTGTGTGCTGGGCTGCTGTGAGAGACGGAGAAGGGAGGGGGGGGCAGCGCCGGACAGGGTCCCCCTGCCAGGCCCCTCAGGAAGCCCGGGCAAATAGTTCCCACTACCCCCCCTCTCAGCGCACCTGCCTGTCCCCATGTGTGCACTGTCCCACCCTCCCTGTCCCCATGTGTGTGCTGTCCTCCCTCACCGTCCTCCCATGTGTGCACCATCACCCCTGTGTCTCTAACCTCCTCTGTGTACCCCTGCAGCCCTGTGTGTCACTGGAAAAGTGCAAGGTTAAAGAGGTATAAAGTTGAAGGGAAAGAGGAAGAGGAGCAGGGGTGACATGAGACATTAATGAAAATATTGATAATCCCATTTTGAGTGTCAATGTGCTTGTGACGCATGGCCACACCCATTTTCTTTGTGCGCGTGCACAGGCTACCTCATTACCCCCACTTCAGAATTCCCACTTCGACCACTGGGTTTATGCAAATGTTGTGCAGCAAACTTTAAACGAGCTTCAACATGCTGTTTATTCAGCAACGGAGTCTTGCGTGGTGAGCGTGCATACAGACCATGGCGGATGAGTGCATTACTTATTGTTTTCTTTGAAACAATAGTACCTGCTAATTCCAGATCTTTCTGAAGCTCTCCACAAATGGCCCTTGGCTCTTGGAAAACTCTTCTGATAATTATTTTCACTCCTCTGTCAGAAATCTTGTGAGGAGCACCTGGTCGTGGCCAGTTTATTGTGAAATGATTTTCTTTCTACTTCCGGATTATGGCCCCAACAGTGCTCACTGGAACATTCAGAAGTTTAGAAATCCTTCTGTAACTAATGCCATCAGTATGTTTTCCAAAAATAAGGTTGCGAAGGTCTTGAGAGAGCTCTTTGCTTTTACCCATCATGAGATGTTTCTTGTTGGTAATGAGACACCTTTTTTATAGGCCATCAGTTGGGACTGAACCAGCTTATATTAATTTGCACTGACAAAGGGCAGGATTGCTTTCTAATTACTGATAGATTTCAGATGGTGTCTTGGCATTCCATGCCTTTTTGCACCTCCCTTTCTTCATGTGTTCAATACTTTTTCCCTGTGTCATTTCACATTATTACACATAATTTATGGACATCTATGCTTGGATTTCTTTGCATGTGTGGATTGCATGGGTTGTTGCTGACATTTGGTGAAAAAGTCATTTCAATAGGCCCATTACAGATATATTTACTGAGAAAAATGTTGATGTGTTCAATACTTATTTTACCCGCTATGTATATCTTCCCTTGACAACCTTTCCAGTGCTTTTGTCACAATACGCATTTGCTACTTGACATCAATAGTCCTTGAAATACTTCCCTAATGCATAAGACGCAACTCCCCTCCTTAGACACATAGAGAAAAGCATAATATATGCCAGAGCAACTAAGAACGCACCAATCAGTGCCAAAGGTGAATTGGCAAACAACCATTCACAGCTAGAGCTGGTGACATCATCAGCATCCACTATCTGCACCTGCCATTGACCACCCAGAGTAAATATAGCTTTCCTAGGCTTACATGCATCTGTGTCCCGAACTGCATTGGTTTGCATAGGTGCAAATACTCCCTTACTGTGCTTCACTCCCTCCGCTCCATAGCCTGCAGCCTAGAGAGTTGCACAGGAGCTGCTCAGGCATAACTATAAGGAGAAAGGGCATAACGATGTAGACAAAATAAAAGTCAAGATATACATAATGAAATAAGCGGTGTGTACAGTACTCCTAGCGAGAAAAAAATGTAAAATCACCTTTTCTAATTTTCTGAGCGACACTTCTCTACTCTCTTTATACTTTGAATAATTTGAACAAATATTTTGCCTTATCCAGGATTCCCTGTTGAATTAATAATTCCTTTTTAAAGCAATTGAAATGAAGAATATATATTTTACCCATCAATACAGTAGTTATAAAAATGATCTCTGCTGTAATTAATAGGTTGTGAGTGTTGGCACAACAAGATGAGACCGCTGCTGAAGCAATTATGAGGTCTCGCCAGTTCCAGCTCTGGGTGCACCCTCGGCAGCACCCCTCTCCATTACCAAATGTTGCCTCTTCTCCCTCAGGCATTGCACCCACCCCACAGTTCCAATACAGCTTTAATTTTATATGAAGCCAGGGGAGTAACTAATCATTTGTGGCCCCATAGCAACATATATAAGGGCCAGGGGCGTATCTATAATGGGTGCAGGGTGTACTGTGCACACGGGCCCCCGGGTCCAGAGGGGCCCCGCACTGCACCCATATTATCTAAAACTCACCTGTCCAACATTAGGTGTCAGAGATGCAAAGAACACCAGAAAATGGCAGCCGCTGCCTTTTTCCCGGCGTTCTGCACATGCGCAGTAGACTCTGGGCACACTCTAGTGCCCAGAGTCTACTGACTCAGCGGTTACCAGCCAGCCGCGTCAGTCGGCCGCCGGGGAGAAAGGAGGGGGCAAGGCACGGGGATTGCACACGGGCCCCCTCCTCTCTTAAGACGCCCCACCCTCTGCCCCTATGGTAGTTTAGGTCCTAATATTGAGCGCATGATGTGGGACCAGAAAGACCTGTAGAACGCACATCCCATTTACCATTGCTAGATACGTTTTCACTCGGATATGTAATAAAAAACATATTTGTCAGTGTACTAGTTAGATACAGTATGCATTTAATTTAATCCCACCTGAAGGACAGTAGTAGCTATCCACTAAATGTCTGTGTAGCCTGGGCTGCTGGAATAACGAGTCATATGATTTAGTATTCAGCTGACGGCAGAGCATTGGGATTCTCTCCTGTCCAGCAGTAAATATGCCGTTTTACAATTTATGATATGCATATCTGTGTTCTATAGAAAAATGAAAGTTCTCAGCCTGAGCACACATCCTGCTGGGAGACATTCCATGAATGCGGTAACTTGTCCGTGTGTCTGCGTGTGTTGTCAGTCACAGCGTTTTACCATTGCGCTACATGGTTATGTAAGACGGTGACGAGACACACAGCAATGCACGTGGGCTTGGTTTGGCTGCTGCTCTTAGAAGATGCTGACAATACAGAAAAATGGATCTAATAAAAGTTCATGGCCCTAGTTGGCATACTACAGCCGCCTGCATTATGCATGTGCAGAGGCAGATTGAGTTGGCGCAAAGCTGAGTTTATCACTGTCTTACTCCAATATAACATCTGCCTCTCAAGTAAAGGGGGTTCCCACCTTCTGGTTACTTTAACTTATTGTCTTGTGTATATTGATTCCTATAAGTCGCTTTTCAGCGCTGCAAGTCGCTTAAGAAAGAATTGCTTTCAAGTCCAATCGTGTTGTTCCAAAGCACAAAAAGTTATTTATGTAGAAGGGGTAACACGATGTAAGATTTAACAATTAGAGTAAAAAGCAATGAAAATAGTAACAGCCAATACATACGCATGCACACTGGTCCCAGTATACACTCATCAATGCAGACGTCTGTGCCCCTACACTGATGTCAGCACACAGCTTATATACCTTACAGGTTTCAGAGTTAACAAAGAGACAAATTGACAGGTTCTTATTGGTTCTTGCTTCTGATCATTGGTCAGTTCATACGGTGTCATCATGGGTATGGCTCAGTCTTCCAACGGTCACATTGTGTAGTTTCCCGCTGAACAACTGGTTTCAACTGGCTACAACACTGCATACTAGTAATAACATTCTATTCAATAACTCCCTATCATCTTAACTAGCGTACGCATGAGGCAACTTCTTTGCCGATAGAAACGGATGTCTGCAAATAAACAGGGATTTAGTATGATACCAAACATGACATGTCCACTGTATTCTGAACCTTAGCTCTCTTTTAAGAACGTATTATATCATAACTATTAGCTAACAAATACCTTTAATAACTCTGGTTATTAACTATAATGTGTGGGAACCATTCTATATGTATGCGTTCGCATATGTGCGTCTGTGTATTGAAATAGCAATTATGTGTCTGTATGTATGTGCATATGCAAATGAGCATCTACATGTACATATGTGAATATACATACGAACGTCTATGTATATATATATATTAGGGGTGAGCGGGTTCGGATTTCTGAAATCCGAACCCCCCCGATCCGAGGCAGATCCGAGTCAGGCTCGACTTTTCCCGCCTGACTCGGATCTGAAATCGAGGCAAAACGTCATCATCCCGCCTTCCGAGTCTCGCGGGTTTTGGAACCTATATAAGGTACCCGCGTCGGCGCCATTTTCTCACTCGGCTGTGGACAGTGAAGAGGGAGAGTGGGAGTTAGGGCTGGCTGGGCTGTGTAGTGTAGTGCTGTGCTGCTGTTGTCCACTACTTCAAAGTCCATAGGGGCTGGCTGTGTTGTGCTGTGCTGCTGTTGTTAATAGGGGCTGTGTCCACTACTTCAAAGTCCGTAGGGGCTGGCTGGACTGTGTTGTGCAGTCAGTTCTCCATAGGAGCTGTGTCCACTCCAAAGTCCTGTGCAGTGTCCCAGTCCAAAAGGGGTGCTGTAGTGTTGTCCAGGGGGTGCTCTGTCCATCAGGGGTGCTCGCCCCAAGTGTTAAAAAAATAAAATATTTTCTGTGTTTGTGAATTGTGTGCGCAGTAGCCGCACCTGCATCAACAAAGTAGTGCCAAGCGTGCGCCTGTGTCATAAGTAAAGGGCAGGCTGGCTTGACCGTTAAATGGTGCTGTAACCCCCAAAGTACACTCCAGTCCAAACCAAAAAAAAAATTATTTTCTGTGTTTGTGAATTGTGTGCGCAGTAGCCGCACGTGCATCAACAAAGTAGTGCCAAGCGTGCGCCTGTGTCATAAGTAAAGGGCCGGCTGGCTTGACCGTTAAAGGGTGCTGTAACCCCCAAAGTACACTCCAGTCCAAACCAAAAAAAAATATATTTTCTGTGTTTGTGAATTGTGTGAGCAGTAGCCGCACGTGCATCAACAAAGTAGTGCCAAGCGTGCGCCTGTGTCATAAGTAAAGGGCCGGCTGGCTTGACCGTTAAAGGGTGTTGTAACCCCCAAAGTACACTCCAGTCCAAACCAAAAAAATATATATTTTCTGTGTTTGTGAATTGTGTGCGCAGTAGCCGCACGTGCATCAACAAAGTAGTGCCAAGCGTGCGCCTGTGTCATAAGTAAAGGGCCGGCTGGCTTGACCGTTAAAGGGTGCTGTAACCCCCAAAGTACACTCCAGTCCAAACCAATAAAATATATATTTTCTGTGTTTGTGAATTGTGTGCGCAGTAGCCGCACGTGCATCAACAAAGGAGCAGCGCCAAGCGTGCTCCTGTGTCCCATAAGTAAAGAGCCGGCTGGCTCATTTCTTAAAGGCTGGTGTAACCCACAAAGTGCACTACTCTCCAGCAAAAATAAAAAAATATTTTCTGTGTTTAGCCGCACGTATATATCAAATCGATATAACATAAATGGAGGACCAAACTTTCTCCGATATAAATAAAATAGAGAAAGATCAAGAACCACTTCCTCCTAGTGCTGAAGCTGCTGCCACTAGTCATGACATAGACGATAACATGCCATCAACGTCGTCTGCCAAGGCCGATGCCCAATGTCATAATAGAGGGCACATACAATCCCAAATGACAAAGTTCAGGAAAATGACCTTGAAAAAAACATTTAAATCATCTGAAGAGAAACGTAAACTTGCCAATATGCCATTTACGACACGGAGTGGCAAGGAACGGCTAAGGTCGATCCCTAGTATGTTCATGACTAGTGGTTCAGCTTCACATGACGATGGAAGCCCTCCTCCCACTAAAAAAATCAAAAGAGTTAAGCTGGCAAAAGCACAGCGAAGAACTGTGCGTTCTAAGAAGATATCACAAATCCCCAAGGAGAGTCCAAGTGTGGTGGTGGTTGCGATGCCTGACCTTCCCAGCACTGGACGGGAAGAGGTGGCTCTTTCCACCATTTGCATGCCCCCTGCAAGTGCTGAAAGGAGCACCCACAGTCCACTTGCTGATATGCAAACTGTTGAAGTACAACAGGATGAGGATACTGGTGTATCTGGCGCTGAGGAGGAAGTTGGCGAGGAGGATTCTGATGGTGATGTGGTTTGTTTAAATCAGGCTCCGGGGGAGACAGTTGTTGTCCGTGGGATGAAAAAGCCCATCACGGTCATGCCTGGGCAGAAGACCAAACATTCCACCTCTTTGGTCTGGCAATATTTCTATCCAAATCCGGACAACAACTGTCTTGCCATATGTACCTTATGTAAAGGTGGAATAAGTAGGGGTAGAGACGTTAACCACCTAGTAACATCCTCCCTTATACGGCACCTGCAGCGCGTTCATAATAAGTTACTGTCAAGTTCAGAAACTTTGGCTAAGACCGTAAGCAGTCCAGGGACACCTAAATCCCGTTGTCCTGTTGTATCCAAGCACCTGCAAACCACACCGTCAACTCCCTCCTCGTCAATTTCCTCTTTAGTCAGGATCGGAAGTAGTCCTGCAGGCCATGTCACTGGCATGACTGACTCTCCTATCCGGGATTCCTCCGGAGGATCCTGCATTGCTACGCCTCCTGCTGCCGCTGCTGGGAGTCGTTCATCATCCCAGAGAGGAAGTAGGAACACCACTACTTTTACTAAACAATTGACCCTCCAACAGTCCTTAGCGAGGAGGATGAAGTACGACAGCAGTCATCCTGAAGCAAAACGTATAACTGAGGCCTTGACTGCTATGTTGGTGTTAGACGTGCGTCCGGTATCCGCCATTAGTGCAGTGGGATTTAGACAATTGCTGGAGGTAGTGTGTCCCCGGTTCCAAATCCCGTCTAGATTCCACTTCACTAGGCAGGCGATACCGAGACTGTACAGAAACGTCAGAAAAAGTGTCCTCAGTGTCCTGAAAAATGCCGTTGTACCCAATGTCCACTTAACCACGGACATGTGGACAAGTTTGAACCGGACAGACTAAGGACTATATGACTGTGACAGCCCACTGGGTAGATGTATCACCTTACGCAGCAACAGCAGCAGCGTCATCAGTCGCAGCATCTCAGAAACGCCAGCTCGTTCCAAGGCAGGCTACGCTGTGTATCACCGGTTTCAGTAAGAGGCACACCGCCGACAACCTCTTAGAGAAACTGAGGGAAATCATCGCCCAGTGGCTTACCCCACTTAGACTCTCCTGGGGATTTGTGATATCTGACAACGCCACCAATATTGTGCGGGCATTACATCTGGGCAAATTCCAGCACGTCCCATGTTTTGCTCACACAATAAACTTGGTGGTGCAGAATTTTCTGAAAAGCGACAGGGGCGTGCAGGAGACGCTTTGGGTGGCCCAAAAAAATTTCAGGCCACTTTCGCCATTCAGCGACTGCGTGCCGAAGACTGGAGCGCCAGCAAACTCTCTTGAACCTGCCCCGCCATCACCTGAAGCAAGAGGTTGTGACGCGGTGGAACTCAACCCTCTATATGCTTCAGAGGATGGAGGAGCAGCAAAAGGCCATTCAAGCCTATACATCCACCTATGACATAGGCAAAGGAGGGGGTATGCATCTGACTCAAGCGCAGTGGAGAATGATTTCCGTGTTGTGCAAGGTTCTCCAGCCCTTCGAACTTGCCACACGTGAAGTCAGTTCAGACACTGCCAGCTTGAGTCAGGTCATTCCCCTCATCAGGCTTTTGCAGAAGCAGCTGGAGAAAGTGAAGGAGGAGCTAAGATGGAGCGATTCCGCTCGGCATGTGGGACTTGTGGATGAAGCCCTTCATTCGCTTTGCCAGGATTCCAGGGTGGTCAATCTGTTGAAATCAGACCACTACATTTTGGCCACCGTGCTCGATCCTAGGTTTAAAGCCTATGTGGTGTCTCTCTTTCCGGCCGACACAAGCCTGCAGAGGTGCAAAGACCTGCTGGTGAACACACTGTCAGCTGAAGCGGAACGTGACACGTCAACAGCTCCTTCTTCATTTTCTCCCGCAACTGGGGCTGCCAGGAAAAAACTTAGGTATCCTAAGCAACCCGCTGGCGGTGATGAAGGGCAGGCAGGACCAAGTTTGGACATCTGGTCCGGACTGAAGGACCTGACAACAATTTCTGACATGTCTACTGTCACTGCACTTTGATACTGTCACCATTGACAGAATGGTGGAGGATTACATCGGTGACAGCATCCAAGTAGGCATGTCAGACAGTCCATACCTGTACTGGCAGGAATAAGAGGCAATTTGGAGGCCCCTGTACAAACTGGCTCTATTTTACCTGAGTTGCCCCCCTCCAGAGTGTACTCCGAAAGAGTGTTTAGTGCAGCCGGGAACCTTGTCAGCGAAAGGCGTAGGAGGTTGCTTCCACAGAATGTGGAGAAGATGATGTTCATCAAAATGAATTATCAGCTCTTCCAGGGAGACCAGCCTCCAGAAGGTACAGAGGGACCTGTGGTGGTGGATTCAAGTGGGGACGAGTTAATACTTTGTGAGGATGAGGATGTACACACTGAAGAGGGTGAGGAATCGGTGGATGAGGATGACATCTTGCCTCCGTAGAGCCAGTTTGTGCAGGGACACATTAATTGCCAGCTTGTTTTGTGGGGGCCCAAACGAACCAATCATTTCAGCCACAGTTGTGTGGCAGACCCTAGCGCTGAAATGATTGGTTTGTTAAAGTGTGCATGTCCTGTTTATACAACATAAGGGTGGGTGGGAGGGCCCAAGGACAATTCCATCTTGCACCTTTTTTTTCTTTGCATTATGTACAGTTTGGGGCCTAGTTTTTCAAACTGCCATCCTGTCTGCCACTGCAGTATCACGCCTAGATGGGTCACGTGTTTGTGCCGCCCACTCGTGTCGCTTAGCATAGTCAACCAGCTACCTCGGTGCAACCTTTTGGACATAAAAACACTATTGTGAGGTGTGAGGTGTTCAGAATAGACTGGAAATGAGTGGAAATTAAGGTTATTGAGGTTAATAATAGCATAGGAGCAGAAAAACCTACAAATTCTGTGATTTTAGCTGTTTTTATGCTTTTTTAAAAAAAAATACAGATCCAAAACACAAAACCCAGAACCCAAAACACGGAAGGGTGGTTTTGGCAAAACCAATCCAGATCCAAAACACGAAGAAAGATCCAGATCTAAAACCAAAACACAAAACACGAAAAGTGGCCGGTGCACACCCCTAATATATATATATATGCGTGTGAGTTATGTGCGTCAGCGTATGTGTATTGTGGAATCGCATTTGTGCGCATTGGATTGCACCCATGCAAAGTAGCGTCCTAGTAACACGTCATCCGACCATAGACGACTATATCGTCAGATAATAATTGTACAGCAATCGTATCCAATTATTTGACTTTGGCATGTATATCTTCTTTTAGCTTTTATTTAAAGTGTTTCATACTTACCTACTCTCCCGGAATGTGCAGTAGATTCTCGATATTAGGGGTACCCTCACCGGTACTCTCGGGAAAGTATACAGATATCCCACATCCCAAAGTAAAGTGGGCCGGATGGATAGGAGATAATACCCGAATTGCCAGTCGGTATGGAGGGTTCTGGCTAAAATGATGTAAACTGCAACAGTTTAGCGCGGCCCCCTCCCAAGGGACCGTTGATGCGACGGGGCGGATCCTAATGACGTGGGGCCCGGCCCCGCCCCCCTGAAGCAGGCTGCTGCATCTCATCTCCCAGAGAGGAGAATTTCAAACTCGGTACATACTGTTTGCAGCAATTCCTCTCTCTAGCTTGTCCTGTACAGTATGTGACCATCAAGCAATGTTGTCTATTTCCCGATTTCTGGGATACTGACACAAAGCTATTGTATAGTCCAACTTACCCTGTAATATGATGTGGGAGCCGCGGTGCCTAATGCAATGCTCTGTATAACAGGGAAATAATGTAAACAGCAGTTCTACTTCATTACATAAAATGCAAACCTGATACAATACAAATAAAACACAGACCAAAGACACACAAGGGCAGATGTATTAAACCTTTTAAAGAGGACAGGGGGAGAAGATGCTCATTGCAACCAATCAGCTTCTAACTATCAATTTACAGAATGCATTAGATAAATGATAACTAGAAGCTGATTGGTTGATACGGGCAACAGCTTGATACGTCTTCCCCCAGACTCATTTTACAGAAACCTGTAGTACTGCAGAAGTTAGCTCTCCTACTTTGTTTGTATTCAGTTTCCCAAAATATAGGGGGCTGTGTACTAAGCCTTGAAAAGTAATAAAGTGGACTGAGATAAAATACCAACCTATCAGCTCCTAACTGTCATTTTTCAAATACAGCATGTAAAGTGACAGTTAGGAGCTGATTGGTTGGTACTTTATCTCTGTCCACTTTATCTCTCTCCAGGGCTTAGTACATAGACACCCTAATTTCTGTTATGGGTTGACCCAGGAACCAGCGTCCCTCTGTAAAATTACCTATAGCTTTCCCTTTTCAAGTCCTGAGAGGATCATACAGAAGTCACAGCGAGATCAGCAGTCAGCTCCACTTTCAGCTGCAAATGTACGTACTGAAGCTGTAATTAATTCTGTAATAAGGATTCCATTACAGATCTAGATATTAAACAAAGCGATGGAGTACAATCAATGTAGCGCTTTTATGCCTGTAATGTATATACACTTTATACACAGAAGAACAGATGTTTGAAAAGTCTGCCACTACATATGTTTATTTCTACTTCGACATAATAATGACGTGTCTCAGATCTATGCTGGTATATTGTTATACTTTATTATCCTGTATATAATCTGACATTGAAGAACATTTTCATTGGCAACGACTCACCTTCATTGAATTAGATTAGGATTCTGGTTACCAGACGGTTCAGGAGAGTGCATTTCCTATTCACAAATACTTGTGTAGCTCCCCAGTCTGGCTTTAGAAGACGCAGATACCAAACCTAGCAGGCTACTAGCTACATATACCTGGATCAACGGCGCCCTGCGGTTGTCGCCAACTGGTGGGGTGACCAGGGGAGAGGATGGCGCCCATGTGCAGCCTTTGTAAGCCCCCCTCTCTCGTTGTTGTCATATGCTCACATGGGGGTAACGTAAATGGCTGGGTGCCATCTGTTTCTAAAGCTTATTGAACACTTTGTGGGGAATGCGCTGGGGGTAGGATTAAGCTTTAGACTAGATCGAGATCTGGGCAATAGATCGCAAATGTATATGCTGGCGCTATACAAGTAAATGTTAATACATTTTAATAAATAGAGAACAATCTATTATATGGCCATAATATTCTATTCCACACACTGGGGGAGATTTATAAAGAGGACAAGTGGAGGTATTATTCCCATAGCAACCAATCAGATTGTAGCTGTCATCTGTCTACAGTAGAACATTCTATAAATGACAGCTATCGTAGAAGCTGATTGGTTGCTATGGCAGCATCTCCACTTTTCCTCTTTAGAAGGTTTGATAAATCTCTCCCATGATGCCGTGCAGCATGTCTGATCCGAACTGATTTGGATCAATCTTCTAGAGGTCGGGGACGCTGGCTCTGGGAAGTAGAGCACTACCCAATATCTCAAGGACGCTCCACAGGCTGCAGGGTGCCTGCTCGGAGCATCCCTTGGACACTCCAGACAACTCTGCAGTAGCACTACTGGCTGCAGGATGCCATTCCAGGCACCCTGCTTGCCACATGCATGTACCACGGGGCAGCGACAGTGCCCCCATCAGGGCTCTGCGCCCCGTGCGACAGCACCGCTTGCACTCCCCTAGTTACAGCTCTGGTTCCCATTAATCTGCTTGAGCCAATCACCAGATGACCCCAACGAGTGGGCACAGCTTTACTTTATAACTACAGATACTGCTGACAAAGAGATAATACTACTAACCTTGATGGACCTGTAGATGAGACATACTTTACCGTGTGGACCATTTATTTTCATGGGGAGGATGTTATATCCTCATTATGCACTGGAAATAAGCATTGCACCACCACATTATAGAACATATAACTTTTTACAATAGAATATACATTCCAGTGTGGACAATTTATTTTCATGGGGAGGATGCACTGGAAATAAGCATAGCACTTTTTACAATAGAGTATACAGTCCCGTGTGGACCATTTATTTTCATGGGGAGGATGGGATATCCTCAATGTGTACTGGAAATAAACATTGCACCACCATATTTAGTGAAGACTAGCTTTTTACCATAGAATATACATTTAGTTTTAAGATGGACACTAATAGAATCAAACTGAACGGACCTTGATGCAAAGGACCATTCGGTTGGACTTATCACAGTATCATACGGTCAGCATGCAATGTATTGTTTAGTATAGGTATTAATGTCATCTGACAGTATTGTATCCCTTCCAGACATACACCCACTGGCACGTTTCCCCCATAGCTATTATCAGTCAAGCGGCTTAAAAGCGGTTTTAAAATACAAATTGGAAACTGGAAGAAACCCATATAGCTGTATCACAGCTTGGCAAGGCATTCCATGCATGTTATCTTCCACATGTTCCTGCTCTGATTTATTCTGCTTGTATTGGTTCACAGGAGGGTAACCTCTGGAGACGTCATTAATTAGATGTATAAAGTTAAAGAATATATAGCTGGGTGTTTTCCCTTCACACAGAACAGCTGTATTCATTTGGTTTCCATTGAACTCTGCCTCAGGGTGTGGTGCTAAGTGGGGTATCTAACCGCACATTTCCCAGCAAACAACAAAAAAAAAAAGTCTGTATATGCTGATTTTGAATAGTCAAAAATAGGGAGAAACTAATTAAAATGTATTTATTACATGAATATTTAACGTAGATCTTAATTCATTAGGCAAAGAAAATAGAGCAGTTCTAAGCTGGGGACAATGATTTATGCTCAGCAACGTTCTGGCTGACAATTGCAAAACTTTATATGGAATAGAATGTTGTTAATTAACTATACAAATGCAAATCATGGTTGAGTTAAAGCACCTAATTCAGCAGCGATGCTTTATGGCTGCCGCAAAACGTGCGTCAGTAAAGAATGGGGGTAACCAAAGGCCCCTTCTGTGTAGGGGTAGAGGGTAAAACAAAATCAGGAGGCAATGAGAAAACAATCCGCATAGATTTTATGACCACCTGTCTGATGTTTAGACCAGCACTGACCACGTGTTTCATATAAATAATGTAATAATTACATGGTCACTGGTTTATTCTCATGGTTATGTCATTTACAGATGGGAAAGTCTTTGTGACACCATTTTATTTACTTGGGACTTGATTCTGAGTTGTACGCAAACCCTTTGGTTTGCGCACAAGTTCTATGGTGGGCGATCGGCACATGCGCAGGACCTGTACTACGCACATGTCGATCAGTGACTAGATCACTCGCAGTGCCCCCTAAGCTGCAGTATGATTGACATGTTGCACCTGTTGGAGGGCGGGGCAAGGGCGGCAACAGTGACAGTTTTACAAAAACAGGTACGTGTACCCTCTGTTTGGTAGGTGCGTCCAGGCCAGGGTCTGTGTCTTCTGATGCAGATTTCCTGACACAGGCAGAGGAGTTCCGGCGGCCATTCAGAGTAGGCTTAGGTTTACTCAGATGGGCGATGATGATCCGATGCTATGTCTTGGGATGCAGCACTCGGACCTGGGTAAAAACATGATGCACTGCAGGTGAGGGCAGAGAGATGCAGATTTGGAGGGGCGTGTCCACACTGACATCTAAACTGTAGTATAATGATAAATCTGTCCAGCATTGGTGGGCTACATGTAAAAGCAGCCTGTAGTTACCCTGCATGCAAAAAAACAAATATATTCGCACCTCTTGCATTGCAACATGGTATGTCCAAGTGCCAACTTACTATTTCTTTTTGATTAGATTCCAACTAATCAATAAGGCACAATGATACATACAATTTTTCCTCTGAAGTGAACCTGTACCATATTGAAATATATGCAATGGAATAGCATTTAATAAATATACATAATATCAATATAGTCAGTTTTTAATTTTTATTAAGACTCAAAAGAGGTCTTGTTTGGCAATTTGGGGCATGTTAAAGGGATTTGGCTTGGCAGATCAAATCCATGGCCTGGGCGGTCCTGGGATGTGGTCTAATGTGTCACTATTTTCCAATTGCGAGTGCTGATTGGTCTTTGGAGAGTTTGAGAAATAGCTAACGGACAAAAATTGAACCAAGTTTATCAAGACCATCGCTGCCACTACCAGGTAACACAAAACTAAGTAATTGCTATTCAGATCTACTTCCCCAGCTGTTACCACCTCACACCATTTAGGAGCCTCTCCTTTATTAAAGAATGAATGAAAATATTATTATTATTTGGCCATGTCCTCAGGGTTGTTCATGGTACAGAAGGACTATGTTAATGTGCTGCAAATCACACCAACCAACATTTACCTTCATTAACATAACTTGTTCTATATGGATCAAAACGTATTGCTGATGAATTGGTATAACTTACCATGCACTTATATATTCCTAACATTTAAAAAAATCACAGCCAGTATGGGTCTATACTTTGCCCAGAGCTGAACCTAAAGGCCCAGGGACCCTATTGCAAAATCTGGGAGCACCAGTGTGACCTGTTTAGCAAATATTGGACACATTCTAATCCTCATGGGAGCGTCACGCAGTGATGTCATCGTACACTGCTCCCAATTTAGGACGATATCCTATACTATGTGACTGTTAAATGGGACTACAAGGAGTGATAAGGAACAGAGCAGCCTTGAGCATATTCGGGGTCATCAGCTGTCCCCAGCGTCATTATAACCATTGCTACACCATTCACTTTCCCTATAAACAGTGTAGACTTTGCTTTAATATCTTTATAAAGATATTAAACCAATCTGTAACTGAAAAACATGTTTTTCATCCATGGCAGAATCCTTTAACTCAAGTTCCAGTACAGTTCATCGTGCGTCCTGTATCCCAGCCTGGCCCAGTACATGAACACACTGGTGGGGATTGGAGATACGCAGTGCTGGGTTATGACACTGAGAAGCTGGCAGCCACTAGCATACAGCAGGTAAGAGTTGTTTAGTATCACAATTAGATATGACATGTTGTAAGAGCTGAAGCTTGGATCGGTTTGGAAAGCTATGAAGTCCACCAGGGTTAAACCTTCCAATAAAACCAAAAAGTACATTGCTTGGTTTTTAAAAATGACATGTGATTTGTTTTTCTAAAGATGTACTTTTAAATCAAATATGTCATTTACAAAAAAAAATTAAATTACTTACTGAAGTCTTTATCCCAGAAACATAGGAGCCGAGGAAGCCGCAATGTTGCGCTCGTCAGCTCCTCTTTCCCCTGCCTAGGAATAGGTATATTGTGTAGTGCTGAACGGAACACTTGGAGGTGAAGGTTAAATGAGGACATGGTCAAGAATGCACTTATCCTGCAATTCGTTGGACCACTCTCTACACAACTAAATAAACCAGTCTTTTTGGTTGTCTCAAATGTTGCTTCCGCTATTGCAAAGTTCTGGGAGACTGGTGTTCTTTGGGGCCTGTAACCCGCTTCTCCCTTACCTGGCTATGGATCCTTGTATACATGGATTGTTTCCTGCTATCATTGTCCTGAAATCACCTCACAGCTGGGTATGATGTGTTGACGTAATAGTACATACACAGGAATGGATGGCTGCAGGAGCCATACGGATACACATGAGTGCATGACTCTGCTGCTGAGCCCTAATCGTTGGATGACCATATAAGTGTAGATTTAAAAAAATGTATGGACTAGTGAGCACTGTAATCATACTGTATCCATGGCAGGAAAAACAGTATCTTATATAAACCAGATCATTATTGGTAATGGATAATAAATACTGTATGTTTGTGATTTACTTATTGGAAATATAAGGGTCTAAATGGGTCTATGTACTAAGCCTTCAAGAGAGATAATGTAGCAACCAATCAGCTCCTGTCATTTTTCCAACATAGCCTGTAAAGTGACATTTAGGATCTGATTGGTTGGGACTTTGGCCCTGATTCAGAGCCGGACGCTATTTGCGGTCGTTCGTTCTCAAAAAAGGGGTGGCTATTCAAATGAACCGTTCGCTCTTTGCGGTCTGTTCACGCCTCTAAGTCTGAACGAGCGAACAAAACTTGCGGTCGTAATTTTGAAAAAGACACCCCTTTGCCGCTCGCATCATACGTCATGTCCGCTATTTATTTGAGTACATCGAAAGGCGTATGAACTGCTCGCTATTCTTGTGGTTGGTTTTTCCTACCGCTATTTTGCGAGCAGTTCTGACTATAAAACAACCAAGTGACGTGGTCAATGACGCTGATGTATTAATTATGCACTCCCTTAAAACGCCCGTTTTGACCTTTAAGCACGCCTGCGTTCTGAATTCCACTCCCCGTTTTCAAGCACCTTCCCCTGTTACCACCCACATACGCCTCCTCATGACACTCAAAATAGCAGGCATTCGCTATTTAGCGAACAAACGATTTTCGGCCGCACTGACTGGTTCGTGCATGCGTATTACAAACCGTACGCATGCACAGATGTGCGAACATCGCTCGGAACGAGCGAACGGCCGTTTACGAGCGGCTCTGAATGAGACCCTTTATCTCTTTCCACTTTATCTCTCTCCAAGGATAGGCCCCATAGACCTTCACTCTTGTCACTCCGGCTTTAGAGCCTATATTACGTATAATAAAATTGATTGTACTGTAGTTCATATGAGGCTGTTAACATGGACATGGAACTCTAAGGGGTAAATTTACTAAAGTGAGAGTTTTTAGAAGTGAGTTTTAAAAGTTATGTTGCCCATAGCAACCAATCAGATTCTACTTAACATTTAACTAGCACCTTCTAGAAGATAATAGCTAGAATCTGATTGGTTGCTATGGGCAACATCACTTTTAAAACTCTCTTCTAAAAACTCTCACTTTAGTATATTTACGCCTAAGTGATAAGCTTTGAAACTATGGGGCATATTTATTAATTTTTGCGGCCAGCCCCATGATATTAAACATCACTGCAATTCTTGGCAATAATGAATTTTTATTTCGCAGGACTGTTCCATTGTCGCTGGGACAAGGGCTCCAAAAAGGAGCTATGTTGGCGACAGACAAGAAGTAAAATTGAGGACAAATTCACCATTGAAGCAGCTCACATAGAAACAAATTTGGGGCTGCATTAACAAATGAAAATTGGGGATCTTAGCAGACAACCACGTAGATACATTCAGGGAATACGTAATATTTGCTGGTACCCCCCCAAGAATGTGTGTTTTTGTGGGATATCCCGTAAATATGATTGATAAATAGGCCCTTTCATGTGGTAAAGATTAGGACTAAGGCCCTCATTCAGACCCGCTCGCAAGTGCTATGCGCTCGCAAGCGGGTCAATGGCGAGGGCCTGCACACACGCAGTGCTTGCAGTGCGCGTGCGCAAGCCCCGGAGCGAGTGGCAAATTTGCTCGCTCCGGGGCTCGCTACAAATGGGGTGGCTGTCGATGTTGATCGACAGCTCGCCCCGTTTTGTAGGCGGGGTGGGGGTGGTGGCCCGGACAAACGAAGGGGTTCCTGAAGGAACGCCTGCCGTTTGTAGGCGGCCCTACTGACATCACCAGTGATGTCAGTAGGGAGCTTCCTGCTCTGTTAGAGCAGGAAGCTACCTGGGGCTTGCGGTAGACAAGACCCTACCACAAGGGTCCGTCGCAAGCCCCGATGGTCGCGATGGTCTCGACCATCACGACCATCACCTGGTCACTCGCTAAAGCTGTGGGTGGTAACCCACAGCTTAGCGAGTGGCCAGGAGGCCACCTTTCAAAACAAAAGCGGCCGCTTTTTGCAAGCGGCTCTGAATGAGGGCCTATGGGTGAAATTACCATGGTTAACAGGGGATTAAGCTGTTACAGGACACACAGTTTGGTGGAGGGGGATCTCCAGGCAGCAATATTGAAATTGCAGACAATTTCTAATTTCCTCCAGCTTTAAGAAACTCCCTCTAATGATTAGTCTGTGGCCCCTATCATAGAAAACCATGATAGTAAAGCCTGCAATTTCTTAAAAGTGAAGGCTGCTTCCTATTGGTCAGTAGAATAACAGTCACGGTGGACTGATCAGTAGAGGGAGCTTCAGTAAGCCAGCGGAGGTGATGTTATGGACATTGGATTGTGTATAATGGACTCATCAATAGAAGAAGCTTCAGTAAGCTGGCAGGGGTGGTACAGGGTGTTTCACTCTCTATTGGCCCCAAAGTTTTGTAATTGACAAAATTTAGTGAAATTTGACACAGCCCCACCTCGTGTTTGTGTATTACGTGACGATATGAACCGGTACGTAGCTGAACAACATGTATTTATTGCCCAGACGTAGTTGAAAACTGAGTTGATAAAGGTTCATATCAGCGCGTAACACACAGACACAATGAATGTGGACGCCTCATACACAACCCCACTGTCAGAAGCGGGAATACCTACTGACTAGCAGCGGCGGCTCCAGAGGTCGGGCTGCAGCGCAGTCCAAAATTCAAATGGGGCAAGCACACCAACTGCCATCCTCACTGGTTATATTCTCAGTGGCAGTTGGTGTGTTTCCCCTATTTGAATTTTGGACTACGCTGCTGACTAGGGTGGTGAACAGCTGGCCTGGCTGCTAATGGCGATCACTTTCAACACTTGCTGTGACTTCCTCGTGTTTCTCATAGACCAAGCTACGTCTCTGTCACATTTCACAAAATTACGTCAATTACTTTACAAGTTATAAGAAAAACTTTGGGGCCAATAGTGAGTGAAACACCCTGTATAATGCACAATTTAATGTGTATACTGGACTGATCAACAGAAGGAGCTTCAGTAAGCTGGCAGGGGTAGTACAGTCAGAGGAGCTAAGAGCTGTGATGGGGGACATGTCCTAATCGCTGGAGGCCCGGCCACACCCCTTAGGATAAAAAATGCTGCGCGCTGGGGAGGGGGTCCTGTGAGCCCCTCAGCCCGGCGCAAAGCCTGAGGGGGGCACAGTCAGTGTGATCGCTCCCCCCCACAGGCATAGGAGTCTGCTGCGGCTGCTTCTCAGCCACCACTAGCAGTCTCCCGTTGCAGCCCAGCACACAGCAGCGTGTGCTGAGCTGCTGTGAGGTAAGATGGAGGGGGCACGGTGCCAGGCCCCTCCAGCAAGCCTGGGTAATTAGTACCCCCCCTTTCAGCTCCCCCATGTACAGTATATTGCACAATGTAATGTGTGTACTGGACTGATCAACAGAGGGAGCATCAGTAAGCCTGCAGATACTGTATGAGAAGTTTGTGTAAATGGGCTCCTTCCAAACTTGCTATGGGACCCACATTGTCTAGATATTCCAATTAAGAGTACTGAATATGGTCAACATAGGGATGTACATCCTAAGCATTGTATTGTGTGTAATTGGGCTTGGAGCCAAACATGCTTTACATTTTCTTTGTAGAGAGACAGCATAGTCAGTTGCAATATACCCTTTTTCTTGACTTATCAAATACATTTAGAGAACATTTTCCTAATAATATTTTAGATACCTAGTCCTCTGTCTGCAAACTTATTAATTTTTTAGACAACCTGGGATAACTAATGTACTGTGTGTGCTTCATATTCTGTCACACTGAGGTCTGATCTTTTCCTACGTAGTTCCTTAGTCAGGTTAATGTACTGTACTGCTTATACTGTTTCTGTTTTCATTTGTCACATTTTACATCCACATGGGCATTTGGTACCATGTCCGGGAACATGGAAATTGAGACAATACTCATTTTACACTAGTGGACATTTACTTCCCTTCAGATGAGTAGAGAGACATTTTAGCGCCTACTAATCGTCTATCCAGCCAACTCGGGACACCCTCCTCAGCACCTCGGGACACCCTCCTCAGCACCTCAGGACACCCTCCTCAGCACCTCAGGACACCCTCCTCAGTACCTCGGGACACCCTCCTAAGTTCCTTGGGACACCCTCCTCAGCACCTCGGGATAGCCTCCTAAGCAGCTCAGGACAGCCTCCTCAGCCCTTAGGACACCCTCCTCAGCACCTCAGGACACCCTCCTCAGTTCCTTGGGACACCCTCCTCAGCACCTCGGGATAGCCTCCTCAGCAGCTCAGGACACCCTCCTCAGCAGCTCAGGACAGCCTCCTCGGCACCTCAGGACACCCTCCTCAGTTCCTTGGGACACCCTCCTCAGCAGCTCAGGACACCCTCCTCAGCAGCTCAGGACACCCTCCTCAGCAGCTCAGGACAGCCTCCTCAGCAGCTCAGGACAGCCTCCTCAGCAGCTCAGGACAGCCTCCTCAGCAGCTCAGGACAGCCTCCTCAGCAGCTCAGGACAGCCTCCTCAGCAGCTCAGGACAGCCTCCTCAGCAGCTCAGGACACCCTCCTCAGTTCCTTGGGACACCCTCCTTAGCACCTCAGGACACCCTCCTCAGTTCCTTGGGACACCCTCCTCAGCACCTCAGGACACCCTCCTCAGTTCTTTGGGACACCCTCCTCAGCACCTAGGGACACCCTGCTCAGCACCTCAGGACACCCTCCTCAGCACCTCGGGATAGCCTCCTCAGCACCTCGGGACACCCTCCTCAGCACCTCGGGACACCCTCCTCAGCACCTCGGGACACCCTCCTCAGCACCTCGGGACACCCTCCTCAGCACCTCGGGACACCCTCCTCAGCACCTCGGGACACCCTCCTCAGCACCTCTGGACACCTTCCTCAGCACCTCGGGACACCATCCTCAGCACCTCGGGATAGCCTCCTCAGCTCCTACGGATACCCTCCTCAGCACCTCGGGACACCCTCCTCAGCACCTCGGGACACCCTCCTCAGCTCCTTGGGACACCCTCCTCAGCACCTGGGGACACCCTCCTCAGCACCTGGGGACACCCTCCTCAGCACCTCGGGATAGCCTCCTCAGCTCCTACGGACACCCTCCTCAGCACCTCAGGACACCCTCCTCAGCTCCTTGGGACACCCTCCTCAGCATCTGGGGACACCCTCCTCAGCACCTGGGGACACCCTCCTCAGCACCTTGGGACACCCTCCTCAGCACCTCGGACACCCTCCTCAGCACCTCGGGATAGCCTCCTCAGCTCCTACGGACACCCTCCTCATCACCTCGGGACACCCTCCTCATCACCTCGGGATAGCCTCCTCAGCTCCTACGGACACCCTCCTCAGCACCTCGGGGCACCCTCCTCAGCACCTTGGGACACCCTCCTCAGCACCTCGGGACACCCTCCTCAGCACCTCGGGACAGCCTCCTCAGCACCTCGGGACAGCCTCCTCAGCACCTCGGGGCACCCGGTGAAAAAGAATATATAGCTGTGCCCTTCAAATGTTAAGTGACTGAATAACTTATTTTTACAGCATGTTTACCCTAAATGTGAATAAATTGGGAAATATATTTGGAAATGTTAATGCTATTTTCCCCATCTTGGCATTAGCCTCTATGTACCATGTGTTTTCTATCGTAATGTCTAATATGATTTTAGTTAAACTGATAAATATTGTTATGGTGACTGAATTTTGTTTCAGTGTACACCTGAGCCTGGTTAGCTGCCCAGTCTCAGGAGTATTTGTTACAAGCGTATTGCTAGAGACAGGTTTTAACTAAGTCTATCGTTATTATTATTATTATTATTATTATTAATAATAATCTGTTATTTCATTACACACAAATTTTACTTAAACATAACACTTCATTGCACTTACAGCATGTGTACTGTACAAAATGCTGTACACGTGCGTTTTCTATATATGTAATCCCCGGCATTTTATAACTTCAAGTCATCATGGTTTTTAAATACGAATCAGTGACTTGGGGGGAGATTAATCAAAGCTTGAAGTGAGATAAAATACCAACCAATCAGCTTCTAACTGTCAGTAACCCCCCTAGTGCGTATGCTGCTATCATGCAAACGTTTTTCTTGGTCACTTTGCACTACGATCTAACGTAGAAGGAGTCGGGCAGAGTGAGGCTGTGCCTGAATGGTAAAGACATTATAAGTATAATATTCCCATTTGGAATGTGGCGTCACTCCCTACCCTCCTTCTTGCGCTGAAACCTGAGTTGACAGAGGTCAGCTCCAGTGGCGGATCTTACCTAGGGGCTGTGAGGCTACAGCCCCCCCTAGTAAAATCCACCACTTGGCTTCACTGTGACTGAAGGTGGCTTCCCATTGGAAGCGCCACCTGCCAGTCATGCTGAAGACAGGCAGCCAGGGGGAGGTGTCCACTCCCCCTGGGACTACCAACCCGGGCTGCGATCAGCAGAGAACGAAATAATGCAGCCCCGAGAAGCTGGTGTTAAGCGTGCGCATGCGCAGCGCCACTGCCGCTCATGTGCATGCGCCGGTCCCGACGCCTGCCAGATTCATTGAGCAGGCGCAGGTCCGGGACCCAAGCCAACAGCAGCCCCCCTCAGGTAAGAGGACAGGAAGCGCTGCTGATCAGCTCTGAGTGCTATATTTTCCCTAATATTGCAAAGGGCAACGCTCTGCTCAAAAAGTAAAACTCTAGGGGGTAAATTCACTAAGTGTCAGATTTGCAGTCGAATTTAATGCAACGGGCATCGACGCGGATTGCAGTCAGAGAAACCAGTATTTACCATGCAATGGTTCAACTGTTTTACGTCACCCAGCATCGATACCCATCAGATTTCAACCCCGTATTGTGCAGCAAATCTGATAGTAATCTGCTATGATCTGTGCTGGCTTTGTTTTATAAATCAGGTTTAAAAGGAATAATTTTTTTTTTGTCAATGGCATGGCCCCCTCCCCCCTCCCCAAATCAGTAACTAGCCCCGGGCTTCTCTGAGCCTAGGTTGGTACTGCAACATGAGGGGAGGGGGGGGGCTTAGTCCCCCCTATTTTCCAATAACGAGCACTGCAGATGTGTCTTTTCTCATCTAGCCGCCCTCAATACGCCAAGCAGCGCAATATTCCTGATGTGAATGTGCCGCCTGATCTGTGAGACTCTGCAGGTGTTGGGCATCTTTTTTTTACTGAATGTGATGTGACTAGGACGCACCAGGAGACTGTGCTGATTACTTTGATATGTGACACTTGTATATCTGTGTGAGACTGAGACTGAAAACGGAGTTTGGGGTGGGAAAAAGCTGTGGCCGCTGCATTGTAGCACTTCATATGCTAATGGTAAGATTCAGTTGCTTGACTGACGCGACTACAGCAAAGATGAGTGAGGACACATCTGTAGGTTGAACCAGCCAGGGCAGTTGACACTATAGCAGCGGGACACACACTGTGGTTGCCCTCCTCAAGGACAGTTAGCAGCAGCAGTTCCCATTTTCTGACTAATCAGCACGTCCCCATTCATTCCTATTGAGAGTGTCCCAGAGTGACCTCTCATTTGTGATGAAGCTTCAGGAGGAGCAGAAACGTTGTTCTGCCAAGATTCAGGGATGCTACATGGTCCCAAAGAGGATGTGGACCCCAATATTTTGTCAGCAATAAATGTGTCAACGATGGCTGTGTGGTTGTGTTTTAATTTTTAAAATTCTACAGTACTCGGTATCTGTCTCCTGTCTTTTGTTTAATTTTTTTTTACAGGTAGCGTACAGATGCCAGCAGGCCCCTGATGTCCTGGCATGTTGGCACTTGCAGTTCGACACATGCCATCATGCCCGGACAGCCTTGCTGGGACATGTAGTCCACCTGTAAAATATTAAAACTATTTTTAAACTATTTAATGACACTCTTACCTCCTCATCCATAGCCCAGGGGTGCTGAGAAGAGCTTTCAGCCCAGGGCTGTTTGTACTTGGAGAGGGAGGACCCCATTTTTCGGAGGGTCCCCACTCTCCTATGGATTCCAGACGGTGGGCATCTCTGTACCGTTCCTATCGGCTGCGGCCAGTGCTTAAAGTGGTCCTAGAGAAGTGGTGAAACTCACCCCCCCTAGGCGTTTTTCTAAGATAAAAAGGGGTGTGGTCTTTTAAAAAGGGGCGTGGTCACAAAATAGTATTCCCAATTCAAATTACGCTACACAGTAGCACAATCTTGATTCACCCCTGATTCACATTACACCACATAGTAGTGTCCCTTAGTCATGTATGACACACAGTAGTGGCCATTATACACATAATTCCCACAGTAGTAGTGCCCCTTATACAATGCCCACAGCAGTAGTGCCCCTTACACATAATGCTCACAGCAGTAGTGCCCCTTATGCAATGCCCATTGTAGCGGTGCCCCTTATGCAGTGCCCACAGTAGTGGTTGTGCCCCATATTCAGTGATCACAGTAGTGGTAGTGCCCCTTATGCAGTTCCTCCAGTAGTGGTAGTGCCCCTTATGCAGTGCCCCCAGTAGTGGTGCCCCTTATGCAGTTCCCCCAGTAGTGGTGCCCCTTATGCAGCACCCACAGTAGTGGTAGTGCCCCTTATGCAGCTCCTCCAGTAGTGGTAGTGCCCTTTATGCAGTTCCTCCAGTAGTGGTAGTGCCCCTTATGCAGTGCCCACAGTAGTGGTAGTGCCCCTTATGCAGTTCCTCCAGTAGTGGTAGTGCCCCTTATACAGTTCCCACAGTGGTAATGCCCCTTATGCAGTGCCCCCAAAAGTGGTAGTGCCCCTTATGCAGTGCCCACAGTAGTGGTGCCCCTTATGCAGTTCCCCCATTAGTGGTAGTGCCCCTATGCAGTGTCCACAGTGGTAATGCCCCTTATGCAGTGCCCCCAAAAGTGGTAGTGCCCCTTATGCAGTACCCCCAGTAGTGGTGCCCCTTATGCAGTTCCCCCATTAGTGGTAGTGCCCCTTATGCATTGTCCACAGTGGTAATGCCCCTTATGCAGTGCCCCCAGTAGTGGTAGTGCCCCTTATGCAGTGCCCACAGTAGTGATAGTGCCCTTATGCAGTGCCCACAGTGGTAATGCCCCTTATGCAATGCCCCCAGTAGTGGTAGTGCCCTTTATGCAGTGCCCACAGTGGTAGTGCCCCTTATTCAGTGCCCCCAGTAGTGGTGCCGATTATTCAGTGCCCCCAGTAGTGGTAGTGTCCCTTATTCAGTGCCCCCAGTAGTGGTGCCCCTTATGCAGTGCCCCCAGGAGTGGTTCCCCCTGTAGTACTGCCCCCTGTAGAAGTAATGCTCCCAGTAGTAATGCCCCCTGTAGTAGTGCCAATAGTAATGCCCCCTATAGTAATGTCCCCAGTAGTAGTGCCCCCTGTAGTAGTGACAATAGTAATTCCCCCTATAGTAATAATAATAGTAATGCCCCCAGTAGTAGTGCCCCCAAGTAAATGCCCCCAGTAGTAGTGCCCCAATATGGAAGCTACTTACACAAAAAACTCCAAAAAACAATACTTACCTTAACCCATGTCCGTCCGGCTGGCCGCTCCTCGGAACTATGGGAGAAACGTCATGACATCTCTCCCATACTGCACCGCTGGAGCCGGAAGCAGCTCCAGCCGCGGGGAGGAGCCGGGCGCCCGCTGGTAACAAAATCTCAGCGGGCGCCCGGCAAATGGAGCTTCCCTGCGGCGCCGGGCTAAGGTGGGTCAGAGGAGGCGGAACTGGTTCCGTCTCCAAATAGAAGTGACGGAACGCTGTTTCGCTCCATTCCGGCCCACTTTAACCCCTGGCTGCAGCATAAGTATATAGGTGCAGTTGCTCTGTGGCAAAAGATGTATTTGTGACTGCACTTCTAAATCAGGCCCAGTGTGTCCTGTTCATGTTTTCTCTTGAGAGTTCAGTGCAAGTTTTGCTGGATTATAATTTGCAAGTGCAAGAGGGGCAAATGTAAAAATGTTCTGTATGCAGGGAGCACACGCAAAGGGCCTGATTTTGAGTTAGACGGATCTGTCCTTAAAGACGCAAATATTGATTTTTACCAGACAGCACATGGGCAGAGACGAATTTCTGCATTTCTGCGTACCAATGATCCATTCTGAGATGGACGGATCTCTGGCAGATCCCACTTTACGTGAAAACCAATACTCGTGCGAGTATTGTGGGAGTGTCATTGGTGTGTAGTGAAAGCTCTGTGTGATTCTGAGTTGTGCGTACCGCTAGGGCTGCCTGTTTCTGACAAATCTCATGCACCTAGCACGGAGCTGGTGCACGTAACGATACGTAAAGCCCATTTGCAGATGCACGGACCATCACATTGGCTGTACGGAATCTGGCATTAGCATAAGGTAGTAGCAGATCTTGTGTACACTGCATGTCAGACTTGTGCTACGCAGCTGCACTAATCATACTGAATCAGATTGGTTTATTTGGCATCCCCTCCCCCCCAGCACAAAGTGCTTTTTCCACCCAAATACCTAGATTTTGCTTTTAGCCTTAAATCAGACCATTTTAGTTTAATTGTTGCAGAATACTGAATTCAGAGTGGTTGTTATTTGGGGAAAATCAATTTGAACAGGAATTCATCAAAACCACAGATGACAGGATGGGTGATTTTTACAGCTGAATTAAAAGGGGTGACGTATCAAAGGCAAAAACAACAGGATTTGAGTTTAATAAAAGTATCTGCGATTCTGACAAACTTGTATCTGTTACAGTTCACCCTCTAAGTACCAAAAAACCAGGACAGTCAGCAAAGTATTGTTCTTCTTGAGAAAATTATATTTATAGCCTACAGTGAGCTTGTCCAAGGATGCAGCTGGGATCTAATGTGCAAATATGCCCTACATGTGTTCACTGGCGTCACTAGGGGGTGCGGGCCGCACTGGGTGACACCATCCTAGGGGGTGACACCAAAATAGCAGAGCTGCTCTGCTATTTTGGTGTTACCCCGTGTGATGGTGTCACCGTGACATGGAGCGTGGCAGGGAGAGATGTGGGCTGCCCCAGCAGCTGCAGGAGCGCTGGGGAAGCCCACTGTGTGCCGAGAATGGGAGGCGGTAACGCCCCCAAGATCGGCACATAGGGACGTGGCTTTGTGAGACGAGACCATGCCCCTTTCCATGAAGCCACCCCCCCTTTCGGGCACGCGTGCCTACGGCGCGCAATACAGCTACTCCTGCCGCACTGGGTGCCATGAAGGTAAGTGACCCCTCTGCATGTGTTACACCATAGTAACAGTGTATTGCCCCTCCAATGGCAGCTTGTCATACTTGCCTACTATCACACATTTTGGAGAGTTCCTCAAACTCATGAGAGAGCAGGGACGCCCCCTACCACATTTTGTCCACTTCCTAGTGAAAGGGGCGTGGCGGGGTAGCGATTACGCGTTTCTCAGTCAATTTGTCCTTCCCCTGTATGATGCATGATGCACGCATTTCACTGCATGGGGGCGGGATCATGATGATTCAATGTGTCCCGTCTTGCCACCTTTAGTGGCCACTTGTATCTCCCCCCCTCCAAAAACTCTCCGGTAGGTAAGTATGCAGCTATGACAGGTATGACATGGAGTAGGACAAGCTCCAGTTTCTTTGGGGTCTATTCATCATCACTTAATTTTAATGTAAGCAGGTTCAAATTAAAATGTTCACCTATTTTCATATAAATTAAGTGTCAGAGCTATTCATCAAGTTTCAAAAAAATGTTTTTTCGGAACTTGGTGATGTTACTGTACGCCATCCTGAGATGCTGTACAGTCCTCAATAATCTACACAGGGATAAACTTCACAGGCTGCCATTTACACGGCAGCCTCTGCAGCAGAAAGATCTATTCAGATCCCTCCCTGCTGTGTCTGAATAACTCTGGGAGCTGAGAGCTCCTGCGACCACCCACCTAAGACCGCAGGGCGCTGTAGCCCATTGTCCCCAGACTCCACACTGTCTCTGGCTCACCTGCTCACTAAAGTTTCTCCTCCCATCCAGGCTCCATGGCGCTACTGCGGGAACACAGGTGAGAGGATGCTGGGGGAGAGGGCACGGGGGACACGGGTTGGGGGCACAGCAGCACTGATGAGCTGATGCGGGGGGTTACACACAAAAGGTGGGGTTGGGGGGAGCACAGACATCAGCAGCGGCAGGGTGGGGGCTGCAACTGAGGGCAGGTGGAGTGCACAGACACCGGCGGCAGTGGGGAAATACATAGGGACATGACAAGTGTAGGGGTAAAAGTATCACTTGTCAGAAAAGCACTAGTGATAACTATGTAATGATGAATAGACCCTTTTGTCACAATTGGTACTTACATTTTAGTACATGTTATCCCAACTATAGATACTTTCCTTATTTAATGAGTGGCGGTAGCATACACACGGTCAGATCTGTCAGATGAACGATTGAACGATTTGAACGATTTTACCAAAGATTTGAACGATTTGAACAATTGAACGATTTTTGAGTGCATTAAAATGATGGAATCGTCCAAGTCTGACTGCAAACACATCAGATGTCAGATATCGTTATCTGACCATTGGGAACGCGCATCGTTCATCGTTCAGGCATGTCAGATATGTCAGATTTTCCTTCAGATATAAACGATTGAACGATTTTTTAAATTGTTATCGTTCAGATCTGAAGAAAAATCTGACCGTGTGTATGCACCATTAGGCTGCGTGCAGATGGCATTTCACTCCATCTGTGGTTCACTAACGTTGCCCCTAGTTTAGCAGCTCAGCTCCTTATAGAATAGGGCAGGTGGTCCTCTTTTGGAGACAGACTTCCGGAAAATACTGTACACTTGTGTCTGAATGCAGCGTAATGGTTGTAAGCTAATTTTCTTGGCTCGTCAATAACGAAAACCTGCCCCTGCGCCCTTTCTGACATCTCCATTACATTGCTTATAAATGGTAAATCAGGTTCACATGGTGACATCATTGGGTTTCTGAGAAAAATGCAACCACTGGCCAATACATTCTTCTTTGCATTTCCCAGAAGAATCAAAGTATTTCAAACTACATTTTTCTTTTTATCTTCTTGATACTTTTTTAATTTTTTTTTTTTACATATTGTTGATATAAGGACTGTGTCAACACTTCCTTTGTGCGATACACTTGGGACCTGAGATCTTACTGACAAGTGTTCTGGAGCATCCCTTATAATTTCATCACGTCAGAAATACCTAATGTTAGATTCAAGTCAGAGCAGGATTGGCATCCACTGTTTGATACATCTACTATCAGCGATGAAACAGTGTAACCTCCTTCCAGGGAAATCTGTAATCCATCCCTGTATACAGAGACATCCTTTAATGCTCTCATTCATATTTACCCCAACATATGACGGCCATAGGGATTCTATATATAAAGAAGTTATCCACTTATAGATCCCAATATGGAAAATTTGGGCAATTCTCCCTGGAAACCCCCTGTCATCTGAACCGCATTGACAATTAAGTCCATCCATGCATGTTTCTTGTGCACTGTAATCTATTATTTGTGATAACACATTATAATGTAACCTAACAATACCACATATAGCACATGGCAATGTAACAGAGAAGCAGGAGTTTGCATGGAAACGTGGGTCTACAGTGTTCTGCCAAGTCCATTACCGTGAAGGCTGGCAGTAGGGGGCTAAACAGGTTACAATAATATTAATGTTACAATCAGTGGTCGAAGTGGGAATTTTGAAGTTAGGGTATGGAATATTTAGAAGTGAATATGAGCGAGCGCCGAAGGTGCGCCAAAAATGGGCATGGCCACACGTCATAGGGGTATGGTCACTTGAAACGGGGCATGTCAGCACGTTTTTTTTCACTCTGGGAGCTTTCGGGCTTAGGGTGCTTTTAGCTGCATGGTGGTGGTTTTGTAGCATGGTGACTACTTTCTTGGGCCTCTGTCCACCAGCAGCTGATGCAGGTCCCTTTTGTGCAAGCTCCGCAGCAGTGTAAGTAAGGACACCTGTAGCAGAAGTCATGTAAAGGAGATGACAGCTGTATATGCTGCTCTTGCTCCCAAGCACATGTGGCTGGGAGTGCTGGGACTTCTGGTTCCTGCTCTGTTGCAGAATCACAGCTCACCGACACCTGCTCTAAACCTCCTTATAGAGCAGGTGTCAGTGAGCTGTGATTATGCAGCAAATCAGAATCTACAAGTGCCAGCACTCCCTGCCATGTGTGCTTGGGAGCAAGAGCAGCATCATGGACGTCTTGCTCCATGTCCCTTCCGCTCCCTCTCCCCCCATGCACACACATATTGCTACTGCACATGGAGCAGCCGGGCCCCCTTACCTGACCCGTACTTCAATTCGTGTAAGTGCAGCCGGACGTGTGTTCAGCAGCTTCAGTACATCACACACTCCGCCTCCTCACTTCCATTCCAGGCACCAGGAGCAGCATCGAGCAGGAGAATCAGGTAACGCAGCCATTGCTCTGCCCGCGGTCCCTACTCAACCCAGCACCTCCGTACAGCAAGATGGACATTGGCCAATCAGCGGTCTCCCACTGCCAGCCGCTGATTGGCTGACAGACAATCCGGCGCTTAAGTCACGCCTCCGCCCTTAGCAAACTGAAAAAAAAAAAAAGTAATGCTTGAACGAAGTGCCGGTATGTCATACCATGACATACCGGCACACTTCGAGCTCTGGGATTTTAACTTAAAATATCAGAAATTGATCCCGAGATAATCAGCTGCAGGTGTGGATATAGGGATTCCTCTGCTCTCCACACAGGTGTACAATAGAGGCAGGGAGCCTCCACATTGTCTCTTGTAATACAGGTTGAGTCTCCCATGTTCAAATATTCCGAAATACAGAATTTTTTTAGCATGGCCGAGATAGTGAACCCTTTGTTTTTTGATGGTTCAATGTACATAAACTTTGTTTAAGGCACAAAATTATTAAAAATATTGTATAAAATGACCTTCAGACAGTGTGTATAAGGTGTGTATTGAGAAATAAAGGATTGTTCCCTTAGGCACTGAGGCTGATAGAAACATGCAAAAAGAATGTCCCATAAAGTTCCATATTAGGTAGACCAAGAACCCTGGAGGTTCAAAATGCATTAAGCAAGTAACTGGACGCATTCAATGACACCTCTTTGTGGAATGGGTATGAAATACCGCCGTCGGCCGGCGGTTCGATTCCCGCCAGCGGCAGCCCGACAGGAGCAGAGTGCGAAGTAGCGGAAGCCCGACAGCGCTGGAAATCCCGATCGTGGATAGGTGAGTATCCACTAATCTAACCCCCCTAACCCTCTTTAGGGGTGCCTAACCCTAACCTCCCCCCCAAGTGCCTAACCCTAATCCCCCCTCTAAGTGCCTAACCCTAACCTCCCCCTTCCCCGCTGCCTAAACCTAATTCCTCCGGGGGGGTGCCTAACCCTCCCTCCCACTAGCCTAACCCTAACCCTCCCGTGGGGGTGCCTAACCCTGTCCCCCCTGGGAGCCCTAAACCTAACCCTCCCCCCCGCGGCTGTCCGCTCGCGGCGCCCGGCATCACTACAATCGTGATGCCGGGCGCCGGTCTCCCGGCGTCGGGGAAATGCGGGCGTCTATATCTAAACGCCCGGCATTTCACCCTTGCCGGGATAAGTCAGTCGGGAAGCCGGCTGCCGGTATTTAGGCAGTCGGCTTCCCGATTGCTTCCCCTCTTTGTACCTATGATCACTCTCCCTTACCAACGGAGGATTAAAGGCATGTTCAAGCCTACCTACCGAACGACCAGAGAGACCATCATGTGGTGATATGCTTTTTTGTTTGTATTAAATGTAGGGGTGAGCGGGTTCGGATTTCTGAAATCCGAACCCCCCCGAGCCCCCCCGATCCGAGTCCGATCCGAATCAGGCTCGACTTTTCCCGCCTGACTCGGATCTGAAATCGAGGCAAAACGTCATCATCCCGCCTTCCGAGTCTCGCGGGTTTTGGATCCTATATAAGGTACCCGCGTCGGCGCCATTTTCTCACTCGGCTGTGGACAGTGAAGAGGGAGGGTGGGAGTTAGGGCTGTGTAGTGTAGTGTAGTGTAGTGCTGCTGTTGTCCACTACTTCAAAGTCCTTAGGGGCTGGCTGTGTTGTGCTGTGCTGCTGTTGTTAATAGGGGCTGTGTCCACTACTTCAAAGTCCATAGGGGCTGGCTGGACTGTGTTGTGCAGTCAGTTCTCCATAGGGGCTGTGTCCACTCCAAAGTCCTGTGCAGTGTCCCAGTCCTAAAGGGGTGCTGTAGTGTTGTCCAGGGGGTGCTCTGTCCATCAGGGGTGCTCCCCCCAAGTGCTAAAAAAATAATATATTTTCTGTGTTTGTGAATTGTGTGCGCAGTAGCCGCACGTGCATCAACAAAGTAGTGCCAAGCGTGCGCCTGTGTCATAAGTAAAGGGCCGGCTGGCTTGACCGTTAAGGGTGCTGTAACCCCCGAAAGTACACTCCAGTCCAAACCAAAAAAAAAATTATTTTCTGTGTTTGTGAATTGTGTGCGCAGTAGCCGCACGTGCATCAACAAAGTAGTGCCAAGCGTGCGCCTGTGTCATAAGTAAAGGGCCGGCTGGCTAGACCGTTAAAGGGTGCTGTAACCCCCGAAAGTACACTCCAGTCCAAACCAAAAAAAAAATTATTTTCTGTGTTTGTGAATTGTGTGCGCAGTAGCCGCACGTGCATCAACAAAGTAGTGCCAAGCGTGCGCCTGTGTCATAAGTAAAGGGCCGGCTGGCTAGACCGTTAAAGGGTGCTGTAACCCCCGAAAGTACACTCCAGTCCAAACCAAAAAAAAAATTATTTTCTGTGTTTGTGAATTGTGTGCGCAGTAGCCGCACGTGCATCAACAAAGTAGTGCCAAGCGTGCGCCTGTGTCATAAGTAAAGGGCCGGCTGGCTTGACCGTTAAAGGGTTCTGTAACCCCCAAAGTACACTCCAAACCAAAAAAATATATATTTTCTGTGTTTGTGACTTGTGTGCACTGTGGCTGCACGTGCATCAACAAAGGAGCAGCGCCAAGCGTGCGCCTGTGTCCCATAAGTAAAGAGCTGGCTGGCTCATTTCTTAAAGGGTGGTGTAACCCACAAAGTGCACTACTCTCCAGCAAAAATAAAAAAATATTTTCTGTGTTTGTGTGCGCTTTAGCCGCACGTATATATATCAATATAACATAAATGGAGGACCAAACTTTCTCCGATAAAAATAAAATAGGGAAAGATCAAGAACCACTTCCTCCTAGTGCTGTTGCTGCTGCTGGGAGTTGTTCATCATCCCAGAGAGGAAGTAGGAACATCACTACTTTTACTAAACAATTGACCCTCCAACAGTCCCTAGCGATGAGGATGAAGTACGACAGCAGTCAACCTGAAGCAAAACGTATAACTGAGGCCTTGACTGCTATGTTGGTGTTAGACGTGCGTCCGGTATCCGACATTAGTGCAGTGGGATTTAGACAATTGATGGAGGTAGTGTGTCCTCGGTTCCAAATCCCGTCTAGATTCCACCTGCATCCTCAAAGCAGCAGCGACAAGCGTGCGTCTGTCTGTTAAAGGGTGGTGACACCCTCAAAGTGTGCTACACAAACAATTAAAATATTGTTCTTTTTTTTTCTGTTTTTGTGAATTGTGTGGGCTGTAGCCGCACCTGCATCCTTAAAGCAGCAGCGACAAGCATGCGTCTGTCTGTTAAAGGGTGGTGTAACTCTCAAAGTGCTCCAAAAAATAAAAAACTATTTTTTTAATGTGTTTGTGACTTGTGTGCGATGTAGCCGCACTTGCATCCTCAAAGCAGCAGCGACAAGCGTGCGTCTGTCTGTTAAAGGGTGGTGACACCCTCAAAGTGTGCTACACAAACAATAAAAAAATTCTTCTTCTTTTTCTGTCTTTGTGAATTGTGTGGGCTGTAGCCGCACCTGCATCCTTAAAGCAGCAGCGACAAGCGTGCGTCTGTCTGTTAAAGGGTGGTGACACCCTCAAAGTGTGCTACACAAACAATTAAAATATTGTTCTTTTTTTTTCTGTCTTTGAGAATTGTGTGGGCTGTAGCCGCACCTGCATCCTTAAAGCAGCAGCGACAAGCGTGCGTCTGTCTGTTAAAGGGTGGTGTAACTCTCAAAGTGCTCCAAAAAATAAAAAACTATTTTTTTAATGTGTTTGTGACTTGTGTGCGATGTAGCCGCACTTGCATCCTCAAAGCAGCAGCGACAAGCGTGCGTCTGTCTGTTAAAGGGTGGTGACACCCTCAAAGTGTGCTACACAAACAATAAAAATATTCATCTTCTTTTTTCTGTCTATGTGAATTGTGTGGGCTGTAGCCGCACCTGCATCCTTAAAGCAGCAGTGACAAGCGTGCGTCTGTCTGTTAAAGGGTGGTGACACCCTCAAAGTGTGCTACACAAACAATAAAAATATTCTTCTTCTTTTTTCTGTCTATGTGAATTGTGTGGGCTGTAGCCGCACCTGCATCCTTAAAGCAGCAGCGACAAGCGTGCGTCTGTCTGTTAAAGGGTGGTGACACCTCAAAGTGTTCTACACAAACAATTAAAATATTGTTCTTTTTTTTCGGTCTTTGTGAAATGTGTTGGCTGTAGCCGCACCTGCATCCTTAAAGCAGCAGCGACAAGCGTGCGTCTGTCTGTTAAAGGGTGGTGTAACTCTCAAAGTGCTCCAAAAAATAAAAAACTATTTTTTTAATGTGTTTGTGACTTGTGTGCGATGTAGCCGCACTTGCATCCTCAAAGCAGCAGCGACAAGCGTGCGTCTGTCTGTTAAAGGGTGGTGACACCCTCAAAGTGTGCTACACAAACAATAAAAATATTCTTCTTTTTTCTGTCTTTGTGAATTGTGTGGGCTGTAGCCGCACCTGCATCCTTAAAGCAGCAGCGACAAGCGTGCGTCTGTCTGTTAAAGGGTGGTGACACCCTCAAAGTGTGCTCCACAAACAATTAAAATATTGTTCTTTTTTTTTCGGTCTTTGTGAAATGTGTGGGCTGTAGCCGCACTTGCATCCTCAAAGCAGCAGCGACAAGCGTGCGTCTGTCTGTTAAAGGGTGGTGTAACCCTCAAAGTGTGCTCCACAAACAATAAAAATATTCTTTTTTTTTTTCTGTCTTTGTGAATTGTGTGGGCTGTAGCCGCACTTGAATCCTCAAAGCAGCAGCGACAAGCGTGTGCGTCTGTCTGTTAAAGGATTACATCGGTGACAGCATCCAAGTAGGCATGTCAGACAGTCCGTACCTGTACTGGCAGGAAAAAGAAGCAATTTGGAGGTCCCTGTACAAACTGGCTCTATTTTACCTGAGTTGCCCCCCCTCCAGTGTGTACTCCGAAAGAGTGTTTAGTGCAGCCGGGAACCTTGTCAGCGAAAGGCGTAGGAGGTTGCTTCCACAAAATGTGGAGAAGATGATGTTCATAAAATGAATTATCAACTCTTCCAGGGAGACCAGCCTCCAGAACGTACAGAGGGACCTGTGGTTCCAGCAGGGACGAATTAATACTCTGTGAGGATGAGGATGTACACACTGAGAGGGTGAGGAATCGGTGGATGAGGAGGATGAGGATGACATCTTGCCTCCGTAGAGCCAGTTTGTGCAGGGACAGATAAATTGCCAGCTTGTTTTGTGGGGGCCCAAACGAACCAATCATTTCAGCCACAGTTGTGTGGCAGACCCTGGCGCTGAAATGATTGGTTTGTTAAAGTGTGCATGTCCTGTTTATACAACATAAGGGTGGGTGGGAGGGCCCAAGGACAATTCCATCTTGCACCTCTTTTTTTTCTTTGCATTATGTACAGTTTGGGGCCTAGTTTTTCAATGCCATCCTGTCTGCCACTGCAGTGTCACGCCTAGATGGGTCACGTGTTTGTGCCGCCCACTCGTGTCGCTTAGCATAGTCATCCAGCTACCTCGGTGCAACCTTTTGGACATAAAAACACTATTGTGAGGTGTGAGGTATTCAGAATAGACTGGAAATGAGTGGAAATTAAGGTTATTGAGGTTAATAATAGCATAGGAGCAGAAAAACCTACAAATTCTGTGATTTTAGCTGTTTTTATGCTTTTTTTCAAAAAAATACAGATCCAAAACACAAAACCCAGAACCCAAAACACGGAAGGGTGGTTTTGGCAAAACCAATCCAGATCCAAAACACGAAGAAAGATCCAGATCCAAAACCAAAACACAAAACACAAAAAGTGGCCGGTGCACACCCCTAATTAAATGTGAGTGCACTATTGTAATGAAACCTTTATTACGTGGAGTTTTGTTTGCACTGTGGTCTTTTCTTTCTGTATGTGAGCCCATACAGTTACTCCATTGAAAGTTATTGACCCCTTGGACAGCTTCAGATATTTGGAAACAAAGAGGATATCGTGCTTTACCTAATATGGAACTTTATGGGACATTCTTTTTGAGTAAGAATTGGAGCTCATTATTCTAAGGAAGTGAGACATCACCTTATCTAATTCCAGATCCACCACCCTGGTTTTTTTAAGCATGTTTCTATCAGCCTGAGCGCCTAAGTGAACAATCCTTTATTTCTCAACATTTCATTTCAGGGAATTGGGTGAACTTTCCCTATTTTGTTTCACTGGCAGCTTGCTTATAGTTTATTGCACACTGATTGGTATTTGTTTGTTTTTTAATATACGGTGTATATGAAGCACAAATGAATTTCATGCATACTTGCCTACGTTTGAAAAGCATTTCAGGGAGATTATGAAAGCAGCACCTATGAGCGCAGCGGTAAAGTGGGCGTGTACTGCTACATCTGAGGGGCGTGTCATACATGTAATGGGCGTGTACTGCTACATCTGAGAGGCGTGTCATAAACCTGACTTACATCCACATGTAAATGAGCCCCAAAGCAGTTAGTACAATCTTCTTGTTGATGAATACACACTGATACTTCTCCGAAAATACATGTAGCCATTGGGATCATTGTGCCTTATAACCAATGCAGGGAAATGATACTAATGATCCCATTTGAATGAATGAATCTGATTTTTATTTTATATAATAGTGTCATAATGGGGGTAAGGTGAAATGAGGGAGATTGCTGGACTCTTCAGGGAGACAGGGAGATTGCTGCTATTTCAGGGAGTCTCCCTGACAATGAGGGACAGTTGGCAAGTATGATTTCATGTATATACATAAACTTTGTTTGAGCCACAAACTGATTGAAAATATTGTATAAAATTACCTGCAGGCTGTGTGTATAAGGTGTTTATAAAACATAAATACATTCTGTGTTTAGATTTGTGTCCCATTCCCAAGATATCTCATTATGAAATGCAAATATTCCAAAATACAGAATATTCCATTATCCAAAATACCTCTGGTCCCAAGCATTTTGGATATGGGAGACTCAACCTGTAGTGACAAGACAACAATGACAGAATGTCAACATGACAATATTGAAATTGTGAATGTCGATAAAAGAATGTGGACATCAAATTTATTTTTTATCATTTTTAGGTTTAAGGATAGGGTTAGGCCTACTCACCTATACAGCTCCACAAAGACCATAGGGCCTCATTCAGAGCCACTCGTAAGCGGCAGCTCGTTCGCTCCGAGCGATGTTTGCCCAACTGCGCATGCGTACGGATCGTTATACGCATGCGCGAACCAGTCAGTGCGGCCGAAATTCACGTGCTCGCAAAATAGCGAATGCCTGCTAATTTGAGTGACAGGATGAGGCGTATGTGGGTGGTAACAGGGGAAGGTGCTTGAAAACGGGGAGTGGAGATCCGATCGCAGGCGTGCTTAAAGGTCAAAACGGGCGTTTTATGGGTGTGCATATTTAAAACAGCAGCGTCATTGACCACGTCACTGGGTTATTTTATAGCCAGAACTGCTCGCAAAATTGTGGTAGCTAAAAAACCAACCACAAGAATAGCGAGCAGCTCATACCCTGTTCGATGTACTCGATTAATCTAATAAATAGCGGACATGACGTAGGATGCGAGCGGCCAGGGGGCGTAGTTTCCCAAAAAAACGACCGCAAGTTCTGTTAGCTCGTTCAACCTAGAGGCGTGAACAGACCGCAAACAGCGAACGGTTCCTTTGAATAGTCACCCCTATTTTCAGGACGAGCGATCGCTAATTGCGTCCGGCTCTGAATCAGGCCAATAGTGTTGCTGAAATGCGTTCCTGGACGAAGCCCTGATTTCACTTACATTGCAGCTACAGTAAGAACAATTATACTTATAAAAGCCGGAGAGTTTCACTTGCCTGTAAAGCCACCTTCCTACAATATCTCACATTGACCGGAGCTTGCAGCGTGGACACATCGGAAACGTGTACAAGCCGGATCTATTACAGGTGCTGTGGTACCCCACGGCAGTATTCCTGTGAAACAACCAGCACCTGCCAGATCGCAGTAAAACAGTGACCAGATGTCCTGATCAAGCATGGATCGCAATTGCCACCGCGTATGCATATCTGGCGATTATTGCGTACTGCACAAACACCGCACAGCGCGTGCGTGGCAATTGCACTGTGATTACGGACACACTGTGGAATCCATTGCATAATAAGCAACAGGACGTTAGCTTTTAGGGGTAGTGACGGGGGAGTGGTTGCAGATACGCAGGCGTGCCTGTCAGTTTGAACGCTGTTGCATGGGCGTGCATAAATTAGCCACTGCGATTGCTTACGCAGTACTCACTGCGTGCGCTGAGACTTGCAAATTCTGAGACAGGTCAGACCTGCTGTAATTGTGCGTGAGGGGCCGATGTTCTCTGATGTTACCGATGTATACGCAGGGACTGCGAGGTATTACGGATGTGAGAAAGCAGCAGTGGGCGTCTAGCATATTAGCATTAGGGATGTGCAGGCTCGGATAGGTTCGAGTTTGCACGTGGAGTTCGGATTTTTCCCTCCAAAAAAACGGAACTCAGAAAGAGGCAAAACGTCATCTTACATGGACGAACATCATCATTCCTGGAAAAAGTCCAGGAATGATGATGTTCGTCCATGTAAGATGACGTTTTGCCTCTTTCTGAGTTCCGTTTTTTTGGAGGGAAAAATCCGAACTCCACGTGCAAACTCGAACCTATCCGAGCCTGCACATCCCTAATTAGCATATTTTCACAGATTCATTGTGTGCGATTACGTAACTGCAAAGTGTGTCGGTATACAACGGTACAGCATACCGGCACTTCGAGCACTGCACTAAACTTTTTATTCAGATTCAAAAGATGGCAGAGCTGAGGGTGGAGGCGTGACTTCAGCGCTGAGCTGGAAAGGTACATGCTTCCACCCACTACACTGACACTGCTCACAGGCGGTCAGTGTCAGTGTAGGAAAGCCCCTAAAGCCAGCCGCAATATGAGGGAAGGGAAATAACGAGAGTAAGTGCCCAGTCTGTGTTGAATAAAATTAAAATTTGTGTAAGAGTCCCATTTCCCCATCATTCTTATCATGTCTGCTTACTACAGTGTACTATTATTAGGGATGAGCGGGTTTGGTTCCCTGAGAACCGAACCCACCCGAACTTCGGGGATCCGGGGTGATCCGAGGCACCCCTCGCATCTCTCCTCTTGCCCCGGATCCATAATCGAGGCAAAACCTCAACATCCTCTGTGTCGCATCTCGAGGTTTTGCCTCGAGCGGCCATTTTTAAAAATGCGTGATTGGCAGACAGAGCCGTCTGTCATGGCTCTCAGCCAATCAGCGTTATGGTGCTCATTTGCATGTTGCACGGACCTGGGAGATCCGTGCTACATGCATCTGTGTGGTTGACACAGAGCACGGATGGGTCAGTGAGACCCGTCTGTGCTACCGCTGTAAAAAAAAAACAAAAAACCTGTGTAAAAAAAAAAGAAAAAAATGGCGTTCCACCCTCCAAAAAAAAGAGCAACCAACCCCGGGCATTTGTGACCCAGTGCTGGGTGTGCTTAAATACAGGGGACAAATGACGTAGAGGTCCCCCGTACTTAAGCACAAGCAGCACCGGGCTAGTCAGAACCTTGCCAAAATACAGGGGACAAATGATGTAGGGGTCCCCCGTATTCTGCGCAACCAGCACTGGGCTCTGATCTGGTCCTGGTTCTGGAAATACAGGGGAAAAAAAATTAGTAGGGTTCCCCTGTATCTTCCAGAACCAGCACCGAACTTTTTCTAGCGGGGGGCTGATGCCACAGCCAGGGGAGCCCTTTCACCGGCCCGACCCAGCCGCAGCATCAGCCCTGACCGCTAGTCAGACCGGGGATCCCTGGAGAGCTGGAGACCCACCCAATAAAGGGGTCCCTCTCTCCAGGGCACCCCAGGCCTAGGCTGATAGTCCGGGGTTATCCCCGCCACCCCTGGTGGCGGTGGGTGGTGGGTTGATTATGTGGTGTGGTGTAAATAAATAATAGCAAACATTGGCCCTCATTCAGAGCCGTACGCTCTGAGCAGAGCGCACGCTCTGAATGAGGGCCGGCCTCCATGAAAATGGAGCGTCCTTCTGGACGCTCGTATAGCTGTGGGTCACCACCCACAGGCTATACGAGCGTGCATTTTGATGGCCGCGATGGTCGAGACCATCGCGACCATCGAAATTGCGAGCCGGAGCCTGCGGTTGAGGTTTTCAACCGCAAGCTCTGGATTGATTTTGGCTCTATCAGAGCCAAAATCACTCCCACTGACATCACTAGTGATGTCAGTGGGCCGGCTTCTGACGGGAGGCGTTCCCGTGGGAACGCCCCCGTCAGGGAGGCACGCCCCCGGCACGCCTACCAAAGGGGGCGTGCTGTCAATCAACATCGACAGCACGCCCCCTTTGATCAGACACAACGAGCGAAGGACTTTCCTTCGCTCGTCGCGTCTGGCGCATGCGCACGACGGAGCTCCCTCCATCGTGCGCATGCTCAGTCAATAACATCGACCCACTTGCGAGCGGACAGCCACTCCCGAGTGGGTCTGAATCAGGCCCATTGTCTTTACAAGTAGAACTGCTGGAGATCCAGAAGTACCAGCATGCAGGGCATTAAGGGCCCACTAGTACCTGTAGTTCACATGTAAAAAATTTTTTCAAGAAAACACAGGACACACACACCGTGACAGTTTATTAAACATACTGTACATGCACTCACACATGTACACACAGATACACACACACACATGTACACATACTCACCTATGTATCCCTGTAGCTATCGGTTCACTTCTCCGGTAGTGTATCCATAGGGGACCTGTGAAAAAAAAATATACTCACCATCTCCTATGCGAACTTCTGTCCTCTTCATTCCAAAGTAGGCATCCCATGGACTTGGCAAAAAAAACACGAAAATCGCGATGCACGTACTTAAGTACAGTTCAGTAGAACAGTACTTCCCGAATGAGAGCGTAGCGGCAGGATTTCACCATGGACACCCCGCCGCTAAATGTTCAGTGGCTGAGAGAGGTCATTCCCCCATTTCTCAGCCAATGAACGGCTCCTTCCATTGTAGTCGCGGCTGCCGTCAGTGCTCTGTGTCAATGACACAGATACAAGTAGCACGGATCTCCCGGGTCCATGCTACATGCAAATGAGCACAATAACGCTGATTGGCTGAGAGCCATGACAGACGGCTCTATCAGCCAATCATGCATTTTTAAAATGGCCGCTCAAGGCAAAACCTCGAGATCCGACACAGAGGATCTTGAGGTTTTTCCTCGATTAGGGATCACTGAGGTCTGTGTCAATCACACAGATGCACGTAGCACGGATCTCCCGGGTCCGTGTTACATGCAAATGGGCACCATAACGCTGATTGGCTTCCTGCCTGCCACTGCAGTGCCACTTCTAGATGAGACACGTGTTTGTGCCGCCCACTTGTGTCGCTTAGCATAGTCATCCAGCTACCTCAGTGCAACGTTTTGCCCTAAAAACAATATTGTGAGGTGTTTCGAATAGACTGGAAATGAGTGGAAATGAATGTTAGTGATGTTATTAATAGCGTAGGAACAAAAAATGCCCATTTTATGTGATTTTAGCTGTTTTTTTTATTTATTTTTTAAGAAAAAATCCAGACACAAAACCAAAACCTGAAAACAAAACACGGAGGTGAGGTTTTGGCAAAACCTATCCAGATCCAAAACCAGGGGAATTCCAGATGCAAAATCAAAAGCAAAACCAAAACACGGGGGTCGGCGCACATCTCTAATTATTATGTTAGGCTGACATAATAATACACTGTAGTAAGCGGTCATGATAAGAATGAAGCCGTCAGTGTATGTGGTCACTGCTTACTGCTGCCTGTCTCAGAGCAGCGGGGGTCGTGTAGGGAAGGTGGTTCTCGCGAAGCGTGACTTCCGTTCCCCGAACAGATCAGAGGGCACTGGCTGCAGGCGGCTGGAGTCAGCTGGTCAATCGCTGACAGACTGCCGGGTGCTGGCTCCAGGTGCACTGCTTCTGGCAGCCAGGGCTCACTGATCTACTCCTCTGCACTTCCACAGTGCCACAGCAAAGAGTAGGCGCCCTGCATGGATCCTAGCAGCGGAAGCAGACTGGGCTGGTGTGCAGTGTGGCATGTGCCGCGGCAAGCGCAGGAGGGAGGGTCTGGGGTACGACCACGAGCAGGGGATGGAGGGGCTGCGGCCGCGACTGAGGCAGGAGCTGGTATCACCGGCGTTAACCTACTAATTGAAGTTATGCAGTGAGCTGCAAGGGAGTTCTCTATAGCTCAGTCACACTAATGATAAGAGGGGAGCTGAGGAAGACAGAAAAGAGGGGAGCTGAGGAAGAGAACAGTAAGAGGGAAGTGGAATTGCCACCTTTTTATTATAAATATTATTAACACTCAGAGGACCTGAGTTCTGAACAGGTAGCATCTGAAATGTGTTTCTTTTTTCACTTTTCAAGCTGAACTCCCCACATACCCACCTCCAGTCCTCTACTGCCTACCAGCAAGCCTCCTTGTCCTTCTCCCTGCCCCCATCCAGTCCTCTCCCACCTACCTCCTCACTGCCTAATGCCTGCCTCTAGTCCTCTCCTGCCTACCCGCTCGTCTCCTCACCTGCCTCTAGTCCTTGCCCACCTCCAGGCCTTTCCCAGCTACTAGCATGCCTCCTCACCTGTCTCTTCGTCCACCTTCTGCCCTCGACCACCTACACACCTGCCTCCACTCCTTGCCCAACTCTCTGCCTTTGCCTGTAATTCCTTCTGAACAAGTGCCCGCTGCTGCTGGCACTGGAGTGCATAAAAATACGTCCCTATCCTACCACTATTTTATTTTATTAATGGACAGTGCCCACATAGTAGTGCCCCTTATACAATGCAGCCTGTGGGCATTATATAAGAGGCACTACTGCTGTGGGCATTGCGTTGGGGGCACTACAATAACTACTATTGTGTGGCATAATGTGTATATGGGGTACTACGGTGTGATACACTACACTGATGAAAAAAGTGTGTGTGTTTTTGGCACACCCTCTTTTGAGTGGTCATGCCCCCTTTTTCAGTGCGTGTATAAGTACAACCCAACATTTTCCATACGCCCATTTCAAAATTCCCACTTCGGCCACTGCATATATATATATATATATATATATCTATATATATATATATATATATATAGATATATATATATAGATATATATATATAGATATATATATATATATAGTTACTGGATTGCCAATTGGTGATTAACTACATATCAGAACACAGGGCCTGATTCAGAGCTGGACGCAATGGCGATATTTACACAGATCGTGTGATTTGCTACCAGTGCGCTTGCATATAAGTTCCAAATCGCACATGCAGCGAATACATTCGCACATAGGATCCATTGGCAAAGTGAGTGACAGGTAGTCAGAGTTTGAGGTGGAAACAAAGGGGGAAGGTAGAAAATTGCAGGCGTCTCTGACCATTTCATCGGCATGCATAAATTAGCCAATGCAATTGCATTCGCAGCATGAGAGCTCTCATCGTGTGAAGAGAGCTGCAGTGTTTGTGTCTGGTCAGATCTGCTGCAAGGGCAAGATGGCTGCTCGATGTGCGTCAATGCAGTGGCATAACATGGGGGGGCCGAGCAGGGCACGTGCGATCCGCAGCACTACATATTAAAACAAACACACCAACGGCGGTGTGATTGTTTTAGCACTGCGGCCAAAAAGAGTCAGACAGACTCTTATTGGCAGCTGCACCCAGGGCCGGAGTCGGGAAGGAGCTCACTCATGAGTTCTGCCTTCCGGCTCTCGCACTGGGTGAAGGGAGACACATCATGATGTATATTGGGTACTACAGGGGGTGCTGTATATTGGGGCACTACTGGGGGGGCACTGTATATTGGGGCACTACAGGGGGCACTGTATATTGGGGCACTACTGGTGGCTAGGTATAAGGGGCACTATTGGGGGCACTATATATTGGGGCCATGGCATAATGTGCACTACAACAGGGGCACTACTACTGGGGGCATTGCCTAAGGGGCACTACTACTTGAGGCATTGTCTAAGGGGCACTGCTACTGGGTACATTGCATAAGGGGCACTACTGTACTACAGTGGGCATTGCATAAGGGGCACCTACTTGGGGCATTGCATAAGGGGCACTGCATTATGGGTACTACAACAGGGGGTATTGCATAAGGGGCACTACTGCTGTTGGCACTGCATAATGTGCACTACAATGGGGCATTGCATAAGTGGCACTGCATAAGGTGCGCTACTACAAGGGGCATTGCCTAAGGGGCACTGCTACTGGGGACATTGCATAAGGGGCACTACTACTGGGGGTATTAAGGTGCATATGGAATGGAAAGGAATGTTCCCAGAGTGACGAGAAATGATGGTGTGTCCTGTTGCGGCGCCCCATTTTTCAATGGCCGCTCTCCTTTTGGCATGTGGTCAGGCCCACTTTTCCGGCGCGAGCACATGGGGGGAGGCTCCATTTTTCATTTTGCCCTGGGCTGCAAATACGCTAGTTACGCCACTGTTGTTACCGATATTTACAGAGTTAAACGTACGCAGGTAGAAGAAGGCAGCAATTGGCGTCCCTATGCTCGGGTGATCTTTGCAACCATTAGCATATTTTCAGAGCTGCGTTGCATACAAAATCGCAGCTGCAATCACATTAGCGTCCAGGCCTATAGAATTTATTTTTGTGGATATGACGACATAACACATATTAATTAACCTCCTTTAGGGGTGCCTAACTCTAAACTCCCCCCTTGGTGCCTAACCCTAACCCCCCCTCCCCGCACCCTAAACCTAACCTTCCCCTGGGGGTGCCTATCCCTAATCCTCCCCCGGGGGTGCCTAACCCTAACCCCCCCTTCCCCTAGCCTAACCATCCTGTGGGGGGAAGGTGCCTAACCCTAAATCCCCCCGTGGTGCCCTAAACCTAACCCTCCCCCCGCAGCTATGAGGACGTGTGGACCGTATTTACCTCATTCGGTCCTGCGTCGTACTGGATTCCGGCGTCGGGATTATGCTAGGTGTCGGTACTTCGACGCCTATCAATAATCCCTAGCCGGCATTCAGCCATCGGGATTGTGACTGGTGGCCTTCGGTCACATGACTGCATCCCATATCAAGTTACTGTTTGTACCACTTGGAATTAAGTAGATACATGTGCATGTACTGATCACTTGCACACTATAAATAAATACATCTGAATGGGAATTCAATTATGGTTTTTAGATGTTGTGTACTGCATATTTATAGTAGATATTAAAGCTATGTGATATGATTTATGTGTATATTGGATTTTAATAAATTAATATGAATACATCAGCATTTTATGTGTACATTTATATAGGTCTGTGTCAGCGCAAGAGCAGCAATCATTTGTATTTTTTGGCATTTTTGTGAGGATGGCATTCCCTCTTTTCTGATTTCTAATGCAGACATTTATATCACCAGTAGCCCCTTGGTGTATGATTTCCCGGCGTACGGGATGCCGGTGGTCAGAAGACTGACAGCGACATCCCGATTGTGAAGATCCTGACAGAGGTCCGGTTAGTATACTTACCTTCTCCCCTTCTTTCCCTAACCCTATCCCTCCCTTCTTGTACCCTAACCCTCCCAACCCCGCACCCTAACCCTCCCCGTAAGTGCCTAAACCAAAACCTCCCCCCTTGATGCCTAAACCTAACCGTCCCCCCTTAGTGGCCAACCCTAACCTCCCCTAGTGGTGACTAACCCTTACCACCCCCCCAGTGGTGTCTAACCCTACAACCTCCCCCCCCCCCAAAACCTTACCCTAACCCCGCTATGCTTCCTAAACCTAACCCTCCGCCCCCCAGCGGCTAACAGCTAAGGAGTCCCGCTTACCTTCAATCGGGATGTCAGCTTGTCGGGATTTCAGCGTGGGGCTAATGATAGGCGTCAGTATTTTGACGCCTATCTTTAGTCCCAAGTCAGACTTCCGACGACCGGCATCCCAGGCGTCAGCAAGCTAACTACAACCGGTGCTTAGTATTTTGTTTGAAATAAGGTAATACTGTGGGAGCAGGGTGTGCGGTGCGGGGCCCGTGCGCACTACATACCCTGCACCCATTATAAATACACCTTTGCTTTGTACATGCACAGACTAGCGCAGTAGTGCACCCCATCCTGTACCTAACAGCAACATAGACAGAAAAACAGTACCATAGCTGGAAATGCCAGAAGGGCCCTCCACCCCCTGCCGCCGGATTCACTATGTGAGCTCAGATGGAAGGGTTGGCGGCAGTGATGGGCTGGTGCGCTCTGCTTGACCGGGAAGAGCCACAAGGCCATGCCCCTGTGACTTGCGGCACGCCCCGCCTCGCCAGGGCTGATCTACAGCCCCAGTCCGTCCCTGGAACACGGGGACCAATTTGTAGTAGCAAGCATGTATGTATATTGTATGCATGTATGTATGTTTGAACCTAACATATTTAGTGGAAGTGTGGTACCCGGGGTGTTGTAGTAGTCACAAATAGATGGGACCTTATAGCTGAGATGGCAGCTCCAGCAGATCTTCCTTTTCCTTTGGCAATTACTCCACAAGCTTTATCCACCTCATCACCTGTAGCAGAGAGGCTAACCCCATACACAGAGTAATATGACGTAATGTGACGGTCTCTATAAATAGAATAATAAAGTAGATTTATTAATGATCATCATTACTGCGATGCGCCACACAGCGTCACACATCGTGGCATAGTAGAGTCGAGCTAGGCGCACCTGCCTTTCTCCCCATTGAAGTCTATGACGTGCGCGTGCATAATGGGTATTGTGTGGCTTTTGTCACCTCACCACTTCAGCGATAATGCTTTACCCATACTCTTACTGCCGACCTGCAGCAGCTCGCCTTGCTCTGCACTTAGCTCCTCTGTGTCTCCTGGTCTCAACTGCACATATGCAACCACAAACATACTGTCCTGTTGCTGACTTGTCTCAGCTCTGGCGCATAACAGCTCCACCTGGTGGCAGCCTCCTATATTGCAATGCCCATTGGCTCCTTGAGTTATTATTTAGTATAGAAAGAAAAATAGATTACACCAAAATGCCGGCTCCTCTGCGGTGACAGGAGCTGAGTGCTGCAGTGTGACATTCTACTGCAGCACTCGGCTCCTGTCATAGATGAGGAGCCGACAGCCCAGCCTCTGGGGGCAGCCCAGCATCTCCAGCGATGCGAGCCAAGCCCCCTTTACTTAGGCCTCAGCCCTTTTCGAACTGGCCCAATTCCAGGGCGCCGTGGGTATTCAGAGTAAGCACTCGGAAATTAGACTGCGCACAGTTGACACGAGAATCAAACACATCTACAGTAGGGTGTAAAGGCAGAGAGCAGTATGATGCACGCTGGATTTAACACACTGAAGAGGGTAGAGAATAATCCAGAACTGAGGTACTGTAGTGCTGCCCATTTTAGTGATGGGCAAGTTCATACATAGTGACTTCTGGTGGCTGGAGGTAAAATTCTCGGGGTCTGTTCCTGAATGATGAGTTTCAAAAGTATAAGAATATGCCTTAGGGGGGCATATTCATCAAAAGACAAAATGCCTCTAAGGTGCCCTGATACTTTGGAATTCAATCCAGTTTTTTAAATCCATTTAGCAAATCAATATTGTTCCAGTCCTGGTACTGCTGCTCCAAAACCCGGCTGTCCCTGTGATCTCTACCACTGCCGATTCCACTGCTAACTACTAACCTCTGAACTTTGCATGACAGTGTTAGTGCACACGTGTGAACTGAGGGTCTGATTCACTACGGATCACTATTGCGAAAGCAGCTGCGATTACGCATGCAGGTCCGCTGCGAAAAATATACTAATGAGTGCAATCGCAAAGCCATCACACAGCCAGCATAGAGACACCCACTACCACTATCTCACATCCGTAATACCTTGCAGACCTGCGTATACATCGGGAACGTCGAGTAACATCGGCCCCTCACGTACAATTACAGCAGGACTGACGTCTCAGAAATTGATAACCTCATCACACGCAGTGAGTACACAAGCTGTATACGCCATCACAGTGGCTAATTTATGCACGCCCATGCAACGGCGTTCAAACGGACAGGCTTGTCCGCATCTTTCCTACAAATCCCCCATCACACCACCCCCCCCCCCAAATGCTGATGTCGTCCCTCGGTATGCAATGGCTTTGTAGCTGCATAGGTGGGGTGTACAGTAGTTAATATACCATGCGGCATCCCAGCTAAAGAATCCCGGTGCCGGAATGTCACTACCTGGCTAGAAGACCGGCGCCGGAATACCGGCAGGAGGTGACATCCCAACGCTGGAATCCTGACAGCCAGGATGCCGAAAGTATAGCGGGGCTGGTTAGGACTTAGACGCAGGGGGGAGGGTTAGGCTAGGGGAGGGGTCGGTTAAGTTTAGGTACCCCCGGGGGTGGGTTCAGGTTAGGCACACACTGAGGGGGGTATGTTTAGGCAGTAAGGGGGGGGTTAGGTTTAGGCAGTAAGAGGGTAGGGTTAGGTTTAGGCTCTAACGGGGAGGATTAGGATGTAGAAATAGAGGGTTATGGGTAGAAGGGGGGAGGGTTACCATACTTACCGGACCCTTGTCGGGATCCTGAGCATCGGGATGCCGCTGTCGGTATATTGACAGCAGGCATCCCGACTGCTGGGATTTCATACCCATTCCGCTTAGACCATGCGCAGTACACACCATCGGCTGATCTGCGTACGCTGTTGCGATCCATAATGAATCGGGCCTTGAGTTGACGCATGCACATTGCCATAGGACACGCAGTGCAGAGGGATCCAAACAGATTCCTCTTCGCAACTCAGACCTTTTTTCCATAGGAAATAGTGGGGCTCTGGCAGGGGCGTATTAAGAGAGAAGGGGGCCTGTGTTCACTCCCCCTCCTCTCTCTCCGGCATCCGTCGCACCCTGACAGCCTCAGTAAACTTCGGGTACCAGTCTGGTAGTATACTGCGCATGTGCAGGTCACCGGGAAAGTGGCAGCCATTTTCCAGAAGTTTTGTATAGCGCCTCCCCAGCTGACATGGGACTTCGGAGGGGTAAGTATTAAAAAGTATGGGTGCAGGGTGTGCGGCGTGTGCACCCTGCACCCATTACAGATTTGCCCTTGGGCTCTGGGTACCAGCAACACCTGAAGATGGCAAACTAAGAAATCTTTTGGGCCTTTAATAATGACTGGGCCTGTAACTGGCCTATTACTGATGATAATTAGGCCTCTTATTCCCATTGTCACAGTTCCATGGTCCCCACTATCCCACATACAGTAACACCTTCATAAATGTTGCAAATAAAACAAAGGGTAAGACATAAGTGTATTCTATCAGCAATTTAAAATTATAATTGTAATGTTGGGCAGCTTGGTGACATGGGGCCTGATTTAGCGGTGATATGTAAATGTTTGCATTCGCATTGCGATTGCAGCCAGACATAAGGACGCCCACTTCCCCTTACTCACATCCGTATACTTTAGCAACCTAGTGAAATAATCGGTAACATCGAGTAACATCGGACCCATACGCACAGTTAAGGCAGGTCAGACCGCACTCAGGAATTGCTAACTTCAGCGCACGCTATGAGGCCTCGGGCTGCGTATGGTATAGCAGTGGATAATTTATGCATGCCCCTGGATTGCCTGCGTTTGCCCGACCACCCCCGAACACCACCCACAAACGGCACTTCCTGTCAATCACTCTGCCATGGGTCTGCGTAGCCTCTGGGATAGCAGTCCCGATCACCGTGGCTAGTTTGCGCATGTGTACTGCGATACATATGCACGCGCAAAACACAACAACCGGCCGATTGAGTGCGTATAAGCAACTGCGTTCCTTGCTGAATCAAGCCCATAGTGGTTAGCATTGCTGTGTCACAGCATGGGGCTTGTGAGTCCCTGAACGGGCCTCTATCTTTGAGGAGTTTTTATGTCGTCCCTATTTTTGCGTGGTGTTTCCGCCAGGTGCTCTGGTGTCCTCCCACACTCCAAAAACATTCTGGTAGTTAATTGGCGGCTCGCTACAATGGTGTCTATACAGATGTAGCCACGCTCATCTACCCTCTTTATGGCGCATAGTGGATTAACATAGTCACACTGCGCCTGGTCGCAGGGCAGCGCATTCTGTCATGGGTCGCGGGGCTTGCGCATTGAGGTTTAGGGGGAAATTTACTAAAGGTCGATTTGATGGACGATTTGAAGTGTGTTTTATTTGATGGACGATTTAGAAGTGTGTCAAACCGACTCAAATCGAATAGTGAAATCCCCGTTTTTTTTACCACATTTACTAATGGTCAATTTGTTTTGCGATTTGCAAATCAAATTAGATTTGATTCGGGTTTTGAATGGTGATTTGCTGTTCAATTTGACATGTTCACGTACAATTTGAACAGCAAATCCCACTTCAAACCGAACTGCAAATCCCTGACAGCATAGATCTGCTTCATGCAGTGGTGGAACTCCCGGAGACAATGGAGTCATTTGCCGCCGGGCGTCAGCCCTGAAGGGGGCACCTGGCTGCATTGACCCTGGGAGCTGCATGGAGAAGCTCCACCTCCATTGGCATAACTACGGAGGGTGCAGGGGGTGCGGTCGCACCCCCTGCACCCTCCATTTGCCAGGCGCCCGCTGAGTGTGTTACCAGCGGGCGCCCGGCTCCTATTCAAACCCCCGGCGGTAGCCGGAGGACGGAGCTCCCTCCGTCTTCCGGGTCCCACAGAGCACTATGGGAGTGACATCATAACGTCACTCCAATAGGCCGAGGAGCGGACGCCGGGGACGGAGCTCAGGAGTGAGCTCCGTCTTCCGGGTTCCGCAGTGCACTATCGGAGTGACGTAATGACATCACTCCCATAGTGCCGAGGAGCGGACGTTGGGAATGGACGGCAGCAGCACTGGAGCGGGGATAAAGGTAAGTGTTTGTTTGGTTTTTTTGTGTGTGCGCGCACGGTGGGGCCATCACTACTGGGGGCAACTACAGGGTGCTCACTACTGGGGGTAACTACAGGGGCCTCACTACTGGGGGCAACTACAGGGGCTCACTACTGGGGGTAACTACAGGGGCCTCACTACTGGGGGCAACTACAGGGTGCTCACTACTGGGGGCAACTACAGGGGCTCACTACTGGGGGCAACTACAGGGTGCTCACTGCTGGGGGTAACTACAGGGTACTCACTGCTGGGGGTAACTACAGGGTGCTCACTACTGGGGGCAACTACAGGGGCTCACTACTGGGGGCAACTACAGGGTGCTCACTGCTGGGGGTAACTACAGGGTACTCACTGCTGGGGGTAACTACAGGGGCTCACTACTGGGGGCAACTACAAGGGGCTCACTACAGGGGTCTCACTACTGGGGGCAACTACAGGGGCCTCACTACTGGGGACAACTACAGGGGGCTCACTACTGGGGGCAACTACAGGGGGCTCACTATTGGGGGCAACTACAGGGGGCTCACTACTGGGGGCAACTACCGGGGGCTCACTACTGGAGGTACTGCATAGGGGGACCATTACTGGGGAGCACTACATAAGCGGGCACTGCATAGGGGGACCACTACTGGGGGCATTATATAAAAGGAACTGCATAAGGGGGCAGCGGCAGCGGGGGCTGGCATAGGTGCTGGGGGTGGTACATTTTAGTTTTGGGGGGGCACCAACAGTTATCTTACCTCCGGGCACCTGGGATGAAGTTACGCCACTGGCTTCATGCTTTCACTTTCAGAGCAGTTTGTTCTCATACAGATACATGCAGACATCAGTGAGATACCTGCACGTATCTGACTGTAAGAAGCAAACAAATAGTTAAATGTTAAAAAAAATTGATGTGAGGTTCCCCCCCAAAACACAACCAGCCCCAGACTTTTGAAAGCCAGTCCTGGTTGTCTAGGTATAGGGAAAGAAATTGTGTAGGGTTCCCCTGCACTTAGTACAACCAGCACTGGGCTCTGGGAACCAGTCCTGGTTCTGGAATTACAGGGAAACATTTGCGTAGGGTCTCCCTGTAATTCACAGAACCAGCCCTGGACACTTTCTAGCGGGGGACTGATGCCACAGCTAGGGGAGCCCTATCACCGGGCCCCCCAGCCGCAGCATCAGCCCTGACCGCTAGTCTGCCCAGGCCAGGGATCCCTGGGGATTTGGGGACCCCTCCAATAAAGGGGTCTCCCTCTTGAGGGCACCCCTAGCCTAGACTGATAGCCCCTGGGCGGTGGGTGGCGGGTTGAGTGTGTAAATGTAGTGTAAAAATAGAATATGTTAAACATTGTCTTTACAGTAGAACTGCAGGTCCCAGCAAGCCTCCCCTGCATGCTGGTACTTGGAGAACCACAAGTACCAGCATGTTGGGCATTAAGGGCCCACTGGGACCTGTAGTGCACATGTTAAGAAATGTTGAAAAAGACACACACACACACACACCGTACACAGTAAAGTTTTAATCCATTCATACACAATCACACATACTCACCTACATTACCTGGAGTGGTCCCCTTGTCCAGTAGGCATCCATGGTCTTCTTTAAAAAAAAAAAAAAAAACAACAGCAAAACGCGACCCTTGCACTAAGTAATAACCATCCTAACCAGGGTGGTTATTACTTCCCAAATGAAGCAGTCAGACGCTGCTTCCTCCTTTGAAGGTCCGTGTCTGAGCGTTCATTGGCTGAGAGAGGTCAACCCCCGCCTCTCAACCAATGAACGGCTCCCTCCATTGAACTCAATGATGGGAACCGCAGTTTAAACTTTAGTTACTCTGCGGCTCTCCATTGAGACATGGACCTGAGGCTCAGATCGCTTTATAAAGTCCTCAGCGCCCGAACTGAAAATGTGAACTTCCAAAAAAAGAATTCTTGCACTCAGCTGTCTCTACTTGGAAGACGCTGGCAATGACAGTGGAAAACACTAAGTGGCCTATTCATCATCACTTAATTTAGACAAAAGCAGGTGCAAAAGCACATTTTCACCTGCAATTGTGACAATTAAGTATTCGGGCCATTCATTAAGAAGGTGAAGCAGGAGATATCACAGATATCTCCTACTTACCTTCTGTTTACGGAATGGCCCGCTGTCCCCATACACTAGTATCACAGATATCTCCTACTTACCTTCTGCTTACGGAATGGCCCGCTGTCCCCATACACTAGTATCACAGATATCTCCTACTTACCTTCTGTTTACCATAGTATGGGGACAGAATTCATCAAGCTCCGAAAATATTATATTTTCAGAGCTTGACTGCGGTAATACGCCATCTTCAGATAGCGAATACCCCTGCTTGTACTTCACCGCCCGCTCTTCCCTATGGGAAGAGGGTCCGGCTTGCGAGAAGGGATCCTTTGGGATCCCTCTGCCCCTGTCCGGCTCTTTCCGCCGGACGTCGGGGCTCTTGTGCGCATGCGTGACCTGTAGGTCACGCATGCGCACCGCCATCACTGCTCCGAAGGGAGCAGTGAAAAGATTCACTGCTCCGAAAAGGAGCAGTGAAGCCACTCGCGGGGGCAGCTGATTTCACATCAGCGGCCACCGCACCGGAGCAATGATGAATTGCTCCGTTGGCTGTGGCGAATAAGGGTGTTAATTATCGGGGTCCGTTCGGACCCCGATAATTAACATCATGAATAGGCCCCTAAGGATAGTTGGAAGACACCAGAAGCGCTACTAAACAAGTACTCCTATACAGTACAGTATTAAGGGGGAGATATGTACTGTACTTAGCAGTGAAAAGAGTGTTGAAGTGAGCCAGTGGAGAAGTTGCCCATGGTAACCAATCAGCTGCTTTGTATCATTTTATAGTGCTAAATTTATACAAAGGTAACATTGAGAACAATCACTTTTCTCTACGTCACCTTTAAACGATTTTTCCATAGACATACCACATAGACACGATTTTACGGTGACGGAAAATCGTTAAAAAAGATAAGCGTGCTTTTGTGGATTATCGTTTTATCACATATAGCTGGCAGGTCCGTCGAGAGGTGGGGGAACAAGTACTAATTACCTGGCCCAGGTATGTCAGAGGGGCCGGCAGGTGCGACGCCGCCCCCCACCCCCCTCTTACCTGTCAGCAGCAGCAGCCTCTCTCCCCAGCCTAGGAAACACTGCTGTGTGCTGGGCTGCAGTGGGATCAGGGAGGCTTCTTCCGCAGAGCAGCAATCTCCTCTGCTGTGTAGGGGTGTGGGGGGAGCGATCACATTGACCCCCCTGAATTTTATCCTGACTGAGTATATCACAGCGCCTCCCTGTTCAGCACCCAGCGCTGTATACGGCACTGTAAATACTTTTTTAAATATTTTTTTTGAAAGGGGACGTGGCTGCAGGGAGGTAATCGGGAAGCCGACTGCCTAAATACCGGCAGCCGGCTTCCCGACTGTCATTTCCCAGCAAGGATGAAATGCCAGGTGTCTAGATGTAGACGCCCGCATTTCCCCGATGCCGGGAGACCGGCGCCAGGCATCACGATCGTAGTGATGCCGGGCGCCGCGAGCGGACAGCCACGGTGGGGGGAGGGTTAGGTTTAGGGCTCCTGAGGGGGACTTAGGGTTAGACACCCCCCCAGGAGGGTTAGGGTTAGGCTAGGGGGAGGGAGGGTTAGGGTTAGGCACCCCCGGGGGGGACTTAGGGTTAGGCACCCCCCCGGGGGACTTAGGTTTAGGCAGCGTGGAAGGGGGTGGCTAGGGTTAGGCACTTAGAGGGGGGATTAGGGTTAGGCACTTGGGGGGGAAGTTAGGGTTAGGCACCCCTAAGGAGGGTTAGGGTTAGGGGGGTTAGGTTAGTGGATACTTACCTATCCACGATCGGGATTTCCAGCGCTGTCGGGCTTCCGCTGCATCGCACTCTGCTCCTGTCAGGCTGCCGGCGATATTTCATACCAATTCCTGGCTGCACCTCCCTCGATTAGACCACTACCCTGAAAAGTACCCTGGCCTGGCCAAAATTTCTATAGCCTTCCCCGTAGGTCTCAGTCTGCGCACGAGATTTCGCAATGTTTGCGAGATCTCGCAGATGCGCATTCTGGACCGTCAGGAGGTAAGACACAGTAGATCAGCACTAGGCTTATGCACTGTGAGTCTTGCACAAATCGCTGGAGGAGGCAATTTTCTCTTCCCTATCCCGGGGTCCAAGATGTTAATACATCTCAACGTTATTGCTTCCTGCTTTTCCTCGATAAGCTGGAAGCAATAACGAAGCACTATACATGCCCCTATAGAAGTTCTACCCCATTGACCTATAAATTTGACAGCTAAATGTGACCTGTAGCTTAGGACAAGTGAGCTCAATACCGATCAGATGGGAAACACACAAAGCTGTTTGTCTTTTAACAGTTATTGTTGCCTTTTTTTTTATAGCATTCTTGTACAGTATATTTTTTCTCTTTTTGTGCTGTGTTCAACAAAATGAAATATCTCTTGGAACAAGCGCCCAGGAGAAGTAACACACTGTTAGAACATTCGGGATACACATAAGGTTGTTCTTAATGCAGATAAGTACTTGGGTAGATTAGAGGGATGTGTTGGTTCTTATCAGAGGAGGCACAGAGGAGATAGATGTCTTTGTCATCGATGGGTGTCAGTAAGATTCTTTGCAGGGAAGGGAGGATGTTAAGAGCCTGAAACAATGTTGTTCATCTGAGTGACAGCACTAGATTAAGCATGTTTTATGCAGAATATCCAGAGCCCTGAAATGGGAATACAAATGTATAAACTTTCCCTTCAAGCATGCGAGCTTCTGACAGGCTTTAGTGCAGCTGTGAGAGACTGACGGTGAACGAGGAACAGACGTGTACAGCGGGAGCTGGGTGGAATAATACAGCAGTGAGACGATGAATCTCACCAGATGAACGTGTCAAACACTTTTGAAATGAGAAAGAAAAACAAATATGAAGTGATTTAATCTGGCGATCACCCTACCACTACCGGGGAATCAGTGGTAAGGGCCCATGCTGAAGGGTTGTGGTCATCCACCAGAGGGCGTGCGGCCAGCCACATCAGACGCTTGGCTAACAGTTAGGCAAATCTTGGTGTAGTTTCTATAGAAGGGAACCAAGTCGCCATGCTGATCAGTGGTCCTGCTCCACCAGGTAACTGACTGTCTATTAGAGTAACAATCTATAATTCGAGGTCTGAAACCTGACACCTTGCGGAGGGGTCTGGGCCTGCAGGCAGTGGGGCCCACCAGGGTTTTCCGCTGTACATCTGTGGGTCAGTCTCGCCTTTGGTCTCAAACATTGTTTGGGGTACTGGGTATTATCCAGTACTGTCCACCAGCCTTGTGGTTGTGCCACTTACTGACCAATCTCCATACCCATAACCCTGCTGTTAGTATATTGCGGAGCAAGTGAGAGACGGGGTAGATAGAGGATAGTCAGAGAGAGGAACAATAAACATCTGGCCCCATATATTTTATAGAGATGATCGGTTCAGTTCTACTCGGTTATGGCATCTTATTGGCTATCTGACTCTCATGTCCTTTGAATAGCCAATAAAATAAATCTGAACTTACCCTAATTTGGCAAATAGAACCATTTAGGACCAAATCTCTCAGCTCTTATTTTAACAGTGAATTTGCTTTTCCTTCTGCTGCTAACACATATTCTGCTGACTCAGGTGAGGTTCAGCCCTGAAAGAGATTTTCTATAATAACTGTAAAAGAAAGACAATTTTATAAAGCACTTAGGGGCTTATTTATCAGGGGAAGACACAACGCAATGTAACAATCTAATCTATAGAAGCAATAGATCAACTGCTCTGATAAATCTGATCAAGCCTAACATCTGCCCTTCCCCGCTAATAGTATCAGAGGTTTACACCTATGGTAAGCGCACACCTCCGATGGTGGGAGGACCGCGCATGAGCAGGAGGTGTACTGCGCATGTGCAGCGCTCCGTCTGCGAGTTCGAGGGGGAGGGGGCATTCCAGTGGTATCGGTATGAAATACCGATGGACGGATGCCGGCACACAGACAGCGGCATCCCGATGGTTCAAATCCCGACGGGAACGGTGAGTAATGTTCCTCTGTCCTATTTACCCCCTTTCCTGCACCCTCATACTAACCTTCCCTACCCCGCAACCTAACCTTCCCGGTAAGTGCCAAAACCTAACCCTCCCACCTTAGTGCCTAATCCGCAGCCTGATCCTAAATCCCCCAGGGGTGCTTAAAGCTAACCCTCCACCTCCCCCCCCCGCTGATGCTCACCTTTCCCTGGTCTCATTACGACCAGGGTGCCGTCTGCCAGGATTCCGACGTTGGCATCCCCAGTCATGTTGGGATTCCGTTGCCTTTGTTCTCTCGGCGATCAGGATTCCAGTGCTGGGGTTCAGGCAGACGGCATTCCAGCTGTCAGGATCTTAACCGCTCTCGTTTTCCAGGAGGGACGAGGCCAGGGTCTGCGTGGGTGCACGCAGACTTCCTGCCCTCGCAAGCTGCCACGACCCAGTCAGGGTGCTGTAAGCTTCAGCTACCGCTGCGTGGCCGAAGGGACAACAATCGCGACCGATGGTACTGATTGTTCTGATGTTGATCCCGGGCTGCGACCTCGCATGTGCAGCAAGGAGGTGTCTGACACCTCCTTCTGCATTTGTATTTTAAATGGATGGACTGGCGCAGCCGCTTTTGTGCACTTGTGTGTGGCTCAGCAATTCCATCCATCTCTGAATCAGGCCCACTGTGAGGGCCAAAGAAGGCAAAATCTGGACCCTCTTTATATAGGAAGCAGCGGCTCGCGCTATCTGAGCAGGGTGCTAGTCCCCATGGTCAACTTTCAGTTTTCGGAGCTTGATCGACTGGATAATTACAGCATCCCCATTTACTGTATAGGGACGGCACTGCACATGGGGGGAATTATTCAGTGCGATGATGAATAGCCGCGGGAGGGAGCTCCCGCAGCTGTTCAGTTCAATGCATTGTGTGCCTTGTCGGGCAACAGGTAAGTCAGAGAATGCCGGTTCTCGCGACTTAACCTGGGTGTTAAGGAGCGGTAATTGGTGGGCGCACGGCTGTTAGTGGCGCGCTAAGCCGGCAAACAGCTGCGCGCCCGGCACTTTTGCCAGATTTATCCTCGCATCCCCAGGGGGGTGCGAGAAGAAATCCTTTAGCCGCCCAAACAGCGTGGTGTATTGAATAGCTGCGGGAGCTCCCTCCTGTGGTTATTCTACATCGCACTGAATTGAATTACCCCCATTGTGCCTTAAATGAACGCTGGGGATGTCCATGGAGGGCTCCTGCATTAGCAGCTTGATAAAAAGATACAATACTTGAAAAATGTGTCAAATATGCGGAAATCACATGTTTAACTGGGCTGAGCACTTTGGTGAACAGGCACCAATGGCTCATCTCATGCATTACATACGTCATATTTATCTGGCATCTTTTTTCAGGCACGTTTGAAGCCGATGAATTTATTAGTGTATGTTGCAGTTTTGATGGTTGAAACATAGGGCCTGATTCAGACCCGGTCGCAAGGCTGCGATCGCACGCAGCCTGCCAATGTTTGCAATCTGCGCATGCGTACAAGACGCAGTGCACTTGCGCGAACCAGTCACTGCGATCGTGAAGCGTTCTTAGCCTGTATCTAGATGCTCCGCAAGCATGAGTGACAGGACGGGGTGGTCGATGGTAACGGGGGTGTGGTGGTGTGAACGCAGGCGTGTCTGTGTGTTGTATCGCTATTTCAGGGGCGTGCATAATTAAGACGCCTCGTCAGCGTACACGTCACATGGCTGAATTAAACACAGCAGCACTCGCAGTGCTTGCAGTAGGGTATGGTCAGCCACAAGTGCTGCGTATGTGTCCGATGTCAGCCGATGTTACCAATTGTTTAATACACTTCCTGGAGATGACATACTGTATGTTACTAAGGGGAAGTGGTCGTCTTGTGTCAGGCTGGTGGGCGTCTAAATACATACCGTGATCGCACGGCAAGACATAGTGGGCGTGCTATTGTCTTGCTAGCGATCGCGGGATTTGCATACTTTGGCTGCTCACAGCTGCGTGCGAACGCAGCCTTGCGACCGGGTCTAAATCAGGCCCTTAAATCTCTGGGATGGGGATTGGGCACTTGTGTGCGGCAGTTTCAAACTCACCTAAAACCTACAAACTGATGGCTGCCTACTATTAAGTTGACAGGGGATTCAGGAGTCAGTGGTTCCAGGGAGAAGAGGTTTTAGTGGAGCGTCATTTCTGATTGCTTTGTCTTGCTGCTGTGTTTTGTCTAGTTCAGTTGTGCTTGTTTTGCATTTATTGGTCACTGTCTGCTTTTCTACATTCCCATGTCATACACTGCCTTATTTATATGTGAGTGTTGTGTACTGTAAGTGTTAGCGTTGCTACTGATGCACCAGTAATCTATATGAAGAAACGCATTGACTTGTGATGACCTGGCATCGGGGTCTATTCATCACCGTCAGCAAAGCGGCAGTGCTAATCTAGCATCCAAATTGCTGCAAGCACAGTAGCAGTTGTGGATACTTAATTACCGGAGCATTTCTAGATTGCTCCGGTGTGGGGAGAGCTGATCCGATAATCAGCTGTCCCCACAACTAACACTGCTGCTTTGGTAGGCAGTGAAGCTTTATTGCCTGGTCTGAGCAGTACGCATGCATGACCTCAGTTCATGCATGCGTATGAAGATAACCGACATCCCGCAGAGGGATCCAAATGGGGCAGAGGGATCCTTTTTGCAACCCAGATCTCCTTCCCATAGGAAGTAGCAGGGGTCATTGAACCAACGCCATGTGAAAATGCTTTAGGTTCGGGGCGAGCTGTCAATCAACATCGACAGCTCGCCCCCTTTGTAAAGAGACCCGCTACGACCGGCGCTGTCGGACGTAGCGGGTCTCACGCATGCGCACGAGGGAGCCGGCTCCCTCGTGCACATGCGCACTGGCCAAACATCGAGGCGGCCGTGCGGTCGTAGACCGTACGGCCGCCTCTGAATACGGTCCTTAGTTTCTACAAAAGTAATTTTGTTAATTTTCCTCTACTGTACTTTTGTAGAAATGAAGAGATAATAAATAAATATCCCCCATAGACAACAACTGCAGCTCTCTTCACGGCTTCCCCAGCCTGAGTACATCTCACAGTGGAACTGCAACTTCGTCACCATTATCCTCAAAAGGTTACTGTTATACCCAGTAGCACAAGTAAGGCAGCATACCATTAAGAAATAATTAGCAGCTGGTACGCCGTACCGCACGACCACCTTACTGCCACCATTAGCTGCACACCTGTGCCGCCGAGCGATTCACATCGAGCAGTGGTGAGATGGTCCCCGGGACATGGGTAGGCCCATCAGTGGGCGGGGGCAGCCCAGCAGCTCCCAGGGTGCTGGGCATTCCCCGTAGTGTTGAGAAATAGGGGCGTGTCGTGCAGACACACCCATGTGCCGCATGTCCACATCCCTCGTGACACATGGCCATGCCCATTTAGCCAGAAAGACATTGCTTTTACATGCACTCCTGGTTATACCATGATTTTAGAATAGTGACTATTGGACAGCAACAATTCTACTACAGTACATGTCCTGGAAAATACTTTGGAAACCTTCCTGTCCTACCTTTACCATTACATAACTTCTGAACTAATAAATCCTATGTGTAACATCTACAGAGGTTAGCAATGTCTTTGGACACTTTCCCGTCTATATACTAAATAAAATATTGGTCTTGATCAGTAGCCAATGACCTCTGACTGCAGTCATCCTTTTATTAATATTTAATTTATGTGTTTCATAGGTATTTTGATAATGTATACCTTTTTATATTACATTTTGTTAATTTATAGTTTATACAGACACTGAGGGGCCTATTTATCATACCTAAAAATTCTCTGGAAGTAATTAGGTTTAGAACTCGCATGGCGTTCTACCTAATTACCGGAGGAATTCATCATTCCTCCTCTCCATCACTATCTATTCCGATAAGCTGTCATTTTTGCGATGACAGCTTTTCAGGAAATAGTTTTCCCTCTCTACACTAACTTACCGCAGCTGTAATCAGTGCTGCGCATGCGGTGATACATCCCTAAAACTAGCGCATGTGCAGCACTGCCTACAGATGCGGTGATTCTGCAGCACCTCCGGCTCCTCTCCCAGCAGCACACAGTACAGTTTAGAAAAAAATTAAAAACATTTGTTTTCTTTCTAAACTTTATTGTGTTCTGTTGGGAGAACACGTCTCAGAACAGCCACTGGAGCCAGAGGACGGGCCAGAGCGCCGGAGGGAGACGCCGGGGGACCTCACCAGCTGGAAGCAGGTAAGTGTTACCTGCTATTCGTCACCTCACAGTGGCGTATAGTAACTCCATCAAATTCCGAAAATACATAATTTTCGGAATTTGATGAATAGCATAATTTCCATATCCCCATACTAATGTACTAATGTATGGGGAGTGTGGAAATTAACGCAGGGGGACTTAACCAGGAGATATCAGTGATATCTCCTGTGTTAAGTCTCTTCATGAATACTAAAATAAGGGTAATTAAAGAAAATGTCCTTAAAAACGTTATTTTAGTGTTGATGAATAGGCCCCTGAGTATTAATCCTCTGATATACCGGGCGCTCCTACAAGACAGTAGACACAGAGCAGAAAAAAACACTAAATACAGTAGAGAAGGGCTCTATTTTATTATTGTTTTCCTTCTCTGTGTTTTCTGTCTTGTCTGTCCTATCTGTCCCTATTTATCAGGATAACTAGTGGGAGGAGAGTAGATAAGGAACTGTGCGGCATATTTATTATCAGTTTTTAGACCCAATAATCGTAGTTTATCACAGCTGTTCACAGCAATAACCAATTATATAACACCCGAATGTATTAAAACGTCAAAACAGCGACAGGTGCTCCTGAAAGGGGACCCCCGCAGCGCTACAGTGCATGTGTGCTGTACTGATCATGCACGTGGGGCGGCCATTGCTGGGGAGGGTAAATCTGACACCTTCCCAGCCCCCATAGAAATGGAGAGACCTCGGAGATATCTGCTACGGTCCCTCCATGGTACATTGGGGTGATACTTAATATATGCTGCAAATATTGAATGATAAATATGCCCCTGTATGTGTACTTTTTTTTTATTTTAGAGGTTTTTTTTTTGAGCCATCTCACCTGCCAGAGGCACCTCTTTTGTGTTGCTGACTTTCCAGCGGTTTGAGGAACAGCACCTTAATAAATCCGATTATTTGTATCCTGAACATGTAAAAAATTGGGATGGCGATGTAGCGCTGGGGGCTTTAGTCCCCTTTCGGAGCACCTGTCACTGTTTTTGAGTTTCTGTTTCTGGGTTTGGAAGTGAGAAACTGAAAATGGTTTTGCCTACGATAAATATGGTGTTTTGTAGCCCGTCCAGAAATATGCAAAAACAAAAATGTGATCTAACCAAATTGCAGCGTGATACATTTTCCTCTTAGATTACAAAATATACGCAATATAAAATGTCAAAACTGAAATATACGAAGAATAAATGCCGACCAATGTACAGATGTCATACAATCAGGGTGTTTGGATGGGGTTTTAAATAACAGCCTTTAACTATATTTCAGCCTCGTTTCTGAGAGCCGAGTGTACATGATTTTACCTTTCACTGTCGTTTGAAGCATAAATGTGTGTGCGGATTCTTGACATTGGGTTGCAATTGTAAATGTTTTGATCAACACTTCAAACTTTCATTTAGCTGGGTACATACAGATGTACAGTAGTGATAATACAGTACATTCTGAATAGTCCTCAATAATCCCTGTGTATTATTAATGTACGTTTTAGTGCTTTGTGGTGATTGCAGCTGTGTATAGCTATTTTTTTATTGGCCTTTAAGGACATACGAATTTGAATACATCATCGTTATTCCTTTTTAGACATGTGAGTGTATATTTTTATTGGCTTGTAAACAGGACATCAATTGAGAAGCTCCAGAAATCAATGTTTTCTCTTTTTTTTCCCTTCGTTGCAGAAACATCAAAATATATTTTTAAAACAAAATGTATGAGAAAACATGGGGCCTCATTCAGACGTGGACTCAGTGCCGATAATTACGCAGACCGAGCAATTGTTAGCCATTGCGAATGCGTGTAAGCTGCACTGCGCACGCACAGAGATTGAATGGCGATTACGCTCACACAGAGGATTACCTCACAAAGTGAGTGACAGGTTGTCAGTTTTTGGGGGAGGTAACGGGGGTGGCTAGAGAAACGCAGGGGTGTTGAACCATTTAAACACTGTTTCTGGGCGTTCCTGAATTAGCCACTGCGTCCTTGCTTGCAGCAGGAGAGCCCTCTGCGTGTCTGGAGGATGCTATGTCTGTGCCAGCTTAGATTTACTCAGAAGACGCATGGCTGCCTGATCTGCGTTCCATGTTTCCGGTTTTGTGCGTGTGGGGCGGATGTGAGATGCTGTCAGATCTGGACGGCGAGTAACTCATTACCGTAATTTCACAATTGCGAATCTGCCAGAGATTGCAGCTGCGATGGCATTTGCGTCCAGATCTGAATAAGGCCCACAGTCTTCTGCGTAAATGCCTATTTAGAAAATGTGCACAATATTTGCAAAGAAAGGCGTATAAAATATGATTTATAGAGAGAGAACCCCAAATGGCAACAATCTTTTTTTTTTATTTTCGTTTTTCATTTAAATGACTAAGTCAAAATATTTTATATCTAAATGAACATTTTACAAAAGTTCGGCTTGGGCATCCTAAAGCTTACTATCTGTTGTGGAGCCATACATTCAGTGTATATGAGATGCTTAGTTATGCTGAATCTTGTAGTTCCACAAGCATCAGAGACATAGGTGTGCCTTAGTCTGGTTATTTTTATCGCCACAAGAGGGCACTGTAACACTGTTCCACATCCCGCCCACTCCACATTTTAGCAGCCTCTCAGCCTTTAAGAACACTCAAAAAAAAAGAAAAAAGAAAAAAGATTTTCTCTCTTCAGCTCCACAGGAAAAACAGTATTTGCCCTAACTGGGTTTACCCTACAATGGCCTATTTATATGTTTGTGTAGCATATGATGTAATATGCTAGCCATGTGCATCACGTATGAACATTGAAGTGCAGCTGTTTGTGCAGTGCGGCTGATGTAATGTCAAGAAATTTCATGTTATATTTAAAATGACACCTGTAAAAATAATCTTCAATTTGTAATTTAAATACTGTAATACTCAATTATGTGAATTGACAGGAAGTGTCCCAGCGGTCCTGGAAAATAATATCGCTTTATCCATTCGCTCTTTGATACACAGTGAAGTAGGCGTAATGGAAGTTAAGACCACGAGGCGTTATTTTAAGAGAATGCAGCCAAGTAAAGTGCATGAATCGGTTATCATCGAACTCGGGCATTTAGGAAACATTTTCACCTTATAGTAGTTTGAGAAAAACAGTTTAAATGCAACCAAACTTCATTCCTTACTGTATATAGACACCCCCAGCTGGCTCCTGTGGTCTGCTGCCGCGGCCGAGGACGCAGTTTCGGATCACTCGGCATGACCATCGGACATCTGGGCAACCTTCAGGTTACTAAGGGTGACCGGTGTCTTCACGCCACTGAAGCTACGTACAAGGACATGGCTTCAGCACTCCCAGAAAATGGAGCTGACAGGCCCCCTTTTTCTGGGACGCTGCCCCCGCTCCACCCCCAAACGGCTGCAGCCTGTCCATCGCTGCGGTGTACGGGCTCTGTTAGCGCGCAGAAGGAGATCTGCCCATGCGTAGATCTTCAAACATCAGAGTTGTACACAAACCCGAATCTGGCCCTATATGTGCTCATAGACTTTGAAGTTCAGATGTTCATATATAAATCATGAAAGTAACATACATTGTTCTTTGTTACACTAACATTACACTACAGATTTGTTGAAAAGTAATCTATTGCTTCCCCACTCCTTTACAGTCAGCCGAAGCTCCTCCTACATTGTTAGTACAGTGGGCCTGATTCAGAGCCGGACGCTATTTGTGGACGCTCGTTCAGAAAAAGGGGCTGGCTATTTAAATTGAGCGCTCGCTCTTTGCGGTCTGTTGACGCCTCTATGTCTGAGCGAGCGAACGAAACATGCGCTTGCTATTTTGTAAAGACGCCCCTTGGCCGCTCGCATCATACATCATCTCCGCTATTTATTAGATTAATCGAGTACATCAAAAGGCGTATGAACTGCTCGCTATTCTTGTGGTAGCATTTTCCTACCGCAATCATGCGAGCAGTTCAGGCTAAAAGACAACCAAGTGACGTGGTCGATGACGCTGCTTTGTTAATTATGCAAACCCTTAAAACGCCCGTTTTGACCGTTTGGCACGCCTGCGTTCGGATCTCCACTCCCCGTTTTCAAGCACCTTCCCCTGTTACCACCCACAAACGTCTCATTCTGTCACTCAAATTAGCAGGCATTCGCTATTTTGCGAACACACGATTTCCGACCGCACTGACTGGTTGGTGCATGCGCATTACAACCCATACGCATGCGCAGATGTGCGAACATCGCTCGGAGCGAACGAGCGGCCGCTTACGAGCGGCACTGAATCAGGCCCTGTGTCCTGATTGGGTGTGATGCAGGTCAAAAAGCTGAAACTGAAGTCATTTTAGTTACGATAATATCACAGCTGATTAATGCAAGGCAAGTCTGGCAAACTGTCAGTCATTCGCTGTGTGCTTTGTTAAAGGGGGACTTTTCCTCAAACACGGACACCTGCTTCAGAAGGAAGAAAGAGAGGATGGTGGGTGCATTTTATATAAGTATAAAAGTTCAGTTACTTTATTTACATTATTCAACACTAATAAAATAGAGAGGTTTTCTATGTCACTGATATTGTTTCCAAAATGGATACGCAGCCTGAAATTCTCACTCCTTACCTCCTCCCCTTTACTTAACATTTCCCACATCTGTTCATCTTATGTGCACATTTGCTTTTGCTGAATCTCTGTGTATATGAGCGACTACTTTACCAAAGTTTTCAAGTAACAAAAAGGAGTTAAAAAATACTTATCTGGCCCAAGTGCCAATATCAAAACATCGCTGATACATTTGTGTAGCAGGCTTTATTTAGGTTATAGCCAAAAACATAAAGCTTTTAATTCAAAAGAATCCAAGAGTTGCTTCTTGCTTGCTGCTAAAATTCTGTGAAAGCCCATCTCACATCCGTAGTCCCTGGCCCTCATTTACAGCACACGCTGGATGTGCTCTTCAAATTGATTTAGTCTTGCATTGGTGCAGCTACAGTAGATGGCCCGTCCACAGCACCTCAAGGCATACTGGGTTACTTTCCAGAAAGTTCTGGGAGACTCACTCATTTTGGGGAGTTCTCCTAGGTCCTGCCCACATCTCCTGTGAAGTGGGCGGGGGCATGATGCTGCGATTCACAGCGCTGCTCCCCCATCCTGCCCACATGGCTTTCTCCCAAGACATTCCAGAGCCAGCCTTCCAAAGTAGGCAAATACTGAATTTCTCAAGGTTCTGGGCTCTGGAGAAGCTTGTGCACACTAAAAGTTGCCCCAGGGGTGCTGTTACAGACATAGTTACCAAGATACTCCAATCTCTAACTGTTTTCCGTAACTTTGCCAAGATCAGCACTCACTTGAGTCTGTGTAATGTGGGTCAGACACAGTGTCTACAGATATGATTACACTCACCAGTATCACTCCCATTAATTTCCCAATAATTGCCAACACAGAAAAGATTTCAGGAGTGACACACTCCAACTAGGAAGTTTTCAATCTCTCTACGCAATTCCAGTTAAGTCCCATGTATCATTGCCCAAATGATAACCTGTAGTACATATACAGTATGTAGCATCGGTAAGCCAAATACACAGGCAAAGTGGATCCAATTAGAATCACAGAGACCAATCGTATTAAATCAAATTTAATATGAGAAACATACAATGCTTAAAGTCTATACAAAAAGAATTATACCGCTTTCACATTGCATTTTGGTGGGTCGCACCAGAGTTTTGTGCACGTGTCGATCCCGGGTGTGACACGTCACCACCATCGCTGCTGAGCCGGCACTTGGAGATTATCTCATCTCCAAGTGCGGGCCCTCCCTATGCAGTGAACGGAACCCGGGTCACCTGTTCACACCGCACCGCGAGCCGGGTTGAACTCGTGTTCAACCCTGCTCTCTACCCAAGTTGAAATGCCAGGTCGTTTGACCTGGGTTATTTCAACTGGCCCCTTGCACACTGCGCGTTCATGTGCAGTAACCTAGGTTATTTGATGGCAGTATGAAAGGGGTATTAATAAGAATAACAGACAGAGATAGTCTCTGGCAAATAATGTTCTCTAAACAATAAAGAAAAATTAATAGGACAGTCTCACTTGCATGAATTTGCTGGGAGACACAAGAAGATGGAGCAGTTCCCAATTTTAGATTGGCCCCCAAGAATTCTACAAAGTTCTGCATGTGGGATATTGTATTTATCCCTATCTGGGTATCAGGTTGTCTTTTTCCCCTGCAACCTCCTTGACTTTCTGTGCCAATGCAAATTAGCAAAGATCCTGCTTGTCAACACAACATTATTTTGCTGTGTGTGTGGGGGGAGGGTGGTGACACTCCAGGCCAACCTCATATTGGTGAGAAGGACAAGTCTGGAATGTATAAGACCTACAATTAAACATTATCTATCTTTTGTATCCTTTGCTGCCAGTCCTAAGGGGCTATTTATAAATCTGCCAGCCTCCCGCTCACCTGGCATCTTCTCAGACAAATAATTAACCCTGAAGCTGAACATTACACACTAAGGGTAATTCGCAGGTCACCAAGCTAGTAGAGATGTGTCCACATACATCTAGCCTACTTGTGCATTAAACAGCCCCTCTAGTCACGCCATGCCGTGGCGTGACTCGGTAGTGCCGAGCGTCTTTTCTTGTGACTTTAAAATGCATCTTATTCTTATTATATAGAGATGCGAATAGGGCACACAAGCAGCTTATGTTAATTAAAATGATATGTGGCATGCCTATATTCTGTGTAGGACTGCGGCTGTATTTGCATGAGAAATGCATCGTTACAGTATCACGGTTGCAGAATATAAGCATGCCCTTACTTGTCTACCTTTTGCTTCTCCTCCCCGGGAGATGACTGGGGAGAAGCAGGTGGGCTGTGACAGGGGCGGGGCCTGATGGGTCACGGCATTAAGCCCCACCCCATCACTGTAAATTGCCATGATTGGCTTAAATTTAAATAGGGGGCGGGGCAAAATTATGCAAGTCACTGAGAATTGTGTCCTTAAGCAACACCCCTAGACGGGGACCCGCGATCACCGCGGAAATTCTCCCCATTCTGCCCACTTCACTAGGAAGTGGGCAGAATGCGGGAGAAATACCTACACTTCTGGGGGTGTGGGGGGTTACCCGAAAAATCGTGAACCTACTGCGAAAACCGGGAGGGTAGGCATTTATGGGCATGCTGCATATCATTTTAATCAGCAGAAGCTGCTTGTGTATCCTATTCACATCTCTTTGTGAATAAGATGCAGTTTATAAGAAAAAGTTGCACGAAAAGAGGCTTGGCGCTACAGAGTCACAAGGCGCTCACGTGTTATGTGTAAAGCGACTTGTAGCACATGGAGGATAGATGTATGTGGAGTGGACACATGGGTAATTAACATTACATGTTGCCTAATGTCTTGTGATCCATAACATAGTCACGGCAGGTGCACTGTGCAAAAGTGTAAATGTTACACCAAAGTCTCCCCTCCGTCTATACTAGCTGATACTTGGACTGCCCACTCCCCACGGTGGGGTCAGCTAAGTTGGCACGGTGGGGACATTTCGTTTGCAAAGGTGGCATCACGGGGGAAGCATAGTAGGCACTGTGGAGGGGGGGGGGAGGGCACAACGATGCGATTCAGTATGAATTGTGTCATTTCTGTCCAGACTGGCCACTTCAAGTGGGTGGTCGCTTGCCCACTCTTCCGGGCATCCAGGAGCATCACCCGATTTTTGGGAACCTCCCGGACGATCTGGGATAGTAGGTAAGCATGCCTCTGCCATTTGAAGGCACATAACTGTTACATGAAAATGGACCACCTCTGTTTCCTGTGCAGTAGTCACTTGTCACATGGTTACCACCTGCATTAAGCCCTGCTGCCCTCACCTACTACTGCTATAATCAGCGGCGTAACTCCTGGAGGTATAGGATACTTTTACCTCTGGGCATCAGGTATTGGGAGTGGGTGCCGAGAGTGGGCAAGGCACCACCAGAACACTGGGGCCAGCTATTTGTAACTTGGAGTGTGCACTGTCTGAAGCTTTAGAGGCATGCATAGCCATTTACCATGTGGGTCCCTAACCCCTCCTGTGCCACAAGCCAGGGTCCCTCTGGGGGCTGTAGATGAAGTTCTGCCACTGGAAATGATACAAAACATTCACTCCATAGCACAATGCACTGTGATCTGGCTGTCTCTATCAAAAACATTAGTGTAGGTTCACTTTATCTCACTCTAAAAGTGTGACCATTTCTTACACAAACAGATATATAACAGCTTTTTTTTATTATCTTAAAATAAACGCTACGTTTTATGAGACCTGAAATGCCACAATCACTCATCTAACAAATGAGAACAGCAGAGAAGAATTTACATTTTTCCATTTGGGCACCTGTTCCCCTAGACTCCTTCCAAGTCTCCTCTCCCTGCCCCGGGTCTGTGTACGCAGTCCCAGGCAGCATGTGAAGTGCACCACTCCGTTTGAATAATCTTTCTCTTACCCTCCTGCCACTGTAATCTGAAACTCTGCCAAAAATGCTAATAGGTTTCCTACAGAGAACTGTTTAATGGGCAGGCGATGTTTCAGCCATTCTTTCATGTCTGGGTCCTAAAATACAGCACACGCGTTCTATTCAAAGTTTGGGTATCGTTTGTCAGGAGCTGCGAGAGGTTAGCCGTGGTACAAAGCCATGCGTGAGGCTAAAATTGGAGTCAAATATGTCAGTTTTTCATCATTTAACACAGTTCTGCTCAGCATTTTTCCTGGGGATAAATAGTGGATACATTATATATTACTGCTCGCCGGCCAGGAGCTTTTAAGGGGCCATTACATACTTGTTGAAAAATATGGAGTTCTTCTCGATGAACAATGGTACTCTCAGGTCTCAGGGTTGCTTTCTGTATTGGGCACCTGAAAATTATTGGCAGCAAGCACTTTTTAGAATCATAGGGGTGGAGATGTTGCCCATAGCAACCATTCAGATTCTACTTAACATGTATCTAGCATCTTATAGAAGATAATAGCTAGAATGTGATTGGTTGCTATGGGCAACATCTCCACTTCTAAAAACTCTCACTTTAGTAAATATACCCCAGAATGTTTTTCTATATAAACAAACAGGTTTCTCAGTAAGAGGCTGCAGCTGTGTATTACTATTCATGGCACTGCCTATGGACCTGATTCAGACCCGCTTGCTAGATGCGATCGCTAGCACCCAGCGAATGCAAATTCGGCTAAGTGACGGCATGGCAGGCGCTCGCTCGGAAAGGCATAAGCACGCCCACTTTGTTTTGGTGAGCGATCACTTTGTCTCTATAGACGCCTTTTAGCTTATGAGGAGATGCCCACTAGCGCACGTCATCTCCAGGAAGTGTATTAAAACATTGGTACATCGAGGACAATCGGAAGCGATCGCAGCACTTGTGGTTGCCTTACCCTACCGCAAGCACTGCGAGGACTTCAGTGTAAAAAACAGGCATGTAATGTGTATTATGACGCTGGCTGATAATTATGCATGCCTCTGAAACAGCAATGAAACACTCAGGCACGCCTGGGTTCGCACCTCCACTCCCCCGTTATTAGAGTCCTGCCCCTGTTACCACCCACAAACGGCCTCTCCTGTCACTCATTACACTGGGCTGTCTTTGCTGGGCGAGCGAGCGGTTTCCGATCACTCCGAGTAGTTTGCGCATGCACAGAACACAGCGTACGCATGCTTGGTCGCTTACCATCGGCCGTAAATGAGCGAGCGGCCGCTTGCGAGCGTCTCTGAATGAGCTCCTATGTGTACAGTGTATGTTAGCAGGTATCTTAGTAGGGATTGCCCTCTAACCAGGTGAGGTATATTTCATATAGATACATTTAGGCATAGTGCCATTGGGTACAGTTGTAATCTAGTATTTAGGGTCAGATTTAACATGGGTCTGATTCAGAGCCGCTTGCGAGCGCTGCTCGATGTTTGGCCACTGCGCATGCGCGAGCCCCGCTGAGCGACTGCAATTCAGTTGCTGCGGGACTCGCTACAAGATGGGGCGGCTGTTGATGGAGATTGACAGCTTGCCCTTTTTGTAGGTGGGTGGGGGGGTGGCTGCACAAACGCAGGCGTTTGTGGGAGGACCTACTGACATCACTACAGATGTCAGTAGTAGACTTCCTGCTCTATTAGAGCAGGAAGTCTACTTGGCCTTGACCCTGCCACAGGGTCTTGTCACAAGGCCGATGGTCGCAATAATCGCGACGGTCTCCAGGCCGTTCGCACAAGCTGTGGGAGGTCTCCCACAGCTTTGCGAGTGGCAGAAGAAAAGAAAAACTGCGTCAATGTTTGCCCATTGCGCATGCGCAGGCCGAGCCGGCTCTGACGTGCACATGCGCGAGACCCGGCTAGCGACGGGCGCTCCGTCACTCCGGGTCTCGCACCAAAAGGAGGCGGCTGTCGATTTTGATCTATAGCTCGCACCGTTTTGGAGGCGTGGCCGAGGGGTGGCTTCACTGACATCACCAGTGATGTCAGTGGGAGAGCTTCCGGCTCTGTTAGAGCCAGAAGCTCTCTGGGGCTTGCGGCCACGAGACCCTACCACAAGGGTCTCGTCGCAAGCTCGATGGTCGCGATGGTCTTGACCATCGCGACCATCATCCTGGCCGCTCGCAATAGCTGTGGGTGGTCACCTACAGCTATGCGAGCGGCCAGGAGGCCGCTCCAAAAAAAATAACGCCCTGATTCAGAGTGAGCGCTCTTTCAGAGTGTCCGGCTCTGAATCAGGGCCTTAGTATGCAATTTATTACATGTGGGTGTGCTTGCATGTCCTACCTACTGTATATACTTGGTGATTAGTAGGAGTGGCAGAGTTGGGTAGCCAAATTATTTATGAGAGAAACTACACTCACGTCAAGTGATATTTGTGGATCTGATGTTTTTTGCTGTGTATTCCCCGAGCATTATTATTAACATAGTTTGTCTAAATAATTTTTTGACTCATTTTAACTAGGGGTGTGCACCGGTCACTTTTCGTGTTTTGTGTTTTGGTTTTGGATCTGGATCTTTCTTCGTGTTTTGGATCTGGATTGGTTTTGCCAAAACCACCCTTCCGTGTTTTGGGTTCTGGGTTTTGTGTTTTGGATCTGTATTTTTTTGAAAAAAAAGCATAAAAACAGCTAAAATCACAGAATTTGTAGGTTTTTCTGCTCCTATGCTATTATTAACCTCAATAACCTTAATTTCCACTCATTTCCAGTCTATTCTGAACACCTCAAACCTCACAATAGTGTTTTTATGTCCAAAAGGTTGCACCGAGGTAGCTGGATGACTATGCTAAGCGACACGAGTGGGCGGCACAAACACGTGACCCATCTAGGCGTGATACTGCAGTGGCAGACAGGATGGCAGTTTGAAAAACTAGGCCCCAAACTGTACATAATGCAAAGAAAAAAAAGAGGTGCAAGATGGAATTGTCCTTGGGCCCTCCCACCCACCCTTATGTTGTATAAACAGGACATGCACACTTTAACAAACCAATCATTTCAGCGCCAGGGTCTGCCACACAACTGTGGCTGAAATGATTGGTTTGTTTGGGCCCCCACAAAACAAGCTGGCAATTAATCTGTCCCTGCACAAACTGGCTCTACGGAGGCAAGATGTCATCCTTATCCGACTCATCCACCGATTCCTCACCCTCTTCAGTGTGTACATCCTCATCCTCACAAAGTATTGACTCGTCCCCACTTGAATCCACCACCACAGGTCCCTCTGTACGTTCTGGAGGCTGGTCTAACTGGAAGAGCTGATAATTCATTTTGATGAACATCATCTTCTCCACATTCTGAGGAAGCAACCTCCTACGCCTTTCGCTGACAAGGTTCACTGCACTAAACACTCTTTCGGAGTACACACTGGAGGGGGGGCAACTCAGGTAAAATAGAGCAAGTTTGTACAGGGGCCTCCAAATTGCCTCTTTTTCCTGCCAGTACAGGTATGGACTGTCTGACATGCCTACTTGGATGCTGTCACCGATGTAATCCTCCACCATTCTGTCAATGGTGACAGTATCATATGCAGTGACAGTAGACATGTCAGAAATTGTTGCCAGGTCCTTCAGTCCGGACCAGATGTCCAAACTTGGTCCAGCCTGCTCTGCATCACCGCCAGTGGGTTGCTTAGGATACCTAAGTTTTTTCCTGGCAGCCCCAGTTGCGGGAGAAAATGAAGAAGGAGCTGTTGACGTGTCACGTTCCGCTTCAGCTGACAGTGTGTTCACCAGCAGGTCTTTGCACCTCTGCAGGCTTGTGTCGGCCGGAAAGAGAGACACCACATATGCTTTAAACCTAGGATCGAGCACGGTGGCCAAAATGTAGTGGTCTGATTTCAACAGATTGACCACCCTGGAATCCTGGCAAAGCGAATGAAGGGCTTCATCCACAAGTCCCACATGCCGAGCGGAATCGCTCCGTCTTAGCTCCTCCTTCACTTTCTCCAGCTGCTTCTGCAAAAGCCTGATGAGGGGAATGACCTGACTCAAGCTGGCAGTGTCTAAACTGACTTCACGTGTGGCAAGTTCGAAGGGCTGGAGAACCTTGCACAACACGGAAATCATTCTCCACTGCGCTTGAGTCAGGTGCATACCCCCTCCTTTGCCTTTGCCTATGTCATAGGTGGATGTATAGGCTTGAATGGCCTTTTGCTGCTCCTCCATCCTCTGAAGCATATAGAGGGTTGAGTTCCACCGCGTCACAACCTCTTGCTTCAGGTGATGGCGGGGCAGGTTCAAGAGTGTTTGCTGGCGCTCCAGTCTTCGGCACGCAGTCGCTGAATGGCGAAAGTGGCCAGAAATTTTTCGGGCCACCCAAAGCGTCTCCTGCACGCCCCTGTAGCTTTTCAGAAAATTCTGCACCACCAAGTTTATTGTGTGAGCAAAACATGGGACGTGCTGGAATTTGCCCAGATGTAATGCCCGCACAATATTGGTGGCGTTGTCAGATATCACAAATCCCCAGGAGAGTCTAAGTGGGGTAAGCCACTGGGCGATGATTTCCCTCAGTTTCTCTAAGAGGTTGTCGGCGGTGTGCCTCTTACTGAAACCGGTGATACACAGCGTAGCCTGCCTTGGAACGAGCTGGTATTTCTGAGATGCTGCGACTGGTGACGCTGCTGCTGTTGCTGCATAAGGTGATACATCTACCCAGTTGGCTGTCAGAGTCATATAGTCCTTAGTCTGCCCTGTTCCACTTGTCCACATGTCCGTGGTTAAGTGGACATTGTGTACAACGGCATTTTTCAGGACACTGAGGACACTTTTTCTGACGTTTCTGTACAGTCTCGGTATCGCCTGCCTAGTGAAGTGGAATCTAGACGGGATTTGGAACCGGGGACACACTACCTCCATCAGCAAATCCCACTGCACTAATGGCGGATACCGGACGCACGTCTAACACCAACATAGCAGTCAAGGCCTCAGTTATACGTTTTGCTTCAGGATGACTGCTGTCGTACTTCATCCTCCTCGCTAAGGACTGTTGGAGGGTCAATTGTTTAGTAAAAGTAGTGGTGTTCCTACTTCCTCTCTGGGATGATGAACGACTCCCAGCAGCAGCAACAGCAGCAGCGGCAGCAGGAGGCGTAGCAATGCAGGATCCTCCGGAGGAATCCCCGATAGGAGAGTCAGTCATGCCAGTGACATGGCCTGCAGGACTACTTCCGATCCTGACTAAGGAGGAAATTGACGAGGAGGGAGTTGACGGTGTGGTTTGCAGGCGCTTGGATACAACAGGACAACGGGATTTAGGTGTCCCTGGACTGCTTACGGTCTTAGCCAAAGTTTCTGAACTTGACAGTAACTTATTATGAACGCGCTGCAGGTGCCGTATAAGGGAGGATGTTCCTAGGTGGTTAACGTCCCTACCCCTACTTATTCCACCTTTACATAAGGTACATATGGCAAGACAGTTGTTGTCCGGTTTTGGATAGAAATATTGCCAGACCAAAGAGGTGGAATGTTTGGTCTTCTGCCCAGGCATGACCGTGATGGGCTTTTTCATCCCACGGACAACTGTCTCCCCTGGAGCCTGATTTAAACAAACCACATCACCATCAGAATCCTCCTCGCCAACTTCCTCCTCAGCGCCAGCTACACCAGTATCCTCATCCTGTTGTACTTCAACAGTGACATCTTCAATTTGCATATCAGCAAGTGGACTGTGGGTGCTCCTTTCAGCACTTGCAGGGGCCGTGCAAATGGTGGAAAGAGCCACCTCTTCCCGTCCAGTGCTGGGAAGGTCAGGCATCGCTACCACCTCCACACTTGGACTCTCCTTGGGGATTTGTGATATCTTCTTAGAAAGCACAGTTCTTCGCTGTGCTTTTGCCAGCTTAACTCTTTTGATTTTTTTAGTGGGAGGAGGGCTTCCATCGTCATGTGAAGCTGAACCACTAGTCATGAACATACTAGGGATCGACCTTAGCCGTTCCTTGCCACTCCGTGTCGTAAATGGCATATTGGCAAGTTTACGTTTCTCTTCAGCTGATTTAAATGTTTTTTTCAAGGTCATTTTCCTGAACTTTGTCATTTGGGATTGTATGTGCCCTCTATTATGACATTGGGCATCGGCCTTGGCAGACGACGTTGGTGGCATGTTATCGTCTATGTCATGACTAGTGGCAGCAGCTTCAGCACTAGGAGGAAGTGGTTCTTGATCTTTCTCTATTTTATTTTTATCGGAGAAAGTTTGGTCCTCCATTTATGTTATATCGATTTGATATATACGTGCGGCTAAACACAGAAAATATTTTTTTATTTTTGCTGGATAGTAGTGCACTTTGTGGGTTACACCAGCCTTTAAGAAATGAGCCAGCCGGCTCTTTACTTATGGGAAACAGGCGCACGCTTGGCGCTGCTCCTTTGTTGATGCACGTGCGGCTACTGCGCACACAATTCACAAACACAGAAAATATATATTTTTTTGGTTTGGACTGGAGTGTACTTTGGGGGTTACAGCACCCTTTAATGGTCAAGCCAGCCAGCCCTTTACTTATGACACAGGCGCACGCTTGGCACTACTTTGTTGATGCACGTGCGGCTACTGCGCACACAATTCACAAACACAGAAAATAATTTTTTATTTGGTTTGGACTGGAGTGTACTTTGGGGGTTACAGCACCCTTTAACGGTCAAGCCAGCCGGCCCTTTACTTATGACACAGGCGCACGCTTGGCACTACTTTGTTGATGCATGTGCGGCTACTGCGCACACAATTCACAAACACAGAATATATATATTTTTTTGGTTTGGACTGGAGTGTACTTTGGGGGTTACAGCACCCTTTAACGGTCAAGCCAGCCGGCCGTTTACTTATGACACAGGCGCACGCTTGGCACTACTTTGTTGATGCATGTGCGGCTACTACGCACACAATTCACAAACACAGAAAATAATTTTTTTTTTGGTTTGGACTGGAGTGTACTTTCGGGGGTTACAGCACCCTTTAACGGTCAAGCCAGCCGGCCCTTTACTTATGACACAGGCGCACGCTTGGCACTACTTTGTTGATGCACGTGCGGCTACTGCGCACACAATTCACAAACACAGAAAATATTTTTTTTTTTGGTTTGGACTGGAGTGTACTTTGGGGATTACAGCACCCTTTAACGGTCAAGCCAGCCGGCCCTTTACTTATGACACAGGCGCACGCTTGGCACTACTTTGTTGATGCACGTGCGGCTACTGCGCACACAAGTCACAAACACAGAAAATAATTTTTTTTTTGGTTTGGAGTGTACTTTGGGGGTTACAGCACCCTTTAACGGTCAAGCCAGCTGGCCCTTTACTTATGACACAGGCGCACGCTTGGCACTACTTTGTTGATGCACGTGCGGCTACTGCACACACAATTCACAAACACAGAAAATATTTTTTTTTTGGTTTGGACTGGAGTGTACTTTGGGGGTTACAGCACCCTTTAACGGTCAAGCCAGCCGGCCCTTTACTTATGACACAGGCGCACGCTTGGCACTACTTTGTTGATGCACGTGCGGCAACTGCGCACACAATTCACAAGTGCTAAAAAAATATTATTTTTTTAGCACTTGGGGGGAGCACCCCTGATGGACAGAGCACCCCCTGGACAACAATACAGCACCCCTTTAGGACTGGGACACTGCACAGGACTTTGGAGTGGACACAGCCCCTATGGAGAACTGACTGCACAACACAGTCCAGCCAGCCCCTATGGACTTTGAAGTAGTGGACACAGCCCCTATTAACAACAGCAGCATAGCACAACACAGCCAGCCCCTATGGACTTTGAAGTAGTGGATAACAGCAGCACAGCACAGCACAACACTACTCTGCACTACACTACACTACACTTCACAGCCCAGCCAGCCCTAACTCCCAGCCTCCCTCTTCACTGTCCACAGCCGAGTGAGAAAATGGCGCCGACGCAGGTACCTTATATAGGATCCAAAACCCGCGAGACTCGGAAGGCGGGATGATGACGTTTTGCCTCGATTTCAGATCCGAGTCAGGCGGGAAAAGTCGAGCCTGACTCGGATCGGCCTCGGATCGGGGGGGCTCGGGGGGTTCGGATTTCAGAAATCCGAACCCGCTCACCCCTAATTTTAACTAATACATTAATAAAGGTTATATTTTAGCTGAATCATACAAATCAATAAGAGTCCCCCATAAAAAAGAGTCTGCTTTCTCTCCTTTCTGTACAATATAGAACTTGTAATAATTTTTTAATTGTTTTATTCATTGATGCATTTATATCGCTTTAGAAACAATGGTTATTAACATGTGTTAAATAGCTGGTAATTTCTCTTTATGGAAAAAGAAACCAAATAGGTAGCTGTAAAATGGTGATAAGATTCTGAGACTAAGGGGTATATTTACTAAAGGTCGATTTTAATCGATTTTGATTAAAATCGACCTTTAGTAAATATGCTCCTAATACTGAGGTGTGTTCTAAAAGACCACAAGAGAGAGTTAGAAGCATCACCTGGCCCATGGACTGCCATAGTAGACAAGTGAATATTGATAGCTTGAGCCACTTTGTACAGCTTTAGAAATGTCTTATGCTGCCCATCCACTAGGAGACCAAAGAAACGACAGCACGATTACGACATTGTAATCGTGCAGTCATTTCTATGTCTGTGATGAGCCTGCACTGAACGAGCAGTCGTTCAGTGCAGGCTCATCAATCATCTGGCAACATGCTGAACCTGACGTTATCGTCAGGTTGACCAGCATGTTTGCACGATGATTGATGTCTAAATGACCAGCGGGCACGCGCATCGCTGGTCGTTTTAAACATTTTTGCAAACGGTTTGCAAACGATTGAACGATCGTTATCATTCAATCGCTCAACTTAATCGTCTAGTGGATGGGCAGCATTAGTAAGATGCCAGTATTACATGATTTGTCTGTAAAGGTTTACAAGTGGTTTAGTTTTTGCTGATCATATACCTTTTTACAGTGTTCCACATTCAGGGAAATAAATCATGTGATGTCATAATAGTGATGTCACCAGGAATATATCTGAAACCCGTGGGATAACATTCTGGGGTAAATTTTATCTGTATGTTCTATTTGTATCAAAAACAACATCAAATTCTTTGTTAGATTGCAAATATTCTGTGGTGAAAACACAAAGAACTTTTGGTGACATCATGGGCGCTGGCTGGGAGATCTTTTGGGCCTTTTTAATAAGGGGCGTGGCTTAGTGTGTGGCGATGTGGTCATGTCCTCTTGGGAATACTGGGGACCTTTTTACACGCTGCGCCTCCCACTGATGGGGTTTAGTTGGCATGGCTGCACTCCTCGGCAGCACTGGGCTCCCGGACAGAATTTGTAATCTAATGCTGTTGTCTTTGAGCCATTTTTGAGACAATTCCAGGTCAACAAAAATGATTTCTGACGTGAAATCTGTATTTGGGTTATGTGGCCCAATTTCATCTTGCTCTGGTAACCAAACTTCTGTGTGTTCCGTGATTTTCTTACTATAGACCAACTACAAAATTACTTCTTTTACTTATTACTTATTTTTAGAAAACAGCTGCAAAACCGGTATACACGCTTGCTGAACCCCATCGCCACAGATGACATCATCTTTAATTTCGTAAAACAGGACTAGAAAAATGACAGCTATTGTCTGAATGCAACGTCTGTACACGTTGTTTTTTTTATTTTTTAAATAATCTCCTTTACGCACTAGCGGATCTAGGCCCTCATTCAGAGCCGTACGCTCTGAGCAGAGCGCACGCTCTGAATGAAGGCCGGGCTCCATTTTCATGGAGCGTCCTCCTGGACGCTCGTATAGCTGTGGGTCACCACCCACAGGCTATACGAGCGTGCATTGTGATGGCCGCGATGGTCGAGACCATCGCGACCGTCGAATTTGCGAGCCGGAGCCTGCGGTTGAGGTTTTCGACCGCAAGCTCCGGAGTGATTTTGGCTCTATCAGAGCCAAAATCACTCCCACTGACATCACTAGTGATGTCAGTGGGCCGGCTTCTGACGGGAGGCGTTCCCGTGGGAACGCCCCCGTCAGGGAGGCACTCCCCCGGCACGCCCACCAAAGGGGGCGTGCTGTCAATCAACATTGACAGCACGCCCCCTTTGATCGGACACAACGAGCGAAGGACTTTCCTTCGCTCGTCGCGTCTGGCGCATGCGCACGACGGAGCTCCCTCCGTCGTGCGCATGCTCAGTCCATAACATCGACCCACTTGCGAGCGGACAGCCGCTCGCGAGTGGGTCTGAATCAGGCCCCTAATCTTTCTATTTTACTTTTACTTTTTCCTACAGTAGATTGATTTCCGCCTGCCTGTCAAATCGCTCACACAAGCCCAAGGTGTTGTCAAAGAGGTCCCAGGACAACCTTGAACAACGTCCTACCTTGAAATCTCAGGTGTCCTGGAAAACTGATGCTTCTGTGTGTTCATTACAGCTCACTCTAGAAAACAACTTCCAAATGTATCTTTCTGGAAGGTGCAAGTTTCCCCCTATATGTTCCTGTCTCTCGAGCTACAGTAGGACAAGTGATAGTAAATTAGTCACTGAAATATTTAATTGCTTTAGTTCTATAACACAATGATGTTCGAGGAAGAACTTCACATTTTTGAGATGACCTTTCTCCCGCAATGTCGCGTTGCTGCCAGACGTTATTTTCTCGTGTTAGAAAAAATAAAAGAGAGTGGAGGAACAGTAACGATTAGGTTCAGTGAGCCTGATTCAGCTGCTAACGTGTGCAATTCTGTAGGCAGGTCTTAGGCAAATATATGCAAATGCTGCATTCGCAGTGCCGTTGCACGGCTAATATACACGCGCCCTCTGCCTACGCTCACATAAGGGTTGGGGTTTACGGGAAACCTGATAAGAGTCCCCATCGCCCTCTACCTCTTGGGTATTCATCAGCTACTGTACACTCCTGCTCACAATGCTGGCCTCGTGACTGTCATTAACAGAGACCCAAATCACATAGTACTGCCATGTTATATTATGGATTATAGTGATCGGGCTGTGATGTGTTTACCAATAACCAGACACAATTCAAGTTATTTCAACTTACAAAAAAAAAAATCAACTCTGTTAAGGGGGGTATCCACTAGACGATAAAGTTGAACGATTGAACGATAACAATAAAATTGTTCGATAATTGTTCAATAATCGTTCAAACATCGTTTGAACATCGTTTGAAAATCGTTTGAAAATTTGGTCTTTTAGACATCTTTTAGACATCTTTTAGACATCTATCATCGTGCAAACATGCTGGTCAACCTTACGATATGGTCAGGCTCAGCATGTTTCCAGATGATGGATGACCCTGCACTGAACGTCTGCTCATTCAGTGCAGGCACATCACACGACTGACAAACGACTGCACGGTTACAATGTTGTAATCGTGCAGTCGTTTTCAGATCTTGTAGTGGATGCCCCCCATAAGTTGGCGACATTGTTTTTTTTTAAAAATCTCTTTATTTAATTCAATAACATGGAGAGAGCAAACAGGCAGCACGTGAAAAACATATCGCAGATAAGTGTCCAAGAGAAATACAACATATGTTAGAGCGATAAAAAGAGAGAGAAAAAAATTGGTTGCGGTGAGGTATAGTTATTGGGTTTTTGAGGGTTTATGGGGTAGAGGGGAAATAGAGGGGTTGGAAGTACCCCAAAGCGATTGGCTGGTGTCATTTTTAAAGGGATACTGTCATGAATGAAAACATTTTTTAAAGCTATTTAACGATTTTATTGAGCTGATCAGGTGCTTGTTTGTGAACATACAGGACAGTGTGCCATAGGGATCAATGGCCCTCATTCAGAGCCACTCGCTATCGGCAGTACGCTCGTTCCGAGCGATGTTCGCACATCTGCGCATGCGTACGGTTTTTAGTACGCATGCGCGAACCAGTCAGTGCGGCCGAAAATCATTTGTACGCTATATAGCGAGTGCCTGCTATTTTGAGTGACAGAATGAGGCGTATGTGGGTGGTAACAGGGGAAGGTGCTTGAAAACGGGGAGTGGAGATCCGAACGCAGGCGTGCTTAAAGGTCAAAACGGGTGTTTTAAGGGAGTGCATAATTAATACAGCAACGTCATTGACCACGTCACTTGGTTTTTTTTAACTCAGAACTGCTCGCAAAATAGCGGTTGAAAAAACCAACCACAAGAATAGCGAGCAGTTCATACGCTGTACGATGTACTCGATTAATCTAATAAATAGCGGACATGACGTATGGTGCGAGCGGCCAGGGGGCGTTTTTATCAAATAAACGAGTGTATGTTTTGCTCGCTCGTTCAGACTTAGAGGTGTGAACAGACTGCAATTTGCGAACGGATCATTTGAATAGCCACCCCTTGTTTTTGAACGAACGACCGCAAATAGCGAACGGCTCTGAATCAGGCCCAATGATCCAAGCGACGGGTATTCGAGCTGCAGATTCACTTTGTTTTGCCAGCAGCTAATTCACAGAGCGCAAACGCACAAGTGTAAGTGGCAGAGGGTCAGGCAGATGTTCTGATGCTGCGTCCATGGACTCAGCTCTGAACAGTAATGTGATGTGTCCTGCTGCCTTACCATAATGGTGCTATCGTAGCTGCAAGCATGGGTGATGAGCAGGGCCGGATTAAGGGCGGGACGATTGGGGCGGTCGTCCCTGGGCCCCCACACATAGAGGGGCCCCCACACAAGGTCGATGTGACCCTGCCGAGAACAGGTGTCCAGTGGCACCTGTTCCCGGATGGTGGCCTGGCTCAGAAGCCGCAGCAGTTCTATTGCATGCAGCACAGACTCAGAGCGGCTCCCGTGTCCCCTCATCAGCGTCATGTGACACATGTCCGTGACGCTGAGAAGGAAACCCAGGAGCAGCTCTGCCGGCCATGACACAAGGGAAGAGAGGTTCCGTATGGGGCTGGAGGGGATGCGGGACCGTCCAATCACAGGCGCCTTGTGGCTGCGGGGGGTGGGGGGGGGGGGTAGGGTAGGCACAGGTGCTGTGTGGCTTGGAGGGGGCCCCCACAACTTAGTTGCCTCGGGACCCCCACAAGCCTTATTCTGGCCCTGGTTATGAGTGATGATACTGCAAACTAGGGGTGAGCGGGTTCGGATTTCTGAAATCCGAACCCCCCCGAGCCCCCCCGATCCGAGTCCGATCAGAGTCAGGCTCGACTTTTCCCGCCTGACTCGGATCTGACATCGAGGCAAAACGTCATCATCCCGCCTTCCGAGTCTCGCGGGTTTTGGATCCTATATAAGGTACCCGCGTCGGCGCCATTTTCTCACTCGGCTGTGGACAGTGAAGAGGGAGGGTGGGAGTTAGTGCTGTGTAGTGTAGTGTAGTGTAGTGCTGCTGTTGTCCACTACTTCAAAGTCCATAGGGGCTGGCTGTGTTGTGCTGTGCTGCTGTTGTTAATAGGGGCTGTGTCCACTACTTCAAAGTCCATAGGGGCTGGCTGGACTGTGTTGTGCAGTCAGTTCCAAAGTCCTGTGCAGTGTCCCAGTCCTAAAGGGGTGCTGTAGTGTTGTCCAGGGGGTGCTCTGTCCATCAGGGGTGCTCCCCCCAAGTGCTAAAAAAATAATATATTTTCTGTGTTTGTGAATTGTGTGCGCAGTAGCCGCACGTGCATCAACAAAGTAGTGCCAAGCGTGCGCCTGTGTCATAAGTAAAGGGCCGGCTGGCTGACCGTTAAGGGTGCTGTAACCCCCGAAAGTACACTCCAGTCCAAACCAAAAAAAAAATTATTTTCTGTGTTTGTGAATTGTGTGCGCAGTAGCCGCACGTGCATCAACAAAGTAGTGCCAAGCGTGCGCCTGTGTCATAAGTAAAGGGCCGGCTGGCTTGACCGTTAAGGGTGCTGTAACCCCCGAAAGTACACTCCAGTCCAAACCTAAAAAAAAATTATTTTCTGTGTTTGTGAATTGTGTGCGCAGTAGCCGCACGTGCATCAACAAAGTAGTGCCAAGCGTGCGCCTGTGTCATAAGTAAAGGGCCGGCTGGCTTGACCGTTAAAGGGTGCTGTAACCCCCGAAAGTACACTCCAGTCCAAACCAAAAAAAAATTATTTTCTGTGTTTGTGAATTGTGTGCGCAGTAGCCGCACGTGCATCAACAAAGTAGTGCCAAGCGTGCGCCTGTGTCATAAGTAAAGGGCCGGCTGGCTTGACCGTTAAGGGTGCTGTAACCCCCGAAAGTACACTCCAGTCCAAACCTAAAAAAAAATTATTTTCTGTGTTTGTGAATTGTGTGCGCAGTAGCCGCACGTGCATCAACAAAGTAGTGCCAAGAGTGCCCCTGTGTCATAAGTAAAGGGCCGGCTGGCTTGACCGTTAAAGGGTGCTGTAACCCCCGAAAGTACACTCCAGTCCAAACCAAAAAAAAATTATTTTCTGTGTTTGTGAATTGTGTGCGCAGTAGCCGCACGTGCATCAACAAAGTAGTGCCAAGCGTGCGCCTGTGTCATAAGTAAAGGGCCGGCTGGCTTGACCGTTAAAGGGTGCTGTAACCCCCGAAAGTACACTCCAGTCCAAACCAAAAAAAAATTATTTTCTGTGTTTGTGAATTGTGTGCGCAGTAGCCGCACGTGCATCAACAAAGTAGTGTCAAGCGTTCGCCTGTGTCATAAGTAAAGGGCCGGCTGGCTTGACCGTTAAGGGTGCTGTAACCCCCGAAAGTACACTCCAGTCCAAACCAAAAAAAAAATTATTTTCTGTGTTTGTGAATTGTGTGCGCAGTAGCCGCACGTGCATCAACAAAGTAGTGCCAAGCGTGCGCCTGTGTCATAAGTAAAGGGCCGGCTGGCTTGACCGTTAAGGGTGCTGTAACCCCCGAAAGTACACTCCAGTCCAAACCAAAAAAAAAATTATTTTCTGTGTTTGTGAATTGTGTGCGCAGTAGCCGCACGTGCATCAACAAAGTAGTGCCAAGCGTGCGCCTGTGTCATAAGTAAAGGGCCGGCTGGCTTGACCGTTAAGGGTGCTGTAACCCCCGAAAGTACACTCCAGTCCAAACCTAAAAAAAAATTATTTTCTGTGTTTGTGAATTGTGTGCGCAGTAGCCGCACGTGCATCAACAAAGTAGTGCCAAGCGTGCGCCTGTGTCATAAGTAAAGGGCCGGCTGGCTTGACCGTTAAAGGGTGCTGTAACCCCCGAAAGTACACTCCAGTCCAAACCAAAAAAAAATTATTTTCTGTGTTTGTGAATTGTGTGCGCAGTAGCCGCACGTGCATCAACAAAGTAGTGCCAAGCGTGCGCCTGTGTCATAAGTAAAGGGCCGGCTGGCTTGACCGTTAAAGGGTGCTGTAACCCCCAAAGTACACTCCAGTCCAAACCAAAAAAAAATTATTTTCTGTGTTTGTGAATTGTGTGCGCAGTAGCCGCACGTGCATCAACAAAGTAGTGCCAAGAGTGCGCCTGTGTCATAAGTAAAGGGCCGGCTGGCTTGACCGTTAAAGGGTGCTGTAACCCACAAAGTACACTCCAGTCCGAACCAAAAAAAAATTTATTTTCTGTGTTTAGCCGCACGTATATATCAAATCGATATAACATAAATGGAGGACCAAACTTTCTCCGATAAAAATAAAATAGAGAAAGATCAAGAACCACTTCCTCCTAGTGCTGAAGCTGCTGCCACTAGTCATGACATAGACGATAACATGCCATCAACGTCGTCTGCCAAGGCCGATGCCCAATGTCATAGTAGAGGGCACATACAATCCCAAATGGCAAAGTTCAGGAAAATGACCTTGAAAAAGACATTTAAATCAGCTGAAGAGAAACGTAAACTTGCCAATATGCCATTTACGACACGGAGTGGCAAGGAACGGCTAAGGTCGATCCCTAGTATGTTCATGACTAGTGGTTCAGCTTCACATGACGATGGAAGCACTCCTCCCACTAAAAAAATCAAAAGAGTTAAGCTGGCAAAAGCACAGCGAAGAACTGTGCTTTCTAAGAAGATATCACAAATCCCCAAAGAGAGTCCAAGTGTGGTGGTGGTTGCGATGCCTGACCTTCCCAGCACTGGACGGGAAGAGGTGGCTCTTTCCACCATTTGCACGCCCCCTGCAAGTGCTGAAAGGAGCACCCACAGTCCACTTGCTGATATGCAAATTGAAGATGTCACTGTTGAAGTACAACAGGATGAGGATACTGGTGTAGCTGGCGCTGAGGAGGAAGTTGGCGAGGAGGATTCTGATGGTGATGTGGTTTGTTTAAATCAGGCTCCGGGGGAGATAGTTGTTGTCCGTGGGATGAAAAAGCCCATCACGGTCATGCCTGGGCAGAAGACCAAACATTCCACCTCTTTGGTCTGGCAATATTTCTATCCAAATCCGGACAACAACTGTCTTGCCATATGTACCATATGTAAAGGTGAAATAAGTAGGGGTAGGGACGTCAACCACCTAGGAACATCCTCCCTTATACGGCACCTGCAGCGCGTTCATAAAAAGTTACTGTCAAGTTCAGAAACTTTGGCTCAGACCGTAAGCAGTCCAGGGACACCTAAATCCCGTTGTCCTGTTGTATCCAAGCGCCTGCAAACCACACCGTCAACTCCCTCCTCGTCAATTTCCTCCTTAGTCAGGATCGGAAGTAGTCCTGCAGGCCATATCACTGGCATGACTGACTCTCCTATCCGGGATTCCTCCGGAGGATCCTGCATTGCTACGCCTACTGCTGCCGCTGCTGCTGTTGCTGCTGCTGCTGGGAGTCGTTCATCATCCCAGAGAGGAAGTAGGAACACCACTACTTTTACTAAACAATTGACCCTCCAACAGTCCTTAGCGAGGAGGATGAAGTACGACAGCAGTCATCCTGAAGCAAAACGTATAACTGAGGCCTTGACTGCTATGTTGGTGTTAGACGTGCGTCCGGTATCCGCCATTAGTGCAGTGGGATTTAGACAATTGATGGAGGTAGTGTGTCCCCGGTTCCAAATCCCGTCTAGATTCCACTTCACTAGGCAGGCGATACCGAGACTGTACAGAAACGTCAGAAAAAGTGTCCTCAGTGTCCTGAAAAATGCCGTTGTACACAATGTCCACTTAACCACGGACATGTGGACAAGTGGAACAGGGCAGACTAAGGACTATATGACTGTGACAGCCCACTGGGTAGATGTATCACCTTACGCAGCAACAGCAGCAGCGTCACCAGTAGCAGCATCTCAGAAACGCCAGCTCGTTACAAGGCAGGCTACGCTGTGTATCACCGGTTTCAGTAAGAGGCACACCGCCGACAACCTCTTAGAGAAACTGAGGGAAATCATCGCCCAGTGGCTTACCCCACTTAGACTCTCCTGGGGATTTGTGATATCTGACAACGCCACCAATATTGTGCGGGCATTACATCTGGGCAAATTCCAGCACGTCCCATGTTTTGCTCACACAATAAACTTGGTGGTGCAGAATTTTCTGAAAAGCGACAGGGGCGTGCAGGAGACGCTTTGGGTGGCCCGAAAAATTTCTGGCCACTTTCGCCATTCAGCGACTGCGTGCCGAAGACTGGAGCGCCAGCAAACACTCTTGAACCTGCCCCGCCATCACCTGAAGCAAGAGGTTGTGACGCGGTGGAACTCAACCCTCTATATGCTTCAGAGGATGGAGGAGCAGCAAAAGGCCATACAAGCCTATACATCCACCTATGACATAGGCAAAGGAGGGGGTATGCACCTGACTCAAGCGCAGTGGAGAATGATTTCCGTGTTGTGCAAGGTTCTTCAGCCCTTCGAACTTGCCACACGTGAAGTCAGTTCAGACACTGCCAGCTTGAGTCAGGTCATTCCCCTCATCAGGCTTTTGCAGAAGCAGCTGGAGAAAGTGAAGGAGGAGCTAAGACGGAGCGATTCCGCTCGGCATGTGGGACTTGTGGATGAAGCCCTTCATTCGCTTTGCCAGGATTCCAGGGTGGTCAATCTGTTGAAATCAGACCACTACATTTTGGCCACCGTGCTCGATCCTAGGTTTAAAGCCTATGTGGTGTCTCTCTTTCCGGCCGACACAAGCCTGCAGAGGTGCAAAGACCTGCTGGTGAACACACTGTCAGCTGAAGCGGAACGTGACACGTCAACGGCTCCTTCTTCATTTTCTCCCGCAACTGGGGCTGCCAGGAAAAAACTTAGGTATCCTAAGCAACCCGCTGGCGGTGATGCAGGGCAGGCAGGACCAAGTTTGGACATCTGGTCCGGACTGAAGGACCTGGCAACAATTTCTGACATGTCTACTGTCACTGCATATGATACTGTCACCATTGACAGAATGGTGGAGGATTACATCGGTGACAGCATCCAAGTAGGCATGTCAGACAGTCCATACCTGTACTGGCAGGAAAAAGAGGCAATTTGGAGGCCCCTGTACAAACTGGCTCTATTTTACCTGAGTTGCCCCCCCTCCAGTGTGTACTCCGAAAGAGTGTTTAGTGCAGCCGGGAACCTTGTCAGCGAAAGGCGTAGGAGGTTGCTTCCACAGAATGTGGAGAAGATGATGTTCATCAAAATGAATTATCAGCTCTTCCAGGGAGACCAGCCTCCAGAAGGTACAGAGGGACCTGTGGTGGTGGATTCAAGTGGGGACGAGTTAATACTTTGTGAGGATGAGGATGTACACACTGAAGAGGGTGAGGAATCGGTGGATGAGGAGGATGAGGATGACATCTTGCCTCCGTAGAGCCAGTTTGTGCAGGGACACATTAATTGCCAGCTTGTTTTGTGGGGGCCCAAACGAACCAATCATTTCAGCCACAGTTGTGTGGCAGACCCTGGCGCTGAAATGATTGATTTGTTAAAGTGTGCATGTCCTGTTTATACAACATAAGGGTGGGTGGGAGGGCCCAAGGACAATTCCATCTTGCACCTCTTTTTTTCTTTGCATTATGTACAGTTTGGGGCCTAGTTTTTCTAACTGCCATCCTGCCTGCCACTGCAGTGTCACTCCTAGATGGGTCACGTGTTTGTGCCGCCCACTCGTGTCGCTTAGCATAGTCATCCAGCTACCTCGGTGCAACCTTTTGGACATAAAAACACTATTGTGAGGTGTGAGGTGTTCAGAATAGACTGGAAATGAGTGGAAATTAAGGTTATTGAGGTTAATAATAGCATAGGAGCAGAAAAACCTACAAATTCTGTGATTTTAGCTGTTTTTATGCTTTTTTTCAAAAAAATACAGATCCAAAACACAAAACCCAGAACCCAAAACACGGAAGGGTGGTTTTGGCAAAACCAATCCAGATCCAAAACACGAAGAAAGATCCAGATCCAAAACCAAAACACAAAACACGAAAAGTGGCCGGTGCACACCCCTACTGCAAACATTTATGTCATTCAACTTTTTCATTGGGACAGCTCGATTCCTAAAGCTACAAAGCTCCACTGATACAATCTTTCCAATCACACTCTTCCTATCGCCCCTCCGATGATTTGCACCATATACATTCGTATTCCATTAAACTAGATGTGTAGGACTAGAGCTGAAACAAGGACAGTCAATTTCATCATTCTTCTAGCGTGAGGTGGGCGGCTGTGCTAAAAGGGAACACCGAGGGCCTCAGAATGAACACACACACACCTACACACACACACACCTGCACATACTTACACACACAAACCTACACACACAGACACACTTACACACACACACCTACACACCTACACACACCTACAGAAACACACACACACACACCTACACACACACCTGCACACACTTACACACACACACCTGCACACACAGACACCTACACAGACACACCTACACACACACACCTACTCACACACACACCAACACACACACACCTACTCACACACACACCTGCACATACTTACACACACAAACCTACACACACAGACACACTTACACACACACACCTACACACACACACACCTACACACACACCTACACACACCTACAGAAACACACACACACACCTACACACACACACACACCTGCACACACTTACACACACACACCTGCACACACAGACACCTACACAGACACACCTACACACACACACCTACTCACACACACACCAACACACACACACCTACTCACACACACACACCTACACACACACATACCTGCACACACACACACACACCTACACAGACACACCTACACACACACACCTACACACACACACACCTACACACACACACCTACACACACACACACCTACACACTCACCTACACACACCTACAGAAACACACACACACACCTACACACACACACCTGCACACACTTACACACACACACACCTGCACACACAGACACCTACACAGACACACCTACACACACACACCTACTCATACACACACCAACACACACACACACCTACTCACACACACACACCTACACACACACACACACCTGCACACACACACACACACACACACACACACACACACACACACACACACACACACACACACACACACACAGACACACCTACACAGACACACCTACACACACACACCTACACACACACACACACCTACACACACACACCTACACACACACCTACACACACACACCTACACCTACACACACACACACACCTGCACACACTTACACACACACACACCAACACACACATACGCACCTACACACACCTACACTTACACACCTACACAGACACACCTACACACACACACCTACACACACACACACTTACACATACACCTACACACACCTACACAGACACACCTACACACACACCTACACACACCTACAGAGACACACACACACACCTACACACACGCACCTACACACACACACCTACACACACCTACAGAGACACACACCTACACACGCCTACACACACCTACACACACCTACAGAGACACACACACACCTACACACACACACCTACACACACCTACAGAGACACACACACACCTACACACACCTACACAGACACACCTACACACACACCTACACACACCTACAGAGACACACACACACACCTACACACACCTACACACACGCACCTACACACACACACACACACACACCTACACACACCTACAGAGACACACACCTACACACACACCTACACACACCTACAGAGACACACACACACACCTACAGAGACACACACACACCTACACACACACACCTACACACACCTACAGAGACACACACACACCTACACACACACACCTACACACACCTACAGAGACACACACACACACCTACACACACACACACACACACACACCTACACACACACACCTACACACACCTACAGAGACACACACACCTACAGAGACATACACACGGATTACTTTCAGTGTATGAGCACATGAGAAATGGTCTGCATTTCATGACTGATTAAACACAGTTAGTTTATCCAGTGACTTCCTGTTAGCCCCCAATGATTGGTAGCTTTATTTAGAGTGCTTTATACAGTAGTTCCTGTTGTAGGTGAGGAGATGGGTGAGAATATTTAAACACAGCAGTAAGTTATATACATAAGCCGTGGGATATTGCATGCTACATATCACGTAGAGATGCACTGACATTACATGAAGGAATCACTGGGGATTTATGGATGATTATCCAGCTTCTGTACATGGCTCCTGGGAGTGTGGTTTTGTTCAAAGGATGACACATCCTAGTGTCCGTGTGACAAGAAGATATACGTGCCTATGTGTTTCTATGTGCTTACAGTTCAAAGTTTTAAAGATTTGTTGCTGTAAATTTTAAAATTTTAGTCCATGGGAAAAGTCCCTATTTGTCAGTTTTGAATAACTGCACAATAAAATCCTTATTTTTTTTTTTTACCACGTTATGGTATCACTGTTCTCCAGGCTTTACACAATAACATGCACTCAGAAAGGATTATTTAAAGGTCGAGCTGAACAAAGATTTGGAATACGTAACAAATTTGTCTTTTGAAAATGTCTTCTAAATGTTATTTTTGAAAAATACATGATTTCAAAATAAATAACAAACTAAACAAATACACACAATAGACAGATTTTTAGATTAAAGTAACCTCTCTTTCCTTGAATCAGTAATAAATATTTGTGAATTGATTCATCGCAATTCTCAGTACTGGACCAATATTGTGAATCGTTTTGAGAGACCAGGACGTGAGATTTTGGCTGATCTCTACTTCGGATTTTCCAAACTTACCAGTTAGTAGGGAAAGTATCAGGGCCTGATTCAGAGCCACTCGTAAGCAACCGCTCGTTCGCTCCGAGCGATGTTCGCACATCTGCGCATGCGTATGGGTCGTAAAGCGCATGCGCCAACCAGTCAGTGCGGTCGGAATTCGTGTGTTTGCAAAATAGCGAATGCCTGCTAATTTGAGTGACAGGATGAGGCGTTTGTGGGTGGTAACAGGGGAAGGTGCTTGAAAACGGTGAGTGGAGATCCGAACGCAGGCGTGCCAAACGGTCAAAACGGGCGTTTTAAGGGTGTGCATAATTAACAAAGCAGCGTCTTCGACCACGTCACTTGGTTGTCTCTTAGCCTGAACTGTTCGCATGATTGCGGTAGGAAAATCCAACCACAAGTACTGCGAGCAGTTCAGACGCCATTCGATGTACTCGATTAATCTAATAAATGAGATGACGTAGGATGCGAACGACCAGGGGGCGTCTTTACAAAATAGCGAGCGCATATTTCGTTCGCTCGCTCAGACATAGAGGCGTCAACAGACCGCAAAGAGCGAGCGATCTATTAAAATATCCGGCCCCTTTTTCTGAACGAGCGAGCGCAAATAGCGTCCGGCTCTGAATCAGGCCCTCAGTCCCTTATTTATAATTCTTCCATTGTACACTAAAAATCCATGCAACTGCATGCCAAAGCAGGGCCACCAAGAGCTGATCAGGGGCTGGGTAACGGGAACATGCCAAATCAGGGAGGCGTGATCACACCCCTTAAAAAAAAAAATTAAATAATTACTATGCGCGGCGCCGTACGCTGCAAAGAGGGTCATTTGTCCAATTCAGCAGCATTGCAAAGCTGACCCGGCCTCTCCTACATGCCCAGGGCCTGGGTAATCAGTATCTACCACCCCTCTCTGCGCACCTGTGTCGAAGTGCATCCCGTCTGCTGTTTTTACGTCCGCAGCCGTCACCATTAGTCTGGACTTGCACCAACCTCATGCTGAGTGCTTATAATTAATTATAAACACATGCCACATCTGCGTCTGCACGCTTATGGGTCGCACAGAAACTTGCTTACACTCCAATGACACTCCGGCGAAACAGACCAGTTCCGTGCGTCCGCGCAGTCGCCACCCAGCTGCTGCCCAGCAAACCCCCATTTCACTGAAAGAGTGCTCTGTTGATGGACGGATCAATCTGTAAGCGCTTACAAACTCTATCCATGGGCGTATGTCTGGCCAGACGCATGCCGAGTCGCCAATTTCTTTGTTATGGTGCACGGGCAGTAGGCCGATGTTTGCAAGGGCCGTCTAAATTTCCGCTTACCTCCGTCTCAGAATCAGGCCCTCGTTGAGTGCTACTCGAAACACGTCAGCAAAAAGAATCATGCAAAGCGACATATTACTCCTGACATGCAGCACTTTACTAAGAGCACAACAGCATTTTAATGAGCACACGTAGACATTTGTAGGAATGAACAAAAGAGAGAAGTTTCCTAAGAAAGCTACAGAGGTCCTGGCTGCTGTGGCTGAACTTTCAGAATCTGTTAAAATTATAAAGCACCTCCAATTTATATCAACTGTGCTGCCAGGGCTTCTGGGGATGGAAAAATAATCCACTGTTCCGTACACAGAGCCCATAAGATTGAGCCTGAGAGGTCTAAGTAATGGTAAACAGTACTAACCTGCTAAGAGACTGCAGAAAAACAAACTGGTCAACGGGTAAGAATTCGTATGCAGTGGGAATAGATCTTATGGCTTTATGAGGATTTACAACTGTGTCCTTCCTTATACACCTAGGGGTAAATTTACTAAAGTGAGAGTTTTTAGAAATGGAAATGTTGCCCATAGCAACCAATCAGATTTTACCTTAACATTTAACTAGCACCTTCAATCTAGAAGATAATAGATAGAATCTGATTGGTTGCTATGGGCAACATCTCCAATTTTAAAAACTGTCACTTTATTAAATTTACCCCCCTGGCAGAGCCGTAACTAGACTTTTTGGTGCCCTGTGCCAGAAAGAGCACTGATGCCCCCCTCATTTTTCAAAGGGACTATAATACACCCAAAAAAGGGCCATGGCCTCATGGGGAAGGGCCAGGGAATAGATAGGAGAGGCCAGGAGATGCTGGGGATGAAATAAGAGGAAGCTACAAGCAAGAATGATAATAAACAGAAATTTGACAGGCCCAAACAGCGCCCCCTGACCTGTGATGCCCTGTGCGATGGCACCGGCCGCACTACCCTAGCTACGTCCCTGCCCCCTAGTCTTTATAAGCCATACAGCACTAGGGTATCTGGATTTTAGATAGACAGTAAAAAGGTTTACAGTGTCTATATAGACACCAGATGTTAGACAGTCAATATGTCGACAGGGACAAAAGGTCGACACATAAAAGGGAGGCAGCTGTCGGGCTTCATCAGCAGGGTAGCGTGGCCAGGTAAGTGACACGAAAATGGGGGCGGGGCATGGGCGTGACAGCACGATCGCGTTATCGCGGCCCAGCCCCCTCTTCACAATGCCGAGAATAATGGCATTGTGAAGCAGGGGGCGGGGCCACGATGACGATATTCAGTGCAAATCACGTCACCGGCCCCTCCGCCGCCGGGATTTATATGGTGATCGCGGGGCGGCCAGGCGGGTCGCCAGGGACCGGGAGGCTTGCCTCCCTTTCTGAGGGGGCCGGGAGCGGCTCCCGATTTCCGAATCGGGAGGGTAGGCAAGTATGATTATACTGTCTATAGCGCCATTACACTTACTGACACACAACACACAGTTTTTTTCGGGGGGGGGGGCAATAGGCTGAAGTTCGGCCTAGGGCGCCTGGGAGGCTTGCACCGGCCCTGGTTACCCCTGTTTTGTAGATGTGCGGAGGCCAGGGTCTACATCTTCGGACTCAGATTTCCTGGCCCCGGCAGAGGAGTTACGGTGGCCAGTACGAGTAGTTAGGCTTACTCGGATGGTCGATGGCTGTGACCTAGTTGTGATGGTGATCCAATGCTATGTCTTTGAACGCAACACTGGATTCTGCAATGCCGGTAGGAGGCGTCTTTTGAGGTGCCTGATGTTTGAAACCTACGTATGCCTCCTAATGGTTACCAGAGCTACATTGAGATCCACGCAAATTTGATGGACACTTCTAGGCAGTGACTGGGGGCGGCTTTAGTCGGTGTACGTGTCGGGAGCATGCTAGTGTCAGGGACTACATAGGAAGATGCAGTTCCACTGACACCGGCGGCCATTCTGGGCAAACATAGGGCTGCTTTAATATCCGATGGTGCGGTCGTTTTACGCTCAGTGGTGCGACTTTCAATGCACCGCAGCATATGAAGCCACAGATGGTGGGTGTCTCTGTAGGAATCCCACTGGCCACGGCATTAGCATAGATTTGCAGTAGTGGCTGAGACAAAAGCCGCCGCCGCTACTGCGCCTCTGCCCACCTCTGAATCAGGCTCTCAGGGGTAGATGTACCTTAGAGAGAGATAAAGTACCAACCAATCTGCTTCTAACTGTCACTTTACAGGCTGTGTTTAAAAAAATGACAGGAGCAGATTGGTTGGTACTTTACCTCCATCCACTTTGGGCAGGATGTACTAAGCATCGCATCTGCAGTACAGTACATCCCGCCACTTATTGTGTACATACTGGCGTTAACTACTTAGAAATGCTATTAAAATCATAAAGGGCAGATCTCCCTAATAAGAGCTGTCTTTTGCGATAGCTAGATGATAGAGGGATTTCCAGGTTTATCACCCAGGAGTCCCTCTGCGTATGTGCAGAACAGCGTGTGCGCTGCGGGGGACACTGGGAGGAGTCCGATTGGATCCCTCTCAGAAGAAACCCGATAAGAAGCTCAGATGGTGTTATCCACCGGGTCCAAGCTCCGGAAATGTCTCACATCCCAGAGCTTGGTACAGTACATATGGAAATGCGGCCAAAACTCTGAATTTTCAGAGTTTTAGCCCTATTATTATGCTTAGCACATGCCTCTCCTTATCTATCTGTCTCCAAAGCTTAGTACATAGGGCCTGATTCAGAACCACTCGCGAGCGCTTAGAGCTCGCAAGCGGGTCGATGGCTGGGCAGTGCGCATGCGCAAGCCCCGGAGCAAGCGAAAAATCATTCGCTCCGGCGCTCGCATCCAAAAGGAACGCCCGCCGTTTGAGGGCGGCCCTATTGACATCACGAGTGATGTCAGTAGTGAGCTTCCGCTCACTGGGGCTTGCGGCAGACGAGACCATACCACAAGGGTCTTGTCGCAAGCATCGGGACCATCAACTGGCAGCTCGCAAAGTCTGTGGGTTGTCACCCACAGCTTAGCGAGTGGCCAGGAGGCCGCCTCCAAAACAAAAAAAAAAGCCGCCCTGATTCAGAGCGAGCGCTCTGAAAGAGCGTCCGGCTCTGAATCAGGGCCATAGACCCCTAACTTTCAATCATAATAAAACGCACACATATATATTATATATATATATATATATATGTGTGTGTATAATCTGTATGTGAAAATAAAAAACTAATATTATAGCTCAAATTGATTAAAAGACAAATCGTCTTATTGGGAGGAAATGATCCCTTATTACCCATCCGCAGTTCAAGCTGTTGCTGCTTATACGCATCACTGGTTTCCCAAAACCACGGCAATCAGGGTGCCCTTGCACTTCCCCACAGTCTGTAATTGCTTTATTATTAGTCTTGTTTTATCTATTGAAAGGATAGCTGCAGGAATGACCTCTAACATCTTCATTCTCCCTGCGCGCACCATGAAATCACTGAACACGAGCAGTAATCAAACATCCCTCTTCCATCACCCTACCTCAAATCACTGCCATATGTCAGGTCTGCGGGTGAGTCATTCCTGCTCCATGGAAGACCTGTCAATCTTCTCCAGCTACTCGGGGAAGACGGTGAGATACAGAGGATCTGGGGAAGGGCCATTCCGCCAACACCCCTCAACCACAAGGCTGGCAGACAAAATAAAAATACAGCGTTGTGTGGCCATTGGAAGAGTACTAATCTAAATGGGAAGCTTTGATAGGAGATATTTTCACTTTATTCTAGAAATATATTCAGCAAAACAGTTCTGTGATTTAATTAAGATGAGCAGAATGAGCCTCGTGGGTAGATGTATGAAGCATACTGCTTCACTAATATGTATTAAAAGGAAGACTGTGAAATATCAGAGATTTATCCAGCGGTGCTTTTGGCCTCTATTAATATGGCTGCCGGCGGAGTATAATCATCTTTTTAGTACATTTCAGCGCTAAGATGCCCCGCATCACTGTGATCAGCAGCGATACAGGATGACTCTTAAGTTGCGTACACACTGGGAGATTAAAGTGGATATCATTATCGTTCCGTCGTTCATTTTGTCGTCCATTTTTTCACTTAAACGATGAACGATAACGACGAACGACCAACTATGCGCGATCCCGCAGGTTGTTCGTCTTTATTGTTCATCTGGCAAACATACAGGCCAACCTGACGATATTGTCAGATGTCAGGTTGCTGCATGTTGGGTAATGGCGGAGAGAGCCAGGTGCTGAACAATATCGTTAATAATATCGTTCAGGGGCTGTGCTCAATGTCATGAACGACAATGAGCACACCCTGCCAGGGACACACTAGACGATATCACTCAGGGAGCATATCGTCTAGTGTGTATGCTCCTTTAGGGCCGTATCCAATTAGATCCGATAAACCGTGTATGTGCATAAAGTTTACACTTGCGCAAAAATGTGTTTCGGGCTACCCTATTAGCCGTGGCTTTTCGGACATGTGTAGTACCCCACTGCAGCCCCAAAGTGCCCTTATGCGTGTGCTACCTACAGTATATATACATACCTACATCTATATGTATGTGTCAAACTCTATAAATGTTATACAACTTGGACGTGTCAAAATTAATTTATTTACATGAATATAGCTTATAGGTATACCAGTGTGCTAGGTATACATATATATTGCTAGTACTTTATACATGTACAGTATGTGAACTCCCTCACAGAGGGGAGATTGGTATAGCCCAGCCAGTTGGGAATGTGATGACCTGCTAGGGCTTGTGGCAGGGACTGTTCCATCTCTGGCAGGAACGGGGAGTACTGCCTGTGCTGTGTGTGCAGAGGACAGTTGTCAGTGACAGCAGCATGTGCAGTCAGCGGGAAACTGACCGTCATGTGACTGCTGGGTATAAATAGTAGACCAGCCCCTACCGTCATGTGACTGCTGGGTCTAAATAGGAGACCAGCACCTACCGTCATGTGACTGCTGGGTATAAATAGTAGACCAGCACCTACCATCATGTGACTGCTGGGTATAAATAGGAGACCAGCACGGACCGTCATGTGACTGCTGGGTATAAATAGGAGACCAGCACCTACCGTCATGTGACTGCTGGGTATTAATAGGAGACCAGCACTGACGTTATGCTGAGTCTCCTGAGGTAACAGCCTGAGAGGGCAGAGCTGCGCCAGTGCTGACTTACTGAGGCAGCCATATCCTGTCAGGGGGAGCCAGTGCCAGTGTGTGTGCCATGTAGGGAAGCTAACATCCTGCTGCAGGAGACCGGGACTTCCGGTATGGTACTCCAGGAGAGCTGTGAAGTGCAGTGACTACCATTCGCTCAGCAAAGCATTCTCTGAGGTAAATAACCTGCTCAATGATCAGACTTTGTCCCGTGTTCAATTAGCCACGAAAAGTCAGAAACTGCGAAAAAGTATCGCTGATTGCGACTTTTCGCCAGGCGGAAACTTATCTCCGTATTCAATTGCAAACACTTTTTGCCTACGCGAATAAGCAATACAATGTAATAGGCGAAACAGATTTGCCTATGAATAGAAGGGCAAAAACAATATTTTGGGGTGCAAAGATGGGGAAACCACTCAGCATCCTTGGGACAGCCCCCCAAATGATAAATGCGTAAAAAAAAAACTGAAAAAAGTGAGCAACACCCCAAAAAAGCACTTTGAAAAAGGGGGCGAAAAAGTGCAAAGTGGGGGTACAAACTGAAAAATTTGCGAAATAGACTTTTGGGGGTCTGCAAGTAGGGGTGAGGTATTTTTTTGATTGCAGGTGTTTGCTGAAGGTGCGTTTTTTACGTTTCTTATAACTTCACTTTAGCGGCTTTTAAATATGCTTGCACCTATTTTCAAGTACCCCAAATTTGACAGGACTGCTTATTTTCTCTAAAAAATAATGCTTTCTGCTATTCTTCACCTCTTGTACAAAGCTGCTAAATAGTGGCAATTGTGCGAACTTAAGTACCCCAAACTGTTTCATTAGGGCTAACCGGGCACTACTACATTGAGCTGAATTTGCGTGTCTCCGTTTTCGCATCTTTTGCAATTGAATACGATGAACAGCAGGGACGCACACGATAAGTTTATGCAGCTAAAAGACGCGATGTAGGCGAAAAGATCGGCAGGCGAAAAATGATCGCGGGTGCGAAACTAATTGAATATGGCCCTTTGTCAGAGAAGTGCTTAGTTTTGCAACTTAGAGCCGTATTCAATTTGAGCGGACCCGCAATACTTTTCCGCCTCCCAGACTTTTCACCTACATCGCGTGTTTTGTAGGCGGAAAAGTATCGTGCGTGTGCCCGCGTATCCCCGTATTCAATTTGAACGTACGCAAAAACGGGACCCGACGAAACTTAAACAAGCGGAAAGTACTGTCAGATTTGGGGAAATCAGCCTGACACCCCCAAAAGATGCTCTGACATGGGGGTTTGCTATGGTTACCCCCGATTTGGCTTGCTGAAGGTATTTGGTGTTTTTAAATAGGCTCAATAACTGCTAAATAGCGTTTTTCTATAAGTGGTGCAGAATAGTATTCAGGATTTTTATTTGCAGAAAATAACTTATCCAAGCAAATTTGGGGTACTTGAAAATGGGGGTCAGCATATTTTAAAGTTGCTAAAGTGAAATTTAAAAAATCGTGAAAAATCCACCTGCCACAAGCCCCTGCAATGAAAAAAGCACATGGGGCATACTTGGGGACCCCCCAGAGTCAAGTTCGCTAGTTTTTATCTTTGTCCCCCAACATTTTTTTTTTCGCCCCCAAATTCAAAGTTATTTTTGGGGTGTTCTTAAGTGTTTTTCTTTTAATTTTTGACACAGTTTACCTTTGGGGGACTGTCTGAAGGCTGCACGGGGGTTCCCGCAATGTTGCACCCCAAAACCCCAATTCTGCACTTTTTTCCGCCTGCTATTCATAGGCGAAACTTTTCCGCCTATTACATTGCAAGTTGAATATGGCGATACTTTTCCGCCTGGCAAAATGACGTCATCGGCAAAACTTTTCTGTGGATTCCGGCTTTTCGCTTCAAATTGAATACGGGCCTTAGAGGGGTAATTGAGGAGTGTTGGACATGTGTAAGTTTATTGCTAGAGCCAAGGGCTAAGAAGTGCAAGGAATACTTAACACCTGAGTTATTAATATCCCAGCTACAACAGAGGAGAAACAGTTGTAATTGGACTCCAAAATCTGCATCTTAAGGTGCCCACACACATACCGATATACTTACGATCCGACGATGTGTCCGATTTCCCTTGAAATTCTCCCCGGCAGCTCAGCACACGATATGCACACGATATGCATACGATATGCTGTCCAATCTTCATCCAATCTCCTGCATGCAGACTTTTTTATAGTGCATTGTGTCCTAGATTGTCAGATCTGCCGTACTGCACGGCAGATCTGAAGATGCCATGTGCGACCTGCGGGTGCGCGCATCGCATCGTGATCGTGAGTGGGGACTCACGATTTTGGCATTATCGGACAGATCGGGATAAAAATAGCTATGTGTGTGGGCACCTTTAGAATAACAGACACCTTACAGATATTGTTTAACCTCCTGGGATATTGAAACGTCACATTATCAAGTGCATAGCTACATATCTACATATAGTCAGATTCTTTACCTCAGGAAAATTGACAAGGGATTCTTAGGGGTAAATTTACTAAGAAGTGAGTTTGGTCGAGTTTTTTAGTTTTTAAATTCACTTTGCTTCACCAAAACTCGGGAGAGTCTTTCTTTATCAAACTCGCAAATTTACTAAGAAGTGAGTTTAGCTGAAAGTGAGTTTTTTCTTCCAAATTGCGAGTTTAAAGGTGAGGTTAGATGAGAGTTTAAGGTGAGTTTAGATGAGAGTTTAGATGAGATTACTTACTGGAGATTGCAGTGTTTTCTCTTTGCAAAACTCACACGAGCAAGCAGCCTGCACATATAAGTGAAATATGTGTAAGCTGCATGTGTGTTTTAATGCCTGTAAAATACGAGTTAAATAATTTTAAAAATTAAATGACATAGGGTCTCTCCCCTAAAGCTTAACCAGCCCCGGACTTGCCAGCCTGTCCTGGTACCTAAAATTACGGGGAACAAAACGAGTAGGGTTCCCCCGTAAATTAGGTACCAGCACCAGGCTGCAGGGCCAGTCCTGGTTTTAATTTTAGGGGTAAAAAATTTGGCGTAGGGGTACCCCTAAAATGAAAACCAGTACTGGACCCTTTCTAGTGGGGGGCTGATGCCAGCTGCAACATCAGCCCTGACTGCTAGTCTGCCCAGGCCAGGGATCCCTGGGGAGTTGGGGACCCCTCCAATAAAGGGCACCCCTGGCCTAGGCTGATAGCCTGGGGCTATCCCCCCCACCCCTGGGCGGTGGGTAGTGGGTTGATAGTGTAGGTGTAGTGTTAAAAATTGAATTAACAACATTGTCTTTACAGTAGAACTGCAGGTTCAAGCAAGCCTCCCCCGCATGCTGGTACTTGGAGAACTACAATTAACCCTACTTAACCCTACTTAAACAAGTTAAAAAAAAAAAAAAAAATGTAAATTATTTGTATATGTTTTCACCCAAACTCGCAGCTCAGGAGGTGAGTGTTTAAAACTTCTATTTCACAGTGAGTTTGCCTCAATCTCACACGAGATTGGAAAATCGAATCTTAGTAAATTTGCGAGTTTCATCTTTTTCATCTAAAGTACTTCCGATTTTGGCCGATGGTGAGTTTTTTCAAGTTTACAATTCACATGAGTTTTAACAGTGAAAAAAGAAAACTCACTTCAAACTCACTTGAGTTTGTCTTTAGTAAATTTGCAAGATGAAAAACTCACGTGAGTTTGCAAACTCACTCAAACTCTACCCTTAGTAAATTTACCCCTTAGTGATCACCATCTAAATATTCACAAACTACAGTAAAAGTAAACTGCTACCAAACCCGGGTTTGCACCTTTCAAGTAACCCACATAGCAATATTCAGCGTTTATCATAGAAGCAGCAACTATACTTTTACGAATTTCTAGTAAAAGGGATTCAATAACTTTCTACCTATGTGCATCAACATAAACCAGTGTCTGGCCAGAACAAGTAAAACTCAAAATAAGACTATTATAGTATGTTAGTAGCAAAATGTGCAAATAGATTTATAGATCGGTCGAAGTGCCGTACGCCGGCTTCCCAACAGTGAAATCCTGGCATGGAACTAATGATAGGCGTCTAAATACCGAAGCCTATCATTAGCCCTACGCCAAAATCCTGACCCTGGCATACCGAACATAGGTAAGCCGGGCGTCAGGAAGAGATGGCCACGCGGGGGGGGTGGATGGTTAGGTTTAGGGACTCCCGGGGGGGGTCTTAGGGTTAGGCACCCCCCAGGAGGGTTAGGATCAGGCTAGGGGAAGGGGGGGTTAGCGCCAGACACCCCCAAGAGGGTTAGGTTTAGGGTGCGGGGGGGTTAGGTTTAGGCACCCCTGGGAGGAGGTTATGGTTAGGCACTAGGGGGGAGGTTAGGGTTAGGCACCCCTAAAGGAGGGTTAGGGGGGTAAGAGGGGAGGGTTAGGGGTCTTACTTAGCTCTGTCGGGATCTTCATGTGCGGCCTTCCAGCGTCTGTATTTCATCCGCCGGGCTTAGGTGCTGCTGTAATTCATAACAATTCCGATATCAGCCATAAATGCAATAGGGTCTATATTTAATGTGTATTGCTAACCCCATTTGCTTCCGCAGTACAAGCTCCAAAGTGAATTCCAGTACAATAGATATTTTGTTTCTTTTTGCAACTGTATGATATGTAAGTGCGAAAAGTTTTACAGTACTTCAAATTCTGTTGTATTGTAAAAAAACAATCTATGTTGAATTTTATTTATTTTTTCATGGGAGAAACTAACTTATTCTTGAATAAAGAAAATCCTTCTTTAAAAAAGTGTTGAGTCTTTTGTTAATGACCATATTCCTTACCTCTCTGTTGGAACCATAAAGAAAAAAGGGAACACAATCGGTGCAGAGGAATATGCCCTTACTGGATAACATACATGATCAATTGGGATTGCACCATTTACCCCCACCTAACAGGGTATCACACATGCAAGTTCTCCATAGTCAAAAGTGGCAAAAAGTTTTCACCATCTCAGAGCAGGTGATAAGTTGTGCAAAACACCTATTTTTGGCTAAAATGTTGGGACTTGGGGCCTGATTCAGACCTGCTCGCTAGGAAGCATTCACCCGCTGCCAGCCGATTTTCACATTGTGCGCATGCGTACTCATTGCGGTGCGCGAACTAGAACGAGAGATCGGGAAGCGTTCGCTCGCTGCGCATCGATTACCTAGCAGAGTGAGTGACAGGAGAAGCCGTTTGTGGGCGGTGACAGGGGCTGGCTGCTAGAAACGGAGGATTGGAGGTACAAACGCAGGCGTGCCTGAGCGTCTCAATGTAGTTTCAGAGGTGTGCATAATATTTTGAGGCAGCGTCATTGTACACGTCACCTGGCTGGTTGTTACACTGAAGTGCACACAGTGCTTCCGCTAGGGTATGGTCAGCCAAAAGTGCTGCGATTGCATCTGATGGCACCCGATGGTTGCATACACTACCTGGCGATGACGACTGCAAGTGGGCGTCTTTAGGCTGGCTGGTGGGCGTCTGCGTATACAAAGCGATCGCACGCCAAGACATAGTGGGCGTGCTAATGCCTTGCCATGCGATCGACTGCCCTGCTGAATTTGAATACTCATCTAGCGAGCGGCTCTGGATCAGGTCCTTGGTTCAGAGCCCCTTTGACACCCACCTTAATGACTAATTAAGCAAAAATACTTTTTTAATTAGCTTCATTCGGCCAATATGACCTGATTTTTGGGGTTGTAATGTAAATTGACAGGTGTATTTTGAATTTTTTTTTTAAAGCACTTTTATGACAAAACAAAACATACTTACACCCATTTTAATGTACCCCCAATTATATACAGCATTTATTTTCCCCCCAAATTATTGCTTTCTATAATTCTTTCACTGTTAGAAAAATTGCATATAACAGCCATTTGACACAATTTAAAACCCCCAAACCCTTTGATCTTGGCCACTAATGAACCTCTGCACTATTCCCCTATCTTAGTTGACCTTTTTTTTAATCAGGGTACAGGCAGATTTCCCCATTTTCACCTCCTCTAATGCCCAGGAAATTTTCTTGGCGATTGCAGCATCATGTCTTTTGCAACAGGATTGTGCGAAAACCGGCAGACGCGATAGAGGTGACCAGTGACACATTAGGGCTAAATGTAAGTGTGTTGTCCGGCCCACAAGGTGCACAGGTGAAATGTCACTTCAAATCACTCTTTATATTTCTATTTGGACTTCTGTATCATTGCATTGATTTGTTTCCCTATATTCTTTCCATGAAATGCTTTTATGAGCATTAAAGTGTAAACTAACTTTGGATAGAAAGGGGTCAATGGGACTGTCTTTATATGAAATGTTTTATTAATGAGTTTGTTTGCACATTACTGAGGAATCTGGGATGTACAGTACATGGATCTGCAATCAAACCTCATAATGGTACTGTCCCGGGCCATGGGTGTGGCCTATTGGAAAGTGGGTAGGGCTTTATGTAAATATACAGATCTAGACAGGGTTTGGGTGAATCATGGGCATTGCATATTTTGTCATGAGTATGCTCTTTAAAATTTTGGGACGGGAGCTATGCACCATTGAAAGTAATGATTATTGAAACCTCCATATTTGTGCTAATGCATAGTTTTGCACAAATATACAAAGTAGAAATGTATTAAATAAAGCCTTTGCGCTTACAGGTGAGGTTTTGCACTTACTACATGGACTCTAATGTGTGTAATATTGTTGTGATAAGTTAATTATGTATATGTAATATCTCGATCCATTCACCACAGAGTAATCATACACACCTCTGTAGGCACAGTCATCTAAAGCTCACTATAGATATAGGAGGGGCAGTGGTGGTTCTATAATGGATGCAGGGTATGCGGTGCATACAGGGCCGGACTGGCCAGCTGGCACTTCTGGCAAATGCCAGATGGGCCGGTCCGGCGTCAAACCCTGACCCCTGGCCGAGCAGCTCCACCTCCCGGCGCTCTGCTCGCAGGGATACTGAAAGACAGGGCATGCCATAAGGCCAGGCCCCTGTGACTCGCAGCATGCCACCGTGAGGTGGTCAAACCCCTTTTGTGTCGAGGCCACGCCCTTTTTGTGGGCGCTTGTGTGCCTGCTGACTGCCAGGGCTGCTGTGCAGCCCCCGTCTGTCCCTGGGTGCATACCAGACTCTTGCTCCAAAGGGGCCCACACTGCACACATATTCATGCAGAGACCCGTGTTGGCAGGGGCAGTGCTGCCCAAATCAATGGGCATAAGGTATAGTGGGCAGTATTTTCTCTGTGATTTGTGCATGCCCAGTAGAAAACTCACCATGGAAAATGGCCGTCTCACCAATTTCCCAAAGACCTGCAAAGTGCTAGAGTTTACTCACTTGTGCCGCCGGCTAGAAGGGAGTGGGCATGGAGGGAGGCTGCACACAGGCACCATCTTCTCCTAATACATCCCCAACTGGTGGAAATGTATGAAGATGTCCCTTTTATCATCTCTAAGAGACATTCTGGTTTTATATATGCTGTTATAATAACTTACCCCTCCAGAGATCTCTGTTTTTCTGTATCGCATCAGCCTAGTGCTGATGAGCTTCATTATGTCTCTTGGGTGGCCCTAATGTGCAAGATTTCTGGGAAAAAGTGAGATGTTATCTGAACATACAGCACATGCATGAACCCACTGGTGCAAGCATCCGGAAGCAGTATCAGAAATGTATGCATTATGTTACTTGGCAAGTAAGGGATCAGCATGTTTTAGCAACATAGTTAGTTATGGCAGCAATGTTATTAGGGGAAAACAGTGCCGTTGCTGGATAAATCTCTCACATAGGGGTCTATTTACTAAGCAGTGTTAGGAGACAGAGTGAAAAGTGATAAGGTGCCAGCCAATCAGCTCCTAACTGCCATCTCACAGGCTGTGTTTGAAAAATGACAGTTGGGAACTGATTGGCTGGCACCTTATCACTTTCTTATCACTTTTCACTCTGCCTCCTAACATTGCTTAGTAAATAGACCCCATAATCCCCTACTCTCCCAAAAAGTCCATAAGTTTCCCGAAAATCTTGTGGCACTCCCTGCTGCCCGGATGATTGGGCAAGTCTCCCGGAGCCCGCACTAGTGTAATGGTATAAAGAAAGGAAAAGATGGAACCAGCATAGAGGTCAGTCTAGTAAGACAAATGTACGACAGCACTGGGTTGGTGGTGCTACTAGAGTTTTGTAGAACACAGATATATTAGAGATGTACATAGACCCCCATATTTTGGTTTTCCTTATAAATCATCATTGTGTTTTGGTTTTGACAAAATCACCATCAAGTGTTTTGGTTTGGTTTTAAATTTCTTTAAAAATTGAGATAAAACACCTCAAATCCTGTGGCGAGGACCTGTTTTTGTTTCTGTAGTATTATTAATATTAATAACATTCATTTAGAATAATTTCCAGACAATTTTGACTACCTCACAGCACCTGAAATCACAAGGGAAGGACTTACACGCAATCCAAAACACGGCAGACTCGGTTTTTAGATCTGAATTCCGAATTTGGCAAAAATACCAAAGTTGGGACCAAGTTCTACTCGGAGCCCCAAAGTGATCTTAGCCTGGACTTGGTACAACTCGGGTGTGTTCGGTTTCCATCAAAACTGAACCGCTCTTCTCTGAGATAAATACTATTGTGCAAGAGCAAAAGGACAACTAAAAACTGTTTCTGGGGCACTCTTCTTAGAAGAGTGAGAAGAGTGACCAAAAAAGAGGATTTATTTCCATTTGCCTTTGCACAATAGTATCTATCTTTCAGACCTATAGCTGGTTTATACCAGCACATCTTTGTAATGGGGCCTAAGTATCACATAGTTATGGGCCGTTACACTTGCTTGCGGGAACCAACACCATTATCAGATGTCATTGGTTCCCAGAGCCCCGCTCCTTCCTACTGTGTGCCCTGCAGTCATGAGCATGCGTGAACTAAGGGGGTCATTCAGACCCGCTCATGAGCAAAGGACACTCGCAAGCGGGTCGATGTTGCCCCACTGTGCATGCGCACGACGGAGGGAGCTCCATCGTGCGCATGCGCGAGACCCGGATAGCGACGGGCTCTCCGTCACTCCGGGTCTCGCACCAAAGGGGGCGTGCTGTCAATGTTGATTGACAGCACGCCCCCTTTGGTGGGCGTGCCAGGGGCGTGGCTGCCAGACGGAGGCATTCCCATGGGAACGCCTACCATCTGAAGCCGGCCCCTCTGACATCACTAGTGATGTCAGTGGGAGTGATTTTGGCTCTGATAGAGCCAAAATCACTCCTGGGCTTGCGGCAGCGAGACCCTACCGCAGGGTCTCATCTCAAGCCCGATGGTCGCGATGGTCAAAGACCATCGCGACCATCTTTTTGGCCGCTTGCATATGCTGTGGGTGGTCACCCACAGCTATGCGAGCGGCCAGGAGGCCGCTCCATTTTCAGGTAGGAGGGCACTGATTCAGAGCGAGCGCTCTGGTCAGAGCGTTCAGCTCTGAATCAGGCCCTAAGGTCACGCATGCACAATCAGCCGGATTGACAGGGGTAAGCATCGCTGCTGCTTTGGTAGCAGTGTTAAGGATCGCAGGGACAGCTGCTTTTCGGTCCTCGCTCCGGAGTAATACTGAATTGCTCCGATATTTATGTTATCCACTGCCACAACACGCCGCAAGTTGGATATGCCCCGGAGATGAATAGGCACCTATATCATGAAGGCTATAGATAATGTTTCTGTCTGTCCTGATTTTGCTACTTTCGAACATTGGGCCTGATTCATTGAGGTTGCAATTGCAACAGCGTACGCAGATCAGCCGATGATGCATACCAGGGCCGGATTAAGGCTTGTGGGGGCCCCCACCAAGCCACACGGAACCTACTCTACCTCCCCCCCACACGGAGCCTACCCCCACCCTCCCTGATTACTTACCTTCTGGCTCTGTGTTGTGAATGCAGCAGCACAGTCAGCGCAGAGCAGCTACTGAGGCCCGACATCAGTAATCAGCGTCACGTACATGATGTGTCACGCGATGCTGATGAGGGAACTTGGGAGCTGCTCTGCACTATGTGCGGCAGCGCTGACTGTGCTGTTGCATTCAGAACACAGATCAGCGCTCAGCCCCCATCCGGGAACAGGGTCCACTGAACACCTGCTCTCCACAGGGTCACCCCGACCATGTGTGGGCAGGGGCAAATACAGGATTTTCACACTCATATACATATATATATATATATATGTAGCAAACATATATAATATATATAAAATACACACACATACATACACACTAACACATATATACACATATACAGTATACACACACATAAATACATACATACACATACACACATATACAGTATACACACACATAAACACACACATATGCAGTATACACACATAAACACATACATACACACTAACATACACACAGCAGTATGCACAAACAATAACACATATATACACATTAACACATACATACACATATGTACACATTAACACATACATACACATATATACACAATTAAACAGTACACATATACAGTATACATACACAAACACATACATATACACATATACAGTATACACACACATAAACACATACATACACACACAGCAGTATACACACACATTAACACATATATACACATATATAAACAATAAAACAGTACATATATACACTTACTTTTTATGCAGCTGCTGGCCACATCCCTAGGCTCCAACCCTTCGTGCCGTAATGTTGTGATTCGCAGGTCATTTGGGGGCTGGGCTTGTCAAATTGGCTCTGCCCCCTCCGGACAAGTTAGCAGGGGGAATTGGTCCGTCAGGGGGGGTTTCTAGCTTCTCAGAAACCCCCCCTCACATGCTCTAGAGGTGGGGGCCCCTCTGTGTGTGGGGGCCCCTGGACGACCGCCCCTGTCGCCCCCCTTAATCCGGCCCTTTTGCATACCGCGCATACGTATACATCGCAGTGCGCGTGCATGAGTTAACATTGCAATCGCAATGTGATCACCTACGCAGATACAAAGCCATCACTGAGTGAGTGACAGGCTGTGAACATTTGGGGGTGTTGACGGGGGAGTGTTCAGATAAAACGCAGGCGTACCTGTCCGTTTGAACGCCAGTGCATGCCACTGCGATGGCATACACAGCTTGAGTACTCACCTGCTGACCTGCTGTAATTGTGTGTGAGGGGCCGATGTTACTCGATGTTCCCTATGTATATATAGGCTTGCAAGTTATTACGGATGTAAGATAGCGGTAGAGGGAGCTATTGAGAGTCTCTATGCTGGCTGTGTAAAGGCCCATTGTTGTATTATTTACTTGTAATGTGGGTAGGGAGGATGCATTCTTAAAATTGCTTTATCACATTCAACAACCAAAAGAAAATGATGGCAATTATTGGGCCGTTTCCATTATGTGAGATGTCTGCGATGTGTCATACTATTCCCATAGAGGTGTGCAGGTACCATATGTGGTAGATATGTGCGTAACCGGGCATCGCTGCTACATTGCACCAACTAAATTCCCCTCATAGACTAAGAAAACTCCATCATTTTAGTGTCACAGTTTTCATTTTCATAAATGATCGGATCTCTGGATATGTTCTAACATTGAGCGATCGAGCAATATATTCCATATGCTATTATCATACTTAGGCAGTTTGGCTGTATGCAAGACTGGTAGCAGTCTACCTGCCGGTTAGTGTGGTCAGACTGCAGCCTGGGAGTTGTCCAACAGATAGCCACATGCACATGGTAATAGCAGTAATGTTCTAAGTGCTAAAACCAAACAAATGGGGGCGCTATACTAATAGAGGAGCAATAACGTTATACAGAGTGATGTGATTTGTACGACCTTTAAGAGATTGCTGCTACCAATGGAGGAGCTGACCCTCCCAGAAACAGAACCAAGGAAAACACAGTTATGGAGCGCTATCTCTAAAGTGATACAAGTATATAAGACAATCAAAACGTCCTAAAACAATGAATAAATTGATATATTAAAGGGACCAAAGGAACATTGATAAATGATGTAATGAATCAACAATAAGAAGATAAGAAAAATAAATATGTGATTTAAAAAATAAATAAAAACATAAAACAATGAAATTAAATGAACCAGAAGAAAAATAAATATAGGCATAAAAACTGTACATATAAGTCAATGAAAGACCTAATACAATCAAATAATTATCACAAACAGTGATAAAAAAGAAAAAAATTTGGTGGATTTTAATCCCTATTTATCCTCAGTGTCAGGATCGTGATGATCTGCAACTATGTTTCCAAAACTGATAAATTACCAGATAATTGTTGCCAGTTCCTGTTGACATGTTAACAGGTTACATAAAATAGAAAAATTGTATTTCTGATCGTCAGGGTACTGAGTATTTGAATACAAGTACTGGCCACTAATTAGAGGAAAAGGGCTAAAAAATCCTTGGCGCACAGGGACCTTCTGATAATCACAATGTAATTTATCATGGAAGCAATTCATTGTAATTTCCAATGTAATGACAAATGATAAATTTAAAAGAGGATAATAGGAGAAAAAAAAAAAAAAAAGGTTAATAGTAGAAAAAAAAAATCAACTTGGACACGGTCTGTGTTTGCCGGTAATAAGTTGAGACAGCGCAGCATGTTGTGCTTGATCCAGACGCTTCTTGTGAGGCGATGTGTCTCTGAGCCTTGTGTGTGAGGGTACCTTTAAGTTCTGGCTCCGTTAGTCCAACGGAGCTGGTCTAATACGAGTGCACTCGCGAACCATCCGAATGGAAATTCTGACCCTTCAGACGGACTTCCTCTGCATCAGGAAGTGCAGGATTGCAGTGATTGAAGTGATTCTCTCTTAAGGTGCACACACACACAACGATTTTTTGAACGATTATCGTTAAACGATATCGTTTAACGATAATCGTTTGAAAAAATCGTTCACTTTCTGAGTCAAACGATGAACGATTATTGTTCATGCGCGTTCACATTTGTAGTTTGTAGTTTGTAGTTCAGTCAGACTTGTCAACTCAACGATTTTCATTAAGTTAATATGCAAAAATCGTTTGTAGTTCATAAAAATCGTTCATTACATTTAAATGAACATAGTAAATTAACAACTTTAGTAAACGATTTTAGTTCATTTTTTCAAGGTAGAAAATCATTTACTAAAATCGTTCATTAACTCTATCGTTGTGTGTGTATGCAGCTTTAGAACTAGCCTCGCGCTCCCAGATCTTTGACAGGTGGGAGGACCGTATTAACGGTATTGATTTGATGTTTCCCAGTGGTCTCAAATGTGCAGCATGAAAAACAAATGGGACAGGCTTGAAGCGATCCTCGGCACTTTGCCATTTCCTCAAAAGCAGTATATGTACTAAGTGCTGTATCTGCTGTGCACGATACTGGTTCTATTAATTTTGATAGGGTAATCAGTCTGCATGACAGTTGATTTGGGGGCCGGACTGGAACAATTCCTTTATTATAAACTCCCCATTACCAAATGTATGTCTTCCCACTCCCAGTGTAATGCAAAACCAGTAAACCATAGCAAAATGAAATAACGACACTGAGACTTGCTTAAGGGGAAAGGAAGGTCAGCTTTTATTTATTTTACCTAGTTAAACTATTAATAACTAATGAAACTAGCAGAATACTAAAAACACTAATGAATCTAAGAAGAAGGAAAGACAGACAAAGAATGGTGGCACCAAAAGAACGGCCCCACAATGCAAGATCCTCCATCTATCACTCTATATGCCACCCCTACCAATAAGGGAGACGGCCAGCCAGCCCATTACCGCGCCCAAGGGATCCACCTCCCGCCCCAATGACACAACATGAGCTCACCTGGAGCAATGGTACCGCTGACCCCAGTAGGGAAGAATCAGCCTAAGCCAGGTATTGGGTGGGAGAGCACCTGAAGCTCCATAGACAGATGGCGAGTGCAACCGTTGTTTCCCACCAAAGACCAAGGCTGATACCAATAATAAACAAAAACAGGTAGGGTGGGCGGGGAACAAACCAAAAAGGAAGATATCCTGAAATGGCTGCTACAACAATCTCACAGAAATGGCCCTGAAACCCCACCCCCTTACATCCCCCCTATAGGCTGACCCAACTCACACCATCCCATAATACTATCTAATAACTAAAACATTAACTCTCTCTAGCCCATAGTCAGGCATTCACTGGCTCGGGTATTTAATTTTACTCCTTGCATATGAAATGCACTCCGTCTTAAGTCTGATGATAAGCAGAGACGAACAAGATGGAATTTAGGGGCAGATGTACTAAGCCTTGGAGAGAGATAAAGTGGACTGAAATAAAGTACCAACCAATCAGCTCCTAACTGTCAGTTTTCAAACACGGCCTGTAAAGTGACAGGAGCTGCTTGGTTTGTACTTTATCTCCACAAGGTGTAGTACATAGACCCCATAATCTTTGGTTGAGTCTACTCTGGTATCAGGGGCAAGCTACTGTAATTAGGGATAGCCCCTCAGTATTCTGAGGAGTAGGTGAATTATTTTGCTTCATCCAAGGTATACATTACAACCTGTTTTACAAGTTTTATATGCTACTAGTAAATAAATGAGCCTCTATTGCAGGGGTGGGGAACCTTTTTTCTGCCGAGGGCCATTTTGATATATATAACATTATTCACGGGCCTGGTGCTGGCCACTCCCCCTCCATGTGATGTTACACAGGGGCGGGTCCACAATCGCCAGTGATTACAGCAATGCCCGGAGCATCCTGAGGATGCTCCTGGGAACTGTAAGGGCAGGTGTGTGTCTGTCTGAAACTTCTTAAGGACGCTCGGGGCGGCACTGCTGCATAGATTCTGACTGCAGGGTGCCATTCTAGGCACCCTGCTAGCCAAATGAGGCTAGCAGAAAACAGCTCTGAGGGCCAGACCAAATTTTTCCAGGGGCCTTATACGGCCCACGGGCCTGAGGTTCCCCATCCCTGCTCTATTGGGTCACCTCAACTGTCTTGACCCTTCAGCAGCTCCCCCTGTCCTCGTCCTCTCTCCTCACAGCCAACTCCCATCCCTGCGCCCCCCCCCAACCAGATCCGTTATACTTACCACCCAATTCCCGGTCCTCTTCCCTCCTGTTGGTATGCGTAGAGGGAACAGAGGGACCTGGGGAGCCACCATGCACGTTAGGTTTGATGTGCACGTGCATGAGTGATGACCTAATTTAGATCAGGGTCCAATTCTATAATAAATTATATATATGTTTTGTTGATGCCTTGCAGTTTATGTGCAGAATGTCAGACACAGCAAATGACGTTGACCAAATTAACATCCAACTCACTTCTCATTTCTTGATGTCTTATTTTAACTGTCCACATTCTGCAAAATTTGCAAAATTACATTCAAATAAACACTGGCTTCCTTGAATGGCTAATCCCATACCTTCCGCGTCACTTCAGCCTTCATTCTCCCAGTATATTATGACAGCTGTCACCCAGTGCCAAAACACAGTACGTTAATGATGCTATTAGCGTTAATCTGTGTTAAATCATGGCATCCCACTGTGCAAACATTTCTCCTATCCATTTAAATTACTCACTATAGATTGTAAGCTCAGCTGACAAGAAAGTAGGTGCAAGCTGTATTTGCATCTGAAACTATTTTGGGCCCTCAAATGTCCAACTTTTTCTTTAGTTAGCTGTTTTAGATAATATTGTTAGAAACTATTAAACAAATGTCACTAAATTGCATATCTGCATATATTTCTCCTCCTGACTTTTCAAGTTCATGACATGACCGTCAGTCATAATGATCAAGAATTAGTTTGATAGCTAAATACAAGAGAATACACTGTGCTGACAGGTTCCACGGCTTCCTTGTTTGTTATCAGTCATTATACATGTGACAAGAATGACATTAAATAACAAATAGGGCACATATCTAGTTTTTGTTTTTATTTTATTTTTTTAAACTGTGGGATATTAACTGCACATTATTTTTGACAGGTTCCCAGGCGAGGCCTATTCATATGTGAAGTTCTTGAACTTGAGAACTATACAGTAAAAAAGGGAATTTTTAGAAGTCCCTCAGTACAATAAGACAAGTTCAGATCATTACTATAACATCAGGAGAGTAAGATGTTTTATCATGCCTAGTCCATCACTAAGCCAAACAAGGGCAGGATGGAAACATTGCCTTGTGTTTTGTGTTTGGCTTCATCTTCTACATAGCATATATATATATATATATATAATTACTGTATATATACACTTCTATATATATATATATATATATATATATATATATACATACTATGGAAGCACAATCCAAACCGACTAAAAGGGGGCTGTTTGCATCATAATTTTTTAAATAATAAAAATTCTGTTCTATTAGACATTTTTAAGAACATTTTCCAGATTCCTCCACTTATAGAGAATGAGCCCCTTTTTAAATAGCAAACATATATCAAATGTATGTATTTTTATATTTAATTTCATTACATGGTTAATGCTGAATTTTTGTTATCCCAATGGATTTGCTGTCACTATTATTACTGTACTTAAATTGTTAAGATAATAATAATAATAATAATAATAATAATAATAATGTTATTATTAATAATAATAATAATAATAATAATACAAAAATGTTACATGCTTTAAAACTATGTAAAACTATGTAAGCTGACTAGATGAATTAAACTTTTTAGTGAATTTTGAGTTTCAATGAATATCAAGTGTTTCACTGCTGCTGAAATTCAATCCACAGTAAATTATAAATGTCTTTTAAAATTAGATTATTGATAAAATATTGCTATTTTTTTTTTAATAAAAAAGCTCAATTAAACAAATATCTTTTCCATTCCTTCAAACGGCTTTAAAACATTATATTTTATTTATTTTTGATAAAAAGATTTGCGAATCAGTTTGTCGGAATTCAAACTACTGGTTCAAAGTCACAAGTTTTGTTGCTGATCAAACTGGGGGAGTTTTACACATCTGTAGAAAATAGAAAATAAGGAGTCCATCCTATAACTGACATGATTACATAAGAGTAAGTTAAATTCAGCACCCTACAAGACGTGATTCCCCTACAACAAGATACAGTACAAGACTACCCCTATACCAGTGGTTCCCAATTTTTTTTATCATGGCACCCTAGAGTATTAGCATTATTTCCATGGCACCCCTAGGTCAAAAGTTTATTTTTGAGAATTTCAGAAGATATGATTGAATTAAGTAAATTGTGCTTGCCTGAAAGCTGTAGATTCTGTTATGTGGTGGTGGATAGGGCTGTACTTCTGTTTGTCCACATACTGTATTTTATGATTGGCAGCCACCAGCACTGGTTGTGCCTATCACATCGAGCATAAATAATTTTATTTGATTTTGGATCATCATCCCAAGGCACCCCTGCAAAAAACCCTGTGGCACCCGATTTGGTAACCACTGGTCTATACACATATTCCATTGTGCCCAACACTAATATTATAACATATACCATTAAACCCTGTGCATTGCATCAACTACCTCACTGTCTATAGTAGTGATTTTGAACCTTTTTGCACTCATGGTACACAGGTACACTGAACAAGATGATAAAATAGACAAGGCATACCATATTTTTTTTTCTTTTTTAAGGATAGGTTTAACCATTAAAAAATTAATATTAAGATTGTGTTTAAAAGTGCAGTAGATAAAATTATATTAATAGTGTTATTTAAAAAAATTATATGATAAAATAAAAATAAACCGTATTAATAAAATACAAAATGTATCTATCATTTCCATGCCCCTTCACATACTTGCGGTACAAATAGATGTGTACTTCAAGGTTTGTTGATCGCATTCCAGGTTTACCAGTTGTGTTGCATTCAAGGGTTCAGATTTGCCAACTGTTAAAATTTGTGTTTTTTTCTGGTTTATCAAAATAATACATTTAATTTTGGATCTGTTTTTATTATTTAAATTTTTTTTTTTTTGACATTTACATTCAAGGTTTAACTATTCATGGTTCACAATAGTAGAAGCAACTGATTTTTGTTTCATATCAAGACCTGTGTAATATATGAAATAATTTATATTTATTTATTTATTTATTTATTTATTTCCAGTTATTTAATTGTATATATATGTAAGAATGAAATATTTAGAAAGTCACCTCTGTGTTACGGGATGTATGTGAAGGGCACTTGGGCTGCTACCTTGGGCCCTTTTTTTTTAAATTGTTATGTCCCCAAATACGTGTATACGATTATATTACAGTAGGTTGTGAATTATATACACAGTACACACACACAGGGGCAGTTCAAGAGAAGGGGGGGCCGTGCGCAGACTCCGTCATGCCCCTCTATCATTGGCACATGTCCATCGGTGGACTCTGACACCGCGCCAAAAGCTGAAACGCATGCGGCGATCTCTGTGATTTCTATAGTGTGCATGTGCAGATCTCAGGAAACACGGTGCCTGCACCAAGCTCACAATGATATCTGCGGTGCTGACGGAGAGATAAGTATTGTTGTAATTGTTGTGTATATCTATATATATATATATAAATATACATACACAAGTTGTATCCGTAGGTTCCGCACACCGTGCACTCATGATAGGTACGCCCATCATGCAGACACACACACTGTATGGAGCTAATGTAATAGATTGGGATGTGTGCGTGTGTGTATGTATGTATATATATATATATATGCTGTGTATATATATATATATATACCATGGTAGGACAGTAACATACCCTTGTACATTTTATTTATCATGAGTGCTGCATATTAAATCTTCAGTCCCCTACAAGTAAGCCCAAATTTATGAGCTACACAGCCAAGAATTTACTGGTTTCAGCACTCTATGGAGAAGGCGGGTGAGTGAGTCCCACACATAATTTTTCACAGATGAAGTAGTGAAGGCAGGTGTAGGATGGCTTTATGAATGAGAACTAAATCCTTCTACAATTTTTTTTTTTTTGTACTTCAATGTATTGCCGTAGGGCTTAACTTGGATATCTCGAAATACACGTGTAGGGTAACTAATCTTTAGCTAAGGCATATCGGGTGTCCATACTTCTGTTCTGTGATACTAGTTGATCTCAGGGGCTGGCTGTGCTAAATACTCTTAGCACTTGTCTCAATCGCTTATGATATTTTCTGACAATTGGTGACACTTCAGAGAATGTCACAACCTTTACGACGCAGGTGACTTCAAGCCTCTTCTATGTTTTTATTTTCTTTGGAAGAAACAAATGTAAAATGTTAAGATTGACAATTAACGTTAAATTATTCTTGATGATGCAAATGTTACTTTCAGGGCACTGACAGCGGGACAAAGGTGATGGTCAATAGGTATAGGAAATGATAGTGTACAAATTAGACACAGCCCCTATAGGCATGCTTAATGAGTTATGCAGATAACAGCAGAATCTTCGTTACCGGCAGTATAGGTAAGGAAAGTTTATTTATTTGGCGGCAAACTTGGGGCCCCATTTATTAATGAACCTTAATACCAGCAGTATGGTTCATTTAATATCTCAGTGATACAAACAAATATGCCAGTGGTATTCATCATTACTTACCTCGCAGACGAAGTCCTGCGACGTCCCCCTCCTAGGCGACATCCTCCGCTCACCTGCTGGCAGTCTAATGCTGCCAGCGACTGACTTCTATGTCATGCGCAAGAGCGATTGTCGGTCTGCGTATGTGCATTACACTTTCACCCAGCAGGGGACCCAGCAGTGCCTGGAAGGCTTCTCTGAAGCCAGAAACGCTGCTGCCGGGGACCTCATTGTCGGCAATGGAGTCGTCATCGCTCTCGGCCATCTAAAGATGTGACAAACAGCGGCAAATTTAGATTACCTGTTTGTTGAATACTGAAAGGATGACATAACCCCTTTAGCGAGTGATAAGGGGGTTACCTATCATTGATAAATGGGGCCCTTAGTAACTTTCACTATATGATAAAATAAATATGCTAAAAATATAGAATACGTTCTGAAAAGTCCTTAATAAAACAAATACAACACATTATACTGTAGTACATCAATACGTCAGTTAATATACCTGGACGTGACGTCAAGTGAGGCCGGAAGTACGGTTCCATGGCCTTAGAGCGCTGTTATTTTGTCCCAAATGTAGCATCTGGCCCCCAATAGCACACATTTCTACCTTCAGAAAGGTTACTATTTCCAATAGATGTCCACGTGGATAGCTGATGATGGTGATGTCAGGGTACATTAACTGAAGGGGATCTATCCACCACCGTTGGAGCACCTATGAATATTATTTAAATTAGATTAAAAAAAACTAAAGGGGTGGAGATGAAGGATTTTGTGGCCTGTACCTTACTGTGTCATACTTACCTACTCTCTTGAAAGTTGCGGGATGCTCCCGAATTTTCGGGGAGCCCCCCTCACCCCCGGAAGAGTATCCAGATCTTCCGCATCCCGTCCACTTCCTAGTGAAGTGGGCAGGATGGGAGATCATTGCCTGGAGAGTGTGTCAGGGGCATACTTGCCTACTTTTGAAAAAGCTTTTCAGGGGGATTGTGAAGGCAACACCTATGAGCACGGCGGTAAAGTGGGCGTGTACATCTGAGAGGCGTGTCATAAAATTGACTTACATCCAAATGTAAACGAGTACAAAAGCAGTTAGTAAGATCTACTTGTTGATGAAAAAACACACTGATGCTTTTCAGAAAATGCATGTAGCCATAGGGATCATTGTGCCTTATAACCAATGCAGGGATATTATACTAATGATCTCATTTGAAAGTAAATATCAGTTTATTTTTAATATATAACATCTTCATAATGGGGGTAAGGTGGAATCAGGGAGATTACTAGACTCCTCAGGGAGACAGGGAGATTGCTACAGTTTCAGGGAGTCTCTTTTGTGTTATACTACCATTCCCCTGTTCTGGATTCATTGCTCTTCTTGCTTTAGTCGTTATATGGGGAAGTAATACTAATTTTTCAGTGTATTCTATTCTATATTGCTTATTTTTTGTACTTTCCATAACACATTTCTGTGGGCAGTAGGACACTTTCTTGGAGTTCAGCACCATCTGGACTAAAATCAGTATTGTAGGCTAAAAACTGGAAAAAATAATTGGCATAGCAAGATGTGGGGCATTGCGGGACACTTGTATGCCTTTCTGGCATCTTGGAGCAGCACCTGATTTTTGGGAGCCTCCCGGCCATTCCAGGAGAGCAGGCAACTTTGCTTTATGCTATGAAAATAACATAGGCCTGAGATGTGACAAGGCTTTGTCACAATTTGAATAAAACCATGCAAGGCCGGATTGCACACCCAAAGCTATCAGCCCCAGGTGTCTTACAAAATACTTAAATGTAGAAAACCTTGAATCATTTTGTGAGGAAAATATGAATACAATTTTAATACTTATGATTTGAATCTAAAAGCTGGGCAGCTGGTCATCACCTGTCATGATGATGGGCCTATTTTTTTGTGGAGGCCTGGATCTGTAGTCCCATCAGCCCCATAGATAAACTGGCTCTGAAACCATGTTGTAACAGGAGTAGGTTAAGCAAACAGCAACTCCCTGCAACTGAGAAGAATATGGAAAGTTTAAAATGCATTAAAGCAACAAACTAAAATAGGAAATGAAGCTAACTGTCATATTACATCACAGCCTGCAGTGGGGAGATGAGCAGCTCGGCAGCGCAGGTTTCAGCTGTGTAGACCTTCAAGCCTACGGGTCATTTTTTACATTTACTATTGAGAGCAGATGTGTCTTGTAGCCTACTGAAAAACAACTAGGTTACAAGAGGTCAGATTCTAAATGTGTTTCAATCTCCCTGATTACTTCCGTCACTCAGTTCCCCAGCAGGAAAAACATCACTGATATAGACACTGGGCTGTTTATTATTATTAATGCAAAAAAAAAAAAACCCTTACAAAGCTCTGCAAAATCCAGATTTATATTAAATCTATATATTTCTTATCAATACTACTGATATTATAGCAATGTTTTATATCAGCTCTTCATCATTTAAAATTTTTGCATGAACAGTAATGTAATAAATTTATATATATATATATATATATATATATATATATACATATATATTTATATATACATACATACCCCCAGGCATACATCTTATGAATATTGGCTCCATCGTGTTGGTCTCCTATGGACTCACATTTAAATGTATTTACAGCTCACTATTAGAAAGGTTACTGTACGGTACGTGGGAAACTAATATCGGTCACATGTATCCAGATCGGATGTCAGGTTGTCATTATAGTTTCCCACACAACTTTTCAGGACTGTATACTGCATACCTCCTAACTTCTGGCAAGTATAGAGAGAAACATTTGCCCGAAAAAAGGGGGCGTGGCTTCTGATAAGAGAAATGGATTCGTGGGAAATGCCGTACCTGCGACTCACGCCCCCTTTTTTCATCAAGCTGCTGGGAATGTCCCCAATCCCTCTCTCTACTGAATAGACGCCCTACGCATGCACCCGGCATCTCTTCACCTATTATACAGTATAAACTAGGTTTGGCACTCCTATAATTAAATGCAATGTGCCCACGTGCACAGTATAAAAGGATAGGAATAGGTACATAGCGAAAAATGGCACTTGGCGGGGGATTCAATTCAACACAATGCCTGTTACAGTAGCTGTCATACCAGAACAGGTCAGCATATTGCGACCAACATCATCACTACTTTTTCATAGCGACGTTGAGGGTGTCATATATGGCGGATATGTGTGCAGCGAAACATGGTGGTGATGTTTTGCACCACTTCCAGCTGAAATGAGTCGGCCCCAACACGTGAACAAATAGTTTTTTGATGTGAATATACTTGTATATAGGGAGGCCAATCTGGGGGCCGTTTTTCAATCCCGGAATTCGGGATTGAAAAACTCAATCCAGGGATTCCCAGGATTGGCCTGGTTTAAAAAAAAAAAAAAAAGCCCTCCGCCCAGCCCTCACAGTGACTTACCGGCGGGGCTTTCGTCCACAGGACTTTTGGTGGCGGCGACATCTGTGCGTGCTGGCATGCAAATACAATAAACATATACCAAACCATCGGCGCTCTGTCTGTGAAACTCAGATATATCTAGATTTACGAAATTTGAGTGGATTCGGATTTCTGGAGAACCAAACCTCACATCTCTAATGTTGACATTATGGTGTCAACATTCAGAATGTCGACACCATAACCTACTGTACTGAACCCGTGGGTCCATCTTCCAATAGGTCCCAGTGAAGTGGGAAGATAACTGTAACTAGGCCTATGTGGGCATTGACTGTATCTCATTTAATGGGACCACCAGTTGTAGATACAAAGCTAAACTATACATTTAAAACTTGTGCCGTGAGACTTGGCTCATCCCGCGTGTAGCACTATGCGCCTGGGCTCGCTGATGTTCCATTAATAGACAACAATGATTTTGTCTGTGTGGATCACTAATGAAATACAGCCTCTTCTAAAGACAACAGAGTGCAATGTGTTAGGGCAAAGGGTCCTTCTTCCCCCATTAACTTCAATTACAGGCTGCAGGTGAAATTTGAAAGTCAGATAAATAACATCATTCAGAAGCTCAAGCAGCCCAAACCGATTATGTCAGAAGAGACTTTAGCTCTTTCATTTCACATCCAAGCCTCATTCACAAAGAAGTCGTTTTCCAAGTATCAGGCAAGAACACTTAGCCAATGAGCCAAAACCGCTTTGTCTGGATTAAAAAAAAAAAAAAAAGTTTAAAGTGTATTTCCTAGTGGTAATTTAGGTATTTACTAAAGTAGGAATACTGAGCTGTTGCGTTATAGGTTTAATAAAATGCATCGCTGCCTGCACAGTGACAGTGGAGGTCATTTACGGAGTGCACTGGAAGTGCACTGCAACATTCTTCCATATCTTACTGTGGTACTCAATGCCCAGCACACTTTAAGGAGAACATCTCAAGAGGGTAGGTGCCACCTCAATATAGGTGCTCACAGGGTTTCAGGGAAGTAAAAAAAACTCTTAAGAGGTGCTGTGAAAATGTGTAATCATATTATTTTATGTGTTCTCCCAAAACACTACTCCAGAGTTTCCCATACTTTGTCATTATACAGATGTCCAGGTTTTAAGGCTACCCATACTTAAGTAGATGGTTCAGTCAAATTGAGGTATTAATTAAGTCACCTGTGCTCAAGCATGGATATTCATAAAACCTGGACTGTAATGGCAGAATTTGGGAAACTCTGCACTACTCATTATGGCCTTGTTTATGGTTCTAATAATGTGTGAGGGTGATGGCCTTTAGGACTGTCAATTACATGGGAAGCTTTTTATTACATTGCTCATTGCGTGCCCAGAAATATAAGTTTCTGCCAAGGTGCAACATGAAGGGGCGAAGCATTCCATCAGAAGTACAGTATAAAATCAGTAGGCCGCCAGCTCCTTTCTGGTGTACGAGGATGAGTTATATCACTGGTGCCTCTTGCATTGATAGCCTGCATTTGTGAATAATAAAACACACCGAACAGTCTGGCGCTAATTAAATATTAAGTAACGATGGTTCAAGGGTTAAGACACAATTATTGTGCTAAAAAATATATATTCATATATCATTTCTGACTGCCGCTTCAAAGCAAGGTGGGCAATACAGAATACCCACAAAAGAACAAAAATAATAAGACAATAACCTGAAGCGCTGTCAAGAATTTATTATGCAATCACATATCATAAATACAAAGTAAGCAATATAAACAATTTAAGAACAAATGACAATAATAAACATATACAAAAAACAATAATATAATAATAAAACATAAAAATTTGATAAGTGCATCATAGTTAGCAGCGTGGATACTAATTATGCTTTTTTATCCTTTATATTGTATCTAAGTAATCCTTTGTGCCCTATAGACCACAGATCCTAGGATTTTGCCAAGTTATTGTGTAGCAATTACAGCTGGATACAATGTGTCTCTCCCCAGGAGTTCTAGGTCTCAGACTTATTCTGACCAGGTAAAACAAGCTTCCATAATTCCCTAAATTATATCGGGAGAATGCTGTTTTTCTTAGGGGTGCTATTGCACAGGTAATTTGCTCCTTTTTGTCTTCACTCAATCCCTTTATTATATATACATAAATGTAAAAGGAAGTTTTTCGGGGAGAGACTAGACCGGCAATTGACTAATATTAGTCTTAGCATCTCACTGCTTCTTTATATGCCCGTGATCAGCAGCACTGCAGCTGTAGTGTCCGTTCTACAGCGGATCGAGTTTGTAGGGTGTCACTACAAGGGAGGTTTATTCATTTGCACCAGAACAACGCATTTCTCCACCTATCAGATCAGCGACTTCCTCAGGAAACAGTCATCCATTTGGGACCTACTCACTGGTTTACATAGTAGCCGCGCTTACAAGCATTATCCTATGTCCATTGTGCCATTAGCATATGATCATTACCATCTGTATATTCAATATTTTTTTTTATATATATATTTCTGCACATATAATCATTATCTAGTGCATACTATATTTATTGTCATCCGGGTGTAAGGTTTTTATTTTTGCACTTGAAGATTGTGCCATATATATGTATATGTAGCACATTTGTGACACTAACCAGAATCTAGGACATTCAGGTCAATCATGGATAAAATTATGGGCCTGATTCAGACCCTCTCGCAAGCGGCCGCTCGGTCGGAGCGAGCAATGTTTTTCAATTGCGCATGCGTACGCTTCGTATTGCGTATGCATGAACTGGTACGAGCGATGGGGAAACTCTCGCTCACAAAGCATAAACAGCCTAGCTGAATGAGTGACAGGTCAAGCCATTTGTGGGTGGTAACAGGGTCAGGCCACTGGAAACGGAATGGAAGTGCGAACACAGGCGTGCCTGAGAAATTCAACGCCATTTCAGAGGCGTGCATAATTACCAGCCACCGTCACTTGCTTGAAATCTACACGGAAGTGCTCGCAGTGTTTGTGGCAGGGTATAGTCAACCTCAAGCGCTGCGATCGCATCTGATGGTGCTCGATGTACCAATGGTTTCTTGCACCTCCTGGAGATGACGTACGCAATTGGGCGTATTAAGACAGGCTGGTGGGCGTCTACAAACAAAAAGTGATCGCTCGCCAGTACATAGTGGGAGTGCTTTTGACTTGCCCTGCGAGCGGCTGCCTTGACGTCACTTAGCCGAATTTACATAAACTGGGAGCGAGCGAGCGCATCTAGCAAACGGGTGTGAATCAGGCCCTATGTCTCTAATCAAAGGTGCATGTTACAAATTGCTAAACAGTACCATTAAAAAAATATAATAAACATAAATAAGAAAATATACAATATATACCGTATACATACAGTATATATTAAATATATATATATACACTGTAAAATATACAGTATACATATATATATATATACATATTCCCTTATACTATTCCTGATACCATTGTATATATATAACAATCTGCAATGTCATCATAAAAGGAAAGAATGAAAAAAGCAGAAAAAAATGCATTTTTCTTCATATATAGAGACAGTCACACATATTCTCAACGTGTGATGTTGTCTCCAAAAAAATTATTTTATTTTTCATTTAAATACCATAATAACCATACATACAGTGTATATATATATATATATATATATATATATATATATATATATATATTATATACACAGAGTACAGACATGAAAAAATTATAATAATCCAATAGTTGACAAAATTAAATAAATACAGTCTAATTGTGCCAAATGTGTTTCCCCATACATGGCCATCAGGTCCAAAAATCAGCAAGCCCACCACTACCCACCTAAAATCATACAATAAAATAATAATAAAAAAATGTAAAATAGAAAAAAAAAAAAAAAAAATTAAGATAAAAGGGTATTTATAGGGACCTAATTTCCAAAAACCATAATCCAAACTTCACATATAAATGATAAGCACAGTGTAGTGCTCACATCACATAGATCATCAGTCGAGATATATTTAAACGCAGATCGACAGTCATATGGGAGCACACCACAGTATCCATGCTTAGTTGATCCCGATCAAGGAGAGGAATATAATAAAATATGATTATTCACACACAAACACACACACACACATATTATGTATACAGTATATATATATATATATATATATATATATCATACTTGCCTACCCTCCCGATTTGGTCGGGAGCCTTCCGAAGATCGGGTGCCGCTCCCGACCTCCCGGGAAGGCAGGCAATCCTCCCGGTTTAGGGTTCCCAGGGGGGACTTAGGGTTAGGAACCACCCCCGGGAGATTAGGTTTAGGCTAGGGAGAGGGAGGGTTAGGGTTAGGCACCCCCGGGGGGAGGTTAGGATTAGGCACCCCCATGGGGGACTTAGGTTTAGGCGGCGGGGAAGGGGGAGGTTAGGGTTAGGCACTGGGGGGAAGGTTAGGGTTAGGGGAGGGAATTAGGTTAGTGAATACTTACCTTAGGGATGATCGAGATTTTCACCCATGTTGGGCAGCCGCTGTCGGGATTCTAACCGCCAGACTTGCGTCCGGCGGTAAATCATACCGATTCCCCAAGATTATATAGGCAGATTTTAAATTACAAAATCCTCTTATTTAAAATTTTTCTTTAGATGTAAATTAATAAAATTGTATTGTTTTTCTTTCTGTAAGCTTACAGATTATACATTCATTTTTACCATATCTATAGTGTCAACATGGGCTAAGCTCTGTCCCGTCAAGAAAAAAAAATATCGGCTTCCACTAGTCCATCGACGGCAGAGAATCATTGGTTCTCTGCCATCGATGGTAAAAATATTCAACATCGGTTATAAACCATCGATAATTTACCATCCCTAGCAGCAAGTGTTTAGGATGACTGTAGTGAGTAAAGTCACACTTCTCCAGCTCTCCAGAATAATGTGGTGATGTGCACACAGACCACTTTACATGGTGTCAGATGTCCGGCTGTGATGGCAGAAGGTCTCTGACGAATAGATCAGTTGATTTTCGATGATGCAACGCTGATGCATGGCTTAACTTAAGGAAGAAATGGCATGTATATAAGATATACATTGGTTTATTGCTTCTAACCCTTAACAACCTTGTTAAGATTACTTAACTTAAATATATATAAATAACGACACAGACAACAAGAGCTTGGCTAAAAAGGTCACAGATTTTATTTATAACTAATTCATTAATTAACCTAACCAGGGTGGCAAGAGACGCTGCAGACTCAGTTCTAGCTTTCACCTCACTCAAGTACTCGGGGAACGACTGAAACGTCCCCCCCTCAAGATGCACTAACGATGTGAGAGTCCCACTTCCCTCCTGGGCCAATCCGAGGTGCTTGTGTACAAAAGCGCCCGGGTCCCCCCGCACGGAGAAGGACAAATTCGCCAAGTTCTTCGAAGGCAAGTGCCCCAACAAAGTTATCTTGTGCCCCATAAAGCCACTGAGCTGCAGCGTACTCCTGCCAAAGCCAGACTCCAAAGGAAACTGGCCCGCCACCCAAAACGACCTAAACCCAGAATCACAAATCCTTATTGCACACACAGACCCAGGCCACTAAGATGCCTTCTGACCAGATGTAAAATACCACGTTGGATCACCAACAAAAAGCTATGACACAGAACCAAGCTACCCAGCGACACAGCATAACTGGTTACTGACACATTCACCCTATCTTCAACACACCATGCTTATGCGCCACTCTCCAAGTCAAAACGAGGCACCATTTTAGACCAAACAAACCTCCCTTCCGGTCTTTATTGCAACAAACCTCTCACCACGAACAATCAACTCTATACCTTTCAGCTGCACCACGTCATTTCTCCCAACAGGCAACCCCACTCACCAAGCACACCCAATGTATCCACCAAGGACACAGCAAATCGAGCATGAAACACGAAGCCAAACCTCGCACAACCTTCTGCTACCTGTCACCCATAAAAACAACACAACTGGCGCATAACCAAACCATGTCGCTCCAGCCCAAATTATAAGAGTGGCCCACAAGCCAACCATACTGTCAACTGCAGCAAATTCCTGTGAAAATCAAAATTCCGCACCTCACCAAACCCAACCATCCCGACACAACTTTGAGAAGAACACATAGCAACTACCTAGCAGGGATGCAGAAGAGGGGAAACAAGTAACCCGAGTGAAGAGGAAAAACTAAAAAACCTACCCGTGAACCAACTTGGGTCAGATCAAGGCTCTCGGGAGGAAAAATTTAAAAATCCCTTCACAACCCACTACTTGCTGAAGACGTTCAATGATTGGCTGGTAAACAACATTTCAGGTTGGCGCCAGATGCGCAACTACTACTTATCACAACATATAAGTCTTGTAGTCAGCTGACTTTAGTTTCAACGCCCTAAAATCTGCAAGTACGCGAGAGATTGCCCCCTTAAATGCTGCACCAATAGCTGCCCCAATTGGAAAGAAAATGAGTACCAAAACCTGAAGCATACGAACCTCACCCAACTAAACTCCATCCAAACTGTAGCGACTGAAATTTGTAAAGCAGTATAAAATCAGGATGTAAACCACCATTGCGTCCCTCCAGCAGGGCGCCACCTTTATAATCCACCGAAAGGTGTACCGGACAAATAAACCTCAGGGTATTGAGAAAAGAAAACTATCTACCTTTTGCAGGAGAAAAACACTGACTAAATTGTAAATGCGATAATCAGATGATGTGTGTAAAAAGGAGGCCCCCATACCTGCTCCACCCTATATAATACATGACAGTCTCATCTGACCCCGTGATCTCCTAGGACGAAATCTTTAAAACAAAAGCCTTGACGATGAAGATGCCTTATTGACAGCCACCAACTCTCTCCACCTAAAACGCCCCAAAATTTGCAGCCAAAAGGGACAAATGGAAAAAAGAGGCCTCAATCCCATCAGAAATCACCTGACCCATAAAACAAGCAACACTTTTAAAAGGTGCATGACAATAGGACGCCGGGGGACGGCGCTTCACCCAACCCGTTATAGCATAGCAACAATAAGTGACTGGGTTGGGTCATGACTACCTTCAAGCTTACCTTAGAATGAGATCCCCGCTATCGCCGCCACCATGCTGTCCTTGGACCGACCCTGCTACTAATGGTTCCAAACAAAGGAGCAAAGCAAATATTCTAAGACTTACCCTCCGAAGATGGCTGAGCACTATAAGCTCGTCAAGCCCACCAGGCAGGCTACTACATCCGTAGTGTCAATGTGACAAGAGGCCGCAGCGCCAGCTGTATGTTAAAATCTAAAAGTTCGATCCCGAAAAGCACAAAATTAAATGACGCAGCAATGCAAAACGAAAATTGCAGACGCGCTTTGGTTGTTGATGGCATGGGCTAAACCCAATTTTTGTTGCACTAGGAATTAACAAGACGAAAACTCAGTCGCACAGACCAGAGAACAACGACCATGACAATTGGGAACAGCTCTGAACAGCAACAAATAACTTGTTAGACCCACCTCATGCCAAACCCGAATACAAGTAGCCGCGCAGAAAATCCCCATCAAAAATAGAGGCCAAAAACCCGGATGAGCCAGCCACACTGCTGAACAGTTGCCTCGACAATTTGCCACTGAAGGCCAAGGCCAAATGCGATCGCCATTAAATTGCACCAGAAACCTGGCCCAACTACGGAGTGCCTCATTGCCATCTGCCGACAAACGAACATAAATGATGAGGCTGGCTCTCCCTGGTATTGGCCAACTCCCCGTCCTAGATACAACTCAAACTATGGGAAGCTATAGAAAGCTAAGTTAAAGGAGCCCATCAACTAACTACTCACACTCACTACAGACTGTGCCAACCGTAAATTAACCCGCAGCATGACCAAGCAACTAAACAAACCTAGTCCCTAACAAACGACCTCCTCCTATCACAACCAACTCGATCCCCAAATGACAAACAGTAAACGCAACCCATCATCATGTCATATGTACCTTGAACCCCCAAAACGTAAAAGGTGCCTGCACAGAGAAGAGGAGGTCCGAACCGACATCACGCCTTCCTGAACCTATGAAGAGAAAATCTACCAGATCATGCGCTACACCAAACTATCCAATGCCGGCCTGAACACACCATTGCCAAAGAAAACCGCACAGCCTGAAGGCAAACATTGTTTACCAAAACCCCCGAAAACCACTGAAACCCCATGAATGTAACAGCCTTGTAGTCCAGACCACAAAATAAAAACCGACCCAGAATCCACAACCAAAATTCGACAAAATGGAGAAACTGTTTTGAAGGACCTACGGTGATGGCATAATTAACGGGACTCTACAATGTCTAGGAGAAATGCCGACACAACTTTGTTGCACTAATCGGAAACTAACATGCCACCTGTGTGGGAACCACCCCAATGGAGAGGTTCAGAGATCCTGCAAGGGGGAACAAGGAAAAGGAACCTACATCCACTCCCGCAACACCTCTGCTCCAACCTAGGCCTGCAAATTCAGTAATAAACCCTGACCGAGCGTAAGCTACGGGGTGCCCTAATCAGCAGCGACTCAACTAACGTCCGAAAGCAAGCCGAATGAAAAACCCCGCAACCACAACAAAATTTCTACGACCAGGTTAGCTATAACCACAGAAAAAGTAGCCAAACAACGGTGGCTAAGTCTTAACTGACTTCCTTGGACCTAACACGTCGGGAGCTAAGCCCAGCGTATCGTTGGCAATCCTAGGCCCTGAGCTCGCCCACACAGAGGCGCCAGGAGAGGTCAAACGACAGCCCGACCCCCGAGAGAAACGGGAATCATAACTGGCGACCATCTGCCTCCCGCCACCTCCGTACACTAGGCTTATCAGTAGAATAAGCTCTGTGGGGCAACCCCGTAACCAAGAAGGGTTGACGCTACTGCGACCAAATCTAAGCCTCTTTAACTCCCAAAAGGCATACCACCCAAACATCATAGTTTCGTCCGAACTGGCTATCAAACTCCACCATGCCAAATATGAACCGGACAAACATGTAACGCACCAAACAGATGTATCAATAAAATACCCATGTTCCTCAGCCCGCTCACCCAATAGCATTAGGTGAAGACAAGCATGCATTTAAGCCATTTATTGCATTCAAAAATTTTGTCTCCCCAAAGCGTTCGTCTTCTTAGCCTGAATCCCCTTACTACATCACATAAGTGAGCGAGCAAAATTCTACAAATTTACCTTTGCGGCTCTTTCCTCGCTGAAATGCAACCGCGCAGAAAAACTGATTTCGCACAATGTAAAGTTTCCTTTATATTAACCTCTATATCCCTATAACCCCTATAGCCTTCCTATCATTATCACCTAACCTCTTAAATAAATACCAACGCCGTGTGACCTTCTTGCCATTTTACGCGGGCGCACCAGGTAACGAAAAATGAGAGTAAAATGAAGTCAGCAAAATAAAATCGTGAAACAATCATTCACCAGCACCAGGTGGTCCCAAAATCTCCTCCACAAGGCTTTCACATGGAGGAGCCGCCGTCTCGACTGCTGGGGCCGCCTTGACATGCACAGGGTCATCAGCCGATCAAGTCCGGGGGACATGTGAGGAAAAAGCAAAGGAGGCACTGCTGAGGAAGCGGGGATGTATAGAGGAGTGAGAGGCTGGAATGGGCGAAAGAGGTGGAAAAAAAAAGAGGGAATGTGTTTTGTGTTGAAGAGACAGTAAAAGGGATACAGAGAAAAATTGGTGGGTGTGGTAAGGAGGGGAGCAGACCAGAATATGACAGATGAATATAGGAAGGGAACGCGAAAGCCCCCTGCACAGCGTGAAAAAGGGGTGAGGTGAGGTGAATGAGGGGTGGCGGTGACAGAGCCATGCAGGGGGGGTGAAGAGATAAAAGCTGCCAGAGGCATATGACCGTGAAACAAAGTGCTTGTGGGGTAAGCCAAGGGTGGCCGGATGCTGCACATTATGAGCGGTGCTGAAGAGCACCACTCTACAAAATGGCCGGCGTGGTGTTAAAATGGCCGCCGGGCCCGCCGTTAGGGCAGGGCGCCGGGACCACCAGAGATGGTTAGAGGCCAAGCCGCAACGTCCGTGCTGCGCAATGGCGCAAGCCACCAGAGGAGGCAGAGGGGTACCACGCAGAGTGCGCAGCGGGAGCCGTGGCAGTGGGAACTCTCACTGGCGCAGCGGGCAAATGAGCTGACAGGGTTGCGGAGTCGGAAGACCGCACAGCCCTGGAGGAAACAAGAGCAGGTAAGGAAGGAGGGAGGTTGGCCCATGAGTGCACCATGGGAGCCCGGGCAGCAGGTGCTCCCGCTGGTGCGGCGGGGAACAATTAAGCTGACGGGGCTGCAGAGTCAGAAGACCGCACAGCCCCAGAGAAGCCAGAGCAGTTAAGGGAGGAGGGGGGGTGTACCATGAAGGAGATAAGATGGTAAACTAGGTAAGGAGGAGGGGGGGCGGGCGGGTAGCGTGGCAGGGGTGTAGTGGTATGAAAGGGAATGCACTGAGGTGCAATTAAAAAGGGGGAGAGAAAGAAAGGCATGGTAAAAGGTGGAATACAAAGTGGACAGCCTATATGAAAGACAAAGCTACTCAGCCTGATCCTGTTTCAAAGATCCATAACCAAAGAGGCTGTCTTCATGCAAACGAGCCAATATATCCTGATAAAACGACCACTCCCTCAAGCAATATCATTGGCTCAAATGTCTGACCAGCCAGCACTAGAAACTGCCCAGCAACAAGGTTGTCATAAACAGCCATACAGCAAAACACCAGTAATCTTACATATTCTCACGCTTATCCAGCCTTTGCCTACTATTTCTGTGAAGTACTCAAAGAAATGTGATTTTGGTGCATTAGCACATGAGCTCATCAGGGACAGGATTGCGTGTGGAACTCACAGTGATGTTCGTGTACATTTATTACGTGAGAAGGAATGAACACAGGACACTGCTATACACACATGCATGCTGCATGAGCAGTCCAATAAAAGTGCAAGGGAGTTTAAAAGACAGTCCGATGTATGCGACCTCCAGCAACATGTGCAGCAACAAACATGCCGTGTGAATTGCGGCGGTCACCATTCCCATGAAAGCCACAAATGTACAGCTTTCCATAAATGCTGCAATGCATGTGGCCAACAAAATAATTTGACATGCTTGTGCATGTTTCAGCGGCCCACCGCACCGATTTCACACTGTGGACCCTCCGCCAGAAAACACACCAGACGCCAGTCTTTGCTGCAAGAGTATTGACCGCAGAACCGCAAAGAGTGAAATATTTACCACCAAAATAGATAAGGGGACAAATAATGTCATCAAAGTAAAAAGTAACACTGGTGCCAAGTGTAATGTCATGTCATGTAAACTTTTACTCCAGGGCACAAACCCCAAAACACCTATATTGACTGCTGTCAATCTAATTGTTTACAGTGCCCAGGTATTCAAGACCATGGGAGTGGCCATGCTGCAATCCACAAATGTCCCGCAGCAGTGTCATATAGTGGACAGTAATGTCAAACCCCTCCAAGGTTTGCTGGACAGCATAAAACTGGGGTTAATAACTTTAAGGGGTCTAGTTACTAAGCAGTGTTATGAGACAGAGTGAAAAGTGATAAGTCTGTGATAAGGTGCCAGCCAATCAGCTCCCAAGGGGGTAGCCGTCCGGCAGTGCCACCAGCAGCCAAGGGGTGGATCAGGCCAGAACTAGCGGCGGTTCAGCCACTGCTAGTCCCCCCGGGCCCCACAAGCGTAGGGCAGACCGCAGTGACAGCGGTATGCCCTACGCAGTAACAAACACACAGCTGCCAGCGGCGGCTGTGTGTTTTTCATAGCAGCCAGCCAATGAGAGTCACACAGACTCTCATTGGCTGCTGCAGCCACGGAGGGAGCCGGCTGGAGCTCAATCATGAGCTCCATCTTCCGGCTCCCACCGTAGCGAGTGATGGGAGAGACGTCATGACGTCTCTCCCATACTGCAGAGCGGGCCGGGAAGCGCGGACAGCGGCGGTTGTCGGCAGTAGCCGGGAACAGGTAAGTTGTGTTTTTATTTTTTTTTGTTTCTGTATGTTTTTTTTCTGGCACTGCAGAGGGAGGGAGGAGGGGGGGTGGCTGCTACTTGGGGCACTGTAAAGGGGGTGGCTGCTACTTGGGGCACTGTGAACGGGGTGGCCGCTACTTGGGGCACTGTAAAGGGGGTGGCTGCTACAGGGGACACTGTAAAAGGGGTGGCTGCTACTGGGGGCAATGTAGCATAAGGGGGATTACTACTGGGGGCAATGCATAGGCGGACTACTACTGGGGGCAATGCATAGGGGGGATTACTACTGGGGGCAATGCATAATGGGGGACTTCTACTGGAGAAACTGTATGGGGAAGATGGCCGCTACTGGGGGCAATGCATAGGGGGGAATACTACAGGGGCACTGCCTGAAATTATGGGGGGAGGGGGGCACCAGTCCATTACATTGCCAGGGGCGCTCGGATCCCTAGATACAAATCTGCTCCCAACTGTCAGTTTTCAAACACAGCCTGTGAGATGACAGTTGGGAGCTGATTGGCTGGCACCAGTGGCGTAACTAGGGCAGGGCGAGCGGGGTACGTGCCCTGGGTGCCATTGGACCGGCAGCGCGTGGGGGGCGCCGCTAGCCATGGTACCGGCCCGCCTGCCCTAGTTAGCCAGTGTAGCGCTGACCGCAATGAGCACTTGCCCAATAGCGCTAGGAGGCGGGCTCAGGCTGTGCATAACACACGCATCGCCGCCAGCGCTGGCGGCGATGCATGTGTTAAACAGCAGCCAATGAGAGTCAGATAGACTCTCATTGACTGCTGCAACACCCACTGCAAGAGCCGGGCTTCCATCTGGCTCCTGCAGTGGGTAATGGGACAGACGTCATGACGTCTGTCCCATAATGCTGAGCGCGCCAGCCTGGGAGTACTGGCGGGCGGCGGCGGTGGGAGCGGTGTCGTGGACCGGAGCAGCAGCAGCAGCGTGGATTCAGGTATGTATATTTCTATATATATATATATATATATATATATATATATATATATATTTTTTTAACCTATCTGCACTACTGGGGGCACAACGAGGGAGAGGGGTGGCTACTACTGGGGGGACCTCTACTGGGGGTGGGGGCACAATGGGGGAGGGGGGTGGCTACTACTGGGGGGACCTCTGCTGGGGGTGGGGGCACAACGGGGGAGGGGTGGCTACTACTGGGGGCACCATTATTGGGAGGACCTCTCTGGGGGGCTACTACGGGGGGCACTTATTCGGGAGGGGGAACCTCTACTGGGGACTACTACTTGGGGGGGGAACTACCACAGGGGACATTATAAAAGGGGCCTACTACTAGAAGCACTGCACTCGGGGGACCACTACTGGGGGCAATAATAGGAAGGGCCACTACAGGGGGCACTGGATAGGGGGATCACTAGTGGATGCCTGCATAAGGGAGCCACTACTGGGAAAACTGCATGGGGGGGACTACTGCTGGGGGCACCATATAAAGGGCACTGCATAGGGGGGGGACTACTACTGGGGGCACTGCATTTGGGGGGCCACTACTGGGGGTACTGAGTAAGGGGAACTAATTGGGGACTGTATAAGGGGGACCACTACTGGGGATATTGTATAAGGGGCACTACTGTGGTCCTGCATAAGAGGGACCACAACTGCATACTGGGGGTACTGTATAAGGGGTACTACTGGGGTTAAGGTGCATATGGATAGGAATGTTCAGTGTGAAAATAAAGGGGTATGTCATGTTGACACGCCCCATTTTTAAGTGACCACGCCCATTTTTTTGCCGCGTGCGCCGAAGGTGCGTTCACATCGGGAGGGGGGAGCTCCCTTTTCAAATTTGCCCTGGGCTCCAAATACCCTAGTTACGCCACTGGCTGGCACCTTATCACAGACTTATCACTTTTCACTCTGTCTCATAACACTGCTTAGTAACTAGACCCCTAAGTGCTGATGTACAAGTCATTAAACAGGATGTTCCAGAGTTAAAATAATTTGCTTATCTGTTTCATTGTATTACCACAGGAAAACTCCCAGTCACATATCACATGCATTTAGCTGAATCTGTTTCTCTCACAGTATGTGCTCCCAGACTTATGCCTCTCGCCATTAAGGACAAAGTGATAGCAGAGTTAAATCGCAGACAGCATCAAGTGTCATTGCTCCAGTGGTAGAAGCCACCTCATTGGTGTTGGCTATGTTTGCTGCAGTAAAAAAAAGATGGTTCGTTAAGCATCTACATTACCCTGTGCATCTGAACAAAGCTCTTATGAGACTGCATCACCCCCTCTGAACTGTTGAGCAAGTAATAGCTGATATGCCAAATTGCAAAGCTATTTACCAGTCTGGATGCCAAATGGGATACTGGCAAATCACAATGGACAAAGAATTAGCCATGCTCACCACATTCATGACACCTGTGGGCAGGTATGCCTTCATCCGAATGCCCTATAGCACATGCACTGGCAGTAAAGTATTCCAATGTTGCATTGAGCATCGAAGGATACCCTTGTGAGATCATTGTGTAGGACATCCTCATTTGGGGTCACATCATGGAAGGACGCGTCATGCACCTCTGCAAGGTCCTCAAAAAAATTTGTGAAATCAACAGGCAATTAAAACCTGACAAGTGTTGTTTCAGAGTAAGCGTGTGTTTTTCATCTCCTAAATTCAGAGGGTGTTGAGCTACTCTAGATCCTGCCAAGACACAGGGTATCCAACACATGCCTACCCCCACAAATAAATTCTGCAGCTCTTTTTGGGTATAAACAACTATATTTCAAATTGTCTGCCACGAAACAGTAAGGTTACAGCCCCGCTCCACTAGCTTTTGCACAGCAACGTTGAATGGTGTTGGTTGGACTGCCATGCTGCTGCCATTTCTCACCTCAAGGCTATACTCACTTCCAGCCCAGTGCTCCATTTTATTATGTACATGTTCCTGTTGTGATCTCTGCCGATGCCTCCCAGCATGGTCTTGGTGCTGTCTCTCTGCAGCGTAACAAACCTATCCCAACGATTTTGCTTCCAGGGTTGTGTTATTCTCAGATTGAAAAGGAACTGTTGGCTCTAGTCTTTTCATGTCTATAGTTTCACAAGCTCATCTATGGACGTCCTGTACTGGATGAAACAGACCACCAACTCCTGATAACCATTATCTGCAATCCCCTGCGTACTGCCCAGGCACAGATTCAATGTTTCATGCTGATACCTCAAGGGTACCATCTGGATGTGGTGTACAAACACCACATCCAGAGGGAAAGGACCTCCATCAGGGGTGTATTTATAATGGCACACGAGCCCCTGGGTCCAGGGGAGCTGGCACCGCACAACCTGCACCCATACTTTTATTTTCATACTTACTTCTCCGATGTCCCACGGAGTAGTACTATAGAAAACACCTGGAAAATTGCCACCGCGGCTAGTGTTTCGGTGTTTTGCGCATATGCAGTAGGAAATCACCAGGAAAATGTCTGCCACGGCATTTTCCCGGTGAACTCCACATGCGCAGTAGACTCCAGGCACACTCTAGTGCCCGGAGTCTACTGTTGCTGTCAGTTTGCTGCCGGCAGCCGGGGAGAGAGGAGGGGGCCCCAGACGGGTAGTGAACGGGGGCCCCCTCCTCTCTTAATACGCCTCTGATCTCCATGTTGCTGATGCTTTATCACATGCTCACCTCCTGGACTCAGGTGTCCCTGATGCTGATGATGACCTGGATGACATGGAGTGTGATTGATGTCCTCTCCTCCAGGCACTGTCACGAATCGGGGTCTTAGCCCCACTTACAAAACCCAGCGCTGCCACATATTTGTGCTCCTCATATCTCCAGTGGCTCAGTGACAAACCACTCTCTCCACAGCACATGTGTAAAAAAACAAGCCGGCTGCATGGGCACAGCCATGTTGGATTTCTCCATGTGACTCCCCAGTCCAATCCCTGTGCTGCAGCCATGCTCACATGATCCGGGCAGCCTATGGACTCACACTACTGCCTATTTAAACCCCTTCAGGAGTACAGCACTTTGCCAGAGCAACATCTTCCTGAGATAGTTCCTGATCTGATTCCCAGACATCAGTAATTCTGGTGCTTTTCTGGTTGTTACTTTTGTGACTTATTGTTTGAACATGTACATTATACCATCTGTATCCTGCTGAGGAGACTCCTGTTATCTACCAGTGATACTGTATCAGCAATTCCTATTATCCAGTGTTCCTAGTCTGCACCTGCTATTACCATCTACAGCGGTTGCTTCAGGAGTCCCACTGCATCAAGTAGTTTGCTGGACTACTGTTCTGGCTGATATCCATAGGTCAGTTCTGGGATTGGTTTCTCCTGTTTTGATCCTGAGTGTCAAGGTCCGGTTCCAGGACTAAGGTGGGCTGCGATCGCCGAGGTTGTCGGCTTGATCAGCTTGGGTCTCAGGGTATCGCACCTCCGTTTTCAGTTTCTGAGTTCTGGATGGTGATTCCGGTTCCAGGTTTGTGATCAGTGTGTGGGTACCATTCAACCTCTTGTTTGTTCACCGTGAGTTCCTTCATATCTGTCACTGTTCCTGAGTTCTGAGTCTTTAAGCTTCAGTTTCAGTTCTATGCAGTGGTGTCACAAGGGGGGGGTGCGGGCCGCACCTGGGTGTCACCCGCTGAGGGGTGACACCAAAGTGCCGATTCCTCGTAAGTATCAGGAGCCTGGTGCTGCACTGTAACATTATGTGCAACACTCAGCTCCTGACACAGTGAGGGAGCTGGCACTGCACATAGACTGGTCCCCGGGGGCAGTCTGCATCTGCCGAGTGAGTAAGATAGGATTCGGGTCGTGAGGCTATGCCCCCTACCCGCGAGGCCATGTCCTGCCAGCGAGGCCAAATCCTCTTTTGCCGTTGCCGCGTGCACTACAATCCGATTCCAGCAGGTTTGTCTGAGTTCTTTGTGCAAATTCCAGTTCAGAGTGCCACCCCACGTTGTTGGGACAGCCATTAACGTCTGAGGTTTCTGCTATTAGTCCATATCCACTCCATAAACAGATCTCTTGTCAAATGTCACTAATATAGCAATGGTTATCCATGTCCTGCATTGTATTGTAAGTCAATGGTTACTTTTTTGTCTATGTACTTTGTAAGGTGCTGCGGAACATTTGTGGCGCCATATAGATAAATGATAATAATAATAATAATAATAATAATAATAATAAATAATCTCCTAGCTTCACCTACACTCCAATGTCAGCTGACCCCAAGGGTCCCAAGACAGATCTCAAACCCGCAATCCCCGTGACAGGCACATTCCAGGAGCTCTGTGATGTGACACTCAGGGATGAGCTCTGCCTACGGTTGTCTTGTGTTGTCCTGCATGGCTGGCCATCTTCCTGCAGGGAATTGTCTGTGACAGTGACATGTCTTTCTTCGCCTTCCACGATTAATTAACCCTCTCAGATGGCATCCTCCTGAATGGTCAGCATTTATTGATACTTCATGTTTTCTATGCTCAGCAGGCCCATCAGGGGCACCCTGGGCATTAGGCCACCATATGGCCTGGACACAGGGGCCCTTGTGCACCGCACACCTTGCACCCATTCTAAATACGCACCTGTCTGGCCCTTTGGCAGAGTTTACTGCGCATGCCTCAGGGAAAATAGCGCGGCTGCCATTTTCCCAGCGATTTTTCTACTGCACATGCGCAAATCACCGGGGAAATGACTGCCGCACCATTTTCTCGGTGATTTGTGCACTGCTGCTGCTGCAGACCTCCAGAGAGATAGGTATTAAAGAACATGAGTGCAGCGTGTGCGGTGTGGACCTCGACCCAGGGTCCTGCGTACACCACACTCCCTGCATCCATTATAGATACCACACTGTAAATGGAGCATTACCGCAGTACTGCTGTTGAGACTATGGGGGTCTATTTACTAAGCAGTGTTAGGAGACAGAGTGAAAAGTGATAAGGTGCCAGCCAATCAGCTCCCAACTGTCATCTCACAGGCTGTGTTTGAAAAATGACAGTTGAGAGCTGATTGGCTGGCACCTTATTCACTCTGTCTCCTAACACTGCTTAGTAAATAGACCCCTATCTCTGATTTCTGTTGCTATATCCCCTTCTTAATCAGCCCTTATGATCTTTCAGAGGATTAGCTACAATTGTAATTTTATAGATTGGCCTCATAGAGTGAGATCTGTACCTTATTTTTAATTGAACTTTTAGAGTATATTAAAAGCTTGGGTGAAGAGATCTTATTTACTCCTCCATCGCCCAATTTACAGAAGAGGTGTTTTCATTAGCACACAATACTAAAGAGTAATTTTGACATTTGTCACCCGCAGTGCAGGTTCGATTTGCTCCTGTGTTGGAGCGACTACACCCAGTTGTGTGCATTGTGTATACTTGATTTGTTAAAACTGAGGTTTCTGTTAGGGGAATCGGTAATCGGTAATACCGTCGGCTGCATGGCCGGCAGTTTGAATTCCGGCAGCGCCAGGCCGACAGAGGAACAGATCCCGGCAGCAGCAGCCCGACAGCGCTGGAAATCCCGATCGTCCCCAGGGAAGTTCAAACTAACCTAACCTATCCCCCTAACCCTAACCCTCCCTTAGGGGTGCCTAACCCTAACCTCCCCCCCCAAGTGACTAACCCTAATCCCCCCTCTAAGTGCCTAAACCTAACCACCCCCTTCCCTGCTGCCTAAACCTAAGTCCCCCTGGGGGCGCCTAATCCTAACCTCCCCCCGGGGGTGCTTAACCGTAACACTCCCTCCCCCTAGCCTAACCCTAACCTCCCGGGGGGTGCCTTACCCTAAGTCCCTCCTGGGAGCCCTAAACCTAACCCCCCCGCGGCTGTCCGCTCGCGGTGCCCGGCATCCCTTTCATTGGGATGCTGGGCGCCGGTCTCCCGGCGTCGGTGAAATGAGCGGCGTCTACATCTAGACACCGGTCATTTCACCCTCACCGGGATATGACAGTCGGGAAGCTGGCTGTCGGTATAATGTCAGCTGGCTTACCGATTGCCTCCCCTGTTAGGGGTGTAACGTTTTGCATCTTCCGGTGGGAGGATTCTGAGTATCACTTGGTAAGATGTTTATTTGCAAAGCAGGATTATTTGTATGAGAAACAAAGGGTAAAGGTGGCACATTACGGGTGCCACGTGAGATTTTTCTCCCTCTAATATGTTTTGATATGGTGTACTGTATCTCTAAGCCCAGTAATAGGGCCTTGAAGTTAGGGCTGTGGCTGGGCCTGATTGGTTGCCTTTCCATGAGTTCCAGTTGGCTTGTGGCCGGCGCTATTTGAAATGCTGCTGATGCTGTGTCTCCTTGACTGGCTGGCTACGACAGGCGATTGGCCCGGTGCCAATCCGTGCTGCTGCCACCTGGGTTTACCCTCTCTGTCCGGGCCAACCTGATGGCGGCCCTGCTTGGCGCATACTGTCTCTTGGGAAAGTTGGCACATGATTGCCTGGCTATGGACTTGTGCCATATTCTCCAGAGATCACAATTGTCTTTTTCAAATATTCTGCTGCCTGTTTGATCTCTTTGGGCCTGATTTAATGGTGCACACTAAGGGCTTAATCCAGAAGTGGACGCAGTTGAGTAGAGGCTGCAACTTTTGTAATGCCGTGACCGATGGGCATCCTATTGAGACATGCAAAGACGCACTATCGGTGGATTTATAGATCGGACATTGGCCTTGATTCAGACCCGGACGCTCTGACCAGAGCGCTTGCTCTGAATCAGGGCCCACCTCCATTAAAATGGAGCGTCCTCCTGGATGCTCGTATAGCTGTGGGTCACCACCCACAGCATATACGAGCGTCCAACAAGATGGTCGCGATGGTCTTGACCATCGCGACCATCGGACTTGCGAGTGAAACCCTGTGGTCGGGTTTCTCAACCGCAAGACCAGGAGTGATTTTGGCTCTATCAGAGCCAAAATCACTCCCGCTGACATCACTAGTGATGTCAGTGGGGCCGGCTTCAGACGGTAGGCGTTCCCATTGGAACGCCTCCGTCTGGCAGGCACACCCCCGGCACGCCCACCAAAGGGGGCGTACTGTCAATCAACATCAACAGCACGCCCCCTTTGGTGCGAAACCCGGAGCGATGGAAAGTCCTTCGCTCGCCGGGTCTCGCGCATGCGCACGACGGAGCTCCCTCCGTCGTGCGCATGCGCAGTGGGGACCATCGACCCACTTGCGAGCGTACTGCCGCTCGCGAGTGGGTCTGAATGACCCCCATTGTACCTGCCTATGGCAGGTGCAGAATCCCCGTGGGCCCATGGCCGCCGGTTTCAGTGGAACTGCGTCTTTCGACACTGACAGGCCAGCAGCGTGCCCAACAGCGTAAGCCGTCCACCAGTCACTGCACAGGAACGCCCATCGAAACTGCATATATCTCCATGCAATTTTGATCTGCATCCCATGGCAATAACCATCGGTACGCATCCGCAGTGCGTCTCATGGGAGTGTTATGGGGGTGTCATTGCTAATGGTTGTAATCTCGGATGCAGAGCCACAGCCGCAGAGGCCACAGTCAGATGGAGACACTGCACCTGCTATAGGGAGGTGAAAGTGTCCATAGTGCACGTGATGGAGTGTCTTCAATCACCGGCAGTGTTGTAGCATGCAGCAACACTGAAAGTAGGCGTCTCAGTGCTCGCACGTTACGGTGCACCCTAGTACACGAGGGGGAGGCTGAAACTAGCATTGGCATAATTTCGCCACCGCTGCTCCGCAAACAGATGCAGCTGCTGCAGCGAATACGCACATCTCTGAATTTTGGGCTAAACAATTGCTTACATAATGAGAGAGAGGTAGTTGTCATTGGCATTGCTCCACCGAGACAATATGAAATATCTGTAGACTTAAAAAAATAAAACTATTGGACAAGTTATCATAAAGATTTTTGGGATGATTATATGGTATCACCAAGGGACTTAGGGCCTCATTCAGACCCACTCGCAAGCGGCTGTCCGCTCGCAAGTGGGTCGATGGTGTGCACTGCGCATGCGCACGACGGAGGGAGCTCCGTCGTGCGCATGCGCCAGACGCGACGAGCAAAGGACTTTCCTTCGCTCGTTTTGTCTGATCAAAGGGGGCGTGCTGTCGATGTTGATTGACAGCATGCCCCCTTTGGTGGGCGTGCCGGGGGCGTGCCTGCCAGACGGAGGCGTTCCCAAGGGAATGCCTACCGTCAGAAGCCGGCCCCACTGACATCACTAGTGATGTCAGTGGGAGTGATTTTGGCTCTGATAGAGCCAAAATCACTCCAGGGCTTGTGGTCGAAAAACCCGACCACAGGCTTCTGGTCGCACTGGCGATGGTCGCGATGGTCAAGACCATCGCGACCATCATCCTGCACGCTCGTATATGCTGTGGGTGGTGACCTACAGCTATACGAGCGTCCAGGAGGACGCTCCATTTTTATGGAGGACGGCCCTCATTCAGAGCGAGCGCTCTGCTCAGAGCATCCGGCTCTGAATGAGGGCCTTAGGTCCTCATAAAGACCTGGTTGCAAGCGCTGAGCGCTCGCAACCGGGTCGATGTTTAGGCCCTGCGTGCGCTCAGTGGCCGCACTGTGCATGCGCAAGCCCCGATGGGAGAGAGAAACTCTCTCGCTCCAGCGCTCACTACAAAAGGGCCGGCTGTCGAGCTCAGCCCATTTTGTAGGCGTGGCGGGGGGGTGGTTTCACAAACGGAGGCGTTCCTTAAGGAACGCATGCCGTTTTGTGGACAGCCGCACTGACATCAGCAGTGATGTCAGTGTGGAGTTTCCGGCTCGATCAGAGCCGGAAGCTCCCTGGGGCTTGCGCTTGCCGAAACCCAACCTTAGAGTCTCGTCGCAAGCCCCGATGGTCGCGATGGTCTTGACCATCGCGACCATCAACCTGGTCGGTCGCTAAAGCTGTGGGTGGTAACCCACAGCTTAGCTAGCGACCAGGAGGCCGCACTTAAAAACACAAGCGGCCGCTCTCATTCAGAACGAACGCCCGCTTCTTGCGAGCGCCTCTGAATGAGGGCCTTATTGTTACACGATCCTTCTCTCAACAAGAAGACTCCTACATGACAGTCGGTAGTGAGTAATTTCTCAGCATAATCAAATTTTATTTTCCAATAGATTTTTAGCAAGAAACCAAAACAACAATGAGTTGAATTAAAAACCATTAATAGTGTATCTATTATTAGTCATTCAGAATCAAAAACAACCAGCTCCGGTAATAAGGGAGAAGAGGATAAACGGCTGGAAACGAGGGAGAATTATAGGGAAATGGATGTGAAAAACCAGAGCTATTATTGGATATGTGGAAAAGTAAATTTTTTTACATTCCATAAAAAAAAAAACATCCGAAAAAAAGGTTATAAAAAGTGATTATTACCCTTTAAAAATAACTTTTTTTCTGTTTTAACTAGAATTAAAAAAAGAAACTAAAACAAAAAAAGTTGTCATATACAGACACAACAATCAGGGACAGGGAACATTGGGCCTGATTCAGTGATGCACGCAATGTCCGTCGCTGCTGAGATTCCGTATGCAGCTTTCTTGCAGTAATATGCTCATGACTCAGGGCCTGATTCAGAGCCGGATGCTCTGACAGAGACCTCGCTCTGAATCAGGGCCGGTCTACTTGTTTTTTAGAGCAGTCTCCTGGCCGCTCGAATAGCTGTGGGTGACCACCCACAGCTATAGCGAGCGGCCATGATGATGGTCGCGGTGGTCAAGACCATCGCGACCATTGGGCTTGCGACGAGACCCTTGTGGTAGGGTCTCATTGCCGCAAGCCCCAGAGAGTTTTCGGCTCAAACAGAGCCGAAAGCTCTCCCACTGACATCACTTGTGATGTCAGTGGGGCCGGCCCCAGAAGGTAGGCATTCCCATCGACAGCACGCCCCCTTTGGTACGAGACCCAGAGTGACGGTTTGCCCGTCGCTATCCGGGTCTTGTGCATGCGCACTGGGCCACCATCGACCTGCTTGCGAGCGCTCAGCACTCACGAGCGGGTCTGAATCAGGCCCTCAGCCCCCACCTTTTGCACTGAGGTCCTGCTTCACTACCATACGCAAAAGCTATTATGCATGCATAAGTTATCCACTGCAAAGCCTTACATAGCCAGAGGCCTGATAGCGTGCGCTGACGTTAGCGATTTCACACACACTTGCGCAAGGCAAGTGTGTGTGAGGCTGAGATGGTACTCGATTGTACCGATGGCTTTGCTATTCTGCTAAACATTATGGATGTGTGTAAGGTAAAGTGGGCATCCTTATGTAGTGCTGAGTTTGCATTGCGATTGCAATGGATTAGCATACTATCGCAGATGAACTGCATGCGTACGCAATATTGCAATCCATAATGAATCAGGCCCTGAGGCGCCCACCTTTGGCATCTCACAACATCAAACATTGGTCACACATCAAATGAGTGCCTTCGCAAGGTGCCGGGGTCTCTGCAGCTGCACTAGAGCCCCCTAAAATCTAATCACCTTCTGTTACCTCCCACAAACGCTGAGTACCTGTCACTCACTTTACGAATAAATCCTTACTGCGACCGCCATCGCTAATCCATCGCTGTGTGTGCCTAATTCAGCATGAACTGCTGAACGCAGATTCCCGACATTCGGGAATTTGCTCAGGCGCCAGACCCATTCTGCGCATGTGCAGAAAGGGTCTGCGAGCCCGCACGTAAACTGGCAGCATACTGTCAGTGATTGACAGTCTGCTGCCGTTTGGGGCCGGATATGTCCTCTGTTTCCTGAACGGAGGCATTCCGCCACCATTGTGGGGGAGGGAAGAAGCCAGGATCTCCGTCGGCTGACGGAGATTTCCTGGCCTCTTCCTCTAAACTGCGGCGGCCGGCTGCGGGACCCCATGGGTCACCGCAGCTGGCCGATGGTACGCAGATTATACGATGCTCTGTTGGATAACACGGCTCAGATAAGTAATGCACAGGAGGCGTGATGACTCCTGCTGCATTACCATATCTGCAAGGATCGCAATTGCAAAGCTGCCTGCATGCATACATCATATCTATAGCCTGTGTGCATACATCATATATCTATAGCCTGCGTGCATACATCATATATCTATAGCCTGCGTGCATACATCATATATCTATAGCCTGCATGCATACATCATATAACTATAACCTGCGTGCATACATCATATATCTATAGCCTGTGTGCATACATCATATATCTATAGCCTGCGTGCATACATCATATATCTATAGCCTGCATGCATACATCATATATCTATAGCCTGCATGCATACATCATATATCTATAGCCTGCGTGCGTACATCATATATCTATAGCCTGTGTGCATACATCATATATCTATAGCCTGCACGCATACATCATATATCTATAGCCTGCGTGCATACATCATATATCTATAGCCTGTGTGCATACATCATATATCTATAGCCTGCATGCATACATCATATATCTATAGCCTGCGTGCATACATCATATATCTATAGCCTGTGTGCATACATCATATATCTATATCCTGTGTGCATACATCATATCTATAGCCTGCGTGCATACATCATATATCTATAGCCTGTGTGCATACATCATATCTATAGCCTGCGTGCAGCTTTGCAATCATGATCCTTGCAGAATCAGACCCTGTGTGTGCAAGGAGGCTTTGACGTGTGCACAGTGGCAGTGTGCCAGTTTCAGGGCCTGCTGTGGGCGCTGTTCTTTCCCTGGTAACCGTCAATAGCGATGGAGTCCTCCTGCCTAGCACAAGGCAGCGCTACTGGAAGTCAGCATGAGGTGAAAGGTCCCAGTTACTCATGAGAACAGACAGATTATGACGACTTCATCTGATTAAATGTGGATGTCAGTCGTTACTTATGACCTGGACTTCTCCCTTTTATTTTCTCCTGGCAATCAATCAAAATGTTCCCAGATGTACGCAAGATCCCCCCCTCCCCCCATATCTCCAAATAAAACAAATCTGAAAGAAGGGATGCTAATGAATATTAGTAGACTGTGGCACACACCTTTCCCAGGGTTTGGTGGTTTAATGAATCTAGTAGGAGAATAACAACATATGGAATCCAGATTGAAACACACATAGCTGACTAATTCCGAGTTCATGTTTCTCAAAGCCATAGCCAGACAAAGGGGAATAAATTACAAAGCAGTTGTCATTCATGTGGGATTAATTATTTGCCTTTTATAAATAGGTAGCTGTACATAGTTGTACCACTTGGTGCTCTGGGTTTTTAATGTGCAATTATGGTCATAAGGCAGCTGAGAACGTACAATGGGGCCAAGTAAGAATATTAAATACAGTCACCAAAAAGCCCATTGTAGTATTAATAGAGGTCAAATGTTCACTGCATGGAAAAAGCGCTTATGTGGTTTTTTTTTGTTTCGTGACATTCAGCTACAGCATATTATGTTTCTGTTCCGTCATTCCATCGGATCAGCTTCCCAGATTGCTGTCAGCGGCATTAGGGGTCTGAAGCTGGCTACACATTAGATGATGTGTACCCAACCGATCTATCGTGCGCCACAGACCCAGGGAGGTACCGGCATCGACAAGTACAACATACTTGCCGATGCCGGCAGCGATGGAGCGACAGCGAGGGAGGTAATGGGGCCATGCTGCATTCGGCAGCATGGTATCGCTAGCTGCATCCTCATCTTTCTGCATGTACAAAAGATCTGAGGATGCGATGGATGACCTGCGGGAGCAGGCGTCAGCATCATGCGTACACAGTAGACTATATGAACGATTTGTCGTTCCGATGCATCGGAATCGGCCAAATCGCTCAAGATATCGTCTACTGTGTAGGGGCCTTTATTTGTTTCATATTTGGTGGACTAGTACCCGCTAAGGTGAAGTTGCACTATCTGTACATGGGTGCATAATCTAACTGAAAATAATTCATTATTACATTTGTAATTTGAACTAGAATCTGCACCTATGTAAAACACGGGACACCTGCTAGGGAGAGGCTGCATGAGCCAGATATCTGTGTATGATGCAGTTACTAACAATTTATACATTGAGGATTCAACCCTGGACATGTGCCTATGTATTAGGGGCTTACTCAGTGAGGAAAAATTGCAACATTGTGGTTATATTGCCTCATCAGGAGACTGAATAGCCATACCGCTGGTAGTTGTAACCATGGAACACTTAACACGGAATAATTGATTGAAGGTGAATAATCTGTGTGATCACAAAGCCAGATATGAATGAAAGACTTCCAGAGTGATTAATAAGGACTGTTAGGAATACACAAACCTGTCACAGTCCAACACACAATACAACGGGATGTAGTTATGAGAGCCGCCGGTCTAAATCCCGATGGCGGAAGCCCGACAAGGGACTTAAGATAGGCGTGGAAATACAGACGCCTATCTTAACCCCGATGCCGGAATGCAGAAGGAAGGCTGACTGAACAAGGTAAGTCCGGGGTGTCCTTAGTGTTAGCTGCAGGGGGTGGATTAGCTTTAGGTAGCATAGCAGGGTTAGCGTTAGGTTTTTTTTTTGGGGGGGAGGTTAGGGATAGGCACCCCGAGGGGGGAGGGTTAGGGTTAGGCACCACTGGGGGGGGGTGTTAGAGTTAGGCACTAAGGGGAGAGACTTAGATTTAGGCAATAACGGGGAGGGTTATGGTGCGTGGTGGGGAGGGTTAGGGTTAGGCTACAAGAAGGGAGGGTTGGGGGGAGAAGGGGGGAGGGTGAGTATACTTACCCGACCCTTGTCGGCATACCAACCAGCGGGATGTATTTTAACAGTAGGTATCCCGACAGCCGGCATTACATACCGATTCCAGTACAGCATCTGGATTTGAATAGTAGTGTGTTATACATGTATTAAACATAATAGTGGGCATAAGACATAAGAAATGGTGTAACCCCCTTGCGCACCACAAATGGGAAAAAAATGTACTATAAAAAGTTCCACACACAGTCCAGAATTTCAAGATGAATTTCTCCAATGTTTCATTCACAAATGTGTTTCTTTTTCTCTCCTTCTCCTTTCCCCATTTTCTTATCCTTGATAGGAATACCAGGCTCCAAAACCACATAAAAGGGAAGAGACAAAAAGCCTCTAATAGTGAAAAGTGCCGTTTCAATTCCAATAAAATCACATAACATAAAACATAAAAGATTCCTCCACCATAAACATAATAAAATAGGGAAGGCATACCAGATGCCAAGGGTGCAGTTGCCCGACACCCGTAAGCGCGTAGTTCTTATATGCACAATGGCCTCCAGGGAAATGTTCAGACCACTGAACTCACGGTGATTCAGTAAGTGGTTCCTTGGCTACCCCTCTGGTAAGATGCTGCCTCCCTTTTACCGACGCGTTTCTACTCACCTGGAGTCTTTATCAAGGTGTATACTGTACATGGTGGTATCCAGGAGGGATTTAAATACCCTCAATATCAATCCCATTGGGCCAAACTATAAACTCTCCCATATGTCTCTATACATCTGTATTTATATGGGTAGTACAAATATCTAAACATCCATTATATATTACACGATTCCACGGATATTTTAGACATATAATCTATGTCTAAGTGCTAAAACGGAGAAATACCTATAATTGCGTTCCACCAGTGGCCCGCATGGAATATCCAGTTCCTGAAATGACGTCACATCCACCTACGCGGCTTGTGATGATCGCTGACACTCCATATTTCCAGGATCAGACCTGGACTTGCAGGATTTCCGCGTGCTGAGTCAAGCCTCGTAATCAGGATTGAAGAGGGCGCCATAAACAGTGCAGCCTCCTCCCATCAGCTGATCATTTGGAACGCACCGCCATTTTGGAGAACTCCTAAGCCCTGCTAGTCCAGGTCTGATGCTGGAGATACCGGGCGTCAGCGATCATCACAAGCCGCGTAGGCGGATGTGACGTCATTTCAGGAACCGGATGTACTAACATTGCAAAGCGAATGTTAGTAAATGAAGGGATCCAATCTTTGAATATGGGAAACATCGATGTTTTGCCTATATTCGATTTTGAGTGAATTTCCATTTTCTGTTCGATTTGACATTTGATTTTGGCTTTAGTAAATCTCCAATATCAAAATCGAATGGAAATCGAACCAAGATCGAATGGCAAATCGAACAGAATACAAAATCGATCTTTAGTAAATATACCCCTTGGAGTCTTTCTTTTGAAGAAAAAGAAGGATTAATATATTAACCATTAATGTGATATTGGATACATTAATTGGCTAAAATGATTGGATCCCAGTCCTTTCACAATTCCTCATTGAAGGATATATTTATTTGTAACCATGTAGAGAGTATATTCTATAATTACCATAATTAGGTGAATATTTGAATAAAGAGATATCTAAGTAAAGACAGAAGATAATTCAGTAGATACCGTTATGTTTATCTGTAGATTATCCATGTTCATATTTTAATTAACTTTATGTCATAGTTCGCTAGCTTGTAATTTTGAGGATAAAATAGTAGTTATAAGTGATAAGGTGCCAGCCAATCAGCTCCTAACTGCCATCTCACAGGCTGTGTTTGAAAAATGACAGTTAGGAGCTGATTGGCTGGCATCTTATCACTTTTCACTCTTCACTTTTCACTTCTCCTAACACTGCTTAGTAAATAGACCCCTGAATGTGTTTGGACTGCGTAACTAAACTCACAAACACATGGAGATAACATGCAAACGCCACAAAAAAGGGTCCTGGTTGGCTTAGAACCTATGGTCCTTGAGCTGGGAGGAAGGAATGCTAACACTATGCCAACCGACGGAAACGGAAAATGTGTAGAGACGACTTCAGTGGTCGGAGTGCTCTGTGATAGGCATTCGGCTATTCATGTAAAAAGCTATGTGCTCTATATATCATAAGTGACTTACTGCTAGACAGTTCCTACCTATTGGTAATGCTACAGATATGTAAATTATACCGGTGAGACAAATTCAGAAGGTATTTTAGTCATTTATTTAAAAGCAGAAATCATTCTCCCTGCAGCGCGGCTGCTGGTCCTATTGCTGGAGATTCAATTATAGGAAGTATGTGATACACAGCGTTGTGCATCGGGGACATGCCCCCTGACGCGTTCCACCTCCAATCATATCATCAAGCTCCCAGATTGCCCAATTCACTGTGGAAGCGAGTGTGATCTAAGTCTACTCTCGCTGGCGTCTGGGAAGCCTCCCCAAAATTTCTCAGACAGTTTGAGACAGTAGGTACCTATTGAGGAAGTCTTATATGGTAAATGAATAGCAACACTCAGCCCTATTGACAAACTACCTAAATGCAGACCTGTCCAACTAGAGGCCTGTAGTCTAAGGCAGGGCCGTAACTAGGGTAGTGCGACCTGTGCCATGGCACAGGGCACTGCAGGACAAGGGGACGCTGTTTGGCCTTTCAGTTCTCTGTTTATTAACATTCTCACTTGTAGCTTCCTTTATTTTATCCCCAGCATTTCTTGGCCTCCCCTATCTCTTCCCTGGCTCTTCCCCATGAGGTCATGCCCCTTTTTCAGGTGCATGATGTCCCTATTTGAAAAATAGGGAGGGCACCAATGCTCTTTGTGGCACAGGGCACCAAAAAGTGTAGTTACGGCTCTGGTCTAAGGTGCAGTTCTCTAAAGTATTTTGAGTGGTCTGCCACTGCCGTACCCAATAACCTCAAAAGATTCTGTTATTATACACTATTTTTAATACAGTGTTCGGGCCTCAAGCACATACATGTGTTGCTGGTCGTGTACTTACCCGAACAACACTGATTCCATGGTTCACAATCCCATTTACATAAGCCCAGTAATGTGTCTCGTGCTTTGGAAACACGAATACTCTTTACTTCTACAAGTCCTGTCAACATGAGGAGATATATTTTAGTTTCTTTATAAGATGGACACTGGTATTCAGGAAACCTGATGATATGGCGATGCTTTGGAGGAAATTAAACCATGTTCATCTTCTTAGAACAAGCTGATGGGCTTTGTAAATTATCCAGGATTCTGTTTCACAAAAGAGTCAGCATCTGCAGGCGAAGCTGGGGAAGAGGTCACCAGAAAAGTGCCCATCTGTCTTCCATTCATCCTATCAGCACATGCTGCACAGTAGATAAAACACGAATGAAGAAAGCTGTGGACAAGACTGAGTCACCTTCTCCAGCTTAAGAGAGCTAGCGCACTTCAGTAACTCACAGGTAATTAATGTACGTGTAAAGAATTCCTTGACACCGGATAGTGCTACTGGAATAGAGCATATGTCAGTGTTCTTGTCTTCAACTGCAGTAGCCAAAAATAAGAAATGCTGAGATAATGCATTATCATATCTCTTATTATTAATATCTGAACTTATACGCAGACAGAGTCCTAGAATGGACTGTTTCGTTTGCCAATACTATGGTTTGTGGTTACCTATGCTCTGTCTACATTTGTTCTGCAATATCCTGGTCCTCACCTTGAATACCATTGGCAGGTCATGTTTTACAGCTTTGTGTTCTGACTCCAGTGAGTAGTATAAAGCATTGCTTTCATTTATGGCACACACAGGAGATCATTTGTAAAGTGCATTCGATGAGCTGTGCAAAACAATTAGGGTCTGATAGCAAAATGGGCAAATGACTCCCAAAAATACAGAGCTATACACGTCGCAAGATGCGCACGGCAAGTGTTCCCGCTAGGGTGTTTCAGCAAGGCACCATGCCCTGCCTGTTTTATGAATGGAAAAAGCATCCTGCCCTTTTAGGGAATGCCATGCTGATTGGATAATTAGTGCTGATCTGAACACTGAATGCCCCCCCCTCCATGCTGAGCGCGGCCACTCTTGGGCCTGTCCTACAGGCGTCCAAGCCAAGACCAGTAACAGTACGCCTCACGGGGGACTTGGAAGGGGCACTGAAGGGGTATTTGGGGTGGTCTGATGGGCATTGCAGGGGCATGTGTTGTGGTCTGAAGTCATGTGGGGAGGACTGAGGGTCACTGAAGTGACATGCGGGGAGGACTGAGGGTCACTGAAGTGACATGTGGGGAGGTCTGATTTCATGTGGCAAGCTCTGAGGGGCACTGAAGGGGCATGTGGGTGCTCTGATAGGCATGTGGGGATGACTGAAGGGACATGTGGGTAGATGAATGGGAAAGGTTAGAATATTACATATAATACTATGTCTCACATTAGCGCCCACAGCTCTTACATCACACAGTTGTAGTGATGTGTCGTGTCCAAACTTTTGCCCTTCAAAATAAAAATAAAAGCAATCCTCAGTGTTTGGCCCCTGCCCACAAAATATCTACATGCCTACAAATAGGCAGCATGTGTACCTAGTTTTCTAATGAGCTATAATCATCTTCGTGTATTTGAACTAGGGGTGTGCATCGGCCGCTTTTCGTGTTTTGTGTTTTGGTTTTGGATCTGGATCTTTGTTCGTGTTTTGGATCTGGATTGGTTTTGCCAAAACCACCCTTCCGTGTTTTGGGTTCTGGGTTTTGTGTTTTGGATCTGTATTTTTTTGAAAAAAAGCATAAAAACAGCTAAAATCACAGAATTTGTGGGTTTTTCTGCTCCTATGCTATTATTAACCTCAATAACCTTAATTTCCACTCATTTCCAGTCTATTCTCAACACCTCACACCTCACAATAGTGTTTTTATGTCCAAAAGGTTGCACCGAGGTAGCTGGATGACTATGCTAAGCGACACGAGTGGGCGGCAAAAACACGTGGCCCATCTAGGAGTGACACTGCAGTGGCAGACATGATGGCAGTTTGAAAAACTAGGCCCCAAACAGTACATAATGCAAAGAAAAAAAAGAGGTGCAAGATGGAATTGTCCTTGGGCCCTCCCACCCACCCTTATGTTGTATAAACAGGACATGCACACTTTAACAAACCAATCATTTCAGCGCCTGGGTCTGTGGCTGAAATGATTGGTTCGTTTGGGCCCCCACAAAACAAGCTGGCAATTAATCTGTCCCTGCACAAACTGGCTCTACGGAGGCAAGATGTCGTCCTCATCCTCCTCATCCACCGATTCCTCACCCTCTTCATTGTGTACTTCCTCATCCTCACAGAGTATTAGTTCGTCCCCGCTGGAATCCACCACCACAGGTCCCTCTGTACGTTCTGGAGGCTGGTCTCCCTAGAAGAGTTGATAGTTCATTTTTATGAACATCATCTTCTCCACATTTTGTGGAAGCAACCTCCTACGCCTTTCACGGACAAGGTTCCCGGCTGCACTAAACACTCTTTCGGAGTACACACTGGAGGGGCGGAAACGCAGGTAAAATAGAGCCAGTTTGTACAGGGGCATCCAAATTGCCTCTTTTTCCTGCCAGTACAGGTACGGACTGTCTGACATGCCTACTTGGATGCTGTCACCGATGTAATCCTCCACCATTCTGTCAATGGTGACAGTATCATATGCAGTGATAGCAGACATGTCAGAAATTGTTGCCAGGTCCTTCAGTCCAGACCAGATGTCCAAACTTGGTCCTGCCTGCCCTGCATCACCGCCAGCGGGTTGCTTAGGATACCTAAGTTTTTTCCCGGCAGCCCCAGTTGCGGGAGAAAATGAAGAAGGAGCTGTTGACGTGTCATGTTCCGCTTCAGCTAACAGTGTTTTCACCAGCATGTCTTTGCACCTCTGCAGGCTTGTGTCAGCCGGAAAGAGAGACACCACATAGGCTTTAAACCTAGGATCGAGCACGGTGGCCAAAATGTAGTGGTCTGATTTCAACAGATTGACCACCCTGGAATCCTGGCAAAGCGAATGAAGGGCTTCATCCACAAGTCCCACATGCCGAGCGGAATCGCTCCGTCTTAGCTCCTCCTTCACTTTCTCCAGCTGCTTCTGCAAAAGCCTGATGAGGGGAATGACCTGACTCAAGCTGACAGTGTCTGAACTGACTTCACATGTGGCAAGTTTGAAGGGCTGGAGAACCTTGCACAACACGGAAATCATTCTCCACTGCGCTTGAGTCAGGTGCATACCCCCTCCTTTGCCTATGTCATAGGTGGATGTATAGGCTTGAATGGCCTTTTGCTGCTCCTCCATCCTCTGAAGCATATAGAGGGTTGAGTTCCACCGCGTCACAACCTCTTTTGCTTCAGGTGATGGCGGGGGCAGGTTCAAGAGTGTTTGCTGGCACTCCAGTCTTCAGCACGCCATTCACTGAATGGCGACAGTGGCCTGAAATTTTTTCGGGCCACCCAAAGCGTCTCCTGAATGCCCCTGCCGCTTTTCAGAAAATTCTGCACCACCAAATTTATTGTGTGAGCAAAACATGGGACGTGCTGGAATTTGCCCAGATGTAATGCCCGCACAATATTGGTGGCGTTGTCAGATATCACAAATCCCCAGGAGAGTCTAAGTGGGGTAAGCCACTGGGCGATGATTTCCCTCAGTTTCTCTAAGAGGTTGTCGGTGGTGTACCTCTTACTGAAACACAGCGTAGCCTGCCTTGGGACGAGCTGGCGTTTCTGAGATGCTGCTACTGGTGATGCTGCTGTTGTTGCTGCGTAAGGTGATACATCTACCCAGTGGGCTATCACAGTCATATAGTCCTTAGACTGCCCTGTTCCACTTGTCCACATGTCCGTGGTTAAGTGGACATTGGGTACAACTGCATTTTTCAGGACACTGAGGACACTTTTTCTGACGTTTCTGTACAGTCTCGGCATCGCCTGCCTAGTGAAGGACTGTTGGAGGGTCAATTGTTTAGTAAAAGTAGTGGTGTTCCTACTTCCTCTCTGGGATGATGAACGACTCCCAGCAGCAACAGCAGCAGCGGCAGCAGTAGGTGTAGCAATGCAGGAACCTCCGGAGGAATCCCGATAGGAGAGTCAGTTATGCCAGTGACATGGCCTGCAGGACTACTTCCGATCCTAAGGAGGAAACTGATGAGGAGGGAGTTGACGGTGTGGTTTGCAGGCGCTTGGATACAACAGGACAAAGGGATTTAGGTTCCCTGGACTGCTTACGGTCTTAGCCAAAGTTTCTGAACTTGACAGTAACTTTTTATGAATGCGCTGCAGGTGACGTATAAGGGAGGATGTTCCTAGGTGGTTAACATCCCTACCCCTACTTATTTCACCTTTACATATGGTACATATGGCAAGACAGTTGTTGTCCGGATTTGGATAGAAATATTGCCAGACCAAATGGTGGAATGTTTGGTCTTCTGCCCAGGCATGACCGTGATGGGCTTTTTCATCCCACGGACAACAACTGTCTCCCCCGGAGCCTGATTTAAACAAACCACATCACCATCAGAATCCTCCTCGCCAACTTCCTCCTCAGCGCCAGCTACACCAGTATCCTCATCCTGTTGTACTTCAACAGTGACATCTTCAATTTGCAAATCAGCAAGTGGACTGTGGGTTCTCCTTCCAGCACTTGCAGAGGGCGTGCAAATGGTGGAAATTGCCACCTCTTCCCGTCCAGTGCTGCAAAGGTTAGGCATCGCAACCGCCACCACACTCGGACTCTCCTTGGGCATTTGTGATATCTTCTTAGAACGCACAGTTCTTCGCTGTGCTTTTGCCAGCTTAACTCGTTTGATTTTTGTAGCGGGAGGAGGGCTTCCATCGTCATGTGAAGCTGAACCACTAGTCATGAACATAGGGAAAGACCTTAGCCGTTCCTTGCCACTCCGTGTTGTAAATGGCATATTGGCAAGTTTACGTTTCTCCTCAGATGATTTAAATGTTTTTTTTAAGGTCATTTTCCTGAACTTTGTCATTTGGGATTGTATATGCCCTCTACTATGACATTGGGCATTGGTCTTGGCAGACGACGTTTATGGCATTTTATCGTCTATGTCAAGACTAGTGGCAGCAGCTTTAGTACTAGGAGGAAGTGGTTCTTGATCTTTCCCTATTTTATTTTTATTGGAGAAAGTTTGGTCCTCCATTTATGTTATATTGATATATATGTGCGGTTAAGGCACATGCAAACACAAAAAATAATTTTTTATTTTTGTTGGAGACTAGTGCACTTTGGGGGTTACACCACCCTTTAAGAGATGAGCCAGCCGGCTCTTTACTTATGGGACACAGGCGCATGCTTGGCACTGCTCCTTTGTTGATGCACGTGCAGCCACAGTGCACACAATTCACAAAGACAGAAAAAAAGAATTTTTTATTTTTTGTGGAGCGCACTTTGGGGGTTACACCACCCTTTAACAGACAGACGCACGCTTGGCGCTGCTGCTTTGAGGATGCACGTACAGAGCACACAATTCACAAACACAGAAGAAATTGTTTTATTTTTATTGGAGTACACTTTGGGGGTTACACTACCCTTTAACGGACAGACGCAAGCTTGGCACTGCTGCTTTGAGGATGCACGTACAGTGCACACAATTCACAAACACTGAAAAAAAATAATTTTTTGGAGTGCACTTTGGGGGTTACAGCACCCTTTAACGGACGAACCAGCCGGCCCTTTACTTATGACACATGCGCACGCTTGGCACTACTTTGTTGATGCACGTGCTGCTACTGCTCACACAATTCACAAACAGAAAAAAAAAATATTTTTGGGAGTGCACTTTGGGGGTTACAGCACCCTTTAACGGACGAGCCAGCCGGCCCTTTACTTATGACACATGCGAATGCTTGGCGCTACTTTGTTGATGCACGTGCGGCTACTGCGCACACAAATCACAAACACAGAAAAAAAATTATATTTTTTTTAGGGATGTGCAGGCTCGGATAGGTTCGAGTTTGCACGTGGAGTTCGGATTTTTCCCTCCAAAAAAATGGAACTCAGAACGAGGCAAAACGTCATCTTACATGGACGAACATCATCATTCCTGGACAAAAGACCAGGAATGATGATGTTCGTCCATGTAAGATGACGTTTTGCCTCGTTCTGAGTTCCGTTTTTTTGGAGGGAAAAATCCGAACTCAACGTGCAAACTCGAACCTATCCGAGCCTGCACATCCCTAATTTTTTTGCACTTGGGGTTAGCATCCCTGATGGACAAAGTACCCCCTGGACAACACTACAGCACCCCTTTAGGACTGGGACACTGCACAACACAGCCAGCCAGCCCCTATAGACTTTGGAGTGGACACAGCCCCTATGGACAACTGACTGCACAACACAGCCTTGCCAGCACCTTTGGACAACAGCAGCGCCGCGCAGCACAGCACAGCACTACACTACACTACACAGTCCAGCCAGCCCTAACTCCCACCCTCCCTCTTCACTGTCCACAGCCGAGTGAGAAAATGGCGCTGACGTGGGTACCTTTTATAGAATCCAAAACCCGCGAGATCCGGAAGTCATGGATGATGATGTTTTGCCTCGATTTCAGATCTGAGTCAGGCGGGAAAAGTCGAGCCTGACTCGGATACGACTCGGATTGGGGGGGTTTGATTTCAGAAATCCGAATCCGCTCACCCCTAATTTGGACTAGGGATGTGCAGGCTCGGATAGGTTCGAGTTTGCACGTTGAGTTCGGATTTTTCCCTCCAAAAAAACGGAACTCAGAAAGAGGCTAAACGTCATCTTACATGGACGAACATCATCATTCCTGGACAAAAGTATTAGGGGAGCCTGTGGGCAGCCCAGCATCTCAGGGTGCTGGGCACGCCCCCCACAGTGATGTGAATGGTGGTGCCGCGAGGCTCCTCCCTCGTTCACACCAGTCATGTAAATAGTTTTAATCATCAAATTCTTTTGATGTGAAGGTTAGTTACCATCGCATCGAAAGTTTCAATAGTGGAAGCCCAGCCATCACTTAATGATGGGCTTCCGATGTCCATCCCTACCCATGAGGCAGCTGCTGATCTTCTCCACGGGTCAGAGAAGCATGTGATAAGCTCCACCAATCAGAGCTCAGAACTTGCATCACCTTTTGTGCTAAGTCTCATGGGATTTACTGCATGAGCCACTTTGCATTGACTTGCGTCTATTTCAAATGTTGGGGGGGCGAACCCACTAGCGCACGCAGGGGGGTTTCCGAGTACCCAGAAACCCCCCCTGACCAACCCAATTTTTTTTTTATAGACGGTGACAGTCTTGTCTCCGTCTCGAACTGTAACCCGGGTGACTGTACAGAGGGGGAAATGCTCTGTGGGAGTTCTCTGGAGAGAGGTCTGCCCGGCAGCTGCTGCAATGTGTATTTGCCGGGCGCCCGTTGTGGTGTATATCAGCGGCGCACCCGGCTTTCCTGACTACTGTGAAGGTTGATGCTAGATCCCCTTTCCATAGGTACATCTACGGAAAGGGATCTATCCACAACCCTTCTGCGAGCTCCGCCTCCCCCGACTCCAGCTTGGCGCACTAGCTTTAAGGAGAGTCATGACGTCTCTCCAGAGAACTCCCACAGTGCTGACGAGGGATGGAGGAGCTGTTGGGCGCAGCGCAGTGCAGGAAGGCGGCAAGTCACTGAGAGGCTCAAACCCTGAAGAGTCAGGTCAGTTCACTCTTGTTACTAGTGTTGGCCCGGGTAGGTGGTATGTGTGTTGTATGTGTTTGTGTGTGTGTGTGTGTGATGTATGTATGTGTGTGTGACATTGAAGTCCTGGAGGGGGAAGGGTGTTTGGGATGTAAGTGTGTGAGACATAGGAGCACCAGGGAAAAGGGAGGATCAGTACGGCCACCCGAGCAGCAGCCTGGCAACTACGGTGTGTGTAAGTCTGCTATGTGCATGTATGCAAGTATGTTGTGTGTGTATGTTATGTGTGCATGTTTGCTGCGTGTGTCACACGCATACACACACACACACACATATATATATATATATATATATATTGGAAACCCCCCCCCTAAAAGTCCTGCTTTTGTCCCTGCGAACCGCCCCCTCTTCCGGCACCTATGATGATACTCACTCTGCATCAGCATCTATATACCAAGGGTATTCAACGTGCGGCCTTCCAGCTTCTGTGGAACTACAAATAACAGCATGCCCTGCTACAGTTTTAGCATGCCCTAATAGCAAAACTGCGGCAGGGCAAGTTGGAATGTGCAGTTCCACAGCAGTTGGAGGGCTGCATGCCCCTGGTATATACATATGCTGTGGCTGACATATGTGTTTTGTAGCCTCTTCTGCGCCTCATTGTGAATGTGCAGAAGAGGCACCACTGTACATGTTCAGATGGCCCTCTTTGTGTAGGTATCTTTAACTGTTTTATAACTTTTGGCAACAAAGAGTTTTTGGGCCTCAAGCATTTTAAATGTAACTACCAGTCTTCTCCAATGTTAATGCGGCCTCTTACTTTTATACTGCTTGTATGTTTAGGTTTAACACTATTTCACACTAGCTGTAGCCAGATCTCATACAACAACCTCAAGGCAATTACTAGTTTGCAGACTTTTTATGGATATCAGTAAATTCCAATATCATTGGCGTATTTATAATGAGTGCATACCCTGCACCCATAGTATACTTACCCTGTGCCGGCAAGCAGGTCCCTCCTCCTCCCCGGCACCATCTTCCCAGGAACATCTTCGGGAAGATGGCGACACGCAGTGAAAGCTAAGACTCTGGCACTATGCTAGAGCCTTTGCTCTATTGTTGGCATGCGCCATATTCCCAAATACAACTGGGAAAATGGCGCTGCAGAGAAGGGACCCGCTTGCCGGCAGAAGGTAAGATTCTGGGGTGGGGCACGCTGTATACACATGCCTACAAAGGTGTTAATGACCCCTATGGTATTTATTATGCCCTAAGTACTTTCCTAAATTTACTATTGATGTGATTACTATTGTTGTGGATTAGTAAGGCTCCACTTTGCTCTGGCTGTGCTCAAACAAAGGGTAGGGAGGCAAATAATCTAATAGGATGAGGGCACAGCTGTGATAAGAAGAGCGAGCGTGGATCACAGTGGATCCGATGTTATGGTGCCATTGTGTGGGCAGTTTAAGTGGTAATAGGGTAAGCTACATTAAAGAGACGGGGTTCCCCAGAGCATCCAAGTAGTTGAAGGCTGTGGGAGAGTCTGAACTGGTGTGGTAAGGAACTCCTTGTGGAGCAGCACATGAGAAGTCTTAAAGATAAGAATGAGAGATGGTACAAGGGAAGAGGAACAGGTTAGAGGAAATTGTACTTTGAGATGGCACTTTTTAAACTTTTTAAACTCGGCCAATATAATAGAGTCCGAGAACAGGCACACTCACATGTTTTTAGACTAAAAAAAACTCTCACGATTTAAACTCTCATCCACATGTTTTCCCATTTTGAAGATAAAACTTGACCAATGTGTGAGTTTACTGCTAAACTCTGACATTTTCTAAACTCTCACCCTATTGCATTTGTTCCGAGATTTGAGCTGTATCGAGGGGTAATGTTGAAAGATGACTTCTGAATAATCTAGATCTGTTTATAAACCGGAAGGAAGGTGACTTAAATGGTAAAAGAAAACCTTAAACAAGCCTATGCCTTAGTTTTGGTGCCCCAATGTAACGACTATCGTGCCATTTCTATTTAGACCTACTGTCACTGCAGGAATATAGGCACAGTCTTCCTATAGTATATCAATGAGAATTAGCCAGGATACTGGATAAATAGCCCAGTAAATGATGGCATTATGTGGTATATTATTTTAATTCTCAACAATTTAGAGGGACCCACTAAATGGGCTTCCCACAATATAAGTGTGCAGTGAGTGTTGTGTTTACATTAATGTTAGATTAATGACCTGCTAACTTACAGCATCCATCGAATCACAGGGAACATTCTCGTGTCGCATTTCTGCAGTCTGAGTACTAAAGAAATCTGTGGCCATTTGTACATTTCTTAACAAGCTGGCAGCAGATGTTGAAAAAACATCCTGATATATCAAACTTAATGAGTTTTTATATCTTAAATAAATCTAAGCGTATCGACGAGTGATGACAAATTGCATCAAACAATAAAAGAAACGGTTACAATGGTGATTCATGACTGGGTGTAAGGAACAGAGGGACTTCAAAGTTTTTGGCTAATGTCCTATTTGCTGAATGTAAACTGAATGACAATATATAGCCGGCAATCAAAGCAGACTTTTTTTTTTTTTCCTGGAGATAATGTCTTGGATACATCAAAACCAAGATGAATCCTGTATGGAGTATTCATAAAGGGTTTTCATAACAAATGAGGGGCATTCATTTTTAATGGCACCAATTAGTTCTCCCTGTTGGTTATCAGATGGAATTTGCCTATTATTCTTTTCATAACGATAATTACAGAGCAGATTTATCCAATGCACGCAAGTCCCAGTTCCATTCCATAGTGGTTGTAAATATATTTATCTGGAGGATGTGAAAATGAAAGCACACATCTTTGACATTCTTATCAATAGACATTTGTAATAAAGCATATAAACTATCTCTTCATTGCTTCGTACCCCTTAGTTGTGGACCATGGGTGCCTTCGGCTGCATTGGAACATAAAGAACAAAATTGGGGGTGGGATGATACAGTATGTATTATTGATCACATTTAGATTGCAATCATCTCCAATATCATTGGTACCTTAATGGCATGTATCGTTCTCTTCTCGCTTGGACAGCTCTTCCGATATTATAGCTGTTCGGTGATACAGGGGTCTATGTACTAAGCACTAAGTGGATGGAGATAAAAGGGGAGATTTAATAAAGCTTGGAGAGAGAAAAAATTGTGAGAGATAAAGCACCAACCGATCAACTCCTGTCATTTTTCAAACACAGTCTGTAAAGTGACAGGAGCTGATTGCTTGGTGCTCTCTCGCAATTTTATCTCTCACCAAGCTTTATCCAATCCCCCCCAAAGTACCAACCAAACAGTTTACCAACTGCCACTCTACAGGCTGTGTTTAAAAAGTGACAGTTATACACTGATTGGTTGGTACTTTACCTCCATCCACTTTATCTCTCTCCAAAGCTTAGTACATAGGCCCCAAAGTTACTTCTGGGATTCTGGCCCAGCGGCTGATATGCGCATGTGCGGCCATCGGATTGCTCTCCTAGAAATTTTGCAAAAAGTAGCCCGTAGGCTACAAACACTAGAGCCATCTAGAAACATATCAAGCTTTTGGTTAACGGCTAATGCGTTCTGTCAAAGGACGGGTCAAACTGAACGTACTAGCCAACTCTTAAGTCTTATGTGGCGCATACACAGTCGACAATTTCCTTTGGCATATGGACAGTATGCTGATATCCCCAAGATCCATCCACATTGCCATTTGCGTCCGATTAAGAGTAAGCTCGATTATCTGTAAAGTGCTGCGGAATATGTGTGTGCTATAAAAATAACTGTTAGTAAATCAGACAATAAAACTCACTTTATAACATTCACCAATATGGACACATAGAACAACTGTCTTTTTTAGCTTCTGTACAGCTTTTCACTAGTTTTCATGGCTGTCCTGTTTTTTCCACGTGTGTGTGTGCAGCCATGTAAGACAAGGTAAAACGGCTATTGTAGTCACATACAGCATGGGCTGGAAAATGTGAGTGCTGAAAATTGCTACAAAGTTTCCAAGTTCTCAAGTAGACTTGAATGAAACATGATTCATATAGTTTATGATCGGAGCTGCAGCTGCAGAAATAAAAACTACTAGTTGATTCATGAGAGATAAATATTGATGTGACAGTTCCTTCCCTATGAATAATACTGTTGACTGGTTTTAGCAATGCTGTTACAATAACACAGTTCGTACTATTGTGTGAGATGTGGACATATAATAGATGCACATGTTGGGGCGTTATCCACGCCTTATCCTCCCCATAATGACCGCTTTGCTAGGAAAATGGCCAGGATGTGGGAGGGGCACCTACTCTTCTGGGGGTCCGGGGGACTGCCTGCGAATTTGGAGGTCTCTCGCAACTTCCGGGAAAGTAGGCAAATATGCCCCTCTACAGGCAAAGTGGCGGACTCCAATGGCTACATTATTATCGGTGGCTACTTGTGCTGCTGCTTTATAATAGCCAGATACACTTTGGCCTTCAGCATTAACAATTGTTATTCTTCTACTTTATAGGGTAAATTTACTAAGATTCAATTTGGTCCCGATTTGTCCCGTTTTCAACTCGGATTGGATCGATCAAAAACTGCAATTTTTTTCACTTAAAAAATCGGGAATTTACCAAGCTCCCGGTTTTCATAGGACCATACCATAATGCCCCAATTGTTACTGTGCTTCATAGCAGTGTACCCAATTCCTAATATACCACACCATAATGCCCCAATTGTTACTGTGCTTCATAGCAGTATACCCAATTCATAATATGCCACACCATAATGCCCAATTTGTTACTGTGCCTCATAGCTGTGTACCCAATTCCTAATATATACCACACCATAATGCCCCAATTGTTATTGTGTCTCATAGCAGTGTGCCCAATTCATAATATACCATACCATAATACCCCAATTGTTACTGTGCCTCATAGCAGTATACTCAATTCATAATATACCACACTCTAATGTCCCAATTGTTACTGTGCCTCATAGCAGTGTACCCAATTCATAATATACCACACAGTAATGTCCCAATTGTTACTGTGCCTCATTGCAGTGTACCCAATTAATAATTTACCAGTCCATAATGCCCCAATTGTTACTGTGCCTCATAACTGTGTACCCAATTCCTTATATACCACATCATAATGACCCAATTGTTACTGTGCTTCATAGCTGTGTACCCAATTTCTAATATATACCACACCATAATGCCCCAATTGTTACTGTACCTCATAGCAGTGTGCCCAGTTCATAAAATACCACACCATAATGCCCCAATTGTTATTGTGCCTCATAACAGTGTGCCCAGTTCATAATATACCACACCATACTGCCCAAAATTGTTATTGTGCCTCATAACAGTGTGCCCAATTCATAATATACCACACCATAATGCCCCAATTGTTACTGTGCCTCACAGCAGTATACACAATTCATAATATACCACACTGTAATGTTCCAATTGTTACTGTGCCTCATTGCAGTGTGCCCAATTCATAATATACCACACCATAATGCCCCAATTGTTATTGTGCCTCATAGCAGTGTGCCCAATTCATTATATACAACACTTTAATGCCCCAATTGTTATTGTGCCTCATAGCAGTGTACCTATTTCACGCAAACTCACGCAAAAAAATAGAAACTTCGGACGCAGTTCAGGTGGCCATTATCCTTCTGAGAAAGTCTAAGATGCCGCAGACACAGAATTCTCCTGCTGCGAGCAAGGATGCAGTAGTTAATTTATGCACACCCTGAAAACAATGTTTATACGGTCTGACACTCCTGCACTTCATGGGCATGCATTAATTAGCCATCTCAATCTCCTTTGCTCTCTGCGTGTCAGGAGAGATACAGTGTCAGGCTCCACTTAGAGGCTGCATGACTGCCTGATCTGCATTGATGTTCCCAATATTTACGCCGATGCATGTCATTGTACGGGTATGAGAAGGCAGCAGTGGGCATCCCTATGCTTGGGTAAGCTTAGGAAGACATTAGCATATTTTCACTATTGCATACTGTGAGAGCCCTCCACAGATACCTAGCTTTGATTGCAGGAGGTGGTGATCTCTCCTTATTCCTGGGAACAGCCCATTGGGCAGCTGGTTGGGGAGAAATCAGATTAGGGATGGCTATTGACCATTGATGATTAACAACATCTATGGTTAACCACCAATAGCTGATGGCTATGGATGATGGTGCAAAGATTCTCGACCATCGATGACACAGAGCCATGCAAATTTTTTTTTGTCATGTGCTGGGACACAGAGCCTAGTTCCACCCCCGACATTTCCCGCAAAACCCTGTCCCCACTCTCTCATTGGCCAATTGCCCAGCATGTATTAAAGCAGTTATGACCATCAATGGTTCCCAGCCGATAGTTTCATACCATTGAGGTCAACCACCAAAGGTATCATGAATAGCTAACCCACTGATGGCCATTCCTAAACCAGATTTGCACAGGAGCAGAGTAGAGGGAGAAGGGACAAAAAGACAATAGTACATTTGCAGCTGGTGTCAGGGGAGGGAGCAGCCACCATGCCACGAAGGAAGGGAGCAGGTGTTGGATACTGCTGCTGCTGGCTGCACTGCACCAGACATGTCAGTGTGTGGCATGTCTGCAGTCTTGGCCAGACAACATCTGATAAGTGCAGGGGTGGCCATGGCTTATGCATAACGTGGCGGCCGCCAGTTTTAAGTATGTTGATAGAGGAATACGCTACTGCACAGATTCCAGTCTTCCTGTCCCTTAAGAAAGGCTTCATGCCCTGTTCCAAGATGGCCTGCGAGGTCAATACTGAGCATGTGCAGAGGTCATCTTGTTTTTTTTACTGTGCAAGAGTGACTTGGTTAGAGACATTAATCTCTTACATAGGTCTTAGAGAGAACTTGGTTAATACCTGCATATGTACATATTACAGTGAATATGGCTGTTTCTGCTATCTTTCAATAATCCAACACCACTGGTTAAGTAACTAAGCTGTTCCTAGTTAGAGTCATCCGCTGGTGTGAACCTATACAACTCTGCAATGTCGGCATAAGCAATATGTAGCTGAGAACAGATAAAATAAGATTTTTTCTTTATTTTCATTTGTTCCCGGCTACATATTTCTTATGCCGCTTTCTTTTCTAACCATCACCTGTAATTTGTTATGCTTTTCATGTTATATGTTTGTTTTCCATATCATATGTGTTTTGTGTACATGGTAATAGGTCCACTGTATTTGTCCCCGCAGACGCTGCCATGCGTCTGAGTTGTCCTAGGACCCTTCCGGCTTGCCGACAGTGGATGTGATGTGGCTACCAGAAGTGGGGCGGTCACTGGCGCTGGACATGGCAGGCGGTGTATGGACTTCTGCCACATGGGTGCATCTATTTAGGTAAGTGTTTTGTACTTGCCCTGTTGTTGTTACTCGTTCCCTGAAGATGGATTCAAACGTCAGAAACACGCAGTGTGGATTCATTCTTTTTGGAAGCCCGCTTTGAGCGCCAAGTCTTGGTCTAGTTATCCATTTGTGTTTATCAGTGCAGCATTTATTTGGAATACTCAGAGTGCCTTTCTGGTATGTGTGTCTGTGTAAATGATTGTGTGTGTGCATGTGTGTACTATATATATATATATATATATATATATATATATATATTAGGGGTGTGCACCGGCCACTTTTCGTGTTTTGTGTTTTGGTTTTGGATCTGGATCTTTCTTCGTGTTTTGGATCTGGATTGGTTTTGCCAAAACCACCCTTCCGTGTTTTGGGTTCTCGGTTTTGTGTTTTAGATCTGTATTTTTTTGAAAAAAAGCATAAAAACAGCTAAAATCACAGAATTTGTAGGTTTTTCTGCTCCTATGCTATTATTAACCTCAATAACCTTAATTTCCACTCATTTCCAGTCTATTCTGAACACCTCACATCTCACAATAGTGTTTTTATGTCCAAAAGGTTGCACCGAGGTAGCTGGATGACTATGCTAAGCGACACGAGTGGGCGGCACAAACACGTGACCCATCTAGGCGTGAAACTGCAGTGGCAGACAGGATGGCAGTTTGAAAAACTAGGCCCCAAACTGTACATAATGCAAAGAAAAAAAAGAGGTGTAAGATGGAATTGTCCTTGGGCCCTCCCACCAACCCTTATGTTGCATAAACAGGACATGCACACTTTAACAAACCAATCATTTCAGCGCCAGGGTCTGCCACACAACTGTGGCTGAAATGATTGGTTCGTTTGGGCCCACACAAAACAAGCTGGCAATTAATGTGTCCCTGCACAAACTGGCTCTACGGAGGCAAGATGTCATCCTCATCCTCCTCATCCACCGATTCCTCACCCTCTTCATTGTGTACATCCTCATCCTCACAAAGTATTAACTCGTCCCCACTTGAATCCACCACCACAGGTCCCTCTGTACGTTCTGGAGGCTGGTCTCCCTGGAAGAGCTGATAATTCATTTTGATGAACATAATCTTCTCCACATTCTGTGGAAGCAACCTCCTACGCCTTTCGCTGACAAGGTTCCCGGCTGCACTAAACACTCTTTCGGAGTACACACTGGAGGGGGGGCAACTCAGGTAAAATAGAGCCAGTTTGTACAGGGGCCTCCAAATTGCCTCTTTTTCCTGCCAGTACAGGTATGGACTGTCTGACATGCCTACTTGGATGCTGTCACCGATGTAATCCTCCACCATTCTGTCAATGGTGACAGTATCATATGCAGTGACAGTAGACATGTCAGAAATTGTTGCCAGGTCCTTCAGTCCAGACCAGATGTCCAAACTTGGTCCTGCCTGCCCTGCATCACCGCCAGCGGGTTGCTTAGGATACCTAAGTTTTTTCCTGGCAGCCCCAGTTGCGGGAGAAAATGAAGAAGGAGCCGTTGACATGTCACGTTCCGCTTCAGCTGACAGTGTGTTCACCAGCAGGTCTTTGCACCTCTGCAGGCTTGTGTCGGCCGGAAAGAGAGACACCACATGGGCTTTAAACCTAGGATCGAGCACGGTGGCCAAAATGTAGTGGTCTGATTTCAACAGATTGACCACCCTGGAATCCTGGCAAAGCGAATGAAGGGCTTCATCCACAAGTCCCACATGCCGAGCGGAATTGCTCCATCTTAGCTCCTCCTTCACTTTCTCCAGCTGCTTCTGCAAAAGCCTGATGAGGGGAATGACCTGACTCAAGCTGGCAGTGTCTGAACTGACTTCACGTGTGGCAAGTTCGAAGGGCTGGAGAACCTTGCACAACACGGAAATCATTCTCCACTGCGCTTGAGTCAGGTGCATACCCCCTCCTTTGCCTATGTCATAGGTGGATGTATAGGCTTGTATGGCCTTTTGCTGCTCCTCCATCCTCTGAAGCATATAGAGGGTTGAGTTCCACCGCGTCACAACCTCTTGCTTCAGGTGATGGCGGGGCAGGTTCAAGAGTGTTTGCTGGCGCTCCAGTCTTCGGCACGCAGTCGCTGAATGGCGAAAGTGGCCAGAAATTTTTCGGGCCACCCAAAGCGTCTCCTGCACGCCCCTGTCGCTTTTCAGAAAATTCTGCACCACCAAGTTTATTGTGTGAGCAAAACATGGGACGTGCTGGAATTTGCCCAGATGTAATGCCCGCACAATATTGGTGGTGTTGTCAGATATCACAAATCCCCAGGAGAGTCTAAGTGGGGTAAGCCACTGGGCGATGATTTCCCTCAGTTTCTCTAAGAGGTTGTCGGCGATGTGCCTCTTACTGAAACCGGTGATACACAGCGTAGCCTGCCTTGTAACGAGCTGGCATTTCTGAGATGCTGCTACTGGTGACGCTGCTGCTGTTGCTGTGTAAGGTGATACATCTACCCAGTGGGCTGTCACAGTCATATAGTCCTTAGTCTGCCCTGTTCCACTTGTCCACATGTCCGTGGTTAAGTGGACATTGTGTACAACAGCATTTTTCAGGACACTGAGGACACTTTTTCTGACGTTTCTGTACAGTCTCGGTATCGCCTGCCTAGTGAAGTGCAATCTAGACGGGATTTGGAACCGGGGACACACTACCCCATCAATTGTCTAAATCCCACTGCACTAATGGCATATACCGGACGCACGTCTAACACCAACATAGCAGTCAAGGCCTCAGTTATACGTTTTGCTTCAGGATGACTGCTGTCATACTTCATCCTCCTCGCTAAGGACTGTTGGAGCGTCAATTGTTTAGTAAAAGTAGTGGTGTTCCTACTTCCTCTCTGGGATGATGAACGACTCCCAGCAGCAGCAACAGCAGCAGCGGCAGCAGTAGGCGTAGCAATGCAGGATCCTCCGGAGGAATCCCGGATAGGAGAGTCAGTCATGCCAGTGACATGGCCTGCAGGACTACTTCCGATCCTGACTAAGGAGGAAATTGACGAGGAGGGAGTTGACGGTGTGGTTTGCAGGCGCTTGGATACAACAGGACAACGGGATTTAGGTGTCCCTGGACTGCTTACGGTCTTAGCCAAAGTTTCTGAACTTGACAGTAACTTTTTATGAACGCGCTGCAGGTGCCGTATAAGGGAGGATGTTCCTAGGTGGTTGACGTCCCTACCCCTACTTATTTCACCTTTACATATGGTACATATGGCAAGACAGTTGTTGTCCGGATTTGGATAGAAATATTGCCAGACCAAAGAGGTGGAATGTTTGGTTTCTGCCCAGGCATGACCGTGATGGGCTTTTTCATCCCACGGACAACAACTGTCTCCCCCGGAGCCTGATTTAAACAAACCACATCACCATCAGAATCCTCCTCGCCAACTTCCTCCTCAGCTCCAGCTACACCGGTATCCTCATCCTGTTGTACTTCAACAGTGACATCTTCAATTTGCATATCAGCAAGTGGACTGTGGGTGCTCCTTTCAGCACTTGCAGGGGGCGTGCAAATGGTGGAAAGAGCCACCTCTTCCCATCGAGTGCTGGGAAGGTCAGGCATCGCAACCACCACCACACTTGGACTCTCCTTGGGGATTTGTGATATCTTCTTAGAAAGCACAGTTCTTCGCTGTGCTTTTGCCAGCTTAACTCTTTTGATTTTTTTAGTGGGAGGAGGGCTTCCATCGTCATGTGAAGCTGAACCACTAGTCAAGAACATACTAGGGATCGACCTTAGCCGTTCCTTGCCACTCCGTGTCGTAAATGGCATGTTGGCAAGTTTACGTTTCTCTTCAGATGATTTAAATGTTTTTTTCAAGGTCATTTTCCTGAACTTTGTCATTTGGGATTGTATGTGCCCTCTATTATGACATTGGGCCTCGGTCTTGGCAGACGACGTTGATGGCATGTTATCGTCTATGTCATGACTAGTGGCAGCAGCTTCAGCACTAGGAGGAAGTGGTTCTTGATCTTTCTCTATTTTATTTTTATCGGAGAAAGTTTGGTCCTCCATTTATGTTATATCGATTTGATATATATGTGCGGCTAAACACAGAAAATATTTTTTTATTTTTGCTGGAGAGTAGTGCACTTTGTGGGTTACACCAGCCTTTAAGAAATGAGCCAGCCGGCTCTTTACTTATGGGACACAGGCGCACGCTTGGCGCTGCTCCTTTGTTGATGCACGTGCGGCTACTGCGCACACAATTCACAAACACAGAAATTTTTTTTTTTTTGTTTGGATTGTACTTTGGGGGTTACAGCACCCTTTAACGGTCAAGCCAGCCGGCCCTTTACTTATGACACAGGCGCACGCTTGGCACTACTTTGTTGATGCACGTGCGGCTACTGCGCACACAATTCACAAACACAGAAAATAATTTTTTTTTTGGTTTGGACTGGAGTGTACTTTCGGGGGTTACAGCACCCTTTAATGGTCAAGCCAGCCGGCCCTTTACTTATGACACAGGCGCACGCTTGGCACTACTTTGTTGATGCACGTGCGGCTACTGCGCACACAATTCACAAACACAGAAAATTTTTTTTTTTTTGGTTTGGACTGGAGAGTACTTTGGGGGTTACAGCACCCTTTAACGGTCAAGCCAGCCGGCCCTTTACTTATGACACAGGCGCACGCTTGGCACTACTTTGTTGATGCACATGCGGCTACTGCGCACACAATTCACAAACACAGAAAATAATTTTTTTTTTGGTTTGGACTGGAGTGTACTTTCGGGGGTTACAGCACCCTTTAACGGTCAAGCCAGCCGGCCCTTTACTTATGACACAGGCGCACGCTTGGCACTACTTTGTTGATGCACGTGCGGCTACTGCGCACACAATTCACAAACACAGAAAATATATTATTTTTTTAGCACTTGGGGGGAGCACCCCTGATGGACACAGCACCCCCTGGACAACACTACAGCACCCCTTTAGGACTGGGACACTGCACAGGACTTTGGAGTGGACACAGCCCCTATGGAGAACTGACTGCACAACACAGTCCAGCCAGCCCCTATGGACTTTGAAGTAGTGGACAACAGCAGCACTACACTACACTACACTACACAGCCCTAACTCCCACCCTCCCTCTTCACTGTCCACAGCCGAGTGAGAAAATGGCGCCGACGCGGGTACCTTATATAGGATCCAAAACCCGCGAGACTCGGAAGGCGGGATGATGACGTTTTGCCTCGATTTCAGATCCGAGCCAGGCGGGAAAAGTCGAGCCTGACTCGGATCGGACTCGGATCGGGGGGGCTCGGGGGGGTTCGGATTTCAGAAATCCGAACCCGCTCACCCCTAATGTATATATATATATATATATACACATATATACAGTCATGTGCATAAATATTGGGACATTTACAGAATTTTCATATTTTGGCCTCTATTCACCACCACAGTGGCTTTGAAATGAAACAAACAAGATGTGCTTTAACTGCAGACTTTCAGATTTAATTTGAGGGTAATTACACCCAAATCAGGTTAACGGTGTAGGAATTACAACGGTTTCTATATGTGCCTCCCATTTTTTAAGGGGCCAAAAGTAATGGGACAAACTAAACAATCCTAAATCTAACTTTCACTTTTTAATACTTTGTTGCAAATCCATTGCAGGCAATTACAGCCTGAAGTCTGGAATGCATACACATCACCAGATGCTGGGTTTCATCCCTGGTGATGCTCTGCCAGGCCTCTACTGCAAATGTCTTCAGCTCCTGCTTGTTCTTGGGGCATTTTCCCTTCAGGTTTGTCTTCATCAAGTGAAATGCATGCTCAATCGGATTCAGGTGCCCATGCCATACATGCTCATGCCATGACACTACAACCACCATGCTTCACTGATGAGGTGATATGTTTTGGATCATGAGCAATTCCTTTACTTCTCCATACTCTTCTCTTCCCATCACTCTGGTACAAGTTGATCTTTGTCTTATCTGTCCATAGGATGTTGTTCCAGAACTGTAATGGCTTTTTTAGATGTTGTTTGGCAAACTCTAATCTGGTCTTCCTGTTTTTGAGGCTCACCAATGGTTTACATTTGTGGTGAACCCTCTATATTCACTCTCTTGATTGTTGACTTTGACACATATACACCTACCTCCTGGAGAGTGTTCTTGATTTGGCCAACTGTTGTGAAGGGGTTTTTCTTCACCAGGGAAATAATTCTTCTGTCATCTACCACAGTTGTTTTCCGTGGTCTTCCGGGTCTTTTGGTGTTGCTGAGCTCTCCGGTGCGTTCTTTCTTTTTAAGAATGTTCCAAACAGTTGATTTGGCCACACCTAATGTTTTTGCTATCTCTCTGATGGGTTTGTTTTGATTTTTCAGCCTGATGATGGCTTGCTTCACTGATAGTGACAGCTCTTTGGATCTCATATTGAGAGTCGACAGCAACTGATTCCAAATGCAAATGTCACACCTAGAATCAACTCCAGACCTTTTACCTGCTTAATTGATAATGAAATAACGAGGGAATAGCCCACACCTGTCCATGAAATAGCTTTTGAGTTGATAGTCCCATTACTTTGGGCCCCTTAAAAAGTGGGAAGCACATATAGAAACCGTTGTAATTCTTCACCGTTCACCTGATTTGGATGTAAATACCCTCAAATTAAATCTGAAAGTCTGCAGTTAAAGCACATCTTGTTTGTTTCATTTCAAAGCCATCGTGGTGGTGAATAGAGGCCAAAATATGAAAATTCTGTCAATGTCCCAATATTTATGCACCTGACTGTATATACATACACAGTATATATATACAGTCAGGGCCGGATTAATAATGGGGTGGGTGGAGCTGCAGCTTCAAGCCCACCATGGAAATAGGCCCACAGGATCCACTGCAGACAGTACTGAGAGGGAAAATAAAAAACCCTGTAAACACTGTCTGCACTGCACTGAATTCTGACAACATGACTGTCTGTATTGCAGACAGTGAACTAGGATACGAATCCCGGACCATTCACACCCTCCCCCCCTCTGCCGTCCAAAGCCGCGCCCCCGGACAGAAAAGCTCCGCCCCTGGCTTTCCAAATATCCTCTCTGTGCAGTTCAAACCTCCGCCCCCATGCTCCCGAAACTCCGCCCCCATGCTCCCGAAGCTCCGTCCCAGGTCCTGCTTAACCAACCCGGCCTGGGTCGCCCACCATAGTTGTGTGTCCCCCAGGTGACCAGAAGCTCGGGTCCTGACTCCCCGGGTCATCTAAAGCTGCCTTCCTCTGCAACTGGGCTGATACAGCTGGCCCTGGAAATTATGAGGCTGAGGTGGAGCGCAGAGGCTGAGCTGCCTTGCACAGGAGGGAAGGCACCTGTCACCAGCTTAAAAACAGCATGCATAACCAGGTCAGTGTAATGCCTACCACCTATGTATGTGATTATCTATGTGTGTGTATGTATGTATGTATGTATGTATGTGTGTGTGTGTATGTATGTATATATGTATTTATATAGTGTGTGTATGTATGTGGGCAACAAACTGTCAAGAAGGGAGATGTTTTGGATATTTCAGCTTAACACTATGGCCCCGACTGGTTTCAACGAGAGTTATGAAATTGCCCCTTTCCTGTAAGAGGATGAGTTGGTTAACTGGCGATGGCTTTGAAGTATCTACAACCTTACCATTGCAATTATGCCCAATCTCGTCTGATCTTGGAAGCTAAGCACAATTGGGCTGGGTCAGTACTTGGATGGGGGACCTCCTGGGAATACCCAGTGTTGTAGCTACAAATATCCCCAGTAGAGCAAATGGCCACTCAGTCCGTTAACAGAGTATGGGCACATCATAACTCGTGAAGCATGAAAGAATCACTCAAGCAACTAATAATCTACAGTATGGTCTTCTTGGACAGTTACCTGTTTTTCAAGCCCCAGTTCATCAATGGACAATTTTTTCTATATACTTTTTCATGTTTTAAGAAAATTTATTGGATATATGGTGATATGCATGGTCAAATAATATCATATATAGATTTCTTTGGTTTAGCCGATCATTTCCATACTAAACCTTCCCTTTTATTAACTGCTGGTTTTTAATTTATTTATTTATTAATTTATATGTCCATTCAATATAGTGGCCGGTAAAATGTTCTCCCTTTTTATTATTAGTATTCACGACTACAACATAATGGTGACCCTACAAATGCCCTGATTGATGAAGACTGGGTGATTTTTCCGTCTCCTACGCAGGCGCAAAACAGACTCTGACAAATAGCACATTGTCAGTCTTTTGAGGCGGAAGCCACTTTATCTAACAGAAGAAGCACACCACGCATGCGCTACACGCACCCTGGGAGAAGCCATAGAGGCACTGAGAGATAGCTGGGACGACGTGACAGTGAATGGGAGAGAGTGGAGGCAGATGTGATGCAAGAGGTGGGCGGAAGTGACGCGACAGAGAACATAAGCTGGCAAATGAATGTGAGAACTACAGAGCCTATTGCTACATGGTTTGGCTGCAGGAACCAATGTAACATATAAGAAAATTAAATAGGAACACATAAAACATAAAGTTGTAACAGAGTAACAATTTGGAGCACGCTGCTGGATGCCGGAAACCGGAAGTGACGTCACTCGCGGGTGAAACGAGGGAATGGAGTCCTGTTTGAGAAAGGGGTATAAATAGTGATAACCCCAGACCATCAGTACCCCTTGATGAAGTCCATGTATGGATGAAACGCGTTGGTACAGCTGATTCTTACCTGAAATGAACTTAACACAGATAAGCATTACATGAACTCTTTCAAGCTATTCAAATATATATATTTTTTAAAGCATTTAAAAAAATTCTTTTAATCTAGCCTTAAAGTTTTTTGCTGATCTTTTTTATATATTCTCCTGTGCTGCTATATTTATTTCTTAATTTGAACTGTTTTATTGATTATTTATTAGCAGTATGATTGCACTTTATATACAACATTTGCACAAACGTGCCTATATATGAAATATTTTGCCAAATCCTATGATTAGGATTAAGGCATGTATAAGTATTTAATTGTGTTTGTTTGTTTGTCCTGATACATGTTTTATTAAATTGATAATATTTTAATATTTAATCACATCGATATATCTTTATTTATTAATTTATGCACTAGATCTGTATTACACTATCGCACTTTTGTCATAAAATATACGTCAGTCGCTCTATCCCTAGTAAATTTACACCATTTTCACTTAAAGGCCTCATCCAAAGGTCTGTACACACTAGGTTTAGCTGATACCCTGTTGCATTTGGGAGAAATGTATTATTAACTGTGGTCTTTGGATTCCTCTGTCAAGCATAGAAGCTGGCACCGGCACCGGCACCTTCCTTGTTTTAAATATATATATATATATATATATATATATATATATATATATTAGTATGTGTGTGTGTATGTTTGTTCGTATCTATGTGTGTATGTATGTGTGTGTGTATATATATATATATATATATATATATATTAGGGGTGTGCACCGGCCACTTTTCGTGTTTTGTGTTTTGGTTTTGGATCTGGATCTTTCTTCGTGTTTTGGATCTGGATTGGTTTTGCCAAAACCACCCTTCCGTGTTTTGGGTTCTGGGTTTTGTGTTTTGGATCTGTATTTTTTTTAAAAAAAGCATAAAAACAGCTAAAATCACAGAATTTGTGGGTTTTTCTGCTCCTATGCTATTATTAACCTCAATAACCTTAATTTCCACTCATTTCCAGTCTATTCTGAACACACCTCACGCCTCACAATAGTGTTTTTATGTCCAAAAGGTTGCATCGAGGTAGCTGGATGACTATACTAAGAGATACGAGTGGGCGGCACAAACACGTGGTCCATCTAGGAGTGGCACTGCAGTGGCAGACAGGATGGCAGTTTGAAAAACTAGGCCCCAAACTATACATAATGCAAAGGAAAAAAAGAGGTGCAAGATGGAATTGTCCTTGGGCCCTCCCACCCACCCTTATTTTGTATAAACAGGACATGCACACTTTAACAAACCAAACATTTCAGTGCCAGGGTCTGCCACACGACTGTGGCTGAAATGATTGGCAAGCTGAAAAGCTGGCAATTAATCTGTCCCTGCACAAACTGGCTCTACGGAGGCAAGATGTCGTCCTCATCCTCCTCATCCACCGATTCCTCACCCTCTTCAGTGTTGTGTACATCCTCATCCTCACAAAGTATTAATTCGTCCCCGCTGGAATCCACAACCACAGGTCCCTCTGTACGTTCTGGAGGCTGGTCTCCCTGGAAGAGTTGATAATTCATTTTATGAACATCATCTTCTCCACATTTTGTGGAAGCAACCTCCTATGCCTTTCGCTGACAAGGTTCCCGGCTGCACTAAACACTCTTTTGGAGTACACACTGGAGGGGGGGCAACTCAGGTAAAATAGAGCCAGTTTGTACAGGGACCTCCAAATTGCTTCTTTTTCCTGCCAGTACAGGTACGGACTGTCTGACATGCCTACTTGGATGCTGTCACCGATGTAATCCTTTAACAGACAGATGCACGCTTGTCGCTGCTGCTTTGAGGATGCAAGTGCGGCTACAGCCCACACAATTCACAAAGACAGAAAAAAAAAGAACAATATTTTTATTGTTTGTGTAGCACACTTTGAGGGTGTCACCACCCTTTAACAGACAGACGCACGCTTGTCGCTGCTGCTTTAAGGATGAAGGTGCGGCTACAGCCCACACATTTCACAAAGACAGAAAAAAAAGAACAATATTTTTATTGTTTGTGTAGCACACTTTGAGGGTGTCACCACCCTTTAACAGACAGACGCACGCTTGTCGCTGCTGCTTTGAGGATGCAAGTGCGGCTACAGCCCACACAATTCACAAAGACAGAAAAAAAAGAACAATATTTTTATTGTTTGTGTAGCACACTTTGAGGGTGTCACCACCCTTTAACAGACAGAGGCACGCTTGTCGCTGCTGCTTTAAGGATGAAGGTGCGGCTACAGCCCACACATTTCACAAAGACAGAAAAAAAAAGAACAATATTTTTATTGTTTGTGTAGCACACTTTGATGGTGTCACCACCCTTTAACAGACAGACGCACGCTTGTCGCTGCTGCTTTGAGGATGCAAGTGCAGCTACAGCCCACACAATTCACAAAGACAGAAAAAAAAAGAAGAATATTTTTATTGTTTGTGTAGCACACTTTGAGGGTGTCACCACCATTTAACAGACAGACGCACGCTTGTCGCTGCTGCTTTGAGGATGCAGGTGGAATCTAGACAGGATTTGGAACCGGGGACACACTACCTCCATCAATTGTCTAAATCCCACTGCACTAATGGCGGATACCGGACGCACGTCTAACACCAACATAGCAGTCAAGGCCTCAGTTATACGTTTTGCTTCAGGATGACTGCTGTCGTACTTCATCCTCATCGCTAGGGACTGTTGGAGGGTCAGTTGTTTAGTAAAAGTAGTGATGTTCCTACTTCCTATCTGGGATGATGAACAACTCCCAGCAGCAGCAACAGCACTAGGAGGAAGTGGTTCTTGATCTTTCCCTATTTTATTTTTATCGGAGAAAGTTTGGTCCTCCATTTATGTTATATTGATATATACGTGCGGCTAAAGCGCACACAAACACAGAAAATATTTTTTTATTTTTGCTGGAGAGTAGTGCACTTTGTGGGTTACACCACCCTTTAAGAAATGAGCCAGCCGGCTCTTTACTTATGGGACACAGGCGCACGCTTGGCGCTGCTCCTTTGTTGATGCACGTGCAGCCACAGTGCACACAATTCACAAACACAGAAACATTTTTTTTTTTTGGTTTGGACTGGAGTGTACTTTGGGGGTTACAGCACCCTTTAACGGTCAAGCCAGCCGGCCCTTTACTTATGACAAAGGCGCACGCTTGGCACTACTTTTTTGATGCATGTGCGGCTACTGCGCACACAATTCACAAACACAGAAAATATATATTTTTTTGGTTTGGAGTGCACTTTGGGGGTTACAGCACCCTTTAACGGTCAAGCCAGCCGGCCCTTTACTTATGACACAGGCGCATGCTTGGCACTACTTTGTTGATGCACGTGCGGCTACTGCGCACACAATTCACAAACACAGAAAATTATTTTTTTTTTGGTTTGGACTGGAGTGTACTTTGGAGGTTACAGCACCATTTAACGGTCAAGCCAGCCGGCCCTTTACTTATGACACAGGCACACGCTTGGCACTACTTTGTTGATGCACGTGCGGCTACTGCGCACACAATTCACAAACACAGAAAATAATTTTTTTTTTGGTTTGGACTGGAGTGTACTTTGGGGGTTACAGCACCCTTTAACAGTCAAGCCAGCCGGCCCTTTACTTATGACACAGGCGCACGCTTGGCACTACTTTGTTGATGCACGTGCGGCTACTGCGCACACAATTCACAAACACAGAAAATAATTATTTTTTGGTTTGGAGTGGAGTGTACTTTGGGGGTTACTGCACCCTTTAACGGTCAAGCCAGCCGGCCCTTTACTTATGACACAGGCGCACGCTTGGCACTACTTTGTTGATGCACGTGCGGCTACTGGGCACACAATTCACAAACACAGAAAATATATATTTTTTTGGTTTGGAGTGTACTTTGGGGGTTACAGCACCCTTTAACGGTCAAGCCAGCCGGCCCTTTACTTATGACACAGGCGCACGCTTGGCACTACTTTGTTGATGCACGTGCGGCTACTGTGCACACAATTCACAAACACAGAAAATAATTTTTTTTTTTTGGACTGGAGTGTACTTTGGGGGTTACAGCACCCTTTAACGGTCAAGCCAGCCGGCCCTTTACTTATGACACAGGCGCACGCTTGGCACTACTTTGTTGATGCACGTTCGGCTACTGCGCACACAATTCACAAACACAGAAAATAATTTTTTTTTGGTTTGGACTGGAGTGTACTTTGGGGGTTACAGCACCCTTTAACGGTCAAGCCAGCCGGCCCTTTACTTATGACACAGGCGCACGCTTGGCACTACTTTTTTGATGCACGTGCGGCTACTGCGCACACAATTCACAAACAGAAAATATATATTTTTTTGGTTTGGAGTGTACTTTGGGGGTTACAGCACCCTTTAACGGTCAAGCCAGCCGGCCCTTTACTTATGACACAGGCGCACGCTTGGCACTACTTTGTTGATGCACGTGCGGCTACTGCGCACACAATTCACAAACACAGAAAATAATTTTTTTTTTGGTTTGGACTGGAGTGTACTTTGGGGGTTACAGCACCCTTTAACGGTCAAGCCAGCCGGCCCTTTACTTATGACACAGGCGCACGCTTGGCACTACTTTGTTGATGCACGTGCGGCTACTGCGCACACAATTCACAAACACACAAAAAATATTATTTTTTTAGCACTTGGGGGGAGCACCCCTGATGGACAGAGCACCCCCTGGACAACACTACAGCACCCCTTTAGGACTGGGACACTGCACAGGACTTTGGAGTGGACACAGCCCCTATGGAGAACTGACTGCACAACACAGTCCAGCCAGCCCCTATGGACTTTGAAGTAGTGGACACAGCCCCTATTAACAACAGCAGCACAGCACAACACAGCCAGCCCCTATGGACTTTGAAGTAGTGGACAACAGCAGCACAGCGCAGCACAGCACAGCACAGCACAGCACAACACTACTCTGCACTACACTACACTACACAGCCCAGCCAGCCCTAACTCCCACCCTCCCTCTTCACTGTCCACAGCCGAGTGAGAAAATGGCGCCGACGCGGGTACCTTATATAGGATCCAAAACCCGCGAGACTCGGAAGGCGGGATGATGACGTTTTGCCTCGATTTCAGATCCGAGTCTGGCGGGAAAAGTCGAGCCTGACTCGGATCTGCCTCGGATCGGGGGGGCTCGGGGGGGTTCGGATTTCAGAAATCCGAATCTGCTCACCCCTAATATATATATATATATATATATATATATATATGTATATAGTGTGTGTATGTATGTGTTTATGTGTGTGTATGTATTTGTGTATATATACGTATGTATATAGTGTGTGTATGTTTGTGTGTATATGTATGTAAATAGTGTGTTTGTATGTGTTTGTGTATATTTGTGTATGTGTGTAGATATATGTATGTATATAGTGTGTGTGTATATATTATATGTATACTTTGTGAACCTTGAAAAAAGAGCCTGGAGGCTCTGAAACGTTGGTTTCTATGCTAATATAGATCGTCTTGTGCATCAGACTTTGAGTGCTGCAGTTCTTTCTACTTTTTCTATGCATCACTGAGGGCACCCAAGCAGCTTGGTTATATAGTCAGGAGTGCCAGTTCAATATCGAAAGGGAGAGAGAGGAAGTGGGAGAGAGAGAGAGGACTGCAGCTATGTTGGCCTCCTGCTACAACCGCAATCTCAGTGTGCCCATGATGGCACGCTGGCTGCGATGCACACAGTATAGGGGTAGGTGGGAGTGAATGATGGGGGAGGTAGGAGGGTGCAGGGCTGTGCTGTATTATATATTTAAGGCCTGATTGGTGGTCAGACGCAGATGAGTGATACCACGCAGTTAGGTCTACTTAGTTCCTATAGACACCTACTGCAGTATACAAATCTTTGCTATACAGTGTTGCACAGCCGCTTCCTTGCAGCTGCCCAATACTGTCTGACCATGATCAGGCCCATACACCTGCCAGCAGCTTGCTATCTAATTTATCCCATTTCAGGGGCCATAATCGGTGGGTGTGATGTCCCCTGTATTTTGTGGTGGTCTATGGAGTTCTCTGTATTATATGGCACTATTTGCAGTGTTCTTTGTAGTGTATGGCGGCCACTTGGATGCTTAGTGTATTATACTGTATGGTGGGCACTGATGGTCTATATGATGGTCAGTATTATATGGCACTCACTACTCTTTACATGGCAGTCATTTAATGCTCTCTGTATTATACGGCACTCACTGCGATGCTCTCTCTATTATACGGCACTCACTGCAACGCTCTGTATTATACGGCACACACTGCGATGCTCTCTGTATTATACAGCACACACTGCGATGCTCTCTGTATTGTACGGCACTCACTGTGATGCTCTCTCTATTATACGGCACTCACTGCGATGCTTTCTGTATTATACGGTACTCACTGCGATGCTCTCTGTATTATACAGCACTCACTGCGATGCTCTCTGTATTATATGGCACTCACTGCGATGCTCTCTGTATTATACGGCACTCACTGTGATGCTCTCTGTATTATATGGCACTCACTGCGATGCTCTCTGTATTATATGGCACTCACTGTGATGCTCTCTGTGTTATACGGCACTCACTGCGATGCTCTCTGTGTTATATGGCACTCACTGCGATGCTCTCTGTGTTATACGGCACTCACTGCGATGCTTTCTGTATTATACGGCACTCACTGCGATGCTCTCTGTATTATACGGCACTCACTGCGATGCTTTCTGTATTATACGGTACTCACTGCGATGCTCTCTGTATTATATGGCACTCGCTGCGATGCTCTCTGTGTTATACGGCACTCGCTGCGATGCTTTCTGTATTATACGGCACTCTCTGCCATGCTCTCTGTATTATACGGCACTCACTGCCATGCTCTCTGTGTTATACGGCACTCACTGCGATGCTCTCTGAGTTATACGGCACTCACTGCGATGCTCTCTGAGTTATACGGCACTCACTGCGATGCTCTCTGCGTTATACGGCACTCACTGTGATGCACTCTGTGTTATACGGCACTCACTGCGATGCTCTCTGTGTTATATGGCACTCACTGCGATGCTTTCTGTGTTATACGGCACTCACTGTGATGCTCTCTGTGTTATACGGCACTCACTGCGATGCTCTCTGTATTTTACGACACTCACTGCGATGCTCTCTGTATTATACGGCACTCACTGTGATGCTCTCTGTGTTATACGGCACTCACTGCAATGCTTTCTGTATTATATGGCACTCACTGCGATGCTTTCTGTATTATACGCCACTCACTGCGATGCTCTCTATTATATGGCACTCACTGCGATGCTCTCTGTATTATATGGCACTCACTGCGATGCTCTCTGTATTATATGGCACTCACTGGGATGCACTCTGTGTTATACGGCACTCCCTGCGATGCTCTCTGTGTTATACGGCACTCACTGCGATGCTTTCTGTGTTGTACGGCACTCACTGCGATGCTCTCTGTGTTATGCGGCACTCACTGCGATGATCTCTGTATTATACGGCACTCACTGCGATGCTTTCTGTGTTATACGGCACTCACTGCAATGCTTTTTGTATTATACGGCACTCACTGCGATGCTCTCTGTATTATACGGCACTCACTGCGATGCTTTCTGTATTATACGGCACTCACTGCGATGCTTTCTGTATTATACGGCACTCACTGCGATGCTCTCTGTATTATATGGCACTCACTGCGATGCTTTCTGTGTTATACGGCACTCACCGCGATGTTCTCTTTATTATATGGCATGCCCTCTGTAATATATGGCAGTGTATTGCACTCTATATTATATGGAAGTCCCTGGGATGCTCTCTGCGATATATATATATTTTATATATATGTATATATATATATATATATTAGGGGTGAGCGGGTTCGGATTTCTGAAATCCGAACCCCCCCGAGCCCCCCCGATCCGAGTCCGATCCGAGTCAGGCTCGACTTTTCCCGCCTGACTCGGATCTGAAATCGAGGCAAAACGTCATAATCCCGCCTTCCGAGTCTCGCGGGTTTTGGATCCTATATAAGGTACCCACGTCGGCGCCATTTTCTCACTCGGCTGTGGACAGTGAAGAGGGAGGGTGGGAGTTAGGGCTGTGTAGTGTAGTGTAGTGTAGTGCTGCTGTTGTCCACTACTTCAAAGTCCATAGGGGCTGGCTGTGTTGTGCTGTGCTGCTGTTGTTAATAGGGGCTGTGTCCACTACTTCAAAGTCCATAGGGGCTGGCTGGACTGTGTTGTGCAGTCAGTTCTCCATAGGGGCTGTGTCCACTCCAAAGTCCTGTGCAGTGTCCCAGTCCTAAAGAGGTGCTGTAGTGTTGTCCAGGGGGTGCTCTGTCCATCAGGGGTGCTCCCCCCAAGTGCTAAAAAAATAATATATTTTCTGTGTTTGTGAATTGTGTGCGCAGTAGCCGCACGTGCATCAACAAAGTAGTGCCAAGCGTGCGCCTGTGTCATAAGTAAAGGGCCGGCTGGCTTGACCATTAAAGGGTGCTGTAACCCCCAAAGTACACTCCAGTCCAAACAAAAAAAAAATTATTTTCTGTGTTTGTGAATTGTGTGCGCAGTAGCCGCACGTGCATCAACAAAGTAGTGCCAAGCGTGCGCCTGTGTCATAAGTAAAGGGCCGGCTGGCTTGACCGTTAAAGGGTGCTGTAACCCCCAAAGTACACTCCAGTCCAAACCAAAAAAAAAAATATTTTCTGTGTTTGTGAATTGTGTGCGCATTAGCCGCACGTGCATCAACAAAGTAGTGCCAAGCGTGCGCCTGTGTCATAAATAAAGAGTCGGCTGGCTTGACCGTTAAGGGTGCTGTAACCCCCGAAAGTACACTCCAGTCCAAACCAAAAAAAAAATTATTTTCTGTGTTTGTGAATTGTGTGCGCAGTAGCCGCACGTGCATCAACAAAGTAGTGCCAAGCGTGCGCCTGTGTCATAAGTAAAGGGCCGGCTGGCTTGACCGTTAAGGGTGCTGTAACCCCCGAAAGTACACTCCAGTCCAAACCAAAAAAAAAATTATTTTCTGTGTTTGTGAATTGTGTGCGCAGTAGCCGCACGTGCATCAACAAAGTAGTGCCAAGCGTGCGCCTGTGTCATAAGTAAAGGGCCGGCTGGCTTGACCGTTAAAGGGTGCTGTAACCCCCAAAGTACACTCCAGTCCAAACCAAAAAAAAAATTATTTTCTGTGTTCGTGAATTGTGTGCGCAGTAGCCGCATGTGCATCAACAAAGTAGTGCCAAGCGTGCGCCTGTGTCATAAGTAAAGGGCCGGCTGGCTTGACCGTTAATGGGTGCTGTAACCCCCAAAGTACACTCCAGTCCAAACCAAAAAAAAAAATATTTTCTGTGTTTGTGAATTGTGTGCGCAGTAGCCGCACGTGCATCAACAAAGTAGTGCCAAGTGTGCGCCTGTGTCATAAGTAAAGGGCCGGCTGGCTTGACCGTTAAAGGGTGCTGTAACCCCCAAAGTACACTCCAGTCCAAACCAAAAAAAAAATTATTTTCTGTGTTTGTGAATTGTGTGCGCAGTAGCCGCATGTGCATCAACAAAGTAGTGCCAAGCGTGCGCCTGTGTCATAAGTAAAGGGCCGGCTGGCTTGACCGTTAATGGGTGCTGTAACCCCCAAAGTACACTCCAGTCCAAACCAAAAAAAAAAATATTTTCTGTGTTTGTGAATTGTGTGCGCAGTAGCCGCACGTGCATCAACAAAGTAGTGCCAAGTGTGCGCCTGTGTCATAAGTAAAGGGCCGGCTGGCTTGACCGTTAAAGGGTGCTGTAACCCCCGAAAGTACTGTCCAGTCCAAACCAAAAAAAAAATTATTTTCTGTGTTTGTGAATTGTGTGCGCAGTAGCCGCACGTGCATCAACAAAGTAGTGCCAAGCGTGCGCCTGTGTCATAAGTAAAGGGCTGGCTGGCTTGACCGTTAAAGGGTGCTGTAACCCCCAAAGTACACTCCAGTCCAAACCAAAAAAAAAATTATTTTCTGTGTTTGTGAATTGTGTGCGCAGTAGCCGCACGTGCATCAACAAAGTAGTGCCAAGCGTGCGCCTGTGTCATAAGTAAAGGGCCGGCTGGCTTGACCATTAAAGGGTGCTGTAACCCCCAAAGTACACTCCAGTCCAAACCAAAAAAAAAATTATTTTCTGTGTTTGTGAATTGTGTGCGCAGTAGCCGCACGTGCATCAACAAAGTAGTGCCAAGCGTGCGCCTTTGTCATAAGTAAAGGGCCGGCTGGCTAGACCGTTAAAGGGTGCTGTAACCCCCGAAAGTACACTCCAGTCCAAACCAAAAAAAAAATTATTTTCTGTGTTTGTGAATTGTGTGCGCAGCAGCTGCACGTGCATCAACAAAGTAGTGCCAAGCGTGCGCCTGTGTCTTAAGTAAAGGGCCGGCTGGCTTGACCGTTAAAGGGTTCTGTAAACCCCAAAGTACACTCCAAACCAAAAAAATATATATTTTCTGTGTTTGTGACTTGTGTGCACTGTGGCTGCACGTGCATCAACAAAGGAGCAGCGCCAAGCGTGCGCCTGTGTCCCATAAGTAAAGAGCCGGCTGGCTCATTTCTTAAAGGGTGGTGTAACCCACAAAGTGCACTACTCTCCAGCAAAAATAAAAAAATATTTTCTGTGTTTGTGTGCGCTTTAGCCGCACGTAAATATATCAATATAACATAAATGGAGGACCAAACTTTCTCCGATAAAAATAAAATAGGGAAAGATCAAGAACCACTTCCTCCTAGTGCTGTTGCTGCTGCTGGGAGTTGTTCATCATCCCAGAGAGGAAGTAGGAACATCACTACTTTTACTAAACAATTGACCCTCCAACAGTCCCTAGCGATGAGGATGAAGTACGACAGCAGTCATCCTGAAGCAAAACGTATAACTGAGGCCTTGACTGCTATGTTGGTGTTAGACGTGCGTCCGGTATCCGACATTAGTGCAGTGGGATTTAGACAATTGATGGAGGTAGTGTGTCCTCGGTTCCAAATCCCGTCTAGATTCCACCTGCATCCTCAAAGCAGCAGCGACAAGCGTGCGTCTGTCTGTTAAAGGGTGGTGACACCCTCAAAGTGTGCTACACAAACAATTAAAATATTGTTCTTTTTTTTTCTGTCTTTGTGAAATGTGTGGGCTGTAGCCGCACCTGCATCCTTAAAGCAGCAGCGACAAGCGTGCGTCTGTCTGTTAAAGGGTGGTGACACCCTCAAAGTGTGCTACACAAACAATTAAAATATTGTTCTTTTTTTTTCTGTCTTTGTGAATTGTGTGGGCTGTAGCCGCACTTGCATCCTCAAAGCAGCAGCGACAAGCGTGCATCTGTCTGTTAAAGGGTGTTGTAACTCTCAAAGTGCTCCAAAAAATCAAACTTTTTTTGTGACTTGTGTGCGATGTAGCCACACTTGCATCCTCAAAGCAGCAGCGACAAGCGTGCGTCTGTCTGTTAAAGGGTGGTGACACCCTCAAAGTGTGCTACACAAACAATTAAAATATTGTTCTTTTTTTTTCTGTCTTTGTGAAATGTGTGGGCTGTAGCCGCACCTGCATCCTTAAAGCAGCAGCGACAAGCGTGCGTCTGTCTGTTAAAGGGTGGTGACACCCTCAAAGTGTGCTACACAAACAATTAAAATATTGTTCTTTTTTTTCTGTCTTTGTGAATTGTGTGGGCTGTAGCCGCACTTGCATCCTCAAAGCAGCAGCGACAAGCGTGCGTCTGTCTGTTAAAGGGTGTTGTAACTCTCAAAGTGCTCCAAAAAAATCAAATTTTTTTTTTAATGTGTTTGTGACTTGTGTGCGATGTAGCCACACTTGCAACCTCAAAGCAGCAGCGACAAGCGTGCGTCTGTATGTTAAAGGGTGGTGACACCCTCAAAGTGTGCTACACAAACAATAAAAATATTCTTCTTCTTTTTTCTGTCTTTGTGAATTGTGTGGGCTGTAGCCGCACCTGCATCCTTAAAGCAGCAGCGACAAGCGTGCGTCTGTCTGTTAAAGGGTGGTGACACCCTCACAGTGTGCTACACAAACAATTAAAATATTGTTCTTTTTTTTTCGGTCTTTGTGAAATGTGTGGGCTGTAGCCGCACCTGCATCCTTAAAGCAGCAGCGACAAGCGTGCGTCTGTCTGTTAAAGGGTGGTGTAACTCTCAAAGTGCTCCAAAAAATAAAAAACTATTTTTGTAATGTGTTTGTGACTTGTGTGCGATGTAGCCGCACTTGCATCCTCAAAGCAGCAGCGACAAGCGTGCGTCTGTCTGTTAAAGGGTGGTGACACCCTCAAAGTGTGCTACACAAACAATAAAAATATTCTTCTTCTTTTTTCTGTCTTTGTGAATTGTGTGGGCTGTAGCCGCACCTGCATCCTTAAAGCAGCAGCGACAAGCGTGCGTCTGTCTGTTAAAGGGTGGTGACACCCTCAAAGTGTGCTACACAAACAATTAAAATATTGTTCTTTTGTTTTCGGTCTTTGTGAAATGTGTGGGCTGTAGCCGCACCTGCATCCTTAAAGCAGCAGCGACAAGCGTGCATCTGTCTGTTAAAGGGTGGTGACACCCTCAAAGTGTGCTACACAAACAATAAAAATATTCTTCTTTTTTCTGTCTTTGTGAATTGTGTGGGCTGTAGCCGCACTTGCATCCTCAAAGCAGCAGCGACAAGCGTGCGTCTGTCTGTTAAAGGGTGGTGACACCCTCAAAGTGTGCTACACAAACAATAAAAATATTCTTCTTCTTTTTTCTGTCTTTGTGAATTGTGTGGGCTGTAGCCGCACCTGCATCCTTAAAGCAGCAGCGACAAGCGTGCGTCTGTCTGTTAAAGGGTGGTGACACCCTCAAAGTGTGCTACACAAACAATAAAAATATTCTTCTTTTTTCTGTCTTTGTGAATTGTGTGGGCTGTAGCCGCACCTGCATCCTTAAAGCAGCAGCGACAAGCGTGCGTCTGTCTGTTAAAGGGTGGTGACACCCTCAAAGTGTGCTACACAAACAATTAAAATATTGTTCTTTTGTTTTCGGTCTTTGTGAAATGTGTGGGCTGTAGCCGCACCTGCATCCTTAAAGCAGCAGCGACAAGCGTGCGTCTGTCTGTTAAAGGGTGGTGACACCCTCAAAGTGTGCTACACAATCAATAAAAATATTCTTCTTCTTTTTTCTGTCTTTGTGAATTGTGTGGGCTGTAGCCGCACTTGCATCTTCAAAGCAGCAGCGACAAGCATGCGTCTGTCTGTTAAAGGGTGGTGTAACCCTCAAAGTGTGCTCCACAAACAATAAAAATATTCTTTTTTTTTTCTGTCTTTGTGAATTGTGTGGGCTGTAGCCGCACTTGAATCCTCAAAGCAGCAGCGACAAGCGTGCGTCTGTCTGTTAAAGGATTACATCGGTGACAGCATCCAAGTAGGCATGTCAGACAGTCCGTACCTGTACTGGCAGGAAAAAGAAGCAATTTGGAGGTCCCTGTACAAACTGGCTCTATTTTACCTGAGTTGCCCCCCCTCCAGTGTGTACTCCGAAAGAGTGTTTAGTGCAGCCGGGAACCTTGTCAGCGAAAGGCGTAGGAGGTTGCTTCCACAAAATGTGGAGAAGATGATGTTCATAAAATGAATTATCAACTCTTCCAGGGAGACCAGCCTCCAGAACGTACAGAGGGACCTGTGGTTCCAGCAGGGACGAATTAATACTCTGTGAGGATGAGGATGTACACACTGAAGAGGGTGAGGAATCGGTGGATGAGGAGGATGAGGATGACATCTTGCCTCCGTAGAGCCAGTTTGTGCAGGGACAGATTAATTGCCAGCTTGTTTTGTGGGGGCCAAACGAACCAATCATTTCAGCCACAGTTGTGTGGCAGACCCTGGCGCTGAAATGATTGGTTTGTTAAAGTGTGCATGTCCTGTTTATACAACACAAGGGTGGGTGGGAGGGCCCAAGGACAATTCCATCTTGCACCTCTTTTTTTTCTTTGCATTATGTACAGTTTGGGGCCTAGTTTTTCAATGCCATCCTGTCTGCCACTGCAGTTTCACGCCTAGATGGGTCACGTGGTTGTGCCGCCCACTCGTGTCGCTTAGCATAGTCATCCAGCTACCTCGGTGCAACCTTTTGGACATAAAAACACTATTGTGAGGTGTGAGGTATTCAGAATAGACTGGAAATGAGTGGAAATTAAGGTTATTGAGGTTAATAATAGCATAGGAGCAGAAAAAGCTACAAATTCTGTGATTTTAGCTGTTTTTATGCTTTTTTTCAAAAAAATACAGATCCAAAACACAAAACCCAGAACCCAAAACACGGAAGGGTGGTTTTGGCAAAACCAATCCAGATCCAAAACACGAAGAAAGATCCAGATCCAAAACCAAAACACAAAACACGAAAAGTGGCCGGTGCACACCCCTAATATATATATATATATATATATATATATATATATATATATATATATATATATAGTCACTGTGGGCGGCACTCAGTGACTGTATACATTTTTCTCCCACTTGCATGGGAGTTTAAACGGAGGGCACCGGACGCAATTTAGTGTTTGTTTAGAACGGGAGTGCCGGCATTCTGGTTATATATTATATATATATATATATATATATATATATATTTACACATATTTTCTCTCTCTCTACTAATAAAATAGATTACATAACTGGTACTGCATGATAGAAAGTTTGTAGGAGATATTTTTATGGACCACCACATCACCATTATTTTGACTGCGTCTGTAACAAGGTAAGAACCACAAATCTACCAGGTTGTTACCTTGCTACAGGCGCTGTAAAAGTTAGCCATTGCTGTCATTGTCCAGCATTGCCATTATTTTTTTTAAAACAACAGCAGCAAAAAAGACAGTTCATTTATTAACTTACTGCAGTGGTTAGGGATGTGGGATGGACACTTACAGAAATATGCCAAAATCAGTGAACAATTTTGGATTTTTTTCTTATCTTATTAATGTAAAGGAAAGGCAAACCATACAGTTCTCACTCACATTTTTTTTCTTGTTATAGCTCCACTATAAAGTGATTGAATGTAGATGTCACATATGCCCTCCATGGAGATAGCCAAACATTCTGTGTAGACCACAGCCACACACTAGGCATGCCCCCACACAGGGGCGTTTTAAGAGCGGAGGTAGCCCGTGTGCAGCCTCTGTTTGGGTCCCCTCCTCTCTGACAGTGGCTCAGCGGCACGGAGCGCTGTAGATCCTGGCTTCATGCCAGAATCTACAGCACATGTGCGAGTCTCCGGGAAAATGGTGCCCGTGCCTACTTTCCCGGGGACATATTTTCTGTGCATATGCAGATCACTGGGAAAATGGCCGTCGCTCAGTTTGTGCTGCTCTACAGCGCCGGTCGGGAATCGGCGGAGAGGTAAGTATGATTACCTATGGGTGCCGGGTGTGCGGTGTGGCACCCCCCTGGACCCGGGGGCCCGTGTGCCCTGCACACCCTGCACCCATTATAGATACGCCCCTGCCCCCACATCACTAGTCACATCACCACAGCGCTTATCAAACTCCCCTGCGGTGACACACAATAGGCCCTTCATAAATTTCAGCTCCAGGCCCATGTGGACCTTAATCTGGCACTGTATACAATGTGTGTGCATATTAGGGGTGAGCGGGTTTGGATTTCTGAAATCCGAACCCCCCCCGAGCCCCCCCGATCCGAGGCAGATCCGAGTCAGGCTCGACTTTTCCCGCCTGACTCGGATTCTGAAATCGAGGCAAAACGTCATCATCCCGCCTTCCGAGTCTCGCGGGTTTTGGATCCTATATAAGGTACCCGCGTCGGCGCCATTTTCTCACTCGGCTGTGGACAGTGAAGAGGGAGGGTGGGAGTTAGGGCTGGCTGGGCTGTGTAGTGTAGTGTAGTGTAGTGCAGAGTAGTGTTGTGCTGTGCTGTGCTGCGCTGTGCTGCTGTTGTCCATAGGGGCTGTGTCCACTACTTCAAAGTCCATAGGGGCTGGCTGTGTTGTGCTGTGCTGCTGTTGTTAATAGGGGCTGTGTCCACTACTTCAAAGGCCATAGGGGCTGGCTGGACTGTGTTGTGCAGTCAGTTGTCCATAGGGGCTGTGTCCACTCCAAAGTCCTGTGCAGTGTCCCAGTCCTAAAGGGGTGCTGTAGTGTTGTCCAGGGGGTGCTCTGTCCATCAGGGGTGCTCCCCCCAAGTGCTAAAAAAAATAAAAAAAATTTCTGTGTTTGTGAATTGTGTGCGCAGTAGCCGCACGTGCATCAACAAAGTAGTACCAAGCGTGCGCCTGTGTCATAAGTAAAGGGCCGGCTGGCTTGACCGTTAAAGGGTGCTGTAACCCCCAAAGTAAACTCCAAACCAAATAAAAAAATATTTTCTGTTTGTGAATTGTGTGCGCAGTAGCCGCACGAGCATCAATAAAGTAGTGCCAAGTGTGCGCCTGTGTCATAAGTAAAGGGCTGGCTGGCTTGACCGTTAAAGGGTGCTGTAACCCCCAAAGTACACTCCAGTCCAAACCAAATAAAAAAATATTTTCTGTGTAAAGGTGAAATAAGTAGGGGTAGAGACGTTAACCACCTAGGAACATCCTCCCTTATACGGCACCTGCAGCGCGTTCATAAAAAGTTACTGTCAAGTTCAGAAACTTTGGCTAAGACCGTAAGCAGTCCAGGGACACCTAAATCCCTTTTTCCTGTTTTATCCAAGGAATCGGTGGATGAGGAGGATGAGGACGACATCTTGCCTCCGTAGAGCCAGTTTGTGCAGGGACAGATTAATTGCCAGCTTGTTTTGTGGGGGCCCAAATGAACCAATCATTTCAACCCCAGTCATGTGGCAGACCCTGGCGCTGAAATGATTGGTTTGTTAAAGTGTGCATGTCCTGTTTATACAACATAAGGGTGGGTGGGAGGGCCCAAGGACAATTCCATCTTGCACCTCTTTTTTTTCTTTGCAGTATGTACTGTTTGGGGCCTAGTTTTTCAAACTGCCATCCTGTCTGCCACTGCAGTGTCACTCCTAGTGCCACGTGTTTGTGCCGCCCACTCGTATCTCTTAGCATAGTCATCCAGCTACCTCGGTGCAATCTTTTGGCCATAAAAACACTATTGTGAGGTGTGAGGTGTTTTTATGCTTTTTAAAAAAAAAATACAGATCCAAAACCCAAAACCCAGAACCCAAAACACGGAAGGGTGGTTTTGGCAAAACCAATCCAGATCCAAAACACGAAGAAAGAGCCAGATCCAAAACCAAAACACAAAACACGAAAAGTGGCCGGTGCACACCCCTAGTGCATATAGATATAGAGTATATATACTTTGCATACATGTAATGGTTTTTGCATTTTATTTTAATGCTTTTAATACATTTCTTAGAATAAGTTACTTTATGTTGGCAAAACAGCTTACATCCTTTCAGTCTTCGGCGGAGTGAAGGAATATTATTTTTCATGGACATTCCAGTTAAATATCTGCAAATATAAACAAATCTGTGAGCAATGTAACCGTGGATCTCCAATAAGACCACTTTTATGAACAAGTTCAGTTATTTCTCGAATAACTGTTTATTGGATGAAATGTCACAAGATACGGTTTCGGAAAGTAGCCCCATTATCCCAGAATGAAGGCACCAAAGGAGCTCAGAAAATGCACAAAATCTGACTTAAATGGCAAAAGATAACAAATGCCAAAATACAAAGTGCTTCTTTAATAAACTCTCACCAAACTGCATGGGAGAATACAGGAAATGACTGGAGCTCTTAACAGGCTACATTGGCATACTGTACTGTACTCTACTAAACTGCACAAGACTTGACCCATATTTCACAGTGGTAATTAATAATTATTATTTTTTTGTTAATATTAAAAAAAAATGTATTGATGGATTGGCAAAGTACAAACAAATGTCATTGACAAAAGAGTCCAGTGCTACAATACAAAGCCAGATAAAATAATAGCTTGTTATAAATAATAAATATCAGGGATACAGTGTAAATCAGGGATAGTGAAGAGACAGAATGCAGACATTTCATCCAGGAAGTCCCTAAGCAGTAACAATTAGTCTATACCGTAATGAGCTCACATTCCCAGAATACACAGGTTTAAACATAGGCGATAACACAGGTTCCAGATATCACATATCAGAAGGGGGCACCATTACTAAGAGTTTCCAGATTATACCAACATTTCCTAGTGGGCGTGAATGTATGTACATAAGGTAACCACGTGTCAAAAAAAAAAAATTCCACCAATTGTTCTTTGTGGAGGGATTCTTCTGTACAGTCCATTCGAAATAAAAATTATATTGTAGGGAGTAATAACGCCATTGGAGGTTGGCCTGGCGCCAGGGCCGGATTAACAATGGGGCGGTTGGAGCTACAGCACCAGGCCTCCCATTGAAAATAGGCCCACAGGAAACTGACTGCCGTGCAGACAGGAAAAAAACAAAAAAAATTTTCCTGTCAAAACCAACAGCCCAGCTCACTCACCTCCTTGCCGGCCGAATCTTAGCCCATTCCCACACCCCCTTGGTCCTCTCCTCTCTGCTGGTGGACACACACATCCGGCTGAAGCCCCGCCCACCTCGGACCCACCGAAGCTCCGCCCCTAGGAACCTGAAGCTCTGCCCCCTGGCCATCTTGCAAGGCAGCCCTGAGCCCAGCATGATGAACTTTCAGCTCAGCAGGTCAGTGTAAGTCTAGCCCCCTGTGTACTTATGTTTCCATATATATATATATATATATATATAAATATATATATATAATATATTTATATAATTAATCCATTAGTGGACCAGCACTCAATCTCCTCCTATTGTAAAGTGCCCGGGTGACCTCCTCTATATAAGCGACTACAATGGTAAATAAGAGGAAACTTTGGAAGTTATGTGTGACATACTTTCAATACGAGTGATTTATAAGACCTGGAGTGCCGTCTGTTATTTGCCTTTAGAATATGTGTATATATATATATATATATATATAATAATATACACATACACAATTGGTAGGCCGGCACTCCTGTACAAAGTATTGTGTCATGGTGCCTGGTGTCCTCATTACCTTTTGCCTGTGAAGGGAGAGGACCATGTAACAGTCGAATGGGCTGCACTCTGGTCGGCTTGTATAAAACACTAAAATTTGGTTTCAAAATTGCAGAACCTGCACTCGTCCTTTCCGTAATCCCTCACAAAAGTATGAAAACAGGTTCTGAAACATTTCAAATGTAAACGGATTTTGGTGTACTTTATACAAGCTGTTCAGAGTGCCGTCCATTTGACTGCTATAATATATATATATATATATATATATATTAGGGATGTGCAGGCTCGGTTCTACTCGGTTCCGTTCGGTTCTTTTTACCGAACCTTATTGGCTATCCAAAACTCGTGACAGCTGAAACCCAATAAGATCCGGTAAAAAGAACCGAACGGAACCGAGTAGAACCGAGCCTGCACATCCCTAATATATATATATATATACACACACAGTTAGTGGCATGGCAGGTTACTGGTCCTGTCCCCTAAGTGCATGACGCCATGCCATGGCACAGGGGGGCGGGAGTGTCATCACCTGGAAGTACAAAGTGCAGCACTGCGGGGAGTGTCCTGAGGATGCTGCACAGACTGCAGGGTGTCTGTCTGAGCAGCACTGCATTAGCGATACTGGCTGCAGGGTGCTGCTCCAAGCAACCTGTTTGCCAGTGTCAAGGGCCGTGGAGCAGCGACGGGGCCGCAAAGAGCGCACACCTCTAGTTTGGCACTGTATATAGTCAGAGACGGTGGCACTCACTTTTGCCATGATTGAGAGAACAAAGGTCTATGATCAACATTTCAGTCCTCTGTGGACTTTTACCAAGAACTTTCCAGAGGACTGAAACATTGATTGGGCCAATAATTGCATAGTGTATATGCAGGAGGGCTAGCCAATAAACATCTCCAAATGCTCCTGCAATGGTCAGATAGGAAGGTTGGGATAGCATGTTCTGCACACACTATCTCCTTCCCGGAATGGTATTGAAATGCCGGCAGCTGTTTAGCTGGTTCAAATACCAACTGCGGATGCCCGACAGGATGAAGGTCCCAACTAGGGCAGGTAAGTACTATTACCCTCCCCTGTCACCCCCCCTACCCTCCCTTAGGGATGCCTAACCCTAAAACTCCCGGGGTGGCAGCGGCGCGCAATAGGCCCTTCATGAATTTCAGCTCCAGGCCCATGTGGACATTAATCTGGCACTGCCTGGCGCTATCCATTGGGATAGGAATGTTTTTTTGGTGGTCATTAATTTTTTTGAGATAGATGATTTAAATGGGTTGTCCACTTTCCAGGCCCTCGTCACGTGGTAAATAGGTCTGGGGGCCCTAATTGGACAGCCCTTTGGTATTATGGGGGAGATGTAGAATCCGCCTTTAGTGCCATCTTCCTTGTGATATATTCGGAAAGATGGTGCTGGCACTGGTAATAGTAAAGACTTTGTTATCTGCTGAGCATGTACCATCTTAGGAAAAGTTCACCTGGAAGATAGCGCCACCAACATAAGGGAAGGAGGGGATGTTGCACACAGTCCTTCCCAGGTGTTTATATACAGTTTATATACTTCTATTGCTATTAATAATGCTGGCCTTCTGACTTTCACATACATCTCAATGCATACTGTATATGTGCCTATGTCAGTTTGCCTCTTTCCACTTGGAAATACTGGGCCTGATTCAGAGCCGCTTGAAAGCGGCCGCTCGTTCGTTCCGAGCGATGTTTGCACAACTGCGCATGCGTACGGATCGTAATACGCATGCGCGAACCAGTCACTGCGGCCGAAAATCGTTTGTTCGCTAAATAGCGAATGCCTGCTATTTTGAGTGACAGGAGGAGGCGTATGTGGGTGGTAACAGGGGAAGGTGCTTGAAAACGGGGAGTGGAGATCCGAACGCAGGCGTGCTTAAAGGTCAAAACGGGCGTTTTATGGGTGTGCATAATTAATACAGCAGCGTCATTGACCACGTCACTGGGTTATTTTATAGTCAGAACTGCTCGCAAGATTGCAGTAGGAAAAACCAACCACAAGAATAGCGAGCAGATCATACGCTGGTCGATGTACTCGATTAATCTAATAAATAGCGGACATGACGTAGGATGCGAGCGGCCAGGGGGCGTAGTTTCCCAAAAAACGACCGCAAGTTTTGTTCGCTCGTTCAGACATAGAGGCATGAACATACCGCAAAGAGCGAACGGTTCATTCGAATAGCCACCCCTTTTTTCTGAACGAGCGAGCGCAAATAGCGTCTGGCTCTGAATCAGGCCCTCTGTCTTTTATCATAGCTCTCTTGCCTAGCCTCACATCCTTTATCTGCTTACAGTATACATTATTATTCAAATTCTGCACACATTATATCACCACTTTTATTCCGCTCAATAACAAACTTGTGTTAATGTACATACATATTTATCAACACTGTTCTTTCACTTGCATTTCTGCAAATCTCTTGCACTTTCTCTTGCATTCATATCTCATTTATATTTCCAATTTTCGTCCCTCTAGTTTACTTATCAACACCATGACAAGGTTTTTTTTAACTCCCTCCTTCACTCAGTCTCTACCTAATTCTCTGTTCTGCCCCCTGCTTCTGCCTTTATCCTTTCCCCCTTGTCTCCTCCACCTCCTCTTCCCCTTCTCCCCCCTCCTCTGTCTACCTACTTTCCCCTCCTCTCCCATTACTCTATCATCCTGTTCTACCCCCCCTTTGATCTACTACTCCATCACTAATCCTTCCTCCTACACTCCTCTCCCTGTCACTTCACCCCACTGCCATCCACATCTCCCTCCCTGCCCACCTCCTACAGGTTCCCTTTCTAGCTCAGGTGCCCGCACCATCACTAAACTCTATTCATATCGGTCCCCCAAATTAATCTTACCTCCACGTTACAGCAACCCGGATAATCGTATTCGCATCTTATTCGCATCTCCCCCACAAATGCTATCTCTCTAATCTGTGCCCTCTGGAATGCCAGGTCAGTCTGTAATAAACTGGTCCCCACCCATGACCTTTTTATCTCAAACTCCCTGAATCTCCTAGCCATTACTGAGACCTGGATTTCACCCTATGACACCATTTCTCCTGCTGCTCTTTCTTCTGGGGGCCTCACCTTTTTCCATATATATATATATATATATATATATATATATATATATATATATATATATATATATATATATATATAAAACCTTGAAAAGAGGGGTGCACTCACCAGTCTTGACAAAGGTCCACGGTTGGGACCGAAACGTTGATCTTGTATTTGCTTTTAATTGTTGGGATAAAGGACTTTTTTAGAAGACTGGTGAGTGCACCCCTCTTTTCAAGGTTATACACAGGACCTGTAGGTCTCTTTTGGGCAGCTACCCCAGCAATTTTCAACTACAAAAACATGAGTGTGGACATATCTTGACTATATATATATAAAAATATTTTTAAAACTTTACTGTGTTCTGCTGGGAAAACACAGTCGGAGCAGCAGCCGTAGCCAGAGGAGGGATGAGGGAGTGATGGAGGAAACAGAGAGGAGGACCTGCTCACGCTGAAAGCAGGTAAGTGAAACCCGATATACGCCACCTGATAGTGGCGTATAGTAACACTATCCAATTCCGAAAATACATAATTTTCGGAATTTGGTGAATAGCCTAATTTCTACATCCCCATGCTAATGTACTAATGTATGGGGAGTGTGGATATTAATGCAGATGGACTTAACCAGGAGATATCAGTGATATCTCCTGTGTTAAGTGTGTTAATGAATACTAAAAAAAAATGATAATTAAGGAAAAGGTCCTTAAAACCGTTATTTTAGTGTTGATGAATAGGCCTCTCGACTTGGTCTTTACTCACCATTGTGATATTTCTGACTACTCCAACTCCCCATTTCCCCTCTCTGACCATCACCTTCTCTCTTAACTTATCCCTCTCTCCTTCCCCTCCTTTACCTCCTAAGGCTACCATTACTAAGCGTAACATTGAGGCTATTGAGACTGTTACTTTTTCCTCCCTGCTGGACTCACTTCTTTCTCCTGTCCTGAACAAGCCACTTCCCTGTACAATGCATGCCTCACTTCTGCTCTTGATTCTGTTACTCTGGCAATGATTACTCACCCTCACAGATCCACACCACAACCCTGGCATTCCAAATGCACCAGATACCTGCAAAAGTGTTCACAAATTGTCGAGCATCAGTTGAGGATATCACACTCTAGGGCAGACTTCCAACATTTCAAGTTTATTCTCTCATCCTACAGTGCTGCACTGTCACTCTCCAAACAATCATATTTCAAGAACTTCATCTCCTCCCAATCCTAAAACCCCAGCGTCTCTTTGCCACTTTCAACTCCCTCTTCTGCCCTTCCCCTCCTCACTCTCTGCTCTTGACCTTGCTACCTATTTTACATCTAAAATCGGCTCCATACGTGAGGACATCATATCCCATCAGACCCTCAGCACTCCTGCCCTGCCTTTCCCTGACAACCCCTCCCCATCTGTCTCACCAACTCTGACATCCTTCTCTCCTGTTTCTGGAGAGGAAGTCATAGCCCTCAGCCGGTCCTCCCCTCCTTCCATCCCCCCCTTGACCCTATCCCTTCTGGTCTCCTCTATTACCTGTCTCCTTCTGCCTGTTCCCTTCTTGCCCACCTCCTCAATCTCTCCCTATCATCTGGCACAGGGAGTCTCCGCCATTCTTAAAAAACTTACCGTTGATCCTAACATACTCCAACTACCGTCCCATCTCTCTCCTACCTTTTGTTTCCAAACTCCTTGAGCATATTGTTTACAACTGCCTTCCCACCTTCCTGTCCTCCCGCTTCCTCCTTGACTCATATTAATCTGGCTTCTGTTCTCTCCACTTCACTGAAACTACCCTCATGAAAGTATGCAATGACCTCCTTGCTGCCAAATCCAAGGGCCACTAATCTCTTTTCATTATCCTTGACCTCTCTACTGCATTTAACACTGTTGACCACCCTCTCCTCCTGCAAATCCTTCACTCTCTGTCTATGTGGCACTGCCCTCTCCAGGCTGTCCTCCTACCTCTCTGATCGTCCCTTCTCTGTCTCCTCTCATAACTCCTCTCCCCCCCACTTTCACTAACAGTAGGAGTTCCCTAAGGTTCTGTTCTTGGACCTCTCCTATTCTCCCTATATATGTCTTCTTTAGGTGAACTCATCAACTCTTTTGACCTCCAATATCATCTCTATGCTGATGATACTCAAATCTACCTTTCCACCCCTGACCTGTCCCCCTCTCTCCTCACTGTACTGTATCTCCAACTTTCTCTCTGCTATCTCTTCCTGGATGTCCCAGCACTTTCTTAAACTTAACATGTCTAAGACTGAGCTGATCATCTTCCCACCCTCTTCCATTACCTCACTTCCCACAATTTCATTATCTATTGATGGCACAACTATCTCCTCTAGACCCATAGTGCACTGTCTTATCCTAGACTCCTCCCTCTCCTTTAAACCACACATTCAGCACCTCTCGCAGTCCAGCCATTTCCATCTCAAAAATATTTCCAGGACTAGATCCTTCCTCACCCTGGATGCTACTAAAACCTTTATCCACTTGCTGGTCATCTCCAGATTGGACTACTGTAACCTTCTCCTAGTTGGCCTCCCAGTCTCCCACCTCTCTCCACTACAATTGGTCCTCAATGCTTCTGCTCGGTTCATCTTCCTCTCCAGACGTTCTACATCTACTTCCCCACTCCTTCAAATGCTACATTGGCTCCCATTCCCCTTCAGATGCCAATTCAATGTTCTTACACTCGCCTACAAAACCCTCACCCAATCCTCTCCCACTTACATCTCTGACCTCATCTCCCTTCACACTCCCGCCCATTCACTTCGCTCAACAAATGCATGCTGACTCTCTTGCCAACTGATTACTTCCTCCCACTCCTGCCTACAAGATTTTGCCTGTGCTGCTCCCTACATTTGGAACTCTCTCCCTCTCCTTATCAGACTCTCTACAAATCTTCAAATGGGCTCTCGTGACCCACTACTTCATCAAGGCTTTCCAGCTCTCATGCTAACCCACTTCACGCTCTTTCCTCCCTATATACCCCATCTGTGCCACGCCTGTCTGTCTGCCACTCCCATTTAGAATGTAAGCTCTCATGAGCAGGGACCTCTTCCCTCATGTGCTTCTCCTTACACTTTCTTCTACTCCTTACTCCCCACAATGGCATCTAACATTTGACTGCTTACTCCCTGCTGCTTATTGTGAGTGTTTTAATCACTATTGCAGCAATGTATATAAACCATGTCCTTGTCCTGCACTGTAATGTACTGTAAGTCACTTGTTTCTTGTTCACAAATATTTTATGTACTCTGTAAGGCGCTGCGGCACACTTGTGGCGCCATATAAATAAAGGATAATAATAATAATAATAATTCTACTACAGTACCTCTGATTCTCACATACAGTAGGTTACAACAAACTAAGCAAATTAAAACATGTTTATATTTAGGAAATAATTATTGGACAGATGCTACAGTATAATTGGAAAACAACACTTTTTAAAGAATATACATATTTTTCTCCCTTTATATTAGTAACAGTCACAAAGTCACTTGTAATATACACTATGTACTGCAGGATCAGGCACGCCATGAAATCTGGAATGAATCTGGGCCAAACCAATTTAAATCAGAGCCTTTTGGCTCAATGCACAACTCAACACATTTTTATTACATTATATTCTGAATGCATTATATATTCCTGCAGCCTCACACTTGTAGGTGATTATTTCTCTGAAGACAAAGTGAGAACACAATTACTAGCAGTGGTTTCACTTTCCGGTGACTTCAGTGGCCCTTATATATTGTTCTAGTGGTGAGTAAGTCCCAACATTGACCCATATGCTATTTAGTATAACAATAATTGCTCACATGTTATTTTTGATTTATTGTGTCAATAAGGATGATTATATGCTTCAGAAAAACACTATTTTCACATTAACTAGATCTGACTGTTTGCTGTATATGATAGTATATAGTACATATAAACAAACTTAAAAATGCTAAACATTAACATTGCCACAGTGATACATTAGCTCACTACAATGCTTCCACTTACAAGATTAATAGATTTTGAAATATGTTCTGCAAAATTTTCACCTCGGTTTGCATTTTTCCATAAAATGTCACGCATTTCGCCAACGTAATATAACCTTATGTATTTGCAGTTCTACCACAATCCCACCACACAGAAGAATTCATTGACCATTGATGAACTACCTCTATTCATTTTGTGTAATGAAAATTGTAAAATATAATGCACAACAGCAAAACCAGAATTTGTAAATAGCATTGCTGAAACATTGAGGTTCTCAGAAATAAGCTGCTCTGTCGCAACACTGGATTTATGCAAAATGGTGCAATAATTTCATGCATCTCTATCCATAACCGTTGCTATGTTAAATGTTCTGTCTTACAGAGCAGTGCACTCAGGGCACTAGGACCCGGAGTCACCGGGAGGTCCGACCTGATTACATCACCACCGGGCTATTGCTCATGTGCAGCCGATGCCATCTTTACTGTATATAGTGTCACAGTGCAGTGTGTGAGATGACAATCAAAATAGCGTGTTAACCTCCGCAATACTGCTATTCTGCTTACCGCTGATTCCGCTGTGCTACCACTGTTACCCTGTTGATATCAATAATCCCAGCATCCTGTTTAATGACTGTGTGGCATGACACTCACTTTTACATTCTGCCAAACACCCCAATAAACTATATCAATATTCTGCATTCAGGAGAAAATTATTGTCAGGTCTCTAGAATTGTTTTGGATTGTTGGATTCCAGTAGCAGGAACAGAATAGAAGAATTTTTTGTTAAAAGAGATACTGTGAACCAGAGCCAGAGAAGTTAGTCGTCCAAGAGCCAGAGGTAAAAAAATCAGAGAGCCAGGGGTCCAAGACAATGAGGGTAGTCGTCTGAAAGCCAAGTGTCCTAAACAGGAAGCAGCCAGGTAGCAACAAGATCCAGAGTGCTGAATCAATGAGATAAGCTCAATAAAATAGCAATGTATTGTGTCCAGGACAATGGCCTGAAATAAGCCTTAGGTGCTGACAACTAATTACTAGCAGCAAGTCATTAGGCCACAGATCAGATGAAAATGATGCAGCATTATTTACGGAGTATGTGGCTCACTGCACAGAGGAGGTGTGGTGCTGTTGAGTGATGCTCATGCATGTCAGCGGTGGGCTGGATGAGGAGAGAGTAATTGAGGTAAGAGACAGGGGCAGAACTATGGGAGATAAAGGAGGCACCTGCCGCCAGGCTCCAGCTCTGAAGGGGCACCTCCTCCATTGTCCACAACATATTCACCCCACTTAGGGCTGTAACTATGTAGCCGGAGTGTACCGTCACGGCCGCCCAATACATGGGACCCCTTCCCAGCACCTGAGAAGCCACCATACACTAGAGGAGAGCTCCATGTCAGACCATCAGCTGCTACCTTCGTCTATCTATAGCCTGTCTGCATGCAAATTGCTACATTACAGTGTCAGCAGCTGTGACAGGGAAATTATAAATTGCCTCCGGGTGTCTGGGATGAACTTACGCCACTGGCAAGAGATGGAGGATTCGTTCTCTGCCTCTCCTGCCCTTACTCCTCTGAGAGTGCCAGTTACCATGCTACAGTGACAGCAGCAAGGAGTGCTGGAGATTTGGACCACCATCCAACCCTTGTGCATTTATCTACTGCAGAGCAGCCATGACCCAGAGCACTGGTGGAGATGAGAGAAGCATGTTGGTCACCAGGAGGCATGGTGAGGACATCAGCAGTGCCACCGCCCATCCATTTCACTTTTGTTCTCCTGTCATTGTGAAAAGAACCTCATCTGGTTCTCTTATCTCTTCGGAGAGACATCGTGTCTGTGCACAAGGCCTTCTTAGAGTGTGATTGATGGAGCTGGCTTAAGGGATCAGTACAAGAATGATCAATCCCCTCCCCATACCTGTTCCATCAGCCAGCTTCCTAATATACTGTAGATATGTGCACTGCGCCAACTCTCTATGATGAATAATGACCTTAAGGAATTACCTAATGTACTTAACAGAGCTTCTACATGGTGCAACATCTAACTGTGGAGCATGGTCTTTTGCAAAAGCAACATGCCCAGAATAGGAGGGGCAACAAAGAGCAGGAATTACTTTTGGCACACAGTGATAGGAAAATTAGTTTGAGGCACTTTTGCACATAAAATAAGACCCTCATAATTCCATACTTGCATACTTTAATGATCTTCTCTCCAGGAGAGGAGATGAAGCTGACAGCTTCGGAGGCGGGGCCAGGCTCTCCACGTCATTAAGTCCTGTCCCCATTGTGGCCAAATTACACTATATGGGTATAAGAGATAGGAATTGTCCAAATGAGGAAATGTCCTTTAAAAGCACATTTTTTTTCCCATTGTGTTGTCTCTAAGTCTGTAACTTCTCCAGTCCCAGAAAGCATGCTGAGAACAAAAGATGCACAGAGAGAATGTAATATTGAGGCAGCACCATACTCTGATATTTATACAATGATTTATATGAATATACAGTCACTTAAGGGACCTGTTACATCTCCCCGTGTTTCAAGGCGAGCTGACACTCCGAAAAAAAAAAAAGTTTCTGTACAGCCAACATGTTCCATCCATACTCACTGCGGGGCTTTGTTTCATTGTCTGGCTTTGTGCTGCCTAAATCCTTCAGGAATCTCAATATTATATATAAAACGGAGCTGCCCTATATATTTTACTTTAGGATTCCCTCTTGGTTTATAACCTCTCAAATGTTCCATTTTTATCTCTCATTAATGTTTTCAAATCCTTCTCACACCTTCCTAAATCCTAAATAGCACTGAATAGCGTGGAGGGCAGACATCCGAAGATAAAACGAAGATTGCAGTAAAAAAAAAAAAGAAAGAAAAAAAATCTATATTGTTATAAGTCCTTTTGAAGGCCATCTTTTCATCATAAAAACGTCTCTCCCGGGAATCCCCATACTGTAAATCCTAGCACTGGTTCAAGATGGATTTAGTCTATTCAAAGCGCTCAAGAGTAATTTACAACTGAACTTTTGTAACATTCACTTAAAGTATATGTTAAACAGTTATCTTTATCCTATCTTGCATGTATCGTACTTCATGTGTTTAACATCTGGTAGATGGATTTTGGGTTGGAGTCCAGAGCAGGATTTGCTTTCATTGTTGATGCTATTGGTGATAAATTTCATATCGACAATAGTGTAGCAAGTGATGTGGTTGAGTTTCGGGAAAATAATGTTGTTTTATTTTTTCGTACTTGAAGTCTTCCAATGACATTGCAGCATGCGATTTTCCACGTTAATAAAATAAAACATTAGCAAGGTAAGTCTGGTAGGTGTCAGAAGTGTAAAGTAACTCAAACGCAGGATGCATGATTGGTGACTGAAGGTGATGCAGGTAGTGCACTGCTCATCACAATCTGGCTACAAAACGTGAGTATTGGATCTTTTTTTACAGGTACTTTCAATGGATCCTTTACGTTGAGAAGGGGATGTGAATGTAATAAAATGTTATTATCACAGTGTGCGTTGTTTTTTACACATTTCTTTACAGGTGAACTACACATACCATTGAGCCCTGAGCCCTTAATGCCCCGCATGCTGGTACTTGTGGTTCTCCAAGTACCAGCATGCGGGGGAGGCTTGCTGGGACCTGTAGTTCCACTGTAAAGACAATGTTAATTATTCTAATTTTGACACACTACACCTACACTATCAACCCGCCACCCACCGCCCAGGGGTGACAGGGATAGCCCCGGGCTATCAGCCTAGGCCATGGGGTGCCCTGGAGAGGGGAACCCCTTTATTGAAGGGGTCCCCAACTCCCCAGGGATCCCTGGCCTGGGCTGACTAGTGGTCAGGGCTGATGCTGCAGCTGGGGGGCCTGGTGAAAGGGCTACCCTGGCTGTGGAAAGGGTCCAGAGCTGGTTTTAAATATATGGTGAACCTCACGCAATTTTTCTAACTGTATATCCTGCTGCTTGGTGCTGGTTCTTAAATTACAGTGGAACCCTACACATTTTTTTCCCTGTAATTTTAAGAACCAGGATAGGCTGACAAGTCCGGGGCTGGTTAGTCTTTTTGAGGGGGACCTCACATCATTTTTTTTTTAAATAATTAAAAAAAATTAACAAGTTAAAAAAACAAAACACAATGATTTGTGTATGTTTCAGCCAAACTCGCAGATCTGGAGGTGAGTGTTTAAAACATCAATTTGGTAGAGAGTTTGCAGGCATCTCACTCGAGTTTCTCATCTCGATTCTTGGTAAATTTGCAAGATGTATCTTTTAGGTGAAAAGTACTTCAGAGTTTGGCCAATGGTGAAAAGATTCGAGTTTGCTAGCTCGCCCAAGTTTTGCGAGTGAGATGAGAGAAATCTCTCTGTAACTCACCTGACTTTGCCTTTAGTAAATTTGTGAGATGAAAAACATGCCTAAACTCACCTGAGATTGTCATCTCGACCAAACTCGATCCTTAGTAAATTTACCCCTAGATGTCCATATTTTAAGTTATGTGTAATAATGTGAAATGACACAGGGAAAAAGTATTGAATAGGGATGAGCGGGTTCGGTTCTCAGAGAACCGAACCCACCTGAATTTCGTGGATCGAACAAAGCTCGGATCTGCCTGCCTGCCTCGGCTCCCTCTCCTAAGGCAAAACCTCGCGATCTGCTGTTGGATCTCAAGGTTTTACCTCGAGCAGCCATTTTTGAAAATCCCTTTGCCTGCAATGGGCAAAGCGCTGATTGGCTGACAGAGCCATCTGTCACGTCTCTCAGCCAATCAGCGTTAAGCCCATTGAATGCAGGGAAAATACAACTAAAAGAAGATGGCGCTGGTTCCCGCGGCCGGCACCCCCCGCTGCCGACACACCTGCTGACGGCACCTCACATACACTTCCTGGACAGGACATGCACAAGTGGGTGTCTTAAGACAGACTGATGGGTGTCTGCATACACTATGTGATCGCTCTCTAAGAAATACTGGGCGTGCTAATGCATTGCTGTGCGATAGCACTGCCTACGCAATTTGCATACACATCATGCGAGCGGCTCTGAATCAGCTCCATTGTCCGAAAGGTTCACATTAAATTGCACTCTAAATAAGATGGGTGGGGGGTGGATATCTCAAACCTTCTAAAGAGTGGAAAATAAGACAAGTTGATAAGTTGCCGATAGCAACAAATCAGCTACTATCTAGCATTTATCAGATACATTCTATAAAATGATAGCTGATTGGTTGCTACTTGCTATGGACAACTTCACCACTTGTCCACTGTTTAGAAAGTTTCAGATAATTTGTCACGCTTGTGTTTGTTTGTGGAGCCGGACTGGAGTCGATGGTTGGAATGGGTTCTGGAGCACGAGTCTGAAAACTGGATGGTGGTATATACAGTAGTTACGGCTCATGAGATGTAATCTGAGGCTGAAGGAAGCTGAACAGTACTGGGGAATTGGCTGAGACCCAGAACAGAGTCGCGGAGTCTACCATTCAAGGGAGTTTGGGCTTAGCTGCGCACGACATGCAGGTCTCGGTCCTCTGCTTGGGTTTCCCTGTACTTGCAGCTGATGACTGAATTTCCAAGAAGGAACTGGACTGGACGACACTGGAATGGAACTGGACTAGACGACATCGAGGATGGAACCGTTGGTATAGGATATCAAACTGGAAACGATGGTGCAGGATATCGGACTGGAAGCGATGGTTCAGGATCACCGGGATGGAACCAGAATCTGGAGCCAGTGGTGCAGCAAGATGATAATCTGCACTGAAGATCTATCGCAGGAATAACCGCAGGAACTCATATGAAATCACACAAGTAAGCTGGGAACCAAGTGCTCAGAGAATCCTTATATACCTCTGTGAGAGCAGGGATTGGCTGCAGATGTCAGGTGACAGCAAACTGGTGTTCTGTTGGAGGATGGACAGTCACCTGAAAAAGACTGTCATGGCTGCACCCAGCGGTCTGTTCTGGAGGGAATGCTGCACATGGAAACCAATGAGTATGTTGGAAGTTACAGGGAGGAGAAGTGGATACGCTGGTGACCCCCAGCAAGCCGAGACAGCACCGAGAGAGGCAAATGGTGACATCTGACTCTGAGGAATCAGTATGATTTACCAAGGACCTGTGCCCAGTGTTTGGAATCCCGACAGCAGGAGGCCGGCAGAGGAGGAAATCCCGATCGTCGAAGGAAAGTACTGTATATACTAACCTAATTCTAACCCCCTAACCCTCCTTTAGGGTGCCTAACCCTAACCTTCCCCCCCAGTGCCTAACCCTAATCCCCCCTCTAAGTGCCTAAACCTAACCCCCCCTTCCCCGCCGCCTAAACCTAAGTCCCCCCCAGGGGTGTCTAACCCTAACCCTCTCTCCCCCTAGCCTAACCTCCTGCGGGGGTGTCTAACCCTAAGTCCCCCCCCGGAGCCCTAAACCTAACCCACCTCCCCGCGGCTGTCCGCAGCGGTGCCCAGCATCACTTCGATCGGGATGCCGGGCGCCGGTCTCCCCGCGTTGGTAAAATGACAGGCGTCTATATTTAGACGCCGGTCATTTAACCCTCCCCGGGATATGAAAGGTCGGGAAGCTGGCTGTCGGGATTACATCCGCCGGCTTCACGACTGAATACCGACTCTGGAGTCGATAGCTGGGATTGTGACACAATTCCCCCAAGTCAGGCATCATCCTTTTGCATCTCTCCAGCTGCTGTAGAACTACCAATCTCAGTATGTCATCATCATATTTTACTTTGTTATCCCTGTGTGCATGAATACGATGTGGTAGTTGGTACTTCATGAACATTGCCGCAGAGTACCTTTAGTTCAATTCCCCGGATGTAGCTCAGTCTCTCCCACCTAAGTGTTCTGTAAGCCAAAGTCAGAAGACGAAGTTCCCTACACATGCAGGTGTGATGAGACAGAGTCGGAAGCTCTCTACGGCTTGCGGCAGACGAGTCCCTACCACAAGGGTCTCGTTGCAAGCCCCGATGGCCGCTCGCTAAAGCTGTGGGTGGTCACCCACAGCTTAGCGAGCAGCCAGGAGGCCGGCTCTTTTTTAGAGATGCGCCTGCCCTCATTCAGAGCGAGCGCTCGCATTTTGCGAGCATCTCTGAATGAGGTCCATTGTGCATTGCAAAAATCTCCTTCTAACATTCGCAGTTTGCAGCATAAATCATATCTTTAACATCACATCCATCACCAGTCTTTGCATCCACTTGGTTCAAGAGCTAACACTTGCTCATTAGTCAAGTTAACTTCCAGCAGCCGCCCACCTCAGAGGAACCTGCTGGTCCCTCTACACTTGCGGCTCCCCCTCCTTTGTGTCCCGATCACTGCTGGCCACAGTGATCGGGCCCCGGCAACACCACCCTAGAAGCAGCAGCCACGGCTCATGTAGCCGCGGCTGCTGCTGTGACCTGATCACTGTGGCCAGCAGTGATCGGGCAGCCGGACCATCAGAAGCCATAGCGGCGGCTCTGGTAGCCGCCGCCGCTGCTATGTCTCCGGGCCGCTAGCGGGACACCCACCCGCTGCGGCGCTGGAATACACTCACAGTGATCAGTGAGATCACTGTGTAGGAGGTGGAGCAGCAGCGGCTCTGATAGCCGCGGCTGCTGCCATGTCCCCTGCCGCCCTCGCCCACCCTTTTCCGGCCTCAGCTCCGCCTCCCCAAGTGCCCATGTGTCCCGATCACTGCTGCCCACAGTGATCAGGCAATATATTTATATATATATATATATATATATATATATATACAGTTGTAAAATATATATATATATATATATATATATATATATATATACATATGTGTGTATATATATATATATATATACACATGTTTGTGTGTGTATATATATTTATATATATATATATATACATACATATTTATGTGTATATATATATATATATATATATATATATGTATATATATGTAATGAACAATCGGAGGCACTCGGCAGGACTAAACAGCTACTCACAAGTAAAGCCAGACAGAGCCGTTGTATGAGTCAACGTTTCAGCAGACTTGGGACACACCTCGCCCCCTTTCGACGCGCGAGTGTTGGTGTGTCCCAAGTGGTGACGTCATCGCGCGACGCAGCGGCGGGGGATGCCGTGGAGGTGATGGACACGGGGTAAGTCTATATATGTTTGTATTTGTTTTTAGTATCTTTATGTCTTGATAAAAGCAGCAAGTCTGCTGAAATGTTGACTCATACACCGTCTCCATCTGGCTTTACTTGTGAGTAGCTGTTTAGTCCTGCCGAGTGCCTCCGATTGTCCATTACATACATTACCTCCTTGGATGTGCACCCAGGCAAGTTGTCTATATATATTTGCGTGCCGGACATCTTTCTATTTGTACATTGGATCCTGCATTTGTCACCTCACAGGGGCACTTAGCGGTTTCTCTGTCAAGGCACCACTGCTACATATTTTTCTCATATATCAGACTATTTTGTGTTCACGATTTTTTATATTCTTTGTGTGTGTATCTGTGTTACCAGTCCTACGGGATGTCTAACACCGAAGGTAATTTAGGATTCAGAGATATATTGTTACCACCGGGCGAGCAACTCTGTTTGACTGATTCAGATGCAGAAAACATCCTTTTTCAAGCAAAACTACATGATTCTTCTGGTGTAGAGTCTGTGGAACAACTCGTAGCACAACTTGTTAGACTTAAGAAACGTGAGGTGGACTTTTTCTTACATGGTGTGTCGTTGTCTGATTACTATAGAGATAAAAAAATACCCCGGGGATTTCAAATAAGGAATATTCCGACTATTTAAAGACATAGGCCCTCATTCAGAGCCGTACGCTCTGAATGAGGGCCGCCCTCCATAAAAATGGAGCGTCCTCCTGGACGCTCGTATAGCTGTGGGTCACCACCCACAGCCTATACGAGCGTGCATTTTGATGGCCGCGATGGTCGTGACCATCGCAACCATCAAAACTGCGAGCCGGAGCCTGCGGTTGAGGTTTTCAACCGCAAGCTCCGGAGTGATTTTGGCTCTATCAGAGCCAAAATCACTCCCACTGACATCACTAGTGATGTCAGTGGGCCGGCTTCTGACGGGAGGCGTTCCCGTGGGAACGCCCCCGTCAGGGAGGCACGCCCCCAGCACGCCCACCAAAGGGGGCGTGCTGTCAATCAACATCGACAGTACGCCCCCTTTGATCAGACACAATGAGCGAAGGACTTTCCTTCGCTCGTCGCATCTGGCGCATGCGCACGACGGAGCTCCCTCCGTCATGCGCATGCTCAGTGCAGAACATCGACCCACTTGCGAGCGGACAGCCGCTCGCGAGTGGGTCTGAATCAGGGCCATAATCCGGAATTCTGTCGACGTTGGGTGGCAGTTTTAAATAAATGCTCCTACTATTTAATTATGTTAGTTATAGAGGAGTCCAGGAGGGAGTTGTCCCTGGTTAAAGAAAAGATCGATAGTTTTGAAACTCTTCATCTAACAAACATTCGAGCGGATACATCCCAGGATTGGCTTAAAAGATTACAGGACCAAATAGACAAATACAGATCAGATTTGGTACAATTTAAAAAATCCAAACTGCATACTGTGAATAGAGATTATGCGGAGTTAAGAGACTATAGCTGGGCCTACAATAGTGGACAGAACCGTGAGAGAAGAACTAAATTCCGCAAAACCAGGAGATTTCCTTTGGAGACCGATCAGTCTAGTGCAGCAGCTTCGTCCAGTGAGACAGAATGTGCCGACCAAGCCAAAGCATCCTCCAGCGGCAGGCCCCCTTTAGGGGTAGCCACCAGGACCATGTTGGATCTTACCAAAGACCCTGCACCAGGCGCGGAGGTCAGTGGGCTCGGCAGGTGAAGAAAACCTCACAAACGGAGACGGTAGTGTTTAATCTCTCCTCAAGAACTTTATCAGACGTTGAGCTTAAGGTGTTAAACAAGGGTCTATCGTTTGTTCCGTCTAGGGAGTTTGATGCTTATCAAAATAAGATTGATTTATTTAAATTTGATCGTCGCATCAAACTCAAAGAACATTTTGGGACATCAGCTATACAATTGGACCAATGTCCAATTCTTAAAAAATCTACCTTTGTTCCAATATCACATAACAGCAACATTAAGTGTTTTTCTAACTTCATGGATAACACTATTGAGAATTACAAACCTGACAAGGTGAAGTATAGATCCAACCTCACCTATCTTGAAAGACAGGCATTGAAAAATTTGGGCTCTTATCAGGACATTATTATCCGCCCAGCGGATAAGGGTGGAGGCATCGTTGTCCAAGATCTATCAGCTTATAAAATTGAGATATATAAACAACTCAATGATCCTGCTGTATATGAGGTATTACAAACAGATCCTACGATGACTTTTAAAAATGTGTTGGATATATTTTTGACTCAAGCGGTGCAGAGTAACATCATTAATCAATATACTAAAGATGCTTTAATTCAGCCATATCCTAAAATTCCTACGCTATATACTATTCCCAAACTACATAAGAATGCCACCTCGCCACCAGGGAGGCCAATTATAGCAGCTCGAGATTCGTTATTTTACAATATCTCAAAGTACCTGGATCACTTTTTACAGCCCCTCATTCAGAAAGAAAATACATTTCTAAAGAACACTACAGCATTCATCCTCAAATTACAGGCATTTTCACCTGTTCAGCAATCTGTTTTGATGTGCACGGTGGACGTCTCCAATTTATACACCAGTATCCCTCAGGCACAGGGAATAGAGGCTGTTCGACAATATATCTTGCAGAGACCGGATTATAGAGGTCCTCAGATTGATTTCTTTATTCAACTACTCACTTGGACCCTTACTCGAAATTATTTTTTGTTTGATAAAAAGATCTATCTGCAACGCTCGGGGTGCGCAATGGGATCATGCGTAGCCCCGAGCTTTGCGAACATTTTTATGTTTGTCATTGAGGAGGATTTTTTCTTTTCTGATCCAGCCATTAGAATAAATATATGTGAGTACTGACGCTATATAGATGACATTTTTCTGTTATGGAAAGGAACATCAGAGGAATATGATAAAGTCATCAAAGATATTAATGATCCGGAGTGTCCCATTAAACTTACCTCGGTCAGTAGCTACACTAGCATACAGTTTTTAGATGTTTCCATCAAGATGTAACCAGATGGGACCATATGCACCTCTTTGTATTACAAGAATACAGACAGGAATATGCTTTTAGTGTCAGATAGTGAACATCCAAGGACACTCAAATTTGGACTTCCTTTCTCTCAATTTTTGAGAGTGATAAGAATCTGTAGTGACCCGCAAGATGCACAATTACAAATTCAGAACATGATGATGAAGTTCCTTCAACGTGGATATCATCATAAAATCCTAATTAGAGCCAGAGACCGTGCATTGGCAGTGAGCCGCAAAGATGCTCTTTCACCAGCTGTACCGAAGATATCAGAGAACCAAGTGGTTTGGACACAAACATACTCTAAAGGTAGCCATGATTTGATGCAAACTCCTAAGGCCATGGGGCCTATAGTTTCTACAGACAAACAAATGCCAGCCCTATGCGGATCTTCTATTTTGCCATCTTTTAAGCGAGGGAGAAACATCAGGGACATTATAGTCCACAATGATATCAGTCAATTTTCTGAAAATAAACCCCATCATTTTTTGACACGTAAGCCAGGTAATTTTAAATGCACAGGATGCACTACTTGTGGCTTCCTTGAAACAGGAGACTCATTTTTACATCCCCGATCTGGCAAACAATTATTTATCAAGCATGCACTAACGTGCTCAAGTAAATATGTAGTGTATTACATCAGATGTCCATGTAGCAAGTTGTACATTGGAAAAATCACTCGTCAGTTTAAAGAGAGATTGGCGCTACACCGGTCCAGTATTAGGGCTGCGCTGGAGGGTAAGGGTTGTGACCAACCAGTTGCACGTCATTTTCGAGAACAGGAACATAATCTCTCAAGCCTAAGATATAAGATGATTGATTGGATACACCCTAGCAACAGGGGAGGTGACAGAGGTCGTTTGTTGTTGCAGAGGGAGGCGAAATGGATCTATATACTACAGACTGTGCATCCTATGGGCCTTAACGAGAATTTATCCTTTAATTGTTACCTATGAATACCCCCCTTCTTTGTCCGTTACATTTATGTTTGCCATTACAGTATCTGATAGTTTAGTAGATAGTTGTATCACATGTTTTCATTTGCAGGTGATCTATAGTAATGTGTCAAGTTGAGTATTTCTGGATTAAGCCTCATATTGTTATTATGCATTTACCCTTATCTGGGTTTTGAGATTGTACTTATTGGGACATTATCTAAGGGTATGTCTGTATTATGAACATGCTTTAGTTTGCTTAGCCCATAAGTTTAGGTGTAATTACACACATCTCTCTATCCTTATCTTTATGTGTATCATTGTTTGTTGTATTTATGTAGTCATGGTGATGGCACGGGTGTTTGACCTCGCCCCCTTTTGACGCGCGAGCGTTGGTGTGTCCCAAGTGGTGACGTCATCGCGCGACGCAGCGGCGGGGGATGCCGTGGAGGTGATGGACACGGGGTAAGTCTATATATGTTTGTATTTGTTTTTAGTATCTTTATGTCTTGATAAAAGCAGCAAGTCTGCTGAAACGTTGACTCATACACCGGCTCCATCTGGCTTTACTTGTGAGTAGCTGTTTAGTCCTGCCGAGTGCCTCCGATTGTCCATTACATACATTACCTCCCTGGATGTGCACCCAGGCAAGTTGTCTATATATATTTGAGTGCCGGACATCTTTATATATATATATATATATATATATATATATATGTATATATATATATATGTATATATATATATATGTATATATATATATATACAGTCAGGTGCATAAATATTGGGACATTGACAGAATTTTCATATTTTGGCCTCTATTCACCACCACAATGGCTTTGAAATGAAACAAACAAGATGTGCTTTAACTGCAGACTTTCAGATTTCATTTGAGGGTAATTACATCCAAATCAGGTGAACGGTGTAGGAATTACAACGGTTTCTATATGTGCCTCCCACTTTTTAAGGGGCCAAAAGTAATGGGACTATCAACTCAAAAGCTATTTCATGGACAGGTGTGGACTATTCCCTCATTATTTCATTATCAATTAAGCAGGTAAAAGGTCTGGAGTTGATTCTAGGTTTGACATTTGCATTTGGAATCAGTTACTGTCGACTCTCAATATGAGACCCAAAGAGCTGTCACTATCAGTGAAGCAAGCCATCATTAGGCTGAAAAATCAAAACAAACCCATCAGAGAGAGCAAAAACATTAGGTGTGGCCAAATCAACTGTTTGGAACATTCTTAAAAAGAAAGAACGCACCGGAGAGCTCAGCAACACCAAAAGACCCAGAAGACCATGGAAAACAACTGTGGTGGATGACAGAAGAATTATTTCCCTGGTGAAGAAAAACCCCTTCACAACAGTTGGCCAAATCAAAAACACTCTCCAGGAGGTAGGCGTATATGTGTCAAAGTCAACAATCAAGACAAGACTTCACAAGAGTGAATATAGAGGGTTCACCACAAGATGTAAACCATTGGTGAGCCTCAAAAACAGGAAGACCAGATTAGAGTTTGCCAAACAACATCTAAAAAAGCCATTACAGTTCTGGAACAACATCCTATGGACAGATTGATGGAAAGAGAAGAGTATGGCGATGGAAAGGAACTGCTCATGATCCAAAACATACCACCTCATCAGTGAAGCATGGTGGTGGTAGTGTCATGGCGTGGGCATGTATGGCTGCCAATGGAACTGGTTCAATTGTATTTATTGATGATGTGACTGCTGACAAAAGCAGCCGAATGAATTCTGAATTTTTTAGGGCAATATTATATGCTCATATTCAGTCAAATGCTTCAGAACTCATTGGACGGCGCTTCACAGTGCAGATGGACAATGACCCGAAGCATACTGCAAAAGCAACCAAAGAGTTTTTTAAGGCTAAAAAGTGGAATGTTATGCAATGGCCAAGTCAATCCCCTGACCTGAATCCGATTGAGCATGCATTTCACTTGATGAAGACAAAATTGAAGGGAAAATGCCCCAAGAACAAGCAGGAACTGAAGACATTTGCAGTAGAGGCCTGGCAGAGCATCACCAGGGATGAAACACAACGTCTGGTGATGTCTATGCATTCCAGACTTCAGGCTGTAATTGCCTGCAAATGAGTTGCAACAAAGTATTAAAAAGTGAAAGTTAGATGTAGGATTGTTTAGTTTATCCAATTACTTTTGGCCCCTTAAAAAGTGGGAGGCACATATAGAAACCGTAGTAATTCCTACACCGTTCACCTGATTTGGATGTAATTACCCTCAAATGAAATCTGAAAGTCTGCAGTTAAAGCATATCTTGTTTGTTTAATTTCAAAGCCATTGTGGTGGTGAATAGAGGCCAAAATATGAAAATTCTGTCAATGTCCCAATATTTATGCACCTGACTGTATATTGACAAAGGTCCATGGCTAGGACCGAAACGTCGGAGCTTTACTATGATGCTGTAAATTTTTTTTTAAAAAGATGAAATAAAAACTCATTTTAGAAGACTGGTGAGTGCACCCCCTTTGTTCATTTTTTGTATGCAGGGATACAGGTGATCCCTTTTGGGTGGCTACCCCAGCAATTGGATTTTCAGACGTGAGTGTGGACTAATACTGGACTTTATATACATACACATATATATATATATATATATACATATGTGTATATATATATTGATGGCTATCGCAGAGCCTCTGATTAGGGATGGCAACTGACCATCGATGGTTTACAAGTGGTTTGCCGTTGCTGGTGGCCATCAATGTTGCACCATCGATGGTAATCCTCAATTGATGTTTAGGAAACATCGGCAGTTGAGGTCTACACAGATCTCTTCGACCAATTGCAAAACATTTGATGGCTTCTAACGATGGTTGAACCATCGATGCTACAGTCGTCAATGGCCATCACTACAGTATAACATAAAAATTGCTATTTTTATGTTATACTGTGTTTTAAAAAAATATTTTTTTCAAATAAAATAGTGATGGATAAGTTTAAAATTATGTCCGTGACCTAATTCAATCATAAAAGATACCGACAATTTTGGAGCGGTTTTTGGAAAAAGAATTCGTCAGTTAAGTGGTTAAAGAGCGTCCGGCTCTGAATCAGGCCCTGAGCTCCCAGGTACTCTGTATCTGAATGGTGCCAGACCATTATATCCAGTTCCTAGATCTGGTACACAAGCTTCTTTTACCATTTTGCACACCAGTCTGGTTTTACCACTGAGACTTGGTATTACAGCAACCATCGGTTGCAGCCGATATCCACAACTACGGGTTGTATGCAAATTCGGCTAACTAACAGCAAGGCAGGCGATCGCACAGCAAGGCATAAGCACGCCCACTATGTCTTGGCGTGCAATCACCCTGTGTATGCAGACGCCCACCAGCTTGTCTTAAGACACCCACTTATAAACGTCATCTCCAGGAAGTGTATGCAACCATTGGTACCATCGGAAGCGAACGCAGTGCTTGTGCTTGACCATATCCTACTGCAAGCACTGTGAGCACTTCAGTGTAAAATCCAGCTAGGTGACGTGTACTATGATGCCGTATCTCAATTATGCACGCCTCTGAAACGGCGTTGAGACGCTCAGGCACACCTGCGTTTGCACCTCCACTCCCCCGTTTCCACAGACCAACACCTGTCACCACCCACAAACTGCTTCTCCTGTCACTCACTCAGCTGGGCAGTCTATGTGCAGCGAGCGAACGCTTCCCGATTGCTCGGACTGGTTCGCACACGCACATTGCGATGCGTACGCATGCGCACAATGCAAACATTGGCAGTCTGCGTGCGAACGCTTCCAAGCGAGTGGGTCTGATTCATTACCTCAATTCCATCAAGTTTTCAAATCATCAACATCAGTCTCAAACCGACCCAGCTCTCAATCCAGCATCATCGGTCCCAATCCAATTCTGCTCATTCATTCAGTCTTACATATTCAGTTCCATTCCAACCTGCTGTTCAATAAAGACTTTCTTTTCCTGTTCTCGCCTTCAGGCCCATCGTCCACTGCTTTAACGCTACCTCTTCACAACCTATATATGAGGAGGTCCGGCTCAAGCCACCTAAGTTCATCCATACCTCTCAAATCTCCACTTCAGTCTCCCATGCCTGTTCCAACCCTCAGACGTGACCAGTGGCATAACTAGGGGGGTTGAGCGGGACACGTACCCTGGGCATCGTGGCAGGCCCAGCAGAGGGGGGCGCCTGCGGCCATGGCATCGTAACCGCACCACCAACCCTCCCTCCCCCCGGCACCATTGCTCCCGGACTGAAGAAGAGAACTTGTCATGTAATGAGCAGGCAGCTGTGCCTGCTGTTGCTGACTGTAGGGGGAGCTGCAGCAGAAGTGCGCAGCCCCTCCCAGGCAGTCATTCCCATCCTGGGAGCTGCCGGGTGACAGTCTTCCTTCCCTGGTGCTCTCTCAAGTCCAGAGCAGCCAGGTGAGTATTTGTTTTTTTGCGAGGGGGGGGTGGACTGCCACGGGGAAGAGGTGGGGGCTGGACTGCTGCAGGAGGGGAGGGGGTGCTTTTTTGTGTGAATGAGGTGTGTGTATGTGTCAGTGTGTGTATGTTTCTGTGTCAGTGTCTGTGTCAGTGTGTGTGTATCTGATCTCTGTCAGTGTGTGTGTATCTGTGTGAGTGTGTGTGTATCTATGATGGTATGCTAAGAGACGACAGAGGGGGATGGAGATGGTGTGGTTGAGAGATGACACCGAGGGGGAGGCGATGGTGTGGCTGAGAGACGATGTAGGGGGGAGGCGATGGTGTGGCTGAGGGACGACGCAGAGGGGAGGCGATGATGTGGCTGAGAGACGATGTAGGGGGGGAGGTGATGTGTGCTGAGAGATGACGCAAATGGTAGGTGATGGTGTGCTGAGAGATGACGCAGTGGGAGGCAATGGTTTGCTGAGAGGCGATGCAGGGAGGGAGGCAATGGTGTGCTGAGTGATGATGCAGGGGGAGGTGATGGTGTACTGAGAGACAATGCGGGGGGAGGCAATGGTGTGGCTGAGAGATGACGCAGGGGGGAGGTGATAATGTGCGGAGAGACAATGCAGGGGGGAGGTGATGGTGTGGTTGCGAGACGATTCAGGGGGAGGTGATGGTGTGGCTGAGAGAAACAGCAGGGGGAGGCAATGGTGTGCTAATGGTTGACGCAGGGGGGAGGTGATGGTGTGCTGAGAGACAACACAGGGGGAGATTGTGTGGCTGAGAGATGCAGGGGGAAAAAGGTTACACATGGGGAACAAGTCTGGTAGAACCGTTGTTGTATGATGATGTCCTTCTTAATATTCCTACACAAACAGGCATCTTCCAGACAATGTGACCTACATAAATAGTGAATACCGACTGAAGACGTCGTGTTCCCAGGGAGGATACATTTCTTCAGAGGTTCCACATTGAGAGAAACACCGTATAGGTAAGGTGCATATACAATGGAAAGGAATGTTCCCAGAGTGACAAGAAATGGGTAGCGTGTCAGTGGCCATGCCCCTTCGGTATGTGACCACACCCATTTTTAAATGTATTTTTGTGGTGGTGGGGGGGAGGGGCGCTGTTCTTCAATTTGCCCTGGGTTCGAAAGACCCTAGTCACTAGGACTCTCACATAGTTTAGCTGCTGTCTCTGCTATCAAAGGGAGAGATGTGTGAAGCCTCCTAAAGAGTGAATAAATTGCCCGTGGCAACCAATCAGCTTCTAGGTAGCGTTTATCAAGTCCATTCTATAAGATGATAGGTAGAAGCTGATTGGTTGCTAATGGCAATTTGTTCTCTCTTTAGAGTATCACGCACTCTTAGGCCAGGTAGCGTGCTGTAGTTCACGCAAGTGCACTAGCATTGCAGAGTCAACTTGGCAGTGCTATATTTCACTGGTCCGAAAGGAGTAGTGAAGTCGCTTCGGGGAGACTACTGATTTTCGGATCAGCTGTCTCCATTGCTTGCCGCAAGTTAGTATGTTAATTATCAGGGTCCCGATAATTAACATAATGAATAGACCCTATAATGTCTGAGTTTCCAACCATTTCAGTGATACTAGAGATAAGCAGATAGATTTTGCTGAAATATACCCTAACTTTGAGGTTTCAAGTTGGAGGGAGTCCTGGCTCGGATCATTTTGGGGTTCTGTTTAGAACTGAGTCCTGCTTCGGGTCTTCTCGCCAAGTTCGGAACTTGTTTCTACAAAACAGATCTCACGTATTTTGGATTCCATTTAAGTCCCTCCCGCATGAGGTGGTCAGTATTGACTGGAAATTACTGGAAGTTAATGTTAATAATGTTAAAGGAACAAAAACGGGTCCAAGTTACATGGTTTTAGCTGTTTTAATCAATTTTATTAAAAATCGATAACCGAAACTGAACCAAAACACTTGAGGGTGGTTTTACCAAAATCAAAACAATACGATCATTTAGATCTAGAACCAAAATACGGGAGTCTGTACACATCTCTATGTGATACGCCCGCAACTATGGATGTGCACCGGAACATTTTTACTGGATTTGGATTTGGCTCTGATTCGTCGTACGGCTTTGGATTTTCCAAACCTGCCGTGGCTGGTTTTGGATTTGGATTTTTTACAAAAATTGTCAAAAAAAGGCTAAAATCACATAATTTGGGCTTTTTTTGTTCCTAGAGTATTATTAACCTCAATAACATTAATTTCCAATCATTTACAGTCAATTTAGACCACCACAAGCTGACAATGGTGTTTTCACCATTATTGACCAAAGGCTAGCAGTGAGCTGACTGGTTCCTAAGCGACAGAGCAGCGGCACAGACACTGCAGTTTAAATGAAACATTGCCACACAGCAGTGGCAGAAATTAAAGGTAGTGCATGATGGAATTGTCCTTGGGACCTCCCACCCAACCAGTGGGATATGGCCAGCAGAGTCATTCTTACTTGTATATACAGTGGGCTACGGCCCAAGGAGTCACAGTATGCACAGTGTGGTATGGCTTGCAGAGTCACAGTACTTGTTTACACAGTGGGCTAAGGCCCAAGGAGTCACGGTGCTTGTGTACACAGTGGGCTAAGGCTCAAAGAGTCATGGTGCTTGTATCCACGGAGGGCTAAGGCCCAAGGAGTCATGGTGCTTATATAGACAGAGGGCCAAGGCCCAAGGAGTCATGGTGCTTGTATACACAGAGGGCTAAGGCCCAAGGAGGTACAGTGCTTTTATACACAGAAGGCTAAGGTCCAAGGAGTTACGGTGCTAGTATACACAGAGGGCCAAGGGCCAAGGAGTCATGGTGCTTTTATACACAACGGGCTACTGCCCAAGGAGTCGCAGTGCTTGTATACACAGAGGGCTAAGGCCCAAGGAGGTACGGTGCTTGTATACACAGAGGGCTAAGGCCCAAGGAGTTACGGTGCTTTTATACACAGAGAGTTACTGCCCATTGAGTCACGTTGCTTGAATGCACAGAGGGCTAAGGCCCAAGGAGTTACGGTGCTTGTATACACAGAGGGCTAGGGCCCAAGGAGTCACAGTGCTTATATACACAGAGCGCTACAGCCCAAGGAGTCACGGTGCTTGTATACACAGTGGGCTATGGCCTGCAGTCACATTACTTGTAAATGCAGTGGGCTACGGCCCAAGGAATCACAGTGCTTGTATACACAGAGGGCTATGGCCAACAGAGTCAAAGTACTTGTATACACAGTGGTCTACGGCCCAAGGAGTCACAGTACTTGTATACACAGTGGGGTACAGCCCAAGGAGTCACGGTGCCTATATACACAAGAGGGTACAGCACCCAAAAATACGTTTTTCTTTTTTTTTTAATATTTAAACTTTTAACTTTTTTGAAAGTGTTTTTTACTTTATAAAAGTTTTTTTTGTACACACAGCCACTTGTGAGTCTCAACAAAGCCACTTTAATCAGCAGAGTATAGCGCAGGATACATCAGAGTGCAGTGTGCCCCCTATACAGTCACTTTACCAGCACAGCCACTTGTGAGTCTCTGGACACAGCCACTTAATCAGCAGAGTATAGCGCAGCATACATGAGCATGCAGTGTGCCTCCTATACACAGCCACTTTACCAGCACAGCCACTTGTAAGTCTGGACACAGCCACTTAATCAGCTTGTGAGTCTCTGTACAAATGGCAATGTGAGTGAAATGGCACCGAGTCCCGGTCTCTGCACCTTATGAAGACGCAAATTCTCATGAGAATTAGATGTCAGGAGGATGACATTCGGCCTCGCAGTGGGATCCGAGTCAGGCGGGAACACCCAAGCCGTGGCTCAGGTGGACTCGAATCCCCGCTGTTTGGAGCGGTTTGGATTCCACATGCTTGATCTGCATGATGTTGCCCTCTTCTGGCTGTCCTCCTACCTCTCTGACAGCTTTTTCTCTGTCTCCTCTCATGATTCCACTCCCCCACCCCACTTCCACTAACAGTAGGTGTCCCCCAAGGTTCTGTTCTGAGACCTCTCCTAATCTCACTCTATACATCCTCTCTAGATGAGCTCATCAGCTCTTTTGGCTGCCAATATTTTCTCTATGCTGATGACACTCAAATCTACCTCTCCTCCCTTGACCTTTTTCCCACTCTCCTCACTTGTATCTCCAACTGTCTCTCTGCTACTGTAACTCTTCCTGGATGTCCCAGCACTTTCTTAACCTTAACATGTCTAAGCTGATCATCTTCCCACCCTCCCGCATAACCTCTCCTACTACAATTTCATTATCTATTGACAGCACAGCCATCTCCTCTTATCCCCAAGTGTGCTGTCTTGGAGTTATCCTTGACTCCTACCTCTCCTTCAAACCACACATTCAGTTCCTTTCATAGTCCTGCCATTTTTATTTCAGAAATATTTCTAGGATCAGACCCTTTCTCATCCTGAAGGCAACTAAGCCCTCATCCACTCAATGGTCATCTCCAGATTGGATTACTGTACCCTCCTATCTAGCCTACCTGACTCCCACCTCTCTCCACTCCAATCTGTCCTCAATGCTGCTGCCTGGCTCATCTATCTCTCCAAAAGTACTACACCTGCCACTACTCTCTTACAAGCCCAACACTCTCTCTTACAAGCCCAACATTGGCTCTCTTTTCATATCTGGACCCAATTCTGGACTTCTCACATTCACTTGCAAAGTCCTCATCCAATCCTTTCCAATCTACAGTACTTCTCTGACCTCATCTCTCTTCACACTCCAACCTGTCCACTTTGCTCAACTAATTCATGCCACGTCTCCTGCCATCTGATTACTTCTTCCCACTCCCGCCTCCAAAACTTTGCCAGTGCTGCTACCTACCTCTAGAATTTTCTCTCTCTCCCTATCAGACTCTCTACATATCTACAAAACTTCAAATGGGCTCTCAAGACCCACTACTTCATCCAAGCCTTTTAGGTCTCATCCTAACCTGCTGCTCCATGCTCCTTCCTGTCTACCCCATCTGTGATTCCTTTACCCTACTTATACTATCATCTACTATATGTCATGGATGTGGTTTCTTTAGATTATGTTCCCGGGCTGGGGTTAGGACATTGCCGGAGGTGAATGGAATCGAGGAGCAGGTCGAGGTTTACCCCGGTCGAATCTGCCTCTCTCCAGAGCACATTCTCTATACCATAGGTCCACTTTATTACAAAGAGAAATTAATTCATCCAATTTCTGAGGTAGGTCCCGAGAGGCTAAGTTGTCTTTAAGCCTTTCAGATAGCCCGCTCCAAAACGCTGCAATGAGAGCATCCTCATTCCAGTTAAGTTCAGAAGACAAGGTTCAGAATTGGATAACATACTGCCTGACCATTTTACTGCCTTGCCAAAGATGAAGAATATCTGTTGAGGTAGAAGAGACTCTTCCAGGGTCGTCAAAGATCCTACGAAACATGGCAATAAATTTGGAGTAGTTAGAGAGTAGCGGATCATTTTTTTCCCAAAGTGGAGAAACCCAGTCGAGGGCTGATCCGGAGAGTAATGAGATTATATAAGCTACTCGAGTTCTAGCAGTTGGGAAGTTAGCTGGTTGAAGTTCAAAATTAATCTCACATTGGTTCAGAAAACCCCTGCATAGCTTGGGCTTGCCGTTAAACTTGCTGGGTAATGCGATTTGAAGACAAGGAGTAGGTGGTACTGAAGGTGAAGGCAGCACGGAGGAAGGATTTGAGGCTTGAACACTGACTGGCACAGGATTGGATAACAGAGCCTGAATACTGTCCAAATGTGAAGACATATCTTGAATGAATTGGATGAGTTGGACTGAGAAGTCTCCTGTCTTTCCAGATGAGAAAGATCCATGACCACTTGCCGAGTCCATCGGGCCAGTGCAAACTGTCACGGATGTGGTTTCTTCAGATTGTGTTCCCGTGCTGGGGTTAGGACTAGCTTTATTCAACTCAGATGCCCTCTGGAGGAGACCAGGTCTAATGAAGTTCCTACGCATGAAAGAGGATACAAGGTCAAAAGTAACTTATGGGTGAGTAAAGGAAATAGGGAGAGTCAATGTCAGCACAGGATGGTGCTGAGGTTGTAGTGTGGGTGCTGGTGTAGCTGAGGTAGGGTCAATAACTCGGTTGCTGCTAGGTGCGGCCAGGAAGCCGTAAGGTGAGCAGTGGAAGTCCAGGTCACTGGATGCGGCTGATTAGTCGAGAAGTGATTGGTGGTGCACAGGCTAGCTGGTGCGGCTGGTTAGCCGTGAGGTGAATGGTGGAAGCACAAGCTACTTGCTGCGGCTGGTTAGCCATGAGATTATAGGTGGTAGCGTGGAAGCTACTTGTTGCGGCTGGTTAGCCGTGAGGTGATAGGTGGTAGCATGGAAGCTACTTGTCGCAGCTAGGAGCCGTAGATTATAGGTGGTAGCGTGAAGCTACTTGTCATGGCTAGGGAGCCATAGATGATCGGTGGTAGCATGGAAGCTACTTGTCGTGGCTAGGGAGTCATAGATGATAGGTGGTAGCGTGGAAGCTACTTGTTGAGGCTAGGGAGCCGTAGATAATAGGTGGTAGCATAGAAGCTACTTGTCGCAGCTAGGGAGCCGTAGATAATAGGTGGTAGCGCAGAAGCTACTTATTGCGGCTAGGGAGCCGTAGATGATTGATAGCAGAGAAGTCAGCAACTACTTCAGAGCGCAGTGTGGAGGTTCTCTCAGACTAGCTAAGGGGACTTGTTGCACTGGCAACTTGCTGTGAGAAGTAGAGATCCTTTTATAGGAGATACTGGATGCTGACTGGCTGGAAGAGAAGGAGAAGCATGTTCATTGGAGGAGATCGCGTCACATGGGCAATCCAAGATGGCCGCGCCCATGGACCGGAGACCCGTGGCAGATCCACGTGTAAGACGCCGGACCAGAGGGTGAGAACATGATGCAGAAGCCGCTGGGGAGCAGAGAGAGAGACCGCCCGCAGGAACGGACCGGCTGGGAAGCAGAGAGCCACGCCCCAGCGTCCTGAGAGGTAAGTGGCGGGGTCTGATTCTGGGGTCTCTATGGTGGGTTGTGACACTCCATACTAACTAAAACGGCGCCTAACCCTTGGTTGCTTCTGCCCTGTTATCTTGGTTTGCTCATTTGTAAGGCGATGCGAAACCCTTGTGGCACAATAAAAATAAAGAAAAATAATAATAATTGGTCCCTAACATCTCTAATACTAACACATTATATCAATTTATCGTGGACTTACCTATAATAGTGCACATCATCAGTGCCGGCCCCAGGTGTGTTAGCATCCTGTGCAGGTCGTATGAGGACGGCAGTACACCCTGTGCTGCACTGCGGCACCTTCCCTCCCCCTCTCCTTCCCCCTGAGCCCAGGGCAGGGATCTCATGCAGCTCCTCTTCACCGGAGCCGGCCCGGTTGATGCTGCCCTGTGCAGCCGCACTGCAGGAGCGTCCCTCAAGCCCGTCCTGTACATCATGCCTCTGATGAAGCTGTGTCACACAGGGAAACGTGTTAGGCGGACCTTACCTGTGGCAAATACATCTGCCCTCTGGAAATATACCTTTTGGGAAAATGGTCCCCTTGCTTCAGAGAAGTTCCAAACTTTATGGATCAAGGGCTATTGAAAAGGCGACCTTTGCAGTGACTGCAAGGAGCTGCAGAAATATCATCCACCCCCGGTAACTCATCTGCCTGTATAATTAAAGGGACCGCAATAGTGAATATGGCTGACTGAAGCAGCTACCCTACCCTTAAAGGGACTGCACAGAGCAGCAAAATTATCATTTTTCCTGAGTATTCATTTTGCCCTACTAACTTCAACTGCAAACAGGGTAATCCATCTACATTTACAATTCAGGAACTGCTGTTTTTCACCATTGATTAAGTGACTTGCATTTATCCAGCAACCCAATCAGGTTTGAACTTTACATATACAGTTGTACAATTTTTTCCATGTGTTTTTTATGTACTATTTTAATTTAGAATAATTGAATACATATTCTATTTTTACAATTTATATTAGAGATGTGCGCCGACCCCCGTATTTTGGGTTTGGATCTGGATCTCCCCTAGTTTTGGATCTGGATTGGTTTCGCCAAAACCTCACCTCCGTGTTTTTTGTTTTCATGTTTTGGTTTTGGATCTGGATTTTTTCTTAAAAAATAAAAAAACAGCTTAAATCACATAAAATGGGCCTGTTTTTGTTCCTACAGTATAATTAACCTCAATAACATTTATTTCCAGTAATTTCCAATCAATTTTGACCACCTCACAATATTATTTGCTTCATCCAGTTAAGGCCAAAAGGTTGCATCCAGCTAGCTTGATGACTAAGCTAAGTGACGCAGTGGGCGACACTAACATATGGCAGTTCAGTTTCTAATTTCCAACACGGATACAGTGTGTTATACAGTGTGGGTTGGATACTTACTATGATAGCAACCCTGCTCTGCCGACACTGCTAACGGTGTCCTCAGTACATGGTATGGCAGTGCTGCGGTGCTGGCAGTGTCCTCAGTGAAGGGTACCGGTAATGTCGGCAGTACGGGGGTGCCAGCAGTATCTTTAGTGCAGGTTTGCTGGCTGTGTCGGCAGTGCGGGGGTGCCAGCGGGTCTTAGTGCATGTTTGCTGGCTGTGTCGGCAGTGCGGGGGTGCCAGCGGTGCCAGCAGTGTCTTTAGTGCAGGTTTGCTGGCTGTGTTGGCAGTGCGGGGGTGCCAGCGGTGTCTTAGTGCATGTTTGCTGGCTGTGTCAGCAGTGCGGGGATGCCAGCGGTGTCTTTAGTGCAGGTGCGCTTGCTGTGTCGGCAGTGCGGGGGTGCCAGCGGTGTACTCATTGCTGGTTTGCTGACTGTGTCGGCAGTGCAGGGGTGTTCTCAATGCAGGGTGCCGGCGGTTTCGGCAGAGCGAGGATGCCAGCGGTGTCCTCAGAGCAGGTTTGCTGACTGTGTCGGCAGTGCAGAGGTCCTGGTGGTGTCCTCAGTGTGGGAGTGTCGGCAGTGTGGGGGTTGCTAACGGTGTCCTCAGTACGTTGGGCAGCAGTGCAGGAGTGTCGGCAGCGGTGGTGTCGGCAGCGGGGGATGCTGCCAGTGGGGGTACCGGCAGTGTCGGCAGCGGGGAGTGCCGGCGGTCAGGCGGCGGGGGATGGCGGGCGCCATCTTCTTTTCCTCTTTGTGCGGTTTTCAATGGGCTTAACGCTGATTGGCTGAGAGACGTGACAGACAGCTCTCCCAGCTAATCAGCGTTAAGCCCGCTCAAAACAAAACCTCGCGACTCGACAGAGGGGTCACGAGGTTTTGCCTCAGATCTCTGAGATCCGAACCCGCGAATCTCTAATTTATATACAGTATACAGTTTATTCAAACTGTATAGAGAAATGTTATTACACTTTTATTATTATTTATTTTTAAAGTGTATGTGCATAATATAGTATATACTGTGTGTGTATATGTATATATATATATGTATGTATATATATATATATATAATATATATATATATAGTGATAAGGTCGGGGTAGCGGGTCCCTCTCCTGGGGTAGATGGACACCACCTTACACAAGGCAGCCAGGAAACAGCACTCCACTAGTGGATTTTTGTGCAAGCTGTACGGTGCCAGTTTTTAGTGTGCAATTTCAACAATCAAATAAACAAAACATAAAATAAACCCTACCCCGGCTGGGCACTAACTAGACAGCAAGTTCCCTATCTAACAGAACACTAAACAAAATCCCCGTGCACAATACCTTCTGGTTTACAGCCAACAGTGTCTCAGAGCAAGCTAACCTGTGGCATGCTCTCCCATGTATGAGACACTCAGCTACAACTGAACACAGGTTAACTCAGCCAGTTCCAGGTTTAAGCCCTGATGAGCCTGCAACCAGGCTGAAAGGCCCAAAACCTGGAGTGGCCTGTGGATGGAGCCCTCCCTCTCCTCACATCCACACCCCCAGGACCCAAACAGGCTTTTCCAAAAGCCCATACTCTGGTCTATTTACAAAACAGACTTCTCCTGGGTTTTTTTAGAACACATAGGCCAAAAACCTAGGACAACGTACCTGCCATTGACCACTTTACCAGTGCTTCTATCACATATCCCTCCCCTTTGTTTCGACCTGTGGGGCAGAAAAACTGCAGCCCCCAAACAATGGACACATGACAAAGCATCTGCACTGGGCAGCTGGCTTCCTGGCCTGTGTTCTACCATAAATTTAAAGGTTTGTAATGCCAAGAACCATCTCGTTATTCTCGCAACTCTGTCCTTGTTTTCTGACATCCACTTCAGAGGGGCATGGTCATTGATCAATCTGAACTTCCTTCCCACCAAGTTTTACCTGAGAGTCTCTAAAGCCCACTTTATGGCCAATGCTTCTTTCTCGACCGTAGCATAGTTTCTTTCATGTACATTTAATTTCCGGCTTAAGAAGAAAATCGGGTGTTCTCCATAACGCTATTTTTAACTCCTGGAAAGCCTTCTCTGCTTCAGGACCCCATTCCATCATGACTTCTTGTTTGCCTTTGGTAAGGTCAGTCAGTGGGACTGCAATGTTGGCAAAATTGGGTATAAACCTCCTATAATACCCAGTGATCCCTAAGAAGACTCTCACCTGCTTCTTATTCAGGGGTCGTGGCCAGTTTTGTATTGCCTCGATCTTATTGAGCTGTGGCTTTATCAAACCTCTGCCAATGGTGTACCCAAGATACTTTACTTCTTCCATCCCCAGACAACACTTTTTTGGGTTGGCTGTCAAACCTGCCTTATAGATGGAGTCCAACACTACTTGTACTCTGGGCAAGTGAGACTACCAATCAGGACTATGAATGACCACATCATCCAGATAAGCAGCAGCATACTGTCTATGGGGCCTTAGAATCCTATACATCATTCTTTGAAAGGTAGCAGGTGCCCCATGTAGCCCAAAGGGCAATATCTTGTATTGAAACAACCCCTCTGGTGCAGAAAAGGCTGTCTTTTCGTTGGCATTCTCAGTTAATGGCACTTGCCAATACCCTTTGATTAAGTCAAGAGTAGTTAAATATCTGGCTGTCCCCAACCTTTCAATTAGTTTGTCCACCCTAGGCATAGGGTAGGCATCGAACATTGACACACTGTTCAATTTTCGGAAGTCATTGCAGAATCGCACACTCCCGTCGAGTTTTGCAATGGGCACAATGGGTTTTGACCACTCACTATGCGATTCTTCAATTACACCCAACTTTTAAAATTTTTTACTTTCCTTCGACACTGACTCTCTTTGGGCTTCTGGTAACCTATAGGGCTTTAGGTTAACCTTAACCCCTGGGTCAGTGATTATGTAATGTTTGATGACCGTGGTTTTCCCTGGTAGGTCAGAAAACAGCACCCTATTTCTCATCAGAAATTCCTTAACTTCCTGCTGTTGACTGGCTGACAGGGTTTTTGCCACTGTCACTTCGGGTACCATGGGCCCAGGGTTTACTGGAGGGGCTCGGACGGCTGACAGTGCTGCTCTATCCTTCCAGGGTTTATAAGATTTACATGGCATATCTGTTCTGGCTTTCTTTTCCCTGGCTGGTAAACTTTATAATTGACCTTCCCCACTTTTTCTAAGATTTCAAAGGGTCCTTGCCATTTAGCCAAAAGTTTACTTTCTACTGTGGGAACCAACACCAACACTCTGTCCCCAGGAGCAAAGTTGCGTAAGCGAGCATTGCGGTTGTATACCCTCTGCTGTGCCTGTTGGGCCTGTTGCAAGTGCTCTCTTACTATCGGCACCACAGCAGCAATTCTTTCTTGCATTTGAGAAACATGCTCAATAACTGTTTTATACAAACTGGACTGTCCCTCCCATGTCTCTTTGGCAATGTCAAGTAATCCCCTTGGATGTCTCCGGTACAATAAATCAAAAGGGGAAAACCCTGTGGAGTATTGGGGAACCTCTCTTATGGCCAACAGCAAATAAGGTAACAAGTAATCCCAATCTCTACCATCTTTGTCCACTACTTTCCTTAGCATGTGTTTTAAAGTTTTTTATGAAACCTCTCCACTAACCCATCGGTCTGGGGATGGTACACATAGGTTCTTAACTGGTTAATTTTAAACAGGCGGCATAACTCCTTCATGATTTTTGACATAAATGGGGTACCTTGGTCAGCTAGGATCTACTTAGATATACCCAACCTGCTAAAGACATGGACTAATTCTCTAGCAATGGTCTTGGTTGATGTATTGCGTAATGGTATCGCTTCCGGGTACCTGGTAGCGTAATCCATTATCCCCAGAATATATTGATGCCCCCGGGCAGATTTCATTAATGGCCCAACCAAATCTATAGCTATTCTTTCAAACGGAACCTCAATAATGGGTAACGGAACCAGGGGACTTTTGAAATGTGGCCTTGGAGCATGATACTGACATTCAGGGCAGGATGCACAATAGTCAGATACCTCTTTATGGACCCTGGTCCAAAATAACCTCTGCACAATTCGCTCAGTAGTTTTCTCTACCCCTAGGTGGCCTGCCATGGGCCAGATCTAACACTGTTCTTCTGTATACTTTGGGTACTATTAATTATTGCACAATATCTTCCCCCTTCTTAGTCACCTAATACAACTAATCCTGACATACTGCCATGTGAGGATATGACAAAGGACTATCGGGGTCTATGGGTTTACCATTGATCACCTTGACATTCTCCCTGGCTTTTACCAGAGTAAGGTCATTTAACTGCTCCACTGCAAAGACCTCTCTTCTGACCTCTAAATCAGGCAGACGATCAACTGGCTCAACAACACTACCCACCTCAGTGGGAGGCACATCACTTAGCGAGCCACCATCACGCTCTGCATTCTCTAGTTCGCAAATCATACTAGAAGAAGGGAACATCTCTGACTCTGCTACTACGCCAGTAACCCTCTCAAATGAGATAGGGCAATTTACCTCTGTGCAAAATCGGCTTTCCCACAACTTCCAGAAGTGAGCAAAGTCTTTCCCCAATATTGCATCATACATTAAGCCATGTACCAAACCCACAGAGACTATTGCGGAACCACATGATGTCTCGATGTTCACTTCTGCAGTAACATAATAGCGATTGTCCCCATGTATGCAGGTCACACCAACATTTTCCCGTTATGCTTCAGGGGTTCACCAGCTCCGCTTTCACAAGTGTCACCAGGCTACCAGAATCTAACAGAGCCTCTACACGGTTGCCTTCTACAGTAAGTACACACATGTGCTTATCAGTCTCAGCCCGCCGGTTGGCAGTACAGGCCGGCTGTGCAAAGAAAGACCCCCTGCGGTATACATGAGCAGTATCTTAGGTTCAGAGGTAAGTGGACAATTAGCTGCAATATGGCCAAAACCACCACATCGGAAACACTGAATCACATTATAATCTAGTCTTTTACGGGGAAGGAACCTTCCTTGCCTGGCTGGCCTGTCTCCAGGTTTCTCACCCTCAGTCTTAAGTACATTCCATCGCCCAGCACCCTTCTTCCCTGGATCAGTCTTACCAGTGCCGATGGGAGTTCACCGATGTGCCATGGGGCTCGGTGGGGCACACTCATCAGCTCCTCAGCCGCCACATACCTCTCCACCAGTTCCACTAGCTGGTCTGCGGACTTAGGGTCTGCATGGCTCACCCACTTGCGCAGAGATGCAGGTAGCGATCTCAGATACCGGTCCATCATGACTCTTTCCACAATCTGTGGTCCTATCAGCGTCTCGGGCTGCAGCCATTTTGTGGTTAGATGGACGAGGTCATGCATCTGTGAGCATGGAGGTTTTTCCATTTGGAACTCCCAGCGGTGGACTCATTGGGCCCGAACAAATGAGGTGACTCCCAAGTGGGTTAGGATCTCCTGTTTTAACTTCCTTGGCATCATCCAGGCATAAAATATAGTAGGCCTTTTGTGGTTCTCCAGACAGGAAGGGTGCCACAAGACTTGCTAACTGCTCTTTAGTCCACTTCTCTCTTTCAGTGGTTCTTTCAAAGGCCATAAGGTATGCCTCCACATCTCACACTGGGTCATCTTTTGCAGAAAGTGACTGGCCCGTATTGTGTGAGTAGAGCAGGGGAAGCATCTCCAGACCAGACTACAAGCTGTTGTACCACCTCTTTTATGGCCTGGCTGTTTTCCACTATGGCCTGGCGGGTTTCCTCGATGGTGACTTGTTGTTGCCTCTGGGCTGCCTCCAAGGCAAATAGTTGCCCCTGGATGGATTCCTGCTGAGCCCTGGTAGCTTCTTGCTGAATTTTGTTTGTTTCCTGCTGAGCTGCCGTAGCTTGGAGCAACACCTTTACAACGTCCTCCATGTTGTCTTTAGGGGTAGGCTGAAAACAGAACCTGGACTCTCTGAGCATCTGCTGATGCCACCCTTATGGATTCCACAACTTGTGTCTGTCCCTTTAAATTTTAAAGGTAAAATTTTTGCTTGCTGCAATTTCAGTGTGTGATTGCCTGCATTCTCCACCAATTGTGATACGGTCGGGGTAGTTGGTCCCTCTCCTGGGGTAGATGGACACCACCTTACACACAGCAGCCAGGAAACAGCACTCCAGTCATGGATTTTCGTGCAAGCTGGACGGTGCCTGTTTTTATTGTGCAATTTCAACAATCAAATAAACAAAACATAAAATAAACCCTACCCCGGCTGGGCACTAACTAGACAGCAAGTTCCCTATCTAACAGAACACTGACCAAATTCCCCATCCACAGTACCTTCTGGTTTACAGCCAACAGTGTCTCAGAGCAAGCTAACCTGCGGCCTGCTCTCCCATGTATGAGACACTCAGCTACAACTGAACACAGCTTAAATCAGCCAGTTCCAGGTGTAAGCATGAGTCTGCTACCAGGCTGAAAGGCCCAAAACCTGGAGTGGCCTGTGGATGGAGCCCTCCCTCTCCCTACACCGTTCACCTGATTTGGATGCAATTACCCTCAAATTAAATCTGAAAGTCTACAGTTAAAGCACATCTTGTTTGTTTTATTTCAAAGCCATTGTGGTGGTGAATAGAGGCCAAAATATGAAAATTCCGTCAATGTCCCAATATTTATGCACCTGACTGTGTATATATATATATATATATATATATATATATATACATAGATTTTTGTGCACTATATTTTACACATCTCTGTGAGACACCTAAGTGACAACTGTCAGCACCAGCACTTTTTTCTTGACCCTTGGTTGCTGCTGCCCCCTGCTGCTTGAGTGCTATGATCACTGATACAGCAATGTTATAAACCATGTACTTGTCCTGTATTATTTTGTACTGTAAGTCACTGGTTTCTTGTTTTGCTCATTTGTGAAGAGGTGCGGAACCCTTGTGGCACCATAGAAATAAATAATAATAATGGGTCCTTAACATCCCTAATACTATCCTGGACTTACTGTATAATAGTGCACATTCTAATTAGAGATGTGCGCCGACCCCCGTGTCTTGGTTTTGGATCTGGATCTCCCCTGGTTTTGGATCTAGATTGGTTTTGCCAAAACTTCACAACCGTGTTTTGTTTTCGTGTTTTGGTTTTGGATCTGGATGTTTTCTTAAAAAATCAAAAAAACTGCTAAAATCCCATAAAATTTGCCTCTTTTTGTTCCTACAGTATAATTAACCTCAATAACATTTATTTCCACTCATTTCCAGTCAATTTCACAGCTCACAATATTGATTTTTTTCATCTAGTTAAAGGGCCAAAATGTTGCATCCAGCTTGCTGGCTCAAAACTGATTGATATAATTATTAATAGAGTTGAGGACTGTGCAAAGATGGTGGTTGGGATACCCTTGAGGATTGAAGGCATGGGCCTTCATAGAGGACAAGGAAGTTGACGGCCTTGCATTATCATGATGACTGCTGGCAGCAGCTACAACATGTGGTTCTTGGCCTTGCTCTCCTGTCATGTGACAGCCCTCCATATTTTCTGCGGTCTTGAAGCAGTGTCACAAGCACCAATAGTGTTGCCAAGCTGCGGTTACAAAATTCACACACGTGCAGTCGTGCGCACACAGAAAAAAGGTACACTATTTTTTTTTCGGGTCCAGAGCTTGGTCCCAGAGCACAGATTGGTGACGACTGGAGTCGGGCAGCACTAGGTTGCGTTGCTGACTTGTTAGATCTATTGCGGCTAAGCCTAAAGGTGCATACACACACAACGATTTTTGGAACGATTATCGTTAATCAATATCGTTTAACGATAATCGTTTGAAAAAATCATTCACTTTCTGAGTCAAACGATGAACGATTATTGTTCATGTGCATTCACGTTTGTAGTTTGTAGTTTGTAGTTCAGTCAGACTTGTCAACTCAACTATTTTCATTAAGTTAATATGCAAAAATTGTTTGTAGTTCATAAAAATCGTTCCTTACATTTAAATGAACATAGTAAATGAACAACTTTAGTAAACGATTTTAGTTAATTTTATCAAGGTAGAAAATCGTTTACTAAAATCGTTCATTAACTAAATCGTTGTGTGTGTATGCAGCTTTACACGCCCAGACACACAGACAATTATTAGAAAAAAAGACATGTATTTTTTACTTTTTTTCAGCTCCAGAACTTTGGGCCCAGAGCACAGATTGATGATGACTGGAGTCAGGCAGCACTAGCTTGCATTGCCAACTTGCTGTATTTTGTGTGGTTAAGCCTAACGCACACAGACAAATATATATTACACAAAAAAAATACACTTTATTTGGGTCCAGAACTCGGGCCCAGATGGATGCAGCAGAAAGCACAGCAGACAGCACCAGCCCAGATGGATCAGCAGCAAAAGCCCAGATGGACACAGCAGACTGAGCACAACAGCACCAGCCCAGAATGGATCAGCAAAAGCCCAGATGGACACAGCAGACTGAGCACAACAGCACCAGCCCAGAATGGATCAGCAATAGCCCAGAAGGACACAGCAGACAGAACAGCACAGCACCTCTCCCCAGCCCTACACTACCCACCCTCCCTGTTTAGTCTCCACAACCGGAGTGAAATGGCGCCCGCCACGTCCCTTATATATAGAGACGAAGCTCGCAAGCCACGAGATTTCGTCTCTATGGTTTTGCCTCGATGTCAGAGATCCGAGTAAGGCGCTTACATCCGAGCCGGCTTGGATCCGACTCGGATCCCCTTAGTTTGGATCTCTTATATCCGAACCCGCTCATCTCTAATTCTAACATGTACACAGTAATGCGATGCGGTGATTAAAATCATCTAAGGGCAGATGGGAGGGGTTCTAGTTCCAGACAGAAGGAGTATGGACTGCACACCCTAATATTCTTAATGCTTAGAGTGTGCACCTGCATTTTCTTTTTCCTGTGTGGCACCACAACTCTCAGCATGGTAACACATACTTGTCGACATTCAGCTCCCTCCTTTCGGGAGGGAGCTGAATGTCTGCCTACAGTGGGGGGCGTGGCCGGGCAGTAATGACGTATAGCGGCGTCATCATGGCCCCGCCCCCACTTCACAATCCTGGTATAAATGGCGTTGTGAAGCGTCAATGCCCCCCCCCACCCCCACTGCGGGAGTTTCTATATTTACTCTGTGGGGGGGGCAAGAGGCTTGCCTGCAATTCCGGGGGGCTGGGAGCGGCACCCGATATTCGGAAGGCTCATGGCCAAATCAGGAAGGTAGACAAGCTTATGGTAACACCTCTTATTAAATTTAAAAATAAAAGTAATATACTTTGCGGCCTCATTTAGCTAATTTACCTATTTCTGTAGGCCAAATCCTTGTTTGTTAGGCAGCCTGACGTTCAGGATGAGACGTTTGGAATTTAAGTTCCTTTATTTTGTAAACCTTATTAATTGCGTGAAATAGGAGCGCACTTTCTTCATATGAATGGTGCATTTTCCTGTAGTATTCATTTTTTAAAATGGACAAATAACACTGGGGTGGATTTAGTGAAGGACGAATGTGGTTAGGATACAGAACTCCCCAAATGTAGTCATACAGACTATTTATACAGTCTGCTGACATTTTGGAAGGAATTGGCAATTTTTCCTGATATGTGGGTGATAATGTGTAACAGCATAGTAACAATATTATTGTAATAGTGCTCTACTATGAAGTCACTGGAGTTTTAAGTGGAAATTGCAAATGGGTGCGTAGATTATATAGCCTCAGCATATATTATGCCATGGGCACCTTGGATCTAGGGATGTAAATCATGCCTACAGTACTATCTGCAAAGATATGGGGGGAGGGGGCATGTACTAAGAATTGGAGAGAGATAAGGTGGAGCAGGGGCAAACACAGGATTCTCTAGGGGGGTGGGTTCTATTTGTTATGTCCCTTCATTTGTAATGTCCCTTGTTTAAGATTATTTTGTATTTTGTACTGTAAATGTAAAGCACTTTGAGTCCTTTAGGAGAAAAGCACTATATAAATAAAATTATTATTATTATTATTATTATTATTATTATTATTATTATTGTGAGTGTCTGTGTTTGTTAAGCATACACACACGATATATATGTAGCAAACATGTATAAATTTGTATATACACGGTATACACACACTAACACATATACACTTACTGCATATACACTAACACATACTCATATATACACACTAACATACATACACATATATACTCACTACACTAAAGCTGGCCACACACTAGACCAACTTACATCCAACCAGCCAACTTGTTGATTGGTTGGAGTGAAAACCTGGTAACATATGGGAGTAACTGATGATCAGCAATTTGCTCCTAAATGCCGGAAAACAGATGAAAATGGTCGTTAGACAAGTTTGTTAAATGTCTGATCTAAACTATTTGTTCAAACAACAGTTTTGGTCCATTTTTGCAGCGTTTGGAAGCAAATTGCTGATTGTATTCCTTACCAGATTTTCATTCCAACCAATCAACTAGTTGGCTGGTTGGACAGATAATCTTTAGATGTGTGGCCAGCTTAACTCATACATACACATATACAGTGCATACGGAAAATATTCACAACACTTCACTTTTTCCACATTTTGTTATGTTACAGTATTATTCCAAAATGGAATAAATTCATTTTTGTCCTCAAAATTCTACACACAATGGGCCTGATTCAGACCCACTCGCGAGCGGCTGTCCGCTCGCAAGTAGGTCGATGTTATGCACTGAGCATGCGCACGACGGAGGGAGCTCCGTCGTGCGCATGCGCCAGACGCGACGAGCGAAGGAAAGTCCTTCGCTCGTTGTGTCCGATCAAAGGGGGCGTGCTGTCAATGTTGATTGACAGCACGCCCCCTTTGGTGGGCATGCCGGGGGCGTGCCTCCCTGACGGGGGCGTTCCCACGGGAACGCCTCCCGTCAGAAGCCGGCCCACTGACATCACTAGTGATGTCAGTGGGAGTGATTTTGGCTCTGATAGAGCCAAAATCACTCCGGAGCTTGCGGTTGAAAACCTCAACCGCAGGCTCCGGCTCGCAATTTCGATGGTCGCGATGGTCTCGACCATCGCGGCCATCAAAAAGCACGCTCGTATAGCCTGTGGGTGGTGACCCACAGCTATACGAGCGTCCAGGAGGACGCTCCATGAAAATGGAGCCCGGCCCTCATTCAGAGCGTGCGCTCTGCTCAGAGCGTACGGCTCTGAATGAGGGCCAATATCCCATAATGACAATGTGTAAAAAGTTTTCTTGAGGTTTTTGCAAATTTAATAAAAAAAAAAAAACACTAAGAAATCACATGTACATAAGTATTCACAGCCTTTGCCATGAAGCTCAAAATTGAGCATCCTGTTTCTACAGCTTAATTGGAGTCCACCTGTGGTAAAGTCAGTTAATTGGACATGATTTTGAAAGGCATACACCTGTATATATAAGGTCCCACAGTGCATTTCAGAGCACAAACCAAGCATGTAGTCCAAGGATTTGTCTGTTGACCTCTGTGACAGGATTGTCTTGAGGCACAATTCTGGGGAAGGGTACAGCAAAATATCTACTGCTTTGAAGGTCCCAGTGAGCACAGTGGCCTCCATCATCCGTAAATGGAAGAACTTCGGAACCACCAGGACTCTTCCTAGAGTTGGCCGGCCGTCTAAACTGAGCGATTGGGGGAGAAGGGCCCTAGTCAGGGAGGTGACCAAGAACCCGATGGTCACTCTGTCAGAGCTACAGCATTCCTCTGCGGAGAGAAGGACAACCATCTCTGCAACAATCCACCAATCAGGCCTGTGTGGTAGAGTGGCCAGATGGAAGCCACTCAGTAAAAAGCACATGGCAGCCCGCCTGGAGTTTGCCAAAATGCACCTGAAGGTCTCTCAGACCATGAGAGACAAAGATTGTACTCTTTGGCGTGAATGCCAGGCGTTATGTTTGGAGGAAACCAGGCACCTCTCATCACCAGGCCAATACCATCCCTACAGTGAAGCATGGTGGTGGCAGCATCATGCTGTGGGGATGTTTTTCAGCGGCAGGAACTGGGAGATTAGTCAGGATAGAGGGAAAGATGAATGCAGCAATGTACAGAGACATCCTGGATGAAAACCTGCTCCAGAGCGCTCTTGACTTTAGACTGGGGCAACGGTTCATCTTTCAACAGGACAATGACCCTAAGCACACAGCCAAGATATCAAAGAAGTGGCTTCAGGACAACTCTGTGAATGTACTTGAGTGGCCCAGCCAGAGTCCAGACTTGAATCTGATTGAACATCTGTGGAGAGATCTGAAAATGGCTGTGCACCGATGCTTCCCATCTAACCTGATGGAGCTTAAGAGGTGATGCAAAGAGGAATGGGCGAGACTGCCCAAAGATAGGTGTGCCAAGCTTGTGGCATCATATTCAAAAATACTTGAGGCTGTAATTGCTGCCAAAGGTGCATCAACAAAGTCTTTAGCAAAGGTTGTGAATACTTATGTACATGTGATTTCTTAGGTTTTTTTTTTTTATTAAATTTGCAAAAATCGTAAAAAAACTTTTTACAGGTTGTCATTATGGGGTATTTTGTTTAGAATTTTGAGACAAAAATGAATTTATTCCATTTTGGAATAATGGAATAAACATATCATCAGGAATTTGAAACAAGCATTACAAGCTATAGTCATGGCTGGACTGGCAATCTGGCACTTGTGGCAAATGCCATAAGGGCCAATGGCCAGATGGGTCAGTCCACCTACCTGAAGGGCCTGCCCAAGGAGCTCAGCTTCCAGTTGCTGTTTAGCTGTCATGCTGAGACGAGGCGTGTCACGCAAGGCCACCCCTTATCCCCATGTGTGCACAAAAGAAAATTGTGGCTGGTTCTTGCCCCCAGTCTTTCAGACAAATATGACAACAAAGGAGAAAGGCTGGAGGACTGCATTTGGCCCTATGTCCTCCTGTTGCCCATCACTGCTCTAATCAAATTGGCCATTCGTATACTGGCTGCCTCTTACTGCCAACAATTGCTCTGAATAATAACATGTAAAATGTAAAATCTGGATGGTATTGACTTTAATTACATGTGTAACCCAGTGGCGTAACTAGGGTATTTGGATCCCATGCCAAATTGAAAAATGGCCCCCCCCCCATGTGCGCGCCGAAAAATGGGTGTGGTCAAATGGCGCATTTCCACTTAAAAATGGGGCGTGTCATCATGACTGCGACATTTGTATATTTTTGCACAGTTGCTGTGTACAAAAAACGCAGTTGCGTCGGGATTTGTGTACATCTCTGAATCAGACCCCTAATGCAGGGGTGCCGAGAGGGGGGGCAGCGGGTACAAATTACCCAGGCCTGGGCTTCCTAATGGGCCCGGCGGGGGCCCGGGTCCAACGCCGCCCCCCCACCCTCACATCAGCCCAGGGTGTGCTGAGCTGCAATGGGAAACTGCTTGGAGCAGCTACAGCAGTCTCCTATGCCTGTGGGGGGAGCGATCACACTGATCGCGACCCCCTGGCTTTGCGCCGGGCTGAGGGGGCTCAGAGCGCCTCCCTTGCCAGCGCCTCCCACGATTAGGCCGCGCCCCTATTACCCGGGCCCGCCGTGGCTCTTGGCGGGCCTGCCCTACTGTCCACCAGCTTTGAGCCGGTTGGGCAAAGTAAGTGCAATATAGAGTGTGTACACTTTTGTGATTCTACTCAACTGTACTTATATGTTATTATAGTATATGATAGTTTTGTGGGCTGTAGTCAAAGTAACTTTTTATACTTTACCGATCCTTCATAGCCTCATGTTTATGCACTTTGTGATTTTGTGATTCCGGCAGAATGTTCGCTTTTCACGTAATAAATCACTATACCCACAGTATATACTCAGCATTCACCGTCGCAGCCGAAAGCCACAAAATGTCATCAAGGAAACATGTAAATCCCGCAATAAAGTGGTTTTATCCTGTGTACATTGAATGTAAATCCTTTTTGTCATATGATCAGAAATAACTATAAACTACAAGGTGCGTCTTACAGAGATGGTTCTGTGTCTTGAAATATTCTTCTCTTAAAAAGAACAATAACACAAAAACTGGGGGGGAAAAAACCCTTTCAGACGGTTTTGGCTGGAAAAAGGACAAAAATGATAATTTCGGTTCAGTTCATGGCTCCTACTAAGCATTGGGGGAGTTTGGGAATTGTGCTTGACAGGGAACCTGGAGATCGTTCTCTCCTTTGTTCTAGTATTGAAGCCCCAGAGACTGAAGTGTGTGCCAACATCATAATAGACAAGACAGCACAAGAAGACGGCCAAGAATGAAAAATGGGAATCTCGAGCTGAGAAAACATACATTCATGAAACAACCACAGTTTGTCCTCTGGTTCTGTACAATTCTGAAACATTTTTTTTTTAAACTGCGACAAGCGTTTCTGAGTTTTTCACCATAGGATGCTAGTGTCTAATTTATTTGTTTATTTTAAGTTAAGTTTTGCTTTCAAAGAATCATTTTTCCAGAGAGATGGATATTGCATAGAACAAAATAGGTCCCATATACTTCTTTGCACAGTATAAAATAAGATACTTCCATTTTAGAGAGATAATTAGGTAATTTCTAATGTGTAAGCTTAGCGCGAATATACACATATCCTTGGGACTCTAGCATCTGTTTGTGCACTGTGTAGTAAGTATTACCGCCGGACGCATGTCTGGCAGTTCAAATCCCGACAGCGGCATCCCAGGAAGGGTGAAAGTCCTGATCATCCCTAAGGTAAGTATCGCTAACCTAATTCCCCCCCCTAACCCTCCCTTAGGGGTGCCTAACCCTAACTTTCCCCCCAAGTGCTTAACCCTTATCCCCCCTGTAAGTGCCTAAACCTAATCCCCCCTTCCCCGTCGCCTAGGCCTAAGTCCCCCGGGGGGATGCCAAACCGTAACCCCTCCTTCCCCTAGCCTAACCTCCTGGGAGGGTGCCTAACCCTAAGTACCCCCCGGGAGCCCTAAACCTAACCCTCCCCCCCCCCACGGCTGTCCGCGCCCGGCATCACTTCGATCAGGATGCCGGGCGTCAGTATTCCGGCATCTGGTTAATGACGGGCGTCTAGACGCCTGTCATTAGTACCACTCCGGGATTAGAACATCTGGAAGCCGGCGGTCGGGATTTAGACCGTCGGCTTCCAAACTACATCCCGTGCACACTTACGTAGTGCATACAGTAAATAGGCCACAGATTTTCTGAAACTCAGAGGGTATTGTGAGCTAGACCTCTGTGCAAAACAAGTGTTCTAGGTACAATGGCCCAAGTTAGTATCTTAGGTGGAGTTTTATCAAACCTTTTAATGGGGACAACCAATCACATCCTAGCTATCATTTATTTAGCATATTCTAGAAAATTATAGGTAGAATCTGATTGGTTGCTATGGGTAACTTCTCCAGATGAATTGATACATCTCTCCTATGCACCGCCTACTTATAGTAACTATACGCCATTTTTAGCCCACATTCCCTGCATTGTCTTTTAACTATTCTTTTTATGTTAATTTGGTATAAGGCCTCTCAATGATATCACAAATAGACTACTTTGTCTCATTCATGCATTCGGCTTGTGTGTCTTAATCTCTCTCTCTATATATAATAAAGTCCCCGGTTTAGGGGTCTGCCTGTTCATTCGGGCTAATCTTTTGAATCACTGGATGGATTTTGATGGGGTTTTAACTATTCTTTACAGCATTTGTTGAGGAAGGTTTATGTGTATGAACCATTCATCTGTGACAAAAGGGAGCTGAGCAGTGACGATTTTAGTGAAGCAAAGTCACAGAAAACAAATCTTGCACCAAGCTGCTGTATAGGAGCTGGCCAGGGTGCTAAAACAGCAAGAGACAGTGAGAGCCAATCAGCGATAGCAATGTGCCGTGTTGCTCAGCAGCAGCCAAGAGTGGGGAGGGAGTCAGGTACCGAGTAGGTTAGTGTCTGAGGTAGACAGAGAGTGAGAGACAGCCTCCAATGAACCCATGAAGATGCCCTGTTGCAGACACAGTAGCCAGGAAGAAGCCAGTGGAGGCATAGCTATCAGGAATTTAAAAAAACAGCCACCAGAACACTCGATGGTGGCAAACATCGGACAGCCACCATCAAATTGTAAAAACACTGCAATTGGAACAAAAACATTGATGGTTAGTAAACATCGGATTCCGATGTCCATTCCTATTCTGAACCTGCAGGTGGACTCCGGCCACCACTCCTCCACTGTGATGTTCCCGCTCAGCCACACGCCCTCAGTGAACAGGAGGCACCTCCCAGGGATGCGGCTGTGACGCAAGCGCAGACCACTGGTAATCACTCAACTGCGTGAAAATCGGCATAGTGTTCAACTTGAATCAGGCCAGATATATACGTCTGATTTAGAGATAGACAAGAATCCAGGGCTGGAATAACAATGGTGCAGGTGGGACTACAGCCCCAGGCCTCTACAAAAAATTAGGCCCATCATCATAGCAGCATGATGTATTAACATTTTATTTCTATATTTCTCACGAGATGATGCAACATTTGTACCTTCACGCATTTCAGTCATTGGGTGGCATGCTGCGATCAAACCTCCCAAAAAAATGCAGTCTTCGGGGATTTGACCGCATTTCTCATCGCATCAAGCCCTGGAATGCGATACATTCCGGGACTTGGATGTAGTATATGGGCTTCTATGCGCAAAGTGATGTGAGAGGGCTCCAATCAGATCCCTCCCAGCACCCCCCGCGGCCTGCGCTCAGAAGGACGCAAGAGGGACTTCTGGGTCATAGAAGTGCCTCACTCGCAAAGGACAACTCTTACCGAGAGAAGTGTCTTTTATCCTTATGCATATAGGCGTAATTAATGCCGACATACATGCAAAGAGTGGTGCGATGTGTCATGCATCCCGCCCTGGGATGATAGTGTAGGAGTTGTACATGCCCATTTGGCAATGACCACACCCACACGCCACTGGCCACACCCACACATCACTAATTACAGCTTCGCACAATAGGCCCTCGGGGCATTTTCCAACTCCTGGCCGTTGTGGTCCTAACTCTGGCCCTGCAATAATCCAGCTACTTGGTGCAGAATTTGCTCCGGAAAAAAAAATAAAAGTTGGAGGATGTAAACTGAACTATTTGACTTAAGGATGAGAGAGGCTGCGGAGGGTGGGATCTTAGTTTATGCCTTTTAGTTTATAAGTATTGTGCTAAGGATCGTTGCGTAGCTGCAATTGCATTTATATGTTGGCTTAATATTGCTGCAGCAATTTATTTTTTGTATAATGTAGAAGGGCCGTGCCTGGAACATCAGTCACACATGTTTACAGTGTCCGCCGTCCGGAGTCATCAGAGGACCATAATCACCGTTTTCCTTGCGATTTGGTCGCTAGATGAGAATCCTGAGTAACCAGAAGATGTTGAATCTGATGAAGTGAATTTAGGGGGTCATTCAGACCCACTCGAGAGCGGCAGTACGCTCGCAAGTGGGTCGATGTTCCCCACTGCGCATGCGCACGACGGAGGGAGCTCCATCGTGCGCATGCGCGTGACCCGGCGAGCGACGGGCTTTCCATCGCTCGGGGTCTCGCACCAAAGGGGGCGTGCTATCGATGTTGATTGACAGCACGCCCCCTTTGGTGGGCGTGCCTGCCAGACGGAGGCGTTCCCATGAGAACGCCTACCGTCTGGGGCCGGCCCCACTGACATCACTAGTGATGTCAGTGGGAGTGATTTTGGCTCTGAAAGAGCCAAAATCACTCGAGGGCTTGTGGCTGGGAAACCCGACCGCAGGGTTTCCCTCGCAAGTCCGATGGTCGCGATGGTCAGGACCATCACGACCATCTTTTTGGACGCTCGTATATGCTGTGGGTGGTGACGCACAGCTATACGAGCGTCCAGGAGGACGCTCCATTTTAATGGAGGAGGGCCCTGATTCAGAGCGAGCGCTCTGGTCAGAGCGTCCGGCTCTGAATCAGGCCCTTAGTGTCAAGTTATATGTATTTGTAGGCAGCAACTGTGTGAGACTATGCAATAAGCAGCCACATGGGTATGTATTGAGACGCCCACCTGAGGCTTCGCAAATACAGGCGACAGCGTACAGGGCCACAAAATTGGACACAGATCCTTCGATAATTGGACTTCTGAGTAGCCCTTTGGTCGTGCAGAATGGACATATGTACAGAGATGCCGGAGCCATGTTAACTGCGTACTGGATCGCAGGTACAGGCTTCGACCCCCCTGAATACAGTGTCAACATGCCTGCGTTTTTACCGCCCTTACCCCCGTTACCTCTCCCAAATGGTGCCCAACTGATAATCACCCTGCGTGAAAATTGACGCTGAGAGCGACAATGGTAATGGACTTTGACGCATGCGCCATGCCACTCATGCGCATAAGCAGATTATGCATTATCCCTTAACTGCATAAACATTGGAATAGCGTATATCTCACTGTCTTCCTTTAACAGTACAGAATTCCTGCTTCTTAAGCTGCATACACACTAGACGATATGTGTAGGCGGAGATATCATCAGCGACGGGACCCAGCTGGGGGAGACGACATCGGTAAGTGTATACACACACTTACCGATGTCAGCCATGATAAACGAGAGAGAGGAGGTGGCCCGTGTGCATTCTCCGTGCAGGGCTCTCTCCTCTCTCAGCGGTGGCCGCCAGCCGACTGACGTGGCTGGCCGGCCACTGCAGAAGCAGTAGACTCTGGGCACTAAGTCTACTGCGCATGCGCAGAACGCCGGAAAAATGGCCGTGGCGGCCATTTTCCGGTGTTCTGTGCAGCACTGACACCCGACGCGGGGCCACGGACAGATGAGTTATAAATTATATGGGTGCAGGGCCCCCCTGGATCTGCACACCCTGCATCCATTATAGATACGCCCCTGGATATATCGTTGAACTATACCGTTATCGTTCTTTTTTATCGTCTAGTGTGTACGCGACATTAGAAAGATTCATGTTTTGCAACATTGTAACAACAGAGAGGTGTTGCTGCAGATACAGTGGTCACTGGGCCAGACACTGCAAAACAAGACTGGAGTTTGCATGAGTCTTTTTTAAGGTATTTTCACTTCACTATGGCTCCGCGCCTCAAAGAACGCATGCCAAAAAGTGAACAGCAACCATGAAGAATCAAACCTGTGATGTGATGAAAATGGAATCTCACCACCCTTTTTGTTCATTTTAATGAGTTATGGGGTCATATATTATTCTTAGATGTTCACCTGCTAGTTTGGTATTGCCAGTATACACACATGGAGCTGGTTTTTCCTATCAGGATTTATACTGGATGAAACTGCTTTTCATGTAAAATTCAACACATCAACTATTTGAAGTAATAATATTTAAGAGTGGTAACTGGCCAAAAAAAGAAAATGTTTCATAGTTGAAACTGCCCACAGCTCCCTGGGGCACACGCCACCAGGCTAGAAATTGAATTTAGTAGTTTAATCAGACTTCCAGAGTTTCCTAGAGCCTGGAAAGGGCACCACTTAAATATGGATGGATGTCAGCTGCTGGTAGATATTTGAAATATGAACGAGTCAGACATTCAATATTCCACAAGAGATACATAGATTTATTACCACAAGATATTTTCAACTTTGCTAGAACCAAAAACAGATCACTTAAAAAAAAACTAAGATCAGCAACAACATTAAAGTGAGATATTTGGATGGCACAAGCTGGAGGTAAATGAGAGAGGAAGGCTATAAGCTAGTTTATTCATATTTGCAATTACAATTCGATTGTGTCTGCTCCTACCATACAAGCCCCCATATACCATCCCTGTCGCAGTGTATCCAGAATCGGTATCAATGACCGGCGGACGGGATGCCGGCAGTCAGAAGACCAACAGTGGCATCCCGATGTGCAAAATACTGACAAGGGCCGGTAAGTAGACTAACCCCTCCTTCCCCCTAACCACTCCTCCTCGTAGCCTAACCCTAACCCCCATTTCCTGCACCCTAACCCTCCTGGGCTGGTGCCCGACCCTAACCTCCACCCAGTGGTGCCTAACCCTAGCCCATCCCGGGAGGTCCCTAAACCTAACCACCCCACCCCTGGGCTAGCCCTAATGCTAACCAGCATGCTTACCTTCGGGATGCCAGTTGTAGGGATGCTGACGTCGGTATCTTGATCTCTTCAAGACAGCGGCGTCAGATAGCGGCGTCGGTCTTCTGACTGGCAGAGGAGTAGCGCGTAGCCAGGGCACCCAGAGCACATGCGTGTTATGGCGCCACCCCCCCGCCCCCTGAAGTGTTCCAGGAAGGAGGTGGCTCCATGTGGGATTAAAGTAAAAAGAAGTAAAAATAAAGATATGGGGCAGCCCCCTGTAGTGGTACCCATATGCAGTGCCCCCTGTAGTAGTGTCCATATGCCATTCCCCCTGTAGTGGTGCCCATATGCAATGCCCTCTGTTGTGGTGCCCATATGAAGTGACCCCTGTAGTGGTGCCCATATGCAAATGCCCCCTGTAGTGGTGCCCATATGCAATGCCCACTGTTGTGGTGCCCATATGAAGTGCCCCCTGTAGTGGTACCCATATGCAATGCCCCCTGTAGTGGTGCCAATATGCAATGCCCTCTGTTGTAGTGCCCATATGAAGTGGCCCCTGTAGTGGTGCCCATATGCAATGCCCCCTGTAGTGGTGCCCATATGCAATGCCCTCTGTTGTTGGTGCCCATATGAAGTGCCCCGTGTAGAGGTGCCCATATGCAATGCCCCCTGTAGTGGTGCCCATATGCAATGCCCTCTGTTGTGGTGCCCATATGAAGTGCCCCCTGTAGTGGTGCCCATATGCAATGCCCACTGTTGTGGTGCCCATATGAAGTGCCCCTTGTAGTGGTGCCCATATGCAATGCCCCCTGTAGTGGTGCCCATATGCAATGCCCTCTGTTGTTGGTGCCCATATGAAGTGCCCCCTGTAGTGGTGCCCATATGCAATGCCCCCTGTAGTGGTGTCCATATGCAATGCCCTCTGTTGTGGTGCCCATATGAAGTGCCCCCTGTAGTGGTGCCCATATGCAATGCCCCCTGTAGTGGTGCCCATATGCAATACCCTCTGTTGTGGTGCTCATATGAAGTGCCCCTATAGTGGTGCCCATATGCAATGCCCCCTGTAGTTGAGCCCTTATGCAATGCCCCCTGTAGTGGTGCCCATGTGCAGTGCCCCTTGTGCCACAGGAGAGGTCCCCCTTATGCAAGCCTCCAGTAGTATCCCCAGTAGTGACCCCCTCCTATGCAGTGCCCCTTATACAGTGCCCCCAGTAGTGGTCCCCCCTGTGCAGTGTCCCTTGTGCCCCCAGTAGTATGCCCCTTATAAAGTGCCCCCAGTGGTAATCCCCCCTATACAGTGCCCCCAGTAGTGGTACCCCCTATGCAGTGCCCCTTATATAGTGCCCCCAGTAGTAGTCCCCCCATGCAGTGCCCTCAATAGTGCTAACCCTTATGCAGTGCCCTTTAAATAGTGGCCCCAGTTGTAGTCCCCTCTATGCAGTCCCCCCAGTTTTGCCCTTTATATAGAGCCCCCAGTAGTGGTCCCTTGATGCAGTGACCCCAGTGGTAGTCCTCCCCCCCCATTGCAGTGCCCCTAGTAGTAGTCCCCTCCCCTTGTAGTGCCCCTAGTAGTAGTTTCCCCCTTGTAGTGCCCCTACTAGTAGTCCCCCCCTTATAGTGACCCCAGTGGAGGTCCTCCCTTATGCAGTGGCCCCAATAGTGGTCCCTTGATGCAGTGCCCCTAATAGTTGTCTCCCCCTTGTAGTGCCCCTAGTATTAGTCCCCTCTTGTAGTGCCCCCAGTAGTAGTCCCCCTAGTAGTAGTAACCCCCTTGTAGTGCCCCCAGTAGTGGTCCCCCCCTTGTAGTGCCCCCCCCCACCCCAGTAGACACACAAGCAATAAAAAAAACAAAAAACACTTACCTGAATCCCCGTTCCCGCCGCCGACATCAGCTTTTCCGTTCGTCCTCATGGCCGGTCCGCTCTACATTATCCACTACCCTCTGTGGGAGCCGGAACATGGAGCTCATGAGTGAGCTCCAGCCCGGCTCTGGCAGTGGGCGCAGCAGTCAATGAGAGACGGCTATGTGTCCAGTCAGCACTACACGAGACACGGACTGCCCGCGGCCCAGTGGGCACATCATGGCACCATGCTCCCAGGCCCAGCCCGCCTCTGCCCGGCAGGCTGTCAACTTAGACAGCTGCCAGGTACAGAGCAGGCGGCAACTCCGGACCCTTCGAGTTTGCGCTCCACTAGAACCACCCTCCCTATGCCCCTGCTGATGGGTGTCGGGATTCTGGCTTTGGTATCCTGATGTCCAGAATCCCATCCACCGGCATCTTAACTGGATCCCATGTACCCATATGTCATAATTGTGCCTCAACCGGTCACATATAGTGCCATCACTGACACTGCCCTCACATGCCATTTCTGTGCTCCGGAATCGGTATGTTATACCGCCAGACCTAAGCCCGGCGGATGAAATACTGACCCCGGAAGGCCGGTGATCCCGGCAGGGTAAGTATTAATCCTATCCCTACCCCTCTCCCCCCCTAACCCTCCCTTAGTGGTGCCTAACCCTAACACCCCCTAGTGCCTAAACCTAGCCCCCCCATTAATGCACCCTAAACCTAACCCTCCCAGGGGTGCCTAACCCTAAGTCTCCCTGGGAGTCCCTAAACCTAACCCTCTCCCCCCACAGCTAACAACTCCAGACACCTGGCTTACCTACATTCGGTCGGGATTTCGGCATTGGACTAATGATAGGCATCGGTATTTAAACACCTATCATTAATCTAATGACGGCCTCTCACTGTCGGGAAGCCGGCAGTCGGCCTTTCAACCACCGACTTCCTGACTACAGTACATTCCCTGTGGTCCCTACACGCCATAACTGAAACAGTCCATATAATGTATGCCATCACTGACACTGCCCTCACATGCCATCACTATGTCTCTGCATACCATTACTGTGGTCCCTACATGCCATAACTGAAACAGTCCATATACTGCATGCAATCACTGCCAGTGCCCCATATGTTATTATTATGCCCCTACATGCCATATAGTGCTCCCCACATGCTGTCACCATACTAGCTCACGTAATTGCTCTATGTTCTCCCCGCATGCAACACTGTGTCCCCACATGCCATCATTATCTCTAAGATGACATCACTGAGAGGATTACCGTTGTCCACAAACTGTGACCCCAAGACTAAGTAGTCCTATGCTAGCTATGTGCGTTCCATGGTGAATATCAGATGGTGTGTTCCAGACTTCTGCTACAGTACCTTTAGGATCTTATTGAGTTGCAAAGCCATTATATACATTGATCAGCCATAACATTAAAACCACCTGCCTATTATGGTTTAGGTCCCTCTCATGCTGTCAAAACAGCTCTGACCCGTCAAGGCACCAAGGCATTAGCAGTAGATCTTTTTTCTGTACGTTCCGAGGATTTCGCCTCCATTGCTTGGAAAAGTTTCTCCAGCCAATCTTACTGATGTACAACAAATACAAATATGGAAGTGCTATCAGTCAGATAATACAATATTTATTAAAATACTAGCTGTTGCCCGCAGTTTTACCCACCATGAAATCACTTCTGCCAACATATTTTTTATGTGTGGTGCTCTAGTTGTACTGCTTTGCATGGGGGCCCTGTCGCGGGAGTGGCCCACATGACCAGCAGCGCTATACAGACTGGTGGCAGCAGTGCCTTTACCCACCAATCTCACCAATGTCACTTTGTGCCCTGTGAGGAGACTGCTACCACTCACACCACACTGCTATGTAACCTCTCCTATTCACCCACCACTCACACCAATGTCACTGTGTGCCCTGTGCACAGACTGCTATGTAACCTATCCTATTCATCCACCACTCACACCAATGTCACTGTGTGCCCTGTGCACAGAATGCTATGCAGCCTATCCCATTCACCTACCACTCACACCAATGTCACTGTGTGCCCTGGGCACAGACTGCTATGTAGCCTATCCTATTCACCCACCACCTACATCAGTGTCACTGTGTGCCCTGTGCACAGATTGCTATGTAGCCTATCCTATTCACCCACCACCTACATCAGTGTCACTGTGTGCCCTGTGCACAGACTGCTATGTAGCCTATCCTATTCACCCACCACTCAGACCAATGTCACTGTGTGCCCTGTGCACAGACTGCTATGTAGCCTATCCTATTCACCCACCACTCACACCAATGTCACTGTGGGCCCTGTGCACAGATTGCTATGTAGCCTATCCTATTCACCCACCACCTACATCAGTGTCACTGTGTGCCCTGTGCACAGACTGCTATGTAGCCTATCCTATTCACCCACCACTCAGACCAATGTCACTGTGTGCCCTGTGCACAGACTGCTATGTAGCCTATCCTATTCACCCACCACTCACACCAATGTCACTGTGGGCCCTGTGCACAGACTGCTATGTAACCTATCCTAATCACCCACCACTCACACCAATGTCACTGTGTGCCCTGTGCACAGACTGCTATGTAGCCTCTCCTATTCACCCACCTCTCACACCAATGTCACTGTGTGCCCTGTACACAGACTGCTATGTAACCTATCCTAATCACCCACCACTCACACCAATGTCACTGTGGGCCCTGTGCACAGACTGCTATGTAACCTATCCTAATCACCCACCACTCACACCAATGTCACTGTGTGCCCTGTGCACAGACTGCTATGTAGCCTCTCCTATTCACCCACCTCTCACACCAATGTCACTGTGTGCCCTTTGCACACACTGCTATGTAGCCTATCCTAGTCACCCACCTCTCACACCAATGTCACTGTGTGCCCTTTGCACACACTGCTATGTAGCCTATCCTAGTCACCCACCACTCACACCAATGTTACTGTGTGCCCTGTGCACAGACTGCTATGTAGCCTATCCTATTCAAGTGACCCAAAGCAACTCTCCCTCCACCCCTTACCGGCCACGTGCATGGTGCCACACCAATCTCTTGCATTGATGATGTTAGATTTTGTTTTTGTTATTACTCAGCTTTAACTTTACGGATCGAGATGAAACAAAATGCAGGCTATTTTTAGGAGTTTCCACTACAAATTTCTGCATTTTTTCAGGAAAATGGTCAATAGTTTTTGTGCCAACTTGGAACAAATAGACAGATACAACATTCTTATTATATTAGTATAGATATTAATTAGTAGCAAGTTAGAGCAGCTGATATGTTACTTGTTAATAGCAATAGTTCTGTAGCAATAGCAGTTTTAGTTGATAATTAGTAGCAATTTGGAACAGCCACAATGTTACTTGTTAATTAGTATCAAGAGTTCTGTAGCAATAGCAATAGCAGTAATTAATACCGTCCCCCTCAGAGGGCATAAGCCAACAAAAGACAGTGCATCATTATAAACATATCTCTTTTACTATGCTTTATCCAGTAATGTATATAAATAATCACCAATGTGGTAGAAAGTTTACAAGCTAATGCTGCTTCAGTCCCTTGTCTCCCAGCTGCTGTACTTACTATTATGCAGCCTTTCAGGAGGATATCTTGTATTATACTTTTAACAGGGTTTCCAACCAGGACTCTCATATCCACGCTGGCTTAAGATCACGCTGGAGTCCGAAAAACAACCAACGTTGCCAGTGTTTACTTTATGCGTTTCTCCACCTACTTTACTGGTCAGCGGCTTCCTCAGAAGTAACCATCATTACTCAGTTAGGCTCCTTTATACCGGCTTCCTGCTGAAAGTACGGCATTTCTCCGTGTATAGTGCATGTGCAAACCACTATACACTTCAGGCCTCGTTTTCAAAGTATGAATCTTACATGTGCATAGTTTTTCTCATGTTTTCCAAATGCCATATTTCATGTGTTCCACTGAAGAAATATAATGGGGATCCAATTTACTATCTATAGGGACACATAATATATAAATTATTAAATACGACATAAATTGTGACATATATTTGAAGCCATAAAATTTAACAATATAAAAGCTAAAAAAAAAGACTAACTATATAAAAGACCCAAAAAATTTCATAGTTTAATTCAAGATGGTAATATATCAATGAACTCATATCCATAATACAGAGGTGGGGTGGGGGGGAGGTATTCATCTATAAGATATTTAATTCCACTGTCTCATTTAGGGTCTTATTCAGACCCGCTCGCAAGCGCCAATGCGCTCGCAAGCGGGTCGATGTAGAGGCCCTGCGCATGCGCAAGCCTCGGAGCGAGAGAGAAATTCTCTCGCCCCGGGGCCTACTACAAAAGGGGCGGCTGTCGATGGTGATTGACAGCTCGCACCATTTTGTAGGCGGGGCGGCTTGCCAAACTGAGGCGTTCCAGACGGAACACCTGCCGTTTGAGGGCGGCCCCACTGACATCACTCGTGATGTCAGTGGTGAGCTTCCGGCTCTAATAGAGACGAAAGCTCACTGGGGCTTGCGGCAGATGAGACCCTACCACAAGGGTCTTGTCGCAAGCCCCGATGGTCGCGATAGTCTTGACCATGGCGACCATCAACCTGGCCGCTCGCTAAAGCTGTGGGTGGTCACCCACAGCCTAGCGAGCGGCCAGGAGGCCGGGCCGGAAAATAGATGCGGTCGCCCTCATTCAGAGCGAGCGCTCGCATTTTGCGAGCGCCTCTGAATGAGGTCCTTAGTCCTTATGGCATAAGAGTTTTTAGCCGAAAGAACCAATATGCTTCACGTCTACAAAGTATACAAAATCTGTCCCCCCACATGTAGATTTAACTAATTCTATTTTTTATTCTATATAACATTACTTATTTGTCCATTCTGGCACAAAGCAATGTGTTTAGTGTTTATACACAGGATGATTTTTTATTCCCTGTATTATATTTCTTTTATGTTCCATAAATTGAACGTGGAGTGGTCTTGTTATGTGACACACGTATTGTAAACTACATCCACATTCAATCAGATAAATTACAAAGGAAGATCTACAATTCATAAAATCTTGAATAAAAAAGATTTCTTAAGAGACAAAAGATTGACATTCAGTATTTTTTGTCTGAGTATAAATACAAGACACTCAATGGGATTGGGAGATTTGTAGGCCAAGTCAACACCTTCAACTCTTGGTCTGCAGCAATGTTTAGGTAGGTGGTACATGTCAAAGTAACATCCACATGAATGCCAGGATCCAAGGTTCCCCAGCAGAACAATGCCCAGAGCATCACACTGCCTCCGCCGGCTTGCCTTCTTCCCATAGTGCATCCTGGTGCCATCTCTTTCCCAAGTAAATGACGCACGGGCACCTAAACCTCCACATGATGTAGAGAAAAACATGATTGATCAGACCAGGACACTTTCTTCTTGTACCCCATGGTCCAGTTCTGGCGCTCACATACACATTGTAGACGCTTTTAGTGGTGGACAGGGGTCAGCATGGGCATTCTGACTGGTCGGCAGCTGCAGAGCCCCATGCGCAGCAAGCGGTGATGCGCTGAGCATTCTGACACCTTTCTATCATAGCCAGTGTTAACTTTTTCAGCAATTTGTGCTACAGTAGCTCTTCATTAGATAGGACCAGAGGGGCTAGCCTTCACTCCTCAGGTGCAACAAAGAGCCTTGGGCCCCGATAAGCCTGCCGCTGGTTCCCCACTTGTCCTTCCATGGACCACTTTTGGTAGGTACAAATCACTGCATACCAAGAATAGCCCACAAGTCCTGCCGTTTTGCAGATGCTCTGACCCGGCGTCTTGCCATGACATGTTGTCTCTTGTCAAAGTCGCTCAGATCCTTACGCTTTGCCCATTTTACCTGTCTCCGACACATCAACTTCTTCAACTTCAAGAACTGACTGTTCACTTGCTGCCTAATATATCCCACTTCTTCACGAGATAATCAATGTTATTCACTTCACCTGTCTGCTATGTTAGACCCCCATTTACTAATGAGTTTTATCACCAAAACGAGTGATAAATGTCACTGTGTATGATAAATGGTGCTCCAGCCAATTAGCTCCCAACTGTCAACTGTTAGAAAAATGACAGTTGGGAGCTGATTGGCTGGAGCACCATTTATCATACACAGTGACATTTAAATGGGGGCCTTAATGTTCTGGCTGATCAGTGTATGACTTCACTTATGTCACTAGCCCCTCTTCTTAACAACTACGTGAAACTAACCTATAGTTGGTACAGTAGGCCCTATCAATGCCTTTGGCTGGGTAATAAGCAGTGAGTAATAAAACTAAAATGGGCACCAAACTTGGCACTAAAGGAAAGTTAGATTGTTACATTTCACTATTACACCAAATGTATCATCAGATGGATCCTGAAAACTGCATAGCTACTGTGGTTGTAGCATTGCGCAAATTGAAGCAGAGCTAATGAGCATTACTGTGTTTTGTACTGCGCAAGAACTTCAATTATGTATTTTATTATGTACTTTCTAGGCACAGAGCAACCCTCGTACCAACAGTGTTAATAGAAACTTACAGGACATAGGGCCTGAGTCATTACGGATCGCTAATGCGATAGTGGCTGCGATTACACACGCAGGGCTGCTGTGAAAATACGCTAATGACTGCTATTGCCATACCGTCGCACTGCCAGCATAGAGACGCCCACTACAGCTATCTCACATCCGTAATACCTTGCTAACCTCCATAAACATCGGTAACTTCAGGTACCATGGGCTCCTCACGCAGGATTACAGCAGCCCTGACCTTACTTAGAAATTGCTAACCTCGTTGCACGAAGTAAGTACTCAATCGCACTGGAAAATGTATGCACGCCCATGCAACGGCATTCAAACCTACAGGCACGCCTGCGTTTCTCAGACCGTCACTACCCCCAAACACTCACTGCCTGTCACTCACTCTGTGGTCTGTGTGATTGCAATGTAATCGCAGTGGTACCTTCGCGCTTTCCGATGCATGCGCAGTACGCAACCATCGGCCGTCTGCGTACGCTTTAGCAATAACGATCCTTAATGAATCAGGCCCATACACAGGGCCGGTTCTATGGTTACGCATGGTACGCGGCCGCGTAAGGCACCACATGGTGAAGGGCGCCGCGGCCGCGACCATGCAGAATTACCGCGATGCAGACTGTGTCTCTGTGACACAGCTGCACTGCGCGTGTAGCGCTGACCGGACGGAGTTCGGTCAGCGCTACACAGTGCCAAACACACAGCCGCCGGTGCCGGCAGCTGTGTGTTTGTTTCAGCAGCTGATGAGAGTCTGTCAGACTCTCATTGGCTGCTGCTGCTCCCACTGCGGGAGCCATCTTCCGGCTCCAGCAGTGGGTAATGGGAGAGACTTCATGACGTCATGAAGTCTCTCCCATAATGCAAAGCAGCCCTGGAGAATGGTCGGGAGTAGATGATAGCGGCGGCGGGAGCAGGAGCTGGGGGTTCAGGTAAGTGGTTTTTTTTTTTATTACGTTTGTCTCTACTGGGAGGGGCTACAAGGGGGGATTACTACTGGGGGCACTAGAAGGGAGGATTACTACTTGGGGCACTTGAAGGGGGGATTACTACTGGGGGCACTAGAAGGGAGGATTACTACTGGGGGCACTTGAAGGGGGGATTACTACTGGGGGCACTAGAAGGGAGGATTACTACTGGGGGCAGTTGAAGGTGGGATTACTTCAAGGGGCACTAGAAGGGAGGATTACTGCTGGGGGTACTTGAAAGGGGGATTACTACTGGGGGCACTAGAAGGGAGGATTACTACTGGGGGCAGTTGAAGGGGGAATTACTACAGGGGGCACTAGAAGGGAGGATTACTACTGGGGGCACTTGAAGGGGGGATTACTACTGGGGGCACTAGAAGGGGGGATTATTACTGGGGGCACTTGAAGGGGGGATTACTACTGGTGGCACTTGAAGGGGGGATTACTACTGGGGGCACTAGAAGGGGGGACTACTACTGGGGGCACTTGAAGGGGGGATTACTACTGGTGGCACTTGAAGGGGGGATTACTACTGGGGGCACTAGAAGGGGGGACTACTACTGGGGGCACTAGAAGGGGGGACTACTACTGGGGGCACTTGAAGGGGGATTACTACTGGAGGTACTTGAAGGGGGGATTACTACTGGGCTTACTAGAAGGGAGGATTACTACTGGGGGCAGCTGAAGGGGGGATTACTACAAGGGGCACTAGAAGGGAGGATTACTACTGGGGGTACTTGAAGGGGGATTACTACTGGGGGCACTAGAAGGGAGGATTACTACTGGGGGCACTAGAAGGTAGGATTACTACTTGGGCACTTGAAGGGAGGATTACTACTGGGGGCACTAGAAGGGGGGATTACTACTGGGGGCACTTGAAGGGGGGATTACTACTGATGGCACTTGAAGGGGGGATTACTACTGGGGGTACTTGAAGGGGTGATTACTACTGGGGGCACTTGAAGGGGGGATTACTACTGGGGGTACTTGAAGGGGGGATTACTACTGGGGGCACTAGAAGGGAGGATTACTACTGGGGGCAGTTGAATGGGGGATTTCTACAAGGGGCACTAGAAGGAGGATTACTACTGGGGGTACTTGAAGGGGGATTACTACTGGGGGCACTAGAAGGGAGGATTACTACTGGGGGCACTTGGAGGGGGGATTACTACTGGGGCACTTGAAGTGGGGATTACTACTGCGGGTACTTGAAGGGGGGATTACTACTGGTGGCACTTGAAGGGGGGATTACTACTGGTGGCACTTGAAGGGGGGGATTACTACTGGGGCACTTGAAGGGGGGATTACTACTGGGGGTACTTGAAGGGGGGATTACTACTGGTGGCACTTGAAGGGGGGATTGCTACTGGGGGCACTTAAAGGGGGGATTACTACTGGGGGTACTTGAAGGGGAGGATTACTACTGGGGGTACTTGAAGGGGGGATTACTACTGGGGGCACTAGAAGGGAGGATTACTACTGGGGGCAGTTGAAGGTGGGATTACTACAAGGGGCACTAGAAGGGAGGATTACTGCTGGGGGTACTTGAAAGGGGGATTACTACTGGGGGCACTAGAAGGGAGGATTACTACTGGGCGCAGTTGAAGGGGGAATTACTACAGGGGGCACTAGAAGGGAGGATTACTACTGGGGGCACTTGAAGGGGGGATTACTACTGGGGGCACTAGAAGGGGGGATTACTACTGGGGGCACTTGAAGGGGGGATTACTACTGGTAGCACTTGAAGGGGGGATTACTACTGGGGGCACTAGAAGGGGGGACTACTACTGGGGGCACTTGAAGGGGGGATTTCTACTGGTGGCACTAGAAGGGAGGATTACTACTGGGGGCACTAGAAGGGAGGATTACTACTGGGGGCACTTGAAGGGGGGATTACTAATGGGGGCACTAGAAGGTAGGATTACTACTGGGGGCACTGCATAGGGGGACTACTACTGGGGGCACTATATAAGCTTACTAATGGGGGCACAAGGGGCACTGCACAGGGGGGACCACTACCGTGGGCACTGCATAGGGGGGGCGTCAAAAAACTTTCTCGTATACCAAAAAATTTGGGCTATGGCCGGCCCTGCCCATACAGTGTTGATATCCGCTTAAAATGTACTCTCCTTGCTGCAGTGTATTTTCACCAGCTCAACACTGATTTGCTAAATTGTTTTCATTTAGTTTCTACAAAGTTTCTACAATCACATTTGTCTGCAGTGATTCAGTGCAGTAATCTATACAGCCCCCGATCAGTAACTATTCATAACAGTAACGCTAAAATAAACTGAAGGAGCAATGTAAACACACATTATCGCTCTAGCACTCGCCTGTGTGATTTATTGAGGACCGTTTAGGTGTACTCTTCCACCTCTCTAGCACACGAGATTTTGCCAAAATACACAGGCAAACACAATCACTTAATGGCAGGTTATAATTTATACGTAGTGTAATTGCTTTCTTTTCTTCTTAACTCTTGCAGTAACTGCATCTAACATTACACCGTCAAATGGGAAATTCTCCGCTATGAGAATTGTTACATGGATTGAGGGTATTGTATTTTCTGACATGTGAAGATAGAGAGGTATATACTGTACTTCTATGACCAGACCCATTTTCATGACTGTGGGGAGTGTTACTTCTACCAGAAATGATTATATTTTGAAATCATTTTAAATTGAATTTTTAGTAACTTTTCAGGCTTTAGTCTGGCAATGATAAAATACTTTAGGTAGGTACTTATGTGGCAGCCATGAAAGGCCAAGTGTAGCTAGGTCATTCTTCATTTTTCTTCTTTGCACAGAGAGGAGAATGTTGGGACAGAATGTTGGGGGCTTGGGTTTTCAGGATGTTCCAGGCAACAGAGGAAACATTTGTGTTAATGATCCTTTGGCCAGCAAGATGGTATTGAATGTCGACGCTGGAAGAGCGGCAGTGATTAACCCGACAGGTAAGTATTTTCTATATTCATTAACCTAAACCCCCCCCCCCTAACCCTACCCCTCCCTTAGTGGTGCCTAACCCTAACCTACCCCCCCAAGTGCCTAACCCTAACCCCCCCTGTAAGTGCCTAAACCTAACCCCCTCCTTCCCCGCAACCTAAACCTAAGTCTCCCGGGGGGATGCCTAACCCTAATTCCCCCCCCCCACGGGAGCCCATAACCTAACCCTCCACCCCCGCAGCTGTCCACGCCCGCCACCCAGATTACCTTCGATCGGTATGCCGGGCGTCGGGCTCCCGGCATACTGTAGGTAAAATGACAGGCGTCGGGATTTCAGCGCCTATCATTAGACCCCTGCCGGGATTAGACAGTCTGGAAGCCGGCGGTCGGCATTTCGACCGTCGGCTTCCTGACTGCATCCCCTAACAAGGCTGGTGAGGCTGGTGATGCTGCCCAGGGCACAAGGCAGCCTGTATCCAGCTGGAGAGGTGCCAGGTGCACTAAAGGACACGCCTGACTTCCATCTTCCTGCTCCCAGCTCCCTTTTCTATGCAGTGCATGTGACTATCGCTACTAATGTGCGTGTGGGGGGTGACTTCTCAGGGTGCTAAAATATGCAGGTATGACCCAGTGGAAAGTGCATTGTTTTTATGGCTGAACGTCATCATTCTCTGTAGTGATGTAAGAACTGTTCCTGATGGCTTATCCTTACAAGTGTAGTTTTTGTAATCTGCATTCCGCAAATAAAAAGTTAGTCCAGATCAAGCCACACAATGGCTATGGGCATCCACCTCTCCCAAACAAACACACTTCAATACACGTGTACACTATTTAAAAACACACTGTACTTAAACACACCTATAACCGGATGCACATACAACTCTTGAAACTCTGAAATAATTATATTTTTCATGGGTCAGAAGACCAGCTATTTCTTCTTCCACTTGTTCCTGCCCATAGGCATATTTATAATGGGTGCAGGGTGTGTGGTGCACGTGGGCCCCTGGTTCCAGGGGGCCCCCACACCACATACCCTGCATCCATAGTGACATCTTCAGGGAGATGGTGCCAAGCAATGAAAGCAAAAACTCTTTACCAGGGCTTTTCTTCTCTTGTGTGCATGTGCCATCTTCCTAAATAACCTTGGCGCCACAGAGAAGAAGGGACTTGCTTGTCAGCACAAGGTCAGATGCTTAACTTGGGATGGTGGGCTGTTGCTCAGAGGAGGGGGCCCATTGCACATGTTAATATGTCTCTGCCATAGGTGTATTTAGAATGGGACAGTGCACACAAGTCTCTAGTATGCTCACCTTTGCCAGCAAACAAGTACTTCCTCCTTCATGGTGCCATTTTCCTAGTGACATCTTTGGGATGATGGCACCTCAAAAATCACATGCGAGGAACTAGGAAGCGGGTACTTGGGGGAGGTGAGGTTATAGGCTAAAATTGTGCCTAGGGCTTCTAGAAACCTTGTAATGGTCCTGCTCATAATGATCAGTCTCCTGTCCTGCACGCAGAGGTGTCATGAGCGAGATGTGAGGAGCACTGTGTGTCATTATCTGATGGGGTGACACCAAACTGCTGGTTCCTCCACAGTGACCGAGAACCAAACGCAGCACTGTGATGTTATTGTGCAGTGCCCTGCTCCCGGTCATTGAGGTGGACCTGGCAGTGCGGAGACAGTCTCTGGGAGCAGCCCAGCATCTCCAGGAGGGCTGGTCATGCTCTCAGAGTGAGAAAAATGGGGGTGTGCAACGATGCCATGCCCCCTTCCCATAAGATCACACCACTTCACGGGAAGCTATTTGGCACACTGGATGACACCAACCCCAGTGATGCCCCTGCTTGCATGGAGCTCTTATTTGTCGTAGTTCAGTGAGGGAGAAACTAACAGGCCACCAGGTACTGGGATCTGTAGGATACAGTGGGTCACCAGGGACTGTGCTTTATTGGGTACACTGGACCACCAGAGACTTGACTCTGTAGGATATGTTGGGTCACCAGGGATTTGGGATCTATAGGGCACACTCTGCCACTAGAGACTGGACACTGTAAAATACATTGGGTCACCAGGTACTGGGATCTACAAGGCACACTGGGCTACCAGGGACTGGACTCTTTAGGATAAATTGAGTCACCAGGGACTGGGTTATGTAGGGCACCCTCTGCCACCAGGGACTTGGCTCTGTAGGATACACTGGGCCACAGGTACTGGGCTCTGTAGGATACATTGGGTCACCAGAGATGGGATCTATAGGGCACACTGGCCACCAGGGACAGGACTCTATAGGATACATTCGGACACCAGGGACTGGTCTCTCTAGGGCACACTGGGCTACCAGGGACTGGTCTCTATACGGCACACTGGGCTACCAGGGACTGGTCTCTATATGACACACTGTGCTACCAGGGACTGGTCTCTATAGGGCACACTGGGCTACCAGGGACTGGGATCAATAGGGCACACTGAGCTCTGTAGGATACATTGGGTCACCGGGGAATGGGATCTATAGGGCACACTGGGCTACCAGGGACTGGTCTCTATATGGCACACTGGGCTACCAGGGACTGGTCTCTATAGGGCACACTGGGCTACCAGGGACTGGGATCAATAGGGCACACTGAGCTCTGTAGGATACATTGGGTCACCGGGGAATGGGATCTATAGGGCACACTGGGCTACCAGGGACTGGTCTCTATAGGGCACACTGGGCTACCAGGGACTGGGATCAATAGAGCACACTGAGCTCTGTAGGATACATTGGGTCACCGGGGACTGGGATCTATAGGGTACACTGGACTCTGTAGGATACACTGGCTACCAGGGACTGTGATCTATAGGGTACATCGGGCTCTGTAGGATACATTGAGTCACCAGGGACTGTGCTTTATAGGGCACACTGTGCAACAGAGGATGGACCATATGTTTATACTTGAAATATATTGTACACTTGGCTACCAGAGGTTGGCCTCTCTGTGACACACTGGCAATCAGGGACTGGGCTATATAGTATACACAGGACACCAGTGACTGGGCTGTGCTTTATAAACTGGCCACAACTCCTCTGAATACTCCACAGCTACAAACCAAGCAGCTCTTACACAAGACCAACTATTGGCAATATTTATTGAAGGTTACTTAAAAAAAAAAAAAATAATAATAATAATAATAATATTTTTTTTATTTATAAATATTTTTTAATTAAAGTTTACATTTATAAATACAGTATTAATATTTATAGCTTTGAATCTGCCTTATTATCTGTTATATCCAGTCCCTACACAGTGCACGTATAAACCAAAATAACATGGGCCAACATTAGTGCTGTATGATGACAATTATGGAAAGTGGCAATATGATACCTATTAACGTACAAGTAAATTCATTTACAATTATTTCATGTGAAACCTATCTATACAATGTTTTCAAATATGACCTAATATGACTTCAGTCCAAACATCCAAAGCAAAATTAATATTCTGTCACAGTAGTGTGAGTAAAATCCAACATTAAACTCGTGAAACATTTGAATCTCTTCCAGACATTATGAACTGCTAGTTTCCTGTTTCAACTAACCTAAAGGCTTCTTTAAGAGACTGGCAGTCACTCCGATGTGTGTTGAAGATCCTAATGAGAGAAAGGCCATTTCATGTTTACATTGTAGCATTTTAACCTGAGGAATATTTTTCTAAGTTTAGTGACAAGTCCTGAAATCTCGTGGTTAAAAACTGGCGCCCTCAGTATGGCTTAGATTCACCTGGCAAAAGCACTTTTTCTTAACAAGATTCAAATGTTTTGGAAAGAGAAAAAAAAAAATCATCCACTAACAACAACTTTCAACATGGTTTAAAAAAAAGGAACCCACAAAGTTACAAAAAAAAAAAAGAAAATAATTTTTTTGTCGTTATTGAATTAAAACATAATATTTGATGGTAAACCAAAAATCTTGCCGATTACCAAACATGCAGCTATACAAATGAGTGATGTCTAAATATATTGCTAAACATGTATTTTATATAGCATGGTACAAAATTAAATTCCTGGTTTGGCAAGCAACCACTCCGTCAGAACTGTGCCAGAAAAATAAAAATGTTTCCCCTCGCACTGTATATAGGTGATGTATACTAATATGCAAGCTGGCAAACAGGCTATTGTGATTATTTCTGATCATTAATGTGATTGTTATTTGTACTTATATCATGTAACGTTTAACCTTAAGGATACAGTGATACGGAGGTCAGGTATAAAACTGCAAACATGCTCAGCGCGAATGCTGTTTGTTCCCCTCTTGCAGTTCCATGAGGACATTTCTGTGCATGCCAAGATGGCGGTCAATGCGTGAATCTAAATTTTTTAATACTTTTGTGGGGTGGAGATTGGCAGGTCTAGGCATTTCATAAGCCGGCCATAGGGGGAGATGTACTAAACCTTGGAGTGGGATAAAGTGGAGAGAGATATAGTACCAACCGATCAGCTCCTAACTGTCGTTTTTCAAGCACAGCCTGTAAAATGACAGTTAGGAGTTGTTTGGTTGGTACTATATCTCTCTCCAAAGCTTAGTACATCTCTCCCATAGACTGTACGTTAGTGCAGACAATGCGCACAACGTGTGGAGTGAAAGCGCAATTAACAGCAGGCTTCCTGCACTGCAAGTTGTATGGAGGTAATCTTCATTTAACAGCATGTAGATGGCTGAGCGACGGTCGGGAGGTTTGAAAAGCAAAGGATCCAGACTGTTTTTCAGCCATTTTCGGGCTGTGAATGAATACCGTTCATGTCATGTTCAACATTGGGCATAATTCAGAGATGTACGTAAACACAATGTTTACGCATATCTTCAATGTTATTAGATTTTTTTTTTCTTTTCTTTTTTTTTTTTTATGAATGTGGAACTGGAATATCAAGCCTGGATTACAGTATTCTGCAAAACCAAATCACGCAAGCCCATGTGGATTCGGACTGGTCGGCGAATCAGAAAGTTACTGCTTCCAGCCAACATCATCGAGGGAAAGATGATCACATTCTTAGTAAATTGCAGTGATAGACAATCAGCCTTATCACCTCAGATTAGTAACTACAACATTCAATTGATAGTAGGCGATAAATTGAAGACATGTTTACTTTTGCCGGTATGAACAATGAAAATTAATCCTGGAAAAGGGGGTGAAAGGATTTGCCATAAAGTGTAAAAGAAACATGTATCATCAAGGGTGTATCACAGTCACAAAAATCACACTTGCTTTGCTTGTGTGTCCTCATTCTCCTTGACCTCTCTGCTGCTTTTGACACTGTGGACAACCGTCTCCTCCTGCAAATTCTTCAATCCCTTGGTCTATGTGACACTGCCCTCTCCTGGCTGTCCTCCTACCTCTCTGATCGTTCCTTCTCTGTCTCCTCTCATGACTCCTCTTCCCCCCTGTTTCCACTTACAGTAGATGTTCCCCACGGTTCTGTTCCTGGACTTCTACTATTCTCCCTCTATACATCCTCTGTAGGTGAACTCATTGCTCCTTTGACCTACAAAAATCATCTCTATGCTGATGATACTCAGATCTACCTTTCTTCCCATGACTTTTCCCCTTTCTCTTCTTTAGATATCCCTGCGATTTCTTAAACTTAATGTGTCTAACACTGAGCTGATCATCTCACCACCCTCCCACATAACCTCACTTCCCACAATTTAATTTTCAGTTGATGGCACAACTATGTCCTCCAGCCCCGAGGTGTGATGTCTTGGAGTTATCCTGGATTCTTTGCTCTCCTTCAAACCATACATTCTGCACATATCACAATCTTGCAGTTTCCATCTCAATAATATTTCCAAGATCAGACCCTTTCTCACTCGGGATGCTGCTGAAACCCTCATACACTCACTGGTCATCTCCAGATTGGACTACTGTAACCTCCTCCTATCTGGCCTACCTACTTTCCACCTCTCTCTGCTTAAATCTGTCCTCAATGCTGCTGCTTGGCTCATCTTCCTCTCCAAATGTTCTACATCTGTCTCCCTCTCTTTGAAGCTCTCCACTCCCTTTCCCCTTCAGAGTCCAATTCAAGGTTCTTACACTCACTTACAAAGCCCTTACCCATTCCTCTCCCATTTACATCTCTGACCTCATTTCCCTTCAAACTCCTTTCCACTCTCTTGCAAACCAGGGCTGGATTAAGGGGGGGTGACAGGGAGGGGCAGTCGTTATGGGGCCCTCACACACAGAGGGGCCCCCACCCCTAGTGCACATGTCGAAGTGGGGGCGGAGCCAATACAGCAAGCCCCACCCCATATCACCCGCGAATCGCGCGATTTCAGCATGCGGAGACGGGGTCTACTTATGTAAGATGCCCGCTTTCATTAGCAACCAGCAGCTCCTGCATGTAAGTGTGCACATGTACTGTTTTATGTGTATGTATGTGTTAGTGTGTATATATGTGTTATTTTTATTGCATATTCAGTATGTGTTAGCAGAGGCATAACTATAAATTTTGCTCCACCATGCCAAAAAAGTTCAAGGCGCCCCCCGCCCAAAAAACAAACACACCCAAAGACGACGTGTAAGGTGTGCGGTTTCATGTTCACGATACAGTTATGTGCCTTACACATTATGACACACTAAGTAATACCACTTATAACACATTATGCCCACCGGAATGCCCCAATAACACATTATGCCACACCATAATACCCCTTACAACACATTATGCCACACAGCAATGCACTGTACACATGCCACACAGTGATGCCCTTATAACAAATTATGCCATGCCATAATGCCTCTATTTCACATTATGCCACATAACACATTATGCCACACAGTAATGCCCCTTATACATTATTCCCCTTATAACACATAATGCCACACAGTAATGCCCCTAATAGCACATTGTGCACACAGTAATGCCCATTACACTTTATGCCACACAATAATGCTCATTACATTGCTATGGGCAACTTTGTCACTCTTTAGAAGTTGTGATACATCTCCCCCTTAATCTGGTGGGACGTCCCTGGGAGGGCTCTGCCAACAGCAAGTACTGTAAATCAATGCTATGGCCAGCACTTTACACACCACTTTACACCATGGGCCTGATTCAGAGCCGGACGCTATTTGCGCTCGCTCGTTCAGAAAAAAGGGGTGGCTATTCAAATGAACCGTTTGCTCTTTGCGGCCTGTTCACACCTCTAGGTCTGAACGAGCGTACAAAACATGCGGTCATTTTTTTTAAAACTACGCCCCCTGGCCGCTCGCATCCTACGTCATGTCCGCTATTTATTAGATTAATCGAGTACATCGACCAGCGTATGAACTGCTCGCTATTCTTGTGGTTGGTTTTTCCTACCACAATCTTGCGAGCAGTTCTGACTATAAAATAACCCAGTGACGTGGTCAATGACGCTGCTGTATTAATTATGCACACCCATAAAACGCCCATTTTGACCTTTAAGCACGCCTGCGTTCTGATCTCCACTCCCCGTTTTCAAGCACCTTCCCCTGTTACCACCCACATACACCTCCTCCTGTCACTCAAAATAGCAGGCATTCGCTATTTAGCGAACAAATGATTTTCGGCCACACTGACTGGTTCGCGCATGCGTATTACGATCCGTACGCATGCGCAGTTGTGCAAACATCGCTCGGAATGAACGAGCGGCCGCTTACGAGCGGCTCTGAATCAGGCCCCATGTCCCCATATTGGTGCTATTAGACCAACCATACTACGTTTTAACCCGCTTAAAACACCCCCGCATTACATGAGTACACACCACACAATGGCAGTCTGGAAAAAAGTCTGGATTGTATTTCCTATGATGGGAGGAATTTATAAAATAATAATTGGCCTGCTGCAGATTTGGAAATAGAGGAAGATAGAGCAGATAACTGTGCACTGGACAAACCATGTTGCAATGCAAGGGGTGCAAATACATACATTCTTTTTTTGCATGCAGGGTAAATACTGCCCACTTTTGCATGCAGCTCACAAATGCTGGATAGCTTTATTTTTACACTGCAATTTAGATTTCAGTTTGGAAACACCCCTCCCACATCTAATCTCTCTGCACATTTTACAATTGCCCCAGCTACAGTGCAGCATAGTTTACCAAGATGCACAGTTACTTAAGCTGGCCACACACTAGACCAACTTACATCCAACCATCCAACTAGTTGATTGGTTGGAATGAAAATCTGGTAACGTATGGGAGTAAATGATGATCAGCAAGTTGTTCCTAAATGCCAGAAAACAGATGAAATTGGACGTTCAGACAAATTTGTTAAATGTTTGATCTAAACAATTTGTTCAAACAAAAGTTTTTGTCTATTTTCCGGCGTTTGGAAGCAAATTGCTGATTGTCATTTGCTTTTATCCCTTACAAGATTTTCATTCCAACCAATCAGCTAGTTGGATGGTTGGATATAAGTTGGTCTAGTGTGTGGCCAGCTTAACTCTTTCTTACACTATTCCCAAGTCAGGCCCTATGGAGGAGATTCAATTGTTTTTGGCGCTAGTAGTGCCGGGCGCCCAATGAAGCAATTGAGCGCCCTAACCTGGACTTTAAAAGGGTTTAGCCATTTTACGCGGCTAAACCCAGTCTAATTACCCACGAAGAGCTTGAGAATTAGTGGGCACCCAAACTAGTTGAATTGCAACACTGGGCACCCATTAATTACCATGACATGAAAAGCAATTGAATCGCCCCCAATGTACCCAAAGCAATCACTGGATATGGTACTGTAATAAAACCTATGTTGCATACATATGACTCACCGATAATTTCCTTGATATCCCTATGCCTTTTTCTAACCACATAACATCACAGGAACATTAGACTAGTTATCTGCATAATCTATATATATTGCACCTTATCATAATATCAATATAGGAATAGCTGGAAAGTGTTACATTCATGTATGATGACTAAGTGATACATTTCCTCATTTTCCTTCTCAATGCCCCTGAGATATGAGGAATGTTGGGTGTATCATTGTTTTGTTATATTATGGTCATCTCCAACGTAGGTTCCCCAAAAGTTGAGCCGGGAAAGAATAACTGTTAGGATGATTGAATATCCTTCAGTAAGATGAGAAAGGCAAAATGTTTTAACTTTTTAAACTCTGTGATGACTTCATCAAAGGTCAGGATCTTACTGTTTTATACTAGTGAAGTCATTGCTTTTACTCTTATAGTAAGTAGATGATTCACTGACATTTTATCGACCAATGCATCTCTTTTACATCTGTTTTCTTTGTGAGAAAAAAATATTGGAGTGGTTGACTAATTTTTTACAGTGAAATTAAATTTTTTAAGAAAATGCTGTAGGAATACAATTAGAAAAGGGAAATGGTATGTGTTACCGCCGGAACTCAGCCCGGCGTATGAAATACTGACGCCGGAAGGCCATCAGATGAAGATCTCGACTGAGGTGAGTATTTACCCTAACCCTCCCCTCTTCCCCCCTAACTCTCCCTTAGGGGTGCCTAAGCCTAACCTCCCCCTAGTGCCTAACCCTAACCTCCCCCAAGGGATGCCTAAACCTAACGCCCCCTCCCACAGCCTAATCCTAACCATTCCCCGGGGGGTGTCTAACCCTAACCTCATCCCAGTGGTGCCTGACCCTAAAACCCCCTTCCCCCAGCCTAACCCTCCCGGGGGGAGGGGTGCCTAACCCCAAGACCCCCCGGGAGTCCCTAAACCTAACCATCCCCCCACGGCTATGAGCTCCCGACGCCCGGCTTACCTACGTTCGGTATGCCGGACGTCGAGATATCAGCATGGGGCTAATGATAGGCGTCGGTATTTAGATCCCTATCATTAGTCCCAATGCTGGGCTTTCACTGTCGTGAAGCCGGTGTTCGGCATTTCGACCGCCGGCTTCCTGACTACATCCCTTAGAAAAGGTAGTGGAACAAAATACACAAAGTCTTGTAAAGTAAGACAATTGTGAAGGTTAAATAGAAACACACTGCATGCATCAGTGACCTTCTGCTCTTGCTTTCATATGTACAATAATTAATTTGACATCATAATAGGTTATATTTTCAAATTTGGGTTTCAAAATATGCTTTGCACAAACTGTAGGGGCCATTTATCAAGCTCTACAGCCCCACAAATAGAGACTGGTTCTTAGTTGGACTGATCTCAAACTTCGGGTTTTTCCAAATAGCGAATGCGCAGATGCCAATTTATACATCTTTGCATATGTCCTATTCTGAGTGGGACAAAACTTGGGTGGATCTGTCTTTCCGTGAACTTGGTCATTTCTAGGCAGCACCTGGGTAGCGACAATGCAATTTCATAGACCCACCCTGGATTGTGGGAGTTTCATGGGAGTGTTGTGGGCATCTTATCTATAGCTCCATGTGATTTCCAGTTGTACGTACTGGGTCGGGAAAGCTGTATTAGACGCATTTCTTGCACCTAGCATGGGGCTGGTGTAGGTGCCGAAACTAATAATCATTATTGCAGCTTCCACTTGCAGACCCACAAACCCCCGAATTAGCTCTATGTATTCTAGTATAAGCATAAAGTAGTAATTCAGGATTCCGTGGTTGCCAGCAAATACAGCCACTCCGTAATGCGGAAACTACAGGTTTCGCATTTTTTAAGTAAAGTATATATTTATTTGCCAATGTGGAAAGCAGTAGTATGAAATACCGCTGGCCCTTTGGCCGGCAGTTCGCGTCCCGGCAGAGGCAGCCCGACAGAAGCAGAGTTCCCGGCAGCTGAAGCCCGATAGCGCTGGAAATCCCGATCGTCCTAAAGGTAAGTAAAAACTAACCTAACCTAACCCTCCTTAGGGGTGCCTAACCCTAACATCCCCCCCAAGGGCCTAAACCTAATCCCCCCTCTAAGTGCCTAACCCTAACCCTTCCCCGCTGCCTAACCCTAAATCCCCCGGGGGGTGCCTAACCCTAAATCCCCCCTGGGGGTACCTAATCCTAACCCTCCCTCCTCTTGGCCTAACCCTAACCCTCCCGGGAGGGGTGCCTAACCCTAAGTCCTCCCGGGTGTCCTAACTCTAACCCTCCCCCTCGCGGCTGTCCACTCGCGGCGCCCGACATCCCTTCGATCGGGATGCCGGGCGCCGGCCTCCCAGCATCGGGAAAATGACAGGCGTCTAGATATAGACGCCTGTCATTTAACCCACGCTGGGATAAAGCAATCGGGAATCTGGCTGTCGGGTTTAAGGCAACTGGTTTCCCGACTGCATCCCTATGGCAGCTCTCTCCCAAAAATGACACACAAATCACAGCATACAATGTTAGGACACTGCAGTAGTGCAATTTAACAATCTCCGAAATACAGAAGAGAGGTGGAGGCTCCCAAAAATCGGAAAGGTCAAGTGGGCGGTACAGGCAGCCGTTGACGCAATTCACATTGAATCACATCATTGTGGCTTCGCCGCCCACAATGCTAGTAATTGTGGCACTGTATAGCTGTGAGTGGGGCTAAGATGACAAGGATGCGCCACCACTCCTTCACCATGCCACTCCTCCGCAGTGCCAACATGTAGGTCAGCAAGTATGGTGTAGGCAAATGAATGGGTGCTGTCACCTGGGTGGGAAGCTAATGATGGTTATTGGTGTACCAGTATTACAGTGGATGATAGGTTAACTCTAAGTAAACATAAACAATACATATAAAACAACATCTCCTTTTTCAGTTCAGTCTGTTGAGGGCAAAGCCTTCAAATGTGTTTGTGATATATGTGTATAAATAAAATCATACAATAGTGTGATCCCATAAAAACGCAATAAAGTGATTGAATAGTTCCACTTCCTGGAGAGTGGGAGTAACGGTCCTTGAATTTCCCATATAGACATCCCATAAGTATTTGCTTACCTCTTATAAGCTATAAACAGTGATATGGCACAAATCCTGCTGTACAGGCAGTCACTTGCTTCTTTGGGACTTCTCTACAGTTCCTGTGAATAAACAATAGTTAATTTTTTATCGTCGGGTTTATTATATCCAATAGTAAAATAATGTAATAAAACCATAAAAACACAATGATCCATACTGTACAAGGTAGCAGCTAAATGTGGACAATGGCATAAAGATTGGGAGGCTCTGATTTCCATCTTTCATAAAGTGATGTGGTGCTGGTGAAAGTTCTTGATGATTTCAGTAATAGTCTATATATATATACAGTATATATGTAACGCGTTTCATGTCTAAGTGGCACTTCCTCTGAGGCACAATGGAAGTGTTACATACACCTATACAGTCTTATTATTACAAAAGCACATATAGAATAATCCCTTTAACTTCCTAGTATCTATTCTGAATAGACAGTGTCATTCATCCAGAACTATTTACGGGGGGTTTAAAACAGAACCGGAAGTTGTGTGTTCTATAACGGAAACCGGAAGTAAGTTGGAGTGATTCAGAGGTGGACGCAAGAGGGCTCGATGCTGCTACTTCTGTAGCGGTAGTTCTGAGTAGTTATGCTAGTACAATGCAGGGGACAGAAAATACAGGCGCGCACTCTAAGTACTAAGAACAATGATAGTCAAAATAATCCTGATAAACACTACAATTACCATGTAGTATAAGTGAGGTTCTTAGTACGTTTGGCCAGTCCACCACGTCAAGGTTAATTGGAGAGTTTATCAGGATTATTTTGACTATCATTGTTCTTAGTACTTAGAGTGTGCACCTGCATTATTTGTCCCCTGCATTGTACTACATGTCTCAGCATGGTAGCACCTCTTATTATGTTTAAATTGGGGTGTGCAGTGCAAGCCTCCCCCTCCTTCCATTATATGCTAATACTGCAGGCGCTGTGTTCTGCAAAGAGACCACCATTGCCTACTCAGATCCGCTGCATTTCCCGGTGGCTGGATCATTTGCATATTTCCGCATACCAGCTGTGCACACAGATGCGGCAGCGGAGGCATTAGCGCACATCTTTGAATCAGGTCGATTCATTTTGCAAAGAATATCCCCACCACATCCGACTCTGTATAGGTGTCAGAGCTGATTTTGCACTGCGTATTAGGATATCAGATATGTGTTTGTGGTTTGTAATAGTCTCTGTATGTTTGTGTAGAGCTGTGTATTAGGAAGATGCCCCTCTATAAGGTAGAGGAATACAAGATTTAGCATTCCCTGATAGTAGTAATTGTGGAAGGGCATGCTGGGATGTGTAGTATCCCAGCAGCTGGACGGACGCATGTATACACCTGCGGTATAGGGCTTACCAATAAACAATATTATTACGCTTCTAAGAGGTTATCCAGTGCTTTTTACACACACACAAATCACAGCACACACACATACAAACGCACACACACACAAATCACAGCACACACACATACACACACACACACAAATCACAGCACACACACACGCACACACACACACAAATCACAGCACACACACATACACATGCACACACACACAAATCACAGCACACACACATACATACACACACACACACACACACACAAATCACAGCACACACACACACACACACACAAATCACAGCACACATGCACACACACACACACAAATCACAGCACACGCACACACACACAAATCACAGCACACACACACACGCACACACACAAATCACAGCACGCACACGCACACACGCACGAACACACACACAAACACACACAAATCACAGCACGCACACACATGCACACACACAAATCACAGCACACCCCCACGAACGCACGCACACACACACACAAATCACAGCACACACACATACACACACACACACACAAATCACAGCACACACACACGCACACACACACACGCACACACACACACACAAATCACAGCACACACACACGCGCACACACACACACAAATCACAGCACGCACACGCACACATGCATGCACACACACACACACAAATCACAGCACGCACACACACACACGCACACACACACACACAAATCACAGCACACACACATACACACACACAAATCACAGCACACACACACGCACACACACACACGCACACACACACACACACACACACAAATCACAGCACACACACACGCACACACACACACACACACACACACAAATCACAGCACTCACACGCACACATGCACACACACACACACACACACGCACACACACACAAATCACAGCACGCACACGCACACATGCACGCACACACACACACACGCACACACACACACAAATCACAGCACGCACACACACACGCACACACACAAATCACAGCACGCACACGCACACATGCACGCACACACACACACAAATCATAGCACACACACACACATACACACACACACAAATCACAGCACACACGCATGCACACGCACACACACACACAAATCACAGCACACACGCACACACACACACATACATACACACATATATACACACACATACACACACACACACACACAAATCACAGCACACACGCACATACACACACACATGCACACTCACACGCACACACAAATCACAGCACGCACACACACACACAAATCACAGCACACATACACGCACGCACACACACACATACACGTACATACACACACGCACGCACGCACACACACACACATACACACACATACACACACACGCGCACACACATGCACACACACACACACATCACAGCACACACACACGCACGCACACACACACACAAATCACAGCACACACGCACACACGCACACACACATACACACACACACACATACACACACACATACACACACACCCACATATCACAGCACACACGCACATACACACATGCACGCACACACGCACACACAAATCACAGCACGCACACACACACACACGCGCACACACACACAAATCACAGCACACACGCACACACGCACACACACACACATACACACACACACAAATCACAGCACACACGCACATACACACACACGCACTCGCACACGCACATACACACACACGCACACGCAAATTGGGGTGTGCAGTGCAAGCCTCCCCCTCCTTCCATTATATGCTAATACTGCAGGCGCTGTGTTCTGCAAAGAGACCACCATTGCCTACTCAGATCCGCTGCATTTCCCGGTGGCTGGATCATTTGCATATTTCCGCATACCAGCTGTGCACACAGATGCGGCAGCGGAGGCATTAGCGCACATCTTTGAATCAGGTCGATTCATTTTGCAAAGAATGTCCCCACCACATCCGACTCTGTATAGGTGTCAGAGCTGATTTTGCACTGCGTATTAGGGTATCAGATATGTGTTTGTGGTTTGTAATAGTCTCTGTATGTTTGTGTAGAGCTGTGTAATGGGAAGATGCCCCTCTATAAGGTAGAGGAATACAAGATTTAGCATTCCCTGATAGTAGTAACTGTGGAAGGGCATGCTGGGATGTGTAGTATCCCAGCAGCTGGACGGACGCATGTATACACCTGCGGTATAGGGCTTACCAATAAACAATATTATTACGCTTCTAAGAGGTTATCCAGTGCTTTTTACACACACACAAATCACAGCACACACACATACACACGCACACACACACAAATCACAGCACACACACATACATACACACACACACAAATCACAGCACACACACACGCACACACACACACACACACAAATCACAGCACACACACACACAAATCACAGCACATGCACACACACACAAATCACAGCACACACACACACACGCACACAAACAAATCACAGCACGCACACGCACACACGCACGAACACACACACACACACAAATCACAGCACGCACACACATGCACACACACAAATCACAGCACGCACACACACACACACGCGCACACACACACACGCGCACACACACACAAATCACAGCACACACACATACACACACACACAAATCACAGCACACACACGCGCACACACAAACACACAAATCACAGCACACACACATACACACGCACACACACACACACACACACACACAAATCACAGCACACACACATACATACACACACACACAAATCACAGCACACACACACGCACACACACACACAAATCACAGCACATGCACACACACACAAATCACAGCACACACACACACGCACACACACAAATCACAGCACGCACACGCACACACGCACGAACACACACACACACACAAATCACAGCACGCACACACATGCACACACACAAATCACAGCACGCACACACACACGCGCACACACACACACGCGCACACACACACACAAATCACAGCACACACACATACACACACACAAACAAATCACAGCACACACACACACGCACACACACACACAAATCACAGCTCACACACACGCACACACAAATCACAGCACACACGCACACACGCACACACACACACATACACACACACACAAATCACAGCACACACGCACATACACACACACGCACACGCACATACACACACACGCACACTCTTACGTTGCTGTTTTCATGGAACTAATTTGCTTTACACTCCACTTTATTTTCACAAGACGTCAAATTCAATGCAAAATACGTTCTACATCTATTGCTAATGGGGCGTAATTTCAATTTCATTGAACACAACCCTGAGAAATGATTTATTCCCAGACCAGACGTAAATAATCGCATTCAATAGAGCTTTCATTACTTAACTGGATCCATTGCACTCAGTTCCCCGTGTAATTCCAATTTCACTTTACATTTTTCCGAATCTTACTATGTTAGATTCTGGACTACACGATGTCACAGGCCTTCACAATGCGGCTTTTCTCTGGCTTATACTGTACATAGCCAGGAATAACCAGTTCACACTGTGCAGCTACATCCATCAGGTAAGGGTCCTGACTGAGAGTGGCAGTTGATACAGCCGCGACTTTGTCTTTTTCCACAGCGTGACTGCGTCTTCATGCTTAATCCACAGCCGATGGGAGTCGCCTACCGGCAGCGGCGCTAATGCAGTGATTTGCGTATTAAGACGCACCATCCGTTGCACATTGGGCCTGATTCAGAATGGGACGCAGAACGCATTGCTGCAATGTCTTTGGATGCAGCAGTGATGTGTAAATATGGGAATGCAGCAGCAGCAGGTGTCTGAAGGAAAAAGACGCCTCCTGTCAGCATGTCAGATCCGATGTCTGCGTCCAAAGACATAGGGACAAATGTAATAGGGGGAGAGTTTAGAACATGTCAGAGTTTAGCAGTAATCTCTCACATTGGTCGAGTTCTATCTTCAAAATGGAAAAACATCTGGATGAGAGTTTAAATCATGAGAGTTTTTTTAGTCTAAAACCGGGCGAGTTCCCAGACTCTATTACGTTGGCCAAGTTTAAAAAGTGTGAAAGTGTACTGCTAAACCTATTACATTTTCTAAACTCTCACCCTATTACATTTGGCCGTTAGCTTCAGATCAACATCGTGACTACAGTTTTCAGCATGAGACTGGCCGCCTTCTCCCGCATGCGAGGCGAAGAAATCTGCATCAACTGACGCAGACCCTGGATTCACCACTCCCCAGAAAAGGGGGTGACATGCCCCATTTTCCAGGAACGCAGGCCAACTCCACACCTTCACACCCCCAAACGGCCACAACCTATCAATCATGTTACGGCTTGGGTGCACTGTGGGCTAACATGCAGGACTCGTTCTGCGCATACGCTCCACCATCGGAGATGTGCGTAAACCATCGGGTTTACGTACATCTCTGAATCAGGCTCATTGATCCCAACAATGAAAATTGCACCAGCCCTATGGAGGCGCAGAATGCCCGTCTGAACATGGCCACCAAAATGAGTGCAACTGCGGCAAAGCCACACTCACAGGCAACAATACGCCTGTGTCTGGCTAGCCATCACTCTGTTACCACCCTGGAACTCCCACTAATATTGCCTCTCTCTGCATCCAAATTTGTTTAGCGACTTTTGGCGGTAACCTTCAGGACACATGTGCAGCGCGTTTCGGAAACATGGGCTGATTGAAAAAATTAACACTTGCGTCTGACATTGACACTGGGTCCACCTCTGATTCAGGCCCAAAGTGTTTATCTTTACATGGAAGGCCAAACACAATGGTCCTGATTCTCAGGCTCACGTAACGCTGATGTTCAGGTAGTCGAGCAATTTTTTTGGACTGCGCGTTTCACCCAAATCCCTAAGAACTCATACGGCGCATGCATTACACAGAGTGTACACACAGAGGCGCTGTTGCAATAGACAAGCACGGTGTCAGAAATGTCTTGGAAAAGTGATGGGTGTTTGTGGGCGGTGATAGGGTGGTGGCTTAGGTCACGCGCGGAGATGGTCCATCTTATGCGCAAGGTATGGGAGTGTTTTGGGCCTGTCATCAAAGTGGTGGCATACACAGATGCTCAACTGCTCCCACAAGAGGCCAGTTTTGATGGTGCAACCGATGGAGGCATCTAAAGATGCACCAGCTCCTACGAATGCTGACAGTGTGCGATCTGACACATGGATGCACACCAGGGAAGGATTTTGTTTAAAGTCACAGACAGGCGACCGCATATATGGACTGGGCTGCATGTGGCTCAGAATCAGGCCCGAAATGTGCACGTTTTCAGAAGTTAATGAAAATGTGCCTTTTTAATATTCTGAGTGCTTCAGGGGTAAAATACACATCTGTGCCCCTCCACTTCCCAAGGGCCATAAGCAAATATTTTTTGTCCCTGCATGCGCCTATGTACAGTCAGTGACAGTGAACAATGTAGCCTGCAGCTAGGGGGCGCCCCATCTCCCTTGTCAAAGCCTCTGTGTGTATTTTTACCTTTGTGTGGTACATGGAGGCCCTTACCAAATTTTGCTTAAATAGGTGCAATTAAACCACTGACCATACATCCCAATGACTACAAATCCAAAACCGGGAACATAGTATAAAAGCATTATAGGGGGATGTGACTAAGCCCCCCCAGTTGACATGGCTTCTCCCTCCAGATTTGAAAAACAAGATTACTATAGGGATGGCCATCGGCAGTTTAACCATTGATGGCGCCATATTTAGTTTACTTAGATGGCATGTAACCATTGAAAGGAGATAATAGATGGTTTGTACCCATCGCTGGTCATCCTTGCTGTGGGGAATGTCAGGTGGTGGGCCAAACAGGGAAGGTGGGTAGGGCTTTGTGGGCCACTAGGCCCTAGGCACACAGAAAAAAATTCAATAAATCATCACCTCACAGCCATTGATTGTGTAGAACCATCGGAACTCTGCATTGATGGCAAAACCATTGGAGGTTTTTAATCATCGATGGTTGATGGCCATCACACAGTCGAGGCTCCTTCCACTGCTGAGTGCAACGGGTAAATACATGATATTAGTGGTAATGCCTACCTGCGCTCTGACTTATACAATGGGGGGTGTATTCATTCAGCAGCGGTACCTATAAGCTAACCCGAACCTTGTGACTAACAATGGTAAATGAAAGCGCAGTACCCTCTCTCATCAATTTCTTCATTGATTAGTTAGCATTTGTGGTCAGCTGTAGCATGTCTCAATCAGACTTTCTTTAAGTTTAGAATCAGTATAGAGGCAGCCGTGGATGTCGATGGCAGCCGTGTATTATAAGCACTAAGTGTGTTATAACACAAAGTGTAATTATATAGCAGTTAAAAAAAACAGTTGAACAAATATTAAACAACATCTACGACAAGGTAATTACTATATCATTCCTTACCAGTAGTTTGTGTGTTGTACATTATTGAATGTATTGCAAAAATGTATCAAAAACTTCTATTAATGATCTCACTCCATGGAATCATCTCTAAGACTACTACATCCTTTACTCTCCCTGCAGCTCATCCTTCTGTACATATTGCTGCCTCAGTACTTTCCTCTTCTCTTACAAACACATATGAGCTTTTAACTTATCTAAACACATTGACAATAACATCCACAACCTCTCGCCATAACAAACATTCTGTCAAATCCCACAAATATATTTATATATCGCTCCTGTTGCTTCTATTAGCTGGTGACATATCTCCAAATCCAGGCCCAACCCACATGCCACACCCACAACGAACTATAAATCCAGCTAACCTCATAAATATTGCGTGCCTCCCTTCACCATCCAAGTCACTAAAATGTGCATTATGGAATGCACGCTCTGTCTGCAACAAACTAACATCCATCCATGACCTCTTTATTTCAACCAACCTCAACCTTCTGGCAATAACAGAAACATGGCTAACACAATCAGACACTGTCTCCCCTGCTGCACTTTCACATGGTAACCTACACTTCTCACACACCTCCAGGCCTGGCAATTGTAAAGGAGGTGGGGTAGGAATATTACTCTCCCAATCTTTCACATTCACAGTTCTCCCACAGGTACCCTCACTCACATTTACATCATTTGAAGTACATTCTATCAGGACTTTCACCCCTTTCTCTCTGCGAGTTGCTGTTATCTATCGCCCGCCTGGGCCACCGCACCAATTTCTGGAACATTTTTCAGCCTGGCTCCCTCACTTCCTATCCTCAGACATCTCCACCATCATTATGGGTGATTTCAATATCCCCATTGACAGTCCACAATCTCCTCATGCCACCAAACTATTCTCTCTAACCTCCTCTCTTGGCCTCTCCCAATGGACTGACTCCTCTACTCGTAAGGAGGGCCACTGCCTTGATCTTGTATTTACCAGACTATGCTCAGTTTCTGATTTCACTAATGCTCCTTTCCCTCTCTCAGATCACAATCTTATCACCTGCACACTTTCCTCCATTACATCAACCTCAATGTCAGTGAAATCAACCAAACCTCCTAAAACCCGCAGAAATATTAATGTGATTAACTTTCAACAACTATCTACCTCTCTACAACAACAACTCTCACCAATTTCTGCACTCACTTCTCCTGAGACTGCTGCATCACAGCTAAACCAGATTTTAGTAAAAGCCCTCGATGAAGTAGCTCCAGCTACCCATCACACTCCGCGTAGACTCAGACGTCAACCGTGGCATTCTAACTTAACAAGGCATCTACAAAAACTCTCACGTAAAGTAGAACGTCAGTGGCGAAAGTCTCGCACTCCAAGTGACTTCCTCACATATAAGTCTATCTACAACTCTTATCGTACTGCTCTGGACACTGCCAAACAAATATATTTCCAATCTCTAATCTCTGCTCAAGCCTCTAACCCCAAGCGACTTTTTAATACATTTAAACTGCTTCTTACCCCTCCCTCACCCAAGCCACCTGCTACTATCTGTGCACAAGATCTTGCTTCCTATTTCAAGGACAAGATTGATAATATCCGAAATGAAATGTTATTCTCTTCCTCAGCTAGTGACCTACTCAATTCCCTACCTGAACCCTCTGGCACATTCTCTTCATTTGACCCCACAAATGAAGATGAAGTATCTACACTCTTCTCATCCTCCTACTCTATTACCTCTCCTCTAGATCCTATACCCTCACAAATTAGTAAAGCTCTGTCTCCTGTGCTCATCCCAACCCTAACTAAAATCTGTAATCTCTCTCTTTCTACTGGCATCTTTCCATCACTGTTCAAGCATGCAGTGATTACTCCCATTCTGAAAAAACAAAATTCTGACCCTAACACTCTCTCTAATTACCGTCCTATCTCCCAGCTCCCATGCCCCTCCAAGCTACTGGAGAGACTTGTCTACACCCGCCTCACACACTTTCTTAACACCCACAACTTATTGGACCCACTTCAGTCTGGCTTCCGTTCCCAGCACTCCACAGAGACAGCACTGACTAAGGTAGTAAATGATTTGGTCACTGCCAAGGCTAAAGGCCATTACTCACTTCTAATTCTTCTAGATCTCTCTGCTGCTTTTGACACTGTTGACCACTCTCTTCTCGTACAAACATTACAATCCCTAGGTCTTAAGGACACAGCCCTTTCTTGGTTCTCTTCCTACCTATCTGATCGCTCTTTTTCTGTTCGTTTTTCTGATTCTGCCTCCTCTTCGCTACCTCTATCAGTTGGAGTACCGCAAGGCTCTGTCTTAGGTCCTTTGCTATTCTCAATCTATACCACCTCTCTTGGCAAACTAATCCGCTCTTTTGGATTTCAGTACCATCTGTATGCGGATGATACTCAAATCTACCTATCCTCTCCAGATTTATCCCCATCTGTATTGGTCCGTGTCACTGAATGTATTTCTGCCATTTCATCTTGGATGTCATCTCGCTACCTGAAACTTAATATTTCTAAAACAGAATTAATTATATTTCCACCGGCCAATAACAGTTACCAATCTGATCTCTTTATCACTGTTGATAACTCAACAATCCACCCCACCCCACAAGCTCGCTGCCTTGGTGTCATCCTTGATTCTGAATTGTCCTTTGTTCCCCACATTCAATCTGTCTCAAAATCATGTTACATACATCTAAAAAACATATACAAAATTCGACCATATCTCACACAAGACACTGCAAAAACTCTAATCCATGCACTCATTATTTCCCGCATTGACTATTGCAATAGTCTCCTTACTGGTCTTCCCAAAAACAGGCTATCGCCATTACAATCCATTATGAATGCAGCTGCGAGGCTTATCTTCCTTGCCAAACGTTCATCGTCTGCTGCCCCGCTCTGTCAGTCCCTCCATTGGTTGCCAGTTTTCTACCGTATTCAATACAAAATACTGTTACTTACACATAAGGCCATTAACCGAATTACACCAACATACATCTCTTCACTCATCTCAAAATATCTCCCAACCCGACCTCTCCGCTCAGCACAAGAACTGCGTCTCTCATCCCCATGCATTACTTGCTCCCATTTACGGTTACAGGACTTTCTTCGGGCTGCACCCACTCTATGGAATGCCTTACCACACACAATAAGACTTACCTCTACTCTTCAATCCTTCAAGCGTTCCCTGAAAACTCACCTCTTCAGACAAGCTTATCAGATTCCAGAACCGACCACATAACCTTCATAGCTTCCATGTCTGATCACATCCCCTCTCACAGTCCACACATAACCTCACATATTGTCTTTCTTTCACATACTCCTGACATTTTGCCGACATTCCTATGTGACTGGATCATGCAGCCCACCAAGAAACTCTGCATTCTGGCCAGACCAAATTGCAATATATATAGCACCTATCCTTGTGTATCAATGCCTGTTTCCCTATAGATTGTAAGCTTGCAAGCAGGGCCCTCTTACCTCTATGTCTGTCTGTTATTACCCTGTTTTGTTCTATCAATGTTTCCAATTGTAAAGCGCAACGGAATATGCTGCGCTATATAAGAAACTGTTAATAAATAAATAAATAAATAAATTTACCACAGGTAAATACTTGATGCCTAGAAGCCAGATAGGGCAGCATGAAAGGCAGAGGAGTAACTTCTTATTGGAAGCACTCTCTGTTAATTGGAGCCGGACTGGCATTGTCATGGGGAAAAAACACCTCCCCCTGGGACTGCCTGTCCTGTGTGTAATTGGAAGGGAAGCCACTGCCAGTGAAGCCAGTGCATGGACTCATTGGCTCATTGGGGGTGACTTATTTTACTGGGGACTGTAGCCTTGCAGCCTCTAGGTAAAATCTGCCACTATTTGTGATCCATCTGCCAATAAACTACACATACTGTAATTAGTGCTCACACATCGTTGTGGCATGATGTAGCACAAAATATCGGGTGTTTTAAGTGTGTTATGTTGAATTAATAAGGCAAAATATGATAAGGTAAAAGTTATGGAAGTTTATATTTGTAAAATGTTGCTCATGTTTCTTACAGTATATAGGCCTAATAACTATATATACTGTATATATATATAAAATATATATTTTTTTTTTCAACTACTGTACCAAGCAGAATTTCAGTATAAAATTCACTTGTTTGGAGAAAAAAATGTAAAACTGATACAGTTGTGAATAGTGGCCCTCATTCAGAGCCGTACGCTCTGAGCAGAGCGCACGCTCTGAATGAGGGCCGGGCTCCATTTTCATGGAGCGTCCTCCTGGACGCTCGTATAGCTGTGGGTCACCACCCACAGGCTATACGAGCGTGCTTTTTGATGGCCGCGATGGTCGAGACCATCGCGACCATCGAAATTGCGAGCCGGAGCCTGCGGTTAAGGTTTTCAACCGCAAGCTCCGGAGTGATTTTGGCTCTATCAGAGCCAAAATCACTCCCACTGACATCACTAGTGATGTCAGTGGGCCGGCTTCTGACGGGAGGCGTTCCCGTGGGAACGCCCCCGTCAGGGAGGCACGCCCCCGGCACGCTCACCAAAGGGGGCGTGCTGTCAATCAACATTGACAGCACGCCCCCTTTGATCGGACACAACGAGCGAAGGACTTTCCTTCGCTCGTCGCGTCTGGCGCATGCGCACGACGGAGCTCCCTCCGTCGTGCGCATGCTCAGTGCATAACATCGACCCACTTGCGAGCGGACAGCCGCACGCGAGTGGGTCTGAATCAGGCCCAGTGACTTTCTGAGTGAGCACACCAAGGACCTCATTCAGAGTCGGTCGTAAGCGGCCGCTCCATCGTTCGGCTAATGACCGCAAAACTGAAAAAGGAAGTAATCGCATGGCTGGTCGGTCGCAACCAAAGTGACGCCCATACGTGAACAAAGCACCTCCTCTAGCTAACGAGTGATAGCAGCTAGCGATCGAGTCAGTCGCTGTCAGTCGCTGTCAGTCGCTGTATGTTAATTTTCTTCTGATGTTGCGGCCGCTTGTGTTGTGTGCAAATTACACCAAAAATTTACAAAAAAACGCATAGAATAAGCCATCTCCATGTAATGTATTTATTCTTATTATTCGCTAATGCAAACGCAGCTGAATCAATTAAAAGCCAATTAGCAGTGTTATTAGCTACAACAAATTAGGGGTGTGCACCGGCCACTTTTCGTGTTTTGTGTTTTGGTTTTGGATCTGGATCTTTCTTCGTGTTTTGGATCTGGATTGGTTTTGCCAAAACCACCCTTCCGTGTTTTGGGTTCTGGGTTTTGTGTTTTGGATCTGTATTTTTTTTTTAAAAAGCATAAAAACAGCTAAAATCACAGAATTTGTTGGTTTCTCTGCTCCTATGCTATTATTAACCTCAATAACCTTAATTTCCACTCATTTCCAGTCTATTCTGAACACCTCACACCTCACAATAGTGTTTTCATGTCCAAAAGGTTGCACCGAGGTAGCTGGATGACTATGCTAAGCGACACCAGTGGGCGGCACAAACACATGACCCATCTAGGAGTGACACTGCAGTGGCAGACAGGATGGCAGTTAGAAAAACTAGGCCCCAAACTGTACATAATGCAAAGAAAAAAAAGAAGTGCAAGATGGAATTGTCCTTGGGCCCTCCCACCCACCCTTATGTTGTATAAACAGGACATGCACACTTTAACAAATCAATCATTTCAGCGCCAGGGTCTGCCACACAACTGTGGCTGAAATGATTGGTTCGTTTGGGCCCCCACAAAACAAGCTGGCAATTAATGTGTCCCTGCACAAACTGGCTCTACGGAGGCAAGATGTCATCCTCATCCTCCTCATCCACCGATTCCTCACCCTCTTCAGTGTGTACATCCTCATCCTCACAAAGTATTAACTCGTCCCCACTTGAATCCACCACCACAGGTCCCTCTGTACCTTCTGGAGGCTGGTCTCCCTGGAAGAGCTGATAATTCATTTTGATGAACATCATCTTCTCCACATTCTGTGGAAGCAACCTCCTACGCCTTTCGCTGACAAGGTTCCCGGCTGCACTAAACACTCTTTCGGAGTACACACTGGAGGGGGGGCAACTCAGGTAAAATAGAGCCAGCTTGTACAGGGGCCTCCAAATTGCCTCTTTTTCCTGCCAGTACAGGTATGGACTGTCTGACATGCCTACTTGGATGCTGTCACCGATGTAATCCTCCACCATTCTGTCAATGGTGACAGTATCATATGCAGTGACAGTAGACATGTCAGAAATTGTTGCCAGGTCCTTCAGTCCGGACCAGATGTCCAGACTTGGTCCTGCCTGCCCTGCATCACCGCCAGCGGGTTGCTTAGGATACCTAAGTTTTTTCCTGGCAGCCCCAGTTGCGGGAGAAAATGAAGAAGGAGCCGTTGACGTGTCACGTTCCGCTTCAGCTGACAGTGTGTTCACCAGCAGGTCTTTGCACCTCTGCAGGCTTGTGTCGGCCGGAAAGAGAGACACCACATAGGCTTTAAACCTAGGATCAAGCACGGTGGCCAAAATGTAGTGGTCTGATTTCAACAGATTGACCACCCTGGAATCCTGGCAAAGCGAATGAAGGGCTTCATCCACAAGTCCCACATGCCAAGCGGAATCGCTCCGTCTTAGCTCCTCCTTCACTTTCTCCAGCTGCTTCTGCAAAAGCCTGATGAGGGGAATGACCTGACTCAAGCTGGCTGTGTCTGAACTGACTTCACGTGTGGCAAGTTCGAAGGGCTGGAGAACCTTGCACAACACGGAAATCATTCTCCACTGCGCTTGAGTCAGGTGCATACCCCCTCCTTTGCCTATGTCATAGGTGGATGTATAGGCTTGTATGGCCTTTTGCTGCTCCTCCATCCTCTGAAGCATATAGAGGGTTGAGTTCCACCGCGTCACAACCTCTTGCTTCAGGTGATGGCGGGGCAGGTTCAAGAGTGTTTGCTGGCGCTCCAGTCTTTGGCACGCAGTCGCTGAATGGCGAAAGTGGCCAGAAATTTTTCGGGCCACCCAAAGCGTCTCCTGCACGCCCCTGTCGCTTTTCAGAAAATTCTGCACCACCAAGTTTATTGTGTGAGCAAAACATGGGACGTGCTGGAATTTGCCCAGATGTAATGCCCGCACAATATTGGTGGCGTTGTCAGATATCACAAATCCCCAGGAGAGTCTAAGTGGGGTAAGCCACTGGGCGATGATTTCCCTCAGTTTCTCTAAGAGGTTGTCGGCGGTGTGCCTCTTACTGAAACCGGTGATACACAGCGTAGCCTGCCTTGTAACGAGCTGGCGTTTCTGAGATGCTGCTACTGGTGACGCTGCTGCTGTTGCTGCGTAAGGTGATACATCTACCCAGTGGGCTGTCACAGTCATATAGTCCTTAGTCTGCCCTGTTCCACTTGTCCACATGTCCGTGGTTAAGTGGACATTGTGTACAACGGCATTTTTCAGGACACTGAGGACACTTTTTCTGACGTTTCTGTACAGTCTCGGTATCGCCTGCCTAGTGAAGTGGAATCTAGACGGGATTTGGAACCGGGGACACACTACCTCCATCAATTGTCTAAATCCCACTGCACTAATGGCGGATACCGGACGCACGTCTAACACCAACATAGCAGTCAAGGCCTCAGTTATACGTTTTGCTTCAGGATGACTGCTGTCGTACTTCATCCTCCTCGCTAAGGACTGTTGGAGGGTCAATTGTTTAGTAAAAGTAGTGGTGTTCCTACTTCCTCTCTGGGATGATGAACGACTCCCAGCAGCAGCAACAGCAGCAGCGGCAGCAGTAGGCGTAGCAATGCAGGATCCTCCAGAGGAATCCCGGATAGGAGAGTCAGTCATGCCAGTGACATGGCCTGCAGGACTACTTCCGATCCTGACTAAGGAGGAAATTGACGAGGAGGGAGTTGACGGTGTGGTTTGCAGGCGCTTGGATACAACAGGACAACGGGATTTAGGTGTCCCTGGACTGCTTACGGTCTTAGCCAAAGTTTCTGAACTTGACAGTAACTTTTTATGAACGCGCTGCAGGTGCCGTATAAGGGAGGATGTTCCTAGGTGGTTGACGTCCCTACCCCTACTTATTTCACCTTTACATATGGTACATATGGCAAGACAGTTGTTGTCCGGATTTGGATAGAAATATTGCCAGACCAAAGAGGTGGAATGTTTGGTCTTCTGCCCAGGCATGACCGTGATGGGCTTTTTCATCCCACGGACAACAACTGTCTCCCCCGAAGCCTGATTTAAACAAACCACATCACCATCAGAATCCTCCTCGCCAACTTCCTCCTCAGCGCCAGCTACACCAGTATCCTCATCCTGTTGTACTTCAACAGTGACATCTTCAATTTGCATATCAGCAAGTGGACTGTGGGTGCTCCTTTCAGCACTTGCAGGGGGCGTGCAAATGGTGGAAAGAGCCACCTCTTCCCGTCCAGTGCTGGGAAGGTCAGGCATCGCAACCACCACCACACTTGGACTCTCCTTGGGGATTTGTGATATCTTCTTAGAAAGCACAGTTCTTCGCTGTGCTTTTGCCAGCTTAACTCTTTTGATTTTTTTAGTGGGAGGAGGGCTTCCATCGTCATGTGAAGCTGAACCACTAGTCATGAACATACTAGGGATCGACCTTAGCCGTTCCTTGCCACTCCGTGTCGTAAATGGCATATTGGCAAGTTTACGTTTCTCTTCAGCTGATTTAAATGTCTTTTTCAAGGTCATTTTCCTGAACTTTGCCATTTGGGATTGTATGTGCCCTCTACTATGACATTGGGCATCGGCCTTGGCAGACGACGTTGATGGCATGTTATCGTCTATGTCATGACTAGTGGCAGCAGCTTCAGCACTAGGAGGAAGTGGTTCTTGATCTTTCTCTATTTTATTTTTATCGGAGAAAGTTTGGTCCTCCATTTATGTTATATCGATTTGATATATACGTGCGGCTAAACACAGAAAATAATTTTTTTTTGGTTTGGACCGGAGTGTACTTTCGGGGGTTACAGCACCCATTAACGGTCAAGCCAGCCGGCCCTTTACTTATGACACAGGCGCACGCTTGGCACTACTTTGTTGATGCACGTGCGGCTACTGCGCACACAATTCACAAACACAGAAAATAATTTTTTTTTTGGTTTGGACTGGAGTGTACTTTGGGGGTTACAGCACCCTTTAACGGTCAAGCCAGCCGGCCCTTTACTTATGACACAGGCGCACGCTTGGCACTACTTTGTTGATGCACGTGCGGCTACTGCGCACACAATTCACAAACACAGAAATTAATTTTTTTTTTGGTTTGGACTGGAGTGTACTTTCGGGGGTTACAGCACCCTTAACGGTCAAGCCAGCCGGCCCTTTACTTATGACACAGGCGCACGCTTGGCACTACTTTGTTGATGAATGTGCGGCTACTGCGCACACAATTCACAAACACAGAAAATAATTTTTTTTTTGGTTTGGACTGGAGTGTACTTTCGGGGGTTACAGCACCCTTAACGGTCAAGCCAGCCGGCCCTTTACTTATGACACAGGCGTACGCTTGGCACTACTTTGTTGATGCACGTGCGGCTACTGCGCACACAATTCACAAACACAGAAAATAATTTTTTTTTTGGTTTGGACTGGAGTGTACTTTCGGGGGTTACAGCACCCTTAATGGTCAAGCCAGCCGGCCCTTTACTTATGACACAGGCGCACGCTTGGCACTACTTTGTTGATGCACGTGCGGCTACTGCGCACACAATTCACAAACACAGAAAATTATTTTTTTTTTTAGTTTGGATTGGAGTGTACTTTCGGGGGTTACAGCACCCTTAACGGTCAAGCCAGCCGGCCCTTTACTTATGACACAGGCGCACGCTTGGCACTACTTTGTTGATGCACGTGCGGCTACTGCGCACACAATTCACAAACACAGAAAATAATTTTTTTTTTGGTTTGGACTGGAGTGTACTTTCGGGGGTTACAGCACCCTTAACGGTCAAGCCAGCCGGCCCTTTACTTATGACACAGGCGCACGCTTGGCACTACTTTGTTGATGCACGTGCGGCTACTGCGCACACAATTCACAAACACAGAAAATAATTTTTTTTTGGTTTGGACTGGAGTGTACTTTCGGGGGTTACAGCACCCTTTAACGGTCAAGCCAGCCGGCCCTTTACTTATGACACAGGCGCACGCTTGGCACTACTTTGTTGATGCACGTGCGGCTACTGCGCACACAATTCACAAACACAGAAAATAATTTTTTTTTGGTTTGGACTGGAGTGTACTTTCGGGGGTTACAGCACCCTTTAACGGTCAAGCCAGCCGGCCCTTTACTTATGACACAGGCGCACGCTTGGCACTACTTTGTTGATGCACGTGCGGCTACTGCGCACACAATTCACAAACACAGAAAATAATTTTTTTTTTGGTTTGGACTGGAGTGTACTTTGGGGGTTACAGCACCCTTTAACGGTCAAGCCAGCCGGCCCTTTACTTATGACACAGGTGCACGCTTGGCACTACTTTGTAGATGCACGTGCGGCTACTGCGCACACAATTCACAAACACAGAAAATAATTTTTTTTTGGTTTGGACTGGAGTGTACTTTCGGGGGTTACAGCACCCTTAACGGTCAAGCCAGCCGGCCCTTTACTTATGACACAGGCGCACGCTTGGCACTACTTTGTTGATGCACGTGCGGCTACTGCGCACACAATTCACAAACACAGAAAATAATTTTTTTTTTGGTTTGGACTGGAGTGTACTTTCGGGGGTTACAGCACCCTTAACGGTCAAGCCAGCCGGCCCTTTACTTATGACACAGGCGCACGCTTGGCACTACTTTGTTGATGCACGTGCGGCTACTGCGCACACAATTCACAAACACAGAAAATAATTTTTTTTTTGGTTTGGACTGGAGTGTACTTTCGGGGGTTACAGCACCCTTAACGGTCAAGCCAGCCGGCCCTTTACTTATGACACAGGCGCACGCTTGGCACTACTTTGTTGATGCACGTGCGGCTACTGCGCACACAATTCACAAACACAGAAAATAATTTTTTTTTTGGTTTGGACTGGAGTGTACTTTCGGGGGTTACAGCACCCTTAACGGTCAAGCCAGCCGGCCCTTTACTTATGACACAGGCGCACGCTTGGCACTACTTTGTTGATGCACGTGCGGCTACTGCGCACACAATTCACAAACACAGAAAATAATTTTTTTTTTGGTTTGGACTGGAGTGTACTTTCGGGGGTTACAGCACCCTTAACGGTCAAGCCAGCCGGCCCTTTACTTATGACACAGGCGCACGCTTGGCACTACTTTGTTGATGCACGTGCGGCTACTGCGCACACAATTCACAAACACAGAAAATAATTTTTTTTTTGGTTTGGACTGGAGTGTACTTTCGGGGGTTACAGCACCCTTAACGGTCAAGCCAGCCGGCCCTTTACTTATGACACAGGCGCACGCTTGGCACTACTTTGTTGATGCACGTGCGGCTACTGCGCACACAATTCACAAACACAGAAAATAATTTTTTTTTGGTTTGGACTGGAGTGTACTTTCGGGGGTTACAGCACCCTTTAACGGTCAAGCCAGCCGGCCCTTTACTTATGACACAGGCGCACGCTTGGCACTACTTTGTTGATGCACGTGCGGCTACTGCGCACACAATTCACAAACACAGAAAATAATTTTTTTTTTGGTTTGGACTGGAGTGTACTTTGGGGGTTACAGCACCCTTAACGGTCAAGCCAGCCGGCCCTTTACTTATGACACAGGCGCACGCTTGGCACTACTTTGTTGATGCACGTGCGGCTACTGCGCACACAATTCACAAACACAGAAAATAATTTTTTTTTTGGTTTGGACTGGAGTGTACTTTCGGGGGTTACAGCACCCTTAACGGTCAAGCCAGCCGGCCCTTTACTTATGACACAGGTGCACGCTTGGCACTACTTTGTTGATGCACGTGCGGCTACTGCGCACACAATTCACAAACACAGAAAATAATTTTTTTTTTGGTTTGGACTGGAGTGTACTTTCGGGGGTTACAGCACCCTTAACGGTCAAGCCAGCCGGCCTTTTACTTATGACACAGGCGCACGCTTGGCACTACTTTGTTGATGCACGTGCGGCTACTGCGCACACAATTCACAAACACAGAAAATAATTTTTTTTTTGGTTTGGACTGGAGTGTACTTTCGGGGGTTACAGCACCCTTTAACGGTCAAGCCAGCCGGCCCTTTACTTATGACACAGGCGCACGCTTGGCACTACTTTGTTGATGCACGTGCGGCTACTGCGCACACAATTCACAAACACAGAAAATATATTATTTTTTTAGCACTTGGGGGGAGCACCCCTGATGGACAGAGCACCCCCTGGACAACACTACAGCACCCCTTTAGGACTGGGACACTGCACAGGACTTTGGAGTGGACACAGCCCCTATGGAGAACTGACTGCACAACACAGTCCAGCCAGCCCCTATGGACTTTGAAGTAGTGGACACAGCCCCTATTAACAACAGCAGCACAGCACAACACAGCCAGCCCCTATGGACTTTGAAGTAGTGGACAACAGCAGCACTACACTACACTACACTACACTACACAGCCCTAACTCCCACCCTCCCTCTTCACTGTCCACAGCCGAGTGAGAAAATGGCGCCGACGCGGGTACCTTATATAGGATCCAAAACCCGCGAGACTCGGAAGGCGGGATGATGACGTTTTGCCTCGATTTCAGATCCGAGTCAGGCGGGAAAAGTCGAGCCTGACTCGGATCGGACTCGGATCGGGGGGGCTCGGGGGGGTTCGGATTTCAGAAATCCGAACCCGCTCACCCCTACAACAAATGATTATTAGCTGCTTGCATTGTGTGGCTCAAAATAGAAACATCAGACATAACATCAGTATCATTCGATATTATCGATTGTACTCTGGGGCTTGAGAGAGCACGTACCCAACCTCAAGCTGTATGATCAGCCAGGCCTCTAACCTGCTCGCAGAGTGACGTTTTACTACTTCCGGCCTTCTATGTCGGTCGTAGCAGGTAATTTATGTATGCCCCTAAAACGCCCTGCGTTTTCAGACCACCACCCCCGTCAACACCCACAAATGGCCTTTCATGTCAATCAACTCCCGGAAGCCACTTCCTGTTCGTAAGCCATACGATCGACAGCGTTTTGGATCGCAAGGTCTCGTACGCACATGCGCACAACTAACCGTACGCATGCGTGGTTTGGAAACATCTGATGCATACGACCGAGCGGCCGCTTACGACCGACTCTGAATGAGGTCCCAACTCTCTAGTCTATGGCACTGCAAGGGTTAATGAAATTGATTTTACAGTGTTCGCAGCTTGACGTATTCATTTTGCCCAGGTGCCTAAGGATTTCCATTAAAATCCCACGTTTTATACAGCCTCAAAACAGGTGCTAAAACCTCCAGCTGTGTATAACCCCTCCAATAAAGCGTGTGACTCCAAGTTTCCAAATCAACTCTCCTTTGTCTCCTATCAGGCTACCAGAGCTACCATTTTGTTTTTATGACTACCAAGGGACAGATTTGCTAAAGCTTCTTAAAAAGGAAAATTGGAGCTGTTATCCTTAGTAACCAATCACATTGTAGCTTAACATGTATCAAGTACATTCTATAAAATGATAATTAGAATATGATTGGTTATTGGTTGCTATGTTCAACTTCTCCACCAGTCCTTGTTAGAAGATTTGGTAAATATGCAACCTAGATATATGTGCGGATCATCCCTTTCATCCATTGTACAGCTGAAATATACTGTAGGTTAGACCAGGAGGCTGTTACCTTCTGGTCTATTGTTGAAAGGGTTTTAAACAAAAAAGTTGCAAAGTTTATTCCTACTTTTCAATATTAACCAACTGCACATATCACATTTTTGTTTTCTGCATGCCAGATTTATCCTTATTCTCTGGATTTTATAAGTCAACATTTTTTAAAAAGAGTATTTCAAATTCAGTAAGTATATTACAATCAAATTCAGTAAACTTGACAGTATGGGATCTGTAGTGCTCCAATGGCCACAGAGATAGTTTAGTTTGTGGCGTGCTTGGAGTTTCCTGGAATTGTCTTTAAAATGTTGCCAGATATACATTTTGGTGTGTCAGGGACTTATCTTCCTTTCCCGCTGTTCCACTTCTGCTGCTCCCCTTTGCCAAAACCTTCACTGGCTTCCATTCCCCTACAGAATGCTCTTCGAACTCCTCACCTTCACATACAAGGCCCTCTCTAACTCTACTGCTCCCTACATCTCCAACCTCATCTCCATACACACTCCCTCCCGATCACTCTGGTCTGCCAATGACTGTTACCTCTCCTCCACCCTGGTTACTTCATCTCATGCTCGTGTCCAAGATTTTGCCTGTGCAGCCCCCCTCCACTGGAATGAGCTTCCTCGCTCGATCAGGCTCTCCCCGACCTTGCAGAGCTTTAAACGTGCACTGAAAATCCACCTGTTCACCAAAGCATACCCTTCCACCACATAACCATGTTACCAGGTCTCTGTCCCTCCCGCCTCAACCATCTCTACCTTGCTTACTTCCTGCACTCAGGTCCCCCTCTACATACTCATGCCTCGTAATCTGTCTGTTTCCCCTCTCCCCTAGATTGTAAGCTCCTAGGAGCAGGGTCCTCCTCCCCACTGTCTCACAGCCCTCTTCTCTAGCACTTCTATGACAGCCTTCACCTTCAGAGCTGTACTGTGTATGGAGAATTGTGTTGCTAATTGTTACTTGTGTTCTGTTTATAGTTTGGTTACTGTATTGTAATGTTCTGTGTACCCTTTACTGCATGTATGGCGCTGCAGACCACTTGGGGCGCCCTATAAATAAAATATAATAATAATAATAATAATAATAATAATAATAATAATAATAATAATAATAATAAGCAATGACCATATAAAAATCATCTGGAAATGAAAATGTTAAATATTTTTTACCGCAATTAAACAAGTAAACAAAACAAAAAAAAGTTTAAAGGCTCTCGTTAATAATTTTGAGTGATATTGTAGCTTTTCCACCGGTGACCCATTTTATGGCTTTAAATGAATATATATTAAAAAGAAAAAAAAGCCATAGCTGTGAGTTATTTTATTTGCTCCTTGCAAAACGTATGAACAGTGTAATGAAAATTCCTTAGAGATGGGTCCTGGTTCCTGTCAATGCACTTTCCTTCCACTCCTCCCCCTTGTGGCAAGACGGCAACCGAGATCCTCAGAAGCAATTTCTGAAACTTCTGCACTTTCTCACGTCTGGGTTCCGTGTGTTTCATTTGCTACTCTTTGGAAAGAAAGAGAATAAAAAATGACAGGAGAAGCGAAAGTTTATGGTCAATTTCTCCTAAGATTTTAATGGGATTATTTGACTCTTGTGCAGTCATTACAGATTGGAATCTGAGTTATGAGTGCATCTGTTAAACATATTGTAATTTAACTACAGATGTCTCCATAAATGCTAATTGCTCTGTAAGGATATATGTAGATTTCAGTGATTCCCAAACTTTTAAAGTTTGAGGCACCCTTAGGGTCTCCATCATTTTTTCAAGCTACCCCAAAGCCCAAATAATTTCAGAGCAGTTTAGTTTTTTAAGTAGTTGGGTCAAAATAATGTAATAAGTATTTAAAAAAGAAGGAGAAAAACTGTGCTATTCTTACCCATTGCCCCCTCTATCTCTATCCAATTGCCCCCTCAGTCTCTTTCCCATTGCCTCCTCCATGTTTCTCCCTTTGCCCCTCTTCATGTCTCTCTCTGTGCCCCACAATGTCTCTACCTTTTCCCCCTCCATGTCTCGCCCTTTCCACGTCTCTCCCTTTGTTCCCTCCATGTATCTCCATTTTCCCCTCCATGTCTCTCCATTTGCCCACTCCATGTCTCTCCCTTTGCCCATCAATGTCTCTCCCTTTGCCCCTCAAAGTCTCTCCCTTTGCCACCTCCATGTCTCAGTCTTTGCCCCCTCCATGTCTCTCCCTCTATCCCTCCATGTCTCTCCCTTTGCCCCCTCCATGTCTCTCTGTGTTCCATCCATGTCTCTCCTTTTGCCCACTCCATGTCTCTCCCTTTGCCACCTCCATGTCTTACCCTTTGCCCTTCCATACCTTTACCTTTGACCCCTCCATGTCTCTCCATTTGCCCACTCCATGTCTCTTTCTTTGTCACCTACCATGTCTCTCCCTTTGCCCCCTAAATGTCTCTCCCTTTGTCCCACTCCATGTCTCTCCCTTTGCCCCATCCATGTCTCTCTCCCTTTGCCACCTCTATGTCTCTCCCTTTGACCCCTCCATGCCTCTCCCTTTGACCCCTCCATGCCTCTCCCTTTGACCCCTCCATGTGTCTCCATTTGCCCCCTCCATGACTCTCCATTTCCCCCCTCCATGTTTCTCCCTTTTCCCCCTCCATGTATCTACCACTGCCACCTCCATGTCTCTCTTTTTATCCTTTGATGTCTTTCAAATTGCCACCTCCATGTCTCTGTCTCTCCATTTACCATTCCATGTCTTTCCTTTTACCCCTCTATGTCTCTCCCTTTGCCCCTTCATGTCTCTCCCTTTGCCCCCTCCATGTCTCTTTCTTTGTCCTAATCCATGTCTCTTCCTTTGCCCCATCCATGTCTCTCCATTTGCCCCTTCTATGTCTCTCCTTTTGCCCATTCATGTCTCTCTCTTTGACCCCATCCATGTCTCCCCCTTTGCCCCCTCCATGTGTCTCCCTTTGCCCCTCCATGTCTCTCTCTTTGTTCCCTCCATGTATCTCCATTTGCCCCCTCCATGTCTCTCCATTTGCCCCCTCCATGTCTTTCCCTGCCACCTCCATTTTCTCCATTTGCCCCCTCCATGTCTCTCCCTTTACCACCCCCATATCTCTCTATTTGCCTCCTCCAAGTCTCTTCCTTTGCAAACTCAATTTCTCTCCCTTTGTTCCCTCCATGTCCCTCCATTTGCACCCTTCATGTCTCTCCATTTGCCCCCTCCATGTCTCTCCAATTGCCCTCTCCATGTCTCTCCATTTGCCCACTCCATATCTCTCCCTTGCCCCCTCCATGTTTCTCCCTTTTTCCCCTCCATGTCTTTCCATTTGCCCCTCCACGTCTCTCCCTTTGCCCCATCCATGTCTTTCTCCCTTTGACTCCTCTATGCCTCTCCCTTTGACCCCTCCATGACTCTCCATTTGCCCCTCCATGTTTCTCCCTTTTCCCCCTCCATGTATCTACCATTGCCACCTCCATGTCTCTCCATTTACCATTCCATGTCTTTCCTTTTATCCTTCCATGTCTCTCCCTTTGCCCCTCCATGTCTCTTCCTTTACCCCATCCATGTCTCTCCATTTGCCCCTTCTGTGTCTCTCCTTTTGCCCCTCCATGTCTCTCTCTTTGCCCCTCCATGTCTCTCTCTTTGTTCCCTCCATGTATCTCCATTTACCCCCACCATGTATCTCCATTTGCCCCCTCCATGTCTCTCCATTTGCCCCCTCCATGTCTCTCCCTGCCACTTCAATTTTCTCCATTTGCCCCCTCCATGCCTCTCCCTTTGCCACCTCATATCTCTCCATTTGCCCCCTCCATGTCTCACCCATTGCCCCCTCCATGTCTCTTCCTTTGCAAACTCAATTTCTCTCCCTTTGTTCCCTCTATGTCTCTCCATTTGCCCCCACCATGTTTCTCCCTTTGCCCACTCCATGTCTCTCCATTTGCGCCATTTAATGTCTCTTCCTTTGCCATCTCCATGTCTCTCCCTTTGCGCCATTTAATGTCTCTTCCTTTGCCCACTCCATGTCTTTCCATTTGCCTCCTCCATGTCTCTCCCTTTGCCCCTCCATGTCTCTCCCTTTGCCCTCTCCATGTCTTTCCATTTGCCTCCTCCATGTCTCTCCCTTTGCCCCTCCATGTCTGTCTCATTTCCCCTCCATGTCTCTCCCATTGCCCTCTCCATGTCTGTCTCATTTGCCTCCTCCATGTCTCTCCCTTTGCCCCTTTCATGTCTCTCCCTTTGCCCCTCCATGTCTCTCCATTTGCCCTCTCCATGTCTCTCCCTTTTCTTCCTCCATGTTTCTCCCTTTTCCCCCTCCATGTCTCTCCCATTTCCACCACCATGTCTTTTCATTTGCCCGTTCCATGTCTCTTCCTTTGCCATCTCCATATCTCTCCCTTTGCCACCTCCAGATCTCTCCCTTTGCCACCTCCATATCTCTCCCTTTTGCCTCCTCCATATCTCTCCCTTTGCCTCCTCCATATCTCTCCCTTTGCCCCCTCCATGTCTCTCCCTTTGCCTCCTCCATATCTCTCCCTTTGCCTCCTCCATATCTCTCCCTTTGCCCTCTCCATGTCTCTCCCTTTGCCCCCTCCATGTCTCTCCCTTTGCCTCCTCCATATCTCTCCCTTTGTCTCCTCCATGTCTCTCCCTTTGTTCCCTTTGTTATTAGAATTTTTTACATATTGGCAATTTACAACTCTATAGACAAAATAGACAAAATCACCCTCCATTACATTCCACCATTCATCAATGTAATTTTGTTTCCCATAATCCATTTCTTGAGCTCTCCTGCCAATCCAATTCAACTGAAGTTTGTATATTGCATACAACTATGTCTAGTATATACTTCTGTGCTGGCCTCAATTAAGCACAAAGTAAAAAATGATTGGCAGTTTTAACCCCTTTTAACTGATTGTGTTGTCTGCAGTTTAGGTACCTTCAGCCTGATACATGTGATAGAGTGAGAGGTAACATAATACGTGACCATAGGGGGTGTGCATGTATAGGTATCTATTTAATGTCTCATTCATAGTAATATAACAGACTTAAGAACTTGATATTTTACTTTGTAACACTAAAAACAGGATTATGACATAGATGTAAGGCATGCATGCACAGTCCTCCTCCAATAGGAAATTATACTGAACCATCGGCTTTGCGTACATCTCTGAATTGTTCCCAAAGAGTTTTGTTACATTGCTACAACCCTATGAAGATCTCTCCTTCTTCTTCTATTTTGGCATAAGCTCCAAGATGGTCTCTAATATCCAGAAATAATTACACTTGATACGTACTCCTCATACATCGGAATATGACTGTTTAATTTGGAATGGAAAAACATTCTTAGCATCTCAAGGACTGTCTCACCTCTGCAAAATATGTCATTTATTTATATTAAAAAAAAAAGTGGAATGATTTAATTTCAAATAAAAAAAAATAAAACTTGAAATAATTTCTACAATGAAAGATATAGAACCCAGAACAGGATGTACTGATTATATGAAGATTTACCGGACATTTCTGGAGAAAATTCTGAGTCTCTGGCATCTCTTACCATTATTTATTTTGAATAAGCTCCAGCGCTGTAAACTATGTGGACAGTAGTTTGGTTCTGGATGGCTGACTCATACTTAGTATTCTTCAATGAAACTTTCCTCCCCCGTACTTCTGCTTCCTACTATAGCAATCCCTAGTTCTCTCTTGTTTTTTATTTTTTTTATGAATCCAAAATGACTTTCTTGAGTAAAATAATTCTGTCACTACATGGATATAAACATAAGTCACATGTTTGGCACAACCGGTAAAAGAAAAATATTTATAGTTGCTCGGAGAAACATGGCAGTCTATATATAAGTACGTGTAAGTTGACTGTAAATGTGATATACTAGAACTGCTGCCAAGACAGTCTGCTCTGAAAGTAGCAAGATAGGTGAGAAAAGGATAGGAGTGGATATAAATTAAGCTAAAATAGATATAGAAATAGGGAATGGAGCCAAAGTTGTGTATATAAGATTTGCGGCATAAGTTATAGGCAGCTGAGAAGACAGAAATGCAAAGCTTTTAGAAGCTAAGTTAGGTCAAATGGATGGAGTGCGAGACGGGGATGAAGCTTTGGGAAACATCTCTGAAACGCTGAGATAAGAAGGGAAATTTGGACGGTGTCTGAACGTTTTTTTGGAGACATTTTCAGATCGGCTTTGTACAAAGAATAAAGTTACTGTAGCAGCCTTGTTAGTACGTCCCCATAAATTCTTGGGCCTGCTTCTGATCATTTCAAAATTCAGGGTGTTCAACAAGACTAAGCAAATCATTTATATCATTATTGACAGTAAGTAACAAGGAGATACAGTCAGTTTGACGGCGAACAGGATGCCGGCTGCTGAAATCCCAGCATCAAAATCCTGACCCGGGACAAAACATAGGCGTCGAAATGCCCACGGTAGTTTAGATACCAAAGCCGGATTCCCGACAGCTGCCATCACGATCGTAAGTATAGCAAGTGCCTTAGGTGTTAGCCACGGGGGTGGGGAGGGTTAGGTTTAGGCACCATGGAAGAGTTAGTGTAAGGCTTTAGGTGGGAGGTTAGGGTTAGGCACAGGGACATTTCTAGAGAGAAGGTGGCCCGTGTGCAGTCTCCGACATGGGCCCCCTCCTCTCCGCCTGGCGGTGTGCAGCACACTAAGCTGTGCGCGGCCAGCGCCGGAGTTATAGACTCTGGGCACTAGAGCGTGCCCAGAGTCTATAGTTTATGCACAGGTAACCAGGAACTGCGCATGCGCAAATGACGGGCCGACGTGGGACTCCGGAGAGGTAAGTATTATTATGGGTGCATGGTGTGCGGTGCGGGGCCCCCCTTGACCCAGGGGCCCGTGTTCCTTGCACACCCTGCACCCATTATAGATACGCCCCTGGTTAGGCACCACTGGGGGGTTAGGGTTAGCCATCACTTTTAGGCATTAAGGGGGGGATAGTTAGGTTTAGGCTCCAAGGGGGGAGGGCTAGGATTAGGCACTAATGGGGGACGGTTAGGGTGCGGGGTGGGGATGGTTAGGGTGCAAAAGGGAGGGTTAGGGGGAGAAGGGGGGAGGGTTATCATAGTTACCTGACCCCTGTCAGGGATACCGAGTATCGGGATGCCGCTGTTGGCATTGTGACAGAAGGCATCCCGATTGCTGGTATTTCATACCGATTCCGTAACAAGTTAGATTGTTGCATCTGAGTAAAGGTGCGTAGACATTAGACGACTTGCAAATGATGCGATGGTCATCCCGTTTTCCTTTGAACTCCTGGACAAACGATATAGTGCATACACACTGGAATCTACCAAACGACCAAACAATATATTGTGCGTCGTTCGGTCATTTCATTGTTAACTATATAATGGTAAACATATCGCATGGTCATTTGGTAGAGCGTACACACTGAACAACTTGCTGTAAATCGTTGTCAGATTGAGCTGCTATAATGGCGACCTGAAGATGCGAGGGACGACACCATTGGAGTATGCATAGTGTGTACACTTGACGATTTGGAAGATTTGTCATTCCGATGCGTGGTAATTGGGAAAATCTTTCAAAAAATCATCTAGTGTGTAAGCAGCTTAAAAGAAAAAAAGTGAAATATGGTGCACTGTACACTACTAAACTATAGTATACAAACATTATACTAATAAACTATACATACCACTACTAAACTATACTTAATACTACTAAACTACTGTACATATAATACTAATAAACTATATATAACAATTCTAAACTATACATAATGCTACTAAACTACCTGTATACATACTGTGCAACTACTAAGCTACAAATATAATTCTACTAAACTACACATAATGCTACTGAACTATACATAATACAACTAAACTATATATAACACTTCTATACATAATACAACTAAACTATACATAATACTACTAAACTATACATACTGTGCAACTACAGTACTAAGCTACAAATATAATTCTACTAAACTACACATAATTCTACTAAACTACACATAACACTACTAAACTATACATAATTCTACTAAACTATACAACTACTAAACTACACATAACACTACTAAACTTTACATAACACTACTAAACTGTGCATAATACTACTAAATATACATGCAACTACTAAACTACACATAATTCTACTAACTAAACCTAACACTACTGAACTATACATAACATTACTAAACTACACATAAAACTACAAAACTACACATACTGTAACACTACTAAACTATACTGTACATAACAATGCTAACATAAAAAAAATACAGTACATTGAATATGTATCACTTTAATACTAAACTATACTAAATGTAACACTACTAAACTGTACATAACACAGGATGTAGTCAGAATGTCGACATTTATGCCGACATTCAAAGTGTCAACACTATGAAGTCGACATGGTCAGAATGTAAGAATGCTGACATATTCAGAAGGTCGACAAATTAGAACTTTTGACTTTATAAATGTTAACACATGAAATTATGTTTAGGGTTAGGCTGCATTTAGGGTCAGGGTTAGCCTGCAATTTGGGCAAGGGTCAGGCTACTATTATGTTTAGGATTAGGCTGCATTTAGGGTTAACAAAAGAGGGAAAATAACAGCGCAGTGGGAAACCTGAAGCCTTAATGGATAATAAATAAAATTAAATAAATATAATTGAATAGCTCACCTATGTCAAAGGACAAATTTTAATCTTTTTAATTGCTAAAAAATATATATATAAAAAAATTAAATATACAACAGACATCATTGGCCAATGAAACACACATGAAATAAATATAAATGTACAATGTACTGTAAAATACAAAAATTGCATAAGCAAGTAGCCGATCAATGTCAATCTGTAATACAGTGATGAACACTGTTGTTGGTTTGTTTGAATCACCACAATACGTATCAGCTAACAATTAAGTGCCGATTTTATAAGACACTGATATTTATCATCACATATGTTGGGGAATCATTTTCATAGTTCCTTGCTGGTGAGTGACTAGAAACTATGGGCCTGATTCAGAGCCGGACGCTCTAACCAGAGCGCCCGCTCTGAATCAGTGCCCTCCTACCTAAAAATGGAGATGCCTCCTGGCCGCTCGCATAGCTGTGGGTGACCACCCACAGCATATGCGAGCGGCAAAAAGATGGTCGCGATGGTCAAGACCATCGCGACCATTGGGCTTGCGATGAGACCCTGCGGTAGGGTCTCGGTGACCGCAAGCCCTGGAGTGATTTTGGCTCTATCAGAGCCAAAATCACTCCGACTGACATCACTAGTGATGTCAGTGGGGCCGGACCCAGACGGTAGGCGTTCCCATGGGAACGCCTCCGTCTGGCAGCCACGCCCCCGGCACGCCCACCAAAGGGGGCGTGCTGTCAGTCACCATCGACAGCACGCCCCCTTTGGTGCGAGACCCAAAGCAACAGCTTGGCGGTCGCTGTCTGGGTCTCACGCATGCGCACAACGGAGCTCCCTCCGTCGTGCACATGTGTATTGGGGTAACATCGACCCGCTTGCGAGCGTCCTGAGCTCGCGAGCGGGTCTGAATGAACCCCTATATTCATATGGGACAGCAGAACCCAGGGATTAAAAACAACTTGTCCATATATACCAGTGAGCCACTGTTTTCATCCATGCAATTTATTGTTGGGGACTGCAACTAATCTCTACTACCCCTTTTACACCGGAGCTAAAACCAGGGTTATTGCAGGGTTAACCCGAGTGGCAAACGCAGGATTTCTAGAGGGGGGTTTCCAAATGCTTGATTTTAGAGTGAGTGTGGCCAGTCCATGAAGAGGGTATACTTAGCACCTAACCAGCTTTAATATGCGCCATACAAAGTGTATTGTGTGTCATAATTCCAGCATATCCAGCGATCAGGGTTAGGTTGCAATTAGGGCTAGGATAAGACCCAAATTAGGGCTAGGCTGCAATTAGGGCAAGGGTTAGGCTGCAATTAGGGCTAGGGTTAGGTCAAAATAAGGGCTAGGCTGCAAATAGGGCTAGGGTTAGGATGCAGCTAGGACTAGGGTAGGCTGCAATTAGGTTTAGAGTTGGCATGACATGCCCAAAATGGCATACTCCGGAGGCACGATCTAGAGGGCACAAGGCTATGCCCCCTTTTGTGTGCGCCTTCGAACCATGCGCAAAGTCCTGTTTCAGGATATTCTGATTTTGGGAGGTAAACTACATATAACACTCACATACTGTAACACTATTAAACTATACATAACACTGATAAACAACACATAATACTAATAAACTACACATAGCACTACTACAGTAAACTACTCATAACACTAATAATAAACCATAGATAACACTACTAAACTACACATAATGCTACTAAGCTACACATATCACTTCTGAACTATACATAACACTACTAAACTACACGTATCTATATATGGCGTTGCATAATGGGAACAAGCTCAATGAAGTTCCAATTTCCAGAGCTTGATGCATATGGGGAATGTGGTCAATCTTCCAAAACCGGCATTTTCAAATTGATGTTTAATAGACTCCTTAATGAGTTATAGATCAGTACCAAATTAATTGAATGGAGATATATCAGAGTTGTTGGCCAAAGTATACTTAGGTAGTCCCAGTGGCGTCACAAGGGGGGTGCGGGGGGTGCGGGCCGCACCTGGTGTCACCCTCCAAGAGGGTGACACCAAAAGCAACGCAATCATGTCCACAGCGCGCACACCCGCCACGCCGCAACACTTCTGCCCGCACACCATGCACGCGCTGCCGCCACCCCACACTACCGCCATTATCCGTCAGTCTGCTTGCCGCTAGGGGGAGGGTGGACCCCGCCGGGTGAAACCAAAAGCTGGTCGGGACTCGGGAGGAATAAGTTTGCCTACTACCTTGGAGTAGTAGGCGGAGCTCCCACGCTCTCCCAAGCTCCGCCTGCCTGTTTTACAGTGCACAGGCATTCGGCGGCTGGTGACGGGTCACGTGCGCGGCATGACGTGATGACATCATGGCATGCGCGGTCTCTGTGTAACTGACTCTACCTGTGAAGAGCCAGAACGCTGAGGGGGAGCGGAGGATTCCTCTATAGACAGACACTGACTGACAGCTGCCTGCCACTGATGCAGAGGAGAGCAGAGGGGATCAAGCTATAAGGTAAGTAATTCGTTTCTGCAGCTGCAGAAGAGGGTGGGGGAGGGTCTCTGCATGGCATTTAATCTGCAAGGGTCCAAAGCAGACAGTTAAATACAGTAATGAAACCTGCATCCATGAGGTGCTAATGGGAGACCCAAACTTTAACTGCATTTTATATCATGTGGTGACTTAGTTGAACCTTTTGTATTGACATGAATTAGGAGAGTATGACTTTATCTGATTAGTGCTTTTTAGGTAATTTAGCTGCTTAAAACTCTGGCCCTGATTCAGAGCCGGACGCTATTTGCGGTCGTTTGTTCAGAAAAAAGGGGTGGCTATTCAAATGAACCGTTCGCTTATTGCGGTCTGTTCACACCTACAAGTCTGAACGAGCGAACAAAACTTCCTACCGCTATATTGCGAGCAGTTCTGACTATAAAACAACCAAGTGACGTGGTCAGTGACGCTGCTGTATTAATTATGCACACCCATAAAACGCCCGTTTTGACCTTTAAGCACGCCTGCGTTCTGATCTCCACTCCCCGTTTTCAAGCATCTTCCCCCGTTACCACCCTCATACGCCTCCTCCTGTCACTCAAAATAGCAGGCATTCGCTATAAAGCGAACAAACGATTTTCGGCCGCACTGACTGGTTCGTGCATGCGTATTATAAACCGTACACATGCGCAGATGGGCGAACATCGCTCGGAACGAGCGAACGGCCGCTTACGAGCGGCTCTGAATGAGACCCTCTATTTGTATAGTTACAAATGGGAAAAGACACTTTGGCCAGTACTCATCCATGTGCAGCCTAATGCTGGTTACACATTGGCAGATATATTGGCTGATCAATTGATCGGCCAATATATCTTGTGCCCGTCGGCCAGTGTGTACCAGCAATTTGTCTGTGAACGACGTCGTTCACAGACATATCGCATCGGCTGCGCTGCACATCCGATAGCAGATATATCTGCAGACACAACTGTCCATCGTGCTGTGTGTATGGGCGGTCAGACGCCCTCCATGCCTGCCATGCGCGCCACTCTATTTGAACACAACTCTCCAGCAGCATATCTGTATCCTCCTCCTTGGTTCCTGCACACATTCCCCATCGCCCTCGCTGTGAGTCTCCCGGCTACAGCAGCAGTGTTGCTGTCCACATCATGTTGGTGGTGCCTGGCCACTCCAGCAACCTGTACTCCATCCCGACTTTTTCAGCCAGCTCTCACAGAGGTGTACACTGGCTGGGTTAGGATGCAGCCCGAGATGTACACCCAGGAACTGAGGGACAAGTAGAGGCTACAACTCATGCTGGATGAGATAGCTCTAGTGAAATGGCCTGGGTCTCCCAGCAGGAAGGAGGTACTGCCTGCTCCTAACCCCCTCCTTGCTCCAAGTACTGCCCCAGCTGCAATTTACCCTTACCCCCTCCCTACCCACAACACTGCCTGACCCTAATCCCTCTCCTTGCCCCAGTAGTGTCCCAGCTGCTCTCTATAACTGCCCCAGCTGCTATATATCCAAACCCCATTCTTGCCTCAAATACTCCCCCCAATTGCTATCTACCCTTATTCCCCTTTCCTACCCCAACCGCCACACACACTTACCCCCATCTAGCCCCTCCTTGCCCCAACTGCTCCCTTGTTTAGCCCTCAGTTCTACCCCAACTGCTGCATGCCCTTAACCACCCCTATTCCAATTGCTACCTGACCCCACTCCTAGAACTGTTAAAAAAACCCTCTCTGACTCCAGCGCTGCACCTGTTGACTATTTGAGATCAAGACAATGTATTTTAAGCATTTTCCGTACTGAAAATATGAGTGTGACTTCCCATGGTCTATGTGTAGGGCATGAGGGGTGTTCTGATGCTATGTGGGGAGGCATACTGTAAGGGGAGCTCATAGCATAATTTGTGATGGCACCCAGAAACAGTGGAGCAGGACCCCAATATTTTAGAGTGAGGGGTTACTGGGACCCACAAATTTTTTACACTTAGCGCGATCACAGTATTCTATTTTTATTTTGTTTCTTCTGAAAGACCAAACATATTACTGAAGTCAATGTACAGATTTCAGATATTTTATCTCTTAAAAAAGAGTTTCATGGTTAAAACCTAATTGGCACCTGAGGGACATGTGGGGGAGTCTGTTTGGCAATTAAGGGGCATGTAAGGTTTTGCTGATGACATGGGAAGATTTAAATGGCAATGACGGAGCATGTGGGAGGTCTGTTTGTCACTTAAGGAACAAGTGAGAGTGGTCTTATATCCTGGGAACCCGCCAATCCCGGGATTGGCCACACTAGTCATGAGACAGAGTGACAAACTGTCAAGAAACAGTAACACAATTTCTGCATAGTACTAGGACCACCCTACCAGTTGTCTAGTTTCACCTATGGGGAGGAGCACAGTGTGACTGCTAAGGGCGGAGAGTTTGCGGAGATGCGCACTTTGGTACCAATTTTTTTTTTTTTTTTGCGAAGGGAGGTGGGGGGGGGGGTGTCACCATACGTTACAGCAGCGGGTGACACCAACCGTAGTGACGCCTCTGGGTAGTCCTATGCCCTGTATTTCCCATTCGGGGCCTGATTCAGTGGTGGATGCTAGTTCCGCTGCGGTTGCATTGTTTTGAGTTGCAGCAACGCTAATATGCAAATGCTAGTATCAGCCTTCCCCTTCTGTACTAGTGTGTGCCGGACTGTGCAAGACCTGAGATGCCCGTGAACAGTGCAAATCCGCCGGGGCTTCCAAACTCTCTGACATCGGCACACTGTTGCATCCACCATTGAGATTTGCACCAGCCTATGGTTGACACAGTGTCTCCTTCTCAACTCTGGCTAAACATGGTTTCAGTGGCTCTACGTTTGGGAATGTAGCCGCTATCGCGGAACACTCCCATAACATGCCCGTGAGACGGCCTTTTTTTGGCGCACACTTCAGGTCACCTCCCAGTCACCACCCAGAGACGCCCATTGTTTTGCCTCACCGGTGATAATGCCAGCGCCTCCGTATGCAATAGTGGACTACACGTGCGCTCAGGGGAATACATGCACCATTGGGGTTTTCAGGATGACTGCGCAGACCCATTGCAGAGTGATGGACAGGAAGTGCCATTTGTGGATGGTGATGGGGCGCACGGGGGGGGTGGTCGTGGATCGCAGGCTTGCCAGTGCGTTTGAACGTCATTACAAGGGCGTGCATACATTTTCAACTGCAATGCCTTACGCAGCTTCAGTACTCGTAGCGTGCGATGAAGTTAGCAATTCCTGAGTAAGGTCTGAGCTTGTGCAAGTGTGCGTGAGGCTGCGATGGTCCTCGATGTTACCGATGGTTTTGCAGTCTTGCTAAGGATTACGGATGTGTGTAAGGTAAAGTGGGCGTCCTTATGTAGTGCTGCGATGGCATAGTAATCGCAATGGATTAGCATACTCTCGCAGTCAGACTGTGTGCGTTATAGCTATTGCAATCGCAGTTGCGATCCGTAGTGAATCAGGCCCATTGTGTTGGGCTGGATTAGCATCCGATTTTTATACCGATCTGAACAACAGATGACAAAAATGCTGACATTTCAGTCTCACACTGTTAACTCAATGTCACTTTACTCGCAGATCAATTATTTTATAACAAAGCGCAATAAAATTGGGGTATTTGGCCATTTAAAACCTTTAACAGCAAATGCCTAATGTGCAGCTACAAAGTTTGTTTATACTGACCGGGGTTCACAAGCAGAAATCGTGTAATTACGTCTCTGTAATAGGGAGAAAAACGGCAAGTAAATCTGGCAGCTGCAATAATTGCTTTAAAGTATTTCAAACAGTGAATAATAAAAGCAGTGGTGTACCCAAGACTTTTCTCAACATCATTTCTCTAAGATCACAGGAAGTGAAGCAGCTTACATGCAAAGAAGCACAAGCTTAGATAATAGCAATGGTGAAACAACGGTTTGACCAGGTGTAAAAGGCATGAGCATGCAATATTCTGTGAAATATGTATGATATCTGATAGCTGATGTGCAGTATGGTGCAGTACGCATAGCACTTCGGTTGGGAATGGTATTGAGTGTTTAGAAAGGAAATATTATATATATAATATATATATATAATATTAGCATATCACGTAGCGCTTTACAGATCATTTATAGTAATTCACATCAGTCCCTGCTCTAGTGGAGCTTACAGTCTATAGTATCAACACACATACTCTAGGGTTAGTTTTGTCAGGCCAACTACCCTACCACTATGATTGTGGGAGGAGGCAGGAGCACCAAAAGTAAACCCACGCAAACATGGGGAGAACATATAAACTCTATACAGATAGCTCCCTGGTGGGAATAAAACCCCTGACCCCTATTTTGCGAGGCAGCAATCCTAACCACTGTGATATTGTGCTCTCTTTAGGTGGTGTACATAATATAGTTAAAATATTTGGATTTTAGTGTATTTGCCCTATTTTGTATGAGTATAAAACCTGACACCAACAGAAATAAAGCACCTCATAAAGCCGAGGGCGTGTGTCCTGCTCTGGCCCACTGGGCTGGTCCAGCTCCTCCCATGGGGTCTATGTAGTGCCACCCAAGGGTGTATCCAGCACCACTAGGAACTCACAACATGCTACTCAGACATCCTTACATGATACTCATCCCTCCTCACATGATATTCAGATCCTCTCACATGATACTAAGACTTCCTCACATGATACTCAGACCTACTCACATGATACTAAGACTTCCTCACATGATACTCAGACCTACTCACATGATACTAAGACTTCCTCACATGATACTAAAACCTTCTCACATGTTTCTCAGACCTACTCACATGATACTCAGATCTCCCAACATGCTGCTCAGGCTTCCTCACATGATGCTTGGACCTTCTCATCCAATCTTGAGGTTTTGAGACTTAGCCTTCAAGCAAAAATTAGCTTTCGTGAGGGACTTCTCAATAGTTTTACATGTGCAGCCATATTCCTAAAAACTGAGAAACAGATACTCATTTTTAATGCAGCAGGATGGTGAATTATTTCATGTAATAGTATTTGGATCAGTCAATTTTCAAAATAAAGTGGTACCAAGAGAGGGACCACGTCTGAAAATCATTACATCAAGAAAATCCAACCTCGTTTCATCCAAAGGTACAGACCTTTGACCATATCAATAAGAGCTTCCCTTTTGTCATTCCTTATGAGAAACACATCATCTATGGAATGTTTGTAACACACAATGCTAGATCCAAATGTAGGTAGTATATGTGTTTTCATATTCAGACATGTAAATTTGTCCCCATGGCGTTCCCAGCAACCTGAAGATAATCATTACCATGCATGAAAGGAATTTCCGGGATAGGGCATGTGCATTGTGGAAGATCCCAGGCCTATGCTCTACTGTAAACCAAAGAGGTTTAGCCCCAAGAACCACCTGGTAACCTTGTCGTTCACCTCACAGTTTTTCTGCATCCATTGTACAGGGGCATGGTCAGTTATTAAGGAGAATTCCCTCCCCAGCAAATAGTACTGAAATGCCTCTATGGCCCACTTTATGGCCAGGCACTCTTTTTATACTGTAGTGTATTTCAGTTCCCTCGGCAACAACTTCCTGCTAAAGTACAGTACTGGGTGCTCTACCCCTTTACTTTCCTGGGACAAGACTGCACCTACAATAAGTCAAAATCAGAGGCACCTGTCTGGAGGAAGAATCTGTGGGCAAAATCGTGTGCCTGTAGAACCGTAGAGGCACAAAGAGTCAAACGAAGGTCTGTCCACACTGTTTAAGCAAGGCTAGTCCACTCCAGTCGATCAGGATAGCATTTTTTTAACAAGTCCGTTAAGCCACTCTAGTTGCAAAGGGACTGATAAACCACCTATAGTAACCTACCAAGCCCAGGAAGGTTCTCAATTGTGACTTGGTCTTAGGCTTTGACTAATTTTTGACGCCTTCAAGTTTTCCTATCTGAGGTTTCACCTGACCCTGTCCAACTATGTAACCCAAATACTTAGCTTCCTTTAGGGCCACTGCACATTTCTCAGGGTTAGCTGTGAAACCTACAGACCTCAATGAGGCCAGTACTGCCTCAACCATAGGAAGATGTGGTTCCCAGTCTTGAAAGTGTATTATTATATCATCTAGGAAAGCTGCTGCATAGGCAGTATGAGGTTTCAGCACTTTGGGCCTGAATCAGAGCCGCTCACGAGTGCACAGTGCTCGCAAGCGGCTCGATGTTTGGCCACTGCGCATGCGCCGCGTCCGGCGTGCACATGCGTGAGCCCCTCCGAGCGACTGCACTAATCGCGACGGTCCCAGGTCGCTCGCACAAGCTGTGGGAGGTCTCCCACTACTCTGAGCTAGTTTTAGTCCAAATTTCAGCAGAAATATAGACAATTTTGAAGGGTTCACAAATGTTCAAGTACCACTGTACAGTACCTGTTGCTCCCAACCCTCCTTTAGCATATACAAAATGCCCTGAGGTTGCCTCCCATACAGTAGCTCAAAAGGGCTTGGAGAACCTCTCTGAGAGTGAACAACAGGTAAGGAAGAAGGGTGTCCCAATCCTTTTCATTCACCACTGCCTTCCTGACCATATGCTTTAGGGTCCGATTGAACCTCTACACTAGTCCATCCGTTTGTGGATGGACTAGTGGAGATCTCCGTCACCACCTTAAAGGCTTGCTCCCGGGAAGTATCATTGACTTGGTTCCGTGCTAAGTCATGTAGTGGAAATAGTCTTGGCACCGGTGACCAATCTAGATTTTCATTAGGCTCTTGGATGTGCTCTTCTGTGGGTTCCCCCAGGAGGACTGCAAACAGTCGGCCTGTGTCTTTCAACTGGTGCAATTTTTGTGTTGCCTTGCCTGCAACCACTGGAGTAGCTTCCTGAATCAGCAACCTCCTGGAATAATGGAAAGTCATGTCCCAAGATGAGCGTATATGGCAGCTTAGGAACTATCGCTGCCATGGTCCACACAGTCTGGCCCCTGAGGGTGACTGGGGGAAGGGGCCTCTCGTATTCCTCAGATGTCCCATGCAGGGGCATATCTATAATGGGTGCAGGGTGTGCGGTGCACATGGGCCCCCGGGTCCAGGGGGGGCCTGCACCGAACACCATGAACCCATGTTATCTAAAACTTACGTCTCTGAGCCACATTGGATGTCTCAGTGCTGCTCAAAACGCCAGAAAAATGGCCGTGGCAATGATTTTCTGGCATTTTGCGCATGTGCAGTGAGGAAATCGCATGCGCAGTAGACTCTGGGCACACTCTAGTGCCCAGAGTCTACTGATGCTGCGGTGGCCAGTCAGCCACGTCAGTCAGCTGCCAGCCACCGGAGAGAGGAGGGGTCCCCAGACGGGGAATGCACATGGGCCCGTCCTTTCTTAAGACGCCTCTGGTCTCATGAATACATAGGACCTTCACTTTTAGCAACTGAGGTGATGGCTCTCCTGGGATCAGTGAACCCAAAACCAAAGTAAGTTCACTACCTGTGTCCCCCAAGGCCAGGACCACATTCTGGTCAACAAGGACTCATGGTACAGTAACGTGGATACACTGGCCCCACCTCCTGGGATAGGGAGCAGTTCATAGACTCCTGCAGTGTCGGGCATTCCATCAGAACATGTCTGAATTCCCCACATTCGAAACATGTAAGTGTAGCCAGCCTCGGGTACACCTCTCTTTCCACTGGATTTTTCACAGTTGGGCCCAGGTGATTCCCGTCCAACCCTGGTTTTTGTCTTGACATAGGCTTTGGCAGAAAGCCAGGAGGCTTGGCCATTTGCTGTAAGGTCCCAAACCTCTCCACTAGTGTGGCAATTTTTTGGGGGGTTTGGGGGTCTGCCTGCAGCACCCACTTTTGCAGACCCCAGTCCAAGGTCCATACACAGTGGTCCATCACCAGAAGCTCCACAATCCACTGGGGACAATTCCCCCCCTGCTTTAACCTCTTCAGTAATTTCTTTAAAGTGGCTAGCTAAGGTCTGACCAGAAGTCCTTTGGAGTAGCACTGAGTCTATCCTGGCCTAGTAACACTGGCATGAGACAGTATCTCCGTCTTTAAGGTTGTATACACCAACGCCTCCATTTCATTGAGGAATATATAAGCCCGCTGGGCCTCTCTGGTCAAGTATGGTGCTAGCTTCTCCACCCAGACTTCTGGTGGACATTTTGCCTGCTTTTCCGTTCCCTCAAAAGGTGGCAAAATAGGCTTCTATGTCCTCATCAGTTGTCATCTTCTGAAGCTTGGGCACCGCTGTTGCTGCTGCATCTGTATCAGTTGCTGTTGGAACTGCTGCTGCTGGCTTTGCTCCCAAAACTGCTGATAGTGCTGCTGGCTTTGCTCCTGAAACTGCTGACGCAACTGCTGGCTTTGCTGCTGCCCAAGCACTATCATTTTCAGGATTTCCTCCATGTTGGCTTCTTTTCAGGTTGGGCAACTGGCTTCCCTTATCATCCCATGCACTGACACCACTTGTGTTAAGGTAGCCTTATAGTAGAAGCATGCACACTGATTCTGGGCTTGTGCACTATGGTTTATTTTCTCAGGATGACTGTAGACCAGTAAGCATGATATAGTTCATGCTCACACGAGCCATTTACGAAGATTCTCAGCTTCATACTGCAGCTTCCCAAATGGCCCTATCACTAACTAACTGGCCAACTTTTCCGGCATCGGTCACACAGATAAATGCCCCAAACAGTCTTTTAAAGCTTAAACTCCTCCTCTCCTCCCAGGTTGACAGGCAAACTGCACTCCCACCTTGTCTTCTTAAGGTACTTCCTCCCAGCTGCTCTATTTGCCTAATTACATAATGCATTTAGCTGCAGCAGGCTGGATCACTCAAACAGGTAAGACACACTGGCCCTCATTCAGAGGTGCTCGCAAAATGCGAGCACTCGTTCTGAATGTGGGCGGCCGCTTGTATTTTGAAGTGCGGCCTCCTGGTCGCTAGCTAAGCTGTGGGTTACCACCCACAGCTTTAGTGACTGACCAGGTTGATGGTCGCGATGGTCAAGACCATTGCGACCATCGGGGCTTGGTTGGATCTCGGTGGGGCGGTTGGGTCTCGGCAACTGCAAGCCCCAGGGAGCTTTCTGCTCTGATCAAGCAGGAAGCTCCCCACTGACATCAATGCTGATGTCAGTGCGGCCGCCCACAAAACGGCAGGCGTTCCTTAAGGAACGCCTCCATTTGTGAAACCACCCCCCGCCACACCTAAAAAATGGGGCGAGCTGTCGATCAACATCGACAGCCGCCCCTTTTGTAGTGAGCTCCGGAGCAAGACAATTTCTCTCTCGCTCCGGGGCTTGCGCACGCACAGTGTGGCCACTGCGCGTGCGCAGGGCCTAAACATTGACCAGCTTGCGAGCGCTCAGTGCTTGCGAGCGGGTCTGAATGAGGTCCACATTCTCTATCCTCCATATGCATGGCCTCCCAGGGCTTAACATCTAAATACCCCTGGTTCCTCTGCAGCATACTGCCCCCATTGCCACAAAAAAAATAATAAAAATAATTAAAAATTATATATATATCTATATATACATATATATATATATATATACACCTCATAATAAAACACAGACATGTATTGTAGTATGAGCTTGTAACTGTTGTTACTTGCTACGAGTCACAATAATATCCCCTCCTTGATTCTCATCTCATCAATGCAAGTGCAATAGAACACTAGTAAAAGATTATGGGCTTCCCATTATTTCGGGAGGTTAGGCAAGTATGCAAACAATTAACCGTGGGAAGAATTCTGAAAAAAAAATAGTCTGCGATTTTCTAGTCTATCACCCATTTATTTATTTATTTTCAGGTATTTCTATAACGCACATGTATTCTGCATAGCTGTATAGAGAAAATTGACAATTCACATCAGTCCCTGCCCCCATGGTACTTACACTCTATGGGCCTGATTCACTATTGCGATTACGCCCGCAGTTCAACTGCGATAGTATGCTAATTCATTGCCATCGCTAACCCGTCGCAACTCTACACAAGGATGCCCACTATGCTTAGAACACATCTGTAGTGTTTAGCAAGACTGCAACACCATCGGTACAATTGCAGCCTCACGCACACTTGCACAAGCTCTGACCTTCAGGGGCACAGAAAGGGGGGGAGTGGGGTCCAGGCTTGCTGGAGGGGCCCTGGTCTGATGCCGCCCCAACTCCCTCTTTCCTGTCAGCAGCCCAGCACACGCTGTTGTGTGCTGGGCTGCAATAGGAGCTGAGCAGGCTCAGCCTATTCTCACACTGATCATGCCCCCCCCCCCACAGATTTGCGCAGAGCTGGGGGGCTCAACTAGGATTTTTACTCTCTGGCCTTGCCTCCCACTGTTAGGCCACACCCCTCTTAACCGGGGCCCGGCATGGTTCTTAGCGGCCCTGACGCTATGAGTCCTCAGACTGCGTACGGCATCGCAGTGGCTAATTTATGCACACCCCTGCAACAGCGTTCGAACGCCCTGGAATGCCTGCGTTTCGCAGACCACCTCCCAGAAATGGCACATCCTGTCATTCACTCTGTGATGGGTCTATGTAGTCACTGCGATCGCAGCCCCCATCACAGCGGCCGTTTCGCGCATTTGCGCTGCGATGCATACTTATGCGCAGAACGAAGCAATCACCTGATTGCGTGCGTAATCGCAGTTGCGAATGGTAGTGAATCATGCCCTATATTCACTAACCCACACAAGCATGGAGAGAATATACAAACTCCACACAGTTAAGGCCATAGTAGGAATCAAACCCAGGTCCTCAGTGCTGTGAGGCAGTAATGCTAACCATTACACCATCCGTGCTGCCTTCGCTATATGTCTAAAAAAAAATAAATTCAAAATTTGAATGGGTGGATTAACAAATGGAAAAAAAAATTGTTCTCGGCAAAACAGTGCATATGGCATAAACTTTCGGCAGTCTTAATAGTCTTTATTGTGATTAATGGTGTATATTTTGGTTTATTAACAAATAATGTATAAATATTTAGCATTTTAACATCCCAATTCCCGTCCTTCCTTACAAACCTGAAGCATTAAACATTTTAAAGCCTTTCCATCTTTCCTGCTGTAGGTTGTCTACCTCTGTCTCCGTCTTACTCTCCATTTTTCACACCTCCTACTGTGCAGGTTGTACGGTGGAGCCGCTTGCAAACTGTAAACTGTCACTTCCTCTTACAAAATCAGACTTGCATAATTTAATATTCAAAGCTGGCGGGATGTAGGTGCTGAGGAGTTTTTTTTGAGATTTGCAAAATAAATAAACAAACTAAAAGGAAAATCAGAGAGGACAAGCGTCTAGGAAAACCCCCACGGTGGCTGTTTATTGGGTTCTATTTTCCACATAAATCACAGCCGGTGTTAAAGTTCAGGTGGAATAAAAAGCTAATTAAGATGGTGTCAAAAGCAAGGCATGACAAATTTATACAAATGCAAGGAAAACAAGATCTGCCGTTGCTGACTTCTAATTGGTGCCTTGGAATAGAGATCTGAGGGCCTTGCAAAGTGCTCTGCATTACCAAGGTTAAGAGTCAAGATGCTCAGCGATTTCAGGCTGACAACTTTACAGGCTCTAGATGAATGTCTGAGTGTGGCCACTTCTCCTTCTTCGACTAGATGTGGATTTTAGATAATGTGTGTTATTATATCCCAGACGCTGTGGTCTTTTTTTTTTTTCTTCTTTTTTTTTTATTAATTATGCATTCATCATGTACAAATGTTTCCTATCCCCCCCTCAACAAAGACTAACTTGTCTAGGTCTAAGGAAATATAACACTGCATAATGTGAAACGTCAGTAGTTAAAATAACCACTTAAAGAAAACTTACTTAAAGCCTGCATTTATAGCTACCGCACAAATTAGCATATTCCTGCGTGTGATGTGTTATTTGTGGCAGGGACGTCCATCAAGAAATATACGATATGAGACAAGCACGCTCATAGTGAAGTATTGTTAAATCGTAATCAGAGGGGCATTTAACCCAATTTTTACCAATCATGGTTTGACCTTGTTGATCGCTGTTATTTTAATTTGGGGTTGAATGAAAGTTCTGCGTTTTTAAGAGCTGGGAAGTTTAACTGTTAAAATAACATTCCTTTTTGTGCCTTGGAAGACGAATCTGGTTAACAAGTGTGGAGTCTAAGGCAAATAGCAACATAATTATATATAGATTAGGTAGAATACCTACCTAATCTATATGTAATTATGCTGTTATTTGCTTGTTATGGCTTTGCTGTGTCGCAGAATGCCTTTTTGCAGTTATCTTGAATTTTCCAAATCATGCTTAATTTTTAGTTCACTAATAAACCATACTCCATCTGTACTAAAAGTAATTAGCCAATGACAGATGTAATGTTATCCACAATGATGTCCACAAAATAAAGAGCATCGCAGTGACACCTACACAGGCTAAAAGATAGTTCTGAAGCACTGTTAACGTATTTAGCTTCTCATGGTCCAATCTGTAATCCATTTACAGACACACTCTGTATAGTAAAGGGTTTAGAAGGTTTTGCAGACTCAGAGCTTGACTCATGCGGGTATATGTATTAGAGTGTAGCTTTTTAGAAGTGGAGATGTTTTCCATAGCAACTAATCAGATTCTAGTTATTATCTTCTAGAAGGTGCTAGATAAATGATAGGTAGAATCTGATTGGTTGCTATGGGCAAAAACTCCACCCCTAAAAAAGCGCACTTTAGTAGATATATCCAGTAGTGTCAAGCAAAGCGCCTGCATCTGCCAATTTACTATAACTGCGCTTGCTCACGAGGCAGAACGAGGCTTACTTACGCTTCTCTGCGGATCTGCGGGGCTACTCAGAGTAGAATGGTAGTGCTGCACCGTTTTAAAAGCGACTGGAAAATGGCAGCTGTGGCCATTTTCCCGGTGACCTGTGCATGTGCTATAGACTCTGGGAACACTCTAGTGCCGCACCGTTCAGTGCACTGCCGGCCGCCGGACGGAGAGGAGGCGGCCCGTGTCGGAGACTGCACACGGGCCCCCTCCTCTCTAGAAATGCCCCTGTCTCTCGCGTTCAGGACTGGCAGTCCAAGGGGAGAAAACACTTTCCCCTGGGACTGCCAGTCCTGTGTGTGATTAGCGCAGCCCGTGCACAGACTACAACTGGCTCCTTGATTTTACTGGGGGGGCTGCACGTAACACGGTAAACTCAAAGTACTACATGGTGGTGGAACTTACTGTATATGTGCAAGCAGAGACCACCAATGACCTGTTAAATTATAGGCAAGGTACATTGAGTGGAAAAATGTAGCGATCTCCTGGCGCACTCACATGCATTTAGTTCGCCTTAGTAGATTACATCATGGCAAAAAGATTGTTAGATGACTGGGCTCTTGTCCAGGATACGAGATACATAGAGGACAGTTTCTTCATTCCATCCCCTATAAGCTGTACTGTATGTGTATTAAACTGTTACATAATGTACAGGATATATTTTCAACATTACCAAACTGCTACTTAATACATTATTTTAACAAGCAGTTTTCCTTTAGAAAGCACCGTCCTAACTTTTCCCAGAGGCTGATGTGTTCTGTAGTGTTGTACTGGGAATGTGCCTAAGAGTCAGAGCTCTTTCTACATTTTATGTTGACTGGTGCAAGTCTTAAAATTATTCCCCCTTCTCACTGTATCAAAAAATAAACATGCACCGTAAATGTGTGGCCATAAAACATATATAGCTGGGAGAACACATACTGTATTAATAATAGGATTAGACCCTTAAATCATCTGTGTGCGTGTGTGGGTATATTGTCGAAGCTGGATAATTGGCTGAGACAAGATCAGTTTAAAATTGGATCACAGCGACGCCATCTTGCGACTGGCCACAAGACGCCATCTTGGAAATGAGATTGCAAGACGCCATTTTGTGAATGCGCCCAAGCGCCATTTTAGATAAACTCACACTTTAGTACATGTGGCGATATTACTATTAGCATCATGCGATTGCATCTTTCACCATTTCTCATACACACATTAATACGACAATTGCGCTGTTAACTAGTCGTATATTAGCGAATGCATAAGATCCTGTATGAAAAAGCTGAATATTAGCTTCATGCACACGCATCTGCCCCAAGTTAACTAGCGTCTTTACATCAAACCCCACATACTCACACATTACATATTCACATACAAGGTTCCATAAGCTTTAAGGTATAAGATTCAAGTATGCACATTTATTATAATTGCTAAGAAATAAAGATTATTTCGTAACTAAGGTTTTATACGTGATAAGTAAGCCATGTTTGGTATTGTACTGATGCGTACTCTCTCAACAGTTTTCCGGTAATATCGATGGAGAGATCGCAACATGCATTCTCAACTTATGGACCGCAGAGACTTCAAGCAACAAAATATACATTATATGACCAACTGTTAGGATTTGCATGAGGCGGGAAACCAGAGACCACCAGTTGTTAGAGGCTGGACTGTGTCTATTTGAACCAACCTGTTAAATGCCTTGTAACATATGCCCTCTCCTTTAGGACCAATGGTATTAGCAACAAACTTCTCTATTGTGTTGTTTATTTCTGGGGGTATAAATATGTGTGCTCTGACCCTGGGTTCCTAGTCTTTGTGCTGAATGCTGATTGACGGGGGTTTCTTGTTGATGCCTACATCTGGACCAGAGAGCGCTGCGTATGTATAACTGTACTTGGGTCTGTATAATTTCTTTGCGCTAAGATTATATGAGGATCATAGTGTGTAACTGCTGTACTTTTACTTGAATAATACTTTGTGCTTTGGAACCACAATTCTAGGTCTGGAGTCTTTATTTACTGTATGACTGCGTACGCAAAATAGCGTCATCCTTAGAGGTTTATAGGAAGGATATTAGAAGGTATAGGCAGGGGTATTTATAAGGTTCAAAGGCAGTATCGTTAATATAGGGGTGATTCAGAGCTGTACGCTAATGCGGCTGCTGCTGCATTTGCTGGTATGCAGAAATATGCAAATGACACAGGCGTCGAGAGGTGTATGAGACGCCCACCAGCGGCTTTGCATTGGTTGCAGATCATTCGATTATCGCAGTTCTGAGTGAGCCTATGGTCCCGCAGAATAACCATGGGAACTGAGACGCTGGAGCCATATTTCCTGCAGAGATGTGTGCCGGACCATTTTTGCTGGCTTTGTTTTGGTTTTGGTTCTAAACCGTTGTCTGGTTTTGGTTTTGCCAAAATGCTGTGACTGGTTTTGGTTTGGGGTTTTCAATGTTTTACAAAAATTGACAAAAAAAGCTAAAATCACATTATTTCAGCTTTTTTTTGTTCCTAGAGTATTATTACCCTCAATAACATCTCCACTCATTTCCAGTTCATTTTGACCACCTCACAGCTCACAATATTGTTTTCTTCCAGTTAAGGCCAAAGGTTGCAACAAGCTAGCTGGCAGACTAAGCTAAATGGCAGCAGTCGGTGGCAAAAAAATACATGGCAGTTCAACTTCCAACATGGCACATAAGGAAACATATGTTTTCAGTAATCAAGAGTCCTGAGGGAGATGTAGTTGAAGGCAGGGAAAGGAATGGTTGATTTGTAGTAAATTTAATAAAAAAATGTTGATTCATAAGCAAATTTATGAGGGAGGGGAGAGCATGCATGAACAACATGTCCCATGTTTTGCACATAAAATCAACTTGGTGGTTTAGAATATTTTTTACAATTAAAGGGGCATTCAGGAGATGCTGTCTGTGGCCATAAACATATCTGGACATTTTCTGCATTCAGCAACCGCGTGTTGAAGATTTCAGTAGCTGTGGTAGTTCAACATCCAACATGGCACATCTAGGAAAAAGAATGGTACTGCAGTGGCAGACAGGATGGCAGGAAGGCAGTTTAATAAACTGTACAACCCAATAGAAAGAACCCAATAATGTTTTAATTAATCAAGAACTAGATCAGAGGCCCAAAGGAGATGGAGTACATATGTAGTTGAAGGCAAGGAAAGGAAGGGTTCATTCATAGTAAATTTAATTTAAGTTTTGGATTCCAAAGCAAATTTATGAGGGAGGAGGGGAGGCATTTACAAAGAAAATTGACTGCTTCACATGAGTCCTTGCCCCAGTTGAGCTCTTTGGTAGTTCCTCATTTTTTTTAAATCAAAGGGGCATGTAAGAGATGCTGTCTGTGGCCATAAAAAATTATGGACATTTTTGGCATTCATTAATCGCATGTAGAAGATTTCAGCGGCTGTGGCAATTCAATTACCAACATGGCACATCTAGGAAAGAGAATGGCACTGCAGTGGCAGACAGGATGGCAGTTTAATAAACTATAACAATAATGTTTGTTGTCCACACAAAAAGACAGTCAGCAATGCCCCAATCAGCGCATAATGTAAAGAAAAGAGGTGCAAGATGGAATTGTCGTTGGGCCCTCCAATCGATGGGAGTAATGCCAGCTTTGATTCTTGAATGGGTGGAAGAAGAATTAATGTGACAGCACACAAAACAGAAACTCTGAACAAGAAGTGGGATTATTAAATTCTGGTACTAAATATCTCTCATTAACATGCTTCTAGGATTATGTATGGGAAGACTGGGAAGACTGGGAGGAGAGGGGGGAGAACCTCTCCAGATACCATCACAAAATCTCCTCTCCATTAGGTGCTTGAGTTGCATCTGACCAAACATGTCTGTTATGATCAAGGAAAGCCGAGCCCATCTGTTGTTACACATTGGAATGAAAGTTTAAGACAAAAGGCAACCAGGTTTGTATCTATGAAACAAGTATATTTGTGGTTTTAGCTGAAATAAATACAGAATGAAATTAAAAAAGAAAAAAAAGTAAGTGTCAGAGCAGTGGCACAAATGCAGGGCAGTTTAAAAAAATATAGGACATCTATGAAACATTGCCACACAGGATGGCAGTTTATTAAACTATAAAAATGTCAGTCAGCAATGCCCCAAACAGTACATAATGCAAAGAAAAGAGGTGCAAGATGGAATTGTCCTTGGGCCCTTCCACCCACCCTTCTGTTGTCTATATTAAACAGGACATGCACAGTTTAACAAACCAATAACTTCAGCGACAGGGACTGCCATTAGTGGCTCAAGTAACTGGTTTGTTTGGGCCCCCACAAAACAAGCTACCAATGGGTATAAGGCAGCTAACAGTATTGTTGTTAATTCTCTCTGCAGTTGGAACTGGAAGAGGTAATTTTCATCAGATTCCTCACCCTCATCAGTGTGTACATCAACCTCACACAATATTAATTCATCCCCGCTGGGATTCACCATCACAGGTACCTCTGCATTATTTTGACATAATTGTAGGTAAAGATTTTCCTCGTGGAATTTCCAGTTCATTTTGCTGAACATCATCTTTTCCACATTTTGAGGAAGTAGCCTCCTACACTGATCGCTGATAAGGTTCCCAGCTTTGCTGAAAACTCTTTCTTAGTACACACTGGATGGACGGTAGCTTCGGTAATGCAAAGCCAATCTGTGCAAGTACCTCCAAATTGCCTTTTTGTCTTTCCAGTAGTCAAAGGGACTCTGTGACATGCCTATGTGTACGGTGTCATGAAAATAATCCTCCACCATTCTTTGGATGGTGTTCCTATCAGATGGAGATGTGGTAGCAGTGTAACTAATTTTCTGCAATTCTTTTAGGCTCGACCAGATGTGACAATGTTGTGTTGACTCCTCTGCATCACCACTGGGTCTTTTGGGAAAGCTGAGTTTTTTACTGGCAGCTGCTGGAGAAACTGAAGGAGATGTTGTTGCGTCGTGTACCAATTAAGCTGCCAACTTGCTCACCAGGAGCTTTTTGCATCTCCAAAAATAAAATCTGGGTCAGTTGGAAAGAAAGACACAACGTACGACTTAAACTTGGGATCAAGCACAGTTGCCAAAATGTAGTGATACAATTTCAAGATATTGGCATGCTTGGATCCTGGTGAAGCAAACAAAGGACTTGATCTACAAGTCCGACATACTTAGCGGAATCACTTTGTTTAATCACCTCCTTCAATTTCTCGAGCTGATTTTCCAAAAACCTAATTAATGGAATAACCTGACTCAAGCTAGCAGTGTCTGAACTCACTTCACAGGTGACTAGTTCAAAGGTTTTGAGCACTTTGCACAAGACGGAAAGCATTCTCCACTGCCCTTGAATAAGGAACACTCCCTCTCCTCTCCCAATGTCATGGCTTGTTGTATAGCTGTGGATGGCTTTTTGCTGTTCATCCAACCGCTGAAGCATATAAAGGGTGGAATTCCACCTGGTTACCACCTCTTGCTTCAGTTGGTGGCAGGACAAATTCAGCTGTTCTTGCAGCTGCTGAAATCTCCTGCATGCTGTTGATATTGAGGTTGAAGGTGTTGGCGGCAGAGATTGCAAGGGCTGAGATCTAGTTGAACTTGAGAGAAGGGAGCTAGCTGCTGCTTGACTGCTTGTTATTTTTTTAGCACCAGTTTCTTTTCATGAGTACGCTGCAAATGACGTAACAGGGAGGAGGTTCCTAGATGGTTAACGTCCCTACCTCTACTTACCGTGGTTTTACAAATGCTACAGATGGCTTGACAATTGTAGTCAGGATTTGGGTAAAAATAATTCCACACATAAGAGGTGGATATGTTGGTCATATGCCCAGCCATGACAATGGCCTTCCTCTTATCATGGCCAAGAGCTGCTTCCACTGGTGCCTGATTTACACAGACAACAACTTTATCCTCAACATCCTCATTAGTGCCGCCATCAGCTACATGAATATCCCCCTCATCCTCTTGCACTTCCTTCCTTTTAAATGTCATCAGCTATATTTGTGCTGCTCATCCCCACATTTGCAGAGGGGGCAGAAATGGTGGAAAGCGTCTTCTCTGTGAATACAACATCAGAAAGGTAAGGCTCACACATAGCACTTGTGGACACACTTTAACTGTCCTGAGGGATTTGTGACACTTCTGTTTCTGAACACATCGTTTGTTCAACTGCCTTAGTGGTTTTATTTTTTTTATACCTCTTCTACATGCTGAGTGATAAGGTTTTGCATTGCCATGCTAGGCAGATAAAGATGCCTCACTGACACTTGCAGAACCACCACTCATAAAGGCCGAGGCCTCAGTCTTTTCTTGCCACTGCGGTGTGCTGAATGGCATGTTGGCAATGTTTTTATGTTTTTCTGAACCACACTTTCCCTTTATTAGATGTGTTTTTTCTTTAGTATATATTGTTTTTTTTTGTATTTTAGATGCTCTGACTTAGATCCTCTATGCCCTTGAGCATCAGCTTTAGTAGATGACGTTGAAGGACTAGCATCGCCATCATGACTGCTGGCTGCAGCAACAGTGTTTTGTTGCTCTTCTCTAAACTGAATGTTATCCATTTTTCAATTTGCAGATCACTGCAGGACATATATATGCACGTGAACAAAGGGCACTAGGGTAAAGTACACCAAACAGTACAAACAATAGAATTATTTTTTTGATGTCACAGCGCTAGTCAAACTGTGTGGAGTCCCGGGGCTTATATATGCACGTAAGTGTCTTTACTGATGTACACAGCACAGCCTATATACAGCAGAGTACAGCACAACATACAGCATACCTTTATACACAATGACTAAGAGCAGCACAGCCACTTGTGAGTCTGGACACAACACAGCCTACATACACAGAGAAAAGCACAGCATACAGCAGCGTGGACCCAGCACAGCCTATATACAGCAGAGTACAGCATAACATAAAGCAGTGTGCACTACACCCCTTATCCTTATACACATTGACTAAGAGAGCATCCCAGCCAATTGTGAGTCTGGACACAGCACAGCCGCAGAGTACAGCGCAGCATACAGCAGCGTGCACCCCCTATACACATTGACTAAGAGCAGCACAGCCTTTACTGAGTCTGGACACAGCACAGCCAATACAGCAGAGTAAAGTGCAGCATACAGCAGCATGCCTGACAAAGAATTGTCGACTAGACCCTTATGCTGCACTTTATATAGAATACAAAACCCGCGAGAATCCAACGCCGTGAGGATGACGTTTCGCCTCGAAGTGGAATCCGAGTCAGACGGGAAAACTCGAGCCGCCGCCCGCAATTACTTCGATTCCTGATATTTGGGCAGGTTCAGATTCCAAGCAATCTGCACCACTCATCTCTAATTTATTGTCTACTGGATTGCAGATACATGAAATGACACCCCCCCGTAACCTTCCACAAACCCTCCCTGACTGTCAATCATACTGCAAGTAAATAAGTGCTGCGAGCATACGCCGTGCGACTCAGATGTATGCGTAGCGCAGATTGCCCAATCCAGTCCATATATGGAATAAACAAAGTGTACTTAGTAGTACTAACATTTAATACATGTCAGTTATTGAGAGCTTTTCACATGATGTTATTCATATTTGTTGTCAGAATAAATACTGTAGAAAGGACAGTGCATTTTCACGGCTACTCTGAGATTCCAAAGGTCTCTGACACAAACGTCCAGTCTATCGCCTACTGTCTGGTACAGATACAGGTCAAATGGACCAAATCCTGGCAGCTGAACTGTGTATGGATGAACAAGTTCTAACCTTGGCTCCTACAGTGCCATGCGTGGCAGAAACTGTGCCGTAGGCTGTTAGAGCCAATGGCAAGTAATGGGAGCTGCCTTAATGGGAATGGGCCACATAAAGAGCATGTAAAAGCACACATTTCATGAAGCACAGGCAAATCCAAAAGGAAACTTTATATGTGAATATAATAAGGTGTCTGCCACTTAGGAGCATATTTAAGCTGTTTTCTTTTAATATTTGAGCTATCATGGCTGTAATACTGCAGATGAAGCCTGGGGCGTTATACCAATTTGCTGCTTTGTGAAAATTTTAAATTGAGTTTTGTTTGCAAAAACAATAGGTGCCAAGTACTTAATGCCAAACTAAAAAGAGCTTTAGGATGAAAGAAGGGTTTAACATCCATACACTACATCAAACGGTACATGCAAATGTAGGCAAAATCTGGTTGTATTTTTTGTATATAGTGGAATTGAGAATTACACTAAGTGCAACTGTAATTCATTGTCTGGGAAGCAGTTAAACTGGGCCTCACGAGTGAGTGGAGATCTCATGATTATGGGCCTGATTCACTACCGATCGCAACTGCGAATGCAATAGTGATTACGCACGCAGTTCAACTCCGATAGTATGCTAATTCATTCCTATCGCTATTCCCTCGCATCACTACACAAGGGCACCCACTTTACCTTACACACATCCGTAATGTTTAGCAAGACTGCAAAACCATCGGTATAATCGAGTACCATCGCAGCCTCACGCACACTTGCGCAAGCCCTGACCTTACTCAGGAATTGCTAACCTCCACGCACGCTATGAGTACTCAGGCTTTGTAAGGCATCACAGTGGCTAATTTAGCACGCCCCTGCAACGGCGTTCAAATGCACTGGCATGCCCGCGTTTCGCCGAACACCCCCTCGTCACCACCCACAAAAGGCACTTCCTGTTAATCACTCTGTGATGGGTCTGCATAGTCACTGCAGAGCACGCACTGCGATGCATACGCATACGCAGAACCCAACAATTGCCCGAATGCGTGCATAATCATAGTTTGCGAATGGTAATGAATCATTCCCTATGCTAGGTACACACTAAGCGATATGGGGGCTAACATATCGTTAACGCGGGTACACATCGGGATGATGTAATATAAGACAGAACAATCCCTCGTTCTGTCCTTGTATGTCGCCACATGCAATATCGTCGTGCAGTACAGCTGACTGTATGATATTGCATGCAACCTTGGAAGCGCACAGATTGTCTGTACACACTGGCCGATATGGCCGATATGGCCGATATGTCGTTCCAATTCGACTGGAAACAACATAAGGGGTCAATATCGTCCTAGTGTGTACTTAGCTGTAGAATTGTCCCAAGTTCTATGTCATAGGCAAATGCAGGAGGGGTGTTTCCGGTTGCCTGGAAAACCCCCTTCCCAGTCGACACTATGACCACAATGGATATACTGTAGGACCATATTCAATTTGGAGTGAAAAGCCGTTTTCAAATTGAATACGGGGATAGGCGGGCACGCGCGCGATACTTTTTCACATCAGAAACCAGCGAGGACAGCGCAAAGTCCAGCAACGGACTTTTCGCCTCAAATTGAATATGGCCCATAGTGTATAATAGAATTTTACTAGTGCTTAATGTTCTTCTCAGTATCACAAATGAAATAATTAGCACCACCTGTTAATCTTTTAACATGTGTGAGCCAATAATGAATACACCAGTGCACCAACTAAAACATCTGAAAAACATTCACTGTTAGGGGTGCACTGTTATAGACCATCTACAGCAGGGGTTCCCAAACTCCACTATTACAGTCCAGGTTTTAAGGATATCCATGCTTGAGCACAGGTGACTTAATTACTACCTAGGTCCATTTGATTTAACCATCTGGACACGAGGCATCAATATCTTTAAAACCTGGACTGTAATGGCAGAGTTTGGGAAACTCTGATCTATAGATTTAATTATTATTACTGTATAATAATAAACTAACCAGTGCATAAGGAGACCAATATGTACATATATGTCCAGGGCAGTGCTAGGTTCTTCTGCTGCTCCCCCAGACTCCCGGACTTGCTCCCATGCTCTGGAATAATGCCCACATGTGAAATAAAAACATACCAGCTAATCAGCTCCTAACTGCCATGTCACAGGCTGTGTTTAGAAAATTATCACTGTTCACTTTATCTCCTAACACAGCTTAGTAAATAGACCCCTAACTCTGGATTTCATATAAACTTGCCTGAGTCATAAAATTTTACACTTGCTCATCCTTTGAGTTTGAAAGGATACTTTCGTAGCTTTCACACAGGTTTTTGGCAAATTGCCAATTTTCACTGGGGATAGCACTGGAACCTGTTTAATGTATGAGTGTCCCAATTTTTAGGGATTGTGTGACAGTTTGCCCACCTGACGAAGTTAAAACCTAGGCAAAAACCTAATCCTGGTCAAACTACACCACCATGCAAATTTTGGTGGAGCTAGGTCCAATACTCTGGCCATGCATAAAGGGCAAACAGACAGACAGACATGCTTTTTCGCTTATTATATATATAGATATATTGTATATCTTATGTTAAGTACTTTTGCTGGTAATAGCAGTGTATCACTTTGCTTTTGCCGAGAGTCACCATATATGTTTGAGGTATGCCATTTGCCTTCACAAGTTCACATTTTCCTTGCACATTAAAATTAGTATGATTAAATTATTAAGCATTTTTTTACATTGAACAACGAACTCTACTGCGCTGGAAGTTTGAATTTCGCCATCTGCATTAGACGTTTATTGTTTGCATTGAAAACAGTTAAATTGTATGCAAAAACTGTCACATGACATATGTTCCAATGTCCCCTCACTGTCATGCTCATTTAAGCCATGCATGAGACTAAACTGAACAGTATTTTAATAGAAAAAAAGAAAAGAATTTGATGTATTGAACAGAATGATTCTAAAGTGGTATCAGGTTGCATAACCGTGTGCATGGGGTGGGCAGCCTCAACTCCAGCCTAAAGCGTGTCCTGCCCGCATCTCAACCACCTCCCAGGGAGAAGGCAGCCATTTTTTTAATCCATATAGAGCAGCTTCACATCGGCCATCTTGGATTGAATACGAGGCTGCCTCTTCCCTGGAACCTTGTAGAACATGGAGAATTTTCAAAATGAACAGGTGGATCAGACCCTTCTGATTGGACGAGCCTCAGAGTGCCAAGGTACAGCCAATCAAAGTGTTTTGACAAGCTGCAGAAGCCATGATGAAAAAAATAAATGAAACATTGAAGGGTTAACTATTTGCGGAGAGAAATACATTTGATAAGTTTCCTCTTGTACTAGCGAATGGCAAAGCTATCCGTACTTGTCACTGCACATCAATGAGCACGCTACAAGTTGTTGTAGTATAATTATTTATATGGCAAAGGGAAGTCCTGCAACTCGCAGTCATAATTATTTGTGTTTACAGTTATGGATCCTTAGCAATAAAAACCATCTCGGTCACATACTTCATTGTAATGTAACCTAATCTACAGGACTCCTGCCTGCGCCGGAGGAAAAAACCTGGGCACTGCCCAATGTCACTATTGCATTATATGAAAGGTTGGACATAAATTTTAACATTACACACATCATAAAATCTTACAGCCCTTTCATACTCTTCATTCTCTCTGGAATGACTGCCGCCTTTCCTAAATAAGTAATAAAGACTACATTTTAACACTACTCTTTTAAAGGCACATTAAACTAAAATAATACATGTATTTTTTTTTTATAGACAACACGTCCTGGCCTTTTTCTGCGTATTCCCATTGTGGAGAGATGTCCTGTTTGAACTCATTCCTGAACAAAATTTGTTAATTAAAGTGACTATAGAGATTGCAATGTTGCGTTCGGTGGATATTTTTCATGTTTACATGCAGCGGTTTTTTGTCCCAGCTCTTCTCATTCACATTTACAAAGCAGAGATTTAAAAAAGATATATCCTGCGTATAAACACTGTTGTAGCCCTGGGAATTGCATACTAAGAGAACAGAGTTTAATCTGTATAGTCCATGGTGATACTTGTATATAAAATACATTCTCCAGGGCTGTACAAAGGCGATATGACTGGTGCCGACACCCAGGGTGCATGGCTGAGGAGGTAGTAAGGTGTACAGGCAAGATGCCCCGGCGAGAAGGTATTCCTGCATACCAGAGATTTGTAATGTTGATATTCAGCTACAGTAAATACAGTGGGAGCTGATCGCAGTGTATTTGCTATAAATGATACATCTCTCCCTATAACACAGTCTTACCTCACAACTGTCATATTTAAGTGTGGCGGTGGCAGTTCAGACTCTAAAGCTGATTCAGCAGCGTACGCAATTGCGATCGCAGCCGCGATTTCGTATGGAATGGAGCTGTGAATGCCTGCCAAAACACAGCCGTCCAACCTCGTTCTTCTGCGTATACATCAGTACCATCAACGCACGCAATTACAGCAGGTCTGACCAGCCGCAGAAACTGCAAGACTCATCGCTCGCAGTGAGTACTCAAGCTGCGTATGCAATTGCAGTGGCTAATTTATGCGCGCCCATGAAATGGCGTTCAAACGGACAGGCACGCCTGCGTTTTTCTGACCACTCTCCCATCACTACCCTCAAACGCTGACAGCCTGTCGCTCACTTTGAGATAGGTTTCTTTGTCCGTCCGTAATTGCAATGCGATCACTGTGCACGCACATTACGGCTTGTACACACGCACAATGGCAAACAATCGCTCCACTGCGTCCATAATCTCTTTTGTGTATGCTGATGAATCAGGCCCTCTGCTCCATCTTCCCGACCTTAAGCATCATCATCTAACCATGGGTTTAGCTATAATGGTTGCAGGGTGTGTGGTGCACAAGGGGGACCCATGTCGCATATCCTGCACCTATTCACAATACTTACATCTCAATCTTAGGGAGTCCCCGCAGACTCCTGGTAGAGAGGATTGCCCTTCCGCATCCCTCCCGCTACCTATTAAATAGGGGGTGTGATTATACAATTCTCAGCAAACCGCATCACTGTAGCCTCCCCCCCTTCGTGATGTTATCATTTGCAGAGCCGTGCAAAAGGAGGTGGAGCCATGATGACAATTCAATATGTGTAGCCCCACCCCCAGACCTGGCTCCCTTTCCACTGGCCTTGGCTGCCTCTCGGAGGGAAGCTTACAATACTGCAATAGGGCAATTATGCATTACAGTGGCCTGGAAGTGTTTTTACTAAATATTCTGCACTAAACTCTTTGGTTTAACGGATTGTGCTATTTATTTTTCCAGTATTTCATGCCTCGCTTTACTTTGGATCACCATGGCAAATATATCCCACCTATTAATGTAATAATACTGGGATATATAATACACCTAGGTCATTGACATGAGTGTCTACAGCAGAGGTTCTCAACCACGGTTCTCAAGGCACACTAACAGTCCTGGTTTTAGGGATAGCCATACTTGAGCACAAGTGACTAAGGGCCTGATTCAGACCCACTCGCAAGCGGCTGTCCGCTCGCAAGTGGGTCGATGTTGTGCACTGCGCATGCGCACGACGGCGGGAGCTCCGTCGTGCGCATGCGCCAGACGCGACGGGCAAAGGACTTTCCTTCGCTCGTTGTGTCTGATCAAAGGGGGCGTGCTGTCGATGTTGATTGACAGCACGCCCCCTTTGGTGGGCGTGCTGGGGGCGTGCCTCCCTGACGGGGGCGTTCCCAAGGGAACGCCTACTGTCAGAAGCCGGCCCACTGACATCACTAGTGATGTCAGTGGGAGTGATTTTGGCTCTGATAGAGCCAAAATCACTCCGGGCCTTGCGGTTGAAAACTTCAACCGCAGGCTCCGGCACGCAGTGGCGATGGTCGCGATGGTCAAGACCATCGTGGCCATCAAACTGCACGCTCGTATAGGCTGTGGGTGGTGACCCACAGCTATACGAGCGTCCAGGAGGACGCTCCATAATTATGGAGGCCGGCCCTCATTCAGAGCGTGCGCTCTGCTCAGAGCGTACGGCTCTGAATGAGGGCCTAAATTAGCACCTCAGTTATATTGATTTAACCATCTGTGCACAATCATGGATATCACTAAAACCAGGACTGGTAGTGTGCCTTGAGGACCGAGGTTGGGAATCACTGGTCTACAGGATATTTCTGAGCAACTAGAAAAACATCAGCCATATTTAGATAGACCTGACACCAAATATAGGGATAAATACAGTATGTAAAAGTGATGAAAGGAGAGAACGTTAGGCTTTTGAATGCTTGGGGCTGGATGATCTGACGAAGGACTGCACACATTGCGGCATTCAGATGAGATGTAAATACTAGTAGTGTACAAGTACTGTTTGTAATGGCCAATCTGTTTTCCCTAAGAAATTAAACAAGGATGGGAATGAGCAGATCAGAATGTGCTCAGAAAGCGGTTTCTGAAGTGTGTTTGTAATTCTATCAAATTTTCAGTTCAGCGTGTGATATCTGTTCTAGGTGAAAGAGGAAATAACAACTTTTTTTATTTTTTTATTTATAAAACGCAAGAGACCTTATTGAGAAAAAAAATCGCACATTTTGAAATCTATTATCTATCTAATATCTATCTCAAATCTACCAAAATACTGTATGCTGAAAACCGAACACACACATGCTTTGGGGGTTCCGAAGAGAACAGAGTCAAGACTCGAGTCTGCTGCAAGTTCGGAACTCAAATTTAAAAAACAAATCTCGGGTTTTGGATTGCATGTAAGCAGCTCCCTATCCCTTATCCTAATCCCTAACCATCCCCCTTGTGCCTAACCCTCTGGCAGCAGTGGTGATGAGGAGTACTATAACAATTTTATTTATACTTTACAGAAATGTTGAAATAGTGAAGCATATCCTTACAATATAATTTATATGTTACAAGACTTCCATCCCATCAAAAATCAATAGATTGTTTTTAGACACTGAGGGCCTGATTCAGAGCTGGACGCTATTTGCGCTCGCTCGTTCAGAAAAAGGGGCCGGCTATTTAAATTGAGCGCTCGCTCTTTGCGGTCTGTTGACGCCTCTATGTCTGAGTGAGCGAACAAAACATGCGCTCGCTATTTTGTAAAGACGCCCCCTGGCCGCTCGCATCCTACGTCATCTCCGCTATTTATTTGATTAATCGAGTACATCGAAAGGCATCTGAACTGCTCGCAGTGCTTGTTGTTAGATTTTCCTACCGCAATCATGCGAACAGTTCAGGCTAAGAGACAACCAAGTGACGTGGTTGATGATGCTGCTTTGTTAATTATGCACACCCTTAAAACGCCCATTTTGACCGTTTGGCACGCCTGCGTTCGGATCTCCACTCCCCGTTTTCAAGCACCTTCCCCTGTTACCACCCACAAACGTCTCATCCTGTCACTCAAATTAGAAGGCACTCGCTATTTTGCGAACACACTTTTCCGACCGCACTGACTGGTTGGCGCATGCGCATTACGACCCATACGCATGCGCAGATGTGCGAACATCGCTCGGAGCGAACGAGCGGCTGCTTACGAGCGGCTCTGAATCAGGCCCTGAATTCAAGCAGATGAATTTCATTCATTTTTAAAGAAAATATTGCAGTACACAAGACTGGACACTAGGTGCCGCCACTAATGCTGGAAAAGAGCACTAACAGAAAAGCAGTTTCGATGATCTGAAATATGGCATAGGTGGCCGTACAATGGAAAGCGTTACAGCCATTAAGACCAGAACAATTCTAAGGTAAACTTGCTGGTGTTATTCATTAACTTAATAAAAGAAAATATTTCATCAACATTTTTTCTTTATGAGATTGCCGAAACAACATCCATTTTAAACACAATCTCTCCACACTGGACTAACAATCAGATTTTCTTTCTTGCATCACTTACGCCGATGTTTCCCATCATTAAAAGTTATGATGTTTATCCAAGGACTGCAGTGAACTCATAAACCTATATTAATTTCCCAATAGGGTACTGAAAATCAACTTTATAGCGCTAGGCATAACATAGATTTCTGAGTTAGCAACAAACTTTCCTTTACATAATGCCTCCATACTATCCCCCTAACCAATGAATACGCAGTGGTTACAAGGTAATACAACAATGAAAATGGTCAATATATAATAGAGTACAAAAATAAATAAAATAAACCAAGCTAATTAACAGCATGCAATTTGAAAACAGCACAAATGCGACTTTATTAGACATCAGAACGTTACATTTCAGAACATATTTGCATATAGGTCAATAGTTGTAAATTGGCATTTTAAAAGATTTTGAGATAAGGCCAGTAAATTTTATCGCTTCTAATGCTTATAGTTTATAGAAATAAGTACACAGTTTATAGACCCTACAGGAACATCTTAAGAAGTAACTTGATAAATCTTAATTGGAATATTCTAAAAGCCTTGCACTTTACTCGTCTTGTTTTTAGGGGACACAACGAAGGCAATGGATTGCTGACATACGATTATGACAGGTAGACCTACATATGTGTACCGTCCATAATAGAAGGGAGTTCGTAGGAAATCTGGTAACCTAAGAGACGTTTGTGCCTGTTTTAACACAGTGTCTGGTATTCCACACCTAACAAGAATTGTGCTGTTTAAGAGGCACAGCTTGTGACCAGCAGGACACTAAGCCGTTCAATTAAATTTACTGGACTCTATTAGGCTGTTTTATTGTTTCTGTATAATTGCTTAATGTATTTGCTATTTATACGTTTGCATGTATATGGTTATACAGTATATGTGTTCTGTGCGCTCATGGAGAATAGAGTATGGGTCCTCATATTAAAATACTTAGTGATTTGTATATTTTTGTTTTACTATGACAAATGCAGCTATAGCGCAGTAGAGACAAATGAGTGGAAACATATGAAAATCGAAATTATACACATGGCACTTTAAAAATATAGGCAAGTTGGTTAATTGTGTGTGTGTTCCTGGAAAATACTTTGCAATTATTGCTTTAGACACATTGAAAAATACACATATCAAGACACATTACATGAATCGTATGATACTGTAAATAATAAGTTATCATACTATATTAATATAGTAGTTGTGTTACATGTAGAGAATCTGAATTTGCAGGAAGCATTACCATGGTAAAGGAGAAAGAGAGATTGGTGGATGTAGGTGTGGTGGATGTAAATGAGGTGGATGTAGATGTGGTGGATGTAGATGTGGTGGATATAGATGTGGTGGATATAGATATGGTGGAAGTAGATGAGGTGGATGTAGATGTGGTGGTTGTAGATGAGGTGGATGTAAATGTGGCGGATGTAAATAGGGTGGATGTAGATGAGGTGGATATAGATGGGGTGGATGTAGATGGGATGGATGTAGGTATGGTGGATGTAAATGTGCTGGATGTAGCTGAGGTGGATGTAGAGTTAGATGTGGTGGATGTAGATGAGGTGGATGTAGATGTGGAGGATGTAGATGTGGTGGATATAGATGTGGTGGATGTAGATGTGATGGATATAGATATGGTGGATGTAGATGAGGTGGATGTAGATGTGGTGGTTGTAGATGAGGTGGATGCAGATGTGGTGGATGTAAATGTGGTGGATGTAGATGAGGTGGATGTAGATGGGGTGGATGTAGGTATGGTGGATGTAAATGTGCTGGATGTAGATGAGGTGGATGTAGATGTAGATTTAGATGTGGTGGATGTAGATGAGGTGGATGTAGATGTGGTGGATGTAGATGTGGTGGATATAGATGTGGTGGATGTAGATGTGGTGGATATAGATATGATGGATGTAGATGAGGTGGATGTAGATGTGGTGGTTGTAGATGAGGTGGATGTAGATGTGGCAGATGTAGATGAAGTTAATGTAGATGTGGTGGATTTAGATGTGGTGGATGATGTAGATGTGGATGTAGATGTGGTGGATGTAGATGAGTTGGATGTAGATGAGTTGGATGTAGATGTGGTGGATGTAGATGAGGTGGATGTGGATGAGGTGGATGTAAATGGGGTGGATGTACTGTAGATGAGGTGGATGTAGATTAGGTGGATGTAAATGAGGTGGATTTAGAAGAGATGGATGTAGATGTGGTGGATGTAGATGAGGTAGATGTAGATGAGGTGGATGTAGATGAGGTGGATGTCAATGTGGTGGATGTAGATCTGGATTTAGATGTGGTGGATGTAGATCTGGATTTAGATGTGGTGGATGTAGATATGGTGGATGATGTAGATGTGGATGTAGATGTGGTGGATGCAAATGTGGTGGATGTAGATGTGGATTTAGATGTGGTGGATGCAGATGTGGTGGATGTAAATGGGGTGGATGTAGATGAGGTGGATGTAGATGGGGTGGATGTAGATGAGGTGGATGTAGGTATGGTGGATGTAAATGTGCTGGATGTAGATGAGGTGGATGTAGATGTGGTGGATGTAGAGGAGGTGGATGTAGATGTGGTGGATGTATAATAAGTGGATGCATTAGAGGTGGATGTATGTGTGGTTGATGTAGATGAGGAGGATGTGGTTGTACTGTGGGAAGGTGAGTGATACGAATTTTAACCACTGAAGCTGCGTCCAAGAAACTGGCTTCAGCACGTACAGAGAACAGGGATGTCACACCCTCATTTTCTGTAATGCTCCATGTTGACACCCCCAAATGCCAGCAGCATGTCAGTCATGCTGCAGTGTTCTGGGGTACTGGTGGTGGATGTAAATGTGGTGGATGTAGATGAGGTGGATGTAGATGTGCTGGATGTAGATGAGGTGGATGTAGATGTGGTGGATGTAGATGTGCTGGATGTAGATGAGGTGGATGTAGATGTGGTGGATGTAGATGAGGTGGATGTAGGTGTGGTGGATGTAGATGTGGTGGATGTAGATGAGGTGGATGTAGGTGTGGTGGATATAGATGTGGTGGATGTAGATGATGTGGATGTAGATGTGCTGGATGTAGATGTGGTGGATGTGGTGGATGTAGATGAGGTGGATGTATATGTGGTGGATGTAGATGTGGTGGATGTAGATGAGGTGGATGTAGATGTGGTGGATGTAGAGGAGGTGGATGTATAAGTGGTGGATGTAGATGTGGTGGCTGTAGATGAGGTGGATGTAGATGTGGTGGATGTAGAGGAGGTGGATGTAGATGTGGTGGATGTAGATGTGGTGGATGTAGAGGAGGTGGATGTAGATGTGGTGGATGTATACAAAGTGGTTGTATTAGAGGTGGATGTAGGTGTGGTTGATGTAGATGAGGTGGATGTAGATGAGGTGGATGTGTATGTGGTGGTTGTAGTGTGGGAAGGTGAGAGATGCAAATTTTAACCACTGAAGCTGTACAGAGAACAGGGCTGTCACACATTTTCTGTAATGCTCCATGTTGACACCCCCAAACGCCAGCAGCATGTCAATCATGCTGCAGTGTTCGGGGGTATTGCGAATGGCATGGCAGCCCCGGATATGCACATGCATAGTGCAGCTACTGCACATGCACAGACTTAAAAACATGGAGATGTACGTAAACATTGGGTTTACGTACATCTCTGAATTATGCCCTGAGTCGGTGACCCCCACATGACCAAGTAAGTTTATAAGTTTGGAGAACCTGTTTCACTAATGTAAATTATATAATGCTGGAAGGTATAGCGTTCCTTTTGGTAGAATATTGAAATAAACATATATTTTTTTACTCCCATTATGAGCAAAATTAGATGGAATGTAAAGAATGCAATTATGTTCATTATTTTCAGTATCTCATTTCACCGTACAGGTCATTACCTATGCAGAGCCAGATGAGGTATACTGTACAATTTCAAATTTGTAAATGAGAACTAAGATAAAACTTTGCAGCCATGCAGTGTGGAGGGTAGTGAGGGATGTGCAGGCAGAATTGGCCAATGTAACTGTTTTCTGATTGGTCAATATTTCAGTGTTTCCTTTTGAAGCAAGGTGGCAGTGCAGCAACAAATGCAACACTCATATATAACACTTATTGCACTCCCCAATTTTGCTAAAGGTCGAGACAATCGTGATCACTGGTGGAAGATTCCATGTTTGTATCACTTACACATATCACATACACATATTGGGCCTGATTCAGACCCGTCCGCTAGGCTGCGATCGCTCACAGCCGGGCGATTGTTGCAAACTGTGCATGCGTATAAGTCGCAGTGTGCATGCGCGAACCAGTCACTGCAATTGGGAATCATGTGCTCATAGCACAAAGACTGAGAGGTACTTTGAGTGACAGATAGGGCCGTTTGTGAGTGGTAACGGGAAGGTCCTGGAAAATGGGGCAGTGGATGAATGAACGCAGGCATGTCTGACTGTCAAAACGACGTTCTTTGGGCATGCATAATTAGCATGGAAGCATCATTGTACACGTCACCTGGTTGTATTTCAGCCTGCGGTGAACGCAGTGCTTGCGGCGGGGTAGGGTCTACATCAAGGGCTGCGAGCAGGTCCGATGGCTCTCGATGTTACTGAAAAGTCAAACACTTCCTGGAGTTGACGTGTGCTAAGAAATAAAAGTGGGCGTCATTACACCAGCGTGCGATCACTCTGCCATCTCTCGCTAGGACATAGAGGGCGTCCTTAAGCCTGGCTGTGCGATCGCGGAATTTGCATACCTGGCCAGTGGCGGAACTCTCGGAGACAATGGAGTCAGTTGCCGCCGGGCTCCAGGCCTGAAGGGGGCATCTGGCTCCATTGTCTCCAGGGTCCCGGACGTTCCACCGCACCTACACCTATAGTACCACCACCTTTGTTCACTTCTACTGTAAAAAGAAAGCCAGAGGAGCCGCTGAGCTGAGCGCCAATCAGCATCAGCGGCGCTCCTCCTCCGGCTCCACTACACTCTGTGGTCTCGGTGGGTCGCGTACGTCACGTATCATGTGACCGCCCGCGACCTCACCCTGTGCCTGGCCCTTCTGTCTGAGGAGCCTCCGACAGTGCACCTGCGGCTGGCAGTGGCACTGAGCTTGAACTTTGGTGGAGAGTGGAGAGTGGCCGGGACTCGGGAGACAGGGCACGTGGTGTCAGCAGCCAGTCCCCAGCGGTTGGTGCAGTCTCCCAGCTGCTGCCCTGCACTCACTTCTCCCCAGGAAGAGAACCACTGGCCAGGACCCGGGATCTGCAAAGAGGACTTCTTCCCAGTGAGTCCCTTCTCACTACTACTCCTGTCCCCTGCAGTGCTTCCCACTACTCCTCCTAACCTGCCCCCTGCAGTGCTTCCCACTACTCCTCCTATTTTTCCCCAGACACATTTTGTAGGTTTTTTGTTTTTCGGGGGGGGCACCAACACTTATCTTGCCTCCGGGCAACTTGGACGAAGTTACGCCACTGTACCTGGCCCCTGTCGGCTGCAAAAGTGCGCTGCATTGCAAATGGGTCTGAATGAGTTCCATTGTCCAGTAGTACACCTGTCCATGAGCATTGCAATCAGGCCAGGTCAGTCCTACAGAGACTATGAAGTAAAAAATTAAAAATGCAAATTTGAACCAAGGAAGAAGGATTCAGAGAGACTCTGTGAAGGTATTAGCAGTCCTGGATTGTCCTAGTCCTATTGGTACTAAACTAATGCTGTTTTGGATTTGCTAATTTTCAGAGGAGAATCATGTAAAATATCTCTATATTCATATTATTAATTAGTTCCATCATAAATTCCAAACATGTCTGAAGGTCTGTAAACCTCCAGTCTGAACTGTTGGTTCTATAAAGGTTTTTTAAAACTTAAAAAGATATTATTATCTGCCACCAACCCAATTCATCTGGGTTCTATTTTTTATTTCCTAGAGATTGATGTCTATAAGACTGGTACTGTTTTTTTAACTGTGGGAAGAAAAACCTGCAGAAAACTCACAGGAACACAGGGAGAATCTACAAACTCTGCATTGATACTGTCCTGGTTGTAATCAAATACATAGTCACAGCACCATTAGGCAACAAGGCTAGCCACTGACCCAACCTTCTGCATTCTTTCTAGTAAGTTTTGATTGGTTGCATGTTTAGGTCTGTTTATTGTATATTTTTAATTACAGCCGTCTGGTTACCCTGCTCTTTTGCCAGGTTTGGATCTGATTCTTTAGACACTCACCTGCCCTGACCTTCGTTTGGATAATAACTACTCTCTGTTTTGCAACCTGTCATGACCTTTACTTAGACACTGTCTGTTCTCTAGATTCAAACCTACCTTGACCTCTGCCTGGACTCCGAGCCATATATCACCTAGTAGTTCTAGTTCTAGTGTAGGTACCAGAAAATCACTTCTGTCTTTGTTTTGTCTTTAGACTTGTTTTGGCTTTTGTGTCTCCAATATTCTCCAGAATAAGCTTCTGCTACTACCTGCAGAAAAGCTGGTGGCAACTAAGTACAGGTGAGCACATTTTGCTCTAAGGGAAATGAGGCATTCCTAGCCAGGTTCTAGAGGTGAATTCTGGGATTTAATCAGCATCTGGTATTCCACTTGGAGAGGCTGATACCTCTTATTTTTACTTACTTACTTATTGTACACCATCAACTCACTTTATCTTTCCAAAGTTATTTGATTTTCAATGTACCCTTCTCTAGAACTAAATTAATTTTAGCACACTACCACTCTCTGTTATGTTCTGCTGGAAGATCATTATGATTCCAGGTTCACAAGAGCTTTTTTCCACAAAATTCATATCCAGCCATGTAGAGTTTACTCAAAAGTTGCTAATGGAGGGGAATATAATGTAATAATGTATAACTTACCTATCTGTAACCAGTGTGTGCACTCCCTTCATAATTTGTAGTTTGTGTGCACTCCCAGAATTGTATTTTGGTTGGACATGACGTCAGTATGCAAATTTGTTGCTACACTGAGAGTTTTATACACTTGACACAGGATTATGACATCCTGAGTCATTAGTGCCTGTATTTCTACAGGCACTTCTCACTCCTTTCAGGGGTAGGTATCTGTTCCGTGTTTTACATCGAGAGCCCCATTAATTGTTGTTACTCTGATACCTAACTCTTGGCCACCTAATGTCTGTATCCCCAAATCTTGACTTCAGCTTATGACCTTGAATATCTTAACTCATCCTGGCTGCTGAACTCAACTAGTAAGTTTGACTCCCTGCTTATACTTAATGACCCATCAGTCAAAGCACCTTTCCATGCCCAGGTCAGGTATTTGACACACTACATGTGCCTGTAAAACACATGTAGAGTCTGTCTTTTTAGCTATTACTACAGATGTGTCCTACTAGGTCTCTGCTCATAGCGTGACTTTCTGGTTTCCCTGCCCTGGCATGTCAATACGCATTATGGCGTGGCATACCAGTCACAGCATTTCTGTATTCAGCAATAGAATCCACGCCATGCAAAACGCAGTTGGGTGGCGAATGCTCCATGGATGAAAACTACAGTACTGATTGCAATACTGACTGTGATCCGTGAGAGGCTGGCCTATCAAACAGTCAATCCTCCAGGGGCGCTGCTCGAAATCATCACTTTGTGTCAAGACTAAACCGCTATAGACATTATATTGTACAATACTTGTTTAAATAAACTACAGATACTCCTGTGATTTCTAAAAATACATATCTGCATTGGCCAGAAGACGCAGACCCAGTATTAAATAAAGACAGGGCAATTCAAAATCAATATTCTTAAGGAACTCTGCCAAACTCAATACATTGCTCCCAACTTGCCAACACATGCTACAGTATGCCACCCAGCTGCATTTTACGTTAAACCGCTATAGATGTATTGTACATGTTACTGGGCCATCTGTACTGCACAGTAAACTGTCCTTACATGATGTAATGAAGCCTGTTGTAAAGACACACAGGCAGTTTTTCATTTCAGGTTCAATACTTTAAATATACTCTGCTCAACTTTATGTATTGCTCCGCACTTCTCCCCTCCCTTCCTCTCTGTGTTAAGCCACCCAAGTCCCTTCCCCCCATATCAAAGCCAGCATGAGTCATTCATCACAAATATCACAGGGGGGTGGTGCGGGGAGGCTGCCTACAGTGTGAAAGTGTTACACACTACGCTTTGTGCCACACTTATGGTCCTAATTCTGTAGATGGCTTTGCATGGCAAACCCCTGTCCATAGCAGCCTCTTCTACATACAGTAACTGAAGTGTGCATCTCAGTACACAGAAGACGCACTTTATGTTCACTATTGTTCATGTACTGTGTGGAACTCACTGCATGCTTCAACACCTCCCCCCACCATCACCCAATACTATCCACTCCCTCTGAGCTCACTGCATGGCTCACCACCTTCCTCACCATCATTCTCTTCTACTCAATGCCACCACATGCTGAGCCCAATATTGACATTTATTGTACACATTACCTGGTGTAAAGTCACATGCTTATCATCACATACACATCAGGTGTGATTGCTGCTATAGCTGGCTTTCATGGCCGAGTGGGCAAGGTGAGTGCCCCACATAGCCGGTGGCTTGGGATCGAGGCCAAGTAGGGACAATATGTTTTTGTAAATTATTTATTTATTTTTAAATCTTCAACACAGAATTAAATTATGACAGATAACCCGGCCAGTAAACATCCAGGCAGTGTACATGTCACTACTCATTTTGCAATCAATATTATTCCTGAGAGGGGGGCATGGTGTTTAAGGGGCTACACCTCAAAAGCTATTAGACGTACCAAGCTGATATTTGACATGTATGGGTAGAACTGTATCTTGGTACTGCATTCCAAATTTCAGGGCAAAAAAAAGAAAGAGGATTTGGGAACAATCTAAAGTTTAAACTATCAGCATTTTCGGCCGCTTTCAGTTAGCACCACTTTTCTGCTGTAGCCTATGGCAGATTTTTGGGAAGGCATTAGTCAGGGTAGAGGGCAAATTTAGACTTGGAGTTTGTTTATTAGGTAGCTCTTGTTCCAGCGTAGAGCCTTTTGGGGTTCAGGTAATTGAGAAAGTTAGTTTTTAAACTATTACCTCACATATGCCCCTTTATATACAGTAGATAGGGAGCTTCAACTTGTAGGGCAGCCTCAGTAGGTGCCTCCTGCAGGGGGTGTACTGTGACTTCACCTGGGTGCAAAAAGATGGCTGTCCTTTGCGAGTGTCAGCGGTGGTGGGACCCAAGGGAGGTAGTAGGCATTAGCAGCAGCATGGACCTGGTTTAGGTGCTGGTGTTAGTGGCAGCAGTGCAGGTATTAGTGCCATCGGTGATGCTGTGTTGGCGGCAGGCCTGGATCTGAAAGGATCCAGTCCCTGCCAGCCATTCTGCAGAGTTCAGCAGCGGTGCCCATTTAAAAACTGGCCAATCACGGCTTGCAATGTAATTGCCCCGCCCCCTCAGCTGGCTTATATAAGTCAGTGGAAGGCAGCAGCATGGCAGTCCGATGGCAGGGAAGGAGCGTGAAGAGCTCCTGAAGAAGACAACCGAAGTCCAAGTTGGTGGTGGTCATGCAAAAGAGCTCAAAGGCTGCCGCCCACTAGGTGAAGAGGACACCAGAAGCCATGGGGAGGTGGCAACTGCACAAAAGAGCTAATTGGCTGCTACCCCCCAGGTGAAGATGCCAGAAGCTCTGGTGGATTGGCGCCCGCCAGGCAAAGATGACGGAAGCCCTGGTAGGTTGGCGCTGGGCAGGTGAAGATGATGGCAGGTTTGGTGTCCACCAGGCAAAGCCGATGGAAGCCCTGGGGCCGTGGCGACCCTGTAAAAGAGCTAAATTTTAAAGTGTGTAGTGTAAAATATGTTTTTACACTACACTTTGCACAATCAACCCACCGCCCAGGGCTGCCGGGGTTAGCCCCGGGTTATCAGCCTAGGCCTGGGGTGTACTGGAGAGAGGTACCCCTTAATTAGAGGGCTCTCCAGCTCCCCAGGTATCCCTGGCCTGGGCTGACTAGCGGTCAGGGGTAATGCTTGGCTGGGGGACCCGGTGATAGGGTTCACCTGGCTGTGGCATCATCCCCCCGCTAGAAATGTCCAGTGCTGAATATGGCAAATGCAGGGGACCCTGTATTAAACTGCATTTGTGTATTCCAATGAGCACACAATTGTGTGAATTAGCAGCTCCACCATTTTGTGAGTGACAGCAATCTAACTCTGTGAGAGTGCTGAATCTGCAGTTATCCACAGGGTGTAAGGGCATACCATATTGTGTTGTGCAAGGAACATGTTCATTAAGGCGCCAGCCTTAATAATTGGAATTTCATTTTTTTTTTTTAGTTTGAGTGGCAGAAATTCAGTAGGTTTTGTGAAATTTCAGATCATGTCTAAGAAACCTTAATGGGACATGTGAAACCGTAAGGTGTTTTGTCTATGGAATATATATATATATATATATAATATATATATATATATATATATATATATATTAGGGATGTACATCCCTAATATATATATATATATATATATATATATATATATATGCGCAATGGTCCGGCACTCCTTTCCTTTTGTAATCCAAGTCAACCACCTGGGTGCTCCCGTAACAATTAATGTAGAGATGCTGAGGAAAGTATTTAAGAACAAGTACAAAACCAAATGGGTCACTCCAGGACTTCTTACAAATAATCCTTTATGAATATGTCATGTTGCTAGATCTATATGTGTATATATATATATATATATATATATTTTATTATTTTTTTGTGGCTCTTTACTATGTACAATGCAGCATTGTATAGCACCGTGAATCAGCCTGTGGCGCTCTAGTTGTTATTGAACTACTAGCACCAGCATGCTGAAAGATGTAGTTCCACAATAGACATTGGTTGCTTATGTTCCATAAAGTGGCTTCTAATTTTTGTGTTTTTTATTAAGATTGTATTAAGCTGTTATTAATAAAGATTTTTTTTTAAATTTGGGCACTGAGAATATGTTTACTTTATTCAGTTATAATTGATTTATGTAATTGGTGGGGGTATCCATTTACTGTATACTGAATTTGAAATTTTCTGCTTCGATTATCTCAGTCATTTATTATCCAGATATCTACCACCCAGGTGCTCTGGATGAGCCCCAACACTTATTTAGCACCGGGCTAGTAACCCCTTAATAGCGGTAACAGTCAGGTGCTATCTGCCTGGTTACAGGTTATCAATAAAGTTGTGGATCCCACACTCCTGGCTTCCATATTTTAGGGGTAACCAGCCTAGGGCTCTGTGACATGTCATTAAATTAAGGAAAAATGGGAGCGCAGAATAGCAATATTTTTCATTCCTGTGGTCTTTGCATAATGGACAAAGAGTCCATGAGACCTCTCTACTCATTGCACTGAAAAATAAGTAAGAAATTACCACATCCACACATTAGATGAGTGTTACTTGAACAAAATACACACACTTTCCATTGCTCTCATTAAATAAAACTATATAAAAAATAATAATCTGGTCATTACTTGACTAGATGCAGCACTAAAGGTATGTTTAACTTACCCAATACCAAGAGGAAAATAATTATATTAATAACTAATAAGTTACAAAAAAGCCTGAATCCCCGCCCAAAGTAAAAAGTTAAAAATATGAAATTAGAGGACTAGAAAGCATTGTACATATTACACTGTATTATATACAAAATATATATACACTAAATATACATATATATAGCCGGCACTTGCACAGTCCAGTATACAAGGTGTGCTGGTGCCCGCCTTAATTACCTCTCCCAAAGGTAGAGGAACTGTAATATAATGCGATTTGTATGGCATTCATGGTGTCTAGTAAAGGATCACCTGCTGGACCCCGATTTCATATCGACGTTTCAGAACTTGAATGTCATTCTTTCATCAGGATACAATGTAATACAAAAAGACACATACCTTTATAGCATTACATGTGAACGCCGAGCAGCCACCGGAAGTGGAGCCTGCTCTGATGTCAGAGCATCTGTGTTAAAACCCATCATGATAGCAATTGAATAAATTGCTAAAATACGTAGTTAACTTACAGGATCTGATGAAAGTAAAATATACAATTTAGTAACAAAAACGTTAGTGAAAGATCACTCTATATACAGAGTAACAATATGAAAGAAATGTATCAAGCTTACTAAGAGACAATAAGCTCTGGAATACCAAAACAAAATAGTGGAACCAAACGGCCCCTATATCGGCATACTATAGATGTCAAAACCACATTACAATATCATCTGCCAAATGTCTATGCAGTAGGCCAAGATGTTTATCTAAACCGAACAGAGATAAAGGGCCAAATGTAATAGGGTTTGAGTTTTAGTAAAAATCCAACTCGCACCTTCTTGCATTTTTTGAAGGTGCGAGTTGGTGCCGGCATTCGCAAATGTAATAGCCTGTGAACTTTTGAGCTTGAGGCTACTACACTATGCAAAGATGTGCGAGTAATTCCCTATGTAAACTCACACCTTTTTATGCGACTAGCCTTAGGGGTGCTGGGGATAGCCCAGAGCTATCAGCCTAGGCCTGGGGTGCCCTGGAGAGGGGGGGTCCCCACCTTTCCAAGAATCCCCAGCCTGGGCTGGCTAGCAGTCAGGGGTAATGCTTTGGCCAGGGAACCCGGTGAAAGGGTTTCCCTAGCTGTGGCATTACCCCTCCACTAGAGAGTCCGGTGCAGGTTATGGAAATTACAGGGGACCCCTACTCGTTTTGTCCTCTGTATTTCCACAACCAGGGCGGGATCAGAAAAGCCCTGTGCTGGAACTTAAAATACAGGGGCCCCCTATGCATTTTGGCCCGTGTATTTTTAGAATCAGGACAGGCTTTAAATAGCCCGGTGCTGGTTCGTAAAATACAGGGCCCCCCTACACATTTTGGCCCCTGTATTTTAAAAACCTGCACACGCTGTACAGAGCCCGGGGATGGTTATGTTTCTAGGGAGAGGGTGCATGTCTTTTTTTTTTTTTTTTTTAGTAAAAAAGTATTTTTATATGTGCACACAGAAACATGTATCTCATGGATATGTGCATGTTTCTGAGTTACTCCAACCTACTCAGGATAAACTCACTATCCTGAAGCTGGTCTATTGTTTTGCCAATTTCTCAGGCAGTAATATGTGCGAGAGAAGCACTGGCAGTCTATTACATTGCCTGCGTTCTTTCTAGAGAATGGGAAAACATCTGGAAGCAAGATGCTTTTTTGTGAATTATAGTAAAGCCCAAAAATTGTGAGTTTTACTATAATCGCACCCTGTTACATTTGCGAGTGAGTAAACAATTGCGAGTTTAGCACTAAACTTGCATTTTTTACAAATTCGCAACCTATTATATTTGGCCCAAAGTGTCTAAATGGTAAATCCACTCTGATTCTAATTGCAGAAAGTAATTTAGATTTATCTCGTCTCCATAAGGAGGGAACATGATCTATAATCCTGTATTGTAATGTGTTAAGACTGTGCTTTGCTTCAGCGAAATGCTTATACATGCTTATAGTATACACATATCACATTTTCTCTTTCTTCAATTTTACATCCTCCTGGCCCTAGGCCAATTTTCCTGTGTGACTGGATCATACAGCTCAACAAGAACCTCTGCAATCGGCTGGACCAATTTACAGTATGTAGCACCTATCCTTGTGTATCAACACCTATTTCCCTATAGATTGTAAGCCTGTGAGCAGGGCCCTCTTACCTTTATGTCTGTCTCTTACCCCAGTTTTCTTCTATTAATGTTGTTTCAAATTGTAAATTGCAATGGAATATGCTGTGCTATAAAGACTGTTAATAAATAAATAATAAATAAATATTAATAAATAATAAATGCCAGGCAACTGGCTGTCCACTTGTGCCTTTGTTCAAAGCACTAATTGGGTCAAAACAATAGTATAAACTATAGTATATATAGGCGCAGGTGCATGAAAGTAACAATACCAGTCAAATACAGTACATAAATAAATAACTCAAAGTTTCAAGATAGGGCATCAGTCTTTTATGGAACTATTTGTCCAAAGTGTCCAAAAAACCTAAAAAACTTAAACAACAAGATGCATCCCAATGATGCAGTACAGTCTGATAAGTAACAAACTTACAATCAAAATTTTACAAAATTGCATATCTCGATCAAAAGATACCGGAAGCCAGGTAAATTGGTGTAACAATCGGTTCCTCCTCCTGCCACGGTGAGATGTACTGAAAGCAGTAGCAGCTCGTGGATGCAGCTCACTGATGCATTTCATCTTGGATAGGAATTTCTCAAAGAGAAATAGGATGTGTGGGTCTATCCACCCAGTGCCTCTTAAATAGGGCCTTCAATTACAGAGAAAAATATATAAAGGAGAAGGAACCAAGGGGGTCATTTAGACCCGCTTGTGAGCGGCAGGACGCTCGCAAGCGGGTCGATGTTCCCCACTGCGCATGCGCACGACGGAGGGAGCTCCGTCGTGCGCATGCGCGAGACCCGGTGAGCGACGGGCTCACCATCACTCCGGGTCTCGCACCAAAGGGGGCGTGCTGTCGATGTTGATTGACAGCACGCCCCCTTTGGTGGGCGTGCCGGGGGCGTGCCTGCCAGACGGAGGCGTTCCCATGGGAGCGCCTACCGTCTCAAGCCGGCCCCACTGACATCACTAGTGATGTCAGTGGGAGTGATTTTGGCTCTGATAGAGCCAAAATCACTCCAGGGCTTGCAGCAGTGAGACCCTACCGCAGGGTCTCCATCGCAAGCCCGATGGTCGCGATGGTCAAGACCATCGCGACCATCATCATGGACGCTCGCTATAGCTGTGGGTGGTAACCCACAGCTATGCGAGCGTCCATGAGGACGCTCCAAGAAAAGGTAGGAGGGCCCTGATTCAGAGCGAGCGCTCTGGTCAGAGCGTTCAGCTCTGAATCAGGCCCCAAGTGCGCAAAAAGAACAAGCAGCTGGTGCAGTTAGTATTCAGAAGAGATGCCCTTCACCCTCAAATTTGTATCCACATGTAAACAAATGAATACCACAATTCCAGCACTATGGTTTACAACAATACTTATATCCAGCTGTTTGATGGGAACTGCATCTTGCAGAAATCATCAGTTGGAGAAATGATTCAAAGGGTTATCCTTTTCTTGGTGAAAATGTGGAAGATGATAATCTGTAGCTTTTTACAGCCAAGGAGCAGCCCTAGCATGTGCTGTAAGTAGATGATCGAGGTAGGGATGTGCAAAGCATTCACCCCCCAATAGATGGAGGTGAAGGAGCGGAATTAAAGTCAGATGGCTACTGATGTATTCTGCTGTCCGGGCGCTCTGGCAGGGTCCATCTGGCAGGGGTGCAGGCTGCTGGCGGTTAGCGCGGTGTGCAGGCAGGTCCCTGAGAAGCAGAGAGAGACCCAGGGCTGCTTCTTAGGGACCTGCCTGCACACCGTGCTAACCGCCAGCAGCCTGCACCCCTGCCAGATGGACCCTGCCAGAGCGCCCGGACAGCAGAATACATCAGTAGCCATCTGACTTTAATTCCGCTCCTTCACCTCCATCTATTGGGGGGTGAATGCTTTGCACATCCCTACCTCGATCATCTACTTACAGCACATGCTAGGGCTGCTCCTTGGCTGTAAAAAGCTACAGATTATCATCTTCCACATTTTCACCAAGAAAAGGATAACCCTTTGAATCATTTCTCCAACTGATGATTTCTGCAAGATGCAGTTCCCATCAAACAGCTGGATATAAGTATTGTTGTAAACCATAGCGCTGGAATTGTGGTATTCATTTGTTTACATGAGGGCCTTCAATGAACCCAATGAGATCACATGATACAAAAACTTCATATGCTTTCACACAATACTAAGTTCTTTTTTACATGTTAAAACATATTATTGGCTACATGGATGGTGTAATGGTTAGCATTACTGAGGTCCAGGGTTTGATTCCCCCCACAACCCTAACTGTGTGGTGTTTGTATAGTCTCCCTTGCTTGCTGATTCCCCAAACAGCCCTGTGTGGTGTTTGTGTAATCTCTCTTGCTTGCTGATTCCCCCCACAGCCCTAACTGTGTGGTGTTTGTATAGTCTCCCTTGCTTGCTGATTCCCCCCACAGCCCTGTGTGGTGTTTGTGTAGTCTCTCTTGCTTGCTGAATCCCCCCACAGCCCTAACTGTGTGGTGTTTGTATAGTCTCCCTGTGCTTGCGTGGGTTTCCTCCAGGCACACCAGTTTCCTCCCACACTCCAAAAAAATACTGACAGTTTAATTGGCTACTGACATAAATGAATCTGAGTGTGTGCCTGTACATGTGGTAGGGAATATAGATTGTAAACTCCATTGGGGCATGTACTGATGGGAATGGTCAAGTGCTGCGGAATATGTACACTCTATATAAATACCTGGTATGCAGACATCAATAAACAACATAGCAATAATATTTTATAGAATATCTACAATGTTCTATTATGTTTAAATTAGGGGTGTGCACCGGCCACTTTACGTGTTTTGTGTTTTGGTTTTGGATCTGGATCTTTCTTCGTGTTTTGGATCTGGATTGGTTTTGCCAAAACCACCCTTCCGTGTTTTGGGTTCTGGGTTTTGTGTTTTGGATCTGTATTTTTTTTAAAAAAAGCATAAAAACAGCTAAAATCACAGAATTTGTAGGTTTTTCTGCTCCTATGCTATTATTAACCTCAATAACCTTAATTTCCACTCATTTCCAGTCTATTCTGAATACCTCACACCTCACAATAGTGTTTTCATGTCCAAAAGGTTGCACCGAGGTAGCTGGATGACTATGCTAAGCGACACGAGTGGGCGGCACAAACACGTGACCCATCTAGGCGTGAAACTGCAGTGGCAGACAGGATGGCATTGAAAAACTAGGCCCCAAACTGTACATAATGCAAAGAAAAAAAAGAGGTGCAAGATGGAATTGTCCTTGGGCCCTCCCACCCACCCTTATGTTGTATAAACAGGACATGCACACTTTAACAAACCAATCATTTCAGCGCCAGGGTCTGCCACACAACTGTGGCTGAAATGATTGGTTCGTTTGGGCCCCCACAAAACAAGCTGGCAATTTATCTGTCCCTGCACAAACTGGCTCTACGGAGGCAAGATGTCATCCTCATCCTCCTCATCCACCGATTCCTCACCCTCTTCAGTGTGTACATCCTCATCCTCACAGAGTATTAATTCGTCCCTGCTGGAACCACAGGTCCCTCTGTACGTTCTGGAGGCTGGTCTCCCTGGAAGAGTTGATAATTCATTTTATGAACATCATCTCCACATTCTGTGGAAGCAACCTCCTACGCCTTTCGCTGACAAGGTTCCCGGCTGCACTAAACACTCTTTCGGAGTACACACTGGAGGGGGGGCAACTCAGGTAAAATAGAGCCAGTTTGTACAGGGACCTCCAAATTGCTTCTTTTTCCTGCCAGTACAGGTACGGACTGTCTGACATGCCTACTTGGATGCTGTCACCGATGTAATCCTTTAACAGACAGACGCACGCTTGTCACTGCTGCTTTGAGGATTCAAGTGCGGCTACAGCCCACACAATTCACAAAGACAGAAAAAAAAAAAGAATATTTTTATTGTTTGTGGAGCACACTTTGAGGGTTACACCACCCTTTAACAGACAGACGCACGCTTGTCGCTGCTGCTTTGAGGATGCAAGTGCGGCTACAGCCCACACAATTCACAAAGACAGAAAAAAGAAGAAGAATATTTTTATTGTTTGTGTAGCACACTATGAGGGTGTCACCACCCTTTAACAGACAGACGCACGCTTGTCGCTGCTGCTTTAAGGATGCAGGTGCGGCTACAGCCCACACATTTCACAAAGACCGAAAAAAAAAGAACAATATTTTAATTGTTTGTGTAGCACACTTTGAGGGTGTCACCACCCTTTAACAGACAGACGCACGCTTGTCGCTGCTGCTTTAAGGATGCAGGTGCGGCTACAGCCCACACAATTCACAAAGACAGAAAAAAGAAGAATATTTTTATTGTTTGTGTAGCACACTTTGAGGGTGTCACCACCCTTTAACAGACAGACGCACGCTTGTCGCTGCTGCTTTGAGGATGCAAGTGCGGCTACATCGCACACAAGTCACAAACACATTAAAAAAATAGTTTTTTATTTTTTGGAGCACTTTGAGAGTTACACCACCCTTTAACAGACAGACGCACGCTTGTCGCTGCTGCTTTAAGGATGCAGGTGCGGCTACAGCCCACACATTTCACAAAGACCAAAAAAAAAAGAACAATATTTTAATTGTTTGTGTAGAACACTTTGAGGTGTCACCACCCTTTAACAGACAGACGCACGCTTGTCGCTGCTGCTTTAAGGATGCAGGTGCGGCTACAGCCCACACAATTCACATAGACAGAAAAAAGAAGAAGAATATTTTTATTGTTTGTGTAGCACACTTTGAGGGTGTCACCACCCTTTAACAGACAGACGCACGCTTGTCGCTGCTGCTTTAAGAATGCAGGTGCGGCTACAGCCCACACATTTCACAAAGACCGAAAAAAAAAGAACAATATTTTAATTGTTTGTGTAGCACACTGTGAGGGTGTCACCACCCTTTAACAGACAGACGCACGCTTGTCGCTGCTGCTTTAAGGATGCAGGTGCGGCTACAGCCCACACAATTCACAAAGACAGAAAAAAAAAGAACAATATTTTAATTGTTTGTGTAGCACACTTTGAGGGTGTCACCACCCTTTAACAGACAGACGCACGCTTGTCGCTGCTGCTTTGAGGATGCAGGTGGAATCTAGACGGGATTTGGAACTGAGGACACACTACCTCCATCAATTGTCTAAATCCCACTGCACTAATGTCGGATACCGGACGCACGTCTAACACCAACATAGCAGTCAAGGCTTCAGTTATACGTTTTGCTTAAGGATGACTGCTGTCGTACTTCATCCTCATCGCTAGGGACTGTTGGAGGGTCAATTGTTTAGTAAAAGTAGTGATGTTCCTACTTCTTCTCTGGGATGATGAACAACTCCCAGCAGCAGCAACAGCACTAGGAGGAAGTGGTTCTTGATCTTTCCCTATTTTATTTTTATCGGAGAAAGTTTGGTCCTCCATTTATGTTATATTGATATATATACGTGCGGCTAAAGCGCACACAAACACAGAAAATATTTTTTTATTTTTGCTGGAGAGTAGTGCACTTTGTGGGTTACACCACCCTTTAAGAAATGAGCCAGCCGGCTCTTTACTTATGGGACACAGGCGCACGCTTGGCGCTGCTCCTTTGTTGATGCACGTGCAGCCACAGTGCACACAAGTCACAAACACAGAAAATATATATTTTTTTGGTTTGGAGTGTACTTTGGGGGTTACAGAACCCTTTAACGGTCAAGCCAGCCGGCCCTTTACTTATGACACAGGCGCACGCTTGGCACTACTTTGTTGATGCACGTGCGGCTACTGCGCACACAATTCACAAACACAGAAAATAATTTTTTTTTTGGTTTGGACTGGAGTGTACTTTCGGGGGTTACAGCACCCTTTAACGGTCTAGCCAGCCGGCCCTTTACTTATGACACAGGCGCACGCTTGGCACTACTTTGTTGATGCACGTGCGGCTACTGCGCACACAATTCACAAACACAGAAAATAATTTTTTTTTGGTTTGGACTGGAGTGTACTGTGGGGGTTACAGCACCCTTTAACGGTCAAGCCAGCCGGCCCTTTACTTATGACACAGGCGCACGCTTGGCACTACTTTGTTGATGCACGTGCGGCTACTGCGCACACAATTCACAAACACAGAAAATAATTTTTTTTTTGGTTTGGACTGGACTGTACTTTCGGGGGTTACAGCACCCTTTAACGGTCAAGCCAGCTGGCCCTTTACTTATGACACAGGCGCACACTTGGCACTACTTTGTTGATGCACGTGCGGCTACTGCGCACACAATTCACAAACACAGAAAATAATTTTTTTTTTGGTTTGGACTGGAGTGTACTTTGGGGGTTACAGCACCCTTTAACGGTCAAGCCAGCCGGCCCTTTACTTATGACACAGGCGCACGCTTGCCACTACTTTGTTGATGCACGTGCGGCTACTGCGCACACAATTCACAAACACAGAAAATAATTTTTTTTTTGGTTTGGACTGGAGTGTACTTTCGGGGGTTACAGCACCCTTTAACGGTCAAGCCAGCCGGCCCTTTACTTATGACACAGGCGCACACTTGGCACTACTTTGTTGATGCACGTGCGGCTACTGCGCACACAATTCACAAACACAGAATATTTTTTTTTTTTTGGTTTGGACTGGAGTGTACTTTGGGGGTTACAGCACCCTTTAACGGTCAAGCCAGCCGGCCCTTTACTTATGACACAGGCGCACGCTTGGCACTACTTTGTTGATGCACATGCGGCTACTGCGCACACAATTCACAAACACAGAAAATATATTATTTTTTTAGCACTTGGGGGGAGCACCCCTGATGGACAGAGCACCCCCTGGACAACACTACAGCACCCCTTTAGGACTGGGACACTGCACAGGACTTTGGAGTGGACACAGCCCCTATGGAGAACTGACTGCACAACACAGTCCAGCCAGCCCCTATGGACTTTGAAGTAGTGGACACAGCCCCTATTAACAACAGCAGCACAGCACAACACAGCCAGCCCCTATGGACTTTGAAGTAGTGGACAACAGCAGCACTACACTACACTACACTACACAGCCCTAACTCCCACCCTCCCTCTTCACTGTCCACAGCCGAGTGAGAAAATGGCGCCGACGCGGGTACCTTATATAGGATCCAAAACCCGCGAGACTCGGAAGGCGGGATGATGACGTTTTGCCTCGATTTCAGATCCGAGTCAGGCGGGAAAAGTCGAGCCTGATTCGGATCGGACTCGGATCGGGGGGGCTCGGGAGGGTTCGGATTTCAGAAATCCGAACCCGCTCACCCCTAGTTTAAATATGCAGCCCTCTTCTCAAGCGCCAGTATATAGGAACAGGAATATTACATCATCTTTTCCCCTAGTAATAGGGAATTACTAAATCAATTATAGGTGAGAAACACACCTAAAATGGCACACATATCATATTAAATAAACTCCAGGTGCCATAGATCCCTTTTCGGGATATCCGGGACTATAATCCAAAATTAAACTGAACTCATTATGCCCAGATGGGCTCACATTCATGTCCTCTATGTTGAATACGGGAATTCCTGGGTATCTCATGTCAGGCGAAATTCTGTGAGCTCTCCCACATACTCAGTCCGATCAAAGATGGCCAACATCACCTGAAAATACATAAACAAAAAAAAAAATGTGGCGTGACATCTTGCCGTATTATCAATATCTAGTGAATTAGTGGTTTAAAAAACGTTATTATATAATATATCACTACTTCTTATGTATTAATGGAGCTGCCTTAATATTATATTCGCCCTGGAGCAATATTTAAAAATTAACTACATTATGCTACACTTCATCTATACCTAGATGTGCGCTGACTGCCGAGTTTTGCTTTTGGTTTTGATTTATCTTCATGTTTTGGTTTTAGATTTTTTTTTTTTATAAAAAAAAACATCCAAAATCAGGTCATTTGGACCTGTTTACATGCGATCCAAAACTCGAGTCCGGTTTTAAAACCGAGTTCCGAGCTGACCACAAAACCGAGTCGGGACTTGGCTCGACTCGGAACGCCAAAATGATTCTGAACTCAGACTCAGTTCGACTCGGAGCCCCTAAATTCTGTTACTGTTGGTTCTCTGGGAACCAGACCCAAACATCTCTTCTTTGAAACACCACTAGTACGGCCATCGATATACATATAGTTTAATTTTTTTTTTTAATCCCTTCTTATAAGTATACCTTATGTGAAATATTGTGCTTTTGCCATTGTGTTTTCAGGTAAAAAAAAAAACCCTCTTTTCACTGATTTTAGTTTCTGGAAGTGAAATATTATCCTTATCTATGTCACATTTTCATTTTGAAGTGATGAGGGGGAGTTTAATTGCTTTATGAACAGTGATAGAACTTCTGATATTTAACAGCCCACGAAATAATAACAAGATTTAATGACACACTTAAATGTAAAGTACTGCTGGTCGGGTTTAAGACCACAAATCCACTTAATCTCTTAAAAGTTCACTCTTAATCTCTGAAATGTTCTCTGCAGCATGTAACGCGGCTGCGATTATTGAAATCTGGAAAATAGATATCCCATCTTCAAAGTCTGAGACATTAACTTGCAGCTCACAAATCAATGCCAACAAGTTGAATTTATTCTGGAGAATAACACTGCACTGAGTATAAAATATCTATTTCTCAAAATTCAGCTTCAGTTCAAATTTAGCCATAGAAATTGATTTTTTTTTTAAAATGCATCTGTGTTGCAAGGGAATAGTTAATGAGTTTCTAAACATATAAAAGTCTATCAAGTTGATCCCCAACTCTGTTGACCTAGGGCACAGGAAACAACGACTTTATTAGAAGGAGTTACAAGCTGACTTCATGCTCCGTATACAGTACCTCAACATATTCATTCATCTGTGGAACTTGTCAACAATGAGTGATGTAGTGTAAGTCGACAGGGCTTGTTTGTGATCATGCGCGGCAGGGGCGTTTCTAGAGAGGAAGGGGCCCGTGTACAGTCTCCGACACGGGCCCCCTCCTCTCCGCCCAGTGGCCGGCAGCGCACTGAGCTGTGCGTGGCCAGCGCCGGAGTTATGGACTCTGGGCACTAGAGTGTGCACAGAGTCTATAGTGTATGCACAGATCACTGGGAAAATGGCCGCCACGGCCATTTTCCCTGTACTGCGCATGCGCACACGACGGGAAAATGGCCGCCACGGCCATTTTCCAGTCATTTTACAGCGCCGGACGCCAGCACCGACGTGGGACTCCAGAGAGGTAAGTAATATTATGGGTGCAGGGTGTGTGGTGCGGGGACCCCGTGGACCCAGGGGCCCGTGTTCCCCACAAACCCTGCACCCATTATAGATACGCCCCTGATGCGCAGGTATAAAGATGAGGTGTGGGAAGAAGTGTGGTTCGGGATATTACTCAGTAGGTTTTGCGAAATATGTACCTGTGCAATCCGGTGTCATAAGATAAAGGGTCCTATTCATCATCGGAGGCCGTATGGCCCTCGATGATTAATTAATGGTCTCGCTGCGGGGGAAACTTGACACCGGAACAATTCAACATTGCTCCGGTGCGGGGACAGCTGCTCCGAAAAGTAGCTGTCCCCTTGGTTAGTATCGCAGCTACAGAAGTGGCTGCGTTATTTACCTCCACCCCGTCGGCCCGGCTACGCATGCGTGACCCAAGATCACGCATACGCAAAGCCGCCGGGGAGGTAGGGAGGAGGTGGCAGAGGGATCCGCTCAGATCCCTCTTTGCATCCCCGGAATTCCTTCCCATAGGAAGGAACGGAGATCCGTGAACAAATGCCGTCTGAAGGTGGCGCTTGTTCTCGCAGGCAAACTCTGAAAAGTTTCAGTTTTCAGAGTTTGCTGAATATCAGGTGCTCCTGATATTTCCGCATGGTTACCAGGCCATTTATCGATGATGAATAGGCCCAAAAATCTTTTGGCATTCAACAACATGTAAAGGGGACGTTCCGATGGCAGCGGCACTCACCACCGTCTTCAGGACACAATTGTGATGTAGGTTGGAAACCCAGCTAAAATGTTGCAAATGCAATTCAATGAATATAATGAACATCATCACCAGTGGGTCTGGGGCTGCAGAATTCTCGAATGGCTGCTTCCGAGAAGGTGGGTAATTTACCCATCATGGATTGTTTCAGATACTGTAAATTAAAAAAAAAAATTGTCCAAGAACAGTTTATTTACATACAGATGTCTCCTTCCTCATCTAGCCTCAATACGCCATGCAGCGCAACTCTCCTGGCGTGAGTGAGCCGCCAGGTCCCATGCAACTCTGCTAGCGTCAGGCGTCTTTTTTTGTCAAAAATACATCTAAGTCGCAATGTGATGTCACTGTGTGCGACTGAGACTGTCAACAGAACTTGGTGTGAAAAAAATCTGCGGCCGTTGCATCGTATCACTTTGCATGCTGAATGAGATACTCAGGTGCACACAGATATACAAGTGTCACATATCAAATTAATCAGCATAGACTCCTGGTGCATCCTAGTCACATTGTCACATTGTGACTTAGATGCATTTTCGGCTAAAAAAGATGCAAAAAAAATGCCGGTGCTAGCAGAGTGTCATGGGACCATGCACGCCAAGAGGGGCTGTTTGGCGCAACTGCAGCAAAGACGAGTAAGGACATTTTATATTTACACACAAATTTTGCTCTCTACCATTTCAACCAGTCAGTATTAAGCTTTCATCTATTTAGTGAAGGTTAGATAATGAAAGCAGGTGTTTTATTGGCTTACTAAGGCTTAAAGGTGTGGTTCTCAACTCCAGTTCTCAAGCACGACCAACAGGTTATGTTTTCTGAATTTCTTTATTTTGCACGTGTCAGTTGATCTACTTTGCTGGCTCAGTAATTATCCCACCGATTCCTACAGGCAAAAATCCTGAAAACATGACAGGTTGGGTGTAATTGAGGATTGTAGTTGAGGACCACTGGCTTAGAGCAAGCACATTTTGTACCACATTGCAATGTTAACATGTGGACTTTGGACCTGAGTCAGCCGCTCATTGCAGATGATGTTCACTAATGTGCGCATGCGTGTAGTTCAAAGTGCGCTTGTGCAAACTAGTACAAGCGATCGGAATGTGCTCGCTGCAAAGACAGCCCAGTGGAATGAATGACAGTAGAGGCCATTTGTAGGTGGTAACAGGGGCAGGGCAGTAGTAAAGGGGGAGTGTAGTTGCGGACGCAGGCGTGCCAGAGTATTTGCACGCCGTTTATGGGGTGTGTATATTTAACAGGCAGTGTCATAGTACACATCACCTGGTTGAATTATACACTGAAGTGCTCGCAGTGCTTGCGGTAGGGTACAGTCAACCACAAGTGCTGCGGTCAGATCCGATGGAACCCGATGTACCGATGGTTGTATATACTTCCTGGAGATGATGTATGCTAGTGGGCGGCTAGAGACAGGCTGGTGGGCATCTATAAGCACAAAGTGATCACTTGCCAAGACATAGTGGGCATGCAAAATTTAAATACGCTGGGAGCGAGCGGCCGCATCTACCGAACAGGTCTGAATCAGGTCCATTGTTCTGTTCAACTGCTATCAGCATTGACTGGACGTGCAAAACACAAAAGGGAAAAAGTTACTGGCCCAAATCCAGATGTCCACAGGCTCTCCTGAGTTTATAAATGTACGGATGTTTTTGGTGCCAGCAAGAGGCAAAGTATTTGCTGCAAATGCTCCGGCCTGAGAAGAAGTATCCTGGTACAATGTTGATGATCTGTTCCCTGTAAAATAAAATTTTACATTTGAGCAGTTTTTAAAGCCAAGGTAGTATTGGTGATTGGTCTCTGGAACAGATGGTAACACAATCTGCTGCTGGACAGCCTCCTAGTGCCATCTGAAATCGATGAATCGAGTGGTTCTTTTTCTTGGTAAAGACTTCCCACCCTGAATATAATTACCCATTAGTAATTGGCTCCTGAAGCATTTCATGGCAATTTAAAAACAAGTTGTGCTCTTTACATGGTGTTAATTTAGTTGATATCTACCAATATATTCAGCCGCCTCTACCTCTGTATCAGGTGCTATGTGTTACAAATGAGAGGAATGGGGATTTAAGGTTCTTTTAAAAAAAAATGACCCCACTGAATCTTAGCCATCATTTTCTTGACTAGAACAGGGATGAAGCTAGATCTTCTGTCACCCGCAGCAAAGACTTAGCTCACATCCTCCCCTCGCCAGTATAGTAATAGTCACACTCAGATTGTTTGAATACAGACATCAAAATTGTAAAGACTAAAATGTGTGTAGGGTTAGGGGAAAATGCATTACTTTAAAATGGTCAGCGCTTGCTGCATTTATTCTGTGGTTCTTTTGTGTCTTAATGGATGATGCAAGTTTCACTGTCTCATGACTCAAATGTAAGTATTGCTGCCTGTAATACAGTAAATCATCCACCAGAGAGCATCACAGTTACTGCTATACAATAGACTGCCAAATAATAGAGCATCAGTGACCACCATATAATACAGAGAGCATCAGTGACCACCATAAAATACAGAGTATGCTTCATCACCACATAATACAAAGAGCATCAGTGACCCACATATAATATAGAATGCATTAGTGACCACCATATAATACAGAGAGCATCAGTGACAATCATATTGAATGGAGAGCATCAGTGACTACCATATAATACAGAGAGCATTAGTGACCAACATAATATGGAGAGCATCAGTGACTACCATGTAATACAGAAAGCATTAGTGACCAACATAATATGGAGAGCATCAGTGACTGCCATATAAAACAGAAAGCATCATTTACCCCCATAAAATACAGACTATTTGATCACAACACAGAGTGCCTCAGTGACCGCCACTCATATCTATGCAAATATATGATTAAGCCACCATCCATGCCATGGCGTCTCTATTTTGGTGGTCCTACGCTACATGATTATAGCACACACTATGGGTTACACATTTATGCATTTTATTATGCAACATGATAATAGCACAATATTTTTATATTTGTAAATTAAGAGCTAACCCACCCCTTCTGGTGCCCCCTTCCTTCCATTACCCAAGGCACATGCTCTGTCTGCCCCTACTAGCAGTGCCCCTGGACTGGAAGTGTTAGGCATCAACTTTTCAAGGCTATTAACTTACAAATTCTTATTGGAGATCTTCAAAAAACAAAGTTGACATCAGCAATTGTTTTGCCAGTATTCTAAACATGTATATGTTGTTGATGTAGAGTTTAAGAGGTAAATTTTGATTATATATATTTCCATATATTAAGTCAAAATCGAATAAAAAATATTTTTTACCAAATTCAGAAATATATTCTTTTAGTTTGTATTTTTTAATCTTATGTTCAGATGGGTCCACATACATCTAGCCTACTGGAGCATTAAACAGCCCTTCTAGTTTCGCCATGCCGTGGCATGACTCAGTTGTGCCGAGAGTCTTTTCATGCATCTTTTTAGCTTCAAATGTGTCTTATTCGCACAACGATACTGTAGCATTTCGCATGCAGATACACCCGCACTGGCTCACAGAACATAGGCACTCTGCATATCATTTTAATCAGCAGAAGCTGCTTGTGCTATCTGAGCTCCCGCATTATGTGTTGTGCGACTTGTAGCGCACGAAGGATAGATGTATGAGGGCACATCTGTATGTTGCTAAAACATCAAGGGGGTGATTTATTGAATCTCTTAAAGAGGACAACTGGAAAAGTTACTGATGCATTCTATAAAATTATATGTACAGTAGATCTGATTAGTTACTATTGGTAACTCCTTCCCTTGTCTTCTTTTGAAGGTTTGATACATATCCCCCTGAATAGTCAGAAGTGCTATAAAAAGATCTTCAAAATGGCCAGAGAAGATAAATATAATAAGAGGTGCATCTTTATACCTAGCATTTATTATTATCCTTTATTTATATGGTGCCACAAGGGGTCCACAGCACCTTACAAAGTATATAGACAGAAATAGAATGAAGAACACAAGAAAAAAAGTGACTTACAGAACAGAACATAACATGACATGGTATAAACATTGCTGCGTCATCAGTCATAATACTCAACAGGCATACTAGGCAACAGGGCTGCAGAACCCAAGGGATAGCCATTGTAGGCAGTGGGAATGAGATGATGGCATTAATGATGGAAGGAAAAGCACATGAGGAAGAGGGCCCTGCTCGTGAGAGCTTACAGTCTATAGGGAGGGGCAGACAGATAGGGGTGACACAGAAGGGGGATAAAACGAGTAAGGAGCATTGAGCTGTAGGTTAGGATGAGAGCTGGAAAGCTTTGATGAAGCTGTGGCTCTTATGAGCCCATTTGAAGTATTGTAGAGAGGTGGAGAGTATGATAGGGAGGGGGAGAGAGTTACAAATGTAGACAGCAGGACAGGCAAAATCGGGAGTGGGAGGAAGTAATCAGTTGGGAGGAGAGGAGAGATTTGTTTGTGGAGTGAAGTAGGTGGGTGGGAGTAAAGATAGATAAGGTCTAAGATGCAAATAGAAGAGGATTAGGTGAGTGATTTGTAATAACTGTGAGATGTTTGAATTGGGTTCTAAAGGGGAGCCAGTGAAGGGCTTGTAGGAGAGGGGAAACCGATGCAGTACAATATGTTTGGAGAGGAAGATGAGCCGGGCAGTAGCACTGAAAACAGATTAGAGTTGAGAGATATAAGAGGCAGGAAGGCCCAAAAGGAGGAGGTTACAGTAGTCCAATCTGGAGATAACCAGTGAGTGGATAAGGGTCTTAGTTGCCTCCAGGGTGAGAAAGGGTCTGATGGAGTTTGAAGGAAAGGGAGGAGTCAAGGATAACTCCAAGACAGCACACTTGCGGGCTAGAGGAGATGGTGGTGCAGTCAATAGATAATGAAATTGTGGGTAGTGATGTTATTCAGGTTATAAGATACTTCCTCCAGTGTTCCTGTGGCCACAGCCTCACTGACATTTAGAAACATTTCACTAGGTTTACTGAATGTTGCATTTTCCAGCCTGAAGAAACACAACAGCCATAAGGTGTCATGAGTTATTTCATTTATATAAAGCTTTCAACGTGAGCGATTCAGCTCTTAAAACACAGCAATATTTGTTTTCACAGATGAAGCTCCATAAATTGGAGTAAAATTAAGACCTACATACAAAGTGTACCATGAAAAACCCAAACATTAATAATTGATTCTGAGTTATGGACACATTTTATGGTCATTTTCAAGAAGACCAACTGTTTAAATGTTCATGGACAATTGTTCTGCCCTCAGTAACTATTGCCCCAACTGTACTACAAATTCTGTATGACAGTATGCTACTATATTATAGTAATGTCTCATGTGTGATTAGTAATGTCGGAAAATATGTCCCTTGCTAGGTTTCATGTTCACATAACTGTTGAGTTCAGAGAGTCCTTGATCATCTCCAGCCTTCTGCATCTCTCTTACAAGAGAGGACCCGCAGTGCAAATTTATAAGAACATAAACTCTTTATAAAGTTTTTTTCTCTTGCCACTCCAAATGGAATTTGAACACATTACGAAAAAAGTAGGGTTGTTATGGTACTGGGAGGTGTCGAGAGATAATCACACCATGGTAAGGCTGGGAATAATGAGTCTATATATACCTCCCTTGTATAATGCTTTTTAGTGGTTTTATTGAGCTCTGTGGAAGAGGCTAGACAAATAAAACTTTGTTGGTTGGTCTTGCAAGTTTGAGCTTAATCAAATCACCAAATTATCGTGTTTCCACAAATTTTTTAGTTATTTTAATTTATTATGTCTATTGCTAACTTAAACATATTAACAATGCGTTTTTGTGTGTTTGTTAAATGTCTTGTCATTTTTTTTTACATTTGAGCTACACTGTGTTAGAAGTATTGGAGATGACAAAGGGAACTGATAGTAAAAACAAATATGTTTTCTGGTGCATCGGCCAAAAGACAGATCCTGTGAATTGCTCATTGTCATCTGTCTTAATTCTCCACTTACATTGTGGGGAAATTAATCAAATCTTCAATAAAGATAAAGTAGAGAACTTGCCCATAGCAACCAATTGTCATGCTCCGGACACTTAAAACCACCTTTTCACCTCTCCGGTGCCTGTCCAGGCTAGCGCTGAGGTCTGCTCAAGCTGTGCATCACTCCTGGATAGCACAGAGGTCCACTTAGGGTGCACATCGCTCCCCGCTCGTGTCTGTTCAGTTCCTGTCACTGAGCATGGAGATGGCTCTCTGCTGTCATTTGCTTATATTGTGTCTCCCCAGCATGATGGTATACAAACTGCACACCAGAGTTCCCTCCAGAACAACAGTATGGGTGCAGTCCTGTTGGACTCTGTCACCTAACACTCCTCCACCACTCAGAGTGCAGCTCCCAGACCAGCTGATTACAGCATCCAATCCCTGGGGATCCTCCCCTATATATACCATTCCGTGATTGTCCTCTGTGCCAGTACAACGTTGTTTCTTGCTGAGTTGCAGCTCAGTACTGAGCTCCCATGTACACTGTATCTGAATGGTCCCAGTCCATTATATACAGTTAGATCTGGTAAACAAGTCTCCTATACCATCTTTTACACCAGTCTGGTTTTACCACTGAGACTTGTTCTTACAGCAATCATCGGTACCAGCTGATACCTCCAACCATTGTTCTCCTCCGATGCTTCCAACATTGGACTCTTATCAATTAAGTTCCTCAATTCATCAACATTGGTCCCAACTGATCAAATTCAACAATTCATCAACATCGGTCCCAACCTATCAAGTTCATCAATTCATCAACATGGGACTCTTCTCAATTAAGTTCTTCAATCAACCGATCAAGTTTATTAATTCTCCAACATCAGATTCAATTCAATCAAGTTCTTTAAATCATCAACATCTGTCTCAAACCGATTCAGCTCTCAATCCAGCATCATCAGTCCCAATCCGATTCTGCTCATTCATTCATTATGTTGAGTCTCCCATATCCAAATATTCAGAAATTCTGATTTTTTTTAGCATGACTGAGATAGTGAAACTTTTGCTTTTTGATAGTTCAATGTACACAAAGTTATTAAACATATTGTATAAATTATATTCAGGCTTTGTGTATAAGGTATATATGAAACATAAATTAATTTCATGTATGTACACAAACTTTGTTTGAGCCACAAAAGTATTGAAAATATTGTTTAAAATTACCTGCAGGCTGTGTGTATTAGTTAAAAAATTATGCGAAGAAGCAAAAAGACAAAAAGGTCTTACTGGTGCACTCTTGAGACAGTTTGAATAGGACAAATGAAAAAAATATTAAATAAAGATAATACTTAACTTTTACTAATTAATTTTAAAAAAGAGAAAACAGAGAGTATATTGATGGATACACAACTAAGTGCCTGAAATCTCAGAAATAAACATATTTAATAACATAGTACATCAATGAATTATACATATGAGAACAGTCTTGGCGAAAATATGGTAACCAATTCCTAGTTTGTTATAATAACCAATAAATAAATCATAAATTGATAGGAAAATTGGGATAAAAACCCACCTTCTTCAATTACCAAATGTGTGAGCAAAATTGTTACTCGACCAAATGTTGGTTTAAACACATCAAAAAGAGATATAGACACATATCACAGAAATCAATCTTAATGTATATAAAATGTGAGAGCATCAAGGATCATTAAAAATCTATCTTGTCATTTATCTACACTCTGACAAGTGATAATGCTCACTTTAAACAAGGTACTTAATAGGAGAATCTGAGTCAGTACCCAAGAGTATATATAAAACAAAAGAATCCATATATCTACATATTAGTGATCTAAAGGTAGTTCATGTAGTAATCATGACAGTAACCCAATTGTAGGACTCAGTAACCCAAAATAAATAGTAGATAATTAGAGTTGATACTCCAATACAATCATTCCATGTGAGAATTCATTAGTGAACACAACTGTAAATAAAGTGCAAGGTGCTTATAATAATCAATATCCCATAGTTAATGCTTATAGACCACAAATAATAAATTGATTCACAAGAATACATTTATAAACATACCTCTATTTAAAGTGTTAAGTGCCTATAATGGTCACTATTGAATAATTGGTACATATGAGCCACAGACAATGGATTAAATCACATCAATTCAAATATTATAGGCATCAATGTCATGATAACAACTGATGATAACTAAAAAAACATTTGAATATCTCAGTAGATATGTGCAATAAGAATCACCAAATCATAAAGATTAAAGAAAAGCCTGGGGAGAAGATATGTCATACCGTTTCTGCTGTCTCTTGTCAAATAAATTTCAAGCAAGGGATGAGAGAGACGTAAACATTGTCCCCAGGGAAACAACAGTTTAAGAGCGCTTCTGCTCTCCCCGCTCCTGACAGTATCTCCCCTCTGTTACTGTAAATGCATTGCAGAGGAGGAGTTTCAGTCTGGCTTGAATGAGAGAGCGCTATAGGGATAGAGAAGAAAGGAGTACCTCGTGAAGGAATATAATAGGCAGGAGATGCGGCTGCCGGTGGTGTATCAGCTGGGCTGTGAAGTGCATAAGCTTGCCGGGTATCGTAGGCAGGAGATGCAGCTGCCTGTGGATCAGCTGATCTGTGTAGCACAAACAGCCCGTCGTGCTAAGTTGTATATAAAACATAAATGCATTTTGTATTTAGATTTGGGACCCATTCCCAAGATATGTCATTATGGTAAGCAAATATTCCAAAATACAGAATATTCAGATATCCAAAATACCCCTGGTCCCAAGCATTTTGGATATGGGAGACTCAACCTGTATATATTCAGTTCCATTCCAACCTGCTGTTCAATAAATACTTTCTTTTCCTGTTCTCGCCTTCGGGCCCATCAGCCACTGCCGTATCTCTACCTCCTCACATCTATACATGAGTAGGTCCTGGCTTAAACCACCTAACTTCATCCACACCTCTTCAGTCTTCCATGCCTGTTCTAACACAATGCAACCCTCAGGCGTGACACCAATCAACTTCTGCCTGTCATTTTATAGATTGTGCTAGATAAATGATAGCTAGAACCTGATTGGTTGCTATGGAAACTACTTCACTTTATCTCTCTCAAAGGTTTGATAGATCTACCCTTTTGTTTCTAAAATATCTAAGACAAATATTTATTGACAGACACAAATACCACTGCATTTAATTAAATCGCCTTTTTGGAGACACCTGAACAAGTATGGTGATTAAATGGAGGGAATAAAAAGTATCAATAGAGCTAGACATCATATAAGCTTTTATAATTTTTTTTATGTTATGCTGTAATACTTGATTTGCAAAGACAGAGAGAGTTTTCTGCATAAGAATTGGTCAAGTATGTTAGCTATCCATTCAGAAATTGTAACTTGGAAACCATGCTGTAACATCGAGGAAGATCAGTAATTTATGCCATTTGTCCTAAAATTCTTTCTCACTTGAAGTATCTTGTTTCATTTCACTAAAGCAGAAAGCCTGAAACCTATACCCCCATAATCTGTTGTCTAGTCACAGGAGGCTTCCTAACAACCATCTACTTGCCATCATGAAAAGGCTGTCACAAAACAGCAGAGGGGATATCACCAGTAGCAGATTTAACTGCAGTATTTTGAAAGCAAAAACAGCAACACTACATTCTAAAACACCAATTCCCTCCTCTGTCCCTTTAGCTGTGAGATGAGTACAGTGGAAAACTGAATCCACATACATTCAATTATAAAGAAGGGATTCATTTTTAATGGAAGGGTTACCACTCTCAGTGAACGCTTTGCAATAAACAATGTCAGTTTCTTGAATAACATTGCCCTCCAATGACTACTCCAACCATTATAATGTACCACAACAAATACAGACCTTCCAACATGACCCCTTCCATCTGGTACCAAAAGCTCTGCTCCTGGACTTCCTTCTTAATTGATGATTGCAGACACCTATGGTGAAACACCTGTCTATTAACTAGCTCAACACAGGTGGCTGCAGTCATTAATTAGGTGGGAAGTCTAGGAGCAGAGCACTTTGTACTGGGTGGAAGGGGTCATGTTGAAGGTTAGGCAAATGGATTGTAGGGAGTGACCCATGAATGAAAATTGAAACATTTTCAGGCATGCACAGTAGTCAGTTTGTCAGATAAATGCTATCTGCCTGGGTGGGTACTGTACTTTACAAGTTTTTGTATCATGAATCTACTTGGACTCAGCACTAAACATATACATCTGTCTAATTTAGCCACTCACATATATAGCCAAAGTGTAAATGGCAGAAGGGTCATCAAGAGTTTGGCCAGCATTACCCTCAATGCAGTAATTTGATGTTTGTACCGAGTTTCCACCTCTTGGGTCTACAACTGCTTGTTTTAACATCAATGTTTTTAGTGTTATTGTTCCAGATCCAGGTGCTGTTAGGAAAAGTTGTGTCGCTAATCTAACCTCAACCCTAATGTGCTGTTATCATATTCCTTACTTCAAAAATTTTTATTTCAGCAAAGATCCATGCCACGTTCTGATGTATTTCTGGATGTCTCTCCGTGTGTGTGTGAGACACATGTTCAACGTCTGGTTGTAGCATTTGATTCTTTGTATGTTACAGTTGTTTTAAAATATTTGAACAAATCTCAAATTTTCTCAACTTTATCATTCATATTTTGTTTTCTATAACTCATCCTATTTGGAACAAGTGTGCATTCTACTTGGTTCTGAGAAGTATTGCATAATAATTGATTCAAAGAAATAATTGATTCTAAGAAAGATTGGCATGGAGGACCTGATGTTAGGCCAATGTCTTTGGATATGACAGTTTAAGTTATGCTCATAATCATTCTCATGATCTTTAAATCTTAATTCGTAATTTAAGAATTGTATTTGCTAAAAATGCAGGCACACATGTTTCTGAAGCGATGTGGTTTAAAAGTGATGGAATATTTGGAATAATTTGTAGTGTACATAGACTGGTATAAATAAATTAAAACTGAACTAACCAATTTATATCTCTCGTGATGGTGCTAAACTAGAACTATCTGAATTCCCAACCAGGTAATAGAAATCCTAAACATTCTAGATCAGCAATAAGTGAAGTACCAGAGACTATTTTGGCAAACCTAATGATTCTATGATCATAAATGTTTTAGGGGTATAAAAAAATCTGTTTGTTTAATACAGACTGAAAAGGTTTGGACTTTATATTTATATTTTAACATTGGTCCCTCTTTTTTGCTTTTAAAAAAAATCATATGTGCATTATATATATTCACACTATATATTTTAAACATCTTTTTAAAATTAAAATTTTTTAAACCATTAACCTGAAAAAGCCTGAAAGAATGTATCATAATTACTCATAAAATATAGTGTATTAACAGCTCAGTTAAAATTAAAGTTTACAGTTTTATGAAAGTCGAGCACAGATGTAGTGGGAGAAAGCAATACAATCCCAAAATAAATTGGAATATTTCATAGCCATGACATTTTTTATCATTTTAAACAGCTCATGCTTCTCTTTATTGTTTTTGTCGCATCTTACGCCAAATAAATTTTTTATTCCGGTACCAAGAGATAAAGCAGAAGTAATACATCAACTTTTTGTCAGGAACAGTTTTATTTTGTTACTTTTTTCCACCAAAATATTTTTTGTCCATTGATACTCCAGAGTATACGTGCCTGATTTATTTTGTGTGGAACAAGAGGAAATGATTCAGTGGATGAAAATGGACGGACTAAGTGTAGTGCCAATTTTTTTTTTGTTTTCTCCAGTATACTATTTATGTGTCTGTATACTTCACTGTTTAATCCATTTTAGGAGGAAAAGTCTCCTGTTGCCTAGTTCAAAAGCTGGTCCAAAAAAGTCCAGTTCATAAAAAGTGCAATTATGGACTTTGGGAAATATATATTTGTCATCCTTCAAAGAAAGTCAATCTTGATCTCCCACTTAAATGTTTTGTGGTTATGTAAAATGTCTTCTTCAAATTCCTTCTTTCACAAGAATCTTATCTCCATTCCAGGTTCCGGAATAATGTTCTGGTTTGACTACGGCTATAAGGCAGGAATAAAAATGTACCTACATTAGAAATTTTTATCCAGTTTGGAAAGCATAGTAGAGTATTGTTCCAATGGGACTTTTTTTGGCCTTATTGAACATTTTTGGTGACAGCTGACATTTGAAGAAATATTGCCAAAACATTTAGCTACCCTTAATCAAAATGTAAAAGTTTTTAGTATACAGAAGTTCGTGTTTCATTCTAGACAGTGAAAGACAGCTTCAGCCACAGGTTATATTGCTTCCAAAAAACTGGTGATGTCTCTGTAGCACATTGCAAGAAACAAAATACATTTTGTGGAGCATTGTGACTGTTATGCAAACTTTCAAATAAAAAAAAAAAACCGATGAAGTTAAGACTCATACTGTACCTTGATTTCCCTTCTCGGGACGAGATGAATCTATAACAATCACTTTCTCTGTCTCTTATTAATGTCACAGTAATTGGCATATTAAGCCCAGTATTTTTATTGCCAAATGACTGAGCTGGTTCCACTATACAAATCTCTGCTCTCCCTGACTTCCCATTCAAAGAACAGGGTAGGGTTACAATGCTTTTTTTCCCCTCTCTTTACAACATTTTCAATGTAATGGCTGAAATCTGGCATAATGCTCTACATTTCTAACCACTCGTAATCTCCTCCTTTAACTGGTTCCAATAGCCATTTTCACTGGTAGCAGAAATGCTTTGTGGTTTATTGGAAACTCTCGATTTTATAGGCACCGTGAACTTTTCCCCTTCCTTTACAGAGAAATATTCTTGAAAAATGTTTAAACAAGTCCAAATGCAGTTTCTTAAACTTCGGTTTCAATCCCCAAAAGGTATAGAAAGCTTAAAAATCATATTGCTATTTTTTTTAAGGTATAAAGATGTTATAAACTTCTTCCTCATGTGTATGATTTCAGGCTGTGGAGATGTCTACGCTTATACTGTGATCTGTAAAAGGCGTATAATGCATGAGATATTGAGGTCTTCCCAGCCTAGCAATCTGGTCCATGTTTTGTTTTTCAGTAGACCTCATGTAAATAGGAATATTTGCTATTGTGCCTTGGACAGTGGGTATGAACTCAGTGTAGTCAAGGTTCACTAACAATCTGATAGAATTTCCTTTGCTTTTATTATAATTTAAGAATTATGGAAACAAAAGAGTTAAAAATGTTTGAAAACATTAATACTACTGGTGTGCAGTAAACAGCAGAATTGCAGTAGTAACTTTTTTAATTTACTATATGTCTGTGACCAAATCTGGTTTTCGAACCCTTGGGTTGAGGGTATATATATATATATATATATATATATATATATATATATCCATGAAGCAAAAAATTTATTGTTTTTAGCTTACAGAGGTCCATTCACTCACAAAAATGATGACATTAACCCCAACAATGTCTGTGAAGTGGGGAGGGTTAGAACCTACCTGTAACTAATTTTGGAACTGGCCTCATAAATCCTCTGTGCATGATCTTTTGCATGTTTGCATGCCAGGCTAGAGAGTAAAATCCTACATCCAACTACCACAAAATAACATTAATTTAAAAATTTTCACTTAACACCTTAACCACTGCTTGGCTTAGCCTGATATAAATGAATCATTAGCCTGCAGAGATATAACTTCCATCAGAATTAAACATAGAAACATAGAATTTGACGGCAGATAAGAACCACTTGGCCCATCTAGACTGCCCTTTAAATTAAATGTCACTTGTATTGATAATGAGTAATGAGGTTCGTTGAACACACACTGATGCAAATCATTATAGACCTGCAAATTATACAAGTTACAAGATAAAATACTTGCTGAATGTTTCCGGATGTTGCAGAATATTTTGTCCAGTATTTTTTATGTTGTATTTATTGTTTAAAATTCACTTTACCCATGTATTTGATTACGACTTATGGAGAAGAAATTATAAACCTTTTAATGATTATTCTTTTACGTGGGCTTTTTTTTTAATTAATATGAGGGTGATGACCTTTCAGCACCATGGACAGGGAGAAGATTTATGTCATAGTTGAAGCATAAAAAAATAATAGTGTTGGTCACTACTATGAATTTCAACAGGATAACTAAAGATGTCAAACAACTATGAGAGCGAGAGAGAGACAGAGAGTGAGAGAGAGAGAGAGAGAGAACTTGTGTCCTCTTTTTGCAGACAGTTGTTACAAACCCCTCAGTTTACAACCATGTCCATCGCTTTACTTGCTCTAAAGTGTTTTGTTTGTTTGCTTAAACTTGTATGCATGTTTTTGGTGGTCTGCAGCCATTTCTTGTTTTGCAGGTTTGCTTTGATGTGCCGACATCATCACTATTTTTAAGTACAGTAGCTACAAAGCTCTGCAGCGCACCTGTAAACAGAACAAGTAGAAGCCATAGTTTCTCCTGGAGAATGATCGTGGAAGTGCTTAAGCAGAGTTGTCACATCATGATGAGCGTAATTTCACTAAGAAAAGAATTGTAATAAAGACACGCTCTCAAAGGTACATTTATTGCCCTAGCGTATAAGAAAGCATCTATCAGTGTCAGTGCTGCTTTCTTAATCAGAAAATCATAAGTATATTTAGCCAGAAGGTATGATAAGCGCTGGAACAGTGTGATTTTCTGCCCTGTGCCAACCCCTCCTCGAACATGTGATGTCATGAAATCATGCCATGGGAGTGGGGCAGGGTTACCTGCACCAGGAAGAAGAGCACTGCCCAGATTGTCTTCTTAATCTGCTTTCTACAGTCAGCAGGGTGCAGTTCCACATGCAGTTGCCATGGACAAAGCGATGGTGCCACCCACTAGGCCCTTTACCTTGGGCAGCATCACCAATCGCACTCCATTAGTTATGGCCCTGCTGCTCATCGTCACCTACCCCATACCACCTGAAAATATTATGTATTTCCCAGACATATTTCATCTGGTTGTGTCCAAATTGACATTACTAGGCCAATGTTGGAAAATAACTTCCCTCCCAGGTCGCTCTCTTCCAGGTGGAATCTGGTGTAAGCGCCTTGTGATGCTCTGGAAGTTAGTACAGTAATGCACCACTAGCACCAGGTTCAGGTGTGTTCAGCATGCTTTGGTGGCTGATTTCCCCGTAGCTAAGATAGGACACACCGTGACAGAGAGGCAATCCTAATAATATCCCCTTTTGCAGACACAGTAACCAGACCGGAAGTAAGGTACAACGCAGTTTTATTTTACAAATAAGTGAATAACAGCAGTATAAAATGTATCATGAACAGAATACAACCTCACCACTTTCAATTCCAAAGTAATCACAACCTCCCTGTCCTCTACTGGTGACCCCAGCTGGCAAGTAAAGGTCACCACAGGAAACACAGTTTTTAAGCCTTTGCTCAGAGAAAAAAACAGGGACAAAACTTAGGCTATGTTGAAGGCAGTAGCTCACCGGCAACTTGCAATAATTTAAACACAGTCTTTGAGCCTTGGAGGAAAATAGGGATAACACTGAGGCTATGCTGATAGCAATAGTTCACTGGCAACTTGCAATAACTTAAACACATTCTTTGAGCCTTGGAGAAAATGGGGACAACACTGAGACTATGCTGATAACAGTAGTTCACCGGCAACTTGCAATAATTTAAACACAGTTGTCGAAACCGGATAATTGGCGAAGACAGAATCTGTTTGCAATTGGAATCTGCGCAATGCTATCTTGTAAAGGGCGACAAGACTCCATCTTAGAAATAAAATCTCACAACACTGTTTTGAAAAAAAGGTACATAGTCAGCCTTCCTCAAACACAGGCAGACAGTGTTTAACACAAACACTAACTTATTAGCATTTGGAATCCTATACAAAGCCCATCCTGGAGAAAATCCCTATACCATAACATGACACAATATACCGTGGTGCTATGAGCATTTTTACATAAGAATATATGAGCTGTGGCAATTGTAATGTAGCCTAGCTATGGAGCTACACAATTGAGTCCATCCCCACAACCAAAACAAGCAGAATAAAGAGTGAGGCTCCGACTACACTGCTAGGAGCATCCACCCTGTATGAGAACTAAATTCACTGTCTGAACACATTTTGCAATTGCAGTTTAAAAACATCAGAAAAATACATGTGTGCTTGTGTATATATATATATATATATATATATATATATATATATATATGTATGTGTGTACATGTGGCCCATCATGCATGGACTTACGTGTATAATATCACACACAGACTTATATTTGATAAGTAGCAAAATTCCCTGCAACTCATACACACAATGTTAAACAGAACACAGTCAGCTTTTTAGTGATCCTTCCGAAAATCATACTGGCATGGCCACACACACACATAGATGCCCTTCCAGCTTAGTGCTGCTCGCTGAGTGCCCCACTGACCCTCAGACGCACAACGCAATTCAGTTTGTTTCTCCCCGCATACATACATTTAAAAGCAATGGTCCCGTAACGCAAAAAGGATAATTATTACTTGATTTAAACGCAATGTCAGTATATAAAGAAATGAATGTTTTCTGTAACTATGGCTTAGTAAATGACAATTGGACTGTGTTTGGTGCCGTACTGATCTACTCTGTTTCAACAGCGTTCCGGTGGCATCGGTGAGAAGATCAGAACATGCGGCTATGAAATATGAATGTTAGAGAGAATAACTTCTTGAAATGTTGTATGCCATAGTTTAGACTAGATTTATTATGCTGCGGGAAAGTGGACACAATCAAGTTGTTGGAGGCTGGGTTGTGTCTTTGCACTGACCTATGAATTGTACCGTAACGGAAGAAGCAAGGAGAGGAATCAATGAGAACCAGCCAATGTATTCTATTGTATTGCTTATCCCAGTACGGGTATATATGTGAGTGCTCTGAAACAAGATGCCAGTCTGCAGTGTTCCTGTTATGCTGTTCGACGGAGGTCTCATTATTGATGCCGGTAACTGGTCCCAGAGTGCACGCGTATGTATTGACTGTATCTTATGACCTAATGTTTGTACAATTTATTTTGTGCTCATTGTTAGATCATAGCGTGGTAACATCTGTATTTTTACCTGAATAATAATCTTTAGCGTGTTGGACCGCTATTCAACTGTCTTAGAGTTTTATTAATGGTGTAATTAAACACAGCGCTAATTAGCGACATCTTGTGGTTTTATAAGGTATAGGCAGGTTTGGTCTTAGAGGTTCTAGGCAGGTGAATCTTAGAGGTTTATAGGCAGGAATGTACTAAAGGTTTATTTACGATTCAACACAGTCTTTGAGCCTTGAGAAAAAAAATAGAAGAACAATCTACCTAAATGCCTATGCCACAAATTATTACCACCAGAATTGCCAGCCTGTGTTACACAGGGTTAAGCAAACATTAGATATACATTGCACCACAGAAATTAACACGGTAAATGCTTCACAGTAAAATACACATTATTTTGAGAAATGTCAGCATGCAAATTAGGCACTGGCAAGGATGAATATACATTACTTTAGAATATTGAAAACCAGCAATGCACCATCACAGTACAGCAAACATTTAGCGCTTGACTGACATTAGGCACAGAGACGGTTGTAAACCTATACATTCAGAAATAGAAAAGATGCCTCGGTGGGCATGGATGTACAAGTAAACAAAATAAAACTTTAGCAATGACACATTTGTATTTACACCAATACCAGTGAATACATATACATTAAATGGCAAGAAAACAGCATTTACAGTAGTCACAGTTGCATCAGACATGAGCTGACACAATACCCAAATTACGTCCCCTCCCAGCATGAACTGGAGGTTCACAAGAAAGATAAAACACCAGATAAGCAATGAATATGACAAAGGGGGTATCCAATCCCTTCTTCCCCCTAACAACTGCTTAGGTAATATTACACACCAAACCCAGGCACATAAGTGTACTACTAACTATCTATTAAACATGGCTGCATGCTAAGTGGAAAAGAAATCCCTCATTCTGCCCCAGGACATATATACAGGGCCCTCTAGGTTGGAAAAAACTACTGGTGGCACGGAGGGTGGCGGGAGGTAGTAAAGGAGGAAGGTAGGGGGAAAGGCACATGGGCAGGTACCCGGGAAATGCACAGGTCTCACCCCAAGCTGTGGCTGTTCAGCCTCCACGAAATCCACCAGAGCTATGGGATGCAAGGCACCGCACCAGTGCTCCACACACCGGACTCCGAGCAGGCAAGTAGGAGAGTGTGTTGCAGATCACTCCTTCCCAGACTCTGTCCGGCTGGTAAATGCAGCAGTTGAGGGGTCCTGGAGCACTGTTTCACTGGGGCTGTCCTCTCTTCTGCCTGTGCGGGGGCCGGCAGCATCTTCGTCACTTGCGGCACCTTCTCCTCGGCTGGGGCTTTACTCACGGTGATGGGGCGACGAGTCCTTCTTCAGTGTAACTCCTGTCTCTCCCAGGAGCTAAAGCACTTCAGCCACTAGGAACATCCAGCCTGCAGGCACTTGACAGGACAGCCGCGAGACCCAGGGGCTTCTCCGGAGTAAGTCCTCCCAGCAAGTATTGGAGCAGTCTCCTCCGCTCGAGTGCAGAAGTCAGGTCCGGTGAACAGCGACCACCCGAACATGGAGTGCTGGTCACCTGACTCTCTTTGCCGGGCAGACGGACCGCTGGGACCCAGCACTCCTATCCACGTCTGCGCTCCGCGAGACCGCTGACTTTACCTCCGGTGGTGAGAGACTGCCAACACATGCACCGTCTCTCTAGCACAGACCTCCCCCGCTGCTGGTTATAGAAGGTAGGTGGTGAACACAGCTGTGGCTGGGAAAGGTTCCCACTTCTAATCCAGTGATATTTTCTAGTCCTGCACCATGTGCAGTATTTGTAATCCAGAGCAAATAAAAGGGGTACCGCACCCCTTATCCAACAGATCCACAGGTGCGATGCAAGTCCCCACACACAACTCTCTCCTCAGAATCCTCAGATCCAAAGGCACTCCACAGAAATACATTACATACAGAACCCCTCCTTACCTTGGGATTGGCATTTTATAAACTCTCCCTTTCTCTCCTCCCTGTCGGTCCGGCTTCTATGAGTGGACAGGGGACCCCCAGCAACAGGCCGCCTACAAGGATCTCTGCCTGGACACCCAGGCTACCAATGAGTGGGGCAGGAATTTCCTGCAAAAATGGGTTACTGACCAAGGGGCATTTTCTTCCCCCCCTATTTGCACATGCTCAGTTGGGTGCAGGGAGAGTAGGGTCAGTAAGAGGTCACTATACCTGCCTATGGGGCCAAGGGTGCTGTATAACCTTATATAACAAAAAAAACTGACAGGGGTCTGCAGAACACCTGAGTGTCTCCCTAATTTACTTAATTTACTAAGGGGTAACCCCATAACTATGGGGATACCACAGCCTGATAGATGCATTAGCGTACCTCTATTTTCCCCCTATGGTTCCCCCCAAAGGGTCTCTCATTTCGTCATTTTCTTATTTTAAAAAATTAACTGTATATATACACTTATTATTATCATTATTATATGTAGTAGTATTAATATTGTTATTATCCCTTATAATTTTCTAACAAGCTGTATTGCCCAGCACTCTATACAACTCCCAAATTGAAGATAAAATTGGCCCTGTGCGCATGAGCTTACAAATTAAGAGGCGTGGTACAGTAGCTACTGGTAGGGCAAGAGTACAGTGTATGTGGTAATGAAAAGACAACAGTATTACCAGGCACCAATGGTGATTAAGAAATCGGCACCGGGTCGTTCTGTGCAGTTACAAGTAGAGACAAAATGAGTAGAGACAAAGGAAGGCGGGGACATGAAACATAAAATAGTCATTATAGAATCTTAAGGCAGTCACTTGCTGGCACCCCAGCTATAATGAAGTATAAATCCCCAATATTTATATTTATACTAACAAATTAGCCTCAGATTGGCTGCACATTTGGTAATCTCAAATGGTAAATCACTGAATTATGTAAATTCAAGTGTTTTCAAAATGGCTTTTCACCATTTCATAAAGCAAAAACTGAACTCTCTCTGCCCCTTTATATAATTTCAATAGACTAGTAACAGTGCAAACCTATGATCTATATAATAATCATCTAAGGTCTGTCCAACCGCAGCAACAGGACAGACCACCTGGAGAAGAGGGCAGGATACATGGAGTAATTATAATGGTGAGAGGTCACGAAGGGGCAAGGGAGGGGGTGGCTGTATTGACCAAGCATATGCCGGGTCCATTTTTTAGTTAAAAAAAATATTATAGAAAGTATTCACCTAAAAATGTAATAACACTGACAGATAACAAAAAAAAAACCAAAAACAATATTCCGGGTGCTAATGATTGACGAGTAATACCAAATAGCAACAGGATCCGAAATGGGATCTGTGTATATAAACCAAATCACAAACCTGTTATGAACAAAGATAAGTTTATATGGTATGGCAGAAGTTAAACACTCATGATAAGCTCAGTAATAATACATAATTTATATATTGTATTGCATTTAATATACATTACAACCATAAAAGATACATATGAAAATAATGACAAATAAGATAAATCCAATTCACTAGTGAATCACCACATTCTAAGGTGCTGCAAGTCTCTTACTATATCAATATGCATCTTGATTATATCACTCTACAGTGAGAATCCATATTAGGAACACATTGTCCTGTAACAGCTTTGAGATCCAGATTTACATAATTTGGAACAAATGTACTGGATACACCTGAAATTATGAACGTCCCTGGAGACTAGACACATGAGTGGCCACCCTTACAGCAATGGTGCTTCTCCTTAGCTTCTGTTTGAAATTGATTTCAAACTGGTAATGAGAAACATCGACAAATGTGAATTCACCGTAGAAGAGCGATGTCCTTGTATAGACCAATAACAACTCTAACGCGTTTCGTGACTTGATTAGACACTTTAATTTTTTCCATTGAATGTCGGACAGGTGTAATGACATTATTGTACCTGCCTGGGTTTCTCCATTGTATATGTGACAACTTAAGTTGTTACACACAATGGAGCTGGTGAATACATAAATCAAATACTATATTGTGCATATGTCAGTTCAATGAATTCTGACCAAGCTGCACAGTGGTGATGTCATAGGAGATTTGTTATAGGAGTTAGGGGTCAGTCCTTCACAACCACCAAAATAAAAAAAAACTATGAGAAAACTAACATAAGTGCCATACAATAGCGGCACCAAACAAGTCATAGACATTTCCCAGTGACCTGGTCATTTTTAGGTACAACTTTTTAGGAGTTCTGGATCACTCAGGTCTGACTGCTCACTATGGCAAAGACTGTGAACAGTTACCAATTGTAACTTCCTGGAGTCAGCACTTCTCTCATCTCTATCATGACTGTATCAGTCCTGCATTTTGGTTTCACCTTTAAAAAAATTGCAGATTTAAATCTCGCGGATAAACAACAAAATCTCGGCACATTCCAAATCCTACACATTTGTCCATCTCGCTGGCCTTGCCAGACTCCCATTCCTTCTTTGGACGAATGGACCACAGCTCATGGATGCACCCGGGTCACTTGCCTTGGTTGACAATTAATGGAACTCTGATTCTACAATTACAGTAAGCTGCTTCCATTTATACTGCACTTATCTAAGAAAGTATAAAGGAAGGCTGCCTAAAAATTGGTGCGAGGCACTTGATATGTACTTAAGGCATGCTACTAAACTCAATTAACACATTATTTAAAAATATATAGACTTGAAAGCTGCCATATTGATTGAGCGGACAGTTTCTGACTTTTTTCTTGACTCTACCATCTCAATCAGAATTTTTAAAATGCTGTATTCACATTGCAGCAAGTGAGATTCACAGTGTGCACTCTGGGGGTGATTCAACTGTGGACGGAATTGCAAAGCTGCAACGAAGCAATTTAGGCAACAGGAGAGAGTGCTTGTTCTGCCTCTTTTGCTTTTAGAGTTCCCCACCTGACCTTCCTCCTATATTCTTTGGTTTCTTAGCTTGATGTGTCTGTGTATGTTGTGTTGCAGGAAAGGATTGCCTTTCAGTAGCAGTAGTATCATTTTATGTTATGAGGCACTTTCCCTGTTGTAGTATAGTGTGGGTTCCTACTTTCTTGAGACCTGGGCATGTCTGTGAGAAACATTCATCTAGCCCAGTAAGGGGAGCTGGCTATTCTAACAATCCAGTCTATGGGGGACAGAAATATACCCTCTGTTGTCATCTTCCTGTTCTGCCACTATTAACTGCCAATCATTGTGTTGTGCCATTGTTACAGTGGGGGATTAGAAGGGCAATGTAATTTGATAGTTTTGTTGGTTAGATCAAGCTATACTGAATTCATCAGCCTTTAAGCTGTTTTATTATTATTATTATTATTATTAATATTATTATTATTAAGCACTAAATTCAATTTATAATATTTTTGTCAGCTTATGAAAAATTATGGATGTCAAAATACTTTTACAGATACACTTTATAGGAATAGCAGGACTTTTACAGATTACCTTTATAGGAATAGCAGGACAGGTAAAGGAAGACAATGCACCTTTGTTTCATAAAGTAATCCAACTACAAAACAAAAAAAACCATTTCACATGATTTAGACTAGGGTAGACATGTTTCACTTTATCTTGTGTGTGATGGAACAATACTTGTAGTTATATTTTTGGTATGGGAATTTCTACATTGCATATGTATTTCTGAATCTTATAAGATATCATACTTAATTTTAATTAATAAATAACAATTAACACTAGACTATTTGTACAGACATTATTTATTGGAACAGAAACCTATACAAAACCCAAACAGAATACAATGCTTCGGTTTATGTGCCAAAAACAGTGAGACTAAATAATATAACCTATTCCCAATAATTCTATTTAAAAAGTAGTGCTGGGAGCATTTATGATCACAGATTTCTTTTGGCAAATAATTAGGACTATCCCAAGAAAACAGTGACTCATGGGAGACCTCAGTTACTGGTAGAGATATGAAACAAAGACAAGTGTCTTTGTATAGACATTGACATCGACTTACTTTATAATATGTTGATCAAAAAATGTGATACAATTTTTTTTTTCAAACCTGAACATATTTGTTTAATTTTCTTAAGATGTTTTTCTAGCTGAATAAACAGACTTGCTAGCTATTAAATACTATTTGAAATGTGAATTACCTTGACCAGATGTTTGTAGACTCCGTATGCCTCTACATGAATTTTGAAGCATTTACAAATCTAAGGTAATTCAATAGCGCTTTCAGCTTCACTGACAAATTCCTTTTGCACTAAGACATAGGGATGAAAACAAGTGTGAAAAGCTTAAAACCAAAACTATTTTAAATCTTCACATTTTTATTTTTTTTATTTTTCATGAAAATCTCATTTTTTTTAACAATTTCTGTGTTTGGGGAAAAATTATTACATGAAATCTTTATTACAGCTAATAGGAGACTCAAACTGTTCACAAATAAAAATTGGCAAAATAAAGGAATCAAAATATTTCTTTGAACCTCTTTCAACTTCGACCTACATTGTTCTAAGAACATTTTTCTCTATTGTTACTGTTATTTTATCTGCTAATAAAGTACCGGGCTCTTCTCAGTAATGGAACTGTCGAATAAACTTAAGACATGTGTTTTTGATTCTAATAAGATTATGGATACCCAAGGAATAAAAATGGAAATCACTACTGCCAAGATATGAAAGACAGTTTGCATAGTAAAATAATTTAAACCTTAACATTTGGACCAAGTAAGTATAAAAAAATATAGATATGTATTTTTTCCCCCTAGATTTTGGAAAGAGTATACTTTCTGCACATTAAGTGGTACCAATAAAAAATAATGGTTCACACTCATTTTATTTCTATAAATTATATCATTTTATAGTTTTCCAATCTAAGTGTCAGGCTCTAAGGCAAGCACCTGGCTGAGGTTCTATGTGAGCTGCTCGTGTCCATCATTGAAAGACCCAACTATTCTATTCTTGCTCTGAAATGAAAGATCCCAGTTGTATACTTGACTCCATTCACTGAACAATGAAAATGTCATTACAAGCCATCTGACCTTGTCGACTCAGTAAGTCAGTTCAACAATATATCTCCAATGGTGCATATTTTATTATAAATGTAATAAGTGTTATAGCATGTAAGGGACATTACTTATAAATATAGAATGTAACTGCATAGAAATATAAATAAGTACTTCAATTTAGGTAGCTCTTTTCAGGGCCCATTTGGTCTTGTGTTTGCTTTATTTGTGGACATTTTTTTGTGTAATTTTAATTTAGTGTCTGGATTTTATTTAATTTTTTGGGGGATGGTGATGAAGATTTTTTATTTTTGCACATTTTTTTAAAATTTATTTGTAATCCTGGAAAGACAGTAGGAATCTAGCACTATGTAGGGCAACTTGAGATAACCACAAGGGATATAGGATAGGATAAAGATATGGGCTGTGCTTCCAGACTGCAATGATGGTACAGAGGTTACCAACAAACAAAATGTTCTTTGCAGTTAATGTGGCTTGGCATAGGATTAAAAGAGGACCAACCATTTCCCTTCAAGTTTTTGAAATCACTTTCTGATAATGTTCTTGTCTGGATAACAGTTTTTCTGCTGACTGTCTGATTTTGCTTAATAACACAATGCAATCATCCTGCAATTTTTCATACTAATTAGGCCACCGGGGCCACATAGATTCTAATCTTGTGAGCAGGGATTGCTTACCTCTTTGTCTGTCTACTAATGTCCAGTCTCATCCATGCTGAGGCATGGACTTTACTAGATCTGTTAAAAAAAGGCTTGCCATAATATAATTTTAATCCGGGACACCTACATTTTACACAGGTTCTGTGGCTGATTATAACCAAGTGAAGTCCAGGGTTAAATTTAGCCAGCCACTGAACCTGTGGAATTTATAGGTGTCCCAGATTAAAGGGATATTATGGCAACCCTACCTGTGAAAGTGTTTTGTGGTATACGGTACTGGGATGTTAATAGTAATGCCTGTCATACCACAGATACACGACTGGATTGAAATTTTGTGAATTTGGAGGCCAGGGAATCACTTTGAAATCTCCCAACATGTTCCTCAAACCATTCCCAAACAATCCTTGCAGTGTGCACTGGCAGAGTGCATTATACTGCTGAAAGAAGTATTGTAAGCATCAAACGAACATCCACATGAATGACAGACCCAGGGTTTCCTAGCAGAATATTGGCCAACACAACACTCTCCTTCCATCAGCCTCTCCCTTCCCACAATGCATCTTGGATACATGTATTCCCTAGGTAAAGGACACACACATATCCGGCTGTCAACATGATGCAACAGAAAAGAGGATTCATCGGTCCAGGCATCCTTTTCCATTCATCCAAGTTTCCATTTTAATGTTTGCATACACATTGTAGGCACTTTTGATGGTGAACAGTGGTTAGCATTGTCACTTGGACTGGCCTACGAATAAGCAGCTGCATACATAGCAGGAATCGATACACCCCATGATCGATTACTCCCATCACAAGCATTAATATTTTCTGCTATTTGCACTACAGTACCCTTCCGTTGGTTCACACCAGATGGAACAGCCTTCATTGACCTCTTGCATTGATGAGACTTGGCCTTTGTTGACCTCTTGCATTGATGAGACTTGGCCACCTTGTCAGCAGTTAGTGATTTTTCCCTCCTCGAACCACCATCACTAGCTACTCACTATGTCTGACACTGAGCAACTCCCAAGCATTTTTTTTTGTAAATGCTTTGATCAAGTCATCCATAAATGTTTGGTTCTTATCTAGGTCACTCAAGTCTTTACACCCACCCATATCTTCTGTATACAACCTATCAACTACAATAAAATATATCCCTGACCTTGAGCTGTTGTTACAAGATGGTCAACATCATTCACTTCATATGGGAGCAGTTATAGTGCTTTGACTCATGGGTGTACCATGATATGTTTTCTAGACCTAAAAAGTAGGTTAGTACTTGTTATAGTGACAACTGGCTACCAAGTATAAATAACACACAAAAGGATACCAATGCCAGCAATGTTATTGCTTGGTAATATAGTGAGTTCAAGTGGTGTAACTGTCTTACTTTACCTTCAACATAGACATAAAACAGAGGGACTCTCATAGAGAAATTAGCATGTACAATTTCCGCCATGCAATATAATCAAACTTGCTGATATCAATATATACGGCCTTGTAACTGTCCAATAGGCGTCTCTCTTATGGTGATTTCCACATCTAGAAGTATTGGTGTTTGCTTCTTTCCCTGATTAGCTCTTCAGCAGTATTGTGGAGTCAGATAATGGGTATCCTCATGTGTAGATATGGACAGCATGAAAACCAGCCCTGCTATGATTATTCTCACAGAAAAGACTGTTATCTGTGACTGTAAAATAACTTTTTAAATGTAGGTTAAGGGATCACTTACATGGGATGTAGTTAGTTTGCCGGCGGACAGGGTGTCAGCTGTCGAAATCCCAACGCCAGTTTAGATCCCGACACCAGAATCCTGACAGCCGCCATCCCGAGTGTAAGTCCCCCAGGGTGTCTTAGATGTTTGCCGGGGGGGGGCAGGGTTAGGCACTAAGGGAGGAGGGGTTGGTGCACGGTGGGGAGGGTTAGGGTGCAAGAAGGGAGGGTTAGGGAGAGAAAGGGGGAAGGTTAGTACTTTCCCAACCACTGTTGGGATACCAAGCATAGGGATGCTGCTGTTGACATTTTGATGGCAGACATCCTGACTGGAGGTATTTCATACCCAACCCCACTTCCCTAGCTGCCAAAGTGCAGGCCCAATAGGGCAAATGCTTTTTTGCTGCGTCTTGTGCCTCTTTTTGTGCAATTGCACCCATTTACACAGGAACTGTATAGATGTGCATGTTATGATTAGAGATGTGCGGGTTCAGTTCCCAGAGAACAGCCAAAGTGATTCCAAACTTGGACTTCCTAGTCAAACCAAGTCCAAGTTCGGAATTACTTTGGGATACTGAGTCAAACCAAGTCCTGGTTCGGATCTTCCCGAGGTTTGGAACTCTGATTTAAAAACCGAACATGGGTTTTGGATTGCATGCTAAAAGGTCAAAATTATATCATTTTAGCTGGTTTTTAAAAAAAAATACAGATTCAAAACCAAAACCAAAACATGTAGTTTTGCAGTTTTGCAAAATCCGAATCCAAAACCAAAACATTGGGGTCGGTGAACATCTCTAGTTATGGTTTAGTAGACCATATAGGGAGCACCGCGCTACAAACTCATCCCTAAAAATCTAAATCTGGGGCATATAATTGCCCAATATAAGGCCACATATTAATGGCACATACACAAGCATATTTAAAATGAGAGTCAGCTTAGCATGGTGTCACCATTAGGAACCAGCATGCCCTCCAAACGCTGGTCAAATCTATGCCTCTCCGAACTGCAATGCATATTGGTAGCTGCTCAATCACTTTAGTAATAACACTCAGGAGCATTAAGGGAGGGGTCAGTCTATACAAGATACAGCAAAGGGTATCCCCCAGCACTCAGAATGATATCAGCAATAAGATGTGAAAAACGACATGGTGGTAGATAATTCAGAGATCTCAGTTGCATATATTTGCAAATATATGGCTAAGTCTCCAGGCCACGTCACGGCTTTCATGCACCTGAGTGTTATTACTAAAGTGATTGAGCAGCAACCAACAGGGCCGCCATCAGGGGGGGACTGTCGGGACTACTGTCCTGGGCCCGGGCACTCTGCCAAAGGAGGGGGGCCCGGCCTGCTCCTACCACCCACCCGCCGCTATTGCTACTAGAGCAAGGCAAAGCAGCCTCCTGTCGGATGCCTGCCTGGCCGGCCGGCCGGCCGCTGCTGCTAATGAATAGGGTTCCCCCGCTGCTACTTGAGCAAGGCAAAGGAGCCTCCTGTCGGATGCCTGCCTGGCCGGCCGCCCGCTGCTGCAGATGAATAGGGCCCCCCGCCGCTACTGCCTCGCCCGGCACATGTCCACATGATCAATGAAGTTTATTACCCGGCGCCCGTGATGACGTCACCGCGCCACTAACTGATAGAGAGAGGAGCCGCAGCGCCCTTCCAGACACAGAGCAGAAGCCTGGATCTAAACTGAAACAAAAGGTAAGATAATTAATATCCTGCCTGGCTGAGGAAGAAGAGAGGCAGAAGGGGGCTAGAAATGCCAGAGTGCAGGACAGGAGAGACAGACTGTACTCACTTAGGCTATATAGAATTCTACAAACTATATGTATGTATATATATATATATATATATATATATATATATATTAGGGGTGAGCGGGTTCGGATTTCTGAAATCCGAACCCCCCGAGCCCCCCCGATCCGAGGCCGATCCGAGTCAGGCTCGACTTTTCCCGCCTGACTCGGATCTGAAATCGAGGCAAAACGTCATCATCCCGCCTTCCGGGTCTCGCGGGTTTTGGATCCTATATAAGGTACCCACGTCGGCGCCATTTTCTCACTCGGCAGTGGACAGTGAAGAGGGAGGGTGGGAGTTAGGGCTGGCTGGGCTGTGTAGTGTAGTGTAGTGTAGTGTAGTGCAGAGTAGTGTTGTGCTGTGCTGTGCTGCGCTGTGCTGCTGTTGTCCATAGGGGCTGTGTCCACTACTTCAAAGTCCATAGGGGCTGGCTGTGTTGTGCTGTGCTGCTGTTAATAGGGGCTCTGTCCACTACTTCAAAGTCCAAAGGGGCTGGCTGGACTGTGTTGTGCAGTCAGGTCTCCATAGGGGCTGTGTCCACTCCAAAGTCCTGTGCAGTGTCCCAGTCCTAAAGGGGTACTGTAGTGTTGTCCAGGGGGTGCTCTGTCCATCAGGGGTGCTCCCCCCAAGTGCTAAAAAAATAATATTTTTTCTGTGTTTGTGAATTGTGTGCGCAGTAGCCGAACGTGCATCAACAAAGTAGTGCCAAGCGTGTGCCTGTGTCATAAGTAAAGGGCCGGCTGGATTGACCGTTAAAGGGTGCTGTAACCCCCAAAGTACACTACAAACCAACTAACAAAATATTTTTTCTGTGTTTGTGAATTGTGTGCGCAGTAGCCACACGTGCATCAACAAAGTAGTGCCAAGCGTGCGCCTGTGTCATAAGTAAAGGGCCGGCTGGCTTGACCGTTAAAGGGAGCTGTAACCCCCAAAGTACACTACAAACCAACTAACAAAATATTTTTCCTGTGTTTGTGAATTGTGTGCGCAGTAGCCGCACGTGCATCAACAAAGTAGTGCCAAGCGTGCGCCTGTGTCATAAGTAAAGGGCCGGCTGGCTTGACCGTTAAAGGGTGCTGTAACCCCCAAAGTACACTACAAACCAACTAACAAAATATTTTTTCTGTGTTTGTGAATTGTGTGCACAGTTGCCGCATGTGCATCAACAAAGTAGTGCCAAGCGTGCGCCTGTGTCATAAGTAAAGGGCCGGCTGGCTTGACTGTTAAAGGGTGCTGTAACCCCCAAAGAACACTCCAAACCAACTAACAAAATATTTTTTCTGTGTTTGTGAATTGTGTGCGCAGTAGCCGCACGTGCATCAACAAAGTAGTGCCAAGCGTGCGCCTGTGTCATAAGTAAAGGGCCGGCTGGCTTGACCGTTAAAGGGAGCTGTGACCCCTAAAGTACACTCCAAACCAAAAAAATATATATTTTCTGTGTTTGTGAATTGTGTGCGCAGTAGCCGCATGTGCATCAACAAAGTAGTGCCAAGCATGCGCCTGTGTCATAAGTAAAGGGCCGGCTGGCTTGACCGTTAAAGTGTGCTGTAACCCCCAAAGTACACTCCAGTCCAAACCAAAAAAAAAATATTTTCTGTGTTTGTGAATTGTGTGCGCAGTAACCGCACGTGCATCAACAAAGTAGTGCCAAGCGTGCGCCTGTGTCATAAGTAAAGGGCCGGCTGGCTTGACCATTAAAGGGTGCTGTAACCCCCAAAGTACACTACAAACCAACTAACAAAATATTTTCTGTGTTTGTGAAATGTGTGCGCAGTAGCCGCACGTTCATCAACAAAGTAGTGCCAGGCGTGCGCCTGTGTCATAAGTAAAGGGCCAGCTGGCTTGACCATTAAAGGGTGCTGTAACCCCCAAAGTACACTCCAAACCAAAAATATATATATTTTCTGTGTTTGTGAATTGTGTGCGCAGTAGCCGCACGTGCATCAACAAAGTAGTGCCAAGCATGCGCCTGTGTCATAAGTAAAGGGCCGGCTGGCTTGACCGTTAAAGGGTGCTGTAACCCCCAAAGTACACTCCAGTCCAAACCAAAAAAATATATATTTTCTGTGTTTGTGAATTGTGTGCGCAGTAGCCGCACGTGCATCAAAAAAGTAGTGCCAAGCGTGCGCCTGTGTCATAAGTAAAGGGCCGGCTGGCTTGACCATTAAAGGGTGCTGTAACCCCCAAAGTACACTACAAACCAACTAACAAAATATTTTTTCTGTGTTTGTGAATTGTGTGCGCAGTAGCCGCACGTTCATCAACAAAGTAGTGCCAAGCGTGCGCCTGTGTCATAAGTAAAGGGCCAGCTGGCTTGACCGTTAAAGGGTGCTGTAACCCCCAAAGTACACTCCAAACCAAAAAACAAAATATTTTCTGTGTTTGTGAAATGTGTGCGCAGTAGCCGCACGTTCATCAACAAAGTAGTGCCAGGCGTGCGCCTGTCTCATAAGTAAAGGGCCGGCTGGCTTGACCGTTAAAGGGTGCTGTAACCCCCAAAGTACACTCCAGTCCAAACCCAAAAAAAAATAATTTTCTGTGTTTGTGAATTGTGTGCGCAGTAGCCGCACGTGCATCAACAAAGTAGTGCCAAGCGTGCGCCTGTGTCATAAGTAAAGGGCCGGCTGGCTTGACCGGTAAAGGGTGCTGTAACCCCTAAAGTACACTCCAAACCAAAAATATATATATTTTATGTGTTTGTGAATTGTGTGCGCAGTAGCCGCACGTGCATCAACAAAGTAGTGCCAAGCATGCGCCTGTGTCATAAGTAAAGGGCCGGCTGGCTTGACCGTTAAAGGGTGCTGTAACCCCCAAAGTACACTCCAGTCCAAACCAAAAAAAAATATATTTTCTGTGTTTGTGAATTGTGTGCGCAGTAGCCGCACGTGCATCAACAAAGTAGTGCCAAGCGTGCTCCTGTGTCATAAGTAAAGGGCCGGCTGGCTTGACCATTAAAGGGTGCTGTAACCCCCAAAGAACACTCCAAACCAAAAAATAAAATATTTTCTGTGTTTGTGAATTGTGTGCGCAGTAGCAGCACGTGCATCAACAAAGTAGTGCCAAGCGTGCGCCTGTGTCATAAGTAATGGGCTGGCTGGTTTGACCGTTAAAGGGTGCTGTGACCCCTAAAGTACACTCCAAGCCAAAAAAAATATATATTTTCTGTGTTTGTGAATTGTGTGCGCAGTAGCCACACTTGCATCAACAAAGTAGTGCCAGCGTGCGCCTGTGTCATAAGTAAAGGGCCGGCTGGCTTGACCGTTAAAGGGTGCTGTAACTCCTAAAGTACACTCCAGTCCAAACCAAAATAAAAATAATTTTCTGTGTTTGTGAATTGTGTGCGCATTAGCCGCACGTGCATCAACAAAGTAGTGCGAAGCGTGCGCCTGTGTCATAAGTAAAGGGCAAGCTGGCTTGACCGTTAAAGGGTGCTGTAACCCCCAAAGTAAACTCCAAACCAAAAAAAAATATATTTTCTGTGTTTGTGAATTGTGTGCGCAGTAGCCGCACGTGCATCAACAAAGTAGTGCCAAGCGTGCGCCTGTATCATAAGTAAAGGGCCGGCTGGCTTGACCGTTAAAGGGTGCTGTAACCCCCAAAGTACACTCCAGTCCAAACCAAATAAAAAAATATTTTCTGTGTTTGTGAATTGTGTGCGCAGTAGCCGCACGTGCATCAACAAAGTAGTGCCAAGCGTGCGCCTGTGTCATAAGTAAAGGGCCGGCTGGCTTGACCGTTAAAGGGTGCTGTAACCCCCAAAGTACACTCCAGTCCAAACCAAATAAAAAAATATTTTCTGTGTTTGTGAATTGTGTGCGCAGTAGCCGCACGTGCATCAACAAAGTAGTGCCAAGCGTGCGCCTGTGTCATAAGTAAAGGGCTGGCTGGCTTGACCGTTAAAGGGTGCTGTAACCCCCAAAGTACACTCCAAACCAAATAAAAAAATATTTTCTGTGTTTGTGAATTGTGTGCGCAGTAGCCGCACGTGCATCAACAAAGTAGTGCCAAGCGTGCGCCTGTGTCATAAGTAAAGGGCCAGCTGGCTTGACCATTAAAGGGTTCTGTAACCCCCAAAGTACACTCCAAACCAAAAAAAAAATAATTTTCTGTGTTTGTGAATTGTGTGCGCAGAAGCCGCACGTGCATCAACAAAGTAGTGCCAAGCGTGCGCCTGTGTCATAAGTAAAGGGCCGGCTGGCTTGACCGTTAAAGGGTGCTGTAACCCCCAAAGTACACTCCAGTCCAAACCAAAAAAAATAATATTTTCTGTGTTTGTGAATTGTGTGCGCAGTAGCCGCACGTGCGTCAACAAAGTAGTGACAAGCGTGCGCCTGTGTCATAAGTAAAGGGCTGGCTGGCTTGACCGTTAAAGGGTGCTGTAACCCCCAAAGTACACTCCAAACCAAATAAAAAAATATTTTCTGTGTTTGTGAATTGTGTGCACAGTAGCCGCACGTGCATCAACAAAGTAGTGCCAAGCGTGCGCCTGTGTCATAAGTAAAGGGCCGGCTGGCTTGACCGTTAAAGAGTGCTGTAACCCCCAAAGTACACTCCAGTACAAACCAAATAACAAAATATTTTCTGTGTTTGTGAATTGTGTGCGCAGTAGCAGCACGTGCATCAACAAAGTAGTGCCAAGCGTGCGCCTGTGTCATAAGTAAAGGGCCAGCTGGCTTGACCGTTAAAGAGTGCTGTAACCCCCAAAGTACACTCCAGTCCAAACCAAATAACAAAATATTTTCTGTGTTTGTGAATTGTGTGCGCAGTAGCCGCACGTGCATCAACAAAGTAGTGCCAAGCGTGTGCCTGTGTCATAAGTAAAGGGCCGGCTGGATTGACCGTTAAAGGGTGCTGTAACCCCCAAAGTACACTACAAACCAACTAACAAAATATTTTTTCTGTGTTTGTGAATTGTGTGCGCAGTAGCCACACGTGCATCAACAAAGTAGTGCCAAGCGTGCGCCTGTGTCATAAGTAAAGGGCCGGCTGGCTTGACCGTTAAAGGGAGCTGTAACCCCCAAAGTACACTACAAACCAACTAACAAAATATTTTTCCTGTGTTTGTGAATTGTGTGCGCAGTAGCCGCACGTGCATCAACAAAGTAGTGCCAAGCGTGCGCCTGTGTCATAAGTAAAGGGCCGGCTGGCTTGACCGTTAAAGGGTGCTGTAACCCCCAAAGTACACTACAAACCAACTAACAAAATATTTTTTCTGTGTTTGTGAATTGTGTGCACAGTTGCCGCATGTGCATCAACAAAGTAGTGCCAAGCGTGCGCCTGTGTCATAAGTAAAGGGCCGGCTGGCTTGACTGTTAAAGGGTGCTGTAACCCCCAAAGAACACTCCAAACCAACTAACAAAATATTTTTTCTGTGTTTGTGAATTGTGTGCGCAGTAGCCGCACGTGCATCAACAAAGTAGTGCCAAGCGTGCGCCTGTGTCATAAGTAAAGGGCCGGCTGGCTTGACTGTTAAAGGGAGCTGTGACCCCTAAAGTACACTCCAAACCAAAAAAATATATATTTTCTGTGTTTGTGAATTGTGTGCGCAGTAGCCGCATGTGCATCAACAAAGTAGTGCCAAGCATGCGCCTGTGTCATAAGTAAAGGGCCAGCTGGCTTGACCGTTAAAGTGTGCTGTAACCCCCAAAGTACACTCCAGTCCAAACCAAAAAAAAAATATTTTCTGTGTTTGTGAATTGTGTGCGCAGTAACCGCACGTGCATCAACAAAGTAGTGCCAAGCGTGCGCCTGTGTCATAAGTAAAGGGCCGGCTGGCTTGACCATTAAAGGGTGCTGTAACCCCCAAAGTACACTACAAACCAACTAACAAAATATTTTCTGTGTTTGTGAAATGTGTGCGCAGTAGCCGCACGTTCATCAACAAAGTAGTGCCAGGCGTGCGCCTGTGTCATAAGTAAAGGGCCAGCTGGCTTGACCATTAAAGGGTGCTGTAACCCCCAAAGTACACTCCAAACCAAAAATATATATATTTTCTGTGTTTGTGAATTGTGTGCGCAGTAGCCGCACGTGCATCAACAAAGTAGTGCCAAGCATGCGCCTGTGTCATAAGTAAAGGGCCGGCTGGCTTGACCGTTAAAGGGTGCTGTAACCCCCAAAGTACACTCCAGTCCAAACCAAAAAAATATATATTTTCTGTGTTTGTGAATTGTGTGCGCAGTAGCCGCACGTGCATCAAAAAAGTAGTGCCAAGCGTGCGCCTGTGTCATAAGTAAAGGGCCGGCTGGCTTGACCATTAAAGGGTGCTGTAACCCCCAAAGTACACTACAAACCAACTAACAAAATATTTTTTCTGTGTTTGTGAATTGTGTGCGCAGTAGCCGCACGTTCATCAACAAAGTAGTGCCAAGCGTGCGCCTGTGTCATAAGTAAAGGGCCAGCTGGCTTGACCGTTAAAGGGTGCTGTAACCCCCAAAGTACACTCCAAACCAAAAAACAAAATATTTTCTGTGTTTGTGAAATGTGTGCGCAGTAGCCGCACGTTCATCAACAAAGTAGTGCCAGGCGTGCGCCTGTCTCATAAGTAAAGGGCCGGCTGGCTTGACCGTTAAAGGGTGCTGTAACCCCCAAAGTACACTCCAGTCCAAACCAAAAAAAAAATAATTTTCTGTGTTTGTGAATTGTGTGCGCAGTAGCCGCACGTGCATCAACAAAGTAGTGCCAAGCGTGCGCCTGTGTCATAAGTAAAGGGCCGGCTGGCTTGACCGGTAAAGGGTGCTGTAACCCCTAAAGTACACTCCAAACCAAAAATATATATATTTTATGTGTTTGTGAATTGTGTGCGCAGTAGCCGCACGTGCATCAACAAAGTAGTGCCAAGCATGCGCCTGTGTCATAAGTAAAGGGCCGGCTGGCTTGACCGTTAAAGGGTGCTGTAACCCCCAAAGTACACTCCAGTCCAAACCAAAAAAAAATATATTTTCTGTGTTTGTGAATTGTGTGCGCAGTAGCCGCACGTGCATCAACAAAGTAGTGCCAAGCGTGCTCCTGTGTCATAAGTAAAGGGCCGGCTGGCTTGACCATTAAAGGGTGCTGTAACCCCCAAAGAACACTCCAAACCAAAAAATAAAATATTTTCTGTGTTTGTGAATTGTGTGCGCAGTAGCAGCACGTGCATCAACAAAGTAGTGCCAAGCGTGCGCCTGTGTCATAAGTAATGGGCTGGCTGGTTTGACCATTAAAGGGTGCTGTGACCCCTAAAGTACACTCCAAGCCAAAAAAAATATATATTTTCTGTGTTTGTGAATTGTGTGCGCAGTAGCCACACTTGCATCAACAAAGTAGTGCCAGCGTGCGCCTGTGTCATAATTAAAGGGCCGGCTGGCTTGACCGTTAAAGGGTGCTGTAACTCCTAAAGTACACTCCAGTCCAAACCAAAATAAAAATAATTTTCTGTGTTTGTGAATTGTGTGCGCATTAGCCGCACGTGCATCAACAAAGTAGTGCGAAGCGTGCGCCTGTGTCATAAGTAAAGGGCAAGCTGGCTTGACCGTTAAAGGGTGCTGTAACCCCCAAAGTAAACTCCAAACCAAAAAAAAATATATTTTCTGTGTTTGTGAATTGTGTGCGCAGTAGCCGCACGTGCATCAACAAAGTAGTGCCAAGCGTGCGCCTGTATCATAAGTAAAGGGCCGGCTGGCTTGACCGTTAAAGGGTGCTGTAACCCCCAAAGTACACTCCAGTCCAAACCAAATAAAAAAATATTTTCTGTGTTTGTGAATTGTGTGCGCAGTAGCCGCACGTGCATCAACAAAGTAGTGCCAAGCGTGCGCCTGTGTCATAAGTAAAGGGCCGGCTGGCTTGACCGTTAAAGGGTGCTGTAACCCCCAAAGTACACTCCAGTCCAAACCAAATAAAAAAATATTTTCTGTGTTTGTGAATTGTGTGCGCAGTAGCCGCACGTGCATCAACAAAGTAGTGCCAAGCGTGCGCCTGTGTCATAAGTAAAGGGCTGGCTGGCTTGACCGTTAAAGGGTGCTGTAACCCCCAAAGTACACTCCAAACCAAATAAAAAAATATTTTCTGTGTTTGTGAATTGTGTGCGCAGTAGCCGCACGTGCATCAACAAAGTAGTGCCAAGCGTGCGCCTGTGTCATAAGTAAAGGGCCAGCTGGCTTGACCATTAAAGGGTTCTGTAACCCCCAAAGTACACTCCAAACCAAAAAAAAAATAATTTTCTGTGTTTGTGAATTGTGTGCGCAGAAGCCGCACGTGCATCAACAAAGTAGTGCCAAGCGTGCGCCTGTGTCATAAGTAAAGGGCCGGCTGGCTTGACCGTTAAAGGGTGCTGTAACCCCCAAAGTACACTCCAGTCCAAACCAAAAAAAATAATATTTTCTGTGTTTGTGAATTGTGTGCGCAGTAGCCGCACGTGCGTCAACAAAGTAGTGACAAGCGTGCGCCTGTGTCATAAGTAAAGGGCTGGCTGGCTTGACCGTTAAAGGGTGCTGTAACCCCCAAAGTACACTCCAAACCAAATAAAAAAATATTTTCTGTGTTTGTGAATTGTGTGCACAGTAGCCGCACGTGCATCAACAAAGTAGTGCCAAGCGTGCGCCTGTGTCATAAGTAAAGGGCCGGCTGGCTTGACCGTTAAAGAGTGCTGTAACCCCCAAAGTACACTCCAGTACAAACCAAATAACAAAATATTTTCTGTGTTTGTGAATTGTGTGCGCAGTAGCAGCACGTGCATCAACAAAGTAGTGCCAAGCGTGCGCCTGTGTCATAAGTAAAGGGCCAGCTGGCTTGACCGTTAAAGAGTGCTGTAACCCCCAAAGTACACTCCAGTCCAAACCAAATAACAAAATATTTTCTGTGTTTGTGAATTGTGTGCGCAGTAGCCGCACGTGCATCAACAAAGTAGTGCCAAGCGTGCGCCTGTGTCATAAGTAAAGGGCCGGCTGGCTTGACCGTTAAAGGGTGCTGTAAACCCCAAAGTACACTCCAGTCCAATCCAAATAAAAAAATATTTTCTGTGTTTGTGAATTGTGTGCGCAGTAGCCGCACGTGCATCAACAAAGTAGTGCCAAGCGTGCGCCTGTGTCATAAGTAAAGGGCCGGCTGGCTTGACCGTTAAAGGGTGCTGTAACCCTCAAAGTAAACTCCATTCCAAACCACATAAAAAAATATTTTCTGTGTTTGTGAATTGTGTGCGCAGTAGCCGCTCGTGCATCAACAAAGTAGGTACAAGCGTGCGCCTGTGTCATAAGTAAAGGGCCGGCTGGCTTGACCGTTAAAGGGTGCTGTAACCCCCAAAGTACACTACAAACCAACTAACAAAATATTTTTTCTGTGTTTGTGAATTGTGTGCGCAGTAGCCGCACGTGCATCAACAAAGTAGTGCCAAGCGTGCGCCTGTGTCATAAGTAAAGGGCCGGCTGGCTTGACCATTAAAGGGTGCTGTAACCCCCAAAGTACACTCCAAACCAAATAAAAAATATTTTCTGTGTTTGTGAATTGTGTGCACTGTGGCTGCACATGCATCAACAAAAGGAGCAGCGCCAAGCGTGCGCCTGTGTCCCATAAGTAAAGAGCCGGCTGGCTCATTTCTTAAAGGGTGGTGTAACCCACAAAGTGCACTACTCTCCAGCAAAATAAAAAAAAAATATTTTCTGTGTTTGTGTGCGCCTTAGCCGCACGTATATATCAATATAACATAAATGGAGGACCAAACTTTCTCCGATAAAAATAAAATAGGGAAAGATCAAGAACCACTTCCTCCTAGTGCTGTTGCTGCTGCTGGGAGTTGTTCATCATCCCAGAGAGGAAGTAGGAACACCACTACTTTTACTAAACAATTGACCCTCCAACAGTCCCTAGCGATGAGGATGAAGTACGACAGCAGTCATCCTGAAGCAAAACGTATAACTGAGGCCTTGACTGCTATGTTGGTGTTAGACGTGCGTCCGGTATCCGCCATTAGTGCAGTGGGATTTAGACAATTGATGGAGGTAGTGTGTCCCCGGTTCCAAATCTCGTCAAGGTTCCACCTGCATCCTCAAAGCAGCAGCGACAAGCGTGCGTCTATCTGTTAAAGGGTAGTGTAACCCTCAAAGTACACTCCACAAACAATAACAAAAATTCTTCTTTTTTTTCTGTCTTTGTGAATCATGTGGGCTGTAGCCGCACTTGCATCCTCAAAGCAGCAGCGACAAGCGTGCATCTGTCTGTTAAAAGGTGGTGTAACCCTCAAAGTGCGCTCCACAAACAATAAAAATATTCTTCTTTTTTTTTCTGTCTTTGTGAAATGTGTGGGCTGTAGCCGCACCTGCATCCTTAAAGCAGCAGAGACAAGCGTGGGTCTGTCTGTTAAAGGGTGGTGACACCCTCAAAGTGTGCTCCACAAACAATAAAAATATTCTTCTTTTTTTTCTGTCTTTGTGAATTGTGTGGGCTGTAGCCGCACTTGCATCCTCAAAGCAGCAGTGACAAGCGTGCGTCTGTCTGTTAAAGGGTGGTGTAACCCTCAAAGTGTGCTCCACAAACAATAAAAATATTCTACTTTTTTTTTCTGTCTTTGTGAAATGTGTGGGCTGTAGCCGCACCTGCATCCTCAAAGCAGCAGCGACAAGCGTGCGTCTGTCTGTTAAAGGGTGGTGACACCCTCAAAGTGTGCTCCACAAACAATAATAATATTCTTCTTTTTTTTCTGTCTTTGTGAATTGTGTGGGCTGTAGCCACACTTGCATCCTCAAAGCAGCAGCAACAAGTGTGCGTTTGTCTGTTAAAGGGTGGTGACACCCTCAAAGTGCTCCAAAAAATAAAAAACTATTTATTTTATGTGTTTGTGACTTGTGTGTGATGTAGCCGCATGTGCATCAACACAGTAGCAGCGCCAAGCGTGTGCCTGTGTCATAAGTCAAGGGCCGGTTTGGACATCTGGTCCGGACTGAAGGACGTGCCAACAATTTCTGACAAGTCTACTGTCACTGCATATGATACTGTCCTCAAAGCAGCAGCGACAAGCGTGCGTCTGTCTGTTAAAGGGTGGTGTAACCCTCAAAGTGCGCTCCACAAACAATAAAGATATTCTTTTTTTTTTTCTGTCTTTGTGAAATGTGTGGGCTGTAGCTGCACCTGCATCCTTAAAGCAGCAGCGACAAGCATGCGTCTGTCTGTTAAAGGGTGGTGACACCCTCAAAGTGTGCTCCACAAACAATAAAAATATTCTTTTTTTTCTGTCTTTGTGAAATGTGTGGGCTGTAGCCGCACCTGCATCCTTAAAGCAGCAGCGACAAGCGTGCGTCTGTCTGTTAAAGGGTGGTGACACCCTCAAAGTGTGCTCCACAAACAATTAAAATATTCTTCTTTTTTTTTCTGTCTTTGTGAAATGTGTGGGCTGTAGCCGCACCTGCATCCTTAAAGCAGCAGCGACAAGTGTGCGTCTGTCTGTTAAACGATTACATCGGTGACAGCATCCAAGTAGGCATGTCAGACAGTCCGTACCTGTACTGGCAGGAAAAAGAAGCAATTTGGAGGTCCCTGTACAAACTGGCTCTATTTTACCTGAGTTGCGCCCCCTCCTGTGTGTACTCCGATAGAGTGTTTAGTGCAGCCGGGAACCTTGTCAGCGAAAGGCGTAGGAGGTTGTTTCCACAAAATGTGGAGAAGATGATGTTCATAAAATGAATTATCAACTCTTCCAGGGAGACCAGCCTCCAGATCGTACAGAGGGACCTGTGGTTGTGGATTCCAGCGGGGACGAATTAATACTCTGTGAGGATGAGGATGTACACAACACTGAAGAGGGTGAGGAATCGGTGGATGAGGAGGATGAGGACGACATCTTGCCTCCGTAGAGCCAGTTTGTGCAGGGACAGATTAATTGCCAGCTTGTTTTGTGGGGGCCCAAACGAACCAATCACTTCAGCCACAGTCGTGTGGCAGACCCTGGCGCTGAAATGTTTGGTTTGTTAAAGTGTGCATGTCCTGTTTATACAACATATCCGAAGGACAATTCCATCTTGCACCTCTTTTTTTTCTTTGAATTATGTACTGTTTGGGGCCTAGTTTTTCAAACTGCCATCCTGTCTGCCACTGCAGTGTCACTCCTAGATAGACCACATGTTTGTGCCGCCCACTCGTATCTCTTAGCATAGTCATCCAGCTATCTCGGTGCAACCTTTTGGATATAAATACACTATTGTGAAGTGCGAGGTGTTCAGAATAGACTGGAAATGAGTGGAAATTAAGGTTTTTGAGGTCAATAATAGCATAGGAGCAGAAAAACCCACAAATTCTGTGATTTTAGCTGTTTTTATGCTTTTTTTAAAAAAAAATACAGATCCAAAACACAAAACCCAGAACCCAAAACACGGAAGGGTGGTTTTGGCAAAACCAATCCAGATCCAAAACACGAAGAAAGATCCAGATCCAAAACCAAAACACAAAACGTGGCCGGTGCACACCCCTAATATATATATATATATATATATATATAGATATATGTATACGTGTTTCTATTAATCTATGTGGGGGCATATCTTTTGCATATAGCAGCAGCAAACCAGGCAAATATGCTGCATGTGCAGTTGCATTTCTATATACAGGGCTGTAAGGAGGGGTGTGCGGCCGCACAACGCAGGCTCGTCTGGGGGTGTACTAGCCGTACCTTCCGCCGACTGCAGCCCACGCCCTCCTCCATCTCACGGTGTCTGTACTGTATGGGGGGGGAGGGCCCTGCCTATTTTGACTGTCCTGGGCCCCACAATTTCTGATGGCAGCCCTGGCTACCAATATGCATTGCAGTTCTGAGAGGCATATTTTTATGGATGAGTTTGCAGAGCGGTTGCTCCCTGGGTTGGTATGGCTGGGCTGCTTTAGTGTGGCACACTAGAACACTCCATTTAGCACTTTCTTAACACTTTTATTTTTCTACTAATACTACTTTATATAGAATTTTAATTACACCTTCACCTGTGTATCACCCTTTAACACATAGCTTTTGATTTATTAATATAATTATTAACACTTACTAACACCTTAGTCTCTCACTGGTGTGCTGCCCTGGGGTGGCTGGCCTTTGCTGGATTTTTGGGGTTCCGCGCCCCAGACTTTGACTTTAAAGTAGGTACCTCCAGTAATCAGAGAAGCCATGACGTGGCCTGGAGGTTTACACATATTTTTGCAAATATATGCAACTGAGATCTCTGAATTATCTACCAACATGTAGTTTTTCACATCTTATTGCTGATATCATTCAGTGTGCTGGGGGATACCCTTTGCTCTTGTATAGACTAACCCCTCCCGTTATTACTAAAGTGATTGAGCAGCTACTGTACCAATATGATGGACGGAGAGAAACGACTGAGATGTGTTCAACTCAGAATGGCTTGTAAATACAGAAAGGTGCGCATGTTTGCTGCGCCACACGGGCAGTTTGCCAGCATGTGCTTGATATGACCACATTTGAACTTGCGCATGGCTTAGAATCAGCTCTTATGTGAGGATGCCACTGGGACTGTACAAACTGAAGGAGGTGGTACAGTATGTAAGATGAGAGAAAATACTGAGTACCCTTATACTTAGCATTTTATAATGTGCATGTTTTAGTACACCACCAGAGACGCTGAGCATGTGTTTAAATATCAGTTAAGACCTAAGTGGTTATTTAGAAAATATCATTGAGTTAAAGGTTTCCTGACAATCTGGTATTTGGAGGAATATGTACATTTTCATTTCTTTGTAAAATTAAAGTAATTTCTTCTTGATTGTACTTTCTTTAACCCTGACCCATTCACTCATACTACTTTCGTTTACATTTTTGGAGCTCATATGTTGTTTTAATAGCTCCTTGAGGCTCTTACAACACTCAGAGATGAAGAATTTCTATCGACTTACGGAATTAGCTGCGTAATGTTAAGTAGGTACAAGCACTTAGGCAAATACATTTTAAAGGATTATGTATGCATGCTTTTTCCTTTCACTTAAATTGTTTTACTGTTTAATGAAAGAGGAAATGGTAAACAAAAATCGATGAAATAGAGTGAAATTATTAGGGAATGTTCCATGCCTGTATTAGCTTTGTGGGTTATCCAAGCCTTCCTGATAGGCATTAAGGTATTATGATAAGATTACCGAACAGGAAAGAGACAATTAATTATTAAATGTGCTAGTAACATGTTAGGCAGTATCTAATATTTTGCCTAACATAGTTTTATTATTGTCAATAATATTATTACATTATGGAGCCTTTGGGGCTGATTCTTCTAAGTCAAATGCATGTGCGATCATTTTTCCGTACACCCTTTGAATTCTACAGAATGTAGCAGAAAGTCCGTGTGACTGAAAGTGGAGGCCTATCACGCCCACAGGGTGTCCGTCTGAGAAACGCAACTGTCATCATTAGTATCTGGACGCACCAGCCCCATGCTAGATGCAAAAGATCCTTCAGAAACAGGCATCTTATCTCCATCCAACTGCTATGATCACGCATGGAAGTTAATTTACCCACTGATGACATTACCATGACATTACGGTATGTGTAAATATGTGTGAAATGTAAGTATGTGTGAGTGTGTGTAAGTGATTGTGAGTGTATGTGAGTGTCTGTGACCCTTGTGTGTGTGTGAGCCCCCCGGAGGCAGCTGCAGGGAGAACTACATCTACCAGCACACACCTCTCCTCTCAGCATCCCCCTAGCCTCCCAGCAGCCCCCTCCCCAGTGCAAAGATTGAGGGGAGATGATCGGGAGCCGTGTAGACCACCGTACACCAACAGACCATTAAATTGTGTGGTGAAAGGGGTTGTCTCTCATCTGAATTGCCCACATTCTGGTAGAATCAGCTCCCTCCAAGGGAGGCTGGAGTGAAACCTGTGTGTTCTGCATTAGCAGTGGAGGTGTGGAATTCTAGGTTTTCACATTTACTGTACACAGACCCAGCTGTAATAATCACTGGAGCACAGGAAGGGTTTAAAACTCTCACACACCTTATGCTCATTGCCCTGATGCTGAGTAGCAACCAGGAAGTAGGAACACCATGTTGTAGTGCCAGGGTCCAAGGTGTATGCTGGGAGAACATGCCCAAATTGTGGCTGAGTGATTAGCACAAGGAGTGCTGAGAATTTTATGTTTGTTTGTTTATTTTATGTTATGTGCCTTCATGTGTGCAGGCCTAAACTCACATATGCTAAGGTGCAGTTTTTGCTGCTATTAAAAAGCCACTGCTTTACCACAAATACCTGCCTGTTTGGAATCCTCATTTCAAGTACCCGTTTTACATATGGTGGCATGTACGGGGAGCTACATTGCTTTGTCGCAGCGCATACACCAGCCGCTTCTAGTGTGGCAAAGGAACTGACAAGGCAGAACGTTATATTACAAACTGTAACTTGCTATGCATTGTACAAAAGCTGTATATGTGTACTGAGATAAAAAACAGGTTACTTTGCTTTGTTTTTACTAAGGTGCTTGAGATATAGCAAATTCTGATTAGTATCTTCACCAGCTAGTATGCTGTCTAATTATGTTCACATGTTGACTGAACAAGAGCAAGACACACATAATTAGTTCTAAATAAGCACTGCAGTACTGGAAGAGAAAAAATATTTTTTTTTCTCCTGTGTTCCGTTTAGCCCCTGCATTGCTGGGGGGAAAAAACAGTGTTTTCTAACGTGAATTACAATGGTTTTGCTGAAAGAAAGAGATATTTATTTGTGTAATATGGTTTGTTATCTAAAAGCACCTACACTTGTACATACCCCTCCCACAATAAAAATAGAAGAAGTTTTTTGCACTATAGTAAATTTGTTGGCCTCTCACCAAAAGACAGAGGAACAAATGTTACAGTTAGTGACCCAGTCAATGGGCACAACAGGTGCTGGGCATCTGAAGAAAATGTCTGCCTCAGACGACCTAGAAGTGAATTTGCTGATATTTGAGAGAGTGGCACATTATTTCAAATGGCCAGCAGAGACTTGGGCTGATAGACTTGCCCCTATCTCAGTGATGAGACTTAGAAAGCTTATGCTGATTTGTCCTCTGCTGATGCAGAGAAATATGACCTAGTTAAAAGTGGAATTCTAGCTAGGTGAGTTCTCACTCCTTCTGGGAAAGCGCAGCGCTTCCATGAATGGTCCCTACTACCAGGGGTCCCTCTTCAGAAGCAAGTTGCAGAACTCGCCCAACAGGGGCGGAGTTGGCTCCAGCTAGAAGACTGCACTGCCACTCAGATTGTAGAGATAGCGGTTGTTGACCAGTGTATAAGAACCCTAGGGCGGACTGTGCAGTGCTGGATCATACACGCTGATCCTCAAAATCTAGTGGAATTAGGTACAGTGTTGGTGTGGTATGAGACCGCAGGAAATATGACAAAAATGCCAGAAGAGAAATCAGGGAATGAGCGACCCATTAAGATGGCACCCCATTGGCCTGTGACCTCGACTGTCACCCCTCCTCAAGGAAACACCACTGGAGACGTCATGTTTGCTATGAGTGCAGAGATCCAGGTCATGTTTGGCAGGACTGTCCTAGGAAAACAGAGCCTAGGGAGTGTGGGATTGTGGGGGTGACAGAAATATTTGCAGGGGTGACATGCCCAATACAGATGTTGCCATGGATGTGCTGGAAACCACCACATCTCGGGTTCCTGAGGGCTGCTTTAGTTTGCTTTGCCCTACAGAAGCTATGTTTGTGGAAAACTTGTCAGCAAAACAGCGAAAAGGAGCAGAAGCCTTAGTTCGCAATAATCAGGATGTGTTTTCTTCCCTGCAAGGGCGCACTACTTTATTAGAGCACAAGAGAAATACACATGAAGTAGTCAGCATAAAGTAGCGACCGTATCGCATTCTTGAGGCACAGCAACAAGCTATGCGGCAAGAAGAAGATCCGGTCCCTGTACCTTCTCTCTAGACCGCTCGGATGTCGCACTGGCTCCTTGAGCAATACTTTGTCTGCGGGGCAGCGAATAAGAGTATAACTCGGTGTCCACAAAGAAAGAAGGATGGTTGCTCCTCTGCCAGAGAATACCATGTTCAGGGGGTATGAAGAAGAAGATACACCTGGAAAGGTGGTTCGGAAGTCTGAATGGCGTCGGCCGACGTAAAAGAATATGTGCGCTTCCCCAAACTTGGAAGAGTGAAATGGGAGGATGTGTGGTGAGAGGGGTTGTCTCTCACCTGAATTGTCCACATGCTGGTGGAGTCAAGTCCCTCCAAGGGAGGCTGCAGTGAAACCTGTGTGTTCTGCATTAGCAGTGGGGGTGTGGAATTCCAGGTTTTCACATTTACACAGACCCAGCTGGAATAATCAATGGAGCACAGGAAGGGTTTAAAACTCTCACACACCTGATTCTCATTGTCCTGATGCTGAGTACAGCCAGGAAGTAGGGATACAGTGTTGTAGTGCCAAGGTCCAAGGGCTATGCTGGGAGAGCATGCCCAAATTGTGGCTGCAAGCCACTGCTGACTGATTAGCTCAAGGAGTGCTGAGACTTTTACAGTGCATCTGGAAAGTATTCACAGCGCTTCACTTTTTCCACATTTTGTTATGTTACAGCCTTATTCCAAAATGGAATAAATTAATTTTTGCCCTCAAAATTCTACACACATTACCCCATAATGGCAATGTGTAAAAAGTTATTTTGAGATTTTTGCAAATTTAATAAAAAACAAACAAACTAAGAAATCACATGAACATAAGTATTCACAACCTTTGCTATGAAGCTCAAAATTGAGCTCAGGTGCAACCTGTTTCCACTGATCATCCTTGAGATATTCCTACAGCTTAATTGGAGACCACCTGTGGTAAATTCAGTTGATTGGACACGATTTTGAAAGGCATACACCTGTCTATATAAGGTCCCACACTTGACAGTGCATGTCAGAGCACAAACCAAGCATAAAGTCCAAGAAATTGTCTGTAGACCTCCGAGACAAGATTGTCTCGAGGCACAAATCTGGAGAAGGGTACAGAAAAATATCTGCTGCTTTGAAGGTCCCAATGAGCACAGTGGCCTCCCTCATCCATAAATGGAAGAAGTTCGTAACCACCAGGCCTCTTCCTAGAGTTGGCTGGCCGTCTAAACTGAGCGATCAGGGGAGAAGGACCCTAGTCAGGGAGGTGACCAAGAACCCGATGGTCACTCTGTCAGAGCTACAGCATTCCTCTGTGGAGAGAGGAGAACCTTCCAGAAGGACAACCATCTCTGCAGCAATCCACCAATCAAGCTTGTATGGTAGAGTGTCCAGACGGAAGTCACTCCTTAGTAAAAAGCACATATTAGCCCACCTGGAGTTTGCCAAATGCACCTGAAGGACTCTTAGACCATGAGAAACAAAATTCTCTGGTCTGATGAGACAAAGATTGAACTCTTTGGCATGAATGCCAGGCATTATGTTTGGAGGAAACCAGGCACTGCTCATCACCAGGCCAATACCATCCCTACACTGAAGCATGGTTGTGGCAGCATCATGCTGTGGGAATTTTTTTCAGCGGCAGGAACTGGGAGACTGGTTAGGATAGAGAGAAAAATGAATGCAGTAATTTACAGAGACATCCAGGATGAAAACCTGCTGCAGAGCGCTCTTGACCTCAGACTGGGGCGACGGTTCATCTTTCATCAGGACAATGACCCTAAACACACAGCCAAGATATCAAAGGAGAGGCTTCGGGACAACTCTGTGAATGTCCTTGAGTGGCCCAGCCAGAGCCCAGACTTGAATCCGATTGAATATCTCTGGAGAAATCTGAAAATGGCTGTACACCGACGCTTCCCATCCAACCTGATGGAGCTTGAGAGGTGCTGCAAAAAGGAATGGGCGAAACTGCCCAAAGATAGGTGTGCCAAGCTTGTGGCATCATATTCAAAAAGACTTGAGGCTCTAATTGCTGCCAAAGGTGCATAAACAAAGTATTGAGAAAAGGCTGTGAATACTTATGTACATGTGATTTCTTATTTTTTTTATAAAATTTGCAAAAATCTCAAAATAACTTTTTACACGTTGTTCTTATAAGGTATTGTGTGTAGTATTTTGAGGACAAAAATTTATTTATTCCATTTTGGAATAAGGCTGTAACAACAAAATGTGGAAAACGTGAAGCGCTGTGAATACTTTGCGGATGCACTGTATGTTTGGTTGCTTATTTTATGTTATGTGCCTGTATGTGTGCAGGCCTTAACTCACGTATGCTAAGGTGCAGTGTTTGCTGCTATTAAAAAGCCACTGCCTTACCAAAAATACCTGCCTGTCTGTAATCCTCATTTTAAGTACCCATTTTACAATAGCTTTTTTTTTCTCGCGCTTAGGGGTTTTCAGGGCTGAAAACCCAGCGTGCATTTTATAATTTGGATACCGCTGTTATCGGGAGGGTGCATACCTGCTGTATTCCACAATTGGGTGCAACATTTTTTATCTCTCTAAACCTTGCCCACAATTTAATATGCCCCATAAAATGTAAATTTAATTTTTAATTTTAGAAAATTAATTTTTAAAAACAAAAGTAAAAAGTGCTCAAAAAGATAGAAATGTTGATTAAAAAAACTTCAATGGCTGTTTGTCCATTGTTATTTTAATTACTTCTTATGTATGTATGTATGTATGTATGTATGTATGTATGTTGTGTATGTATTTTGGTCTTCTCTTAATATGTAACGTTAGTTGTAGTTCGTAAAGCCAGAGTTTTCATGCTAGTTTTGCCACTCTCAAAATGATATATCTAGGGAGAGAAGTATAACTAATATTATACTGTATATAGTAACAGGTTAATCAAAGTATTGTTTCTATGACATACAGTATATTTATATATTACTGTGGGTCTTATTATATTACTGTAATAATGTACTTTAATTTGGGTCCTGTTTATCAGACTATTATAAACACAAGGTGTAGCAATGTATCATTGTGTGCCAGTCAATGTATAACCCAGATTGAGTTGACATTTGTTACAAAGTGTCCAGAGTGCCTCCAGATGTTTGTGGGGTCCCCCAGCACATTAGTGTATGACAATTAGTATAGTTAGCAGTTGAGATAAACCTGCATAGATATTCCTTCAGCTTGTCATTATAATAAACCCTACTGTATATCTGTTATTGATACAAAGTTGAAGGGTATAAATGTCCTTATATTGTAGACATTCAGCCTTGATCTGCATTAGCACCCTTGTGGCTTATAAACAAACATCCTTATAAACAGTGTTTTTATATATAACTGTTGTAGTGAGCGGCTTTTTTTTGTTCCCTTTCTCTTATTTTCCTTGTACATACTATCTGGAAGCCGCTATGCTATTACAGTTTCAAACTTCTAGAAACAGTTTTTATCTCTTCGATGTTCAGCTAACAGTGTGATATATATCATTATTTCTCTCTCTGAGCAAAGAAAGAGAACCACAATAAACCCTGATTCATCAATCTGAACATGAATTCCCCAAGTAATAATTCATCCACTTTTCATTTTGTGATAAATTATTTGCTTCACTTCGCATTGCCAGAACATATAGTTGTAGTTGTTTTCAAGAGAGCAAAAAGCAGTGAGTTGTCTATCCAAGAAAAAAAAAACAATTTGGAAGGTTTAGGGTGATAGTTTTTGCACAAACAAATACAGTATGTTCAGTAAGCGGAATGTAGTTACCATCCCGGCACTCAGACACCAGTCAGTATCCTGTCGCCAGCAACCTGACCGCCGGCATCCCATTGGTAAGTATTAGGGGGAGGGTTAGGTTTAGGGGTTAGGCACATGGTGGAGGGTTAGGTTTAGGCTGCGGGGGAAGGGGGGATTAGGTTTATGCTGTGGGTTGGAAGGATAGGTTTATGGGTAGGGTTGGTGTTAGGATACTTACCTGCAGGTGTCTGCATTCCCTACTAGGGCCGTATTCAATTTGAGGCGAAAAGACAGTTCTGGCGGAAACTTTTCGCCGATGATGTCATTTTCGCCTGTTTGGCTTTTACCCCGTATTCCTTTTGGAAGACTTTTTGCCTAGGCGGAAAGTCAATGCAATGTAATAGGCGGAATAGTTTCGCCTATGAATGAGAGGCGGAAAAAAGTGCAGAATTGGGGTTTTGGGGTGCAATGTTGCGGGAACCCCCCTGCAGCCTTCAGACAGTCCACCCAAAATGTAAAAAAAAAACACTTAAGGACACCCCAAAAAATGACTGAAAAATGGTGTGAAAAAAAATGTTGGGGTACAAAGTTAAAAACTAGCGAACTTGACTCTGTGGGGGGGGTCCCCAAGTATGCCCCATGTGTTTTTTTGATTGCAGGTGTTTGCGGCAGGTGGATTTTTCACAATTTTTTCAACTACACTTTAGCAACTTTTAAATATACTGACCCTTATTTTCAAGTACCCCAAATTTGCTGGGATAAGTTATTTTCAGGAAAAAAACCTCCAAAATTTTATTCTGCACGACGTATAGAAACACGCTATTTAGCAGCTATTGAGCCCTTTTAAAAACACCAAATAGCTTCAGCAAGCCAAATCGGGGGGTACCATAGGGAAACCCCATGTCAGAGCATCATTTGGGGGGCGTCAGGCTGATTTCCCCAAAACTGACAGTACTTTCTGGCTGTTCAAGTTTTGCCGGGTCCCGTTTTCGCGTACTTCCATATTGAATATGGGGTAAAGCTGGGACGGCCGCAATACTTTTCCGCCTACAAAACAGGCGAAGTAGACGGAAAGTCCGGGCCGTGAAAAAGTATCGTGCCTCGGCTCATATTGAATACGTCTCCTAGTCGGGATTCTGTCATCAAGGTTATGAGCACCACGATCCTGAACGCCAGCATCCTGTACCCAACTCTCAATAAGCAAATATTTTTTGGATGTCAATTTAGAGGCAACAAAACCTATTACAAAATGTGAAAAACAATTATGAGAAAACACCAACAGAAGTTTATCACCTCCATGCAATTTTTTATTTTTACCAGTCTACAAGATAATAGGTGGGCATCTCTATAATGTTGTTAAGCTGGATACACACTTTTTCGATCCGCGGCTGATCGGGTTAAACGCTTCTGATAAGCCGTGCAGTGTGTCCCCAGCATGACCCACTGTCAGCTGCCTGCAGCTCCATACACACTTTGCAGACATAGCACAGTGTGTACGGCCTTCTATGGGATCAGGAGGACAGACAGAGAAATATTAAACAGCACATTAGATGCAACCTCCCGATCCGTCAATCATTTATCGGTACTGCATACACACCTATACAATCGTCGGCCCGATCACCTGATATTGGGTAATCGAGCCAAGGATTGTATAAGTGTGTTCCCAGCATTACTCTGTAACCCCTCATTATATGAACCTTGTGTCTACATCAATTGGAGGTCCTGACATTCCATCCAGCTTCCCCTCAATTGCTGTCCATTGTTCCCCTTCCCCTTGCATCCCATACCCTGACTGAAAGGTTAAAAGGAGCACTTTTGGGTTTTGCCTACTTGTGTTAATGGTACATTATGCAAAGATCACTTTCTTGTGCCTCCTCCATATTTATATAATGTTGTTTTCATTACATGTTGCTAAATGTGTTATTCCCTAGCTGTAACCGCTGCATTAATAAAAAAGCTATAGTCTTCAAAAACTAAGCAGGTATTGCAGAATGATATGTGTAGGGGCCATAATGTCAAACAGTTTTGTCTGTTGCTTACCAGTGAGTAATCATTTAGTATCTCACCAACACAGAACTGGTGGTGCACATCTTGATAAAAATTTAATCAAAACCAAAAGTTTCATGAAAATCGAAACGTTGATAAACATAGTGAATGCTCTCGTGATTTCACAGACTTCTGAGCCTTCCTCTGTGGCAGCACCCCATTTCTTTAAACATGAACCAATAAATAGTAAAGAATACATTCTAGGTGCTAGCACTAGAGATGTGTGGTTCAGTTTTCCTGAAAAACTAACACACCCGAACTTAGGAGTTCCAATTCGAATCGAGTCCCATCTCGCATCACTTTTGTGGTTTGGAGCAAAACAGAGTCCCAGGTCGGGTCTACTGTAAATTCGGAACTTGGATTTAAAAAAATTATTCTCTGCTTTGGATTGCACGTAAACAGATCCAAATAACATGATTTCAGCTGATATTATCAATTTTAAAGCAATCCAAAACCGAATCTGAACCAAAACACTTGAGGGTGGTTTTGACAAAACCAAAACACTGGTCTCTGTGCAGATAAAATATTATACAAATATGGCTTTATCACTTTTAGAAAACACTGCAAAAAAACTTAAAAAACCCCCTAAAAAATATTCTGAAAGTACATAATCATATAATTGTCATTGTATTGCATTAAATTACTAACACAATCTGGTACTAGTGAACTCTTCTCTCATTACGGATTGTGAGCTAATGAAAACTAAAATGTTTCACTTTTTAATTAATGATTGATTAAGAATATTTACACAGCTCTATAATTACAATCATGGCCTACTATGTCTTGAATGGAATGTAATAAGTTAATACTATAAATCAATGATCAATATAGTATTAATGGTCTATTGTCTGCAAGTAAAATAATCATCCATCATTTTGGTATAGTTTGATTCCACATCTTGTCTTACATCCATACTTAGCTCTGCTAAGAAGTAGATAAATCTTATATAAACACATTTGGGAATAATTAATTGCAATGAACTTTGCAATGGCAATCAAATAGTAAAGAGACCAAATCATCGTCATGTAGCTAAAGGAGAGTAAACTAAATTAAAAAAAAAATGCAATCCGCAAAATAACTTAAGCAAAAGTTTAATCCTTAATGTGCAAAAGCTATTAATTTTATATATCAAAATTGTTTGGTTCTATTGTTTTAATTATTATAACCAACTCTCTATATATTAAAACTATATTATTACAGTACATTTCTACTTCTATGCAAAAAAAATGCCTTTTCATATTCAAGATGAGAATGAGCATCGGAGGCCCTGGGGGTGGCACTGTCATTGCCCCATTGCTCCTTCACCTGGCTAGCTGGGTGTCTGGATGCTCCAGACAGGCACCCTGCAATGTGGACAGCTGATTGGAGCATCCTCTGGACACTCCAGTCAGTCTTGCACTTATCACTGCTGTCGGCCTCGCCCCTCTGCACAATGTAATGTCCTCATGCACACAACGTCATGATGTCATGTGCTGAGGGGGCAGGGCCAGCACAGGGTACAGTTGAGCCCTGTTTCAGCACTGATGACCATGATGATGGCCCTAAAAGTAGATGGCTTGAGTCCCAGGATAAATAATGAATAGTACAGCATGTAGTGATATTGCAATACTGAAAGAAGTAAAAATGGAGGAAATTTGTTCTCATAATTTCTGTAATGCTAAACAAGCCTCTTAAATCAGGTACAATTTTTTTCACCAAGTAAAATTAGGAATAAACTTTTTTATTTTCCATTTTGCTTCCTCAATCTTAAGTACTGTAGAAGTGATCAATATTAAAATAATAATATATTATCAGTATCAATTCTGAATTCTGTCAAATTTGTATTATTTATTAAACTTTCATATTTCAAACTTCAGCCTAGTTTCCGAGTTTGAACAATTAAATACTCAGTGTTGTGCTCCAAACTTTTCCAACTCAAAAGGAGGTCTTGGAAAAGTTAGGCATACAAGCTGACATCCAATAAAACAAAACAAAAAGAATCACGGCTGGTATTAGACGGCTCAAAGTCTTCTTGAGATTGAATAAAAAAAAAAAAAGAACATTCCAAAACCAAATATGTTCCCATGAAGTTGGAGTGATAATTTGTCTACCAAAAATAGAAGTAATTATATTTTATATACAGCTAATTTTGCTCTCAAAATTAATGTGCATTATAGGTGAACATAAACCTTGATGCCTGATTCCGCTTACATGGAAACAATTACATTAAAATGCAGATGTAGATTCCAGTAATCTCCTTGGAATAGACAAATAGGTTTTGAAATAATTTACAAATGATGCACTAAATCTGTTTGCCATCTGCTCTCTGCTCGGGGAAAACATAACATTTCTCTCACTAGTCTTTTTGTGAAAAATAGACCATTTATTTAATTTAAAAAGGAGAAAAACAAAGATACATTTCTTTGCAGCTCCTGGATATTTCACATTGCTTAAGAGCGAGGAAATTACTTTGAAACTTCGACAATAAATGATATCTATTGCCTGGATTTTGGAAAATGTTATGTGCTATATGTGTGAGTTTCGCCAAAGGTCACCAATTGTTTTTACACTTTCTGTTGGTCCAAACGTACTAGATAAACAGGGCACTTCAAATTCCCTGCATCACCATTAGGTTCTTCAGGGACCTGTTGGGAATTTCTCAACTGTAGATTCAGTCTGTAGTATTCCACTTGCCAAACCAATTAAAATCATCCAAATTGTTTGGCAGGGCTGTAACAGCGCAAGGATGTGGCCAGTGCCAGCCCCGCCCACCGAGCGTGCTACTTCATGATGTCGCGTGCATGATCTCATTAAGTCGCGTGGAAGCAGGCATGACTGGACGCTCAAGTAAGTGCAGCACTGGATTTAATTTGCAGGGTGCCTGACTGGAGCTCCGTGGGTGCGGCTGCAGCAATCCTGGCTGCAGGATGCAATTCCGGGAGGCGATGTTACCGCCAATAGAGCCGAAGTGCTTTGTGTAATGGTACCGCTTGCCCATAGCTTGTTACGGCCCTATTATTTGGTCTAATGGTTATATTGTAATATATTTATATACCAAATTTGTATAGATTGGCTTTCTGTACATTCTGTGACAGTACCTGCTACAAACAGCAGCTAAGCAGCCCACTTGAGTTGAAACACCACCATTGTTCTTGTCGGTGCTCCAGAAAAGTCCTCCTCCTATAGGTATGTGTCAAAAATTACTAGCCAGTAACTTACAGCCTGCAGATAGAGGATCTTTAATTACTTAGCAGATATTCGTTCCGTAGGGAGGATACGGTGATGGAGCAGAAGAATTTGATGTATTTCAGCTGTAAATAAATTTTAGGATATTTTTTTAAGCGCAAAATGACGGTCCCACAGCGCACCTGTGGCTTGGGCATCTGTGATTTGCTCAAGTGCACTTATATTTCTAATGCAGCACATAAGTTATAAACCACAGAGAAAAAGAGAAAAAAGGGACTCTTGGTGGGGGCACACAATAGGTATAGAGATGTGGCCAATATCAGGCTGATATTGGCACATCTCTTTACCTATTGTGTGCCCCCACCAAGAGTCCCTTTTTTCTCTTTTTCTCTTTGGTTTATATGCTATAAACTGACTCTGGGGAGCACCACAGACTTTCCTATTAACAGGTCTGTTAGACTGTGGTCTCATGATCTATGATAGGAGTATTATGACACGTGTACGTGTGTATAAAGATTAAGTCTTTTATAGGGATATACTACTTATCATATAACAGCAGAATATTTTCAGTGCGGTTCCATTATATATTCTCGCAGCACATAAGTTTCCAACTCATGAACTTACTAGTGTACAATAAGTATATTCAAAAACTGCAAAAATCTGGCTATTTTTTATTGGTCTCAATATATTGTGCACTATTATAGTTTCATCTAAATAAATTAATTCATGTGACTGGATGGCAAAGTCGCAGTAAACTCAGGGGGCCTGTTGTAGTGTTAGATATATGTCCTTTCTTGTTTTGCTTAAATTAATTTCCATATTGCACATGCACCTGTATGCAAAAAATGATAGCTTGGAGAAGTAGAATTGGAAAGGGGGGGAAAGGCGGCCAAGCATTACAATAGGTATAGTACTTATAACCTATAAGAAGGCTGAACATTATAAACATCATTGATTCAAGTGTGGATTATACTTTGGTTACTTGCTGTAAGCATAGGTGGGGTACAGCAATGCATTGTAAGACAAAATTAGAGAAAGACACATCTGTAGATATATTTCTGTAGGAAGGCTTATCACTTACGGGTGCTCAACCCCTGAAGCAAAGATCCCTGCTGATGATGATGACTATCAGAACAGCTTTGGACAGGGTTAAAAAAAATAATAAGAAGAATTATTTATTTAAAAAAAATATCCCTCCCACCTTCTCCAAAGTGAAGAAAGGCCCAGCACTCATAGCCTGAGCTAGTGGCAGCTAATGCAGGATATCTGATCATGATTTCTATACTACTGAATGAAAGAAAGCCCCCAATTCTGGGGAGGAGAGTGTAGCCAAAGCCTGTCAGGTGCCCTTTAATGAAGCTATACCCTTGGCCCCCAGAGAGATACAAGTACAGCTCAAGCTCCCCACCTTCTCAGAGCACCTGATTTTCAGGCATTGGTGAAACTAAACTCTCTGTCACCCAAAGTACTCAGCCTTTCTCCCTCTTCTAGTGGATAGTAGTCACCCTTGGCTTGCTTGAATACAGACATAAGCAATGAAAATACTGATATCCTTGTAGGCTAAGGGCAAAACCCAATGCATTAAGGTGTCAGCACCTACTGCATTGATTCTGTGGTTCTGGGTTGTCTTCACTTTTAAATGGAGGTTATACAGAGAGCATTGCAGTGACCTCCATATAATGCAGTGAGCATCGGTGATCACCATATAATGCAGACAACATCACAGTGATTGCCATTTAATAAAGAGAACATCACAGTAATCTCTACATAATGCAGAGACCATCACTGACCACCATACAATGCAGAGAGGATCTCGGAGACCACCATATTATAAAGATAGTAGTTTTGATCATCACATAATGAACATCAGTGACCTCCAAATAATACAAAGGGCATCAGTGACTGCCATACAATACATAGAGCATCAGTGACCACCATACAATACAGAGTATTTGTAATCATCTTTATCTTTATAATTCCCTTATCAAAACTGCATTGAAACACAAAAGTGACATATATATATATATATATATATATATGTAATATAGGTAGCCCCTTTCCTCTAGTGACTATAGTTAAGCAATTAATGAGGCTAAACCAAACGTATTACACTGCCGAACAGTCAATCTGTTACTAGGGATTTAAGAGTCGATTTTGATTAATTTTCTGCTCCTGATCGTGAATATGCCATGCTTATTTTTCAATTGGCTCTAGTTTTTTACATATGCATATACCTTTAATATTTATGAAAAATTAAATTAAACAATGTTAAAAATAGTTAAAAATATATTTTTTTATTAAATTTGATTTGTAAAATGTTATTAAAATACACAGGATAATTACATACATAAGTGTTAGGAAGCTATGAGAACCGTTTTTTTGTAGGATTTTCTTTTGTATTCTTGTTACGGGCAGTCCTTCTGCAGACTCCTATAGTAATCGGCCATCATGTGATGATCCCAACTTCCTTGATATCTTACTTCCATTACCTGAATATCCTGGTGGAACCGTTCACCCTGTTCTTCGCTTAAATCTCCGAGATTGAACAGGAAGTGATCTAAATGGCTGTACAAAAAAATTACTTTAATACTCACGTTGGCACCTACTTTCTCGAAACATTTTATCATATTGTTGACTAATTCATGATAGTTGTCTGCCATGTGATTGCCTAAAATTTTTTGAATGACAGACACATAAATCCTTAACCAGTGTCCGTATCTGTGGAACGTCAAAAATTCCTGCCTTTAATTTTTCAATACTAAGAGATGGAAATGTTCGACAAATATACGTGAAACAATCGCCTTACTTGTCCAATGTTTTTACAAATTGTTTCATTAAGCCCAATGTGATATGGAGACGCAGCAGTATGATTTTTTTCATGCCAATTTAAGGGCTCATGAATGATTTTGGCTTCTCCTGCAGTTATAACTTCTCTTGGAGGCCATACAGTTTGCTGCCAGTGCTTATGTTTTGCATGACTATCCCATAAGCATATGTGACAAGGAAACTTAGTATATCCACTTTGCTGCCCAAGAAGAAAGCTTACCATTTTTAAATCTACACAAACAGACCACTGATTCTCAAAATAAACAATTTTTTCTAAGACTACCTTGATATTTTCATACTGTTCTTTAAGTTTTGCTGAATGACCGATAGGAATCGACACAACTTTATTCTGATTGTGCAGTAATACGCATTTTAAGCTCCTTTTAGAACTATCCAAAAAGAGCCGCCAGTCTTCTGCTTGATATTCTGGTAAGAACATCAGCTGGAGAAGTTCTGGAATATTGTTGCAATACACAAGATTGTTATCTTGGCTAAAGAACATCAGTATGGCTTGCTCTCTATTTCAATACGATGTTATAGTAACATCCGGCTCAAGACAGTGCTTTTCTTGAAGTCAGGATGCTTAAAGCTCAGCTCCTTTTTTCGATAAATTCAACTCACAAATGAAATTGTTTAGCTCCTTTTGAGAAAAGTTGTTTGGAGTAGAGGAACTTTCTTCAAACTCACTTTCATCTGTGTTGTCACTTGCACTGGATGAAATTAACATTTCCACATCATAACATTCAACTTCGCACAAAGACCTGAATGATGGTACAGGTAAATCTTCGCTATGTGGTATCGGTTGTTTTGCAGAATTCATACTTGGGTATTCCCATTTGCATTTCTTAAATCGATTCATACCCTTGACATTTACAGCACAAAAATAACAGTCACTCAAGTGATCTTTAGGCTCACACCACACCATAGGTATGCTGAAATTAAGTAATTTTCAGTCACCTTTAGTCCAATTGCGGAGTGATTCCACGCAGGTTGTACAAACTTTGTGAGGCACCCAAATCTTGTCTTGCTGACTTATGTGATGTCCAAAATAAGCCTGATACGCTTGTTTTACGAATACAGTTATATTTTTTCTTTCTTTTGCAACACTATATTTGCCACAAATATAACAAAAAAATCAGGGTTGTTAATACACCGGCTCAGAGAAGAACTAATTTTTACAATGAAAACGTTTTGTTTCACACATTTGGTGCTAACTCCCAACAAAAGCCGAGGAATTACTGAACAAAACAAGCCCAACCGGTGGGAAATTGGTTGTGGTGGGACAAAGAGAGGGCCGAACAAAGGAACGGGAGGTGTGCTAACTGCGTCACTCGGTCCTCTCCATTGCTCCTCTCTGTATGCTGGGAGGAGGCGTGGCTGTGGTCTGAGGATGTCCCAGCAGGCTCAGCAGTGCATGGCCACGCCTCCTCCCAGCGTTAGTGAGGAGATATGAATGTGTTATGTGCTGCTCCTCTCTGTATGCTGGGAGGAGGCGTGGCTGTGGTCTGAGGATGTCCCAGCAGGCTCAGTAGTGCATGGCCACGCCTCCTCCTAGCATTAGTGAGGAGATATGAATGTGTTATGTGTTGTTCCTCTCTGTATGCTGGGAGGAGGCGTGGCTGTGGCCTGAGGATGTCCCTTGGTCCTCTCTGTGTGCTGGGAGGAGGCGTGGCTGTGGTGTGAGGATGTCCCAGCAGGCTCAGCAGTGCATGGCCACGCCTCCTCCCAGCGTTAGTGAGGAGATATGAATGTGTTATGTGTCTCAAACGTGACTACCAGCTACGTTATCACAAATAAAACACATTCTTGTTATTGTTGAAAGAGGGTAGTTGTTAAAATAGCTAAACTAAGTCAATTCTGTTAAGTAAAGCGGCCTAGACTAGTAAGGTACTGCAAATGGAGAAAATAATTGAATTTTATCATTTTTAATTAATTTGAAAACTGGAACCAATTCAGCTTTAGCAAAGATCTAATGCGAAAATAGGACCTGCGAGTACTCTCAAACTGATCTTAAATCCTTGGCAAGAAATTAACCCTTCCAAACAAAAACATTAATTACTTCATCATCATCATAACAGCCTCATTCATTATAATTAATATAATTAACTTCTTTATAATCATTACCGTCATAATCCCCACTTTTAATTAGCCCCAACAATAATTCCTTTCATATACATTAACATGCTAGTTACCTCCACCTGTCTCATTAAAAAAACCTTCACATTAATTAACCCCAACAAATTATAAACCACCTGATTCTTACTATTAACTACCGATTAACCACTAAACTCATCCAAACTATATCCTAACTTTCATGTTGGTGATCTCTTGTGTTCTTCTAGTTGCAGCCGCAGCAGCAGTCAGGAGAGGAAGCAGCAGCCAGGCAGGTCCTGGGATGGATGTGGCTGACCCCCCTCTCACCCGCTGCTCCCAGGCTCCAAATTTAAAGAGTAAAGTTTTCACTCATGCTACCAGCTGGTTCCAGGAGCCGATTAGCATCTAAGGCTCCCCCTTTGTAAACCCCTCCTCGCCATCACTTGGGCATGTGCCCATCTGCTCCTCCCCCCATCCTAGATGGCCTCGGTCTTTGGCCTATGTTTGGATGGTCACACTGAATAGAGAACATCACCAAGCAAGTTCCTAAAAGTATGAATAGCGAATACTTGTGGCCTTATATGTGATAGGTACTGCATGAACCGTTGTATTGCTCCATGTCAGATCCATTTCTTGTGCCCAGAAATGGGGGGGGAATATACAGTGTATTTTAGGTTTTGATCATTTGCTAAATTTTATAATATTCTTTGTCTATAATTTATGTACAGAGTGAATCATGACACATTTGCTTAGATAAATCATCTGTATGACAATGATATGCTATAGAAAGAAAGGTTTCTGACCGTAACCAGTGCTGTTCCAGTATACATCTATGACATCTGTATCATACTTGCCAACTCTCCCTGATTGTCAGGGAGACTCCCTGAAATAGTAGCAATCTCCCTGTCTCCCTGAAGTGTCTATTAATCTCCCTGATTACACCTTACCCCTATTATGTAGCTGTTATATATATATATATATATATATATATCAAAAAACATATATATATATATATATATATATATATATTCAAATGGGATCATTAGTACAATTTCCCTGCATTGGGTATAAGGCACAATGATCCATATGGCTGCAGGCATTGGGGCAGATGTATGAAACTCTGGAAAGTGATAAAGTGCAGAGTGATAAACGACCAACCAATCAGCTCACAACTGTCATGTTACAGGCTGTGTTTGAAAAATGACAGGTGGGAGCGGATTGGTTGGTCATTTATCACTCTGCACTTTATCACTTTCCACAGCTTCATACATCTGCCCCATTGTCTGATAAGTATCAGTGTGTTTTCATCAACAAGCAGATCTTACTAAGTGTTCTGGGGCTCATATACATTTGGATGTAAGTCAGGTTTATGACACGCCCCTCATATGTAACAGTACACGCCCACTTTACCGCCGCGCTCATCGTGTTACTTTCACAATCTCCCTGAAATGCTTTTTCAAAAGTAGGCAAGTATGGTGTGTATGTATTGTTTGTCAAGCAGCTTTAGCTACACCTGAAAAAAGGAAGTGATGTGACAAGTAGTTCAGGCTCAGTGGTCTAAATATAAATATAAAATGTTAATAAAAGTGACAAATATAATGGGTCAGTTTGGAAAAGGCCTCCATTGCATTGATGAAATAATATGCAAAAAATTGGGTCAGCTCAAATTGCCCCTTTTCCTACTGTATATTAAGCTCTTTACTACTAATGCAAAATGGATCAAGGGGGCTTTAAAAAGGTATCATGAATGCCCACTGCACTTGCGCCCACTACCATGTAACTCAGGAGGATGCCCCATGCCCTATATGCCTGGCCCACATACCAGGTTCCTCTTTGTATCGCACATGGCTGAATGCACCTTGCCCCTAAAAATATTTAAAACATGAGAGAATGGGTATTCAGTCACAGGGGAAGATGTATCAACACTTGGAGAGAGATAAAGTACCAATCAATCAGCTTCCAGCTGTCATTTTATAGGCTGTGCTTGAAAAATGGCAGCTGATTGGTTGGTACTTTATCTCTCTCCAAGGTTTGATACATCTCCCCCACAATGTCTCTGGTCATAATGTCGACTTATAGAATGTCGACAGCAGGAAGTTGACATTCATGATGTCAGCATGGTTGAATTGTCAACATCATTAATATTGACACCAGCAAAATGCTGACATTGACTGAGCGTCGACATAGGAAATTTTGACGTTATCATAATATCAACATTTACATTAGGCTAGGGTTAGCTTTAGGGTTGCCATTAAGGATAGTGTCAGGGTTAAGGTTACTGCTAGGGTTACTGTTAGGTTTGTGGTTACCGTTAGTGTTACTCTAAAAAGACAATGGCAACAATGTCACGGTTCAACAGTGTCGAAATTACATGAGTGATGACATGCTGGATGCCGACATGGTAAATGTCAACATTATGAACATGTTGTCATTCTTATGTCAACTTTATAAACTTCATTCAATATACATTGTTCTGCTAATAAAATGCTTTGATGCTCTGAATTGTATACTACAAGTATTAGCATGGATTAGCATGGATATTTCCCATTGCAAGCGATTGGCTGAGGAACACACACATCACCTGCTACCAGCCTTGACCTGAGTGGAGTAACTGAAATGCCAACAGTGAATGGAAGTTCAATCAATACATTAAACCCCCCGCAACATACTTGTCCCATTTCTTTAAAGACATTGGTCCTGACTCAGAGCCGCACGATATGCCAATGTTCACGTAGTTGAGCGTTAATTTGCAATTGCGCTTGTGCAAAAATGTCTGAATTCCCCTATGAAGCATGCGTTAGAAACAGGGTATGCACAAAGATTATTCAGGTAGTATGAGAAGTGTGGCAGAAAAATGAACTGATGGGCGTTCCTCGGCAGTGACTGGGAGGTGGCTACTAGTGCACGCAAAAATTATCTGTTGGTGGGCATAGTATAATAACTAATAGCTAAAAGTAAATACAAAAAAAAAACAAGGATACATGTATAACGGCAACTACATGTCACAAGCCGTAGCCGCATTCCGTTGGATGGTGGTTCTCTCAGGCCCGTTGCTAGGAGACAGAGACGCTACGCTGTTTACTCATGAAGTCCTCACCATTAGGCAGTGCGTCATCCCTGCTGGAGTGGAATTGGTGTTTCCTCCTTTTTCTGTCCTTTTGGACATTGCCCAGGTGCCGGTGATAGCGTTACACGTGTTTCCGGTTCCAGTATCTGCATCGGGTTGGTCTAGTGTCCTGTACCTTTGCCTATCTGTCTCCAACGTCCTGCCACTTGTGTCATCATGGTGGCACAGGTCGCACTGCAGTAACATCAGCCGTTAATGTCAACCCGGCGACATTAGCCGCACTCCAGCATCCTGTCACTTGTGTCATCTCGGCGGCATTAGCCGCACCACAACAAGGCTGCTACACTATCCAGTGTCTGCATCTGCTACCAGCCCCTAAGGCTGCTACTCAGCCCAGTGGCTACATAATCTACCAGCCCTCAAGGCTGTTACACCGTCCAGTGGCTGCGTCTTCCATCAGTCCTCAAGGCTGCTACATGGCCCAGTGGCCGCACCTTTCCACAAGGGGTACCCCAACCATAACCTCTGCACAATCCATAGATTTTTTGTTCAGTCCGCTTAGGACTCGTGACACTACAATATAAATATTTAGATCTACTCTGCAGTCTTTGAAGTGTTTGGCAAATGAAATGGTGGTGCACTATTAATTTTATGCAAACCCGGGTTTGTGTACCTAGAGTTTCCGGAGGTGAAGATTTATCCTGGGCTAATTACAGTTTGCTTAGTAGGAGCAATTGTGAAGTACAGTCACTGAAGTAAATATAAAGGTATCTTGCCTGAGGAATATCTGATCAAGAAGAGTGGGGTGGAGTGTTTGGGTTGCTGTGAGGAGTCTTTAGTTTAGTTGATGTAGTTTACCCTTTCCAATTAGAGACATCTTTTTAATCCCTCACTTGGTGTGAAAATTAATTATTGTGCAATAGTACAGAGGAATCCTCTTTATCAAATAAATTATGAAGCAGGGCTGTTGGTCACTTAAATATATGTTTGCTGATAGGGAATATCAATATTTACTCCTATCCTATATAAATTTTTATAGATACAGACTAATACAGGGATATCTGTAGGGCAGTGATTCCCAACCTCGGTCCTCAAGGCACACTAACAGTCCTGGTTTTAGTGATATCCATGATTGTGCACAGATGGTTAAATCAAAATAACTGAGGTACTAATGAAGTCACTTGTGCTCAAGTATGGCTATCCCTAAAACCTGGACTGTTAGTGTGCCTTGAGGACTGTTGTTGGGAACCCCTGCTGTAGGGGCATCCATAAGGGTGTAGAGATGCCTGCCTCTTGTAATGCAGCTGAGTAAAAGATGCCTGTCCCGTGTAGGTCAGCTGAGCCAGAGTTATTACCAATCTCCCTCTGTCTCCTTCATAACAGCACCAGTAGCTCATCGGACAGCTTCTCTAGATCCACATCCACGGATGACACTCGTTCACCCTGGTAGATAACCCTGTTATGTAAAAATACTGCAGTGACTGTAAAATGTGCTGGCTCAGTTGGACTGTGGCTCTATTTATTAATGCAGTATATAATGTATCAACACATTTTGCCAAATTTCGCACCCCTGCTTGCGGTTTAGGTTTTGGCAGCCAGCTTCAGCATTACACAAATGTGAAGGGTACTTTTTTCTCTGTTGAAGTTCCTCCAAGACAGTCTAGCCAATTCCCGGACAGGGCATGCGTGGTCTTACTTTATCACACATGCTCAAAAACCATATCAGCAGATTTCAGACTATGGGGCCTCATTTATCAACGAGTTTTAACATACGCAATGAGTTTTAAAACTCGTTGTGTATGATATATGGTGCTCCAGCCAATCAGCTCCCAACTGTCATTTTTCACACAGATAACAGTTGGGAGCTGATTGGCTGGAGCACCATTGTCATATGCAACGAATTTTATCACTCGTCGTGTATGATAAAACTAATTGATAAATGAGCCCTCTGCATGTGTATGGCGTAAATCAGCGCATGCGCAAAAGGGTGGGGATCTGGTAAGGCAAATATAATGTAATTTTCAACAAAGCTTTTCCCATCTTTCTAAATATCGATTTTGCACAGCCTACTCTCCTGGGATGGCCGGGAGTCCCCCAAATATCGGGTTGTGCACCCGGCCCCCGGAAAAGTAGGCAAATCTCCCGGCAGACATCACCCCCCTGAAACCCACCCCGCATCATCCCGGAAACCCCACCCACAGCGGGGCTTGCTGGTGACGCGATTCGCGCTGCATCACGTTATCGCAACCCCGCCTCCTGCTTGGCAATGCCATTAAGCTCACCATTGTGAAGAGGGAGCAGGGCCACGATGACGCTCCCTGCCTTCTCCTCCTATCCCCGGCTCTAACTCCCATCTGTGGCTCCCCTCCACCTCCTATAGGCGGCTCACATCTGCCTATAATCACTGGCTCCCCTCCTCCTCTAATACCCGACTCCCCACCTCCTCCACCTGTCCCCGGCTCTGCCTCCCATATATCAAGAAGATGGAGAGCCATTAGGAACTGCAGCCTGAGTGTAGCCTCCCCCAGGAAACTCAAACAGAATCAATTAAAGGACAGGAGAGAGCACAGCCAGTAGCTGAGAATTCATTGAGCATTTTTGTTCTAAGGTAATAGGAAAAATCTTTTTGGTATATTTTTAAAAATCATTTATAGATTTGCAGTTTTATACAATAAAATACTGTGATTTGGGAGCCTATTTATCAAGACAGTTTTTCATAAAATTATGCAGAAACTGCAGTTTCTACGTAATTGTATGTATCAGCGCTATATAGCAGCCTAATGCAGGAGATGTCAATGGAATCTCCTTAAAAAGTGTAACTACCACAGCTAACCGCAGTCCCCTTTTTTTGTAATTGGGAACTGCAGTCTGACCATTATGTACCATTCTCCAAAAAGCATGCGAGAGCCGCGGGGGACCATGGAAGGAATCCTATTGGATCCTTTCTGGGGAGAACTCTGAAAAGAAGCACATAGGCTTCTATCAGGCAAAGCCATCTGTAGATGGGATCGGACACGGGATCCTGGCAGTCGGCATGCCAGCAGTCAGAATACCGACAGCGGCAACCTGTCAGTCATAATCACGAAACTAGTAGGTAAGTATCCTAACTCCTAACCCTCCCCCTAACCCTAACTCCCCGTTGGGATTCCGGTGCCAGTATTCTGACCAAGCTCCGGAATGTGAACTTGGTGCATATGCAAAATGTGTCCAAAAACTCCAAAAACTTCATTTTCGGAGGTTTGACCACATTTTTGCCTTTAATGCATCCCGTCCTATGACTGCATAGCATCCCCTGACACTCCCTTGATGTGTGCATCTCTGTCTTCTAGTCCTGTGTGTCTGTTGACAGTTGACTTCTTTCTTCTTGTCTGTCTCCCCATTTCTGCATGCCCCCCAACTGTATGTTGTGCAGCACCAGCCACATCCACCAATGCTCACTGACAGACTGCATACTGTACCTGCCAACTGTCCTGACTTTTGCTGGGCAGTCCAATTTGAGGCATTGTCCCTAAAGGCTGGACAATTGGAGAGGTATTTATTTTACAGGTTGAAAAAGTAGAGACTAGGATGGGTGGTGGTCAAGCATGTCAGAAGCGTGTCAGTAGTGCTGGCTACGCTTACATCATCAATGTCCAAGTCTGCTTATCATGACAGCAAACACTCTGTTGCTGTGGTTCATCTGGAAAACATGTTGCGAGGTACGGTGCTGCATTACAAGAATTACGCATTTTTTTAAAAACAAATGTTTTTTCTGTTTTGGCAACATACCTGGGGATGGTGTTACCAGAACAATGAGCGCCACCTTGCTGGTTGAAACATAGGTAATCCCGATGGGGTTACTTTAAGGATGGGCTGACACTCATGGGCCTGTGCTTTGTGCATACCCCCCAGGCTAACATTTGTCCCCATAGACCTACTGCGGTACATATATTCCCCACTGTGTCACCTCTGCTAGCTATTCTATACACTCCATTGCCCCTACTATGTGTATGTACGGATGTGTACTTCAGATACCGCCCACCACCTGCCTCCGCTCCTGGCCGGGTCTGTCACACTGTACGTTCCTGCATTATATTCCTGCTGCATTAACCCTGTGTTATTATCTAGCATCCTGCTATATGCTTGGTTAATAAACCAATCCATGGTAAAGCCATTCATCGTATGGACAGACCTCCATCGCACATTGCTGACACCTATCAACACCATAGGTTCCGCCATTACAGATTCATTAAAGTTTTAAAACTACAGCTGTTTTACTGCACCTGACATAAACGGAAACTGCTGTACTTATTACTATTCCCTACTAGTAATACATAATAAACGATCAGTAGTAGTTTTGATGACACCAAGTTCAAATAAAGCAAAACTCTGATTAGTTACTAACGGTTACTGCATATTTGTATCTTGTTCATCAATAACAAAGGATGTAGTCTTACAAGACAGAAAAGTCTTTGCCACGGGGGTATTCTGGTATAGTTCTTAGAAAAAAAGGGTGGGGGAGTTATTCTTATGCGGGTTATCCTGTGGCATCTTCAGTATTAATTAATTCTACACATTTACCTTCGGATTTGACTAATATTTTAGCAAGAGACCGCAATTCAACCTCCAACATGCAAAAACGTAAAAATAAAAAAAATACACAACCCAACGAAGCTGCTGTTATGTGATAGTTACTCAGACAATATTGTGTGTATGTTTCTAGGATATTTACATCATCTCCATCAGACTTGTTCATTTTTTCCCAGGCTCAGAATAGGCTTACAGCAAGTGGGATCTTCTACCTAGGGAGTGATCAGGAAGTTGGCTACCTGTGAAATTGGCCCAGTGCCTCATACAAATGGCCTTCTGCCTAGTACTTGCAATGCGCACCTTAACATGAGACAGGATATTGGTTCTTTCTGCCTGAAGGTTTAACACGATATCCTTTGGAGTTTTGGCAGCATATGATCTATCACACAGCAGGTACGTCCTTTTTTTTATTTAATTTTCAATTTACTGTAATGCTTTGAAAATCCATGAATGGTGAACATCAAGGCCTCAAACACAGTAGGCTGTACACTATCATATATGAGGGTACTTTTGTACGAACGCTTTCATTTTTGCTAACAGAAGCGTAACTATGTTATCACTACATCCTGTAGATAATGCAGATGAACAGATCAATGACTTGTATAATCTGCAGTAGAAAATAAGGGCCTGATTCAGACCCACTCGCTAGATGCGTACGCTCGCACCCAGCGTATGCAAATTAGGGACACACCCAGCAAGGCAGACGATCACACGACAAGGCATAAGCATGCCCGCTATGTCTTGGCGTGCGATCGCTTTTGTGTATGCAGACGCCCACCAGCCTGTCTAAAGATGCCCTCTTGCGCACGTCATCTCCAGGAAGTGTATGTAACCATCGGGTACCATCGGAAGTGAATGCAGCGCTTGAGGTTGACTATACCCTACCGCACGCACTGCGAGCACTAAAGTGTAAAATTCAACCAGGTGAAATGTACACTGATGCTGCCTGTGAATTATGCACGCCTCTGAAACGGCGTTAAGACGCTCAGGCACGCCTGCGTTCGCACCTCCACTCCCCCGCTTCAAATGGCCTGCCCCTGTTACCACCCACAAATGGCTTGTCCTGTCACTCATTCAGCTGGGCTGTCTATGCTCAGCGTGCGCAAGCTTCCCGATCGCTCGGACTAGTTCGCGTACACGCACTCCGATGCATATGCATGCGCACATTTGTAAACATCGAAGGCTACAAGAGAACGCTTCCTAGCGAGCGGGTCTGAATGAGGTCCTAAGTTCTAAGGTACAATTACACATTGATTGCTTGTTAAAAATTCAACTAGTTTAATTTTTCCCATTTAACTACAGTAAATTGATATTAATAGTATGGGACGGAGATCTTAGATTTGACAAAGGTCATTATTGCTTACTCACTTATATATAGTATACATAGATCCCTGCCATGAACTGTAGCACTCATGATGCTTTTGTTTGCCTGGGATAAAGGGATTTTCACCACAAAAGTAGGCAAAAAGGCTATTTATTAAGCCCCTATCACAGAAGATATTGCTTATAAGAGCAGGTACACCGCCATGGCAGCAATAATATATTGCTCCGATAGTTTAGGCTGGCTCATTGCTATTTGCAGTGAGTTGGACTGAAAAGTTGTAATACCAATTTGCATCTATTTGTAAAGATGCCTAATAAAGAGGAATACAATAGTCCTGGTAAGCTGTCAAAAGGAAATAATAAATGTTAGAATCCAGAGGCGTTACAACGGGTGGCGACACCCGGTGCGGTACCTGCTGACCATTTGCAAACACCAAAGGGGTGTGGCCTCATGTCCACAAGGCCACACCCTCTGATGTGTGTTGTTTTGGTAACGCCCCCATCCTCGTCACTCCGAGGGGATTGCCTATCGCTCCGAGAGCTGCTGGGAAGCCCCCTGCTTCTCACAGCACATGCGCACGTCATCCATTACTGCTGCAGCTCTGTTTGATGACTCCATCCTAGGGGGTTAAGCCAAAAGCAGCTCTGCACACCCCGTACCCCCAAAGTGACGCCACAGATAGAATCTTTTAAACACAAATTTCTTGTATGAAGATTTCTGGACTGGCTATGGTTAGTATTATTTAAACTTAGTTTGTAGTAAACAGTTTTATATAGTCTTGCGAGAAATATTGAATACATTAAAAAACACAATATTGTTTGGTAGACTTAATAAAAACCTGTTGACCTGGGATCTTTGGTGTCCTAGGACATTTACCAGTCACCAGGGCCTGTAGCTGCCTCTTTCTCGCACAACTGTTGCTTAGTTACCCTTAGCTCATGTGATCTGGATTTGCCCGCACATAGAGCCGCAGGGAATGTCAATATTTGCGCAAATGGTCAATGTTCTTCAAATGCGCACACGTGTCTAAGGGGTCTATTTACTAAGCAGTGATAAGAGACAGAGTGAAAAGTGATAAGTCTGTGATAAGGTGCCAGCCAGTCAGCTCCCAACGGTCATTTTTCAAACACAGCCTGTGAGATGGCAGTTGGGAGCTGATTGGCTGGTACCTTATCACTTTTCAATCTGGGGGTCATTCAGACCCACTCGCAAGTGGCAGTATGCTCGCAAGTGGGTTGATGTTCCCCACTGCGCATGCGCACGACAGAGGGAGCTCCGTCGTGCGCATGCGCGAGACCCGGACTGCGACAGCCAAGATGTCGCTCCGGGTCTCGCACAAAGGGGGCGTGCTGTCGATGTTGATTGACAGCACGCCCCCTTTGGTGGGCATGCCGGGGGCGTGCCTGCCAGATGGAGGCGTTCCCATGAGAACGCCTACCGTCTGAAGCCGGCCCCACTGACATCACTAGTGATGTCAGTGGGAGTGATTTTGGCTCTGATAGAGCCAAAATCACTCCAGGGCTTGTGGCAGGGAGACCCTACCGCAGGTCTCCGTCGCAAGTCCGATGGTCGCGATGGTCAAGACCATCGCGACCATCTTTTTGGACGCTCGTATATGCTGTGGGTGGTGACCCACAGCTATACGAGCGTCCAGGAGGACGCTCCATTTTAATAGAGGAGGGCCCTGATTCAGAGCGAGCGCTCTGGTCAGAGCATCCGGCTCTGAATCAGGCCCTCTGTCTCTTATCACTGCTTAGTACATAGACCCCTAAGTCACGGAAAATGCGCACAGTGCATGCGTCCCACGATGTGTACACACAGACATGCCATAGCAATTGGGACACAAGGTCTCAGAAGTGTATTGGAAATGTAGTGGGTGTTTCTGGCCGCTGACTGGGAGGTGGCTATTCAGACTAGGGATGTGCAGGCTCGGATTAGTTCAGATTTTCCCGCCAAATTCCGATTTTTCCCACCAAAAATCGGGTATCAGAAAGAGGCAAAATGTCATCTTTCATGGACAAACATCATCTTTCATGGACTTTTGTCCAGGAATGATGTTTGTCCATGAAAGATGACGTTTTGCCTCTTTCTGAGACCCGATTTTTGTCGGGAAAAAAAATCCAAATTTGGTGTGAAAATCCGAACTAATCCGAGCCTGCACATCCCTAATACAGACGCATGGAGATGCACTGTCGTATGGGCATTGTGGGAGTGTCGGGGGCGTGTCACAAACTGTTTGCGAACTCAGACACTGAGTGCCTCATTTATCAAGTTATAAAACTTGTTGCGTATGATAAATGGTGCTCCAGCCAATCAGCTCCCAACTGACATTTTTCAAACAGATTACAGTTGGGAGCTGATGGGCTGGAGCACCATTTATCATACGCAATGTGTTTTATCACTCATAGGGCCATATTTATTACAATCTGCATTTAAAATGTGGTTGTAGTGTGATATTTTCATCTAAATTCGCATTGTGAGTTTAGGAAATATCACAGGGATTTATCGAACATCCCATGCAGGGACAGACCTTGCGATAAAGCTCTGTCCCTGTGAATCCCCTCTGCAGTCTTCTCACTGTATTTTTTGCCAAAAATACAGGGGGAAGGTGCCCGAACATGCGCTGACCAGCTCACCATACAATGTGACCCCTCCCCATGGTCTTACCCTCACTTATACTTACCTCAGTGATCGGTGCTCCAGTGATGTCCTCTGGGGCACCGGTCAGCTGGTATCCCAGCTCCTGCACTGTGACCCCGGGCAGCTCAGTTAAAAATTAAGTCCTTTTCCATCTCGGCGGTCTTCCTACATTTCTGCCTCCACGTCTGACCACCCCTTTTGGTTGGTCTTTTATTCGGGTGCCCATGCCTACCATAGTACCAACCCCTAAAGGGAACTCCTGTATCCTCGGTTGCTTAATCAGCAGCTGAACACTGAGTACTGAGTAAGGGTCTTTCATTTATTCCAATAAAGGAGATGGATGAATTTAAAAGGAAAGTTGATAATTGCAAATTCCAGAAGGCTTTGAAATTGAAGGAACATTTCAGCAAGTACCCAACAGTGAACACAACTTCCACATTGCCTACATCAACACAAAAGCTTGGTACTAGATCCACGTTCGAACCAACCTCAGCTAATGCCGCTATAAAAACCTTCTGCAGAATGATGGAGTACCGCCCCAACAAATTGGAAGTCCAATTTTCTCATGTGAATTTATCGAAGGAAGAACTAGCAGCCCTCAAATCATTAGGGCAGAGATGTGATATTATTATCAGACGGGCTGATAAAGGGGGCTCTATTGTGGTTATGGATACCTCATATTACAGAGATGAACGTTTAAGGTTGTTAAATGATGAGGATACTTACTGTTGTTTAGCTAAAGATCCTACCAACGATTATAAAAGATGTCTAGATGATCTGTTACATCAGGCAGTAGCTGATGGTATAATTTTGGAACTTTTTTGTAAAAAAGACGATTACTGATTTTCCTGTTGTTCCTAATTTTTACGTGATACCTAAAATACATAAGAACCCACAGAAACCTCCTGGTAGACCGATTATTTCTGCCAGGGGGTATCTGTGTAGTCCATTGCTATATACCTTTACACATACCTCCAGTCGTGTATACAAGATACTTTCACGTATCTTAATGATTCCACAATCTTATTTCGTCATTTGACCTCTGTTTCTTTTCCATCTGAGGAGATTGCTATGGTCACAATTGATGTGACCAGTTTATATACATGTATTCCTCAAGCTGCAGGTGTTAAGGCTGTTGAAAAATTGTTAGTTAACAATCCCAATGTCACTACCGGCTGTATGGAATCCCCTACTGTGGGGTGCAAGCTGAGGTTCAGGACTGAAGGGGAAATCTGAGACGTGGGGCCTGTACACAAGATCTCCTCATCCACGAGTACCAGCCGTTGGAGAGACCTGACCAAAGGTGCGGAATCTAACTAGCCGGGAGGTGTTCACCAGTGACCCCTCCTAGCGGGATATGGGTTTAGCTCACCCAGCTGGCAGGTCGCGGTCCTTTGGTCAGGTAACTGGCATTCACGGGAATAGAGAATCTTGCTACCGTGGCCCTAGAGGATACTTCTCACAAGGATTAAGCTACACTCTAGTGTAGCTTCTAATATATTCACCGGAGGTCCTAGGTAGTAACGGGACAGTGAGGATTGGTGCGTGTGAGGTACAATGGCACTGAGGATTGAATGCTGTAGAGACAGCAGTACTGAGGCTGGACGCTGCAGTGACAGCGGTACTATGGCTGGATGCTGTAGTGACTGCAGAACTGTGACTGGATGCAGTGGTGACTGCAGAACCGAAGCTAGACACTGTAGTGACAGCAGTACTGTGACTGGATGCAGTAGTGACTGCAGAACTCTGGCTGGACGCTGTAGTGACAGCGGTACTGTGACCGGATGCAGTAGAGACTGCAGAACTGAAGCTGGATGCTGTAGTGACAGCAGTACTGTAACTGGATGCAGTAGTGACTGCAGAACTGTGGCTGGATGGTATAGTGACAGTGGTTCTGTAACTGGATGCAGTAGTGACTGCAGAACCAAGGCTGGACGCTGTAGAGACAGCGGTACTGTGACTGGATGCAGAAGTGACTGCAGAACCGAGGCTGGAAGCTGTAGTAACAGCGGTATAGACGATTGCTCCAAGCATCGCGGAAATATACAGGATGCACTTCTGCTCAGTGAAGTGGCAAATGAACTGCAGACAGGCGTGATGTTGAGGACGCACTTCTGCACAACAAGGTGGCAAATGATCCGCAGACAGGCGAGATGTCCGGGACGCACTTCTGCGCCATGAGGTAGCAAATGATCTGCAGCAAGGCGTGATGTTAAAGATGCACTTCTGCACAACGAGGTGGCAAATGATCTGCACAGGCGAGGTGTTGAGGATGCACTGCTAAGCACAGGGAAACACGAGGAAGGACCTGGAACAAGATCTTCTGTATACACTAAGGAGCAACAACATTGCTCAGGCAACTTCCTGTGGTCCGCAGTCTGGCTTTATCCTCTGTAGTAGCAGATCATTGGTGGACAGCGTCAGCTGACCACCGTCATGCTACTATTGGGTATGGAGTTGTCAGGTGATGCCAACTGTCATGGCCTCATCCATGACGGCAACCACAGAAACCAGTCACAGAGCAGTCCAAGGCAGTTGACACATGGCACTAGGTATCATACTCAGCACGTACCCTCCGCTGCACCTGACGTCCGACCCCACGGGAGATCAGGGGAAGCCAGCGCAAAGGTGAGTAACGGCCGATGCTAGGCCACAACCTGATACCCAAGTATGATGGTCCTGCTATATGTTTTTTTCTTTTGTTGCTTGAATTTACAATAATTCATAATTACTTTTTGTTTGATGGCGCATTTATAGGCAAAGGACCAGATGTGCTATGGGTTCTGCAGCGGCCCTGTCCTATGCCAATGCATACATTTGGGTTGTAGAAAAAAGTATTTTCTTTAAAGATACAAATGTTGCTGAACACATTTTTCTATATTATCGATATATCGATGATATTCTTATCTTTTGGGAAGGTGATGTAAATCTTTTATTATCAGTCATTGAGTTGAAAAATGCTTCTTCTAGCCCCATAAAATTGACAGCTAGTTTTAGTACAAGTGAGATTAATTTCCTTGACAGATTCACACATCCATATATGTTAAGCCAACAGACAGAATTACCCTGTTAAGATATGACAGTTTTCATCCACGGGCCATTGTTTACCATATTCACAGTTTATCAGGGTTTGTAGGATCACTAGTGATCGGACCAAAACAGAGAAGCAGCTCGATATAATGTAGAAAAAAGTGGGGGTTTTAACCCTCTATTATTCCTCAGCACACTGAATTGTACCTGCAACAAATACATGGACTATATGGTGATAGAAATTTAAAGATATTAGTTGCATGCATTTGCAAATCCATGGGAAGCTGCTAGGCCACATCATGGCTTCTCTGTTACTAGCAGTCCCTAACACTAAGGGGTTCACATTTGGGGTGCAGGGCACCCCAAAAATCATCCAGCCCAGGACCCCCCAGGGCATCACATGGAAAATGGAAAAAGGGTGACAGTGAAGCGTAAAGTATAGGTGTGTGAGAATAATTAATGTGTTGAAAAAGGGGTTAAAATATATGTGAGAAAATTACATGAATATAAAACAAACATAAAAGGTGATATGAAAAGTAACTATGTGTATTAAGTGGTGATGCCCTGAAGAGGCCAAGCCAGAATAGCCCCGAGGGCCCTACGCCCAAACGCTCACCCCATAGGTAATATATTTGCCAATTATAAGGCCTCATGATAAAGGCACATATATATTTTGTCACTTGTAAGGCCTCATGATAAAGGCACATACATAAATGCATCAAAATTGAGAGCCAGCTTACCTGGGAGTCACCCCTGGGAACTCCAACTAGCACTACTAGAACCAGCATGCCCTCCTAATGCTGGCTCATTCATGCATCTCATAACAAACAAACACAAATGACAGCTGCTCAAATCAATCTGGCAGTATTGTCCAGGTCCATGAAAGGGAGGGGTCATACTAAGTAGAAAAAAATGGGGGGTTTTAACCCCCTATTATTCCTCAGCATGCTGAATTGTACCTGCAACAAATACATGAAGACTATATGGTGATAGAAATTCAGAGATATTAGTTGCATGCATTTGCATATCCATGGGAAGCTGCTAGGCCACATCACCAGCCCAGCTCGATATAATGATGGATAAATTCAGAAGCCATGGTTATCCAATCAAGGAATTAAAAAGAGCCAAATTTAAGGCTCTCAGTATGAGTAGAGCAGCTACAGGTTGATTCTCCCATATCCAAAATGCGTGGGACAAGGGGTATTTTGGATATCAGAATATTCCGTATTTTGGAATATTTGCATATCATCATGAAATATCTTGGGAATGGGACCCCAATATACACACATAATGCATTTATGTGTTATATACACCTTATACACACAGCCTGAAGGTAATTTTAGATAATATTTTTAATTATTTGTGCCTTAGACAAAGTTTGTGTACATTGAACCATCAAAAATCAAAGGTTTCATTATCTCAGTCATGCCAAAATTATTCCGTATTTCGGAATATTCCGTATTTCAGAATTTTTGGATATGGGAGACTCAACCTGTATTACATCCCGAGGCGAAAAAACAGCCAAGGCAAGTCCTACCATAGATTAATGAGTACAATGTGAAAAGCCGACACATGTTAAAAACCTTTGGCCTATGGTAGCCACTGATCCCGACATAGCTTTACGGCGTGACACTAGAATCATGCATAACTATACACGCAGCCGGAATATTAAAGACATAGGCCCTGATTCAGAGCCGGATGCTCTGACCAGAGCGCTCGCTCTGAATCAGGGCCCACCTCCATAATTATGGAGCGTCCTCCTGGACGCTCGTATAGCTGTGGGTCACCACCCACAGCCTATACGAGCGTGCAGGTTGATGGTCGCGATGGTCTTGACCATCGCGACCATCGCCACTGCGAGCCGGAGCCTGCGGTTGAGTTTCTCAACCGCAAGGCCCGGAGTGATTTTGGCTCTATCAGAGCCAAAATCACTCCCACTGACATCACTAGTGATGTCAGTGGGGCCGGCTTCTGACGGTAGGCGTTCCCTTGGGAACGCCCCCGTCTGGGAGGCATGCCCACCAAAAGGGGCGTGCTGTCAATCAACATCGACAGCACGCCCCCTTTGATCAGACACAACGAGCGAAGGAAAGTCCTTCGCTCGTCGCGTCTCGCGCATGCGCACGACGGAGCTCCCTCCGTCGTGCGCATGCGCAGTGCACACCATCGACCCACTTGCGAGTGGACAGCCGCTCGCGAGTGGGTCTGAATCAGGCCCATAGTCATGAAGACCGACATCACAACATTTAAGACTCCTGCCAAAAGATTTCTAATCTGTAAAAATGGATGTTACCAATGTCTAGGGTGTACAACATGTAGCTTTATGCAGATAGGCAATTTTTTTTCGTATCCTTACTCAGGTAGGAAATTTACCATCAACTGGCCTCTGACCAGTAGCTAACGGTTTGTCTTGCCCATGTGGTAAGACAAACCATGGGCAAGATGGAACGCCAATTCAAGGAAAGAATGGCCCAGCCCCAGTAGCATCGGGTGACAGTGATCAGCCTGTTGTAAGGCATTTCGCAACGCTAAAACATGGAGTTGCAACTTTAAGCTACAAGGCTATTGACCATGTCCCAACATACTTGAGAGATGGGAATAGTTCCAAGAGATTGTTGCAGCTGGAAGCCTATTGGATCTATCGGCTTGATACTTTGTCTCCACATGGACTGAATGAGTCTCTGGGCTTGAATTGTTACCTATAGGCTATGGCAGTCCCACATCCATGAAGAATTGATCTGTTGTTAGTGCCATCGAAAGTGTTGTTAGATATTTGTAGTTATACGCATATGCTCTCTTGATTCATTAATTCAGTCTTTTTTCTAGTATGAGAATAATTGCGCTCTCCTGTTTTGTCAATAATTGTGATATTCAGCTACATACATATAGTGTATAAGAGATGTTCTCATATGTTCCTGAATCTTGCAGATAGTGACACATACTAGTGGTGTTTTGCTGATCTGCTAGAGTTCAGACTATATTATATAGATATGGAGTCGTCTCTTTTAATGACACAATGTTAGTAGCTTTGCCCAGAATGTTCAATAGAGGGGGTTTGTACGTTTGGTTGTTGTATATTTATTTTATTTTCCCATTTTCATCTTCTCTTTCTCTATTTTTCAGATTTCACTATTAGTAGTTAAAGTTGCGTCAACACAACTTAGTTGTACCAGACACATTTTTTGTCATTAGATCACAATGTTCCAACAAACCTATTTAGGTTGTTTTTAATGTGTTTCTCTTTTTCATTTGTTTATTTATATGCACATCGATCTGTGTATAATAGTATTGTTGTTATTGTTACAGCTGAGGGTGCACGTCTGGGACGTCATCCCGTGCGCCGCATGGAACCGTGCATGTTTGAGCCGGAGGTTGCTGCTATTTCCTAGTTGGAGAAAGGACCTCTGTGATGTATCCACCACGTGACCGCTGCAGGAGGCTGGACCGCTCCTGCGTTACCATACACTAAGGCATAGAGGGGGAATAAATATTTGTGGCGAGCGCAGCGAGCCACCGTGCCCGAAGCGTGGCGAGCGCAGCGAGCCCGCGAGGGGACAGTTTTGGTCCCCCGTTAGCATCCCTGTCCCTCCCCCTTTCAGGCCGGGTCACGTGGGTGTGACGTCACAGGTCCATCTGCGCTGTATAGTCTAGTCCTAACCTTGAGCCGGAACCAGCGTACGGGAACGTCCGGGGGGGTGAGTTATTTAAACAATTTGCTTGTTATATTCACTTGTCTTATGCATCCTGATGAAGGGGCAGGATGCCCCGAAACATTGATGATTGTTTAATTTACCTTCACTAAATAGTCTCTGAGTGCCACCTTTTGTGCTTTGTATATGGTGGGGACACCGTTCCCTGTAAGGAGGGCACCAGAGCCGGCATTGCTGATTTTATATACCATGCGTGCTGGATCATTGTTGCATATATATATATATATATATATATATATATTTATATTTAGTGTGTGTGTGTGTATATAAAACTACTCAATCCTGGCCCCATATATAAAGAAGTACATGAGACTTTTTATTGTTTTACATGTTTTTTTAAGTTGCTTATTTTAATTAGTATTATTTTTTTAAGCAGCAATAACATATTTGTGACTCTAGTGGCTGAAAAATAGCTGTCGCCTAGTAATAAATTGTCCTAAGGACAGAGCTTAGCTTGTCTCTAACTATTGTCCTGTCTCGACACCCCAGGGACGGACGTTAAAGTTCCCACATATATTTCCCCCGCAGTCCTGATTGGTGCACTTTGACTCATGGACGGCCACTGCAAAATATCCCGAACATTCGACAATCAGCATATACAGTGCATTAAATACTCCTGAACATCTGCAGTTTAGAAATCCGATTTTTACTGAACTTTAAACGTTTAGGGAGAAATAAATTATAGTAAAGCAAAAAAAAAACAATACGAGCACGTAATTTTTTTTTTTTTTTTAAATGGGGTGGAAAGGACCCCAAACAGAATTATAGCCATTGAAGGATCGTACCTCTATATTTTATAAACTGCTACTTGTAAAGAGATGTCATAATAGGTTCAAGCTGGGGAACTCATAAGAGTAATAAACAATTGTTTCAGTAACTTGAACTGATGAAAAAGCAGAGTTCTACCCCAGCTATGTTAGTGGTTGCTATAAAGAAAGGTGAAATGAGATCCATGTTTTCGAAACAGATGTGTAAGCTAAAATATGCCCTTAGAATTTTTCACAGCTAACCAGTATAATGAGACTGTATAAATTACTGTATTATTTATCCAGAAAGACTACATCATTGAAACTTGTTTCCCTTATATATAGAAGCTTTATTGGGTTCAGATAGCATGCAACGCCAGCAAGAAAGATGGATACATCAAAAGAAGCCATGTTTATTATACAGAGGTTAATTTTTATATTTAAGAGAGTTAAATCTGTATCCACTCAGGTGCCATTGTTGATTACAGTTATTTAAAGGCCCTTTACTGGAATAGCAATTTATAAGTGATAATGGCTATAACACCTTAGTGAATACTCCCCTTACAATGCTAAACCAGATGGTTACAGCTGGTAGTAAAATGATTTGATTGCTTCCATGGTCTGTTTTGCTTTTTCATCACATGGCACCTGTAGTATGGCATGGCTACACTGCGGCTAAGTGACTCCACCGTCGTACAGCTTTCCCACCATTAGAAGCAAGTGAGCATTAGGAGAAAAGGTACAAGTATTGGAATTACTGGTGACCTCATTCGCTGGGGAATGCAGCTAATTTCCAAGTGGATTGTACAGTGTTCTAGGATTTCCATGATCCCGGTAACTATGTACACAAAGTAATATATTTGGGACTACTACCCAAGCACTCAACTTTAGTAATTACGAGACTAGTCGTGTAGCAATAAAGCCAATACAGCACATTCGTGTGGTGAGTCAGTACAACTATACATAAATGATAATGCAACCATATACAGTGTAAGTATATATATATATATATATATATATACATACAACACGAGGTGCTCAAGTTGGAACCTGGCCAGGTTTAAGGTGGGTCAGGGTCCTGGTCAGACCTCCCATTGGTGTACGCTGGGCAGAACTTTGACCCAGGGAGTCTGTTCTGGGCCTTCCACTGAATGGATTTGAATGAAAACTTCTCAGAGGGGTGGCAATTGGTCTGGGATGCCTATTGAAGTGGTTGGGGTCCTGGTCGGACCTCACAGTGGAGTGCGCTGGGCAGAACTTTGACCAAGGGAGCCTGTTTTTTGGGCCTTCCAGTGGATTGATTTGGACGACATCACATAATGAAACTTAATAACTTTAATATTTAAACCCAGGCAATGCTGGGTACTTCAGCTAGTATATATATATATATATATATATATATATATAGATAGATAGATAGATAGATAGATAGATAGATAAAAAAAATAAAAACAGAAAACCCAGCACTCACCATGTTTAAACACTCACAATGATGTATAAATAAGTAAATAAATAATGGGGATTTAGTTCATGGATTGATCAATGCATTTAAGCCCGCAGCCCACATCACGGGACCCCACTTTCTGCAGGTAGATAGATAGATAGATAGATAGATAGATAGATAGATAGATAGATAGACAGATAGATAGATATGAGTTAGATAGATAGATAGATATGAGATAGATAGATAGATAGATAGAAAGAAAGATAGAAAGATAGATAGATATGAGTTAGATAGATAGACAGATATGAGTTAGATAGATACTTATGAGATAGACAGATAGATAGATAGATAGATAGATCGATCGATAGATAGATAGATATGAGTTAGATAGATAGATAGATAGATATGAGATAGATAGACAGATAGATAGATATGAGTTAGATAGATAGATATGAGATAGATAGATAGACAGACAGACAGACAGACAGACAGACGGACGGACGGACGGACGGACGGACGGACGGACGGACGGACAGACAGACAGACAGACAGATATGAGTTAGATAGATAGATAGATATGAGATAGATAGATAGATAGATAGATAGACAGATACATTGATAGATTGTTTGTCTCTCTGTCCAGTTATGCATTTGGACACCCCTGCACCTATTGAAATGGAACCAACGTGAGGTGGTCCTGTTGTATCCTGGTCAGGTTTAAATAGGGTTAGGGTCCTGGTCAGACCTCTCATTGGTGTACGCTGGGCAGAACTTTGACCCGGGGAGCCTGTTCTAAGCCTTCTACTGCATCGATTTGAACGAAAAATTCACAGAGTGGTAACATTGGATCCCAGAAGACATACTAGGGGGTTGAGATCTCAGTCGGACCTCCCATTGGTGTATGCTGGGTAGAACTTTGACCCGGGGATGTTGGCCAGAACTTTGACCCAGGGAGCCTGTTCTGGGCTTTCCACTGGATGGATTTGGATGAAAACATCACAGATGGGTTGACAATTGATCTGGAATGCCTAATGGAGTGGTTGGGGTCCCGATCTGACCTCACAGCAGAGTGCACCTGGCAGAACTTTGACCCAGGGAGCCTGTTCTGGGCCTTCCATTGGATTGATTTGAACGATATCACATCATAAAACTTAATAACTTGAAGATTTAAACCCCGGCAATGCTGGTTACTTCAGCTAGTATAGATAGACAGATAGATAGATAGATAGATAGATAGATACTGTATAGAGTAGAGGTGGACAAAATACATCCCGCGGCCCAATGCCTCCCACTACTGCACAAAGACAAGTGGCCCAACCAGCCTCTTGTCATTTCACTACGTACGAACCACGGCCACCACCAAGAACAGCCGGGCGCAGCTGTATGCTCTTGGCTCCTTCTTTTACACAGGCAGTTTGTGTCATGGTGCATCGCAACTGTCACTGACAAACTGCCAACAGTTCCGGCTCCCCCTATCAGAGACATGATGACAGTCCTAGAAGTTCCAACCCCTTGCAGAGCAGCATTGACAAAGATGGATCCAGCAGTAAGATTTTTACCCGGCCGTTAAATCCCCTACAATAGTAAGTTAAGCAATGAGGCAATATTATAACAATATATTGGATGGCATTTTTTTCTATATGTTTTGCACTGTGTTTTTAGATGTGATGTATTCTATTCATACTTTTGAATGAAGCCTTGTCTGTTGCTTTTAGGCATTTGTATGTGTTATGTTACCATTCATTATCATTTATATGTGCATATTTAAATAAAAATATAATGAATCTGGACAAAAACCATAGAGGGCTGGGTGAGGAAAGGTGTTGGAGGTTAGGGTTTAGGGTTAAGGTAGGGTTAGGGCAAGGGTTGGGTTAGGGGTTGGGGTTAGGGTAGGGTTAGGGGTTAGGGTTTAGGGTTAGGTGTATGGAGCAGAAAAATACTTATATTGAATATATAGGGGCTAATTCTGACTTGGCCGCATTTGCGTGAGGCCCTCGAATGTGTTAAGTGTTCACCCAGTTGAAATAAGTGCCCTTGCCTCCTGGAAAGAGAGAGAGATGCATAGACATAATCAGTGGCGACACTAATTGAAGAGGGGGGTCTGGCAGTCTGAAATGCACTCTTAACAAGCAGGCTTCTAGGGACTGCATAAGCTGCAGGCTCAAGAACCCAGATAAGACTGTCATTATAGTGACTTCCGATTAGAATTAATCTACTAATTTCAGTCCAGTCTAGCAGTCCCGGGGGAGGGGGGGGGGAAATTCCCCTGGGATGGCATGGCCATAATGTCCTTCCTTCATCCTCTAGGTAAAATCCACCAATGGAAATAATGATTTGAAAGGTATATTGCATCAAGATATAATAACAGGAAAAAAATACCATACATAAAGCAAATGGGTCACCCAGGTAACATTAGCGAGCAGAAGACTCCAGGTCTAGGGCAAAGTGAGAGGATTGCCAAAGAGACCACACTTTACCAAATTTAGCAGGACATTTTCACTTGGTATACATAAAACGTTCGTGAGAAATAGTAGAATTTACCATGACAATCCAGCCAGCGAGAGATGGGGCCTGTGGAACCACCCAATCCCTAGCAATAAGCATTAGAGATATGTGTGGAACCACCCTGCTTTGGTTATAATTCATCATCTTGCTTTGATTTTGGCAAAACAATACTCTAGTGTTTTGGTTCAGATTCGGTTTAGGTTCGGTTTTAGATAAAACGATAAAAAAATCGATGAAAATAGCTAATATCATGTAATTTGGATCTGATTACATGCAATCCAAAACCCAAGTATGGTTTTGAAATGCGAGTTCCAAATTGAAGCAGACCCAAGCTGGGACTTGGTTCCACTTGGAACCCAAAGTGATTCTGAACTGCGACTCGATTTGACTCGGAACCCCTTAGTTTGGGTGTGTTCGTATTTCAGAAAAACTGAATTACACATCTCTAATAGACACCTTAACTAACATTAGGAGAACAGAGACATAAAGTTGTAAGCAAAATCGGAAAGGCTTAGTCCAAAAATACAGATACAGGTGCCCAAAAGGGGAATCCCAATCCCAGTCTCACCAATACAGTGTACTACTGCAGACCAATACTCCGACACACGTGAACATGACCACAGCAGATGTCAGAAATCAGTGTCAAGAGTGTTACGTTTAAGACAGGAGGTAGAAGTCAAATGCCCCAGGTTACAAAGATGTACTGGAGTCCAGTTGAACCTGTGCAAAATATAAAATGGTATCTGCTGAGGACGGGCATAGAGCCGGACGCTATTTGCGGTCGTTCGTCCAGAAAATAGGGGTGGCTATTCAAATGAACCGTTCGCTCTTTGCGGTCTGTTCACGCCTCTATGTCTGAACGAGCGAACAAAACTTGCGGTCGTTTTTTGAAAAAATACGCCCCCTGGCCGCTCGCATCCTACATCATGTCCGCTATTTAATAAATTAATCGAGTACATCGACCAGCGTATGAACTGCTCGCTATTCTTGGGGTTGGTTTTTGCTACCACAATCTTGCGAGCAGTTCTGACTATAAAATAACCCAGTGACGTGGTCAATGACACTGCTGTATTAATTATGCACACCCATAAAATGCCCGTTTTGACCTTTAAGCACGCCTGCGTTCGGATCTCCACTCCCCGTTTTCAAGCACCTTCCCCTGTTACCACCCACATACGCCTCCTCCTGTCACTCAAAATAGCAGGCATTCGCTATTTAGCAAACAAATGAATTTCAGCCGCACTGACTGGTTCGCGCATGCGTATTACGATCCGTATGCATGCGCAGTTGGGCAAACATCGCTCCGAGCGCTTACGAGCGGCTCTGAATCAGGTCCATGGTCCGAAGCCACCCAAGTAAAAGCAAGTACCAACTGCCAGTCACTGTCCATCAAGGGAACAAAGTCACCTTTCCACTGCAATTTGAGAGACTGTAACCACTCTTCCCCGAAGTGTAACACCCAGGAGGAGTAGGTGTGGGATATACACTTTTTAAAAGAAAGAGTGCAGAGCTTGGTATGGACAGCAGACATAGAGATAACCTCCCACTAAGCACAGAGTGTATGATGGAGTTACAAGTCTGATACTCCACTAAAGGACTATATATATATATATATACATATATATATATATACATATATATATATATATATATATATAAAACAAAAAGGGTGGAGAAAAGAGCGCCTCCTAGTGCATTAAATATGTAAATGATGTAACCATCACCAAAGATAATCACCCTCTGTGTAGATGGGGGTGTACCTTATATAGTGGAATTCACCACTTATTCAACAGCAAGAACAATCACAATGATTCCTTATTTGTCCAACTTCTGGAAACCCTCAGGCTTTTCCCTCCATATAGACCAAAGTGAATCGGATTTATGTTGTAATAAATCCAAACTAGGTAAGGTGCAATGTAATCGATTATGACAACAGCACAAACATGTGAACCACCAGCATCCCAGTCTGAAGCTTGAAATATATATATATGGTCGCAACTGCGATTACGCATGCAATTGGATGACTGAAGTGTTCTGTGCATGCGTATGCATTGCAGTGCATGTGTGCAAACACCCCACTGCAATCAGGACTGCGATCGCAGTAATTGCGCAGACACATCGCAGAGTGATTGACAGGAAGTACCATTTGGGGGGGTGGTTGTTGAAACGCAGGCATGCCAGTGCATTTGAACACCATTACATGGGCGTGCATAAATTAGCCACTGCGATGCCATACACAGCTTGGCCTTTCACTGCATGCGCTGATGTTACCAATTTCTGAGTAAGGTCAGATCTTGTGCAAGTGTGAATGAGGCTCCGTTGTTACTCGATGTTACCAATGTTTTCACAGACTTGCTAAGTATTACGGATGTGTGTGTAAGGTAAAGTAGGCATCCCTATGTTAGGCTGCGACGGCATTGCGATTGCAATCATTAGCATATTTTCACAGTGATTCTGCGTGCGATTACGGCGCTGCGATCGCAATAGCAATCCTTACTGAATCAGGCCCAAGGATTGTTACAATTAAACTAGCCAGACAATATGGGAAAAGCAACAGTACTCATTCTAGGAAGTTATTTGTACACCACCTAAAGCCTGTCCAGGGAAGGTTAACAGATCCAGATTGTGGGACATTGTGTATATAATTGATGAACTATATATATTATATATTGTCAAAGTCAAATAATTGGGTATGATCGCTTTACAATTATTATCTGACGATATAGTCATCTATAGTCTGATGACGAGTTACTTGGACGCTACTTTGCGTAAGTGCAATCCAATGCGCACAAATGCGAATGCACACATGTATTCACATACACATACGCACATATGCAACTTCCACACACAGATGCACATATGGGAACGCATACATGTAAAATGGTTCCCACACATTATAGTTAATGACCAAAGTTATTAAAGGTATTGTTAGCTAATAAGACTATCTACAACTCTTATCGTACTGCTCTTGGACACTGCCAAACAAACATATTTCTAATCTCTAATCTCTGCTCAAGCTTCTAACCCCAAGCGACTTTTTAATACATTTAAACTGCTTCTTACCCCTCCATCACCCAAACCACCTGCCACTATCTGTGCACAAGATCTTGCTTCCTATTTTAGGGACAAGATTGATAAGATCCGAAATGAAATGGTATACTCTTCCTCAGCTAGTGACCTGCTCAATTCCCTACCTGAACCCTCTGACACATTCTCTTCATTTGATCTCACAAACGAAGATGAAGTATCTACACTCTTCTCATCCTCCTACTCTATTACCTCTCCTCTAGATCCTATACCCTCACAAATCAGTAAAGCTCTGTCTCCTGTGCTTATCCCAACCCTAACTAAAATCTGTAATCTCTCTCTCTCTACTGGCAACTTTCCATCACTGTTCAAGCACGCGGTGATTACTCCCATTCTGAAAAAACAAAATTCTGACCCTAATACTCTCTCAAATTATGGTCCTATCTCCCAGCTCCCATGCCCCTCCAAGCTACTTGAGAGACTTGTCTACACCCGCCTCACACACTTTCTTAACTCACACAACTTATTGGACCCACTTCAGTCTGGCTTTCGTTCCCAACACTCCACAGAGACAGCACTGACTAAGGTAGTAAATGATCTTGTCACTGCCAAGGCTAAAGGCCATTACTCACTCCTAATTCTTCTAGATCTCTCTGCTGCTTTTGACACTGTTGACCACTCTCTTCTCATACAAACACTGCAATCCCTAGGTCTTAAGGACACAGCTCTTTCTTGGTTTTCTTCCTACCTACAGTATCTGATCGCTCTTTTACTGTTCGTTTTTCTGATTCTGCCTCCTCTTCGCTACCTCTATCAGTTGGAGTACCGCAAGGCTCTGTCTTAGGTCCTTTACTATTCTCAATCTATACCACCTCTCTTGGCAAACTAATCCGCTCTTTTGGATTTCAGTACCATCTGTATGCGGATGATACTCAAATCTACCTATCCTCTTCAGATTATTCTCCATCTGTATTGGTCCGTGTCACTGAATGTCTTTCTGCCATTTCATCTTGGATGTCATCTCGCCACCTGAAACTAAATATTTCTAAAACAGAATTAATTATATTTCCACCGGTCAATAACAGTTACCAACCTGATCTCTCTATCACTGTTGATACCTCGACCATCCACCCTGCCCCACAAGCTCGCTGCCTTGGTGTCATCCTTGATTCTGAACTGTCCTTTGTTCCCCATATTCAATCTGTCTCAAAATCATGTTACATACATTTAAAAAACATATCCAAAATTCGACCATATCTCACTGCAAAAACTCTAATCCATGCACATTATTTCCCGCATTGACTATTGCAATAGCCTCCTTACTGGTCTTCCCAAAAACAGGCTATCACCAGTACAATCCATTATGAATGCAGCTGCAAGGCTTATCTTCCTTGAGAAACGTTCTTCTTCTGCTGCCCCGCTCTGTCAGTCCCTCCATTGGTTGCCAGTTTTCTACCGTATTCAATACAAAATACTTTCACTTACACATAAGGCTATTAACCAAACCACACCAACATACATCTGTTCACTCATCTCAAAATATCTCCCAACCCGACCTCTCCACTCAGCACAAGATCTATGTCTCTCATCCCCATGCATTACTTGCTCCCATTCACGGTTACAGGACTTTCTTCGTGCTGCACCCACTCTATGGAATAACCTGCCTCGCACAATAAGACTTTCCTCTAGTCTCCAATCCTTCAAGCGGTCCCTGAAAATTCACCTCTTCAGGCAAGCTTATCAGATTCAAGAACCTCCCACATAACCTTCATAGCTTCCATATCTAATTACATTCCTTTTACAGTTCACACACAATCTCACACATCGTCTTTCTCTCACATCCTCATGACATTTGGTCAACATTCCTGTGTGACTGGATCATGCAGCCAACCAAGAAACTGTGCATTCTGGCTGGACCAAAATGCAATATATAGCACCTATCCTTGTGTATCAATGCCTATATATATACACACAATATCAGACATCGTGTCACATGTACCACAAATTTTATGGTGTACTTGTTAACATGTCCGTGCGGTCTGGCCTACTTGGGCAAAACTGATAGGACCCTCAGGGAGAGAATGGCGTAACACTGATCAGCCATTCGTGCAGCCATTGCAACTGGTAACACTGATCAACCAGTGGCACGACACTTCATGCAAGCAGGACACAATGTAGCTGCCATGCGCTACATTATAATTGACCACATCCCTAAATTAACGAGAGGTGGAAACCGATCATTTCTGTTATTACAATGTGAATCCAGATGGATTTATAGATTGGGCACATTGGCCCCTAAGGGCCTTAATGAGAATCTGGACTACATTGCTTCATGTGACTAAATATTAGGAACTATATCTATTAAGTAATCACTATATGAGTTTTTTCTTTTCCTTTTGTCTTTTTTTTCTGTTTTTCATTTAACAGTGCCCTCTGCTATACCGAATAACACACATATTTGTATGATTAGGGACGTTAATTCGAGGGGTACTATTGTATACTGGTATTAGCAATATCTATTTAGATAGACACATTTATATGAGTCATTCATATATGTGACACATCTTAGTGTCTTTTGTACCCTCTAGTATTATAGGATTCAGACTACAGTTAGTGTTGTCCCCTGTATCAACTATATGCATGTTATATTTCAGCTTTTCTCATTATGTACACTGTTATGTTTACAGCAGTCTCCATGGCAACAAGTGCTGGACAGTGATGTCATATGTGAGCGCCGCTGGGCCGGAAGCTGTTGAATCCTGGAGACTGCGTCTTCACGAGGTGTGGTGCTGGTGATATATAAGTAAGTGTTGTATGTAATATTTTGTAATGTATCCCTGAAGATGGAGTATTAAACATGACTCCGAAACGTTGTAGTCATGCTGGTAATTGTATCTGTTACTGAGTGCCGCCGTTTGGACTTGCTACATTTTGGGTCTCGGATGAGGTCCTAAACACGGAAGGCACCAGGCTTATTATCTGTGGTTTTTTGGAGTGCCATCTCTTGGGCAGTATATATATATTTATATATATTTGAATGAGATGTGCACAGACCCTCATGCTTTAGCTTTGGCATAACCACCCTCAAATGTTTGGTTATGTTCTATTATGGTTTGGATTTCTTTAAAATTGATAAAAACAGCTAAAATCATGTAATTTGGACCTGTTTACATGCATTCCAAAACCAGAGATTCAGTTTTTAAATCCAAGTTCCGAACTTACAGCAGATCTGTGCTCGACTCAATCCGAAAAGTGATTCGAGTCGGAACTCAATTTGACTTGGAACCTAAAAAGTTTGGGTGTGTTCCGTTTTTAGGAAAACCGTACTGCACACCTCATATTATGTTGTTAACTATAATATTTAAACACCCTAGTTGTAATCTTGACACAGTATTGTAGCTCTGTTAGGATCCATAATTGAAAAGGATACAGGTTAGACTAGTGGTCTGTAATTTTCTTTTGCAGTATATACTGGTTGAAGTTGTACTTTCACTTATAGCATAACTGCATAGCTTATTATAAATAACTTATTTAATAACTAAATTAATAACTAATTTAGTAACTATAGTAGGTAACCTTTCCTGATGTTTGGTATTGTGAAATACACTAACAAGTGTTGCATAAATATATGATACTGTGCTATGATGTGTAATTTATATTTGCTTACCACTTATATAAGAGATTCCTTCATTTTCAAAGTGTTCCAGCTACTGTAAATTAAGTAGATATTATTTTATTTACTGTGTCAATTATTGTGTTGGGGTTGGGGACCACCTGCCTCTCTGCTGTGGAGTGGGAAAGAAGAAGCAATAGAAATAACCACAGTAGAATGGTGAGAAATTCCACACTAAAGATCCTAAATCACACTTTGCTGTCACACAGTATATAAAAAAACATATTGTTCGGAAAACCAAAATCCACCCAAAGCTGAGAAAAGGAACAGAGCACACCAACCTTGTACAATTGGCCCACAGTTCCCACCCTACATGACAACTAGACAGATTGACACTCGTGAGCAAAAAAGTTCACAATAAAAAGGGTTACCCCAGAGAAGAGAACAAGGATCTATAACTGAGTCATCCAAAATCTTAACCGCTGAATGCCACATTCTACGAGCCTGCACTAAAATAGGGGAACAGCGCTGTACGGAGGATGTAGAAAGCAAAAATTGGAGCTAATCATACTGACTACGAACATGATGAAGTAGAACCCAATGCGCATGCACATTTTCTGAGTATTTAACTAAGTCTCTAAGGTGTACCAACTGTGCGGCCAAATAATATAACCTCAATTCAGGAAACACCAGGCCCCCCCCTCGGGACGACACTGGGTCTTATACACAATACGAGCTTGCTAAATCCTCCAAATAAGTCACATAAGGGCTATTAAGGATAATTAGGAAGCAAGAAGGTAAACCTGAGAAAGCTGTAGAATGTATAACAATATAGGTTGTGTAGCCATCTTCACCAGGCTTACCCTACCTGTAACCTACAGAGGAAGCTGCTGCCACACATGAGACCGAGCCTTGAAGTACTCTAGCTGAAGTTGGATATATAAAGAAATATAATCCACATTATCGTGAGTGATTTCAATACCTAAGTATTTAGCAGCAGTGTAAAGGTAATTTATAGGATTGTGGCATAGAGAAAGTAGGCCGGACAGGAAAAACCAGGGACTTACTGTATCCCAATTTATCTGTATACCCCCAAAAAATCCCAAAATATCTACCATTACCAAATGAGACGTCAGAGAGTTCTGCAGACCTACAAAAATAACATCATATTCAAATACAGCGCAAGTTTTTCCTCTTGACACAAGACTATAAGTCCATTTAACATGCCTTGCTCTTTTAATACTTCTTTAAAAATAACCCCACATACCTTTTGATTGCATATAATTGGGGCAGATTCAATTACCTGAAGGTTGTACCATGCGGTCTCATGTCCCTGGTATAGTGCCGGTAGCAGGAATCCGCATTACCTGCTGTCTTGGGTCTGCTCGCCGGTTGATCACAGGTGTCTAATGAAATAGCTCCTCCAGAGAAAAGACCATATGGTAATTGAATCTGCCTCTATGAATATATCGGGACTGAATTATGGCCTTACGTGCAAGAGTTAGATCTGAAAGGTATGTCTACATATAACCACACAGGTGTAAATTGCATTGCCACTTTGGCAGTATACTAAACAAAAGGTAAAAGCAATAGTCATTTTAGTCAAAAATATATTTGATCATATTTTTACTTTTTTGTGTCTAAGTCTAAAATTGTCTATGTTCTCATATGTAGCTTACAATGACCATGGCACAAACATTAAAATCCAGTTAGTAAGTGTATTGGAAATACAGCAGCAAAATTAGTTAGACTATGATAACACCTATTCTACTGTGAACAAGACTGACTATTTTGTGACTTAAGAATCCTCATCCTTTATGTATGAACGGCACCTCAAGGAATACAGGGAATGTACAATGAAAAATTGTGTTATTTTATGCTCTCTAAACTTGTTGCTATGGGGCATATACAATTGGGCATGAGGTTTAGTGATGAAAAAACCTTGCGCTCAATTTTGGAATACCACGGGTATGCATACTCCTAATACCCGCGGTATCCATTTAAAAAAAAATAGTGGTTGTGGGGTTTTCAGCTCTGAAAACCCTGCGCCGTGTAAAAAGAAAAAAACAAATAAAAAGCACTTACCTACCCTGATGTCTCTGTGGCTCCCGATGGCCTTCCCTCTATCTTCTTACTGGAGAGGTGGCTGCTGGGAGTCCCAGGGGCTGCTGGAAGGTGCCAGGGGCTGGTGGGAGGGGAAAGGGCTGCTGGGAGATGTAGTTCTCCCAGCGCCCATTCCGGGGGGGAGCACACAGACACTAGGGACACACACACCAGGGGCCACACACACACAACACTCACACACACGCACACACACACTTACAAACATTCACACATACACACTGACATACTCACCATGCAGCAGAAGACTCGGCTTCCGACGCTGGATACAGTAGAAGATGCAGAAGACAGCACTGCAGAAGGTAAGTAATTAAGGACTAATTAAGCTAATTGGAAACTTCCAATTGCTTAATTAGTCCTAAGGGGGGGTTGTCGCCAGGGTCCCAGAGCAAGTCCCACTGATTTTTCCTAAAAATAATGATTTAGGAAAATCACACTTGCTCTGGGGTTGCGTGAAAAAAAAACCTCCCGACAGTCAAAAAACAAAAAACCCCGCACCTAATTGAATTGCAAAAATCCCGCACCTACAGGAAAAACCTCGCAGGTGCGGGATTTTTGCTATTCTCGCACCCAATTGAATATGCCCCTATGTGTTTTATTGTTTCAGCCCCCACCCCAAAAAAAGTATTTTTTCGCCAATCATATTAACACGCACTTGAATTATGAGTGTTGACATTTACTCTGAATTGCCTACTGTACATCTGTTGTTTTTGTGCTTTATTGTTTGTTATTGCAGCCAGTTACATAGTTATTTCAGGTTGGGGTGTGGGATTAGTGCTTTATTTATGTAAACCCGAAAAAAATGGCGATGATTTTTGTAATCATCCTCCTATAATGAGTTATAATGGATGCGTTTCCACACGTCGCATACCACCTGTATTTTGAATTGTTTTTTTGTTCCCAAAAAAATCAACATCGTCTGACACTTTTTGATTTTTTCATTTATTTGTCATCAGTCCCTTCCCAGTAAAAGCTATAATTTGTTTGTGAGCTTCTACTTTTGACAGTGACATTTATGTATTTGACCTGTTATATTTATTTTAAAGAATAAGATGAACAATGCTGAAAGATTTTACCTGTGTGTTTTTTTCTAGCAAGATCATATTTATTTTACCTTTGTACTAGTGTCTTTACCTCTCAGTATGGTCTGTTGTGTACTGTGTTTATGTTTCATATTGCTTTTTTATCAAATCGGTTACTAGATTTTAAATATGACTCAACAGGCTAAGAAAGCATGTCAAGGAAAGTCAGCAACTGTCAACTACTGCTAAGTGGAAGAACAGAGGTATTGGTGCAGAAAATCAACAGAGGTGGAATTTTCATCCCATCTGTGAATTATACTGCATATATAGGGTGGATTGCACAATTATATTCCAAATCAGCATTTGCTGCATTGTTGGTTCTCATTCAAGCTTGTGTGCACTGACCATACATTTCCTCATAGGGATCACTTCCAAGCACCTCTGTACTGACGTGGAATACATTTTACATGAGGCATTCATCAAAGTGAAGACAAACACAACAGACGGGAAGTTAAGCTTGAATGACAATTCTAGCAAAAATTATGCAGTAACGATAAAGGATAACTTACAATCAAGTGTTTGGTGAAGATCACAATGTTAAGGATAAGGAGGAGAGTCATCAAACCTCCTAAAGAGGACAAGTGGAGGTGTGGCCACAGCCTTCCAATCAGCTTTCAGCTATCATTTTATAGAACGTACTTCATAAATGATAGCTAGAATCTGATTGGTTGCTATGGTGAACATCTAAAGTAATCGTTTCAGAAGGTTTGGTAAATCTCCCCCTTACACCTCTGTGATTTGCCCAACAGGAGATCTGCCATGTTTTTGAAGCCCACACTGCTCTCCTGTATACTAATTTTGTTCAGGATACGTTCAGGATCTCTACCGCGGGGATTCTGGCATTCAAATGCTGACGCCGGAATCATGGCACTTATCAGAACACCGGCACCGGGATCCTGAAGGTAAGTACTGGGGTAAGGGGGAGGGTTAGGTTTAGGGTTAGGAACTAGGGGGAGGGTTTGGGTTATGCACTAAGAAGGGAGGGCTAGGTTTAGTGTGCAGGGAGGGGTAGGTTAGGTTTAGGCACTAAGGGGGAGGTTAGGCTTAGGAACCAGGGACGGAGGGGTAGGGTTAGGAGTTAGGTTAGTATACATACAGACGTCGGGATGGTAACCTGGTCAGGATACCGGCGTCAGAATTCTGACCGCTGGGATTCCGAGCGCTGGCATCCCGTACCCAACCTATTTTGTTCTCCTGATTTAAAACAGCTGTGGCTGATACCCCTACCCAAGTGTCAGACTAATATGCATGCATTGGGAATAACACAGGCAATACCGCATGGACAACACCGCTGCTTGTTAAAATCAGGACACAGGTAGTAGTATGCAGAAGAAAAGCAACTGATCATTGGAGACTTTAGCCATCCATCAGATTACCCAAGTAGCTTGACAAATATAAGTAAGGCACACAATGTATCTATAGGCAGTAAGTCCCACCTAATAATAAATATTCATGATGTTAATTATCGGGGTCTGAACGGACCCCGATAATTAACATTCTAACTCGCCGCGGACGGCGGAGCAATTCATCATTGCTTCGGCACGGAGACAGCTGATCAACTAACAGTGATGCAGTGATGCTAGTGCGCATGCGTGGCCTACAGGTCACGCATGCGCACAAGAGCCCTGACGTCCGGCAGAAGGAGTTGGACAAGTGTGGAGGGATCCAAAAGGATCCAAAAACATTTTGAGCAAGGAAGACGCTCGGTGCGGCAGAGTCGCCCAGGTCCTGTCGCTCCGAGAGGGGCTGTTTGGTGTAACTTGAGCTACAGTGTATGATGACACATCTGTAATGTTATCTTCTTTCAAGCATTAGATATAAATTACCCCTCACTTCTTTTAGCAATTTATAAATATTACTTGAATACAGCAGTTGTCCTTTAATTGGACCGATATTTAATAATGAATTTTAACTGATGACATCCTGTCGAAATATAGATAATAATAGATATTATTTTATTTTACTAGCTGGGTGCACTCCCCCCACAAATGATGATGTATTAGGCCTTTATTGTCCCGACCCGTCAGGGTGTGCTGTTGTGGATTGGGGCAGAGTTAGACACCAATGATTGAGTTGTTAGATTTAAGTCATTGTCTTGTTTGTTTTCATTCTCTTGTCCGCCAACATACTAACATTTTAATAATTCAATTCGATAGAAATGTTTTTATAAAATGAAATGCCAACTCCAGATGTCATGAGTCCTTATTTATTTAATTAAGATTTTATTTGTCAGATACTTATTAAAGTGGGACGAACAACAGACTTCAAACTGTGGGGGGGTTTAATGAGCGAAATTTGCTCTCCGTAATAGTAACGTGCGTAGCCGCTGAATTGAGTTGCCCCCCGCGAGCAGGGATAGTGGCAGATTTATATTTTTTGTTATCCCTGTGTGGATGACATTAAAATATTTGATATGACCCAGAAATAGGTAATATGATACGCCATGTGGGAGACAGAGAAAGCCACACTTCATATGGAGTGCTGAATACACCCATAGTGAAAGCTCAAGTTTGCACACTAAACGGAAGGTAACGTAGAAGTTACTATGGAAAGAGAAACAGATCTGTCTTAAATCATGACTGTATGCGGAATAGAAAAAAAGCGGGCGGGTTAATTCTGGACAACACATCAGCTGCTGCAGTGCACCAACAGGCATACTGTATCTTATAGGCAACACTATCTCCCCAGCAACTAACAGTGCAACTGTACCTCTAAGCTCAAACTCCTACATCATCTATAGATCGTTGTGCCATATTTTATCGTTATTAAGTATTTTAGCAAGCGACGATGCTTACGAACAATCATCTAAATGCAAGGCACCTGTTTTAGACAAATTCTTGTTCTCTCAGGTATTTAAGCATCGAATTCTCCCCATTAGCTGAGTGATTGACACTACGGACCTTAAAATAACACATGATTATAGCTGCAAAATGGGCAGCGACATCCAATAGAAACCAGATGTTCTGAGGAATTTGACTCTTGGTTTCTCAGTAGATGAATTTGTAAAGTAGAAAACCACATTCATTATTCAGGTACATTTTACATGCATTAATGACAAAATGATTAAAGTTTTTTTTTTTTTTTTTTTAAGGTTGCTTTTTTTTTTTTTCTCCAGATAAGTTAATGAGAAACAGAGATGTTAAAAGAGTGGATATGTCCTTTTTTAATATACTTTGAACTTAGAATAACAGTACAAATCATACCGGGTTAATAGTTTTTGAGTATTAAACATAATAAGCAAATCTGCTAAGATTTTGTGCTGATTTATGGTTTAAGCGTTCAGGATGATGAGAAGGAAAGAACAGGAAAATCAGGTCTTAGAACAATGCTTTTGTAGCATTAGGGTTTGCTGTAAGGATCTGTTCCACTAGTGATATTAACATTTAAAGTCACTGAAGTGTCTGCAGATTGGAGGTGGTAGCGACAGCACTTATTCACAATTTGTTTAGTCTTTGGGAGACTTACAGTTAGGAATCGTTTAATTTCCTCGACTAATGTATTTAATCCATTCTGCAATACCAACTATAATAGGAGAGATTTTCTCCGGAGTGAGACTTATAATACCCGGAGAATGGACCAAAGTAATGATTTACTTGTAACTCATGTATTGGTGCGTTGTGCACGTTTGCACCCCAGGCAGCCTGATTACATTTTCAGTGCCCCAGGTGGTAAAGTTTATATATACAAATGCCAATATATGTTCCAATCTCTAATGTACTATTTTTTATCTTTGGTGTAAGAAGTTACATGAAAACTAAAGCCAAAAGAAAAACTTATTTAATAATAGGAAAACTGATTTTATCCATGGTCAGCATACATTTGTTTTATAGGAGGATCAAATGTTAAGGAAATAAGTTGTCCTATATGTTACACATTTTTGCTAATTATTAGGCAGTTTAAAATATGAGGGAAAGAACTTTGCAGCATGTTCCTTACTGAGGAGAAGCAGAGCCATAACCAGGATTCATGGCACCCAGGGCAAAATGTAAAATGGCGCCCCCTAAAAATAGTTCTATAAAAGAATGACAGTAATATTATTCTTTAAATTAATCCAGGCCAGGGGCATTTGTTTTATTAAACTAGGCCAGGGGCTTTTCTTTTTGAATTAATTACAGTAAGCCAGGGTTTGTTTGTTTTTAAATTAATTACAACAGGGGCTTTTTTTTATTAATTAATCCAAGTATTTTATTATTAATTAAGCCAGGCCAAGGGATTTTTTATTATTATAATTAATTAAGCCAGGCCAGTGGTCTTTTTTGTAATTAAGCAAGTAATTAAGCAAAGCCAGTGGCTTTTATTTTTATTAATGAAGCCAGGCCAGGGGCTTTTTCTAAATTAAGCTTGGGCATATATATATTTTTTTCTTATTAAGCCAGGCCAGGTTTTTTTTTTACGATTAAGCCAGGTCAGTAGCTTTTTATTTTGTAATTAATTAAGCCAGGCCAGGGGCTTGTTCTATTATTATTATTACTTAAATCTGTGTTTTTTTTGTTATATAAATGAATTATGCCTCAAAACTAGGCAATGGGAGCTGGTGTGAAGACCAGAATACCCGCCATCCTCCTTAACATGGCTCTGAAATAGAAAGCCGAAATTGACAGTCAGTTATTGACATATTATTCCAGATATGTAAGTGATGTTACCGGTAGCATATTTTTAAGTGTCACTGTGATGCTAATCTAAATATGCTGCCATTATTTGGTATTGTTCTTAATTGGAGCCCAGTAAGACCATATATAATATGAATTACCCCACCAACATTGGCATTAGCATCACAAGGTTATCCTATAAACAGTAATATGTGGATCACTGGCAGACACTACCAACGCTGATAGTAAGATTACTAGCAGTGCCCAACATCAAATAAATAGCTCCCACCATCACCCCACCAGGAAAAATGAAAAGCTACCACTCACCATAAGAAAAATTAGCCCTATTCTCATCATACCAAGATTTTAGTAAATTATGCCCCTACCCACACTGAGTGAAAAAAAAATCTCACTTTCCCAACAGGTATAATAATGGATTTTTCCACTTTCTCGCACTTTTATATTAAAATGACACAACAATTACAAATGTTTAATTTCCATTATAAAGTGCTCTCTCACATCTTTTATATGTGGTTCTGCAATGTACCTTGCCATTGCTGCTGCACTTTGTCTCCTGCAGCACTGAACACTCGATAAGGGATGTACTAAAGGTAGAAATGCTGTAAAACCCCCGAAAAAGCATTTTGGGGGTTTTTACTGCATTTCTAAGATGTAAGATGTAAGCACCGGAATGCATTGCATTTGTCTTGGTGGGTCACCCATTAGAAGCCTATGGGCTTCTTATCGGGATGCCCCCTGAGAGAGATCCAATCAGATCCATTCCAGCTCCCCCCAGGGCATGCGCTTCCTACTGGAGTGACTTTTGGGTGATAAACCCAGAAGTCCCACCATTGAAAAGGACAGCTCCTACTGGGAGAGCTGTCCTTTGCAATTCTATCACTGGTATGTACCCGATAACAGGTGGTAGGTACTGAATAATGGATGTTTAGTACATCCCACCTTTGGTGAGAGATAGAGATGAGTGGGGAGGAATTTAATCAACACAGGTCAGTACGAACCACATCCAAGGACCAAAGGGCACACCAGCACTCATTAAACCTTCATGTGCTGGCCAGGCATAAGGGCATTTTTTAAGGTATAAAAAAAAAAAACAACAAAAGCCGAGCATGAGACATGGTGCCCATTACAGAGGGGACCCCTGTCCCCACTCCTTAATTCTGCTCTGCACCTATCCCATGATGACTTTGGTTACATCCCCGGTAATCCCTGATGACAGCCCAAAGCAGCACATCTTACATGCAGTGTATAAAGTTGTATTGTTTCCTGTGGGGAGGTGGGGACTGGAGGAAAAACCGACTGCACTATGTGTGCACATAAGTGTATAGTACAGCCACATGAAGTACTACATAAGTTAGGGTGCAGTGACCAGACCATTTCAATGACAGCCTGGTCAATAGCACATCCAATATATAGAACTTATATAGAGCATTACAGGGGTTAAAGTCAACAAAGAGTTTTAGTACATCCTACCCTATCTTTCCTCTTTACAGCCTGTTGCTCCAATGTTCCTCACACAGTGGTCCCAGAGGTGAGCAGAAAGCTCATGGTAATATACTGCAGGCTGGTGGGTGCACAGGGGGCTCTTACAGCTCTCTAGCACACGTCACCACAAAGCATTTCCCAGGAAACCACCATATTTTCACATTCTTTTCTTGTAGCCAAGTCCCCCCATATCCAAGGTGCAGGAGGAGGAGGAGCAAAGGTGGAAAGAGGGCTCAGCTTTCCAAATGCAAACTGCAAAGTCAAACAGCATACCTCCCGTGGGGCCTTGTTTCTCCCAACATTTTGCATCTTAAAATTGGGGGTGTGGCCTCACAAAAACTGACGTGGTCTTGCGGCACAACACCCGATTTTAATATTTTAATTTGGGGCAAGATTAGGATTAGACTGTGGGAGGGGGAGGATATGGTTAGGCTTTAGGGGGAGGGTTAGGGGTAGGGCTTAGGCTTAAGGATAAGAGGACAAATACCAGAATGCTGGAACAACACAGGTCCATTCCAGGTGTGACTGTTATATGGTCCCCGGGACCCAGAAGAAGATGCTGGAGCCACCACTGCCCCCAGGGGAAGGTAAGTGACCACTGGGCCACTATGGACAGTTTGTCGACAGTTCATGATGTCAACATATCATCCGTGTATACTTGATGAATGTCGATATTTTCATTCTGACGTGATGACTGTCGATGCTATTACTGTCGACAAATCATACCACACCCGTGCTGATGATAGTGATCACATCTTATTTTACAATATTTTTATTGGAGTTATTATTTCAAAATATTTAGGTTAATTTTGACAACTGCCAAAATTCCAGTATCCCGATCGTCTGCAGGTACAAGAGTCCAATTCACATACTGTATGCTTTCCTGACCATAAAATTATTAGATCTATACTGGTGTTCATATTGATTTTAAATAATTTAGGTATGATCCCATCAAAATAGATTTTTTTTTTGATGGAATTAATTGAATTTCTATGCAAGAAAATATTACCATTTTTCTGCATTTTGTTAACATTTTAACACATTTGTTCTCCTACATATTTTTCTTTCTTGTTCTATGAAGTTATTGACAGGAGACCCACATCAAGGCGGGGTGGGGGGGCTGTTATTGAAGGTGGCAATGAGAGTATGGGGAGGCACAATACTGTCAGCAAAGACTGACTGCACAAGGCTCTTACATCACAATTCCTGTTGCTGTAGTGAGTGGACTTTATGTTTGACTAAATGTATAAATACTTAAGGACAAGCCTGATGCATCTTTAACAGTTACACAATTGAAATAAGAATTTATTTATTCAATTACAGTACACAGTTGTTTACTAACATGCAGAATGAACAGTAACCCACAGCTTATGTCTCAACCACCCCAATTTCTGCAGGACAGTCCTAATTTGATGGGGTTTCGGCACATTTGTCCTGATTTGTGGGAAAGTGGGAGGTGCATGTGCATAAAATAGTGTTTTTGTTGGAGGGTAGGACAGTCGAGCAGAAGTGCTAATCACACCCAAAGGGTTACTTGGCCATGCATACTTTGATGTAGTCATGCCACCAGCATGCTATATACTTGCTTGTGTTCCGATTAGTACTTTACTAAATTGTGAGACCTGATATGGAGGGAAAAGAGCAAGAATCCTGGGGAGAAAGAGAGATGGGAAGAGGAGAGAGAGAGAGAGAGAGAGAGAACCATGGGGTTAGAGAGACTTTTGGGGGGTTAGAGACACTTTGGGAAAAGAGAATGTCCCAAGAGTTGGAAGCAGAGGACCAAGAGGAGGAAAGATAGAGAGAGACCTAGGGTGAGTTAGGAGAGACTGGGGGGAGACCCATGGGGAAGAAAGATAGAGAGAGATAGAGGGGGATACAGAGACCAGGGATGTTGGTGGAAAGAGAGCTTAGGAGGGGGAGATAGAGTTTATTAAGATAATATAAAATAAAAGTTCTGCTTTCGCCGAAGCTTCATGTCCAATGAAGACTCCAACATCAAGCTCTACACCCCACTCTTGCAATCCCCCCATGACCTCCGAATTCATCAACCATTTAAGCAGGAGGTGCATCGACAAAACACTGCTGCATGAGTGAAATAAGCCACCTTAAAAGAGGCAGGAATGCACCAAATTGGAGCAACACTAGATTGAAGGGAAAAATAATTTTCAGCTTCGGATGGAATTGAGGTTTAACCTGCTACAAATACCAAAACAACAAAATAACAAAATAATATCAACAACCAGACAAGAGCTTTCTAACATGAAGTTCCCAACATGCTTAGAACATACATGCTCCCACATGCCATTCCCTCTGTCATTTGTATGCTCACTGACATCATCAGTACAAAATGAGGACGTATTTTTTTCCCTGCAGATGTGGAGAAGTGAAATTGCATTCCATGATCTTTTGATTTGATCAGTGTTTTCCCCTGTTCTTTCCACTGCCTGGCTGCATCTACTGTGGACATAGCCGACACTGCTGCTAGGAATCTCATATCAAATGCTGCTGCCTAATCCCAGACGGGCCTCCGCCAGCCCACACCTGCAGCTGATTGAATCCTCCTGGAATACAAAGACCTGATTTACAACATTTAGGATACGGGCTGGGTTGCAGCTGGGATCCTGCAGGAAAAGGAAGTTGTTCATCATTATGTGTGTGTGTTTTACTAACAATGGCGTACCTGATATTTAACTCATGCAATAATCTCCAATCACTGACACAGAGTGTTATAACAGTAGGCATATTTAGGAAAATGCTTCTGGATGGGAAAATCACATCTAAATTGGATGTCTTTCCACACATGCTGGGAAAAGCTATTTTTTATAGATCGATATATGCACTTTCTGCCTAGGCTTGGGAAGTGTTTTCAAAATAAAAAATCCAGGGTAAATAAAATAAATGCAGGATAATATTTATTTGAAAGATTTGTCTGCTGATTTATTTTGCTGTATAAAACAAATTTCACTTTAATGGCCAAATTGTTTTATAAAAATCATAATTTTTATGTTAATGTCACGCAAAAAGTTTTCATAATAATGTGACTAATAGGTAGCATTGTTCTCTTATATTATCATATTATCAGGGGAATTTACTAAAACATAAAATATATATATTGGATAGATTTTTTAAGCCACTAGTTTTTAGATGTTTACATGGGGAGTTTCAAATCCTCAAAGTTATAGAAATCTATTAAAGGGAAGTAGCCATAAAAGTTAATCGTTTTTCAAACCTCTAAAAGAATAATTGGCCGAATTTTTTAATTCACTGATATGAAGCGGGAAGTGTAGAACCATGGTAATCTATGAATCTATGGTAATCTATGAAAGGTTTTAGAAAATCATTGCTTTAAGATGCATCATATTGCCTAAAAAGATAAATTAAAAAAATCCTTTATGCACACTTTTACCTTTCATATTCGTAAAACATTTATTTAAAATACATTTTTACAAATTGAGCACCTACAGGAAACCCTCTTGAAATAAATTGGAGAGGCACTGCTAACAAATATACATAATAAATAAGGAGCAATGCTTTCCTTGTGTATAATGGCCCGGGGCCCTTATTTATTATTATACCACAACAGAAAATATCTAGACAGACCCAATTTTAAAATAAATATTAAATTATTAAAATTGTCCACTTGTGCTTGTTTTAAATATAAAATAAAATGTTTTCCTATTCTTTGTTCTCGATCTGTCACAGTCCAATAACAAATATTTATTTTTGATTTGTTCTTAATAATCAGTAGTCCCATGAGAAATAAAAGTCTTCTTCTTTTTGTTCTTGATCCATTGTAGTCCATCATTGGAATGGAGGTGGAGGGTTGAGTATTAAGGACACGTATGTGCACTAGCATTGCTCCATACTAGATGATTAAGAAGGGATACCTGCCTGCTTGTAATTGGATGGCTGAGGACATCCTGCTTTCATCTCAATTGATTGAAACACAGTTGTAAGGGAAAACAATTAACAATGCTGTTTTAAATTGTCGTGTATTTCAACAGGGTGTGTCCATGTAGTATACATTCTGGAAGCCCCATTGAAATAAATTACATATTGAAAAAAATGGGAAAAGCACTGATATTTAAAGAACATTTCTGATAAACAACTTTTGTTAAAATTGCAATGGCAAAATTATTTTGAAATAATACTTTTTTTTAGAAAGTTTTGCCAATAAAATTATGTACAGACAGAGAACATTTATTTATCCACATCAGTTCCTATCTCACTGGATCTTACAATCGAATTGTCCTACCAAAGGCAAACAAATGCACACACTAGGACAGTGGTTCCCAAACTTTTTTGAATCACAGCACCCTAGAGTATCAGCATTGTATTCATGGCACCCCTAAGTTTAAGTTTGTTATTGAGAAATACAGAAAAAAAATGAAATTAAGTAGTAAAGTGAAGTAAATTGTGCTTAACTCTCATCCTTAAGTTCAGTTATGTAGTGGTGGGCAGGTTTGCGCTACTGTTTGCCCACAAATTTACATTACATTGACCATAAAAAATAAACCTGAGGCACCCCTGCAAGTGTCCTGACGCACCCCAGGGTGCCACGGCACACAGTTTGTGAACCACTGTACTAGGACCTGTTTTGTCCAATGCCAATTATTTTCTCATTGTGACTTTGGGATAAAGCTGGAGCTTTTAACTATTTGATTACTGAAAATATGGTACTACCACCAGCAATGTGCTCATTCATAATAGTTCTTAAATATTAAATAATAATACAAAATAACCCATCAGAAAGAACTAAATTTTATCAGCATTTTTAATACACATTTAAGGGTACACAGATAATTACAAATGTATTTGCTTTCAATGTGTTATTTTTTTTAAAGTATGATTTAATATTTTTTTTTTCTTTTAAAGGCAATTTTTGTATCAAGCTCTAAATTTTTCACAGCCACAAAATGTTGATATACAGTATATGCTGTACAATCTCCAAATTTGCTGAATTGTTTGACTCTAACTAAAGCTTGTAAAACAGGCATGTGCAATTTTTTGCCCATAGCAACCAATCAGATTCTTAGGGGTACATTTGGTTTTGCGAATAGCAACCAATTAGAATGTGAGGGGTAAATTTACTAAACTTTGATTTCAATTGATTTTAATCGATTAAAAATCAACCTAAATTGATCAACATCGATGTTGTGTGTTCACAGATGATTTTTTTATAAAGATTTTTAAGTGATAGTAAATGTACAATTTTGCCCCTGAAACACAAAATCAAGTTTTCATCAATCAAAATTGACCTTTTTTTAATTTAACCTGAGTATCATTTTTATAGAATCCAATAGAGAATGATAGCTAAAATTTGAATGATTGCTATATGCAATGCCTCCACTTTTAAGAAGGTTTAATAAATGTACGCCCTAGTGTTGTCCAGTAAGCCAATTAACATTGACCACCAGAGATGATCAAAAATTCTATAAAACTGGAGTTTTAAAAAAATTTGTTTGAATTCGGTTGCAGCATAATTTTTTTTATTAATCAAATAATTAAATAATTAACACTTATTTATACAACACCTACATATTACAAGAGTTTCTGCAGCTTTGGATCTTACAATTGATGTACTTGAGCCAGCTTCACAATGGAGCAGGTTTACACATGGTTGAACAACTTCAGATATGTTTAAACAGAAATGGCTACATTTTTAACACTTTTCCAATGTGAATGGAGAACGTTGAACCTCACACTCAGTAATGTTCACAGTGTGAAGTGGGGGGTGGGATGTGGATATTTAACATTTGTTTAGTACTTTTGGGACATAGGATGGAGAAGCTGAATGCCTATAAATAAAATCTTAGTAGCTAAATTCCTATAAATAAAACATCAATTTAAACAAAGCAAACAGCAACACATAAATAGCTATACAGTAGAAATACGTCATGTTATCGCACTTTTAGGACATAGGATGGAGGGATGTAATGGAAAGTTTGAAACTTAAAATGTTGCCTATCACAACTGGGTCATTGTGACGTCAAACTTAGCATGTCGAAAAGTTAGTATAAAGCATTTTTACAATTTAGACTTTACGACTGCAAACATGATGACTTACCATCATGTTTAAAGTTACAAAGATGACACTTCTAAAATGCTTACAATGGTGCAGTATTATTAACATGTCGGCATGTCAAGTTTAATCTCACAGTGTCCCCGTTGTGATTGTTGACATTTTAACTGTCGCACTCACATACCAAACCCCAGGATGGAAGTTCCCCAAAATCAAGACATGCACCACACATCATACAAACAAAATCATAGTAGCTGAATGCCTATAAATAATATATAACAAATGATACAAAGCAAACAGCAACACATAAATAACTATACAATAGAAAAGTGTTATATTACATGTTACATGTATTGTAAAATCCAGTGGGGGGGAGTAGACAGCCATCTTGCCACCTCCTACGGATGCGCATGGATCCTAGATTCATCTGCTCAACAACAAATTTTGATACACGCACATAAAACGTGCAAATAAATACTGCACAGTCGTGCAACATGTTCATTTCATATATGCAAACCACTTTCCAAAAACTGACCTGGCAACCTGGAAATTGCTTCCGTCACAGCCACAAAATTACTTATGTGCTCAAACCCTCAGCAGTCGCATCCAGCATATAATTGTAATACTGTTCTAAGGTCGCCTGCTGTTTCACTTATATTTTACTCTGTGTGTTTTATTACCTATTTATATTAAGATGCCCAATTATTTTTAAAAATAATAACGTTTATTCTGAATATTTCATAACTCTGGATGCATTTGAATGCCTTCCCAAACCTTTTACTTGAAATTGGCCTTTAAATCTTTACCTGAAGTCCCCGAATTTCTTTCAAGTCAGAGAATTTAATTTTACAAATATTTTTATGATAATCTTACACAGTGGTATCCCAGATGGAGCTCATTTAGCAATCAGAACAATGAAGCAGTTATGCTTTAAATTACCATTGTAAAGAATTAAGTGAATTGGTAATTATCTTTTGCACGGGTTCTGGAGCTTACTTTATGGGCATATGAGCAAAAGAAGTTATAGTGGAAACATTAGTTATTATGATAGAGAATATGCAGAGTATGCTAGCAAGCTAACTAACTTTATATTAATATCACATTCCAAAGGTATATGAATAATATTTGCGTGGTGTAGCCAGTAAAAGACCAATATTGTAATATTATTAAATATAAAGTCAACCATTGCATCTACAAAAACTTGTATAGCAAGAAAAAAATTATAATTTGACTTTAGTTAATTTTGCTCTTATCTTCTACATGTGTCGTTCTGAAACTCTACTGCCTATATCACTGTACAAGTTTTTGCCTCTCCATATAATTATACATAACCCGAAGAATGAGCAGATCTCCAGGTCTTACACTAGTATATTAATGAGATAAAGTATGTGCAATTTCTATGCCATGTGCTAATGTATTAGGATGATAAAACATCCATTTGTCAGGGTAAATGAACATATTAGATGTGCTGCTCATTATTTTGGAGAGTGTATGGCTATTTGTTTGAGAAGGTACCAGGGCATATTGACAAAGTCCACAGCTGGTCGAAGTGGACCTATATATAGCAGTATGACACACAGCCAGCTCTATTGCTTCACCACTTACACATTTCCAAATTGATCACTACAGTATATATCAGCGGTTCCCAAACTCGGTCCTCAAGGCACCCTAACAGTCCAGGTTTGAAAGATATCCATGCTTGACCACACGTGACTTAATTAGTACCTCAGTCAATTTGATTTAAGCACCCATGCTCGACCATGGAGATCTCTTATACCTGAACTTTTGGGGTGCCTTGAAGACTGCGTTTGGGAACCTCTAGTATATACAGCCATGGCCAAAAGTTTTGAGAATGACACAAGTATTGGTTTTCCCAAAGTCTGCTTCTTCAGTTTTTTTATGGCAATTTGCATATACTCCAGAATGTCATGAAGAGTGATCAGATGAATTGAAATTAATTGCAAAGTCCCTCTTTGCCATGACAATGAACTTAATCTCAAAAACCACATTTCCACTGCATTTCAGACCTGCCACAAAAGGACCAACTGACATCATGTCATTAATTCTCTCGTTAACACAGGTGAGAGTGTTGAGGAGGACAAGGCTGGAGATCACTCTGTAATGCTGATTGAGTTATAACAACAGACTGGAAGCTTTAAAAGGAGGGTGGAGCTTGAAATCATTGTTCTTCCTCTGTTAACCATGGTTTCCTGCAAGGAAACATGTGCAGTCATCATTGCTTTGCACAAAAAGGGATCACAGGCAAGGATATTGATGCTAGTAAGATTGCACCTAAATCAACCATTTATCACAGGGATGTGGAACCTCAGGCCCAGGGGCCGAATAAGACCCCCAGAATCATTTGGTCTGGCCCTTGGAGCTTTTTTCTGCTAGCCTCATCTGGCTAGTAGGGTTCCTAGAATGGCACCCTGCAGTCAGAATATATGCAGCAGTGCCACCTGGAGCATCCTTAGGATGATTCAGACGGTCACACCGCTGCCCTTACAGCTCCCTGGAGCATCCTGCTGTAATCACCGGCAATTGTGGCCCCACCCCTGTGTGAAATCACACAGAGAAGGCGTGGCCTGCACCAGGCCTGTGAATAATATTATATATATCAAAATGGCCCTCAGCAGAAAAAAGGTTTCCCACCCCTGATTTATCGGATCATGAAGAACTTCAAGCAGAGAGGTTCAATAGTTGTGAAGAAGTCTTCAGGGTGCCCAAGAACATACAGCAAGCGCCAGGACCATCTTCTAAAGTTGATTAAGCTGTGGAATCAGGGCACCACCAGTGCAGAGCTTGCTCAGGAATGGTAGCAGGCAGGTGAGAGTACATCTTCACGCACAGTGAGGCAAGGACTTTTGGAGGATGGTCTGGTGTCAAGAAGGGCACCAAAGAAGCCACTACTCTCCAGGAAAAACATCAGGGACAGACTAATATTCTGCAAAAGGTACAGGGATTGGACTGCTGAGGACTAGGGTAAAGATATTTTCTCTGATGAATCCCCTTTCAGATTGTTTGGGACATCTAGAAAAATGCTTGTCCGGAGAAGGAAAGGTGAGCAAAACCATCAGTCCTATGTCATGCCGACAGTAAAGCATCCTGAGATCATTCATGTGTGTGGTTGCTTCTCAGCCAAGGGAGAGGGCTCACTCACAATTTTGCCTAAGAACACAGCCATAAATAAAGAATGGTACCAAAACATCCTCCACAAGCAACTTCTCCAAACCATCCAAGAACAGTTTGGTGACGAACAATACCTTTTCCATCATGATGGAGCACGTTCCCATAAGGCAAAAGTGATAACTAAGTGGCTCCGGGAACAAAACATCCAAATGTTGGGTCCATGGCCAGGAAACTCACCAGACCTTAATCTCATTGAGAACTTGTAGTCAATCCTCAAGAGGTGGGTGGACAAACAGAAACCCACAAGTTCTGACAAACTCCAAGCATTGATTATGCAATATTGGGCGACCATCAGTCAGTATGTAGCCCAGAAGTTGATTGACAGCATGCCAAGGGCGAACTGCATAGGTCTTAAAAAATAAGGGTCAACACTGCAAATATTGACACTTTGCATAAACTTCATGCAATTGTCAATAAAAGCCTTTGACACTTATGAAATGCTTGTAATTTTACTTAAGTATACCATAGTAACATCTGACAGAAAGGTCTAAACACACTGAAGCAGTAAACTTTATGAAAACCAATACTTATGTCATTCTCAAAACTTTTGTCCATGGCTGTACTGTTATATATACAAAGATACCCTATTATTTGCGCTAAAACTATTGATGATACTGATATGTAACCAACACTTAAATCTAATAGAGTGGATGGCTGCACCTTTCACCTAATATCTCTGTTAGACAGATATAGAGGGAAATGGAATCCAAGAAAGAAGAGAAAGGGCGCTGTAATGTACAAAATATAAAATATATTAAAATACAAAATGTGTAAATAACACAAACTGAATAATTAAAAAATCAACAATTAATGCAGCAATGAAGCTACTTCAATGATCAGTCCTAGATGTCGACACAAAGGATGAATCTCCCTTTCGTTTCCCAGAGAGTAGATTTATTGAGTCCTTTGTTGGTCTTTAAATGATTTTGTAGAGGTCATAAATCCTGTTTTCAGGGTTAGCAATGATTCCTTGTAATGTTGCTGAAAAATACCATCAAACACTAGTCAAAATATGATGGATCTTAGGATCATTTGATCAGTGTTCACATTTTTCTGACTATTAATAGGACTGGCAATACAGTCATTTGATGATGTACCCCTGATGAAGTCCCATGTGGGGACGAAACGCATTGGGTCTCCATCATATTTTGACTAGTGTTTGTTGGTATTTTTCAGCAACATTACAAGGAATCATTGCTAACCCTGAAAACAGGATTTATGACCTCTACAAAATCATTTAAAGACCAACAAAGGACTCAATAAATCTACTCTCTGGGAAACGAAAGGGAGATTCATCCTTTGTGTCGACATCTAGGACTGATCATTGAAGTAGCTTCATTGCTGCATTAATTGTTGATTTTTTAATTATTCAGTTTGTGTAATTTACACATTTTGTATTTTAATATATTTTATATTTTGTACATTAGAGCGCCCTTTCTCTTCTTTCTTGATATATATATATCGATATATATATATATACATAGATACATAGATACATATGTATGGTAGCACTCACATGGCTTAAAATAAGCAATACAAGGCATCTACGCTGTTCCAACATTTCAATTTATGCTGTTTTTTTTCACATATAAGCAACATGACTTTGATACATGCCCTTTGAGAGGGGATTGTGTACAAGTGATACCCACATCACCACTAACTTCTCACAACCTCTCAGTGTAGATATTGGCAGTGCCTCCACCTTAATCTGTACAGGCCTCAGGGGGGATGCATTCGGGAAGCCGGCTGACATTATACCGACAACCCGCTTCCCGACTGTCATATCCCGGTGAGGGTGAAATGACCGGCGTCTAGATGTAGACGCTGCTCATTTTACCGCAGCCGGGAGACCGGTGCCTGGCATCCTGATCGAAGGGATGCTGGGCGCCGCGAGTGGACAGCCACAGGGGGAAGGGTTAGGTTTAGGGCTCCCGGGGGGAACTTAGGGTTAGGCACCCCTCCGGGAGGTTAGGGTTAGGCTAGTGGGAAGGAGGGTTAGGGTTAGGCACCCCCGTGGGGAGGTTAGGGTTAGGCACCCCCCGGGGAACTCAGGTTTAGGCAGCGGGGAAGGGGGGGTTAGGTTTAAGCTCTTAGAGGGGGGATTAGGGTTAGGCACTTGGAGGGGAGGTTAGGGTTAGGCACCCCTAAGGGAGGGTTAGGGGGGTAGGTTAGGTTAGTTAGTACTTACCTGGGGACGATCGGGATTACCAGCACTGTCGGGCTGCCGCTGCCGGGATCTGTTCCTCTGTCGGCCTGACGCTGACGGATTTCGAACTGCCAGCCATGCAGCCGGCGGTATTACATACCGGTTCCCTCAGGGGTGATGGGCGAGTCTTCTGTCTGCTAGAAACTGATTTGAGAAACCTTTGCCTCGACACCTCTAAGCTTTTATACTCATACAGTATAAAACACATCGGTATATTAATTTATATTAAATATAGAAAAGTTAGAGGCCACTTTTGAACCATCAAAAGTATAACAATGATCAGCAGTCACAAGAATATGAGAACTTGAGATAGCGCACAGTTATTTAGAATAGTAATTAAGCAGTTATAGAGGTTGAAGTAGAATGATCCCACAAGTGAATAGGACATAGAAAAAGATACAAACAATGCATGGAAATATCAATAGATATCGGTGATAGTCGATGTTTGGTAATGTTTGAAATCAGCATCAGACAAAGGTCATAAAACAAATTTCTAGGCTAGATATTCATAAGGCAGTTATTGATGTTTAGCATGAATCTTTATGAATCTTTAGACAAGAACACTAATATGCAATGTACAGTACTGTAGAAAATGGTAAAGAAGAGAATGTAGATAAGAAGACAAAATCATAGAAGTATCACCATTTTTTGCAATAATTGTAGCAACAATCGAAACACAATGTGCACCAATGACTCCACAAGCTCCATAACCACAAAACAATACGTAATCTCTAATAATCCCTACACAGGATAATACCCACAGTCACATACAAAATTGCAGCATAGAAATACACAATGCAATATATTATCGTTGCGAGCTTGGTGAGTACCATAGGCGTTGGCACGTACATAATATAAGTGACAGCAGTAGACTTGAAATAGAAATATCCTTAAATAGAATTGTCCTACAAATACTATTGGATGTAACTTAGACAAATGCAATACTGTGATGTTTTCTAGCAAGTAGTGTATACCAGTCAAATGCCCTTATGTACTCTGAATGCAGTTTGAGTAGGCTTACAGATACAGAAACACTCTGAATGCAGCTTAAATAGGTTAAAAATCCTCTAATATACTCTGAAGGCAGCTTGAAGAGGTAGCAGGCACTTTTAGAGTATAATCTGACTGTCACACTGTGCACTAGGCCTCTGTAGCAATAGACGGCTTAGTAGAGTTCTCTTTAGTACTTAAAGTCTTTCAAACACAGTATTAGGATCGGACCTGTAATAGTTACCCTTAGGTTGCTTGAAGACACTCTCTGCATTGTTCACCTAGCTGGATGAGCCCTGCGCTGGCTCTCTCTGTAGGGATCTGTGGTAGCTTCACACTGCTCTCCATGGCTGTGCAGCCTGCTCTGCCCAGCACCACGCAACACTCTGTAGCCACAACAAGGGTGCTCCTCCCTGTAGCTCTGCTCCTCAGTGGCATCTATGCAATTGCCCCACTCCCAGGCAGGGCTTACTTGTCTTATTCTTTGAGACAGAGGGCAAGCTCAGTCTCTCCCCATCCTTGGCTTTCCCCTCTTGTTCTTCTATCTTCTCTAAGTGTTGAAGACACAAGTCAATGACTCTTCTACAGATTCACTAACAGAAACCATTTTTGGAGTTTTACTTTCACTAGTAAAGTTTGATCTTCTTCTCGGCACTCTACCATGGCCAAGTCCAACCTTGCCAGAGCAGATCCGAGGATCTCTCTAAATTTTCCAATCAGTAGTTGCAACAGGCTGTGTGAAAATTAACATCTCCACTAAATATGCTCAACATTCATGATGTCCTGATAAAAAGCCACAAAAAAACAAAAAAACTTAATTTGACCCAATTAATTTGCACATCACTGTAGAGCCATTGGCATTGATGAGTTTGCCAGTATCTAGGACTCCAATCATGACAATAATAAGAGGAGTATTCTGCTAATACACCTTTATCCAGTCGAACATTTGCCTTTGGATGCCCTTCTTGAGCGGTTCTTGAAGAACTGTCTTTTCTTCTTGAGCCTTCTTGTTATACAGTACATTGTTAAATGGTCCTTTGCTTTTTACACCAGTGACTGTTTCTCTGTGCACATTTAAACAACCTCACTGCCCCATACTAATAAAAACCATGATTCTCAGTTTAGGGTTGTTTCAGGTGATATACAGCATATCGAAAAATAATGTTCCAAAAATAGCTTAATACATATTTCCTTTGACCTCATGGTTTTATGACAAAACTGCTTTTGAGAATATCTGAAAGATTTATATTTAGAATACAACAGCACCCCAAGAATGCATGTGTCTTGCTGCCGAATGTGGCCGTAAGAAAGGCTAGTACTCTTTTGCTAATAGAAAAAAATTAATTGTGTGGCCATGGCCTACTTCAGGCAGTTTTGAAGTAAACAGAATTCTGGAATTTCGTACAATGATTGCTTGTATACTGCCTGATGAAGACACTGGAGACCAAATGATAATGAAGAGTCTAAATTTTACTATAATGTCTGTATAAACAATGGATAGTAGTTTCCTAATTCTTCCCTTTCAGGTTTTGAAAAAATCTAATGAGAATACATTTATCTTTTTATAATTGTAGGTAATGGTACCATAAATCATAAAACCTATTACACATTTGACCTGCAGTTTTTTTTTGCTTCGGAACCTTACCAGCTGAACTAGCGACTCTTTATTTTTTTTCAGGAATGACGTTAAGGAGGTAATGTTAGAAGCCTGTATTGTGAGTAAAATTCAGTTTACGCAATAACTAGAATTGTTTTTTTTTTTAGCTTTTGTGATTGTAGGCTATTTATTAGTAAATGAAAAAAACACAGCAACTTATCAAACATTTGCTTTGATTGTTCAACTTCTTGCCTTAGATTGGTTGATCGGCTGATTAACATTAGTGCACACTTACCCTTTAATTCTGTGCTTTGATTCTTCTCTCAAATGATAAAAGTTTCAAGGATGCAAAAAAGCTTAGCATCCATGCTCATTTTTCATTAGGCCCTATTTCAAAGTCTGTTTGGAATTCACTTACGAATTTGAACACAGTAGTCATTCGAGGTTTCATTTTTTTTATTTCAAAATACTTTTTTATTAATAACAATATTATTTCAATAGTGTTTAAAAATGTAAAAACACATATTTTAACCTGAACTTCTATCATGAACTGTGAGTGGCGATCACTATTGGTGAATTGTGAATGGCCAATTCGGTCTACAAATTCATATCTGGGTCTATTGACCATTTTACAAACATATGCATGATGATGAAAAATGATTAAATTCAAAAGAATTTTGAACCACTTAGAAGTGTTCGAGACTCTAGAGATTATCATGGACACATAGATACAATAATAATTATTCACAAACAGGTTAGCCTTGTACTATGAATGTCACAAATCCTGTGGAATAAATTGTGAAGATGCTACCATATGCATAGTAATAAATTAAAAATAATAATAATAAAGATGAGTGGCTTGGTTCTGCTGAAAACCGAGCACACCAAAACTGTGGAGTTTCGAGAAGAAGCAAGTCCCAGCTCAGATCACTTTTGGGGATCTGAGAAGCACCGAGTCTCAGCTCAGGTCTTCCCTTAAGTAAGATCTCAGATCTTAAAACCAAATCTTGCATGTTGTTTTATGGCATGTAAGTCCCTCCCTCATAATTTCAGGTGCCAAAATTGGTTAAAATTGACTGGAAATTACTGAAAATTAATGTTATTGATGTTGATAAAATTCTAGGAACAAATACAGGTCCAATGTAAATGATTTTAGCTGTTTTATCAATTTTTTTAAGAAATCAAAACCAAAACATGATGATGATTTTAGAATCAAATCCAAAACACAGGGGTCTTAATTATAAACTGCATACAAAGATTTGTTTCAAAAAAAATATTTATTTACCACTTTACAATTAACAATTAAATATTACATCATTGACACTTTCAGTCTATCACTGACATAGAGAAGCTAATAGCATCACAGGACAATATAGGAGGCATGCATGAGACACTCAAATTAATCTACATAATCAAAAACACACCAATTAGGAAAATTATGTTTTTTTTTATTAAATACATGGGGAAGCCAGTGCAGAGAACCTACTGTAAGAACACTACTGTTGCTGTAGTTGGCTGCCTTAGTTCACCTTGAGGAAGTTTTGGCCCTGCTCCCCTTCATTTAAAAAAAATCAGCAGAAATACCCACAAAGGACTTTATATTTCATTATACTCGGCAGAAACTTTCTACATTATTTTGAGCTCAAAATTGTGATTATCAATAAATAAAATGTAAAGTAAAAGGTAAGTAACTTTTTGCAAATGATGAATATTTTCCAAAATAATTTTCTGATATAAATAAAAATTATGAAAAAAATTAGATTTTGCGTGGAATAATAATGAAATTCCAAAGCAAATATCTTTGTAACTTTAATTTTGCTAGGCGTATTCTACAAGGTCTGAATTGTGAATTCCACTAAATAAGTTTCACTTGTACAGTAGCTGCTGTTAGACAGATGATGTTTTATATAATTTTAGCCTTCTACCTCTTAATTTTTTTCAAATTTAATTAACATCTGCAAATGCAATTGGGGAATTAAATGTGTTTTCATTAAAATATGTTTCCGTGCTTTTGAGAATATGCCATTACTTAACAATGTCCAAAGAAAATGTTTGTGAATTGCATTTTTTGTGCAGAAAAGGTTAGCAAGTCACTTTTTCTTGGAAAGTCACAAGCGTACGGACAGTTCATTATTTTCTCTGTGTGCCCTGTATCCTAGGAGTAGCAAAGGTTTTCCTGTAAAGGAAAAAATTAAATGAAAATGCAGCATTAAGCATTGATTAGATCGGGGGTTTTCAACCTTTAAGGCAGTGTGGGCCACATTAAAAAATTCAATGAAGCTGAGGGCCACTAAGCTATACTGTGGTATTTAAACTCTGCCCCCTCTTCACACAATTATGACCCATAACTGCCCCCTCCTGCAATTTTAATTCTGTCCCATAACTGCCCCCCTCTGCAGTGCCCTCAGTAGTGCCCCTTATGCAGCGCCTCCAGTAGTGGTCCCCCAATGCAGTGGACCCAGTAGTGGTCCCCATTATGCAGTGCCCCCAGTAGTAGTCCCCCCTTGCTGTGCCCCCAGTAGTAGTCCCCCTATGCAGTGCCCCCAGTAGTGCCCTTTATATAGTGCCCTCAGTAGTAGTCCCCCCCTATACAGTGCCCCCAGTAGAGGTCCCACGATGCAGTGCCTCAGTAGTGGAACCCCCAGTAGTTGTCCCACTAATGCAGTGCCCCCAGTAGTGGTCCCCCCAGCAGTGCCCCAAGTAGTATTCCCCTCCCCCCATGCAGTGCCCCCAGCAGTAGTCATCCCCCCAGCAGTGCAGCAGACAAACACACATGTAAAAAATGAAAAAAAAAACTTACCTGAATCCCCGCTCTCGCCACCGTCCTCCCAGGCCGACCCACTCTGAATTATAGGAAAGACGTCGTGACATCTCCCCGACTACCCACTGCAGGAGCCGGAAGTCGGAGCTCATGAGTGAGCTCCAGCCCAGCTCTTGCAGAGGGCACAGCAGGCAATGAGAGTCTCTCTGACTCTCATTGGCTACTGATTAAAACACACCTTGCCGCCGGTACTTGTTTGTGATGGAGACATTTTTCTCCATCTCTGATTGGAGATCTAATCAGGACACATTCGGGGCCTCCGCAGGGCTGCCAACAGAAATCTTGGATCCCGGTACACTGTCTCTGAGAGCCCCACCTTCTCACCACCACCCCCAATCCTGCACATCCCTCCCCTGCATGTGTGATATGTGAAGCATGAGAATGTTAACTGAAAGATATGCCAGCTTTTAAAGTAAAAATACACTATGACTTAACACATTGTCTCTCTGTCACTGATTATGCAGGCTGTAGTTCTTGTCTCTTGCAAGGTCTTCTTGATGACAGTGCTGTGGATGCCTCAGGGGTAGGAGGGATGGTGTCTGCAGCCAGCCATCCACAGTACTCATCACCTTCCTCAAATTCAGCCTCTTATCACCATCCTCAGCCCAGAAGCCCCCATCACTTTCCTCCATCCCCAGCCCCATCACCTTCCTCTGCCTGTTTAAAACCTTCCCCCATCCCCAGCCCCATCACCTTCTTCTGCCCCCTTCAACTTCTGTGCCCCCAGCCCCTATCACCTTCCTCTGCCCCTTCACATTTATCTGTCCCCAGCCCCATCACCTTCCTCTGCCCCCAGCCCGTGTCACCTTCTAACCCCAGCCCCCATCATCTTCCTCTGCCTCCATCATCTTCCTCCATCCCCAGCCCCATCACCTTTCTCTGCCCCCAGCCCATGTCACCTTCTGCCCCTAGCCCCCATCACCTTCCTCTGCCCCTTCATCTTCCTCTATCACCAGTCCCTATAACTTCCCTCTGCCCCAGCCCATGTCACCTTCTGCCCCCAGCCTCCATCACCTTCCTCTGTCCCCAGCTCATGTCACCTTCTTACCTTAGCCCCCATCACCTTCCTCTGTCCCCAGCCCATGTCATCTTCTACCCCCAGCCCCCGTTACCCTCCTCTGCCCCTTCATCTTCCTCTATCCCCAGCCCCCATCACCTTTCTCTGCCCCCAGCCCCTATCAGCTTCCTATGCCCTTTCTCCTTCCATCCCTAGCAGCCATCATCTTCCCCTGCCCCTATTCCTCTTCCATCCACCACAGCCTGTCTGATGTGCTGCGACGGGACCTATGATGTCATGCTGCCATGTTGCTCACTTAAAGGTCAGGCCTGGCCCAGGCAGCAGCTGAGCCACCTGGAAGAGCCAGCTGGAACAGAGTCCGCTGTCCATGGCCCCATTTTGTGCCTGTACCATCCTTTTGGTCCCTCTGGACCTCGGGGCCCAGTACGGGTGTCGCCTTAGTCCCCCTCTGTCACCGGGCCTGGATTTGTGGAGGCTCCTCTTGCAATATTCAAGAATATTCATGTGGTGGAGTTGCTGTAGCAGCTCCTCTCATTGGCCATAGCAGAGCTCACTAAGTGAAAGACCCATGGCTCATCGATGGTAGGTAATGTATCCTGGCTATGATGTTATATGTATGTAGAAAAGCTATTCCCATTTTCTACCTCAAGTGGGTAACACCCTATGTATTTATATTGATATATGTGTTTTCTATATATATATATATATATTATATACTACTGTTCAAAAGTTTGCGGTCACTTAGAAATTTCCTTATTTTTGAAAGAAAAGCACTGTTTTTATCAATGAAGATAACATTAAATTAATCAGAAATACACTCTATACATTGTTAATGTGGTAAATGACTATACTAGCTGCAAACGTCTGATTTTTAAAGGAATATCTACATAGGTGTATAGAGGCCCATTTCCAGCAACCATCACTCCAGTGTTCTATTGGTACATTGTGTTTGCTAAGAGCGTTAGAAGTCTAATGGATGATTAGAAAACCCTTGAAAACCCTTGTGCAATTATTTTAGCACAGCTGAAAATGGGTTTGCTCGTTAGAGAAGCCTTCCTTTGAGCTAGTTGAGTATCTGGAGCATCACATTTGTGGATTCGATTATACTCTCCAAATGGCCAAAAAAAGAAAATTTTCATTTGAAACTTGACAGTCTATTCTTGTTCTTAGCAATTAAGGCTATTCCATGCGAGAAATTGCCAAGAAACTGAACATTTCCTACAACGGTGTGTACTACTCCCTTTAGAGAACAGCACAAACAGGCTCTAACCAGAGCAATGTGAAAATAATGGTATCAAATCCCATGCGCCTATAAGCAGCCCATGTTAACAGGTAAAAAAAGTGTCACTCACACTTCACCAATGGAATTTGTACAAAAATGTATTACCTAAAAACTCCTCAGGCGCTTGTAATATCTCAAACTCACACAAAAAACACAACAAAATATCTCATAGTGGACTGCAACTTCCGGTCAGCACGGGAAAGCTGAACAGCGTGGTAACTGAATGATGGAGATGAAAATGTGGAACAATACGGAGCGCAAGGAACGGGTTATGAATAGGGATACTGAATGTTTTATCCGGTTAGTTGATCCATGTCTGGAAATAGGTTTTAATTGGGGACTATTAGAGTTATTATTGTACTATTGTATCGAAACGCATTGGTGGAGGAGCTGAAGAAGGATTATTTGGATGCTCACAAGGAAGTCTGGTTACAGCTGCCAGGGACGCCTGATGCTTAGGCTTATGCTTTATAGTCTACTTTGTTGGGTAGACCATACAGTCTGGTGAGAGTCCATCTATCTTTCCATCATTTTATTTATCTGTAAATCTTGATGTTTATACAATAAAAAGAGTATTACACTATCTTTCAACTGTTTTCCATTACATATACGATGGTGGAGCCTTGTGATTAAAGGAAAAGAGGATCCCATTCCTGGAGGAGGGACATGTTTATGCTGTTTTGTCTACATATATAGTAGACCATCATTTCTGGTACGAGTCACCAACAGAAAAAGGGGGGACTACTTAATGTTATTTATCTTCATATTTTCTCTTTTACATATTACACTATGAGATATTTTTTTGTATTTTTTGTGTGAGTTTTAGATATTACAAGCACCTGAGGAGTTTTTAGGTAATACATTTTTGTACAGGCTCTAACCATAGTAGAAAGAGAAGTGGGAGGCCCCGGTGCACAACTGTGCAAGAAGACAAGTACATTAGAGTCTCTAGTTTGAGAAATAGATGCCTCACAAGTCCTCAACCGGCAGCTTCATTAAAAGGTGCCCGCAAAACGCCAGTGTCAACGTCTACAGTGAAGAGGCGACTCCGGGATGCTGGTCTTCTAGGCAGAGTGGCAAAGTAATAGCCATATCTGAGACTGGCCAATAAAAGTAAAAGATTAATATGGGCAAAAGAACACAGACATTGGACAGAGGAAGATTGTAAAAAAGTGTTATGGACGGACAAATTGAAGTTTGAGGTGTTTGGATCACACAGAAGAACATTTGTGAGACGCAGAACAAGTGAAAAGATGCTGGAAGAGTGCCTGACGCCATCTGTCAAGCATGGTGGAGGTAATGTGATGGTCTTGGGCTGCTTTGGTGCTGGTAAAGTGGGAGATTTGCACCAGGTAAAAGGCATTTTGAATAAAGAAGGCTATCACTCCATTTTGCAACGCCATGCCATACCCTGTGGACAGCGCTTGATTGGAGCCAATTTCCTCCTCCAACAGGACAATGACCAAAAGCACACCTCCAAATTATACAAGAACTATTTAGGGAAGAAGCAGGCAGCTGGTATTCTGTCTGTAATGGAATGGTCAGTGCAGTCACCAGATCTCAACCCCATTGAGCTGTTGTGGGAGCAGCTTGACCGTATGGTACACAAGAAGTGCACATCAAGCCAATCCAACTTGTGGGAGGTGCTTCAGGAAGCATGGGGTGAAATTTCTTCAGATTACTTCAACAAATTAACAGCTAGAATGCCAAAGGTCAGCAATGCTGTAATTGCTGTAAGAGGAGCATTCTTTGACGAAAGCAAAGTTTGAAGGACAAAATTATTATTTCAAATAAAAATCATTATTTATAACCTTGTCAATGTCTTGACTATATGTTCTATTCATTTTGCAACTCATTTGATAAAAAAAAGACAGTTTTCACGTAAAACACGAAATTGTCTGGGCGACCCCATACTTTTGAACGGTAGTGTGTATATTAAAGTGAAAATGTGTGTAGGGACAGCGCACAAATGTAGTATTCCCTCAGATGAAATATGGAACGTGTAAATATAAATGTGATAAAGTCAATGAGTTTTTAAAAGTCACTGATCCTTGATTTAAAAGGCGGCAGCAGTCTACTTAGTGTTCCGTTTTGGCCAGCGGATAGGGTGATTACTGAAAAAGGGGATTAAAGAGACATGCGCCTGATAGTGTAGTAAATTAAATACAGTGACAATTGGTGCTCAAAATGAATGTGCGTACCAAAGAAAAGAACTTTAAAGCTTATATGGTTTCCAGTGGTATACCTCATATAAGGAGGAGTATATGGGATGTCATCTACTGGAACACTTTGAAAGAGGCTTATTCAAGCCCGGGAAAAAAAGGATGATATGGTGTAGTTTGTTTTGACAGAAAATAGCAAGACAGGACTACAATTAGCTGCATACCATGTATCGTTGTATATCAAGCATGTAGTATGTAGTGTGTGTATATATATATATATATATATACAGTCAGGTCCATAAATATTGGGACATTGACAGAATTTTCAGATTTTGGCCTCTATTCACCACTACAATGGTTTTGAAATGAAACAAACAAGATGTGCGTTATCTGCAGACTTTCAGATTTAATTTGAGGGTAATTACATCCAAATCCGGTGAACGGTGTAGGAATTACAACAGTTTTAATATGTGCCTCCCACTTTTTAAGGGGCCAAAAGTAATGGGACTATCAACTCAAAAGCTATTTCATGGACAGGTGTGGGCTATTCCCTCGTTATTTCATTATCAATTAAGCAGGTGAAAGGTCTGGAGTTGATTCTAGGTGTGACATTTGCATTTGGAATCAGTTGCTGTCAACTCTCAATATGAGATCCAAAGAGCTGTCACTATCAGTGAAGCAAGTCATCATTAGGCTGAAAAATCAAAACAAACCCATCAGAGAGATAGCAAAAACATTAGGTATGGCCAAATCATCTGTTTGGAACATTCTTAAAAAGAAAGAACGCACTGGAGAGCTCAGCAACACCAAAAGACCCTGAAGACCACGGAAAATAACTGTGGTGGATGACAGAAGAATTATTTCCCTGGTAAAGAAAAACCCCTTCACAACAGTTGGCCAAATCAAGAACACTCTCCAGGAGGTAGGTGTATATGTGTCAAAGTCAACAATCAAGAGAAGACTTCACAAGAGTGAATATAGAGGGTTCACCACAAGATGTAAACCATTGGTGAGCCACAAAAACAGGAAGACCAGATTAGAGTTTGCCAAACAACATCTAAAAAAGCCATTACCATTCTGGAACAACATCCTATGGACAGATGAGACAAAGATCAACTTGTACCACAGTGATGGGAAGAGAAGGAAAGGAACTGCTCATGATCCAAAACATACCACCTCATCAGTGAAGCATGGTGGTGGTAGTGTTGTGGCGTGGGCATGTATGGCTGCCAATGGAACTGGTTCCCTTGTATTTATTGATGATGTGACTACTGACAAAAGCAGCAGAATGAATTCTGAAGTGTTTTGGGCAACATTATATGCTCATATTCAGTCAAATGCTTCAGAACTCATTGGACGGCGCTTCACAGTGCAGATGGACAATGACCTGAAGCATACTGCCAAAGCAACCAAAGAGTTTTTTAAGGCTAAAAAGTGGAATGTTATGCAATGGCCAAGTCAATCCCCTGACCTGAATCCGATTGACTATGCATTTCACTTGATGAAGACAAAACTGAAGGGAAAATGCCCCAAGAACAAGCAGGAACTGAAAACATTTGCAGTAGAGGCCTGGCAGAGCATCACCAGGGATGAAACCCAGCGTCTGGTGATGTCTATGCATTCCAGACTTCAGGCTGTAATTGCCTGCAAAGGATTTGCAACAAAGTTCTAAAGAGTGAAAGTTAGAATTAGGATTGTTTAGTTTGTCCCATTACTTTTGGCCCCTTAAAAAGTGGGAGGCACATATAGAAACTGTAGTAATTCCTACACCGTTCACCTGATTTGGATGTAATTACCCTCAAATTAAATCTGAAAGTCTGCAGTTAAATCACATCTTGTTTGTTTCATTTCAAAGCCATTGTGGTGATGAATAGAAGACAAAATCTGAAAATTCTGTCAATGTCCCAATATTTATGGACCTGACTGTATATGTATATATATATATATATATATATATATACACAGTATTACAGTATATTAATGGATTGGGTGAGTGTATTGTATTTTCTTTTATGGAACTTGGCAACACATTGAAATACCACACATCTTGAGCGCTGCAAGCACCATCTCTCTCTCTCTCTCTCTCTCTCTCTGTCTCTCTCTCTATATATATATATATATACATATAGTATATATACATATATATATATATATCAATTTGAAATAGTTAAATATTTTTAATACACTAGCAGAACCCAGTATACTTAGTTTTTATTACACAACTTTTAATCTAAGCACACAGCACATATTTTCTATTTAGCCATTTTTTACTGGCTAAAAAATGGCTGACTAAAAAATTCTATACAAAACAATAGCAATTTCAGATACTGTAAATTCAGGTAAGAGAAAACGAACACATACATTTGGGAATTTTACCAGATCTGTTTCATAATCAATCATTGTGGAAGCTTAGCTTTCATTTGATATATTTCCTATTTTTTTCAGTCTTGCTTCTACCCAGATTTTACAAATCATCATCTTTGTATGCTAATTAGATCTTTCCAGTAGTGAAAAAAAAATCCAGTCTGTTCCTTTATCTCGGAAACATGTGAATATTATTAACGTCTCTTCATAGTCATAGTCAGTGACCTCTGCTGTGAACTTGCTTCTATTAATGGCAGATTGATGAGATTAATGAATAAGGCCCTAAGTGCTTACATATTTTCCACACTTGCAACTTGGCACGAGAAATGGGATATAGTTATCAAAGTTGGAACAGCAATACTCTCAGAACTTCAAAGGTGTTCTGTCCATTTGTGTCAGAAGGCTGAAAAACGGTGCTCAGTCCTCTTAAATCGGATGCAGATAATCTGGATTTTATACTCACAATAAAAATAAAAATTTATAGACGGAGACAGCGATGTGTGGAATCATCCATAAAAATTTCTGTGTCTGAATTGGATTTATTTTTTCTCCAAAACAGCTAAAAAAATGTTTTCTGTTTCCAACTAAAATAAGCATACTAGACATCTTAGTTACAATTAAGTAGTTATAACAAATAAGAAATAACAAAGAAAAATAACTGTAGTGTATATTATTATTATTATTATTATTATCATTATTATTATTAATAATAATCATAATAATAATAATAATAATAATAATAATAATAATATTCATAGAGCTGTGTGCTGACCCCCGTGTTTTGGTTTGGGATCTGGATTCATCTTTTTTTTTTTTTTATTGATTTTGTGAAACCGCCCTCAAATGTTTTGGTTCTGGATCTGTTTTTTTAAATTGATAAAAAGTTTTCAAGAACAACTAAAAACATGTAATTTTTGCAATCCAAAACCAGAAACTTGGATTTAAAATCTGAATTCTGATTTGCGGGAAGATCAGAACCACGACTTGGATCTGTCCAGATCTCCCCATTAGATCAGAACTGTGACTCAGAAAGACACCAGGGGGTATATTTACTATGGTTCAATTTTGTTTTCTGTTCGATTTTCCATTCGATTTTGGTTCGATTTTTTATGAAAGGATTTACTAAAAGCAAAATCAAATGTCAAATAGAACAGAAAAAGGAATTTCTGAAAAACATCGATGTTTTCACATATAGGACAATAGGATCCCTTCATTAAATTTGTAACTCACACTCGAACTGCAATTCCCCAAATGAATAGAAGAACTTCATGCATTCGTTTTCAGCATGAGCAGTTTGGTTTGACACAGATACATGCATACATCAGTGAGATGCATGCATGTATCTTACTGTAAAAAGCTTGGAAAGAGTTAATGTAAAAAAAAAAGGATGTGGGGTCCCCCCCTAAATACACAACCACCCTAGGACTTCTCATAGCAAGTCCTGGTTGTGTAAGTACAGGGAAAAAATTGCGTAGGGTATCCCTGTACTTAGCACAACCAGCACGAGGCTCTGATCTGGTCCTGGTTCTGGAATTACATGGGAAAAAATGCATAGGGCTCCTCTGTAATTTTTACAACCAGCACCGGACCCTTTATAGTGTGGGGGGGGTAATGTCACAGCCAGGGAAACCCTATCACCGGGTTCCCTGGTTGAAACATTACTCCTGACTGCTAGTCAGCCCAGGTCATGGATCCCTGTGGAGTTGGGGACCCCCTCAATAAAGAGGTCCCCCTCTCCAGGGCACCCCAGGCCTAGGCTGATAGTCCAGGGCTATCCACGGCACACCTGGGTGGTGGGTGGCAGGTTAATATTATAAGTGTAGTGTAAAAAAAGATACGTGTAAACATAGTCTTTACGAGTAGAACTGCAGGGCCCAGCAAGCCTCCCCCGCATGCTGGTACTTGGAGAATCACAAGTACCAGCATGCAGGGCATTAAGGGCCCACTGGTACCTGTAGTTCACCTGTAGAGAAATGTTTAAATAAACACAAACACACACCATGAAAGTATAGTTTAATACATACATACATACACTCACACATACTCACCTACAGCCCCCGCCTCTCTCGGCCAATGAATGGCTCCCTCCATAGAAGTCAATGGTCGGAACTGCAAAATCAACTTTAGAAACCCTGCGGCTCTCCATGGACTTCAATGGAGGGAGCCATTCATTTGCTGAGAGAGGCGGGGGCTGACCTCTCTCAGCCAATGAATGCTCAGACACGGCTCTACAAAGGGAAAAGCCGCGTCTGAGATCCTCATTTGGGAGGTAACAACCATCGTGGTTGTTACCTGTTGTTACCTGTTGCATGGCTCACGTTTCTCATTTTTTATTTTACCAAGATCACATGGATGCCTACAGGGAGAAGGGGACCAGTCCTGGTAATGTAGGTGAGTATGTGTGAGTGTGTATGTGTGTATTTAAAACTATACTGTCATGGTGTGTGTATTGTATTTATTTAAACATTTCTTTACAGATGAACTATAGGTACCAGCGGGCCCTGAGTGCCCCGCATGCTGGTACTTGTGGTTCTCCAAGTACCAGCATGTGAGGAAGGCTTGCTGGGACCTGCAGTTCTACTCATAAAGACAATGTTTACACTTATCCTTTTTTACACAATCAAACCACCACCCATCGCACAGTTGTGGCAAGGATAGCCCCGGACTATCAGCCTAGGCCAGGGGTGCCCTGAGGAGGGGGACCCCTTTATTGGTCCCCAACTCCCCAGGGATCCCTGCCTAAGCTAACTAGCGGTCAGTATTAATGTTTCAGCCAGTGAACCCAGTGATAGGGTTTCCCTGGCTGTGACATTACCCCCGGTTGTGCTAAGTACAGGGATACCCAACGCAATTTTTTTCCTTTACTTACACAACCTGAACTGACTATGAAAAGTCCGGGGCTGGTTGTGTATTTAGGGGGGGACCCCACATAATTTATTTTTAACATTAACACTTTCCAAGCTTTTTACGGTAAGATACATGCATGCATTGCACTGATGCATGCATGTATCTGTGTCAAAAAATAACTGCTGTCATGGCTGCCGACACTTAAGACTCCTGGAGGGAGGCAGGCCTACTAGGCACAATAAACTGGGGTGGTCCCAGGAATGACCTTTCCATAAAACTCAGTAGAATAGGATAAAAGTAAAAAATAATTTATTCACAAAAGAATGATGATCAGCAAGGTCTCAAATAAAGTCTCAAACAGCACAGAGGATCACATATGCAATAATAAGTATAGGAGAGAATTCCCAAATATATATGTGCAGTCTTTAACATATAAGAACTAACATGGTAGGGAACCGCGAGTCCAGAATGAGGCCAACACCTCAGGATGACACTGAGGACCTTTGCCAGGGTAGGACCCTGTAGTGATGGAAATCCGGAGCAGAGCGAACCCTGCAGAATAATATAGTTCCGGGACAGGGCCGAGCCCTGTGGTGCAGTGAGAGATGAAGCAAACTTGAGCCTTGTGGGGTAGTGAAGTCGGAGCAAGGTTAAGCCCTGTAAGGCGATGACATTCCAGAACAGGGCTGAGCCTGCGGCGTGGCTAGAGTTCGAAGCAAGGGTGAGCCCCGTAATGCAGAGAGGATTGTAGCGGGGTTGAGCCCCGTGATCCGGAGGAGATTGTAGCGGAGTTGAGCCCCGTGGTGTGGCTAGGGTACGGAGCGGGATTGAGCCCTGTGATGCGGAGAATATTGTAGCGGGGTTGAGCACTGTGGTGTGGCTAGGGTTCAGAGCGGGGTTGAGCCCCGTGATGCAGAGAAGATTGTAACAGGGGTGGGCCCTGTGGTGTGGCTAGGGTTCAAGCGGAGTTGAGCGCTGTGATGCAGAAATGACACTGTAATGGTGCAGTTGACAACTGTAACAAGGATGAGTTCAATATCCACAGGAACGGAAAAACAACAGGCAAAGTAAATAGTAGAGTAAAACAGTTGTGAAACTGCAGTGATGGAGCAATAAGCAATACTTAGGCAATAGGAATGCTGGGCCCTGTAGTGCAGCGGATGACTGACATCAGAAGTTCATCTGGAATATAACAAAGTCCACAGCAATCCACAGGCACAGTGGGGATCTGGCAGGAGTCCAAGAAAAGACCTGAAAGCAATGTAGCATAGACACTGAGACACAGTTAGTAACAGGCTTTATACTAGAGTTCTGTGGCCCTCATTCAGAGCTACTCGTAAGCGGCCGTATGCTCATAGTCATCCGATGTTATCCAACCACGCATGCGCCGGTGTAACAGTGCGCATGTGCGTGCGGCTGATTGCGATCATTTTTTCAGTCATTCGTCGAATACCGAACAGGAAGTGACATGTCAAAACTGTGCGTTTTGGGGCGGTGACGGGGGGTGGGGATGGGAAAACGCAGGCGTGTCGAGGCGTTTTTTGGGCGTACATAAATTATCTGATGCGAACGGCCAATGTGAACGGAAAAAGTGTTACGTCACTGTCTGATCCACTTTCCATTCAAACTGCTCGCTCAGCTTGTGGTCTGGTATTCTCTACCACAATGACGTTGGTCTCTTCGTCCTTCCCGAGCCACATCGATGGCATTCCGATTTATCAATTGCGGCCACAAAAATAATCAACTTTGAATTGCAAACAAGCTTGTAAGGTGTTTAGCAAATAGCCTTTTTTTAGTAGCACAAAACCGTACGCAGGTGAACTACTCAGCTGCTAATTTCTGGATTAGACAATCAATTAGCTTACAAATTTGTTGTAAAATTATGTGTTTTTGCATTTTTGTTTAGTTCTTTTTTTAGTGCAACAATATTGTCAGCATGTTTGTTAGTTTTCCTCATTTTTAAGGGGCCAAGAAAACACTCGTCCTTTTGTTTTTTGCTAAGTGTTAATCAAAACTGATAAATGGATTTTAACCCTTGGGTTTTTGAATCAAAAATAATGTTTAGATTTCCGTTGTATTGTTTGGAAATTTGTTTGCGGGATTACCTTTTAACCAGTTTTGAAAGAAATTCACAATACAATTGAGCAGATTTTCCAGATTTGTTTTTTATTTTACCCTTTTTTTATTTTCTGTGTTTTTTCAAAATTAAAATCTGGATAACGTCAAAGTAAAAAAATATGAATTCAAAAACATACAAACACAAATAGTGGCATTTGCCAAACACAAACAAACACAATTTAAAAACAAATCACAAGAAAGGAGAGGGAGGTTTGGGCCATTAAGGAATATGGGGCAAACACCGAAGGATTGCGGGAAAATTAGCCAGTGCTGTCATCGCCTTTTGCCATGTTTGGCCGGGGAAGGGAGGGAGCCTGAACGTGTCCGGGAGGGCCTTCGGTGGCCTGTCCAGAGGCAGATGTTATGGCCTCTGGACTAGCCATAGGGCTAGGCACATTTGGAGGGATGGCTGTTGTTGTGCCAGAGGTGGGGGGTCCTGATGTTCCGGCAGGAAGGGAGGCCAGCTCCAACATGTGCTGGCGAATGAGCTGCTCCAGGGCATTTGCTATTCGCATGTTGGCCCCAGTATTTTCTGCCAGGGCCTTAGCAAAGGTCACGTTGGCCGCAGCACTTTGCTCCAGGGCGTCCGCCACCCGTAGCAGATTGGCGTCCATCCTCAGCAGAATCTTGGTCTGCTGATCCGTTTTAGTATTGAGATCACTGAGGAGGCCCACTGCCTGCGAGGGGGAATGCCCTGGACTGTCTGCCACAGGGTCCGCAGCCGGATCTACTGCTTCCTCCCCTGCAGAGCCAGCAGAAATTCTGCGGCCAAAGCTCCCCTCTGGAGCAGACTCATCCGCCTGTGTCTCTGTGAGAAAAAAGAGAAAAGAGTAACATTATAATCTAGATATTATCCCAAACACATTTCTGAGTTGTTAACATTACAACATTTACCTGGGGCAACATGAGGAGCCGCAAAGTCTGGCATGTCGGTATCCATGTTCGACATGCCAAACACCTCATCCTGCACACACCCCTGGGCCAGCTCCTCCAAATCTGTGAGCTCCAGTGCCACAGGGGTGGGACCCCCACCTGTCCCCCCTGTATGCCTAACCCTATCAGCCAGTTTTTGCTTAAGCCGATATTTGAAGTTGCTCCATCTGTGGGGTAAATAGTTTGCATTATTCCAGCAGTATTTGGACCTGTAAACACTTTTTACTAAAATTTAGTTTTTACGTACCGGCGTTTGACCTCCCGCGTTGAACATTCACAATCACTTACCCTATTGACACCACTGGCTATGTCATCCCACATTTTCCATTTCTGGCTTGCACCCATATTCCTTGGTGCCTGTGGCAGGTTGTCATTGCACATTTGCACCAAAACCTCCATCTCCTTTCTTGTGAATTGTGGCTGCCTTTTTTTTTGGTTTAGTTGTCCTACTAGGCCCAGCAGCCTCTGACATGGCATCCTCCACTCCTTTTTTTAAAAAGATTGAATAAATTATAATGTCAAACGTTACCCAAATTATTGTTAAACATAATCCTTTAGTCCCAAAAAGACAAATACTTACCTGGCGCCTCTTGGCCAGTGCATTGCTGCTCTGTAGCCATTTTTGACTTTCAGGTCTCACTACAGCAGACCGTTTGGGGTTTTCAGTGAAATTTTTATACATGCGTCAGCATTATTCGGCCGCATCATTGATTGTGCGCTCCTATTGTATGTCCTTAATTTGAGTGGGAAAATAAAGACTATTTATGGCTTGGTGTGACTCGAGTCGAGGTGGCGGGTGATGAATGTTGGAGGTTTGACGTAGGAGTTGTTTGTTGGCGGTTTTTGGAGTTTGGAGTTTTCTAGTGTGATCGTTTTGTTTGTTTTCTTATTTATTTTCCGTTCGCTTTTTTTTATTGCTTAGCTTTTTTTTTGGAGTTTTTGAGTAAGTCTTTTTAAAAACCACCGTAAACAATAATAGTAAATAGTTTAAAAATGTTAGTACTTATGTGTTATTTTTTATTTTTACAGTTATTTTGACCTTGCCCCATTGACGTTTTTGGACTTTGGGTTATTTGTCTGTTTTTGGTAAGTGTTTTTAGTTTCATGAAGTTACAATTTCGATGTGTTGGTCTTCGCATATGTTTCGCTAAGTAATCTTGTTTTTTTTCTTGGACCAATAATGTCTTACCACTAAATATAGTGTACTCTTTTGCGAACTAATGTTTGAGTTGTTTTTAATTTAAAATGAACGTACTATTTAGCGCACTAATGTCTCCTTATTGAACTGTAAAAGTAGCGTAATATTTAGCGAACTAATGTGTCTTGTTTTAACTGTAAAAAATGCGTACTATTTAGCGCACTATTGTCTCCTTATTGAACTGTACAAAAATGCGTACTATTTAGCGCACTAATGTCTCCTTATTGAACTGTAAAATAGCATAATATTTAGCGAACTAATGTGTCTTGTTTTAACTGTACAAAAATGCGTACTATTTAGCGCACTAATGTCTCCTTATTGAACTGTAAAAGTAGCGTAATATTTAGCGAACTAATGTGTCTTGTTTTAACTGTAAAAAATGCGTACTATTTAGCGTAGTAATGTCTCCTTATTGAACTGTAAAAAAATGCGTACTATTTAGCGCACTAATGTGTTTTTATTTTTTCAGTGTAAAATCATGTTTTACCACTAAATGTAGCGTGCGATTTTCCGAACTAATGTGTGCTCCCTTCTCTTTTTTTTAAACCTAAAAAATGTGTTTACAATCCAAGTTTTCCCAATAATAAATAAATATATTTTCTACTTTTGAAATGTAGGTTGTTCTACTCATGACAAGACCCCGGCCTGTAAGCATCTTTGGATTTCTTAAAAAAGATAAGTATATTTTTCTTTACACATTTGTCTAAAACAATAACTACCTGGCTTACCATTTCAGGTTGATGTTGGTCATATTATCTTGGCCATGGTTCCAGAACCCGACCAAACTCAACTTCGTCCCAGGCGTAGGCCTCGTAGGTGTGCAAGGCCCCAGATATATAGAACAGGTGTCACCCTTTTTGGAATGCCAGATGATGAGGTATTAAGACGATACCGTCTTCCTCCACAAATCATCCTAGACACTCTCTCATTAATAGAAAGTGATCTTGAACGGCAAATTGACAGTCCTACAGCAATACCACCACTTACGCAATTAATGTCGGTGTTACATTTCTGTGCCTCAGGATCCTTTCAAACCACGGTGGGAATAGTTGCCGGAATCTCCCAATTCTCCTTTTCAAGGATCCTGAGGGCAGTGATGGAGGCCATTTTTTAACACCTCCATCATTTTATTCAAATGCCAGTGGATATGGGTTCCCTTAGTGTGGCGAAGGCCAATTTTTACCAAATAGCTGGCTTCCCACACATCATAGAGGTTGTGGATGGCACTCACATACCACTTCAGCCTCCAGCAAGGCTGGAGGCTATTTTTAGGAACCGCAAACACTTTCATTCACTGAATGTAATGGTGGTATGTGATGCCTCCCTCCAGATCCTGTCCCTGAATGCCAAATTCCCCGGGAGTGCACGATTCCTTCGTTATCCGGCAATTTGGCAATTTGGCACAAATTAGACAACCTACAAGCTGGTGATGCGTGGCTTCTGGGTAAGTTGACACCTTCTGTTGCAACCACTGCAAAGCTTGTTACACAATGGTCCTGATGTTTGTTTTTTTATCTTCACAGGAGACAGTGGATACCCTTGCACGCCCTGGCTGCTCACTCCTTATTTGGCTCCCACACCAGGGCCACAAAGTGAGTATAATTCCGCACTTACAGCCACCAGGCAGGTGGTGGAGCGCTGTATCGGCCTTTTAAAAGGCCGATTCAGATGCCTCCACCGCTGTGGTGGCGACCTCATGTATTTTCTGGATATGGTTTCAAAAATTGTGGTCCTGTGTGGGATATTTCACAACTTTACGTTAAAAAGACTTTTCCTTGGTAAATTACAAGCAAGTGTAACCTGGTCCAAAAAAGGCAAAGTTTCCTAATGGCTAATCCTGTAATGTGTTAAATTGTAAAGTATTTTAACATGCTTTGTGGCTAAAAACCAACACCAAAGGTATTATGGTAAATCAGTATGTTTTTTAATCTAGGCCTAAGCAGGTTTGAATTAATATTTACATTACCCACCAAAAAAAGAAAAATATGCTGGTAATTCTGCAAACCTATTGGTATTGTTAGGTGTTTAATGTGCCAACTTACATACTTACTTGAGCTTTCAACAATCTAATTTACCTTACTTTAAAAAACATGCTCCAATAGTCGACTTATGGAAGGTTAAACAATCTAATATTTACAGACAAGGAATAAAACTTTAATAAATCAAAATATATTTTATTTGTAACAAAATTTTAATTGGTAAAAAAAAAAAAAATTAGTGGTGCAGGACCGCCAACATGTGATCAAGGACCACAAGCATCCCTATGACATGGCCCCTCAATGTGTGCAAGCCTGCATTGCTTGCATCCGCCTCTGGTCCTCTGTGGGTAAAAAAAATGTGTTGATTACTAAAATGACACCTTAAATTATATGTTACCAAACAACTTAAAAATCAGACTATACTTTAAAAAAAGAGTTTACATTTTTATAAAAAACAAAGTAATGGCAAACACAAAGATTGTATAAATACAAACTATAAAAATTATCCATAAAAAGCCAAGCAAAAAAAAGGCGAAGTATGCAAAAACACTACATTTGTTGGTACCGTAAACTAGAAAGACACAAGTATGAGTGTTTGGACATGTGTGATATGTGTAAGGGGAAAACATCCTAGACATTGTTTAGCAAAGATATATATCCAAAACATTAGAAATACTTAAAAATTGGAAATGCACAGGCAAAAGGACAACATCACCCAAAAACAAAAAAATGCCAAAGCAACCATAGTTTTAAAGGGAAACATACCGGTCATATTGATGCCTGGTCGTGGAGCCCAGACATCGTTCTCCTCTGAGGTGGGCCAGTGCTGGTCCGATGGAGGAGGGGGTATTTGGCTAGGTGTGGAGGGGGATGAAAAGAGAGGGGGGGTGGAGGGGAGGGTGATGAAAAGAGAAGGGGGGGTGGAGGGGAGGGTGAATTTTGAGGGATGGGAATATTCAGAGAGGGAGGGGCCTCACGGACTGGCCGGTCTGGGGTGGAGGGGGAATTTGAGGAAGGTTGGGGAGAGGAGGTTTGGGTGGGAGTGGGGGATAGGGGACGAGGACGACGTCATGTTCGGATTAGACGTCGGAGTCTGCGCTCAGCCCCTAAATGATGGATGAAAATTTTTTAGCATATTTCTTTTTTTTGCGGTTTTGTTAAAAATTTACACCACCAAAAATGTAAAAAAAAAATAAAAAAACGGAAAACATGCACACACAGTTATGTCCTAAATAAACAAACAGGGCTATACTGGAAACATGCACACGCAGGTATGTCCTAAATAGACAAACAGGGCTATACTGGAAACATGCACACACAGGTAGGTCCTAACTACACAAACAGGGCTATACTGGAAACATGCACACGCAGGTAGGGCCAAAAAACAAAAACAGGGCTATACTGGAAACATGCACACGCAGGTAGGTCCTAATACACAAACAGGGCTATACAGGAAACATGCACACGCAGGTAGGGCCAAAAAACACAAACAGGGCTATACTGGAAACATGCACACGCAGGTAGGTCCTAAATACACAAACAGGGCTATACTGGAAACATGCACACGCAGGTAGGGCCAAAAAACACAAACAGGGCTATACTGGAAACATGCACACGCAGGTAGGTCCTAAATACACAAACAGGGCTATACTGGAAACATGCACATGCAGGTAGGGCCAAAAAACACAAACAGGGCTATACTGGAAACATGCACACGCAGGTAGGTCCGCAAAAAAAAACAAACAAACACAGAAACACTTACTTTCCTGAATCTGGAGCCGCAAACATGCAAGCAGGCGTGGGGTTCGGCAGCGCAAATCCGACCACCTATGCTCCAGTTGGCCGATATTTCGGTGATAGCCGAAGGAGCGCAGGCGGCGGCGCACCTCCGCGTATGCCATACGCTTGTGGCAGTTTGTGATGGGGGAGGATGATGCGTGATCATGTGGTCCATGACCTCTGTAAGGACCAGGAGCTCACGCCTACAAAACGCGGAGGCTCTCATGATGGCAATGATTTTTTTAACACCAAACAGATTTAATAAAGGCCCTAGAAAAAATTTGATTGGCTAATGTACTTTGAAAATTAACAGGAACCATTCTATTGGTTATTGTATGAGTCATGTGACCTACAGCCTCAAAATTATAATGTGAGTTATGATAGGCTTGATGCAGTGACATGTGTAAGCTAATTTAAATAATCAAATTAAAGTACTAAAATATGCCTATAATAAAACAACGGAAAACAATAGTATCATTCCTAAAAACATTTAATTTGGAAAAACAAGACCATTGGTGAAACGTACGTATTCTGCGGTACAAATGACACACACTGACAAGAATAAAGTTTATTGTCAATGAAAAAAAAAAAAGGATTGAAAACATGTGAATAGCAATTAAGGTAATTAATATATTGATTGCCATGAAACGATTAAAGTATGTTTGAAGAATGAAATAGCAGGCAATCAAAAACTGACAGGGCCACTTCCGGAATTGAATTCTGCGTTCACTAGCTAGAGGAGGGGTTGGGAGACTATGGGGCGGAAAATTAGCAACGAGCGAACTTACTTGAATTTAAATATTTCTGCTCGTACGGCGGACGAGCGAACGGCCACTTGCGTCCGGGTCTGAATCAGGCCCTGTGATCCATAGGAAGTTTCAGAACATGTGACCCAAATGGAATCAGGTTTGAAATAATGAGCAATCTAGGAATCCCACAACCTGATGACATCTGGGAAACAGATAATCACTTCAACACTCCCCTGAATGATAAGCATGCCAGCAAGCAGGGTAGCTCCTCCAATGACTACAATGGAACTTTGGCAAAAGTAGTCTCTTTTTATGTACTGAAACAGTCGCAGTCCTGACAGTACCCCCCCCCCCCCCTTTTTGGGTGGTCTCCGAACACCCACCAGGTCTCAAAGGGAATTTAGCAAGAAAGTTACATACTAACTTAGGAGCATGGACATCAGAATATTTAATCCAAGATCTCTCCTCCGGGCCATAACCCTTCCAGTCTACAAGATATTGCAATTGATTTTGATGCTTACGTGAATCCAGAATCTTATCAATCTCAAACTCCACACCTTGAGCAGTTGTTATGGGAGGTACTTTAGGCAAGCTGTCATGAAATTGGTTAAGTATCCATTGTCTAAGCATAGAGACATGAAAGGAGTTAGGTACACGCATGGTTGGAGGTAACTGTAACTTACATGCCACTGGGTTGATCATTTTTATAATACTAAAAAGGACCAATATACCGGAGGAACAAACCTCATGGTAGGTACTTTAAGTCGAAGATTTCTAGTAGACAACCAGACACGATCCCCAACAGAATACTTGAACAGCTGAACGTTTCCTATCAGCAAAGGTTTTATAATTGTGAGAGGCTTTCCTAAGACACTTATGTACCTGGGTCCAAATTCCAGAAAAATGTTGGAGGGTATCTTTAGCTGCTGGAACGTCCACAGTAGGAATTGACTGAAGCTCAGGAACTCAAGGATGTCCACCAGTATTGGCAAAAAAAGGACTTACACCTGTAGCAGACGTACACCTGTAGCAAACTCAGCCCAAGGCAAAAAATCCATCCAATAATCTTGGGAGGAAGAAAAATACATTCTTAGGAAGGTCTCCAACTCCTGGTTCACTCTTTCAGTTTGTCCATTTGACTGAGGATGATATGCAGAAGAAAACTGTAATTTAATTTGCAATGATGAACATAAAGCCCTCCAAAACCGAGTAACAAACTTTACACCCCGATCAGACGCTATCTCAGAAGGAAGTCAATGAAGACGAAATATCTCTTTGATAAATATTTGTTTTAATTTGGGGGCTGATGGAATTCGAGCCAAAGGACAAAAATTAGCCATCTTGGTAAAATGATCCACCACTACCCAAATAACTGTGCACCCCCTAGACTCAGGAAGATCTGTAATAAAATCCATGGAAAGATGGGTCCATGGTTGGGTGGGAATGGGTAGCAAATGGAGAGGACCAACTGGAGACTGCCGGGAGGACTTAAGTTGTACACACTTAGAACAAGAACGTATAAACTCTTAGACATCTTTTTTCATGGAAGACCACAATTGTAACGTTGCAAAAAAGAGTACATTTTACAAACCCCTGGATGTCCAGAGAGACAAGAATTATGAGCCCAGGAGAGAAGTTTACCTCGTAACTCAGGTGCCACAAATATCTTCACAGGAGGAGGATCAGGAGAGATGGAAACTGAAGAAAAGGCCAGAGGGTTAATTATAGGGTACCTTTGATCCTTATTTTGTTCTTTCTCTTCCAACATTGAGCGTGAGAGAGCATCTGCCTTTTTATTCAAAGAACGTGACGATACCTGAGGACAAAATCAAAACGAGAAAAGAAGAGTGCCCAACGATCTTGTCGTGGGTTCAGACAATGGGCAGTCTTCAAACACAACAAATTTTTATGGTCTGTAAAAATAGTAACAGGATGTTTTGCGCCTTCAAATAAATATCTCCACTCTTCCAAAGCTAACTTAATAACTAACAATTCTTGGTCCCCGATGGAGTAATTACTCTCAGCACTAGAAAACTTTCATGAAAAGAATCCACAAGACACTGTTCTCCCATCTGCAGCCACTTGAGACAAAATAGCCCCAACTTCATAAGTGGAAGCATCCACTTCTAGCATAAATGGTTTCTCAACATCAGGTTGAACTAGAATGGGGGCCGCAGAAAATGCATCTTTAAGAGTCTGATAGGCATTCAATGCCTCTGGGGACCATACTTTGGGATTAGCCCTTTTTTTGTCATAGCAGTAATTGGGGCTACAATCATTGAAAACGCTTTGAAAAACTTCCTGTAATAATTTGCAAAGCCTAAAAATCTCTGAATAGATTTTAACGAAGTGGGCAAAACCCAATCTTGAATAGCCTTTAACTTCTCAGGGTCCATCTGAAGCTCAGACCCGGAGATGATATACCCCAAAAAGGGTATAACTGGAACTTCAAAAACACACTTGGAGATCTTACCATAAAGCTTATTAGCTCAAAGATGACTTAACACCTCTTTAACATGGGTACGATGATTAGAAAGATTCCTGGAAAAAATCAAAATATCATCAAGATAAACAATAACAAACTGGTAAAGTATATCTCGGAAAATTTAATTCACAAACTCCTGGAACACCGCAGGAGCATTACATAAACCAAAAGGCATGATGAGGTTCTCATAATGGCCATCTCATGTATTATACGCGGCTTTCCACTCATCACCCTCTTTAACTCTGATCAAGTTATAAGCTCCTTTTAGATCAAGTTTAGTAAATAGTTGAGAACCTTTAACTCTATCAAACAGTTCCGTAATGAGAGGTAAAGGATATATATTTTTTACCGTAATCTCATTTAGACCTCTAAAGTCGATACATGGACAAAGACCGCCATCTTTTTTCTTTACAAAAAAGAAGCCCAATCCAGCGGTAGATGAAGAAGGCCTGATAAACCCCTTTCGTAGGTTATCTCGCACATACTCCGACATGGCTTCAGTCTCAGGAACAGAGTGAGGGTATACTCGACCTTTGGTGGCATTTTACCAGGGATAAGTTCAATAGAACAATAGAACAATCCCAGGGATGATGCGGTGGGAGTTCGTCTGCCGCCTGCCCAGAAAAGACATCAGCAAATTCATGATAAGGCTGTGGGAGAGAAGGTGGAACATCTACTTTCACTTCAGCCAATCGCGCCACAGGAATCAAACAATTTAAGTTTCATTTGGGACTCCAAGAAAGAATTTGAGAACAAGTCCAATCAATATGAGGGTTATGAAGAGTTAACCATGGTAAACCAAGAACTATATCATACATAGAAATAGGTAATACCAAAAACTCTAAACTTTCTTCATGCAATGCTCCTACCGTCAATTTCACAGACTTTGTTTGATGTTGAACATATCCATTAGAAATTCTAGTCCCATTTACTGCAGAAAGGGAAAAAGAATGGGTTAATTTGACAACAGGAATTTTCAACTTTTGAACCAAAGACAATGAAATAAAATTGCCAGCTGCTCCAGAATCTAGCAATGCCGAAAACTCTTGATATGAAGAACCAAAGTCAGGAATGCTCGCAGAAATTAAACAATCTTTTTTGGGGGAAACTTCTTGACTTCCCCTCCATCAACTAGGGATGACCGTTTCCCAGCCTTATTGGACATTTAGCCAAAAAATGTTCTGAGGATGTTCAATACAAGCACAGATTAGTATGCCTTCAACGTTGCTTCTCCCCTTCAGACAATTTGGCTTTATTAATTTGCATAGGCTCATCAAATGTACCATGAACAGAGCGAGACTGGGGAAGAGTATTTTTAGAACACTCAGTGCGATTCCTCTGAACCCCTTGTTCTCACATACGCAGATCAATTTTAATAGTCAACAAAATTAACTCATCCCAGCTCTCAGGAAGATCCCAAATCACCAACTCATCTTTAAGTCTCTCAGAAAGACCATTCCAATATGCTGATCTTAATGCCTCATTGTTCCACTTAAGTTCTGCGGCTATAGTTTGAAAATGAACCACATACTGACCAACTGGAGCTGCTCGTAAAATGTCCACAGATGCAGCCACTGATCTTCCAGGTTTGTCAAATATCCTTTTAAAAGTAGAAACAAAAGCTTGGTAATTAGATATTAAGGCATCATTTCTCTCCCATAAAGAAGAGGCCCACTCAAGAGCAGTACCAGACAATAATGACATAATATAAGCCACTTTGACACTAGGGGTGGTAAAACTCTGAGGTAACAAGTCAAAATGAATCTCACATTGGTTGAGAAATCCTCTACATGTTTTTGGATTACCAGCATAAGAGGTGGGAGTTGGTAGGCGTAAATGAGAAGCAGAAACCCCTGATGTACTTGTAACAGGAATTTTAAGTTTATCAAGACGTGTGGAAAGATCCTGTAGACATTGTAAAACTTGACCTTGAGTATTTTCCTGTACTTCCAAACTGGTGGTCAAACCCTGAAGCACCTGTACCCCAGTAGCCTGTTCCAGATCCGGATTCATTTTTAGGTCTGTGCAAACTGTCATGGCTGCCGACACTTGAGACTCCTGGAGGGAGGCAGGCCTACTAGGCACAATAAACTGGGGTGGTCCCAGGAATGACCTTTCCATAAAACTCAGTATCACAGGATAAAAGTAAAATAGAATTTATTCACAAAAGAATGATGATCAGCAAGGTCTCAAATAAAGTCTCAAACAGCACAGAGGATCACATATGCAATAATAAGTATAGGAGAGAATTCCCAAATATATATATACAGTCTTTAACATATAAGAACCAACATGGTAGGGAACCCCGAGTCCAGAATGAGGCCTACACCTCAGGATGACACTGAGGACCTTTGCCAGGGTAGGACCCTGTAGTAATGGAAATCCGGAGCAGAGCGAGCCCTGCAGAATAATATAGTTCTGGGACAGCACCGAGCCCTGTGGTGCAGTGAGAGATGAAGCAAACTTGAGCCTTGTGGGGTAGTGAAGTCGGAGCAAGGTTAAGCCCTGTAAGGCAATGAGACCCCAGAACAGGGTTGAGCCCTGCGGCATGGCTAGAGTTTGGAGCGAGGTTGAGCCCCGTAATGCAGAGAGGATTGTAGTGGGGTTCAGCCCCATGATGCGGAGCAGATTGTAGCGGGGTTGAGCCCCGTGATGCGGAGAAGATTGTAGTGGGGTTGAGCCCTGTGACATGGTTAGGGTTCGGAGCGGGGTTGAGCCCCGTGATGCGGAGAAGATTGTAGCAGGGTTGACCTTGTGGTGTGGCTAGGGTTCGGAGCAGGGTTGAGCCCTGTGATGCAGAGAAGATTGTAACAGGGTTGGGCCCTGTGGTGTGGCTAGGGTTTGGAGCCAAGTTGAGCCCCGTGATGCAAAGATGACACTGTAACAGTGCAGCTGACAACTGTAACAAGGATGAGTTCAATATCCACAGGAACGGAAAAACAACAGGCAAAGTGCTGAAACTGCAGTGATGGAGCAATAAACAATGCTTAGGCAATAGGAATGCTGGGCCCTGTAGTGCAACGGATGACTGACATCAGAAGTTCATCTGGAATATAACAAAGTCCACAGCAATCCACAGGCACAGCAGGGATCTGGCAGGAGTCCAAGAAAAGACCTGAAAGCAACATTGCACAGACACTGAAACACAGTTAGTAACAGGCTTTATACTAGAGGTCTGTGATCCATAGGAAGTTTCAGAACATGTGACCCAAATGGAATCAGGTTTGAAATAATGAGCAATCTAGGAATCCCACAACCTGACGACACCTGGGAAACAGATGATCACTATAACACTCTATCCCCTGAATGATAAGCATGCCAGCAAGCAGGATATCTCCTCCAACGACCACAATGGAACTTTGGCAAAAGTAGTCTCTTTTTATGTACTGAAACAGTTGCAGTCCTGACAACTACTCATGCTGAAAATGAAAGCATGAAGCCGTTCTATTCATTTGGGGCTTTGAAGTTTGTTTTGGAGTAGGATTTGCTGTTCGATTTGGACATGAACATGCAAAATCGAACAGCAAATCCCTTTTTAAACTGAAACAAGATCGAATTTGAGTGGAAATCCGAAAGCAAAATCCATTCTTAGTAAGTTTGAGATTTGCTAAGGGATTTTGCCGTTCAAGTTCAATTCGATCTCAGTGATTCATAAAAATGAATCTCTAATCGAACCTTAGTAAATTTACTCCCAGATGTTAGACAGTCAGTAGTTCGACTGGGACAAAAGGTCGACACACTAAAGGCCGTAATGTAAGAAGGTTGACGGATACAAATGGTCGACAGGGTCAAAAGGTTGACTTGAAAATGGTTGACACAAAAATGGTCGACACATGATTTTTGGGTTTTTTAGCCCTAATCTTCACCTTAACCCTCCCCTTGGTGCCTACCCCTAACCCTCCCTCTTGTGCATAACCCTAACCATCAGAGTAGGTGTCTGACCCTAACCATCCCTTCTAGTGCCTAACCCTCCGGTAAGCGCCTAACTCCCCCTCCTGGTGCCTAACCCTAACCAATGGGGGTAAGTGCATAACCCTAACTGTCGGGGTAAGTGTCTAACCCTAACCCTCCAGTAAGTGCCTAACCCTAAACCTAATCCTAAAAAACAAAAAAATCACGTGTTGACCATTTTTGTGCCTACCATTTTTGTGTCTACATATTGACACTGTTGACCATTTGTACCTGTTGACCTTCTTATATGGCGACCTTTAGTGTGTCAACTTTTGTCCCAGTCAACCTATTGACTGTCTAACATCTGGTTTCTATCTAGACATTGTCAACCTTTTTACTGTCTATCTATAGTCCGTTACCCATTAAAATTGTATTTCTATTTTCCTCACAAAATAAGACAATTTTTCTACCTTTACCTATTTAAGAAGAAATTGGGGATGGGAGGGGGGGGATGTACTAAGCCCTAATTATCATGTTACAGGCTGATAGTGTAGGAGGTGGACACGCCCATATGACACTGGCCATGACCGCATGTCACTGACCACACCCACATAGTGCTAGGCACTTGATCATTTTCAGCTCCATGTCCATGTGGCTCTTAACCTGGCCCTGAGGAACATTCCCAGATGTGCACCTAAACACATGCTGACATGACCTGCACTGTATGTAAAAGGTTCACAGTACCAGAGTCTTGGGCCTGAGCAGCAGGTATTTTGTGCTTATGAAAGTCTATTTAGCTTATTCTGTTTATACCTGTTACTTATCTCGGTTTATTTTACTGACTACATTTGTTTGCTAGTAACTTGGATACTTTACTCTGATACAGTTCTGTCTAACTATGGCAGTATTCTATGTCCTGTCCCATGAAAGTTGTAGACTTTTGGGATGAACCTGTGGACAGCAATCTGTGAGTGTCCGGTGGGGTGAAATCCAATACTCCCTTGTGGTGCTTCCTGGTGAAAAAGTACTGTGCACATTAGACTCTGCCTCCAGGTGTGTCAGTGCAAACTAATAGCAGCAAAGTCGGTCCACAGTCAGTGTCTAGGTTTGAATTTGGCTGTAGAATCAGGTGCTAAGGTTGGATTTACTGTAAATTATTGGAGTCTGTAGGCAAAGCACCCTTGGTGAGTCAGGCTATGTCCCATCAACCAATCTAATCTCTTTTTCACAGACATTTCTGTAATGTCAGGCTTGTCACAAAGCAGAGCTTTACTCCGGTAAGTTTCACTATAGACAGATGGTATAACATTTAACAATAACTGTTAAATTTATATCAGTTTATTTTTCTTATTATTGAAGTTCATGTATTTTTGCTGTGCAGGGAAATAAACCAGTACAGCCTCTGCTGTCAGACAAATTGCCCATGAAAGTAGACAAAAGATGTGTATGCTTAAGGATAGTTAAGAGTCCTGGTTTTTTTTGGTGATTGGCTAAGTAGTATAGCCCTTAACTAGACTGATTAGTTATGTTTAGTGTCAGTCATACTGTATTGCCAATGAGTTTTGAGGGGTGTGTTTTGTTTAGCCTCTTTCGGTTGGATGACTGGCTGATAACTAAACTCTGTGTCACACAGAATTTTACACATACATTTGCTGTTATATCTTTGTGTCCCTTGCTGTCACTTCTGATTTATTCCATACTTTTATCTCTTGCCTTTCTTCCCTTCTCAATTTCTCTGTTCCTTCTCATTTATCCTTTTCCACTCCTCCATTTTTTCCCATTACAGTCTACTCTTTTGTTCCCCCCACATTGACCCCTTCAGCTTTGGTTTCCCTGCCCCCTTCCTGCTCCCTTCTTCCAGGGCATTGCATGCATATCACACCATGATTCTCGGTTTCGTTCCCACAGCTGATGCAGTCCCTATCCTTAGTGGCCACCTGGATACAGGGTGTAAACATTGGCAGGCCTGGCTGGGGGACAGGATCTGGGCCCAGCTGGCTTTAGCTTGCAAGGGAGAGGTGATCTCCATTATAGAGAAGACAGGGTGGTTTCTGAGACTGTTGCTGTATCTGCATCTTCTGCTTTGTTGCTGTCTAGGACTCCACTTATGCTGCACCTTTTTCTGTGCGCCTTCATTCTTCTTGGGGTTCAGTTATTTTTAACCTACTGTTTTTCCTCTGCTTTTGTTGCCTTTTCTTCTTCTATGTATGCACCAGTTTCCACTGCCCCACATTGCAGAATTATATTTTCAAATTGCCCCCCCTTTTGTCTCCCTTTTTCTTATCCATGGCGCAGCCTGCTTTTTGTCATTCCAACTTGGTTTCATGCAGCCCATGCCTTGGCCTCAGCAGTACAGTATGTCCCTATCTCCCCTCCTAGTGCTGGGAGCTTTAATGCCCCTACTGGTGTAGTAGGCCTAATGCGACAGGGTCCAGCAGATCATACCCGCACCCCCTTCTATTCCAGTCCTGCCCATTCCACCACCACCCCTTCCCTTTGTTGCTTCTCCATTGCCTTTACTTAATATGTCTGCCATTCTTTCAGAGGAGTATGTGCATTCAGGTAGTGCTTGGCATCAAGGCTTCAGCATTGTACAGGCAGTCATCGGGGTAAAGGCATGCCCAGGTCCATTGGGTGTTTGTGTCTATAAGCCTTTGTCCATGATTCTTTTCATTATCTAGTTCTAGTGCTAGTTAACATTCCATTGGTTCATGGCGCACCAGTTTCTGAAAAAATTTGGCATACTGCGCGGGAAGAGATGGTTGGAGCTGTTGAGTCAGCCTTGCACTCTATCATGATTCTTTGTGCTTATACGGCACTGTTGAGGGGTCTGTAAAGGAGTTTATGGGAAAAGACTCAGAAAGAGAAATCTGTGGCCCCTTTCTGATGGAGGACATGAAAAAGGGTTTAAAGTAGGCTTGAACGCCTGGGGGCACTGAATGAGCATAAGAATGTTGTCAAATACCTGTACTGTATTGGTGGCTAAAGGTAAATGTTTTGCCTATAACGATTTCAGTTACTGTATGTAAGGGGATAGGGCTGTCATTTTCAACACTCCTGCAGGACTGTGGAGGAGGTCACCCGGGCTAAGGAGTTTAGATCTGGGACAGGTGTGGAACTTGCCGGGCATGGAGAGATTCATTTCAACCCTCGATCAAGCAGTTACACCTGTTACTACAGAACAATTAAGTAAGCAGTTGGACTGGTATCCTGTTCCTGATTCCTTGTTCTTGTTACATGGTTTTAAATTTGGCTTTTTATTACCTATTGTTGGCCCGCTTTGAGTGACAGATCCTAGGAATTTGTGTTCATCTAGGGAATTGCCGGATGTGATCCAGAGTAAGGTTGATGCTGAAATTAGTTTATGTCCTTTTTCGGATTTATACATTTCTCCTTTGGGGGTAGTTCCTAAAATTGGGAAAATACAGGCTGATACAGCATCTTTCTTCATCTCGGGGGCATTGTTGCAAAAACTGGATGTTGAGGTGGAATTTTGTCTCCTTCCTTTACATTCGTCATTTATGCAATACATGGATTTTAAGCTGAATAGCCAATTTTATGTTGATTTATGTTTTATGGGCATCTCTGTACAAATTTCTTCATATGCAGCATTGGCATAAAGATGCTGTCGCTCTGTGTAAAAAGATGCAGTCATGTCTGAATTAGCTTCAGCAAATGAAAGATCTGCACAGAATGGGTGATATAATTCCAATCCCTATTATTAATGAGCATGTATTTCTCAAATTGTTCAATATATATTTTGTAATCTATCTATATACTAGGGATGTAGTGCAACCAAACTCATAAACTATTTCAAAGAACAGAAAGAGTAGGAAAAATGAGTTGTTCTGGTGCACTCTAGGAAATAATTCACCGTAATGATGATATGGTAATTCTGGATTGTCCTATATAATTAAAATATAACCTTTAATGATAATGTTCTAAAAGAATAATAATGAAATAGATAGATAGGCAAAATATAAAAAAAAAAGATGTTGAAAGTGAATAAAGTGTAGAAAAGTGAAATTAAAATATGATTAAATACATTGCTGTAACCAAGTGTGTGTGTACATTCATTTATCAAGACCTGTTATTGGTCGTATATATTCTCAAAATGGAAAAAGAAAAGAAAAAGCCTAAACCCTATTTGATACCATATATTGATATATGGTAGGGTAGATCAGGGGCTGGCTGGCAACTTTTAGCCTGGGAGGTAAATGCATGCAGGCGGCCCTGGCAGAGGAGTAGCGTGTAGCCAGGGTGCCCAAAGAATATGCGTTCTACGGCGCCCCCCCCTCAAGTGTTCCAGGGAGGAGGCGGGTCCATATATGATTAATGTAAGGTAAAAATAAAGATTAGGGCAGCCCCCTGTCGTAGTGTCCATATGCAGTGCCCCCATGTGCCACAGGAGAGAACACCCTTATGCAGGCCTCCAGTAGTTCCCCCAGTAGTGATCCCCCCTATGCAGTGCCCCTTGTGCCCCAGTAGTAAGCCCCTTATGTAGTGCGCCCAGTAGTGGTCCCCCCTGTGCAGTGCCCCTTGTGCCCCCAGTAGTAAGCCCCTTATATAGTGCCCCTAATAGTGGTACCCCCTATGCAGTGCCCCTTATATAGTGCCCCCAGTAGCAGTCCACCCCCCATGCAGTGCCCCCAATAGTGGTAACCCTTATGCAATGCCCCTTAAATAGTGGCCCCAATTGTAGTCTCCCCCCTATGCAGTACTCCCAGTATTGCCCTTTATATAGAGCCCCTAGCAGTGGTCCCTCGATGCAGTGCCCCCAGTGGTAGTCCCCTCCCCCTATGTAGTGCCCCTAGTAGTAGTCCCCTCCCCCTATGCAGTGCCCCTAGTAGTAGTCCCCTCCCCTTGTAGTGCCCCTAGTTGTAGTCCCCCCCTTTGTAGTGCCCCCAGTAGTAGTAGTACCCCCTTGTAGTGCCCCCAGTAGTAGTAGCCCTCCTTGTAGTGCTCCTAGTAGTAGTAGTCCCCCTCTTGTAGTGCCCCCAGTAGTAGTCCCACCCCTTGTAGTGTCCCCAGTAGAAGTAGTCCCCCCCTTGTAATGTCCCCAGTAGTAGCAGTCCCCCCCCTTGTAGTGCCCCCAGTAGTAGTAGCCCCCCCCCTTTGTAGTGCCCCCAGTAGTAGTAGTCCCCCCGTTTGTAGTGCCCCCCTTTGTAGTGCCCCCAGTAGTAGTAGTCCCCCCTTGTAGTGCCCCCAGTAGTAGTCCCCCCCTTGTAGTGTCCCCAGTAGACGTAGTCCCCCCCTTGTAGTGTCCACAGTAGTAGTAGTCCCCCCTTGTAGTGTCCCCAGTAGTAGTAGTCCCCAGTAGTAGTAGTCCCCCACCCCCCGTGTAGTGCCCCCAGTAGTAGTCGTCCCCTTATAGTGCCCCCAGTACTAGTAGTCCCCAGTAGTAGTAGTCCCCTCCCCCTTGTAGTGCCCCCAGTAGTAGTAGTCCCCCCCTTGTAGTGCCCCCAGTAGTAGTAGTCCCCCCCTTTGTAGTGCCCCCAGTAGTGCCAGACACCCCCCCAGTAGACACACGTAATATAAAGAACAAATTAAAAAAAACCACTTACCTGAATCCCCGCTCCCGCCGCTGCCATCTGCTCCTCCATCTGTCCTCCCGGGCCGGGCCGCTCTGCATTATGGGAGAGACGTCATATGACGTCATGACGCCTCTCCCATTACCCACTGCAGGAGCCGGAAAATGGAGCGGCTCCTGCAGTGGGCGCAGCTGCAGCTAATGAGAGTCTGACAGAGTCTCATTGGCTGCTGCTTACAACAAACACACAGCTGCCGGAGCCGGCGGCTGTGTGTTTGTCACTTTTGTACCGCTGACCGAACTCCGTCCAGTCAATGCTACACACGCGGTGCAGTCTGTGTCACAGTGACACAGACTGCCCGCGGCCTGCATGACGCTGCGGCCCGGGGGGCACATGGCACCCTGCCCCCTGGCCCAGCCCACCACTGGGGTAGATATCTGAGTTATTGCATCGTTTGATGTCAATGTAATCTAATAGGCAGCAACTCAAAAAATGGTTACCCTTAGTGTAGTATATTCCTCAATATTGGATGCCTGAATAAATGTAATATTGATTCAATGGAATCAGTTATTAAAGAGGTTAACTATAGAAAAACACTGTCTGATATTATAACATAGGTACAAATATTGTAATCAGTCACCGCTAGAAATCAGCAACAGTATTAAGTGTTCAAGTATTCAGCAATGTTACAGTATCACATGTTACTCTAATTGTAACATTATCATGTTGATGGTACTAGACAGGCAGTGTTAAAGCTCCAGCGTCTGTATCTATCTGAGATACTGGTATGTTTCTTGGCACAAGTCAAGCTATTTCACATAAATCAATCATATGTCATGTTAGAAGTAGCATGTATTCAGTTAGAACATAGGAATCTATATTCTAAATAATCCTGTTTGTTGTTGGGGCTTATTGCTGCCTGATATTAATATCAGCAATGCTCAGATAAAAATCCCTATTGTTGCTGTGTCCCAACTGACCTCATAGATGTATGGGCCAAGAATATTTTCTTGCTTAAAATGGTAACTCCCAATTAACCACTTGTGAGCTGTTGTCAATATATAAACACTACAGCAAGGGTATCACCTGACAATAGTATTTAATAGTAATAATAATATATATAATTATAAACCAGGTCTCCCTCTATCATACGCTGTGCTGATGTTTTGATACATATACTATCCAGATTAAATAACTGATTCCACAGATGTGTGGTATAGAATGATTGGAGGTGATACTGTAAAACCCGCAGGTAACGCTGTCTGATTGTACAGCCTTCACATAAGGTAGCTGTCCATAAAATCGCCGCTGAGATATTGCGGCTCTGTTAATTATTCAGACACACAGTGAAGCATGGGGCAAGTTCAGACACACAGTGAAACATGTGGCAAGTTCTAACAATTTATATTAACAGTATCGATAGTGTTAATTCTGTATATGAACTTGATCTCCCTCTCTCATCTTCCGTACTAGTATCATTTAATAATGTGTATATGTCAGACAACTAAATGGCTAGTGGTACAGGTATATAATATCAGGTAGTTAGGAATAATGCTAAGAACTCCCTGCTAAACAAACAAAGCCATGATAGTAGCGCAGTATGATATACATTGATTGTCTCCTGAGACACCACTAAGGTATTGCGGCTCTGATGAGTGTTTCAGTACTGTATTCCCTGCTCGGAAATGCTGTCTGGTAATACAGCGCTGTTAAGTATTAACTGTCCACTGAAATGCCACTGAAGTATTGCAGCTCTGTTAAATATTAGGCATTACTACACAATAGGCTTTTCCAAAATTACACATACACGTGGCACGCTAAGTCCCAATGCGCATTTCGCCCTTTGGCTTTATCAAGGTAAGCCGATTGTTGCATCAGATCTGATTTAAATATCCTTACTCACATCCATCATGGGGGTGTGTCTGGATTCATCAGTTTCATTGGTAGGTGTATTTATTACAGCAAGAATGGAAATAAATTGTATATTTAAAATCTCACATAATATGTATCATTCTTATATATCTACATTATTTCATAGAATCAATTAGAAAAAATTAATTTCATTTAAATAATTGTTGTTATTTTTACCAGAAACCAATAATCATTTTAATATTATTATATATAATTAAAAGCACATATCTCAGCTCACACTCCTAAAAGCATACCCCATTAGTATTAATTAGTTATTCATTATTAAAAAAAAGTATATAAAAGTGTTTTCCTAAATCCAATAATGGATTATAATATTTTGAATAAGGGATATGTGTTTTAAATTAAAATTAACAAAGTCAAATCAAACAATATCTCATTATTAATATATTATGACAGTGTCACCATCATAACATCAATAAATTAAAATATAATAATATATTGAATAGAGTTATCATATAGAGCACTAAATAAATATATATAGTTATAATATGTTATTATAAATAGTGATTCAAACAGAAAATTATTTGTAAAATATATAAAATAGTGCATCATAATATAAAAATATAAAAGTGTTATATCTACAATAATTCTCATCAATTAAAAATGTGTATATATCAAGTGTATCTAGTGAATTAATAAAGTGCAATGGCCACATTGCCAATGATATAGGATACAATCTATAAACATGAAGTGAATTATATAATATAATGAAGAGGATCATCTAAGATCCATGTAAGTGTGAAAATGGTGACTAATGAGTGAGAAAGAGAAGAACAAATATTTGGTGAGAAAGAGAAAAAAAAACATTCTAACATAAATAAAAATAGAAAAAGTGCTATCCCAAAATATGAAAATATTTGTAATGAAAATGTCTCTACGTGCAGATATAATACCTTATCCTATTACTCCTAAATAGTCCATAAACAAATGTTTAGTGGAATCTATCTAGGATTATATCACTATCCCCTCTATATCCATAATAAGATTGTAGATTATACTAATAATTAAATAAAAAAATATGAGTTGATATATGTGTTTATTCCTTCCAATAATATTCTCCACATGTCAAATGTCAGTGGTGGATTCAATGGTAGGTGTTATGCAGGTAAGTGATAATATTTAATATAATAATAATGTATTGATTAATTATTAATATATCATCATATATGCCAATTATATTATTATTCCATCATGGGATATATTATATTATGTAAGTCCAGATTGATTCTTCTTTCAATTCTATCTGGATCCAAATAATAATAAATTACTCTAAAAATGCTGTGTAGTTATTATTATCATTCATGCCGTTAGGAGTAACGGTATTCATAAGAAAGATCATTTTAGTTTCCCTCCTCATGAGTTCTTTCGTCAAATCCCCCCCTCTTATTCCTAATTGTATTTTTTCGATTCCATAGGCTTTGAGGTCATTTAAATTAAATCCATTGTTTTTTGAAAAATGTCTTGCCACACTCGTAAGTTGTTTAAATTTCGCTTGATCTTTTTTGGCATTTCTAATGTATATCAGTACTGCGCTACTATCATGGCTTTGTTTGTTTAGCAGGGAGTTCTTAGCATTATTCCTAACTACCTGATATTATATACCTGTACCACTAGCCATTTAGTTGTCTGACATATACACATTATAAAATGGTACTAGTACGGAAGATGAGAGAGGGAGATCAAGTTCATATACAGAATTAACACTATTGATACTGTTAATATAAATTGTTAGAACTTGAGACATGTTTCACTGTGTGTCTGAACTTGCCCTATGCTTCACTGTGTGTCTGAATAATTAACAGAGCCGCAATATCTCAGCGGCGATTTTATAGACAGCTACCATATGTTAAGGCTGTACAATCAGACAGCGTTACCTGCGGGTTTTACAGTATCACCTCCAATCATTCTATACCACACATCTGTAGAATCAGTTATTTAATCTGGATAGTATATGTATCAAAACATCAACAGTGTATGATAGAGGGAGACCTGGTTTATATATATTATTATTACTATTAAATACTATTGTCAGGTGATACCCTTGCTGCAGTGTTTATATATTGACAACAGCTCACAAGTGGTTAATTGGGAGTTACCATTTTAAGCAAGAAAATATTCTTGGCCCATACATCTATGAGGTCAGTTGGGACACAGCAACAATAGGGATTTTTATCTGAGCATTGCTGATATTAATATCGGGCAGCAATAAGCCCCAACAACAAACATGATTATTTAGAATATAGATTCCTATGTTCTAACTGAATACATGCTACTTCTAACATGACATATGATTGATTTATGTGAAATAGCTTGACTTGTGCCAAGTAACATACCAGCATCTCAGATAGATACAGACGCTGGAGCTTTAACACTGCCTGTCTAGTACCATCAACATGATAATGTTACAATTAGAGTAACATGTGATACTGTAACATTGCTGAATACTTGAACACTTAATACTGTTGCTGATTTCTAGCGGTGACTGATTACAATATTTGTACCTATGTTATAATATCAGACAGTGTTTTTCTATAGTTAAGCTCTTTAATAACTGATTCCATTGAATCAATATTACATTTATTCAGGCATCCAATATTGAGGAATATACTACACTAAGGGTAACCATTTTTTGAGTTGCTGCCTATTAGATTACATTGACATCAAATGATGCAATAACTCAGATATCTACCCTACCGTATACCAATATATGGTATCAAATAGGGTTTAGGCTTTTTCTTTTCTTTTTCCATTTTGAGAATATATACGACCAATAACAGGTCTTGATAAATGAATGTACACACACACACTTGGTTATAGCAATTTATTTAATCATATTTTAATTTCACTTTTCTACACTTTATTCACTTTCAACATCTTTATTTTAATATTTCGCCTGTCTATATATTTCATTATTATTCTTTTAGAACATTATCATTAAAGGTTATATTTTAATTATATAGGACAATCCAGAATTACCATATCATCATTACGGTGAATTATTTCCTAGAGTGCACCAGAACAACTCATCTTTCCTCTTCTTTTTATGTCTGAATTAGCGTCTACCCCTGGATAAGGCCCCGAGTAACATCTGTGCGGATGTCCTTTTTCTGTGCAAGCTTTGCTTTGTGTGTTTGGTTTACTTATAGTAACTAGGGACAAAATGGAGAGCCCCACCTCTTGTTTATCCTATATTGGTATTAAGATTGACATACTGTAGGTTGAGGAAATAAAGTTGAAAAAATTTCTGTGGCTAATTCATGCTTGGGGGTAGAGAAAGTTCATTTGAGCAGGGTTGAGTCTTTGTTACTGTAGGTTTATTTAATTTTGAATATTGTATTATTCCCATGGGGAGGGTTTTTGTCGGAAGTTGGAATGGGTGACACCCAGAGTGACCTAACCAAATTATCACATACATTATCCAAAGAAATCAAGGACAACCTTCAAGTTTGAACACATTTTTAGTTAATTTTAAAGGTGAGTGGATTATGCCATCAAATCTACTAAAGCTACCTTACAGCTTTTTGCAGATGCCGGCTGGGTTGTCCGGTTTCGGTGCCTATTTTAATAGAGAATGGTGTGCGACGCCCCAGCCATTTTCTTGGCACAACAAAGGTATTGCTGCTAACTTTTTTCTATTGAAATAATTTCCAATAGTCGTAGCAGTGGAGCTTTTGGTTTGAAACTGACTAATCACAATATTATTTTCTGATGTGTCAAGGTGTCGTTCATGATGTTAACAATCAGCGGGTCTCCTCTGCTCAAAATTTATGACCGTTGACAATGGACATTTGGCCATCTGGTTGTAATTTCCTTAATGTCTGCCTTCAACTTCAAGATCAAGTCTAAACCCTTCAATTGACCTACACCATTACCTCCCACATGAATCACTAACCAATCCACTCTTTATACACTTGTCCTGAGATGGCACCAACAAATCCATGAACGCTTTGCACTACAGACCTCTAACACATATACAGCAGAAGATACACTTCCGTAAGTAGCATAGAGCCTCATTTAGTCTGGAAAGGTTCTAGGGATCACAAAGCTTTACATAAAGCTAGGAAGAAAGAAACTGGATATTGCAGTTTCCCTGTTTGTTCTGTCAGTAGGTGGAAGGGTGATTAGGCATTCTTTTTTGAGGTCAGGTTTTGGCCTGTTGAGGTCAGGTTTTGGCCTGTTGGGGTGTATTTGAATAATTTAGGTTTGGGGCAGTTTATTAAGGATCTATTGGCTTTCTTGGCCTGGCTGTGTGTGGTCACATTTGTGGTGGGGCATGAATTCAATGGAACCTAACTGCGGCTGGAAGCAACTGCAACTTAGTGACCAATTGTGGCACAAAGAGTCGTTGTGGGGCACTTCATGTAAAATGTAATGGCCAATATCCAAGGTGCACACCCTTGTACATATTTTTCTAATAATTATATACACTTTTCCTGACAAACAGCATTATTTTGCAGATACAGTATGTTATTAGATTATACCAAGGTTTCTACAAATTGAAAGCATTGAGCAGAAAAGGCAATCAGAGATTGTAAATAACACTATCAGCAGTCCCAAAATACTGTTGTGGGGCTTTTATGGGTAATATTACCAGCGATGATTGGTCTGACATTAATTGACTGCTACTTTTTATTATTAGATCTTATTTCAGTTTCCTGCACTGATTACTTTACTATCATTTTGCTATTCAGAGTTGTTGAAAGTAATATTGCATAATCATTTAATACATGTCTGACAGATGCACAATAGCAGGAAATGAATCTTATATATAGATAGATCCATATACATGTATATGTCATTCATGCAGCTAAATAATATTCAGTGGGCACCAGTGTCAGTTATCTCACACATTTTCATATAAGGCTCTCCACTGATATCACACTATATGGGCTATAATCACGTTGTATTGCTATTCTATTAAACTGTTCTCTCAACTAAATTTATGATGTTCAATGCTGAAAGCATAATTATCAAATAAGCATGTCAGATGTTTTTTTTACATAAACTCAATTATCCTGTGGAGGGCCATATTTTGTAAATATTTTTCCCCCAAGTTCAACATAAGAGTAATTGTAGGAAGAAGGATTTCCTGTTGTGCGAATGCTTTAGTACGGTAGTGTTAGGATGGAAGATACTTACTGATGACCTCTATCAGTGACCTTTCCATGCCTAATTCTGCCACCTCCCGCATCCAGCATATGTCTTCCCGGGATAAGGCACACTGCATGCGCGGGCGCCCATCATGCATACGCATTAATTAACAACCCATCACTTGCAGAGGTAGGCTGGCAATGAGGAGGATGGCGCTGGACCTTGCCATTGCTAAAGGGAGCCGTTTAGGAGAAGAGGGAACTGGTTCTGAGGGAAGCCGTGACCCATTGACCTGTATTATTGGGCCAGTGAGGACAGGTCTGTATGTGATGGGACATTGCCTTGATATGTGGTGGGGAATTGGAAACTACATAGTGAGAGTTGCAGTACAGAACAGTAATAGGAGTCTGCTGTTGCAGTGATGCGGCAAGAGATTAGCATCCAGTGCACTTCTATATGCAATGACAGTGGTACAGTATATCCATTTCCTAATATTCATTCATTGTGACCCGTCCATTTACAAGATGAACTGTAACCAAAAGTACAAATTCAGAAGCTGACTTAGGGGCCCATTTATCAATTAGTTTTATCACATGCAACAAGTTTTAAAGCTCGTTGCGTATGATAAACGGTGCTCTAGTCAGTCAGCTCCCAACTGTCATTTTTCAAATGATGACAGTTGGGAGCTGATCGGCTGGAGCGCCATTGTCATAGGAGAACATGTTTTAAAACTCATTGTGTATGATAAAACTAGTTGATAAATGGGCCCCATAGACACATACGCATTCAAATCAATGGTGTAATTATTCCCCTACATGCTGATTTATAGGCAACTCAGGATGCATCCAGCATACTGTGCATCAAATAGTCTTACACCCATCATTTGCTATAAGACTCAGAGCCGTAACTAGACTTTTTGGTGCCCTGTGCCAGAAAGAGCATTGGCGCCCTCCCCTTCATTTTTCAAAGGGACATAATGCACCCAAAAAAGGGGAATGGCCTTATGGGGAAGGGCCAGGGAAGAGATAGGGGAGACCAGGAGATGCTGGGGATGAAATAATAGGAAGCTGCAAGAGAGAATGATAATAAACATAAAATTGACAGGCCCAAACAGCTCCCCCTGACCCTCGGTGCCCTGTGCCATGGCACTGGTCACACTACTCTAGCTATGGCCCTGATAAGACTTGACTTAAATAAAATATACTCGCTGTATTGAAATACAGGTTGTTAATGTGATAGAAAATCACACATGGATACATACATTAGGACATATAGAATAATGAGGAGAAAGGACAGGAACAGTGAGATGAAAGCACATCTACAAAAAAAGGAAAATACATGTAAATAGCTGAAACCGTATCAGTATACCCAAAGTGTGGCCAATAAACCATGTAAATGGGTAGAATTTCATCTGCATGTATAGAAATGTATGGTGCTGTGGGCCTAATTCAGACGCGCTCGTGAGCGCTGAGCGCTCGCAAGTGGGTCGATGTTCTCCAAGTGCAGGCGGCTCCATCGTGCGCATGCGCGAGACCCGAATAACGACGGCCAAGCCGTCATTATGGGACTCGCACCAAAGGGGGCGTGCTGTCGATGGTGATTGACAGCACGTCCCCTTTGGTGGGCGTGCCGGGGCATGGCTGTCCAGACGGAGGCGTTCCCATGGGAACGCCTACCATCTTGGGCCGGCCCCACTGACATCACTAGTGATGTCAGTGGGAGTGCTTTTGGCTCTGATAGAGCCAAAAGCACTCCAGGGCTTGCGGCAGCGAGACCCTACCGCAAGGGTCTCGTCGCAAGCCCGTTGGTCGCGATGGTCTTGACCATTGCGACCATCATTTTGGCCGCTCGCTATAGCTGTGGGTGGTCACCCACAGCTATGCGAGCGGCCAGGAGGCCGCTCCAAACAGTAAGAGGGACGGCCCTGATTCAGAGCGAGCGCACTGTCAGAGCGTCCGGCTCTGAATCAGGACCAGTGTGCACTGTATGAACAAATTGCAGTTAAAAAACTGAAAATATATAACAAATCTTCAAACAGTATAATAAATAATGGCAGCTTAAATCAGCAGATAAAATGATTGAGATATATTTTTATTTCCTGCAAGAGAAATTAAAAACTATAATATTACTACTGCCAGTAACAAATGCGGGATACAGTAGGTAGCAGAACCTTAGCACAGTGCGCAGTGTGAAGTAATTTCATGGGGAATTAGATGGTGACAGGTTTGCATCAAATGGGACATTATGAAGGAAAGGTGACAATTTATTAATTCATTTACGCCATTGGGTGAAAGGCTTTTGTGCCATATATGATGATGATGGCAAGGACAATTTATCAATCAAGTCTAATGCATCTCTTCGGCAGGGTCGTTATTACAAATGTCATACACTGGAATGAAGAGAGGATATAGGCCCTCATTCAAAGGCGCTCGCAAAATACGAGCGGTCGCTCTGAATGTGGGCGGCTGCTTGTGTTTTGAAGTGCGGACTCCTGGTCGCTAGCTAAGCTGTGGGTTACCACCCACAGCTTTAGCGACCTACCAGGTTGATGGTCGCGATGGTCAAGACCATCGCGACCATTGTGCTTGCGACGAGACCCTACGGTTGGGTCTCGGCAACCGCAAGCCCCAGGGAAATTCCTGCTCTGATCGAGCAGGAAGTTCCCCACTGACATCACTACTGATGTCAGTGTGGCCACTCACAAAATGGCAGGCGTTCCTTAAGGAACGCCTCCGTTTGTGAAACCACCCCCCCTCCCCGCCTACTAAATGGGACGAGCTGTCGATCAACATCGACAGCTACCCTGTTGGTAGCGAGCCCCGGAGCGAAAGAATTTCTCTCTCGCTCCGGGGCTTCCGCACGCGCAGTGTGGCCAGTGTGGCCAGTGTGTTGCACAGGGCCTAAACATCGACCCGCTTGCGAGCGCTCAGCGCTTGTGAGCGAGTCTGAATAAGGTCCATAGTCTGTGGGCAGCACATAGAGACTTTCAGGGACCCATCCACAGATGCTGCACCACTGGCACCACAGAAAGGAGCATGGACGGATCATGTTGGGGAGGAGGTTGTTTCTGTATCTCTTTTGCAGGCCTGGGCACCATACAGTGTACCTACCCCACCACCTCTCAGCACCCGCAAAGTATCTGAGAGTTTGGACCTGATTCAAAAGTTATACAGTATATTCTATACCCATAATGTTATACATGGAAATTTTACTAGTGTGATTGAACATCACATCTTTTAAGAGGCTATGTTAATGAATTGCCTTTACTTCTTATTTTAGTAGCCTTTTACCTATTTGAGAAATACATTAACAGTGAGTATATTACACAAATAGGAAATGTACTCATGGATAGGAAAACATTCCTGGATGAAATAAGATGGGAAACTAGAACATTTATTGACAGCTAATTTACAGGTACTGGAGCTGCGGATCAGGCAACAAGAGAACTCTATAAGAGGCATGAGAGAACCCTGGGTATTTAAATGCTGGTGTCGTTAACTCCTGATAGATGTTATAGATATGCTACTCAGCTGTGCCGTATCTTCACGTGATGGCGTCATTCCACGGGGGCAGGGCCACAAGCGACGAGAGCAACACCGCTGCTCAGAGCATCCTCAGACGGCACTGCGTCTGTGATTCTGGCTGCAGGGTGCCATTCCAGGCACCCTACTAGCCAGATACAGGAACCGTGGATGGTTGGTGGTGCCTCCCACAGAGTGCTGCACTCTGGGCCTGATTCAGACCCGCTCGCGAGCGCTGAGCGCTCGCAAGCGGGTTGATGTTGCCCAAGTGCGCATGCGCACAACGGAGGCGGCTCCATCGTGCGCATGCACGAGACCCGAATAACGACGGCCAATCCGTCGTTATGGGTCTTGCACCAAAAGGGGCGTGCTGTCGATGTTGATTGACAGCACACCCCCTTTGGTGGGCGTGTCCCGGGGGCGTGGCTGCCCAGACGGAGGTGTTCCCATGGGAACGCCTACCGTCTGGGGCCGGCCCCACTGACATCACTAGTGATGTCAGTGGGAGTGCTTTTGGCTCTGATAGAGCCAAAAGCACTCCAGGGCTTGCGGCAGCGAGACCCTACCGCAGGGTCTCGTCGCAAGCCCGATGGTCTTGACCATCGCGACCATCATTTTGGCCGCTCGCTATAGCTGTGGGTGGTCGCCCACAGCTATGCGAGCGGCCAGGAGGCCGCTCCAAATAGTAAAAGGGCCGGCCCTGATTCAGAGCGAGCGCTCTGTCAGAGCGTCCAGCTCTGAATCAGGGCCTCTGTGCGGTGGCACCGTTCACCCATACCTAATTACGGCCCCTGCTACTCGATGCACAGAAATTCCTATATGATTTACTTTATCTGAAGACAATGAGTATATTTGGTGGTATCTCTATTTTAGTTCAGGAACGCAATATAAAAATGTTATATTTTTATGTTCTAGACTGTGAGCTGTATGTTATGATAAATGTTTTATGGGCCTAATTTAGAGATGCTGTACATCTCTGATGTTTGCAAATCTGTGCATGTGCAGATCTTTTCCTGCGATGGCGCTGGCAGTGCCCCTAAAGCTGCAGCTTAAATTACATGCTGCGAGCATTTGCAGGTAGCAATGGGGTGATGACGGGCGGCGTTCTAGGACATGGAGGAGTGTCGGCCCTGTTTTTTGGGCGTGCTGAAGCAAGTGGCTGCATCCTTCGATGCAGCTTCACTGTCCCTGGCAGCGTGATTTCACAGGAAATCCCGAGTAACCTGAAAGTTACTGAGATGTCCAATGTTGACGCAGTTGACCCGATGGCTGTGCCTTTGGAGGCAGCAGAATATCACAAAAGCCTGCAGAGGGTATCTTTTAGCACAAAAAAAAACACCTGCGGCTTTTGCATATTTTGACACAGCTGCTGCATATAAAGATACATTGCATGTGCTAAAGTGTGCATCCCTGAATAAGGCCTATGTTCTATAAAAAGAAGTCTACTAGAAGCCATGGAAATGGATCCATTTAGTATGCTGAGTTTTTGGGGTGCCCTGAAGGAGACACTGTTTCCTAGATGACATCTTCTCTGAATAAAACTGGAAATTACAATTTATTTGAAGGTTATTGTCTTGACAAAAGTAATGAAACTATTTTATACAAAGGAATCTGATGAGGCAGAGCCGCTGAGAGCTGGATTAAATGTGTCCTGTCATGAGTGTCTTGATTTAGCTTTGCTGCTCCACCTTTGGGTCAGGAGGCCTGATTCAGAGCCGCTCGTAAGCGGCCGCTCGTTCACTCCGAGCGATGTTCGCACATCTGCGCATGCATATGGGTCGCAATGCGCATGCGCCAACCAGTCAGTGCGGGCGAAAATTGTGCGCTCGCAAAATAGCGAATGCCTGCTAATTTGAGTGACAGGATGAGGCGTTTGTGGGTGATAACAGGGGAAGGTGCTTGAAAACGGGGAGTGGAGATCCGAACGCAGGCGTGCCAAACGGTCAAAACGGGCGTTTTAAGGGTGTGCATAATTAACAAAGCAGCGTCATCGGCCACGTCACTTGGTTGTCTCTTAGCCTGAACTGTTCGCATGATTGCGTTAGGAAAATCAAACCACAAGCACTGCGAGCAGTTCAGACGCCTTTTGATGTACTCGATTAATCTAATAAATAGCAGAGATGACGTATGATGCGAACGGCCAGGGGGCTTCTTTACAAAATAGCGAGCGCATGTTTCATTCGCTCGCTCAGACATAGAGGCGTCAACAGACCGCAAAGAGTGAGCGCTCAATTTAAATAGCCAGTCCCTTTTTCTGAACGACCGTTCGCAAATAGCGTCCGGCTTTGAATCAGGCCCAGAGTTCCACCAACTTTGAAAGCAGGGGTCCCCAGAGTGGCCCTTTTGGTTTCGTGCACAGAGGGACTCAAATATAAACAAATATGATCTAACACAGTAACTGTTACTAGTCAGCAAATTCTGGAGGTTGAGAAAATGTTATTTAGTTTCAGTTTGTATGAAATTGAAACACAAACCTGACTTTTATCACTTTATAAGTCCCCATAATACATTATTTGGCTCCAGAAGCAGTTGGTGACATGAATACCAGGCATTCTTTTTGTCCAGGATGTCTTTGTTTATTCATAATAGTTCCAGATCAGCAGCATTTACATTTAATGAGTGTCACACGTGACCCACCAGCTTCATTTGCAAGTAAAGGTCCACTGCTATCATCCATTAATTAATTTATGATGCTTTGTGGTTTATGCCTTAAAGCTGTTACAGGAAACTATATTTAACTCATGCTTTCACAGAAATCTAAAATCAGCCTATAACGTTGCAGTTGACCCTAAGCCATTTAAAAAAACATTTTCAGTAATTTAAGGTTAGCATGACAATTAAGGCTTATTAAAAGGTCTGATCTCTGATTTTATGTGGTTGAACTGCTACAAAATATTGATGTCCAATCATCAGGCACTTGTCTGAAAGCAGAAGGAATGCCGTGGAGTAGCAGGGGATCTTTTTTCCACTATAAAGAGTTGCTTTAGAGAAAAGCACTATATTAATAAAATTAATAAAATTAATAATAATAATAATAATAATAATAATAATCTTCTGATGAATATTGTATAGCTTGTTAGCTGATTTCATTAAAACAACCTTGTTACATAAATGCTGGGTTCCCTAAGTCACTACCTAAATTTGAATCAAGAAAGTTCTATTGACTAAAGATTCCTACATGTCCCTTACATTCAGTACCTTTTCCAGTCCTGCTGTTTCCACCTCAGAAATACTTCTAGAAGACCCTTTCTCACCCTGGAGGCAAATAAGACCCTTATCCATTCACTAGTCATCTCCAGATTGGACTACTGTTACCTCCTCCCATCTGGAATGCCTCACTTACACCTCTATCCACTCCAATCAGTACTCAATGTTGCTGTTCTGCTCATTGTCCTCTCCAAACATACTACATCTGCCTCCCCTCTCCTGCAAGTCCTTTATTGGCTCCCCTTCCCTTTCAGAACCCAATTCAAGCTTCTCACATTTACTTACAAAGACTTTACCCAATCTTTTCCCATTTACAGTACTCTGACCTTATCTCCCTTCACACTTCTGCCTACCTACTTTGCTCCACAAATGCATTCCACCTCTCTTACCAACTGAATATTTCCTCCCACTCCCGCCTCCAAGATTTTGCCCATGCTACTCCTTACCTCTGTAATTCTCTACCCCTCCCTATCGGACTCTCCACCTCTCTACTAAACTTCAAATGGGTTCTCAAAACTCACTTATTCATTAAAGCCACCCAGCTCTCATCCTAATCCACTGCTCCTTGCTCCTCCTTCACTGTCTACCACATCTGTGTCACCACTGTCTGTCTGCCCCTCCCCGTTAGATGTAATCTCTAATGAGCAGGGCCCTCTTCCTCATGTGCTTCCCTCCCCTTATTTATACTATCATATACTACCTACAATAGCACCTAACCCTTGGTTGCTGCCACCCTGCTGCTTATTTCAGTGTTATGATCATGGATCCAGCAATTTATATAAACTATGTACTTGTCTTGCAGTTATTTTGGACTGTTAATAACTGCTTTCTTGTTTTTGCTCATTTGCAAATGTGTGGTACAATAAAAATAAGGATGACAATAATAAAATAATAATATGTGAAGAGCTTATATAGGAGTTGCTATTGGGTCGGTAGTGATGGATGCAGAAGAATGGCAATGGCTCTACTCTGTGTAACAAAAGTGGGTCCACAAATAGTGTCCCATTACATGATTTGGTTTAAAGTGTTTAGCTGAGACTAAATCTAATAAAATGATCTTATTATTCCTTTGAAATCTATTTCATACAAACCAAAAATATATTTTATAGAATAATAATTCCAATGACATGCATAAAAATAATAATAGCAATAATAGTAATAATAAAGATAATAATTGAACATTTTATGTAAGACCTAAATTAGACAACATCTAGATAATGTAACGACATTAGCATACTACTTAAAACCAAATATATTTAAATATTTCCATAACCTCAAGTCCAAATTACTCTTTCTTCATGTATAATATAACAGACTAGACTATTTAGTTTTCAAATAAATTGTAAGTGAACCATTCATCGATTTACCCATATATTAAATCTGAACATTCAGTCATCAGCATGACCAAATTTGTTTAGGTTTCTTCTTGCAACTTTTACATTAAGGCAGTGTGTGGGCTTTTGAAAACGAAAATATTTTTTTTTGCACACTTTATATGGTCAAGAATTCTCCTTCATTTAATTGTGTTTTATCAATTGCTAGTTAGGTATTATATCAACACACAGAAATGTAAAAAAATATTTACAGATCCCCAAACAATCAGTAAAAAAGAAAATTAATTGAAGTTACTTTTTCAATTAAAATGGAAACACTGCCAAGTGCTAAATTGCCAGGCATATTTTTTGTAATAGTATGCAAGATAACAAATAATCTTATAACTGACCAATGGACCAATTGTTTCTACAAGGGGCATCTGTTGTCACATATAAGGCTTTTAAAGTAAAGACATTTGTTTAAATTATAGAAGTATTTTATAGTGGTGCAACCCTTTAAGTGCCATAGACAATGGGCCTGATTCAGACCCACTCGCGAGCGGCTGTCCGCTCGCAAGTGGGTCGATGGTCTGCACTGAGCATGCGCACGACGGAGGGAGCTCCGTCGTGCGCATGCACCAGACACGACGAGCGAAGGACTTTCCTTCGCTCGTTGTGTCCGATCAAAGGGGGCGTGCTGTCAATGTTGATTGACAGCACGCCCCCTTTGGTGGGCGTGCCGGGGGCGTGCCTCCCTGACGGGGGCGTTCCCACGGGAACGCCTCCCGTCAGAAGCCGGCCCACTGACATCACTAGTGATGTCAGTGGGAGTGATTTTGGCTCTGATAGAGCCAAAATCACTCCGGAGCTTGCGGTTGAAAACCTCAACCGCAGGCTCCGGCTCGCAATTTCGATGGTCGCGATGGTCACGACCATCGCGGCCATCACAAAGCACGCTCGTATAGCCTGTGGGTGGTGACCCACAGCTATACGAGCGTCCAGGAGGACGCTCCATGAAAATGGAGCCCGGCCCTCATGCAGAGCGTGCGCTCTGCTCAGAGCGTACGGCTCTGAATGAGGGCCAATATCTCTTATTGGAACATACATATTTTTGGAGTTTTATCTGAAAAAGTCGAGAGATGTTTTGAAATGCTTTAATTAGTCTCTCAGCCCAAAATGTTAAATAGTGCACACTTTATATAAATATATAAACATAGCCCATGAAAACTGTTCTATAGGCAGTAAATGTTTTTTAGATCAAGATAAAAAATGTGGATACAACATGTAAACAATGTATTTTTGGTTTTATATTTTGTAAAATAATTATTTAAAGTTTTAGGAAAAATTTTTACTCAAAGTTGGTGGTAAGGCAATGGGTATGCATTTTACACCAAGCAATGCTTATTTTAGATGAGATTATGTCAGAAGAAGCACAAATTATAATAATAATAATAATAATAATAATATGTTTTAGGAATAATATTAAAACCTTTAAGGAATGTATTGATTACCTAATTATACCCTGGCTGGATCCAAAACTACATTCAATTTATTTTTATTATGTCTAATTTTTTTCATCTAAAATTTACTTCTAATTTTCAAGGCTCAAATAAAAAGTTTTTAAATGTATTATTTGATGCAACAAATTAAACACCAGGTGGGATAATGCTTGTAAATGTACCATTCTGTTTTTCTTAAATTATCTATGAATAGAATCAACATTTTTAGGAAGTTAGATAAAGGAATTTTCAACTAAATGTAGTTCATAATGGTAAGGTAGCCACCTTGAGTAAACTGCGCAATTTCTTTTACAAGGGAGCCAGTATGTACTTGAAAGTAAATGGGTGCTGGTTAAAAAGTCACTGCTGTACCATGTTGTATTTTATATATGTACATATTTTAATTTGGTGACACTAAAATAGATATACCATCCTGAGTCCCCTTTTTTTAAATTTATGTTCTAGGTCAATGGTTTTCAACTCCGGTCCTCAAGTACTGTATATCCCACAAGTTATTTATTCAGGATTTCTGCCTTGGAAACAGTAATTACTCACCCATTAAAATAATTTAACTCACCATTGCATGATTAAAGAAATCCAGAACCCCTGTTCTAGACATTTGGATGGGAGGATGGGACTACATTATAAAATAACTGAGTCACCTGCATTATTGCACTCTATTAGCTTAAGAAGTTAAGCATGGTATATATTACATATTTGTTTTAAAAAACAAAACAGAAAAGAAGTAACAACCTGCACTGTGTCAACATGAAAATCTAAAATTATAACATGACTCTAAAAGTGCCTCATTACAATATATCAATCAATAAAATAAAGGGAAACCACATAAAAGCATTTGTCCTACTCATTATATATTCCATATGTCCGCATTTATGTCCCAGCTGGTGCAGTGACAAATAACTTCTATTTCTCTAAAGTGCAGGAATATGTAAAATTGCTTTTGCCAGTTTAGGATCAAGTCAATGTAAACAAATTATTGTTAAGCCAGTGTATTTTGCAGACTCTTTTCGGCTGGTAACAGCTTCTTGTGGGTTTCCAAGTCCTAGCTGTCCTTGTTGAATTCTCAATCCAAAATGTAATTGCGGCAGTATTTACTAAACAGGTTAATCATTATCAGTGGGAGATTTGAAACGGCCATCACTGGATCTCCAAATTACTGGCGAATTTCAGTAAACAATAGGAGAGATAGGATTCTGGCCTTCATTCAGAGGCTGCCGTATGGTCTATGACCGCACGGCCACCTCGATGTTTGCCAAGTGCGCATGCGCACGAGGGAGCCGGCTCCTTCGTGCGCATGCTTGAGACCTGCTATGACCGACAGCGCCGGTCATAGCGGGTCTCTTTCTAAAGGGGGCGAGCTGTCGATGTTGATTGACAGCTCGTCCCATTTGGAAGGCGGGCTGGGGGGTGGCAGCCCAAACGGAGGCGTTCCCATGGGAATGCCTACCATTTGGGGGAGGCCCCACTGACATCACTAGTGATGTCAGTGGAGAGCTTCCGGCTCTGGCAGAGCCAGAAGCTCTCCAGGGCTTACAACAAGTGAGACCCTACCCTAGGGTCTCGTCGTAAGCCCCGATGGTCGCGATGGTCTCTGACCATCGCGACCATCACCCTCGCTGACGTTAGAGCTGTGGGTGTAAGCCCACAGCCTAACGACCGAAACAGAGGCGGACGGTCAGGATGCAAGCGGCCGCCCAGTTTCTGAGCGACCGCTTGCATCCTTCGACCGCCTCTGAATGAGGCCCTCTATGCTTTAGGTTCCTTAGAGAGAGGAAACCAAAACAAATATAATAGGCACTCCAGTAATAGGTCTGGTAATATTGGTCCTAAAGCAACTCACCAGAAAAAGGGTGGCTAGCCCCTGGATGAGAGAGAAATAAGATAAAACTGGGAGTGCTAAAGTATCAAAAAATAATATATCTCATTGGTGGTGTTTGTACGAAGTATCAAAGCGGGTAGCTGCTCTATCTGGATCATAGGAGCAGGGCTGCCAAAAACATGCCGGGCCCGGGTGAAGGGGTGTGCCCTAATCACGGCGGTGTGGCCACACCTCCTTAAGAAAAAAAAAACATAGTTGCAGCGGCACTGAGAAGGACGCTGTGAGCCCCTCAGCCCAGCAAATCTAAGGGGGGGGGCAATCAGGATGATCGGTCCCCACCACAGGCAGAGGACACTGCTGCTGCTCCTGCTCTGCATCAACAAGCAGTCTTCTTTTGCAGCCCAACACACAGCAGCATGTGCTGGGCTGCTTAGCTGACAGGAAGGAGGGGGGGTTGGCATCGGTGTGGGTTCCCCGAACGGCCCCTGCACCAAGCACTGGGGCCCAGGCAATTGCTACCTCCTCCCCCTTCTCGGCACCCCTGCATAGGAGAGGCCTCTCCACTCACAGCTGCATGCCACCAGACACGGACCCGGACTGTGATTACCAGCCTGCAGTGTAACTTGCGATCACGGCTTCATTTAACAGTCTCCACCAGGAGTATAGGTATACCACAGCGGTCTTGCTCACACATATGATACTTTAGCTGTGTTGACATTCTCACCTATTTTTTCTTTTTCAATTGTATTTTATTCTTCTTTATAACAATGTTGTATTTTTTTCAGTTGACTGTATATACGGATTGATGCTGCTTACTAATCGGATCATATTACCCAGCTTTCATTTTGGATTATATGGATTGTATGATCCAATGAGCATAGTGACTGTGCATATGGACTAACACTATATTTCAATTTACCTGCTGGTGCTATTTTTCCAATGCACCAACTATACTGCTAAATATAAGTCGGACTGCATTCACTTGGCTGTCTATCACCTGTGGCCACACTGTTTTATATTTATGTGTTCATCCTTTGGGTATTGTCAGCTGCTAGTCCTGTTGTTTTACATTGTTTGTTATGTGTTTATTTTATATTTTTATTGTCATATGTCATTTGTTTGATACTTTGTACAAACACCACCCATGAGATATTAAATTATTATTATTTTTGGATACATTAGCGCTCCCAGTTTTCTATTCTTCCTTAGAGGCTGCTACCAGGATCATTGACTTGATCCTAAACTGGCAAAAGTAGTTTTACACATACCTGCACTTTGGAGAACTAGAGGTTTTTTTTATTTGTCACTGCACCAACTTGCGGGTTTATGGAATATATAATGAGTTGGAGGAATGATATGGCTAATTAGCCTTATAAGTGGTTTCCCTGTATATTATTGACTGATATATTGATATATTTAATACATTTTGTCTTGATTATGAGGCACTTTTAGAGTATTGTTATAATTTAATATTTTCAAGTTGACACAGTGAAGGTTGTTACTTCTTTTCTGTTCATTGTTATTCCTTATTAAGATGATTTTCTATCGCTATTTGTAAGTTCACAATGAAATGGAGCAAGGACTGTTTTTAGCCAGAGAACACTTCAATACTGAATCTTTGGTTTTATCTCTTATCTTTTAGCCTTCTCAACTGCATATGGGAAATGCCTTAGCCATCTCAACTGCATATGGGAAACGTCAGAGCCTTCTCAACCTCATATGGAAAATGTCTGAGCCTTCTCAACTGCGTATGGGAAATGCTGGAGCCTTCTCAACTGCATATGGGAAACACAGGAGCCTTCTCAACTGCATATGGGAAACAACGGATCCTTCTCAACTGCATATGGGAAATGCCAGAGCCTTCTCAACTGCATATGGGAAATGCCGGAGCCTTCTCAACTGCATATGGGAAATGCCGGAGCCTTCTCAACTGCATATGGGAAATGCCAGAGCCTTCTCAACTGCATATGGGAAATGCCGGAGCCTTCTCAACTGCATATGAGAGACACCAGAGCCTTCTCAACTGCATATGGGAAATCCCAGAACCTTCTCAACTGCATCTGGGAAATGCCGGAGCCTTCTCAACTGCATATGGGATCGCAGTTCCAGGCTGAGACATGTCCCAAATGCCTGCATTTGAGTTGCCACTCCTTCCCCCCACCCCAAGTTGCTGCCCACAAATGGTCCCTGCCTATCAATCACTTTGCAAATAAATCCTACCATTGTGTAATTGGAGTTCAGAAAATGGTTGCTGAAAGCCATATTGTGTGCAATGATTTTATAAATGTATCAGGTAATAGATAATGGTCAGACATTAGGAGGTGATCAAACATTGCTTAAGGTGTTCTTGACAGAAAGAACCAAATAAAGGGTTAAAGTTCTCTTTGGCCAGACATATTTATCCCTGGGTCAACATGAACTTACCTTCAGCTTATCTGAAAACAAACACCATAAATGTCTTTGAGATGTCCAACATTCATAATTGAGGCAACAGTGCCCCCTACTGTCTATTCTTTCTTTTACTTAATATTTATGTATATTTCCAAACATGACCTTTATACTTGTTAAACTGCTTATGAAGGAGTTTTTCTCCTATATAAACTATCAGTTGACAGCATACGATCAGCCTATGCTTGATGTATGAGACCCCAGCTATAAACTGTTAGAGAGGCTCCTGGGAAATAAAACTATTTATGTTCTGAGCAGATGATCTGGCACGCAAGTTAAGTGTTTATTATTATACTTGACTCTCTTTCTTTTACTTTGTAATAATTGTCTTTTTAACTGATAATTGTTGTGTGGCCTGATTAATGTCTTTTTTATCCAAGAATCTTATCTCGTTCCACAGAGAACATTAATGGTGTTAGAAGTGGGATACAAGGGGTTAATAGCCATAAATCTGCTTAGAATGTGTACACATTCTAAGCAGGTTGTGCAAACTAATTGTAAATTGCCTACATGGTTCAGTGTTGCCCTGAAGGAATGTTCCTCTGTCTCATTTTAATGAGGGAGGTGTGACCTGATCATTCACAGAGTGTATACTGTATGTCACAGTATATGTGCATGTTGTCTGTTTACTGTCTTTGTGTTACTGAAACAAACATGGAAAACTGCATTTTAAGATTTTTAAGAAATATGCAAATTTGCTAAAACAGAAATTGGAAATTCAGCTGGAGAAGAATGCAGCAGCAGTGATAAGAACACTTGTTTCACAGATAGAGAAACAAAACCTAAATCCACAGAGGGCCTGATTCAGAGCCGCTCGTAAGTGGCCGCTCGTTCGCTCCGAGTGATGTTCGCCCAACTGCGCATGCGTACGGATCGTAATACGCATGCGCGAACCAGTCAGTGCGGGCGAAAATCATTTGTTCGCTAAATAGCGAATGCCTGCTATTTTGAGTGACAGGATGAGGCGTTTGTGGGTGGTAACAGGGGAAGGTGCTTGAAAATGGGGAGTGGAGATCCGAACGCAGGCGTGCTTAAAGGTCAAAACGGGCATTTTAAGGGTGTGCATAATTAATACAGCAGCGTCATTGACCACGTCACTGGGTTATTTTATAGCCAGAACTGCTCGCAAGATTGTGGTAGCAAAAACCAACCACTTGATTAGCGAGCAGTTAATCTAATAAATAGCGGACATGACGTTGGATGCGAGCGGCCAGGGGGCGTATTTTTTCAAAAACAACCGCAAGTTTTGTTCGCTCATTCAGACATAGAGGTGTGAACAGACTGCAAAGAGCGAACGGTTCATTTGAATAGCCAGCCCTATTTTCTGGACGAACGACCGCAAATAGCATCCGGCTCTGAATCAGGCCCAGTGTCCTGTGAATTCACAAGGGAGGGGCAGTGAAGGGATTCATTATGCAGCTGCAGCTAGTGAGAGACAAATAGAGCACTTTGCAAGCACATCTGTAATTGAGAGAAGCATTGATATTACAGAAGATTTTGATAGTCACACATTGTTAGAACAAGAGTTTGGTTCTAAATTGAATGGAAACAAATGTGTGCAAGATGTAGTAGTAACTGAGGTTTCTGATAAAATTGGTTTGTGATTTGAATGATGGTACACCCAGGCCCGCTGAGAGCCGTGGCGGGCCCGGGTAATAGGGGGCATGGCCTAATCGCGGGAGGCGTAGCGCCTCCTTCCCGGAAAAAAAAGAAAAAAAAGATCTGCATGCTGGGGAGGGGGGCGCTCTGGGCCCTTCAGCCCTGCTCAAAGCCAGGGGGGGTGCAATCAGTGTGATTGCTCCCCCCCACAGGCATAGGAGACTACTGTGGCTGCTGCACAGCAGCCACGAGCAGTCTCCACTGCAGCTCAGCACATGCTGTGTGCTGGTCTGCTGTGACGGAGGGGGAGCGGCACCAGACCCGGGCCCACACCGGGCCCCTCAGGAAGCCCGGGCCCCGGTAATCTGTACCCGCTCCCCCCCCCTCTCGGCGCCCCTGGGTACACCTGAATTACCACGTACTGCCCAGTTTGCTGTGTGTGATGAACTGAACAAGACTCAGGAAGTGCCGAAGTACCCATTAGAACAGGTTGGGCTAACTGATGATGGGGTAGTGGTTATGATGGTACTTACAGGAAAGGATACACATGAAACAACAAGGTCCTTATGTTGTACCAGTTATATCACAGCCAACTGCTGGGCTTGTCAAGTTTAAACCATTGTTACCAATGATACCAGGACTGGATTATAGTGCTGTTTGCACCAATTCCGAACTGTTAAAGACTCTTTCTGTAGCAATGCAGCCTTCTTTTCAGACTGTCAGAAAAGTGAAGAAAAGGATCTACCCCTGCTATAAATAGGTGGGAGACCAGTTCAGGTGGCAGAGTCATATGCCGAATTAAAAAAAACACCAGCTGCAACTTGTGTGGTTCACAGATGGATCAGCCACACTGACAATGCAAGGACACTGCAGGACAGCAGCAGCATTCCAGCCAGTTACACAAGAACTGTTGTATGAGAGCAGTGAAGTTGGATCAAACCAATATGCAGAACTGCGAGCTGTGCTGATGGTGCAAGTCCACAGCAAAGCAATCTGGGGTGGTACTACCCTGTGCAACTGTAGGCTTGTGTCCGTGGGCCATGTCAATGCCCACACTGGACTAGATGGCAATGAAATTGTGGAAGTACAGATTCAAGGCAGAACTGTGGCGCTGACCCCTGAAGAGCAAAGAGAACTGTACAATCTGGGAGAATGGGCTCATGTGCAGTGTGGCCACAGAGAAGCAGAAGTCACGTATACCTGTGCCCAGAGAAAATATATTTCCATGACACAGTTGATGGCAAGAAACATTGTAGAGAAATACAAAACAGATCAGCTGGTGGGGGAGTCAAAGTGGGCACCTACTCTTTGATGATTGTCCCTTGCCCTCTGTACATGCTAATACACATGCTCATAGCCTGAATGGTGTAAAATTCATTGCAGATGCAGCACTGATTATGCAAAGACTTGCTATAAAGGAGCTGATGTTACATTCCAGCAACCATGGAAAGAGACAATGCAGAAAACTGTCACGTTTGACAAAGACAAACACTTTTGAGACATTGAGAAACTTTAAACAAACACAGCACTGAGTACACTGGATGGTTATTTGCATTTCTTACTATCCACAAGACTGCCTGTGTGAATGTGTGAATGTTTTGTTTAGTGAACTGAAAAGTTCTATGTTATATATAGATTAAATATTACAATAGGATGTATATATCTGTTTATTACAGTATAGCAGCTGATTAAAGAAAATGTTTATTCTGTTTGTTTAATAAGATTTAACAAGGGTTAAGGTGTAGATTTTGCTGTTAAGCAAATACACTGAGACATTTAAGTAGAAAATTATATCTATAGGACTGATGTATTATATTGTATTAGATATTGAGACTCACCCTGTTTCTTCTTTCTTTCAGGATGTATTAACAAGAAAGATGATGTGCAGCATGTTTATCCCAGGATTGTGATACTACTGTATATCAGAGACTGCATTACAGTACCCGATGACAACAGGGGAAAGACTATTAAATTGCATGGGTTCTCCCACAGTGCAAGGGTGGGGAGATCCTTTACATGAGATATTGACTTTACAACAACTGGAATGTGGTGTGATCTCATACAGGACAATTTCAGATAATCAAGGACTCAATATGTTCAAGTGTCAAATGATTGTGTTTGTATGTGTATGGTGAAAAGACAAAGGATGGTTAAGTAATGTAATGTTAATATAAGGGGGTTTTACACACAGAGATTTGTGATAATGTGTGTTACCTTTGTGGTAGAAAGATCATGAATAAATGAATACCTTCTATATCATAAAACCAAGGGTGGATTGTAATAGGAGTTCAGAAAATGGTTGCTGAAAGCCATATTGTGTGCAATAATTTTATAAATGTATCAGGCAATAGATAATGGTCAAACATTAGGAGGTGGTCAAACATTGCATAATATGTTCTTGACAGAAAGAACCAAAGAAAGGGACAAAGTTCTCTTTGGCCAGACATATTTATCCCTGGGTCAACATGGTCTTACCTTCAGCTTATCTGAAAACAAACACCATAAATGTCTTTGAGATGTCCAACATTCATAATTGAGGCAACAGTGCCCCCTACTGTCTATTCTTTCTTTTACGTAATATTTATGTATATTTCTAAACATGACCTTTATACTTGTTAAACTGCTTATGAAGGAGTTTATCTCCTATATCAACTGTAATTTGTCAATATACAATCAGCCTATGCTCGATGCATGAGATCCCAGCTTCAAACTGTTGGAGAGGTTCCTGGTATATGAAACCATTTATGTTCTGAGCAGAAGATCTGACAAGCAAGTTAAGTGTTTTTTATACTTTACTCTTTCTTTTACTTTGTAATAAATGTCTTTTTAACTGATATTTGTTGTGTGGCTTGATTAACGTCTTTGTATCCAAGAATCCTATCTCGTTCCACCGAGAACACATTGCAAGACCATTGCGTCCATCTCTGAATCAGGCCCTTTATCTCTATCCACTTTACCGCTCTCCAAGGGTTGATACATGTCCCCAAGGATGGAAGTGGGTGTAGGCCAAACATTTTAATACCTGCCAGAGAGCATGGGTCTAGGGATGGTTTCTGAAGAAGCACACTGACTGATAGGAGCTTTATATCTGAGGGAAAAGATTTGGAATGTTCCAAACTGAACATTGGAGAAAGAGTTGGAAAGGAATAGGTGGAATGGAATAGAATCCAGGGGAGCATGTAGTCAGGTGAGAAGAGGAAATGAGAACAGAGAGCCCCCCCCTGTTGATATGGGATTAAAGAAAGATATTTTATATGAAGTACAGTATAAGGGAGTGACTGCTTATGGGTGGAGGAGGAAGGGTTGGATGATTTCATGACGGATATGAACCTGTTTGTCTTTAAAATAGGTGACACATTTGGGGTGAGAAATTTGTAGTGGATATCTTTCCTTTTAGATAATGCAAGAAGATAAAGGTTTAAATGGAGGAGATTCGCAAAGCTTCTAAAAAAGACAGGAGGAGAAGTTAATCATAGCAACCAATCCACCTCTGGCTATCATTTATCTAGTACATTCTAAAACCTCCTCTTTAGAAACCTTGATACATCTCCCTTTAAAGGGACATTTAGGGCACATGGACAGCGAGAAGATGGGTAGCAAAATTACTTGGCATAAACTTGGCTGCAAATGGTGGCAGTTGGAATCACAAAGGCCAGTGTGGATTACTTTGACAAGAATGCAAAATCCGACATTACTCAACCACTTGTACATATCACCTTGTACTGCACCTATATATCAGTAACAATATATACTAGAGATGAGCGGTTCAGATTACCTGTAATCTGAATGCAACCAAATTTCCTGTATCCGAGTCAATCCTAGTGGTGGCTCGGGTCTTCCCGCAAGACTCGGATTCCACTTCATCCTCCCAGCATCAGATTCTTGTGGGTTTGGGATTCTATATAAGGCACCACGGCCGGGACTCGGTGCCATTTCACTTTCAGGCACGCTGTTGTTTGCTGCAAGGCACTCTGCTGTATGCTGCACTGTACTCTGCTGTATTGGATGTGCTATGTCCAGACTTCAGACTCACAAGCTGTGCTCTGTAAAGTCAATGTGTATAGAGGAACTTTGCTTTATGCTGCGCTATACTCTGCAGTGTTCTCCCCAGGAAATTTTTCCACCCGTGTGGCATCAATAAGTAGCCGGGTGGGGGCCTTCGCAATAATAATAGGTTTTAAACTCTGACCTTATAATGATTTAAACTTGAAGTAACATTTTATATATTAATTCTCCTCTTCTTATTAGAGGTCCAGTCATCTGATTATGAAAAAGCTGCAAAGTCTGTAAGATCCGGTCCTTTTTATACAGCTCCCAGATACTGTCCCCACTTGCAGGCTCCCAAAGTGCCGGGTGGTAGGCTGTTTCTTGCCAGATGGTGCACCCCCAAAAAACAGCCTGGGGAGAACACTGCTCAGCTGTAAATTGGCTATGTTGTCTCCAGACTCCAGAATCATAAGTGGCTATGCTCTGTATAGTCAGTGTGTATAAGTGTATGCTGCTATATGCTGTGCTGTACTCGGTTATATATGAGCTGTGCTGTATCCAGACTCCAGACTCACGTGTGACTTGTGCTCTGTATAATCTGTGTGTATAGCGGTTTGCTGCTGTATGCTGCGCTGTACTCTGCTGTAAATTGGCTGTTCTGTGACCATCTAAGTTGGCTGTTCACAAGCGGCACTACATTGTGTATTATCAATTTAAAAAAAAGTTAATTTTTTTTTAAAAAGTTAATTTTTTTTTATTATTTTAAGTTTGCACAACCTGTGTGCACTGTACCCCTGTGCATTATTATTCACGTACATAATAAAATAAAACCACATTGAATTGCCGCAGTGAGCTGTAAGGTGGTCAAAATTTTCTGGAAATGAGTGGAAATTAATGTTATTGAGGTTAATAATACTCTAGGAACAATAAAAAGCTCAAATCATGTGTTTTTAGCATTTTTTGTACATTTTTGGAAATAAAATACAAAATCAAAACCAGTCACGGCGGTTTGACAAAACCAAAACCGGCCGACGAATTAAAACTAAAATCAAAACCAGCAACAATGGCACATCTCTAATATATACTGTACCTTTATTTAAATTATGCGACCCTTGTCATAAATACGATTTGAGCTTACATTTACTGCTCAAGGTAGAACAGCTTCTATTTTATTGTCTGATAAATCAGTAACTACAGTATCGTCTTCAGATTCAGCTCCCGTCCTATGCCTCCCAATGAAGATTTACAACACCTCTGACTTCAGATTCTATGCAGTGTGCGGACCGGTTGCAGTGACTTATAATGTGTACTCTGTATTTTTTGACAGAGCAGATGTAAAACCCATGTTTTTACCTTCATATATCATATTCCTTATGCAATCACTACATTAAACTGTTTCCGTATTATAATCTATTTCTCTTCATAATCTTGTCTCAAATAAATTCTGAGATTCTGCAGCAGAACTTTTTCTATTTCCTACACAGCTGGAGCTATATTATTATTATTATTATTATTATTAGTAGTAGTAGTAGTAGTAGTAGTAGAAGGAATAGTATTAATAAGTATGTTTGTGGAGTGTGGGAGGAAACCAGAGCAACCGTAGGAACAAACGTAAACATGGAGAGAACACACAAACTCAACACAGATGGGTCTAAGAAATAGTTTAATAATCAAAATAGAATCTGCTTTATATGCTAACTATGAACAAAGTTGGGTTGCATGCAACGTTAGGAGCATGTTCACTTATGGATCTATGGGACCCTAAACCCATACTTGCCTACTTTGGTAGCAAGACAGGAGCCGCTAAGCGTGGGCGGGGTACAGTACCACCTATTGCTCAATGCTGCTATTTTCTGCATCTAGCTCGGGGAAGGAGGTGGTGGTGAACGGAATGTGATTCACCTCAGATTGTTACTTCAAGCCCCCGGACTGTCCACTTAACCGGGGAATTGGGTGAGATCTGGGAGGTTGGTGCACTCTTGTGGAGGGTTGGGGAACTTCACAAAATTTGTGAGTCTCATTCTCAGCAGAGCTAGACAAGCATGGATAAGCCATTTATTAGCTACAATTACTACACAAAATATTTATTAAGTTTTGTTACATAACATAATGTAGTGCCACTCCCTTACACAATTCATTGCCAAGTTACACTTAAATGATTGATTTCCTCTTTCTAATTAAATCTCTGCTTATAAAACAAAATAACCCTGACACATGTGCATTGCAGGGAAAGAGCCACCTCTCAGCGTACTCAGCTTGATGTTGCCACCCACATCAAGCCCGATGGTTGCGACCATCGGGTTTGCGACAAGACTCTTGTGGTAGGGTCTTGTGGCCGCAAGCCCCAGAGAGCTTTCGGCTCAAACAGAGCCGAAAGCTCTCCCACTGACATCACTTGTGATGTCAGTGGGGCTGCCCCCAAACGGTAGGCGTTCTCATGGGAACGCCTCCTTTTGGGCAGCCACCCTCCCGGCCCCCCCACCAAAGGGGGCGTGCTTTCACTCAACATCGACAGCATGCCCCCTTTGGTGCGAGACCCGGAGCGACGGATTGCCCGTTGCTGTCTGGGTCTCGCGCATGCGCACGACAGTGCCAGCTCCGTCGTGCGCATGCGCTCTGGGCCACCATCGACCTGGTTGGGAGCGCTCAGAGCTTGTGACCGGGTCTGAATCAGGCTCTCAGTGTACTTTCCTGAGCTTATTTGCTGTCATATCCAAGGATGGAGAACATAAACAAATCGGACTGACAGATAAACTTAAGTGAAGGTACAATTTACCTTTAAGAAAATCAAGAGTAAAGTAGGTAATTTAAAGTTGATATGCAGTCATATCATCGATGGTCACTGTGTCGACATCCGTAATGTTGACACCAGAATGTCGACATTTGAGATGTCGAAATGTAAAATGTCAACATGTACAAAAATGTGGGTGTGAAATGTCTACATGTACAAAATGTCGACGTAAAATGTCGACTTGTCCAAAATGACTGCATGAAATGTCGACATAGTGAAAATGTTGATGTGACTTTTATGGTTAGGTTTAGGGAATAGGGTTACTGTTATTGTGACACTTACCTTAAGAAGACAGTCGACATTATGACCATGTTGACATTTCATCACTGAAAGTGACGACATGGTAGTTGTTTATATGACGGACATGTCGATATGTTCACTGTCAACATTATGACCATATCCTCATTTTTCATGTCGACATGGTGACTGTTGACAGAATATATACCAAATCCAGCATATTGGTGCCATTATTTCTTCTTTAAATAAGCCTGTATAGTATTTTCCTGATTGTCTATAGGTAACACTAGGGCGATGGTTGTGCTACACTGGCAGCTTAACATATTCCAAATCCTTTGTTGCCAAGTCGAATTCTTACAGGTTTAATTGTTTCACAGTCTAACTAGTTTTAATATATGTAAAATCTAATAAAAAAAAATGTGTTTGGCTGCCAAAACAGGCAAGGAAGGGGGTATTTATAAATCATGTCATACCTTTATGATTCTGTGGAATATATAGTAAATTCTCTAGTGTGTTAGGGGTTACTTGTAAAAAAGCCACATAAACTGCACAGTTTTCCTCTGGACTCCTAAATGTACTAACGTCACAATCTGGATAAATTTTTTTGTCACTTTGTATTTTTATTATTACTATTATTATTATTATTATTATTATTATTATTACTATTACTATTATTATTACTATTATTATTATTTTTTTTTTACTTGCTATATAAGTGCGGAACCCACTAATAATATAACACAACATCATTCAGTAACTTGTTGTCAATGTGGTAATAGGTTTGAAAGTAAATGAAGCTCACGTATTCCCCAATTTACCACATACCTTAATAAAAGTTTCACTGCATTAAGCCGGAGTTAAGGCGAGTATGCAGGGAACTCTGACATTCCATATATATTACCCTGCCTCAGGAAATGATTGCTATATATTTTATTGCATCTACAGTACACTGAAGATCAGGATTAGAGTGTACAAACTGCCCTGACTTTAACCAGACCTCTTGTGTTTTACTTCTACTCTCGAAGGAGCTGTATTAGATGAAGGGGTATTATCAGTTGCATTGTATTTTCTTATGACCGTCATTTTTCACTTTATTTTTATGTGGTGCAGATAAGTATACAAGGTAACTGTTGGGATCTTAATATAATAGAGTTTCTTCATTCCTATGGGTGCACCGCTTGAATGCATGTAAAATGGGTAAGTTGGGGTTGATAAAAGGTCATATAAATATTCAGTAAAAAACTGGGTGCATGAACTTTCATATAGAGTTATGTTTCTTATCACAATCTTTTCACATCATGAGCCTCCTGTCGCTACACTGCCATTGGAGGACCCAGCCCCTTCCTGCTATATAACTTTCAGTCTGTGGATTCCTATTTGCCCTCACATTAGGACATTGCCCCTGTTACATGCAGTCATGTCCTTACTAAACCTATTCACACTAGTGATCAAGGTGTGTGTGGGTGGGAGTAAGTTAAACCTTTTAAAGAGGACCAATTAGATTCTAGCTATCATTGATCTAGTACATTCCATAAAATGCTAGCTCTAATCTAATTGATTGCTATAGGTAACACCACCGCTTGTCCTCATTAGAAGGTTTGTTACATCTCCCTAAAGTCGCAGACTCCACAAGACCAGCAATACAGCCTCGTGAAATAGTCTGTGCAGCTTTGAGCATTCTGATGATCTGATTGGCTACAGTTTATTCTTCCCTGCTAATACAGGCGTGAAGAAGAAGAGAGACCTAATGATTGCTATCAGAATGAGGTAGTTTAAACCTCTAGGGTGGGGGCTGGCATGAGGGCTGATCACATGACTTAGCCTGCCTATGGTGTAGCAGGGGTGTGTCTTTGTTAACCTTTATGTAAAGGCTTAGGCTTTGGGCCAAAACCTCTTTGTTCCAGTCTTCCCACTCTCACTCCCTTATAATATTTGTTGGTTGGTGATTACTCGTTGACTAATTTGTGGTGGGGAAGGATGGCAGCTCCCCAGGACGGGTGCAATCATTTAATTTTGGGTGCGCTCCCTTCATTGACTAGTTAGTTGGCTGTCCACCCTAACGGGGGCAGCGACATCACCCAAACAGGTGGGTTGTCAAGTTAGAAGGTAGAGTGGATACCCTTTGTTGTGTTATAGCACTGTTATAGTTGAGTTGTGCACCTTGGGCAGTATCCGCCTACAATGCATGTTGTTGGCTGTTATTTTTCATTGTGTATTGTACTGATTGTGACCATCCTTTCTTTGCCACCATACTTTCCCCTAAATATATATTTAATTAAAGTTGCCAAATGTATGTCTCTGAGGAGTAGATGTACCAAGCCTTGGACGGTTGGCGCACATGCACTGCGGCTTATACGCATGCGCAGAATGCAAACATCAGGTGGCTGTGTGCGAACCAATCATATTTCAAACACAGGGGTTATTGTGCTAAGTGGCACTTTAGTGAGGTACAAAAGCTGCTCCTGCATCGCCTGCATACTAATGTCACTAATAACAGACCAGCGGAGGAAGGTGAACGTTAGGTTATTATTTCAACAAACTTTATGACACACAGCCAAAGTTACAAAGCTCACGTCCAGATACTCCAGTGAGGAGAAGCACATACCGGCAGCTACAGGAGGCGATATCAGCGTTGGCGAAGACACCCGATGGTAAGTGCCCTCTCCTCTTAGTAACACCTGGGACACTTAGCGCTGGCATAAGTATTTAGACTAGCGCTAAATGACCCAGGTGCAGTGTGATGTTGTAGAGTGCACTTAGCGCTGCCAGGCTGCAGGCAGAGAAAATCCCTTTAGTACATACTGAGAAGTGGCATGTACAGGGGTTTTCTCTGGCTTTAGCTTTTTTCCCCTTTTCTCCTATTAATACATAGACCCCTCAGTCTGTAAACTGACAGTTAAGAGCTGATTGGTTGGTGCTGTATATCTGTCCACAGCTTAGTACATCTACCCTATAGTCTTTATTCTGGTTTTATTATTATTATTATTATTATTATTATTATTATTATTATTATTATTATGTTTATTATTATGTTTATTATTATGTTCATTATTGTAAAGTGATTTGCACACCTGCAACACCTCATCCGATAGAGGGTTTATGAAACCCAAACACTTAAGTTGGTTGTATTTGACATCCCATCTATGGCTTGTATTCAATTAGAAGCGAAAAGCCGAGATCCGCAAAAAAGTATCGCCGATTGCGACTTTTCGCCAGGCGGAAACTTATCTCTGTATTCAATTCCATCCGCTTTTTCGCGTATGCGAAAAGTCAGTGCACTGTAATAGGCGCAAAAGATTTGCCTCTGAATAGCAGGAGAAAAGCGCAAATTTTTTATTATGGGGTGCAAAGGTGGGGAAACCTCTCAGCACCCTAGGAACAGCCCCCCAAAGGATAACTGCGTAAAAAAAAAAACCTTAAAAAAAAAGCGAGGAACACCCCAAAAAAGTACTTTGAATTTGGGGCAAAGAAGCACAAAGTGTGGGGACTAGTTTGCAAACTAGCGAAATAAGGGTCTGGGGGTGCTCTAAGAAGGGGTCAAATGTTTTTGGGATTGCAGGTGCTTTTATGATGGAGGAATTTCATAATTATTAAAATTGCACTTTATAGACCTTAAAATATGCTTGCACCCATTTTCAGGTTCCCCAAATTTGACAGGACTACTTATTTTCTCCCAAAAATGCTGCTTTATGCTATTCTTCACCACTTGTGCAAATACACTAATTAGTATCAATTGTGTGAACTTAAGTGCCCCAAACAGTTGTAATACGGCTATTCGGGCACTACTACATTGATCCCCAATGTTTCAGCATCTTTTTGGGGGGTCCAGGATGATTTCCCCGATTCTGACACCACTTTTTGCCTGTTCTAACTTCGCGTGTCTCCGTCTTTGCATCTTTTGGAATTAAATAGGGAGAATCGCGGGTACGCACACGATAAGTTTCCGCGGCTAAAATACACGATGTAGGTGAAAAGTCCAGCATGCAAAACTTTATCGCGTACTCCAAACTAATTGAATACGGGCCCATATGTTTTATAGCTGGCTTGCTTATTATTGTTTAGAATCAAAATATCTTCTCACACTCTCAGGAATGATATTCCATGCCACAACTGCTTCATCGATTCATGGACTACAATGACAGCACAATGTCAATCACGCTGTGCTATGAGACATTACCACAGTGTTGGCAGTCATTGGCAAGGTGCGAAAATCATCTTCACCCCCGTGCCAACCATGACCTTTCATGTTTCTGTGCACAGATAGAAGACGCCGATTGCGCAACTATGCTGGAAATGTCATTTCATGCAGACGTTACTTTAGGCAACACAAATTGGCAGCTTGTCCCTCATTGTTTAATGTGAAGTCTTCCAAAACATAGATATGATATTTCTGTAAGACCAACCACAGGTATTTGGCTCGGTGCACCCAGGCTGAGCACCCATGGGAATAAGTCAATTGCCTGCTGCTTCCATGAAAGCTGTGTGAAAGTTTTTCTTCACATCTTTAATTATATTTCCAAAAATGCCTAATAGTTATTTGTGGTGCTCCCAGCAATAAAGCAGGTTCTCACAATGCAATGCCATGGATGCGTTATTAGGAAAGATTGTTTCAATAAAGTGTAGGTGAACTAGGTTTATGGCTTCATTCACATGGCTCAGAGATGCGCTGAGACACACTACAACCAATCAAGCATTTAGTTTGATTAGTAGCTTTGCAGTGCTTGTATCTGATTGCTAGATATGGGTTAAACCATTGCTGTAAATATCCAGGTGTCTTAAAGTTTTTTCCAGTCTGTATATTCTCCCAGTTTCCTGAATTTTGCAGATAAACATCTATAAACTTCAGTTTGTACACTAAGGGCCTGATTTAGGTTGGTTTGCAAGGCTGCGTTCGCATGCATCCCGCTCGCTGCAAAAATATGCTAATGAATGCAATCGCACGGCAACCGCAGCACTATACCAAAATGTGACTGTATAAAGCCTGCCCACTTCCCATGACATGCATCCGGAAAAACATGTTTTTTTTTATTCAAGAGGCCTGAGGGAGTTGGAGTATGTAGTTGAAGGCAGGGAAAGGAAGATTTGATTAGTAGTAAATTTAATTTCATTTTTTGATTCCGAACCAGATTTATGAGGGAGGAGGGGAGGAGAGAAGGGGAGGCATTTACAAAAATATTTAAATCATTCACATCAGTCCTTGCCCCAGAAGAATCATTGAGTGCTATGTCTGCTGCTGGGAGTGGATTTTCATCCCAGAAACGGAGCAGGAAGACTACTAGTAGTACTTTAAAAAACAGTTGACTGTTGAACAATACTTTGCATGGACGAGCAAGTATGACAGCAGTCACCCAGTTGCACAGTAGATCACTGATGCCATAACATCTTTGCTGGTATTAGATGTGCATCCAATATCCGCCAATAATGCAGTGGGTTTTAGACAGTTAATTGAGGTCAAAGTCCCCGCTACCAAATCCCATCAAGATTCCACTTCACTAGAAAAGCAATTCCCAGCCTGTACAGGGATATTAAAAAAACTTAATTAGTGGCCTCCAAAATGCCGTTGTACCCACTGTCCACTTAACCAAAGATATGTGGACAAGCTGAACAGAGCAAACGCAAGATTTAAGGTTTAAGTCATACGTTGTGTCTTTCCTCCCAACGGACACAGATCTGAAGAGATGCAAAGAGCTGTAGGTAAGCAAATTGTCAGCTCAAGTGACATGTGATGCAGCGATGGCTGCACCTTCAGTTTCTCCAGCAAGTGCATCTGTTACCTGATTTACACAAACAACATCCTCGGGATCAACATCCTCATCATCAACTTACTCATCATCCTTGTTAGCGCCAACTACAGAAATATCCTCCTCATCCTCCTGGTGCAATACCACAGAAGCATCCTCGATTTCTATGTCAGCATGTTGACTTGACATTTGCAGAGGGCACACAAATGGTGGAAGGAGCATCGTCTTCAAGTACAGTAATAGAAAGGTCAGGCTCACACATGGCAACCGTGGACACACTTGGACTCTCCTCGGGGATCTGTGACTTTTCTGAGCACACAGTTGGTTCATGTGCCTTAGCGATTTAAATTTTTTTGACACTTCTACAGGGTGAAGGGCTTACATCATCATAAGATGCAGAATCACCAGTCATAAATAAAGGCCAAGGCCTTATCCTTTCCTTGCCACTTCATGTAGTAAATGGCATATTGCCAATTTTTTGTTTCTCTGCAGCTAACTTAGCTTTTCATTTTTTTTTCTTTAACACTGTAAAACATTGCTTTTTGATTTTAAATGCCCTGACTTAAGACCTTGGGCATCGACCTTCGTAGATGACCTTGACAGCCTTGTATCATCATCATGACTGCTGGCAGCAGCTGCAAGACTGGCATGTGGTTTCTGCTCTCCTCTCATTTGACCATCCTCCATATCAACAAACTTACACTGCGGTCTGACCGGCAGTGTCACCTAACAATATTTTTTTTACACTGGGGAAGAGCACCCCTGGATGAGGCAGCAGCCCCTTGATGAACAACACAGACAGTACCCCTTTTTTATGGACAACAAAGCCACCCCTTCCAAGCGCAGACAGACCACCTGCAGAGTCACAAATACGTGGACAATAAAGTGCGGTCTGGCCGGCATTGTCACCAAACAATAATAGCGCATCTAAGTTGCTAACGCACACACACACAAAAATATATTTTTTTTAATTATTTTTTGTGGATTGATAATATTAATTTAATTTCACTTTTATTTTTTAAACACTGGGGAAGAGCACCCCTGAACGAGGCAGCATCCCCTTGATGAACAACACAGATTGAACCCCTTCATTATGGACAACAAAGCAACCCTGCTGAGTGCACAGACCACCTGCAGAGTCACAAATACGTGGACGATAAACTGCGGTCTGGCCAGCAGTGTCACCAAACAATAATAGCGCAGCTAAGTTGCTGACGCACAGACACAAAAAAAAGAAAAAATCTTTATTTTTTATTTTTTGTGGATTGATAATATTAATTCAATTTCACTTTGATTTTTTTCACACTGGGGAAGAGCACCCCTTGATAAACAACACAGACAGCACCCCTTTTATTGACAATAAAGTACTCCTGCCGAGTGCGGATAGACCACCTGCAGAGTCACAAATACGTGACGATAAACTGCGGCAGTGTCACCGAATAATTTATAGCGCAGCTAAGTTGCTAACACACATACACACAAAAAAAGAAAGAAATATAACACTTTTATTTTTTTTTACCTTTGGGAAGAGCACCTCTAATTGACAGAGCACCATCCCTGGACAACACAGCACCCCTTTATGTACTGCAGCCCTAGCCTGTTGGACAAGCCAACAACACAGCAGCAGCCACAGTTAATTGACAGGACAAGTGACACAGCAGCTGCAGCACCCACTGAAGGAAGCCCCCCTTTATATACTGCAGCCTAATCCCCTTTATGGACAACACAGCAGCAGCCTTCAGGCCAAGACCCCGACTGGACACACACACTGAGTGACTGACAGTGACTACGCGTCTGCTAGCTTCTCTCTCCACAGCCGCAGTGAAAATAGCGCCGATCGTGGGGACCTTTATATAATCCAAAACCCGCGAGAATCCGACAGCGGAAGGATGACGTTTTGCCTCGTTTTGAGATCCGAGTCACGTAGGAAAACCCGAGCCGGTCCTGGATCCAACTTAGAATTGCAATGTTCAAGTGGGTCCGGTTCGCGGAGAACGGGACCCGCTCATCTCTAGTTTATGGTTGCTGCCAGAAATGCCTCAAATTTGCATACTTTTGTCCAGAATGGACTCCACATGGTATACTTGCCACTATAATAGGCAGAGGCGGGATGGGCGGGGGGGCAGGGTGACAGATGCTCCCCGGACCGGTCCCATTTTCAACCGGCCGCTGATCCCTGCAGAGCTGCAGAATGGGCTACGCTTTTGCCAGAGGCAATGCTTAGTCAGTAGGAATAGTGCAGACACATGGCCCCTCCCCCTTTACGTGCCTCTCTCTTGCCTGATTTCTGAGGGCGGTCATGCTCATTCATCATCAGCCTGTTACTGAATGGCTAATTCAGAGATGTGCACTAACCCGATGGTTAGCGCACATCTCCGATTGTGCCGGTCTGTGCCGGCGCAAGACCCGTACTGCGCATGTGCAGTATGGCTCCTGCATGTTTGCACGATGAGCGGCAATAGCGTCGGACCCAGAAATCACTCCCAATATGCGCTACTTGATACGTATACTAAAGTCTCCACCTTATTCCCTTCCAAATTTTGTTCTGAAATTTTGATTGAACCATTGGAATTTTTACTTTGTTTTCCAACTTTAACACCATTTATTCATTATTTATCCTGGACACCAGCTTCAATTGCTCTGTGCATGCAAAGTGCTCAATACTATTCACTGTTCATGTGCGAATATAATTCTTTATTATCTGAGCCATCAATTAATCTTGTCCATTTGCTCTGCATTTCCCCGGAGCGTTCCTGCCTTGTTCCCACAGTTACACTATCTTGTGTGAAGATTGGCTGACGTTCTCGCCAGAATTAGTCTACACATAAAGCAGTGTTTATATTTAGCAATTCAGACTACCGGGCTGAAGACATATAAAGTTCTATAATGCACTTTGTTGTATGGAGACCAGGATTTCAACACTGTCTATGTTTTACCATCACATGTACCGGTGAGTCATATAATTGCAGCACTTACTTCAGATAGTGTCAAATTTTAAGTCTACGTCTTCACACTATAAAGGCAGAAAAATATCACAACTCGCCCTTTGATGTGTAGTTGTCATGATTTATATGTCTGTCTGATTGTACATCATGTGAGGAAAAATGATATATCTGCTTTATTGAAGTGGAAACGCACATCTACAGAGAAAAGTGAAGATGCGTGGTGGAACGATATATGAAGTACAGATTGATCTATTATTTAAAAGGGTCAGATTGTACAATCACCAATGGTGGCATGCAGAACCATGGAAATAAGCTTAAACTTCACCTTAGGAAGTATGGGTAGAGGTGTGCAAATTGCTCTTTACTCGACCCTCTTGGGCAGCCAAGCATCCAGAATAACTGGTTTATTACAGCCAGTGAGGAAGAACCATAAATCCACCTAATTCACAGCTTGTTTCTATCTTGTTAGATCTCATCAGTGGAAGATGTAAAACAATGACAACTACTGTTTAGAGCGTGTAGAGTGCCAGAAGCCTAAATCAAATATGTCCCGTCCCAGAAACAAGCTAGAGAAGCTATACAGGTGGGATTCAAGGTCCGACAGTATTGCTATCGCATGGTAGCAGCTGCGATAGCACTATTATGTTAATCATAATGTAGCAGGAGGCCTTACGCCTCCTGCATGCATTACTAATCAGAGCTGAGTCCATGCACGCAGCATTGAAACATCTGCGCGATCTTCTGGCTGAGTGACCCATGGGGTCGCTCAAGCTGGCGAGTGCAGTTGCTCAGCCTACGGAGATCCTGGCCTCTCCCCCCCCCTCCTTCCAACGTCGGTGATACGCCCATACGCCCTCCACGCCCAGAAAATGCAGCAGACTGTTAATCACTGACACTCTGCTGCCGCTCTGCGAGTGATCACTCAGGACCCGTATTGCACATGTCTTGCACCAGCGCAGAATGGCACAATCAGAGATGTGCGCTAACCATCGGGTTAGCACACTTCCCTGATTAGCCCGATAGCTAATCAGGAGACCAGGTGGTTACATGTTTCATATAAAAGTGACAGTGGAACACAACTGCATAGAAAGGGTTTCACAGGCCACCATCTATTGGAAAGATCATGGTCCAAATGTAACAGACTGGTCCCGGCACGATTCTGGTGAGATCGCTGCTAAATTTAAAGCAGTGATTAATTTGATGGCAAAACCAGGTTATTTCTCCCTCTGCCCTCTTCACCATCTGTGCCTCTGCCCGCTTCCTCAACTGTGCCTGTGTCCCCCTCCTTTTGGCTGTTGGCTGCCGATCAGAATTGGCACGGACGAACGTAACCACGTTTACCCCCGATTAATTGAACCTTAGTTTGGCACATAAACACAACTTTCTGTTAATAAATCATTAGGGTTTTTTTCTCAATTCAAAGGGATGTACCACCGATATACATGAAAATCATTACAAAAAGTGCTTTTTACTTTGAATACAGCATTTTTTACTCATTAGATTTTTTTTTTAAATATTTTTCTTTTCATATTTTTCATCTATTTTTTTTTTTACTTTTTTTCCCCAGTTTATGTGTGTGAGGGGATACCGGAGGAGCATATGGAACAAGTCAGCACTGCTGGAACGGAGCATTAGTAGAATGCACTTCTCCTGGTGCTGGGTCTCCAGGGTATATCTCTGCGTCTACTAGGTCGGAGGTGGGGGGTGTTGAGGAGGTTGGGAGGCCCAGCCTCTTTCATTTGTACTGAGCCCCACAATTTCTGATCGCAGTTCATCATGTTGATACACCTCTCCGATTGCACAGGGGGACTGATTCAGCTTGGATTGTAATTGCATCTGCGAATCCTAACAGAAAGCAGCTGCTAATATACGCAGATGCAGCCACAACCATACCCGCGCATAGAGAAGCCCACTGCTATCTTCTCTTTAGTGAGTGCACACGCAGACCAGCGTACACATCGGGAACATCAGCCACCATCTACCTATCTAACTCTGCAAGTCTCTGCAAGGGCTCGTGTGCTGTGGAGGTGATCCCAATGGCTGAATTATGGACGGCCATTAAACGGCGTCCAAATGGTAAGACACAACTGCGTTTTTAAGAACACCCCCCGTTACCTCCCCCAAATGCTTGCTAGCTGCCAATCACTTCTGTGTGTTCTCTGGCTTGCGAGTACCATCTCAATGCCATCCCAGTGCGATCAGACACACACTATTCTGCATATGTACTTACACAGAGGATAACAAACGCTCGTCTGCGTTGATGTTTGCAATTGCCATCCAAGCTGAATCAGGCCCGGGGCCCATAATTGCAAGCAAAGTGCACATGGAGATGCAGGCAAGCTTAGCACGTGCGCAATGCTCCAAGTCTCCATTTCATTCAGTAGAGACCTACGCTTCACATGAAAAATGTTTTTAGATCCGCAAATCTGGAGCTGCGATGTCGTAAGGCGTACCACCAAACGCTACAGCATGATTGTGGAACGTTCCAGAAAACAGGGGCATGTCGGCCTTGTTTTCTGGGCATGCCGAAGCCAGTGGCTGCTTCCTTGGCTTCAGGTTCACTGGCCCCGGCAGCAAGATTTTCCCGAACATTCCAAATAACCCAGAGGTCACTCAGATGTTCGATGGTCATGCAGTTGATCGGATCGCTGTGTCTACGGATTCCGCATCGGATCAGAGAAGCAGTGGGGGTCTTTTTACGTAAGGCGCCTTCTGTGGCTTTTGAATATTGTAGCACAGCTGCTGCGTGTAAATACGCATCCTCTGTGCTACTGCATCCATCTCTACATCGGGCACAGTACTAGTATTACCGTGCTGCGACTGTCTCCCACACATGGTAGCCAGGTAGCCAAATCCAATTCCACCACTTTAATTAAAGGTGATTGTTTTACACTGAAAATGCCTCATTTTAAAGGGAGAGATTCATTATGGCAACTAAGAAATTGTTTTTTTTTGTCCGTCTATTTTATTTTTGTATGTGAATTGTACTAGGGCAGCAAAAAGACTTGTTATCCAATCTGATGAAATTGATAGGTGCTGAAATGATCTTGCAGTCTACCCAGGTGGGTCTGTATTTTCCTGAACTAAGTACAAGGATCTAGGTATGTGACACCTGTCTGCTGTCTTTGTGTGTGTGGGTGTTTGTAGACTATCACAACTCATGTCTTCCTGAAGCAGCGACTATTTAAAGGTTTAGTTCCTGATGCCTGGAGGAATTGCAGATGTGATGACCTCAGAGCAGGGATGTGTGACAACAATACTGATGAAAGGATAATTGAACATATTGTATTCAGCGGCAGATATGACTGACTGCTTCAGCATCTGCATAAGAGGCACTAACTGAAGGAGGAATTGAGTTTTGTCAATAAAAAAAGAAAAAAACCCTATGAACGGCTGTTTTGATAAGAGAATAATTCATCATTATCTGGCAGACTTGGAAGATGAACTTTAAACATCAGAGAGAATTGTAGGCTTTTAGCACCCTAATAATTGTGCATAACTCAAACACTTAATAAAAAAAAAGAATTAGACACATTAGTAACAGTAAAACTTTTTCTGGACTTGCTGTAACAGGTCCATGGTTCAAGTACATGACTGATGCCTTTTCTTTGTTTTAGTTGTACCTTATTATATTTGTAGCTTATGCTAGAACTCAGGTCAGGGAGGCACCATTAGGTGATTGACTGACCCAGTGGACCAGTAGCTAATGTTACCTTCTAAAGAGGACAAGCAATCAGCTTCATGATATTATTTACCAAATACATTCTATAAATTGAACGCTATGGTCAACATCTCCCACTATGTAACAGGGCAAATACGGTGGAAAGAGAGGCGCTTTTCCACTTTCTCCCCCATATTTGCCTCCTCTTGCCTGCTTTGTGCAGCCATCTACTAGGAGGCATGTACGAAAGATGAGTAAGGGAGCGGAAAGGGCCCATAGACGCTAGGGATGGCCATCGGTGTGTTAACCATTGATGATGTCATCAGTGATTAACATTGATGGCATGAAATAATTTATGGGCAACCATCGATGGTTTGTACCCGTTGATGGGCATCTCTGCAGATGGCAATGGCAGGCAACGGGCCGATGCTCGGAGTGCATTAGGGTTGTAGTTGCAGCCAAGGGCAGTGGGCCAATCTCAGTTGGGGGAGAACATCAAATCTCTGCCATCAATGGCAAAACCATTGACCATCGTTGGCAAATCATTGACACTTGTTGACACTTGTTAACCTTTAATGGTCATCCCTAATAGACACGGTATACTGTGAAAATAAAGGGACTGTAAGTGAAATAAGTGATTACTCTTTGGTGTTCCTGTTAAATCGGAGGAGGCAATGCTAACTCTGGCAGAAAACTGCAGAAAAGGGTTATGACTGCTTCATAACTAAAAGGGTTTTTACATATTATTTGCTTTTGTAGTTTATTTCAGGGCCTTATCTAGGCTGAGACAGCAGGAGCCATGTCCCAGGGCCCCCGCCCAAAAAGGCCCCCAATAGACAGCACTTTTAAATCCTCAAACATTTTTTATTCAAGTAGGCGAAATTGGATTACATGTATTATTTATGCTGGAAAGCAATCGCTTTTGCCAATTTTTTTAATTTTGGACTTTTTTTAGAATGTACTACCATTTCCTGGGTTTGGCAAGTCCTGGCTTCATGGGATTGGAGTCACACTTGCAATATTACCAATTAATTTATTGTTTTGTCTATAGTTTAAAAGCGTCTAGTTATCATTACTACGCCCTTTCAACAATACACTAACATTATATTTTATGCGCCTATCCCATCATTGATATCTATTCAAGTGTGCACTAAAACCCGTTATTAGCTGATAGTGGGCCTGATTCAGAGCCGGACGCTATTTGCGGATGGTCGTTCAGGAAAAGGGGGTGGCTATTCAAATGAACCGTTCGCTCTTTGCAGTCTGTTGACGCCTCCACGTCTGAACGAGCGAACAAAACTTGCGGTCGTTTTTTTGATAACTACGCCCCCTGGCCGCTCGCATCCTACGTCATGTCCGCTATTTATTAGATTAATCGAGTACATCGACCAGCGTATGAACTGCTCGCTATTCTTGTGGTTAGTTTTTCCTGCCACAATCTTGCGAGCAGTTCTGACTATAAAATAACCCAGTGACGTGGTCAATGACGCTGCTGTTTTAATTATGCACACCCATAAAACGCCCGTTTTGACCTTTAAGCACACCTGCGTTCGGATCTCCACTCCCCGTTTTCAAGCACCTTCCTCTGTTACCACCCACATACGCCTCCTCCTGTAACTCAAATTAGCAGGCATTCGCTATTTAGCGAACAAACGATTTTCGGCCGCACTGACTGGTTCGTGCATGCGTATTAAAATCCGTACGCATGCGTAGTTGTGCAAACATCGCTCGGAACGAACAAGTGGCTGCTTACGAGCGGCTCTGAATCAGGCCCAGTGTTAATACTTGTGCATTGCATTCATAACATATCTTATGTAATAGTTGCAATGCAGAATATTTCGCTCGACAGGAGCTGGTTAAATAATATGCATTTACTGCATTTTCAAAGTAATAAAATATTTGCACATAGATGAACCATGGCCCTCATTCAGAGCCACTCGCAAACAGCAGTACGCTCGTTGCGTTCCGATGTTGACTAACCACGCATGCGTCGGTGTTACACTGCGCATGTGCGTACGGCAGATTGCGAGCTTTTTTTCTGTCGTTCCTAAAATAGCGTACAGGAAGTGACATGTCAAATGTGATTGACAGAACAGGGCGTTTTTGGGTGTTGACGGGGGTGGAGATGGAAAAACGCAGGCGTGGCGAGGCGTTTTTGGGGCGTACATACATTAGCAGATGCGAACGTCAAATGTGTTCGGACCGTCACATACGTCACTGGAACATCCTCTTTCCCTTCAAAATGCTCGCACAGTTTAGGGTCTGGATTACTCGACCACATTGGCGATGGCCTTCTCCTCCGTCCCGGGACTCCACGATGTTGCAGCGATTAATCGCGGGTGGTCACAAAAGCAATTAGTGTTGTATTGAAAACCGGCTTGGTATGTGTTTGGAAAGCAGTTTATTGGGATAGCACAAAACCGTACGCAGGTGGAAATCATACCTGCTAATGTCAGGATTACACAATCAATTGGCGTACATTTTTGGGGGGTTTTTTTGGCCTCAATTTGTTGTTTATGGCCTATTGTGACAATAATGTCATCATGTTTTAATTAGCTCCCCTTTTTTTTTTTAATGTGCAATTTGCATCGTTATGTGATTTTTTAAACGTTCCTTCAAGAGGCCTTTTTTTTATACAAATGAAATGGTTTTTGGTGTCCTTTTTTGCCTTTAGGGCCAGGATTAAATGTAACCCATTTGTACAATAATGTCACAATACAATGTCAGATTTTTTTCATAAATTTATTGTTTAAACACAAACCAATTGGCATAATATTTTTTTTTTTTTTTTCTGCCAAAGATACTTTTTATCAAAAATAAATAATCAATAACTGATAACATAAACGTACAAAAATAACTTAAAAACATTTCACAAGAAAGGAGAGGGAAGTTTTGACCAGAAAGGAATATGAGCCAAGCACAGAAGGAGTGTGGGAAAAGTCGCCATTGCTGTCACCGTTTTTTCGCCCGTTTGGATGGGGGAGGGTGGGCGCCAGACCGGGTCCGGGATGCCATCGGGCTGGCCTGTCCAGAGGCAGATGTTGTGGCCTCTGGACTAGGCACAGGGCTAGGCACATTTGGAGGATTGGCTGATGTTGTGCCAGAGGTGGAGGATCCTGATGTTCCGGCAGGAAGGGAGGTCGGCTCCACCATGTGCTGGCGAACGAGCTGCTCCAGGGCATCGGCGATGCGGATGTTGGCCCTGGTATTTTCCGCCAGGGCCTGACCAATGGTCACGTTGGCCTCAGCATTTTGCTCCAGGGCCTCAGCCACCCGTATCAGACTGGCGTCCATCCTCTGCAGAATCTCCGTATGGAAATCCGATTTGAAATTGAGTTCTGTGAGGAGGCCCACTGCCTGCGAGGGGGCACGCCCTGGACTGGCTTCTGCAGGGTCCTCAGCCGGATGTACTGGTTCCTCCCCTGCAGAGCCAGCAGAAATTCTGCGGCCAAGGCTTCCCTCTGGAGCAGACTCATCCGCCTGTGTCTCTGTTGGAAAAATGATAAAAGACTCACATTAGAATCTACATATTGGCACAATAGCATTTCAGAGTTGGTGACATCACAATACTTACCTGGGCCAACATGAGGAGCCGCAAAGTCTGGCATGTCCGTATCCATGTTGGACACGCCAAACACCTCCACAGGCTGCACACACCCCTGTGCCAGCTCTTCTAAATCCGTCAACTCCAATGGCACAGGGGTGGGACCCCCACCTGTCCCCCTTGCATGCCTAGCCCTGTCCGCGAGTTTTTGCTTTAGGCGATATTTGAAGTCGGCCCATCTGTGGGGAAAAATGGAAGCCATTATCCTTTGGTTTAAAATGGGGTTTGTTTTTAGGGGGGGCAAGGGTTTACTTACCGCCGTTTGACATCCTGGGCTAGACGGACATAATCACCCACTCTATTGACAGCAACGGCTACCTCTTCCCACATTCTCCACTTCTGGCTTAGACTCATATTCCTGTCGTTCCTAAAATAGCTGGCCTGTGGCAGGATGTCCACACACTTCTGGATCAAAACCTCCATCTCCTTTCTTGTGAAATGTGGCTGCCTTTTTTTTTTGCCCGCTTTGGCCGGAATACTGGGCCCAGCAGCCTCTTCCATGTCATCCTCCTCACCTATTTGTGTAAATTTACAGAATTCACAAAATCACAACTTGCCTAATCTTATGTTTCAAATTAATCGTTGATAGAAAATGCATGAAAGACTTACCGCCTGACTCTTGTGCATTTTTTCCCTGGTCTGTCGCCATGTCTGAGGTCCAAACAAGAAATACACCAGAATTTGAATGTGTTTTCGTGACGTATTTATATATGCGTCCTTATTTTGCGGCCGCATCATTGATTGTGCGGCCCTATGATCCCTCCTTAATTTGTGCGGGAAACGAAACACTATTTATGGCTTGGTGTAATTTTTGGATACCTAATTTATTCTATTTTAGATTTTGTTTATTTTCGACCCCAAAGACCTTTTGATTTTGCATCTTAGATATTTGCTCTTGGTAAGTCCATTTTTATCTTGTATTAGCGAACTAATTAGCGCATTTTTAGTAGTTACTCTTGTGACTTGTATTAGCGAACTAATTAGCGCATTTTTAGTAGTTACTCTTGTGACTTGTATTAGCGAACTAATTAGCGCATTTTTAGTAGTTACTCTTGTGACTTGTATTAGCGAACTAATTAGCGCATTTTTAGTAGTTACTCTTGTGACTTGTATTAGCGAACTAATTAGCGCATTTTTAGTAGTTACTCTTGTGACTTGTATTAGCGAACTAATTAGCGCATTTTAAACAGCTTAATAATCATTCTAACTTTTTGATGGTTTAGCTTTCGCTTTTTGAGCCAACATTTCGACCCGTTTTGATGTACTGTGTTAAATGTCGCTTTGCGGTTTTGCTAAATGGGTGTTTGGCATATTTGAACTTTGGTCTAGCACAAAATGTATCCACAAAAATGCACATAGTGAAATGTGTCAAGTAATTTTGTTGTTTATTTTCAGTTTGGACGTATCATGACAATACCACGGCATGTAAGCAGCAATGGATGGTATCATCAAGCTAAGTTGTTTTAATATAGTTTTGGGGTGGGTCAAAAGCCTTACTTTGAAATTTTTGAATTTCAGGTTGATCTGGGGAGAATTGTTCTGGCCATGCTCCCGGAAGCTGACCAACCTCAATCTCATCCCAGGCGTAGGCATCGTAGGCATGCAAGGCCCCAGATATTTCGAACACGTGTCACCCTTTTTGGAATGCCCGATGATGAGGTTTTAAGACGCTACCGTCTACCTCCCAAAATCATCATAGACACTCTCTCATTAATAGAAAGTGATCTTGAGCGGCAAATTGGCAGTCCAACAGCAATACCACCACTGACACAATTTATGGCGGTGTTACATTTCTGTGCCTCAGGATCGTTTCAAACAACGGTGGGAATAGTGGCGGGCATCTCCCAATCCTCCTTTTCCCGGATCCTGAGGGCAGTGATGGAGGCACTTTTCAAGCACCTCCATCATTTTATTCAAATGCCTTTGGATATGGGTGCCCTTAGTGTGGCCAAGGCCAATTTTTACCAAATAGCTGGCTTCCCACACATCATAGGGGTTGTGGATGGTACTCACATACCACTTCAGCCTCCAGCACGGCTGGAGGCAATATTTAGAAACAGGAAACACTATCACTCCCTGAATGTAATGGTGGTATGTGATGCCTCCCTCCAGATCCTGTCCCTGAATGCTAAGTTACCAGGAAGTGCACATGACTCCTTCGTCATCCGGCAATCAGGGATATGGCAGAAATTAACCAACCTACAAGCTGGTGATGCGTGGCTTCTGGGTAAGTGACCTTTAATACATAACAATGTTAAGCTTGATACACAGTGTTCCTGATGTTGTCTCTTATTTTTCACAGGAGACAGTGGATACCCTTGCATGTCCTGGCTGCTCACTCCTTATTTGGCTCCCACACCAGGCCCACAAAGTGAGTATAATTCCGCACTTACAGCCACCAGGCAAGTGGTGGAGCGCTGTATCGGCCTTTTAAAAGGCCGATTCAGATGCCTCCACTGCTCTGGTGGCGAGCTCATGTATTTGCCGGATATGGTGTCGAAAATTGTGGTCCTGTGTGGGATATTTCACAACATCGCCATAAGGAGTGGTGTCCCAATGCAGCCAGAGGATGCCTTACCTGAGGATGGCCCCCCCGAGGTTGGTCGGAGGTCAGTATGTGGGGGGGCCATACGCGATGATGTGGTGGCCAGATTTTTTAGGTAAGTTTGACCCAAACTACAGTGTTTATACCTAATGTGTTTGTGTTTGTTTGCGAACATCTAATTTTTATTTTTTTTTTCACCATCTTCTGTTTGTTCACATAATCTTTGCCACTCCAACGCTCACTACTTCCTGCTACCCTTACCAAACCTGGATCTGGTGATTTTGTCCATATATTCTGGAACCCATATCGCAACGCCATGTTTGTGGAATCATGTTGGCATGGTCCTTCGTCAACCAGTTCTTGATTGTTTTTTTTAATTAAATATTTTATTTGTATGTGTTGTATTTGAGATTATCACTGTTTTTTTTTTTTGGGACTGACCACTTTGATTTCTCATTTATGTTGTGAATAAATGTTTGGAGAGTGAAATGGTCTTCCTTTTTTTGGACGTTAACAGCAAGTGTAACCAGGTTAACACACCTTACAATTGACTAAGGGGTAATCCAGTACTGACACCAGTTGATGTAAACTGAAATATGTTTGCAGGTTCCCAACCCACACCAAAAGGAAGCCTGTCCAAACCTTTGGATTTTGAAGATTGGCCTAAGCAGCTTGCACACCAACTAGGAACCTGTAAAATGGCGAAATATCTAATTGACACTACACCCAAAAAGGGAAATGACATTGTTACTGTTATGTGTTTCTTGTGGCTGTTTAACATACAAATACAAAATACAATCTAACTTTTAAAAAAGGGAAATCCTTGCAGGAACAGTCTACTTATGTCAGGGAAAACTATTTGTGTTTTTGAAAAAAAAGAATGAGCCAGAACGTATATTAGAACTACAAAATTTATTACAAAACGAAAATAAACAAAAAAAACTACTGGCGAAGGATGCCAGACAGCCGGTCAAGGGCCACAAGAATGCCAATGACATGTTGGCGCATCTGGCCAACACAATCCTCCACCTCTTGTCGACGCCTCTGTTCCTCTGTGGGTGAGAAAAGTGTGTGGATTAATAAAACAATAGGGAATCCACATTAAAAAAACAAAAACACAACGAAATCACTCCTAAACCGAAAAAAGAAAAACCAAAACAAAAAGGGGGTGCTGGCAAAAATACAAGGCCTATGTACAAATTCACACAGGTGTGATATGTGTATGTTGAAATCAGCAGGAAGAGGTAAAGGCAAACTGCTAAATCACCAAAAGTAAACCAAACAAGCACGAATAAAGGCACGACACATGATTACATACAAACAGTTTGTGGTTAAAAAAAATTAGAAAGAAAAACATACCGGGGGCCAAAACGGGAGCTCCGGAAGTCCCACCATGTTCCTCCTCGGAGGAGCCTTCATTCCCCAAAGAACGGGGAGGGGTAATGTGGACTCCGGGGAGGGGGTAATTGGAAGAGGGGTGGGTGGAGGAGAGGGGGAAGTGGGACGGAGGGGAAGGAGGCCCGACAGTTCCGGGAGAGGGTCTGGGAAGGCTGGGGAGGAGTGGGGTATAGGGGAAATATTTGGGGTGGAGTGTTGGCTGGGGGTTGGGGATAGTGGCCGGGAACGCCGTCTGGAAGGACGGTGACGGCGTAGTCTTGGCTGTCCTCCTAAAATATGTCAAACAAATTGAGGTTAGTTTCTGGGCAAATCCGGGGCCCAAATAAAAAAAAAAAAACCAGCAACAAAAAACATGCAAAAAGGAGTAGAATGAAAAAAACAGAAATAGAGGGAAAACAAGCACACGCTGATATGAGGACAAATAATTAATAGGACAGACAGGAAAACATGCACACGCAGATATGAGGACAAATAATTAATAGGACAGACAGGAAAACATGCACACGCAGATATGAGGACAAATAATTAATAGGACAGACAGGAAAACATGCACACGCAGTTTGCCCCACAAACACAAACATGAAAACCACAATACATAACACTTACTTTCAAGGATCTGCATGCGAAAGCATGCCAGCAAGCGGGGCGTTCGCCGTTGCAGGTCTGACCACCTGCGCTCAAGCTGCCCGATGTTGCGGCGTGAACCCATCGACCGCAGGCGGGACCGTGCCTCCGCATACGCGGAGCGCTTCTGCCGGTTGGTGATGGGTGGAGGCTGGCTGGTGATCCGCCTATCCATCACCTCCGTAAGCACCAGCAGCTCGCGCCTGGTGAATGCGGAGGCTCTCATGATGGCAATGGAGTTTTTCATACAAAACATTTTTGATAAAGTGTGCCAAAAATTTCTGATTGGCTAATGTATTTTGGAAATTAACAGGAGCAATTTTATTGGTTAGTGTATGAGTCATGTGTTCAACAGGGCCAGAAATCTCTGGAGAGTTATGATAGGCTTGATGCAGTGACATGCGTTTGCAAATTTAAATAAAGAAATGAACCCCGGAAAATATGCGGGGATCCACAGCAATAGAACAATTGTTTAATTGTGGTTCACATGTTTTTTGAACAATAAAAGCGAATGTTCCATCCGTACGTATTCTGCGGGTAAACACAAACACGGACAAGAGTAAAGTTTCTTGCATTGTGTTGAAAAAAAAAAAACAATTAAGCTAATTGATACATTGATTGGCATGATACGATTGAGGGAGGTAGGCAGAATAAAGGAGCAGGTAATCGACATCTGACAAGGCCACTTCCGGGTTCACTTGTGCGTGCGTTCCCTTCAAGCCATTTCGGGGATGTACACTCGCTATTTCGCACGCTCATTAGTTAGAGGAGGGGTCGCCTGAGTTTAGGGAGGAATTTTAGATGCGAACGAAAATACGAGCGAGCCATTGAATTTAAATAATTTTGTACGTACGCCTAACGTACGTGCGCCCGCTTGCGAGTGGGTCTGAATCAGGCCCCATGTTCTAAAGCTGTGCAATTGATTTATTTGTTTTGCATGCAATCAAAAAAAATACTGGCTACTTTTGCTCTTGTTGTCCTAAGAATTGCATTTATTTATTGTAGTCTTCATAGCATTAAAGAAAAAAACAAACAGCCTAATATTTTTGACAAGGTCCCTTTTCCAAAGAGCTGCCCTGTGGCCTCCACAATCTACTGTACTAGAGATGTGCACTTTGGTTTTCCTGAAAACCGAACACACCTGAACTTTGGGGTTCTGAGTCAAATCGAGTCCCATCTCGGATCACTTTTGGGGTTCTGAGTAGAACAGAGTTCCGGTACGGGTCTGCTGTAAGTTAGGATCTCGGATTCAAAAAACTAATTTCAGGTTTTGGATTGCATGTAAACAGGTCCAAATTACATGACTTTAGCTGATTTTTATCAAATTTAAAGAAATCCAAAACCAAATCCGTACTTGAGGGTGGTTTTGCAGAACAGCGGGGAGAAAAATACCCTGTGCCCTATTCAACCTTTGAATCTCATTTATTTATCTTATTGTGGGAAGCTAAATTAAATTATTGCATATCTGTATTAAATGAGATATGCAAAGGCAGCAAGACTGCAATTTATTCGTTAGCAACGTCGCTGATTCATACAGCTCCTAACTTCAGGATATGCAAATCTTTCTATCTTCTCATTTTCATTTTCATGTGCAAACTTTTGATTGGGCACATTCAGCTGCATTCATGACAAAATCACAGCACATGACATCACCTGTTTTGTACTTTTGTGACCCTTAGGGTATGTATATAAAATAACAAAATGCCTGCCCCCACCCACCCCCTAACTGGTACATATATACAGAGGCTGAGGGATAACATTTAAGTTCAATGTATTGTAAAACTCTCTGTAGGTTGGGATAATTATAAATAGTGCATTGTGTAAACTCAATTGTATTAATGACTTATTAAGTTATTTCTATTAATACATTAAGGACAGTATTCAATTTGAGGCGAAAAGTCGTTATCGGCGACAATTTTTCGCCAGTGACGTCATTTTCGCCTATTTCAATTGTCCCCGTATTCAATCACATTAACTTTTTGCCGGTGCGAAAAGTCAATGTAAAAAACGGGGATAATTTTTTCGCCAGGCTGTAGCTGGCGAAAAAAGTGCAGAATTGGGGTTTATGGGTGCAGGCTTAAAAAAAATAGCCTGCACCCTTGGGAATGCCCCCTAAAAACAATCTGTGTTTAAAAAAATGAAAAAAAAAAAAAAAAAAATCGGGACACCCCACCAAATTTTTTTTTACATTTTGGGGTTAAAAAAAAAAAGTGGGAACACATCCTAAAGTACCGAAATAGATTCCAGAGGGGTTCGGAAGTATGCGGCGGGTGTTTTCTTCATTGCGGGGAGTAGCGGCAGGTGCATTTTTGAAGAATTTTTTAAAATCATTTTAGGGACTTAAAAATATGCTTGCACCCATTTTCATGTACCCCAAATTTGATGGACATAGTTATTTTTCCCCAAAAAAATTGCTAAATGCTCTTCTGCATCACCTACTTCAAAACCGCATTTATGCACCTGCCGCGGCTATTTAAAAAGGTGCCTTCCCTTCTGCATGCAAAAATGGGGGTACCCATAGTGATCCCCCATGTCTGGACATCTTTAGGGGGGGTCCCAGGATGATTTCCTGAAAATTCCCATTTTTATTCGCCGATCCAAGTTTCGCTGATTCCTATTTTCGCGTCCTTTTAAATTGAATATGGATAATATCGGGCACGTGCGCGATACTTTTCCGCCTGGAAAACAGGCAAAGGAGGCAAAAAGTCCAGCAAGCGAAAAGTCTGGACTTTTCGCCTCAAATTGAATACGGGCCTAGGTAGTAGCCTGCATGCATTAACAGCTGCTCCCTCTGCTGGATGAAAATTACATTGCAGCAGCAGTTGATCGTGATGCATTGGGTGTGAATATCTTTTTTTTTAAAGGATCGGGGAACAATGCCCATCCCTATGGGACTGAGGCAGAGTTGAATGTGCGCCTGATTGTGTAGAGTATCTTGCATATATTCGCATTGCTCATTCTCAGATAGGGTCACACACAAAGTGCGGGCAATGCAGTCATACTTCTGATCACATCTACAATTTACGACCGGAGAGGCGGAAGGGAGGGGTGTTTAAGAAGGAGGTGTTTATGAAAATGTAACTTCAGACCATCACACAGGTAATTAGGCACAAGTTAGATAAGGTATCTTTATCAGTTAGTATAGGGCATGTGCAGTACACACTGATTATCATGTATGTAGCAAAACAGGCAAACGCGCGGCACATGCAGGAGCGAAGAAACGCAAGTTTTCTGTGCACGCTATTATTCAGTAATTTACACCTGATTTACTTCTTGCTCTTCATCAGTCCCTATGTACTTGTCAATGTTCACTAACCTACATGATCTATAAATGAAAGGAATAGCACTGACACCAATGAAACTGGTCACTGACATCAAGTTACTGTAGCCAATGTATCCTTATGCACACTGTTAACCAGACCGTCTCTCGGGCTCTCTCCAGCAGGGTTCACATGAAGGGTCCCATCTGGACCTTGGGAACCTTCTGTGTTATAAATACACATTGCACATAGCTCTCATACATAAATGCCTGTGAGCTTTTCTCCTACTTGTCCCGTACTCATGGGCATTCAAGTTCCAAGGACTTCTGGGACGTTGTCCTTCTCTGGTGCATACGTCATCAGAGCACAGTACAGACGGTTGTCCCTACCCCTGATTTTGCCAGCTATCAGGATGATCATGCCCATCTCTGTGACCTCCCGGCTGCTGTATGAAGACATAACAGCACCGGAAGTTACACATTCCCCCTGTGGGACTGGCACACAATCTTTACTTTGTTGTTGAGCCTGTTCTACGCCTCGCCCTCAGTGAGGTTAGAGCATCCTGATTATTCACACTACTATACATACATTCATACATTACAGGCAAGGAGCTAAAATAAGGATATGGACATATCCAATAAGATCAAATCTTGGAATCTTTGAGACTCTACTGAACTCATCATATGTCAACAACATAGGGGCCCTAGTGGTCCGTCTGGTCCAGACTTGGGTCAGAAGGTTCCCTTTCTCTCCCCTTGACACCAACTCCTGGGTATTCAATATCTCCCCCATCTGGTCTATGATCTCCTGAATTTGTTGCAACAACTTGGCGATACCCTTATCCCCCTTCATCTAGGTGGGTATTAATCTCATGTCTGTGTTCCTTTTCTTCTGCAGGATCCCACTGCCTTGGGGACTCCCTGATATAAAGTTCACCTTGTTCTCTCTCCACCACGACATGGGGGTCACTGCATCGTGGGTGGGCCAATTTTATGTTTGTCCAAGATCCCTAAATGTCTTATCAATACACGTTCTGGAGGTGCCAACACATTCTCTTGGACTTTAGCAATGTATAGCTATTTATTTCTCAATCCGGACTTGTTGGACACTTCTTGGACTAATTTATAGACATCTCTTCATATACTGAAGATAAGAGTTTGCCGGCAGCTATCAGGACCTTACAGCTCGATCTCTGTGACCTTCTGGCAGCTGTATGAGAACATTACAGCATCAGAGGTTACATATGAGTAACTTAAAAGTCGCTATTGTGAAAATGTATATATTGCTGTTTGTGGAGGTGAGGGTATATACTCCATCACACTTTACATTTTAGCCAAGCAGTAGTGGAAAGCCAGGATAGGACTGAAAAGTGAAATTCATCTTCATGCTTCATATACGAACAATGTAATTGTCCTTTAATGGAGCATAGCTCATTAAACTTTTTCTTACGTTAAAATAGATGAAAAGTTATAGCTGCTAAGGATTTTTTTTTTCACGTTAAATATCAATGCTAATGATTTTCCTGGCACCTGCATATTGTTTTAATTTGCCAGAGAAATAAAATAGACCGCACTCAACAGGAGTTGGTTCAGTAGTTTAATTCCAAAGCTTTTATTGGCTGGTTCCAGACTGGAACATGTGACACAAAGACCTTATTCACAAATGTTTCTGGTAATCCAGGATATTTTGTCATGCTAACCGCAGGTGTTAATGCTCTATTTTCAGATTACTGTACTTTTATATACCTATTGACACTGAATGATCAAAAAAACCAAACTTAAGAGCTGTAATGTAATGTATGTTTTATTGCATGGTTCCCACAGAAGATTTATTTTTTTCTGCTCTGAGAGATGTAAGTTATTATTCTGAGGGTTTATTCCCTACTACATCAGTACTCCGGGATAGATGGCGTGTTTGTCTGCGCTGAAATGTTAGATTGTTATTTTTGGGTTGCAGACGTATTTAAACTCTTTTTTTTTTTCTTCTTCGTCCGTTTCGACTGCCAGGAGATTTGACGAGGCATACTACAAAACAATGTACTTTTTTCATTAGCTGTGTCAGAAAGATACAATCTAAACTCTCGATTCTAACATGTTTCCAACATAAAGTTTAAAATGTGGGGAAGGATCTTGAACGGTGTCAGGGACCCCAATAGGTAGCCGTGATTTGGCACTGACTAGGTCAGAGCCAATAACTGTATCACCCTGCCTTTTACTACACTGGCATCAGGACCCGGGTTGCACAGATCACTAAGCCCTGGTGCATTAAGGGCAGAGCCAAATATAATGCTCACAATTAATATTCTATCACTCTTCCCATAATACCATACACCTCTCTACTACCACCACCAATGGAATATACACAAAGGGGACACAGGTCCCCTAACACTCTATCACAATTGCACAGTCTCTGCGATACAAACTAGCACTCAGTTAATTGGTCTCCTCCTGCTTCTAGCAACAAATAATAGATATAGCATTACCTTAACGATCTAATAGCTTCACCAAAGACTGGCTACTGGAGCATATGCGAAAAAGACTAATAAAGGAACATTTTATTTACAAAAGGAGTACAATGCTCAATAGTGGGGGAGGTGGGGGGCATGGAGAGGAAATGCAGGGTCCAGGCTTCAACTTAGAATTGTTCCCCCTAGTCTAACAAAAAGCAAAATGCTCCCATACTTTTTTATCAATGTCCTCTCTTCCCATAGTGATGTAATGACCAAGTCTCTGGTGACTGGCTGATTAATTAATTAACACAGGGAACTAATCACGACCGCCTATTAATGCTCTGGGCACTTCTGCACTTCTGGGTGCTGGTAGTCCCGTCCCCTATGCATGATGTAATGCTCAAAGAGGGCAGGGCTGGAACAGGGCTCTGTCACCACCCTGGGCAGCAGTGTATTTTTGATAAATAGTAGAATCACTTGTACATGTGTACATATAAAAATGTTAACCATCATAGGGATTTTCTACCTAGTTGGGCTGGTAGAAAGGTAAATTGCCTATTTATTGCCGTGGAGCATTGGTTGGAGTTTGGCAAGGAGACACATGACTTTTTCTTGTTTTACTTTAGTTGGATGCATTTCCTACCTGAGTTTGAAGGAGGTCGGGTATTGTTGGTTAAGGCCTGTTTCATGCACGTGGGCGTAGTTAAAACCTGTTGCATAATTTATTTTGTAGTCTGTGATGTATAAAGAATAAAAGGGTAGCTAGAATAAGAATAAAAAATATATAATAAATAATGTATAAAGGATGCAACTTAATAAAAAACGGTATTTGATTAAATAAGTTACTTTAAACCAGCTAATTAGGTCAAAGCCAGCTGTAATATTTATGCCAGCTGGCAAGGATTTTAGGGAATCTTTGGAGGTAAAGAAGTTATAATAAACAAGCAAAAATCATTGCATGAATATAATAATAATAATAATAATAATAATAATAATAATCATCATCATATAACAAATAATAGTACATGTAATGTGAAATAGATGAAAATGGAGAGTGACAACTTAATTAATCAGATAAAGTGTATAAGTGATAAGAGGCTGTGGCATTTTTCCAAAAGGAACAGGTGGTGTCAAAATTTGTATAGTAATACATGTAGAAATATTAAAATAGAATAAATAAAACATTTAATAAAATGTATGTAAAGAATAAAGAAAAATAGATGAAACTGTTTGAAGTAATATTGAGCTGTGTTTCTTTCCCTAAGTGTTTTGCCACCCTACAAAGGTATAGTAGATTGAATCACAGCTCATTATTACTTCAAGTTTGTCTCATTTAAGTCTCATTATTTACTTCCATATTTTTTTTTTTATTTCATTTTAATTCACTCTATTCCAGTATTCCCAAGTAGACTATTTTCTTCTTATTCTCTAACACCATCAACTGCCCAAAATATTTTGGGACAAGTTGGGAAAATAACACAATTATACAATTTTACACACTCTCTTATGCTTTAACTATGACAACATGCCTGAAAAACATCCGTGTGGATATAGCCTCCAGACCTAGTTGATTTGATAGTTTAAGAGACCCCTCCTCTATCAACCAGAGGGTCTCTTGTCATTCTAAGACACCAGGAGTGAAGCTAAACATTCTACTAGGGCTTCTCTCATCCAGTCGCCATTACTGGGAAATCTAATGATGAGACCATGTCCTGATGGACACAGGAAAAAGGCTCATTTTGCAATTTTAGTAAAACTGGCTAGGAGCATACATGTGGCTTTATTTGCCAAATTTCACTCAAATTGTGAAAGTTTTATCCACTCCAACCTCCATTTTATATGGCCTTCAGAAAGCATACTGCAAAATAATCTAATTCTCTAATACAACACAGATCAGCTTATAGACCTTTACTATATATGAATATATAAAGTCCAAGCCAAAATTAACAACTTTCCTAAGAAGGATCTTGGACCATGATATGTTTTCATTTTGACTACCGCTTGGCAAAGTAACAGCTAAAACAGCCTACGTTCGAGAACAAGCTCAACAGACATTTTGTAGAATACAGTGCACTATTTTTAATTCATATAACAAAAAAAATGTTTCTTCATTTTAACCATTTATGTAAAATATCCAATAATCAAAAAGTGTTAGTAATAATAATAATAATAAGCAATAATAAAAAGATAAATGTAAAAGTTGGTAAGAGTTGGAAATTAACAACAGATTCAGCTATCATGGCAGCCAGTGGAATAAAACAGAGCAGGATGGACGTATTTAGTTATATAGAAAAAAATAGCATTGCTCAAATCTAGAGCAGTATTTTATTAGAAAGCAGGGTGCACAATAAATATACCTAAAATCAAAAGTCCCCTGTAACCGATTATAAATATGAACATTTTATTGCACCTATCAATCAATAGCAAACACTTTAGAAATGATGACTACAAATAAAAATATAGACATTCATTTTATATATTTTAGTAAGTTTCACCCCCAATGCAGCACTCCTATATAAAAGTGATATTGGGGTCAATTCTTCATCACTTTATTTATACAAAATAACAAAAGCAGGTTTTGGAGATCGACTGCAGGAACATTCGCCATCTTCAGATAGCGTTTGTTCCCGCATCCGAAAGGATCTTTCTTCGCAACCCGGGACTCCTTCCCAGAGTAAAGGAGTTCCAGGATGCAAAGAGGGGACCATTCAGATCCCTCCACCCCTGTTCGGCTCCTTCCGCGAGACGCTGGTTCTTTTTGCACCTGCGTAAGCCCCAGTTCACGCAAGCGCACTAGCGAGCCAGACTGGTCGGTGCTAATTAGCGAAGGCTTTTGCGGGGACAGATGATCTGTGGATCAGCTGTCTCTGTGCAGGAGCAATGTTGAATTACTCCGGCGTTCGCAGTGAGACAGAATGTTAATTATCAAGGGCCACACGGTCCTCCGATAATAAACATAATGAATAGGCCCCAAAGTGAGGTACTCATTAGGGTGCAAATTGAAAAGTTGAAGAGAAGTAAACAATCTACAGCAATCAGCCACACAATGATGAATATTTTACATTTTATGGCATAGGACTAGCCCTATACCATAAAGTGTAGATTTTAGTCACAGGCATTCTTTTGCTATTGATAGATAGATCTATACGTGTTGAAGGATTTTCTGTATCTTGCACATATTTGAGTAAGTATCAGTTGTTCCCCTATTTGGTGTCTTTTAGAAACTATAAAATTCATACGTAATTAAACAGTTGTAAAATACCAATAAAATAATGTAATTCCACCACATGGGGTGTAGTAGGGTGCACTACCACACTCAAAAGTTAATAAGCATATAAAGTGCAGTCTTTCAGATGTTCCCAAAAGGACTATGGGCCTGATTCAGACCCACTCGCGAGCGGCTGTACGCTCGCAAGTGGGTCGATGGTCTGCACTGAGCATGCGCACGACGGAGGGAGCTCCGTCGTGCGCATGCGCCAGACACGACGAGCGAAGGACTTTCCTTCGCTCGTTGTGTCCGATCAAAGGGGGCGTGCTGTCAATGTTGATTGACAGCACGCCCCCTTTGGTGGGCGTGCCGGGGGCGTGCCTCCCTGACGGGGGCGTTCCAACGGGAACGCCTCCCGTCAGAAGCCGGCCCACTGACATCACTAGTGATGTCAGTGGGAGTGATTTTGGCTCTGATAGAGCCAAAATCACTCCGGAGCTTGCGGTTGAAAACCTCAACCGCAGGCTCCGGCTCGCAATTTCGATGGTCGCGATGGTCACGACCATCGCGGCCATCAAAATGCACGCTCGTATAGCCTGTGGGTGGTGACCCACAGCTATACGAGCGTCCAGGAGGACGCTCCATGAAAAAGGAGCCCGGCCCTCATGCAGAGCGTGCGCTCTGCTCAGAGCGTACGGCTCTGAATGAGGGCCTATGTTGGAAGAGCTGGTGAATAGTCTTGTCATCCAGGTACTCCAATAGGCACCATCTTGCCTCACTGACGTGTTTCGACAAAAAGGTCTTTCTCAAGGTGATAAGGGAGACTTTTTGGTTTCAGCTATTGAACTGAACAATGGTCAACCAACTATAAGCATCATAATGTCATGTGAACAACTTAATGTATAACATTAAAATAACGTAAATGTAAACTTTCAGGTCGCTGCTAACTTGTCAATGACCTCAAATGAGAATAAACATAAAAAAAAGTAACACACTAACTTTATGTGAATGATAACGCTAGCAAGGCAAGCTTCATAAACCAGCTCTAATATTAACAAGAAAGAATTCATATTGGCCACAAGATTTATTTGGTACTTGATACTGGCAAAGAGATTTATTTGGGAAATATAGAGTAGTACATTTGTTATATGCCTGAGACCCTCACGTCTTTTCTTATTTTATGAAATATGACCCAATGTTTCAGATGAAATTTAAGAAACTGAAAGCATTCTTATAGAAAAATTGGTATAAAAAAGGAGACATACTGGGAATAGTTTTTATAACATTTTCCTCAATGTCAATTTTCTAATATGTCTCAGTGAATTTGGAAAGCACTTTTTCATGATAAACAATACGTGAGATTAGCTTATCCAAGATACTGTAAAGCTTTATTTTACTGCACCAATGTTTATTTATGTTGGGAAGAAAAAGTGGAAAGTTGGTCTCATGTGAGATTGGCTTAGAGAAGTCCAGTTTAATTAAATGGTTATATCTGCATAATAAAACAGCACTTTTATACCTAACCGAGGACTCTTAACGTGGCTCATCTAAGATGTCTTAATTTTTTTTCCACCTCCTCATCTTCTGAGCAATTTTACTTAAAAACAAAAGAGTTGGCTAACTCTTATGCAAGTTCAAATATTATGGAAACAAAGGAATTTTCACATTTCTGTCTGCCTCCTACAGGGCTGTTTACAAGAAGACAGCTGTTATAAGATTTGCCAGAGAATCCCCTGGAGCTCTTGCTAGGGCAGCTGATGGAGAATACTGGGGGCCTGATCAGTCAGAGGCCCATTTGCCCACACTCTCCAATGGCTGAGGGTGCCGCCCAGTTCATTGTCTTATGAATTGTGCTGGCTGCACCACCACTGCAGTGACGTCTCACTGAACTCATGCAGTTCACACATGACATACATGTAGCAGCCAGCCCAGGAGGCGTTGGCTCACTCATCGGCAATGGACGGTAATTTTCATTATGATTGAGTGAGCATTAAGCTCCACTGTGATTGGGAGACAGTTCAGAAAGTTGAAGCTCCCAGCGAATCACAGCGGAATGTCACTGACAGTGCATGAGCCAAGGCTACTCAGACTGGTTGCTGCATGCATGTTGGAATTGGTATGTTTAGCCGCCGGAACAAATACAGACAGCGGCATCCTGCTGGGTCAAAATACAGACAGCTGAAGGTAAGTACCCTAACCCTCCCATCTCCCCCCCTAACCCTAACCCTCCCTTAGGGGTGTCTAACCCTAACCTCCCCCCTAGTGCCTTTCCCTAACCTCCCCCCATTAGTGCCTAAACCTAACCACTCCCAGCACCCTAAACTTAACCCTCCTGGGGGGTGCCTAACCCTAACTCCCCCATAGTGGTGCCTAAGCCTAACCCCCCTTTCCGTACCCTAACCCTCCCAAGGGGTGCCTAACTCTAAGTCCCCCCGGGATCCCTAAACCTAACCCTCCCCTCCCGTGGCTAGACGCTAAGACAACCACATACCTTCGATCGATATGCCGGGTGTAGGGATTCCATAGCGGGGCTAATGATGGGCGTCGGCATTTCAACACCTGTCTTTAGTCCCATGTTGGGATGTAAGTGTCAGGATATTGGCGGGTGGGATAGCGCCTGCCGGTATCCTAACCGCATCCCATGCATGTCATGTGTATTGGAAGGAGTGCACTCCTGTGCTGCCTCCTATCCAGTACCCTACAAGGTCAGCTGAATTGGCGGTCTCTAAGAACTGCCGGAGCTCAGCCATACAGGCCCGACTTCTGACATGTGCTACTGTGCATGCATCTCCCTGGCTTTCCATGAGAAAGGTTGGGCCCAGGAGACTCACCAACCACAGAGCCATACAGAGCCCATACTGGACACTGCAAGTACACTGGTTCACCACTAGTACAGTGAGAGGCAATAGTGCTACCATCCACCTCTGTACAGTATTAACCGCTATCACACTTGGCAGACTACAACACCCAGTAACAACCTAAGCTTGAGGCTGCTTGTATATATAATATATATATATATATATATATATATATATATATATATATATATATATATATATATATATATATGAAATTAGAGTAAATACCAGCGCACAACTTTCAAATTCCTTGTGCAGACAAAGTCATATGATTTCTTAAATTATGAAGGTACGTTGTTGAAACACTCCTGGTGATAACAGGTGGTTGCAATCTTCAAATACTCCCTATGGCAAAACAGGAAATAAAGTGCTGAAAAACAATAATAAAAATACATGCGCCTGATAGTGTAGTAAATTAAACAAACGAACTAGTGCCCAAAAGATACAAATTGTGCGTACCAAAAACTAAATTATAAATGCTTATCTGATGTCCAGGTATTAATCCTATGGTCCGGGAGCACATAAGACAATTTTTCGGGGATAAAAACCGCTGAACAGACCTTAAAAAATGGGCTAAAATCAAGTCCATAGAGAATAATATAGTGTAGTACTTTCCGTGCAAAATATTTTTAACAGTAGACACACATATATCTGCGTACCAGACAATGCATATATATACATGCATATAAGGGTATCCCTCCTCAATGTTCCTGATGGTATACAACACACCCCTGAGGAAGTCCAGAATGATGAAATGCATTTTATTATTGTTTTTCAGCAATATACTGTGTATATATATATATATATATATCTGCATACCGCTGTTACACCTGTGACATCCACGTGTATTTTGCTACTTGTTGTTCTACTTGCTTAAGCTGGTAATCTGTACCATGTGTGGACTAGCCGCCTCCACCTCCAACAACTGTGTTACATATTCATCACCACATAGCATTCCCGCTAGGCTGTTTTAGCGGGGCCCTGCGCCCTGCCCTCCTTCTGGAGGGCAAAAAGCACCCTTCCCTCCTTCTGGAGGGCAAAAAGCGCCCTGCCCTCACCGTGCAGTGCACCGCTAAGACAGCTTGCGGGTGCCGCCTTCACCCGCGGGTCACAGTGTCCCACAGGTGGGGAAATGTGCGGTGACCCGGTCACCACCGGTGAGTAGACGCTGGGCGCATGTGCCCGGCATCTATTCTACCTGTCAGCAGTGCTTGGGGGCTCCCCGGCGTGTCCATAAGTGCCGGGCACGCCCCCAAGAGTGACGAAAAGGTGACGTGTCTAATAGATACGCCCCCTTTTCAATGGCCACACCCCATTTTCAGGTGCGCCCTCTCTAGCTCCGGTACCCTGCCTGCCGCCGGAGCTAGAGTGAACACTAACCACATGTAGCTTGGCAAAGTATATTGCATCTGGTATAGCAATCTATATGGAGGACTACTGTACCCAGCACGTCTGCTTGTACTTCACACTTCACCGACAGGTCATAGGCTCAGTGCCCAGACTGCCAGCATTGTGTTTATTCTATACTCTGCCAATAGGCTATGGGGCCATTGTGTTGTCACAGATTACTCTGCTAATTATGTGGAAGTTCAGAATGTCTTCTGATGGAAAAAAATATCCTACTATCTGTCTATTTGTTGGCATATGTTTTTGAAGGTGAGAGGGGGCAGGAGAACCCCAATATATATTTAGTAGCCCAACTGATCTAGCTCACCACTGCTACCATGGTCTGCCTACCAGTCAAACCAAACAAAAAGCACTTTCTTGCATTTGTACAGGAGTGGATTTCCATGCAGGGAGATGTTTGGCTTTCATGTAACATAAGGGTCACAATGAAAAGCTAACAGAGAATAAAAGATTTAAGATGTATTTGGAGGGTGGGATAGATAAACTGCACTACTGATACAAAGCCCTGGTCTGTCTTATATTTCTTGCACAATGGTAGTATACAGTAATGCAAGAAGAGCTACTACTAGATACTGTACAGCAATGCAAGAAGGTCTGCTACTAGCTACTCTATAATAATGCAGGAAGGGTATCTATTAGGTATTGTCATGTACTGCAAAGAGGGTTGCTACTAAATTATGTACAGTAATGTAAGAAGGGCTGCTACTAGGTACTGTACAGTAATGCAAGAAGGGCTGCTACTAGGTACTGTACAGTAATGCAAGAAGGGCTGCTACTAGGTACTGTACAGTAATGTAAGAAGGGCTGCTACTAGGTACTGTACAGTAATGTAAGAAGGGCTGCTACTAGGTACTGTACAGTAATGCAAGAAGGGCTGCTACTAGGTACTGTACAGTAATGCAAGAAGGGCTGCTACTAGGTACTGTACAGTAATGCAAGAAGAGCTACTGCTTGATATTGTACAGTAATACAAGAAGGGCTGCTACAAGGTACTGTACAGTAAAGCAATAAGGGCTACTAATAGTAATGTAATAAAGGCTACAATTAGGTATTGCACAGTAATGCAAGAAGGGCTACTACTAGACATTGTACAGTAATACAAAAAGGGCTACTACTATAATGCAAGAAGAGATCTTACTATATCTACATTTTAGATATCTTGTTGTGGTCAGGGTGATGTCTTTCTGTGATTCTTCACTAGTTTGTCCTGTCATTGATATTATAACCCAAATGGAACCTATCACCTGTAATTCCATTGCTGCTAACCATGACAGAATTAGGTGCTCTACAGTAATGCAAGAAGAGCTTCTACTAGGTACTGTACAGTAATAGAAGAAAGGCCACAACAAGGTACTGTACAGTAATTCAACAAGGGCTATTACACATTACTGTACAGTAATGCAAGAAAGACCTCTACTAGGCACTATACAGTAATGCAAGAAGAGCTACTACAAGGTACTGTACAGAACTGCAAGAAGGGCTACTACAAGGTACTGTACAGTAATACAAGAAGAGCCACTGCAAGAAGGCACTGTAGAGGACTGCAATAAGGGCTACTCCTAGATATTATACAGTAATGCAAGAAGACCTACTACAAGATAGTTACAAAGCTACTACAAGGGCTATCATTATATCTACATTTCAGGTATCTTGATTTAGGCAGAGTGATGTCTTACTGTAATACTTCATTAATTTGTCCTGTCATTGATATGATACTGCAAATTGGACTTACCTCCTGTAGCCCCATTGCTGCTACAGGGGCTTTACATGACAGAATGAAGTACTGTATAGTAATGAAAGAAAGACTACTGCTAGGTAGTGTGCAGTAATGCAATAAGGATACTACAAGGTAGTGTACAGTAATACAAGAAGGGCTGCTGCTACTAGGTGCTGTTCAGTAATGTAAAAAGGGCCACAACTAGGTGCTGTTCAGTAATGTAAGAAGGGCAACTACAAGGTAGTGTACAGTAATACAAGAAGGGCCACTACAAGAAGGTACTGAACAGTTCTGCAAGGGCTACTACTAGATATTGTACAGTAATGCAAGAAGGGGTACTGCTATAATGCAAGAACGGCTAAATCACAAGTGAGGGACTTACATGCAATCAAAAACAAGCAAGATTCAATTTTTAAAGGTCCGAAATCCAACTTGCGTGAAGACCCATGCTCTACTTAAAACCCCCAAAGTGACCCAAGCCAGGACTCGGTTCGACTCGAAATCCCAAGGTTTGAGTGTGTTCAGTTTTCAGCAGAACCGAACCGCTCATCTCTACTTATGATCATTCCTCCCAGGCACACGCCCTTCTGCCCTTTGCCCTTTGCACTAGGGGGAGAGTGAGATGTTACAGGGGAGGGGCTGGAAATATGTTGGCACTGGACAGTGGGTGGTTACTTTCCATCAAGGTTTCTTGGTCTGGGGGATAGGGAGGTGTAAAATACTTATTTTATATAGTGGCAACAAACTCAAGGGTGGGTAGTGGAACAATGAGGACACACTGGGAACCTGTTATCACTAGGGCTGTGGGGGTTAATGCTACAGGGGATCTAGGATCTATTTCCACAGGGGGATCTATTGTCCCTGGTGAGTAGGAGGTAATGTTACAATACGTACCTATGGGGAGGGATTCTGAGACGGGGCTGTTATTAAGGGAGTGCGAACTGTGCTGTTGGGCATGCACCCTGCAGTCTGTAGGGCCAACCAGACCGTCTTAGAGATGCTCCAGGCAATGCTCTATTTTCTGTTATGGTGGCCTCGCCACCTCAGCGTGACGTCACATGTTTGGAAAGCAGAGCTTGCGCAGGACGGCACACCTTAAACATATTTTTTTCAATAAAATAGTTAAATACATTTTTTAAAAGCATGTTTTATATATATATTTTTTTTTAAATCGACAATTTTTGAGGGCCTTTTTGGTTAAACGGAAAAAACTTTTATAAAAGTTTGACAAATTAATGAAATTCGGCTCTACCATTCATGTAAACACCTTCACAAGCTTACCCCTACATTATTTTCTAACCAGAATGTTGATATTTAGTTTTAAAAAACTTCACTACCTCGCTGAAAAATTCATATGATATGTCCTCACCAAGATGTAGTTGGCATCCTGGCGGTCGGGATGCTGACGTTCAGAATGTCGGTGCCGGAATCCGTCACCAAATAGAATCCCGGCACCTGCATCCTGAATGCTGACATCCCGATGGTAAATATTAGGGTTAGGGTTAGGCACTAGGGGGAGGGTTAGGGTTAGGCCTCCGGAGGGACGGGTTAGGGATGGGCTGTGTCAGGTTCGGCTCTTGGGGTGTTCAACCAGTGCGGTCGAACAGGGGAGCCACCCCATAGAGGGCGCACCTCTCCTCAACATCCAACAGCAGCTGTGTGGCGGTGCCGAACCTCGGAGTCTGAATAGATGCTGCGGGCATGCGCGCGGCATCCATTCAGTGCCGGGAGAGGGCTGGGGGAAGCCCAGCTAGTGACGAAGTGCTGGGCTCCCCCCAGCCTGACATTACATGGGAGGCGTACCATGCGGGCATGCCCCAAATAACATCATTCATGGGCGTGGCCTATTGTAATTATGCCACGCCCCATTTTTGTACCAGTGCGTGACTACACAGGCGACAATCACCAGGGCGGCACAGGGGGCAGCTACCCCTGGAGCCAGCCCTGGGCTGTGGGGGGAAGGATTAGGATTAGGCTGCGGTGAGGGAGGGTTAGGTTTAGGGATAGGGGTATGGTTAGGGTACTTACCAGTAGCTGTCTGTGTTCTAACCCAGGATCCTGAATGCTGGGATCCTGTACCCAACTCCTAGAGATAAGCAAAATTATGATAACATTTCCATGGCCATTTACCACAACTGCTAAGTTCAAGATATCCAATCTATGGGGGCAATTCAATTACACGCGATGGCCGTGATGCACTGTTCTGAAATGGCGCATTGTGGTTTGCAATATTGCACGTTTTTCCTTGCGCTGAATTGTGATGTTGAGGATATCGTATATGGCGGATATACAGTATGCGCAGCCAAACAGGGCACGTCCTGATGATTTGAATCGGCTGCAGAAATTTATTCTGCACAGTATTTGTGAATTGGTATTTTTCGGCATTCTAAAGGAGCAATTTAATTACTGGCGATGTGTCATTCTGGAATACCATATCCATACATTTACTTGTTTTTCCTCACACCCCATAGATGTGCTGACATTGTGGAAATGCTTGGCAGCACATAGCCTGTAATTGAATAGACCCCAGTGTGTATGAACAGACATGAGACAATGGGGCCTATTCATAATTACAAAAACTCGATGGAGGTAATTAGCTTTAGTACTCTCATGGAGTTCTACCTAATTACCGGGGGAATTCATAATTCCTCCTCCCCATAAGTATCTATTCCAAAAAGCTGTCATTTTTGTGATGACAGCTTTTTGGGAAATAGATGCTTTACCCTGCTCACTGCCTACAGCTGCGGTAATTGTGTCCCCCCCGCCCTCCGCCTAAACTTTACTGTGTTCTGCAAGGAGAACACAATGTCAGAACAGCAACTGGAGCCTGAGATGCAACCAGAGCGACGGAGCGAGCCGAAGAGGACCTGCCCAGCTGACAGACGGTAAGTATAACCCGCTATATGCCACCTGCGAGTTGTGTATAGTAACACCATCAATTTCCGAAAATACATCATTTTTGGAATTTGATGAATAGCATAATTTCCGGAATCGGTATGAAATACCATGTGGCCGGCGGTTCGATTCCCGGCAGCGGCAACCCGACACTGGAACAGATCCCGGCAGCGGCATCCCAACAGCGCTGGAAATCCTGATCGTCGTAAGGTAAGTAATGACTAACCTAACCTAACCCCCCTAACCCTAACCCTCCTTAGGGGTGCCTAACCCTAACCTCCCCCCAAGTGCCTAACCCTAATCCCCCCTGTAAGTGCCTAACCCTAACCCTCCCTTCCCCGCTGCCTAAACCTAAGACCCCCGGGGAGGTGCCTAACCATAAGTCCCCCCGGGGGGGTGCCTAACCCTAACCCTCCCTCCCCTAGCCTAACCCTAACCCTCCCGTGGGGTGTCTAACCCTAAGTCCCCCCAGGGTGCGCTAAACTTAACCCTCCCCCCGCGGCTGTCCGCTCACGGTGCCCGGCATCGGTGAAATGAGCGGCATCTACATCTAGACGCCGGGCATTTCACCCTCGCTGGGATATGATAGTCGGGAAGCCGGCTGTCAGTATAATGTCAACCGGCTTCCTGAATGCATCCCTAATTTCCATATCCCCATAGTAATGTACTAATGTATGGGGAGTGTGGAAATTAACGCAGGCGGACTTAACCAGGAGATATCAATGATATCTCCTGTATTAAGTGTGTTAATGAATACTAAAAAAACGGTAACGAAGGAAAATGTCCTTAAAACAGTTATTTTAGTGTTGATGAATAGGCCCCAATGTTAGACAATTCAGTCTGCTGCGTGATATGGTTGAGATAGTTCTGGACACACCTACGCTAAATTCTGCCGGCAAAATTGGCAACATTTAGCAGCCATATTGTTGAACAGTTTGGAGAATTTTACTTGTCTATAATGTAGATGTAGCCATATTGATACAATTAATGACTATCTACATTAATAATGCAGGCAAAATGTTCCCACTTACTGTATATTATTAATACTGCTTTCCCCACTCACTGCACTGAACTGAATTATTAAACTGCTTGAAACATTGAAAAGCTCCTGTATAATGTGGACATATTATTGGTCATCCCAACAATGAATAAAAGTGCAGTGGCACTGAGCTGGAAGCATCTGCTGTAACTTACTTACAATGATTTCACTAATTGCACACAATTGGATTGCTGTCAATGATTAAAGGTAATACATAATAACATGGTACTATTATGACCAGTATTATTAGCTCATTGATTGCAATAATTTAAAAAATTACCCATCAGAATAAAATATACTTAGCACCTGGTTTCCCTATGGAGGACATCTGCTGAACCGACTGCTGCGGAGAGCACTGAGTGATTGCTGCGGGGAAACAAACGAGAATAGCTGAGGAGTTACAACGATGTTTCTCATTTCATCCCCGAAAGTGACAAAAATCGCTGTTTGCAATTTAAAACATGAGATTCCTCTGCTGATCCTCACCTGGCATTCTGTCATTAGAGCATGCAGCCCACACCCCATGCATTAAATAGAAAGATACCAATGAATAATAAGTCCGAATTTTGTAGCCACCAATTATTTATTTTTCACCACTATCCAAGATTCCGAACATTTCAACTATAGTGTTTAGGGACCCAATGCCATACAGGCCAATTTTTATTATTTACATTTTTTTTTATTTATTCCACCCCCATTTAGACAGTGATGGGATGAATCCCACCAGGGCATTTTTTATATGGGTTTTGCATCTTGTCCAGCTGTAGTTCCTCTGAATACATGTCCTGGGTATGTAGTTGCTACTATGTCGGTATTTAGAATGTCTGTGTGGTAATGTTGACAGGTTCACAATGTTGACATTCAGAATATCGACATAATCGGTCATAAGCTGCGGCTAGGGTTAGGCTGTGGCTAGGGTTAGGTTGCGGTTACGGTTTGGCTGCGGATACTATTAGGCTGCAGATAGGGTTAGGCTGCAATTACGGTTAGGCTGCGGTTAGGTTTAGGCTTCGACTAGGGTTAGGCTGTGGCTAGGGTTAGGCTGTGGTAAAGGGTTAGGCTGCGGTTAGGGTTAGGCTGTGGCTAGGGTTAGGCTGTGGTTAGGGTTAGGCTGCAGTTAGGGTTAAGCTGCAGTTAGGGTTAGGCTACGGTTACGGTTAGGCTGCGGATAGGCTTAGGCTGTGGCTAAGGTTAGGCTGCAGTTAGGGATAGGCTGCGGTTAGGTTTAGGCTTTGGCTAGGGTTAGGTTGTGGCTTAAGGTTTAGGCTGTGGTTAAGGGTTAGGCTGCGATTAGGGTTAGGCTGAGGTTAAGGGTTAGGCTGCGATTAAGGTTAGGTTGTGGTTAGGGTAAAATAGTACCATTGAAATGCATACTGATGACATGTTAAACATGTCAATATTATTTCAGGGTCAACATTGTTACCATGTCGACATTCTGATAGTCAACTTGGTATACCACAACCATCTCCTTAGCTTCAGTTTTGTCTATCAAGCACTTCATATTATAGAAATGTTTACCTTTACCACTGGATACTTTCCTGCGGATACAAGCCTTGCCTTTCAGACCATGGCAGATCTGTGCAGTATCCAAGGGTAACAGAATGAAACAACTCTGGCTAATGATACAATGACTGTGGTGAAAAGCAAAGAATAGAGAAAGATAAAGCAACATTTTTAGTAAAAGTTACAACCAGGTATGTAGAAGCCAAGAAATGGAAGTCCTCTGTAGGTGGAGATGCACATGCCGGCAGCAGGTTTGCCCCTACCTTTTACCATCGGCGCAATTGTTTGTGTGATATTTTTGTAAAGGTGACTCCGGCTCAGGTGATAATAAAGGCTCTACTTCCTAGTGAATTGATAGGATTCTCATTAACATTGATTCAGTCCACAAAATGGCATCCTTTGCTGTGTATTAGTGATAACCGCACATTAGAAGGATAACGCATTTGTAGTTTGGAGACCTCGCCATATGACTAAAAGTTCCAAAAAGCTGGTTCATCAAGTAGGAGAGAGTAGAGGTATATATTTCACTAAGTGAGTCCCATCAAACTTCAAAGCACAGTGTCTACTGGTGTTCCGAGCATACTCTGCCTAACTTCAAAGTAGTGTTGTTCTGTTAGTGATTATCGGGATAAAGGATGATAACTCCATCTCTCTCCCATATATTCAATTTATGAAATGTCCACAGTTTATGTGAACTCCATGCTATTACATTTACAGACAATAAGTGGTCTAAAAAAATAAATAAAAGTGTAGAAAAATAAGCACAGTATCACAAAATAAAAACAGACATTAACTGATAAACCCCAAAATAAAGCATAAAATAAAAAAGGCCTCACTATTATGCTGGTTTCTGTGAAATGCTACGCGTTTCACGACAAAGAACCAGCTACTTCTTCAGGCAGGTTGCCATGAAACACGTAGTAAAGTAGGGCTTAATCTCCCACATTAGTGCATATTTACCTGTAAGTTGATTATTCTGGAGCTTTTAAGTCCCTTAGATCAGTGGTTCTCAAACTCTGGCTCTGATTCAGACCCGCACGCTCTGACAAGCGCTCGCTCTGAATCAGGGCCCGCCCTCTTACTTTTTTGAGTGGCCTCCTGGACACTCGCATAGCTGTGGGTGACCACCCACAGCTATAGCGAGCGGCCAAAATGATGGCCGCGATGGTCAAGACCATCGCGACCATCGGGCTTGCGATGAGACCCTTGCGGTAGGGTCTCGCTGCCACAAGCCCTGGAGTGCTTTTGGCTCTATCAGAGCCAAAAGCACTCCCACTGACATCACTAGTGATGTCAGTGGGGCCGGCCCCAGACGGTAGGCGTTCCCATGGGAACGCCTCCGTCTGGGCAGCCACGCCCCCGACACACCCTCCAAAGGGGGCATGCTGTCAGTCACCATTGACAGCATGCCCCCTTTGGTGCGAGACCCATAACGACTGCTTGGCCATCGTTATTCAGGTCTGGCGCATGCGTACAACGGAGCCGCCTCCGTCATGCGCATGCGCACTTGGGCAACATCGACCCGCTTGTGAGCGCTCAGCGCTCGTGAGCGGGTCTGATTCAGGCCCTCTGTCCTTAGAACCCCACACAGGTCATGTTTTCCAGGTCACCCAGCAGGAGCACAGGTGCATTCATTACTTACTGACACATTTTAAAGATACACAGGTGGAGTTAATTATGTTACTTGTGATTCTGTGAGCAGATCTGGAACAAAATGCACTGTTTGTGGTCCTTAGGATCGAGTTTGAGAACCTGTGCCTTAGATGATACAATCTTGCTCACAGAATGGAGCTAAAGATAAATAATATCTGGATCAATCACACTAATAAGTTGTTCATCCTCTAGCCGCCTATGAGCAGGTGTGCTCATATTGTTTGTAGTTGCCACTAGCAGATGATCTCCAAGGATGATCTCTGAGTATCTCCAGTGACTGGACGGTCTCTTGGCTTTCCAAACAAGAAGCAGCACAAGGTCTTGAAACACAGCTGTTAGCTGGCTCTTTAGGGTCCATAATTGACTCTAATCTAAGACGTTTGTCCTGTTGATAAGGACTTTATCAAAGAAAAACATGACAGCTTATTTATTTTGGATGTGAATAAGTCCCCTAAATTCCCAGTGGTTTGGGGAATTCCTTGGCTCACTACAAATAATCAAGACTTCGGGAAGAATCAAGTCTTTGGACTATGAATTTTGTTACCAGATATTAATGGTGACCTGAGATTTTTTAAAACATTTGTCAAATTGTTTCTGCCTGCCCAGTGCGTGTCCAAACTTAGGTGCATTTATTACCATAAAGCATCATGTCAAACAGGGGGACAAAATTTATAGCACAATTTTGGCAACCATTTTTTAAGTCTCAACATTTTTGTTTCGATATTTTCCTCAGCATATGGTTGCAGTCCAATAACCAAAGTGAAAGGGCCTATCAATTGATATTCCAAGAGTGTCTGATAATTATCAGACTGGTGTGTTAGAATAGGCTCTGTTTCATGATAGCCTACTGAACAGTACTGTCAGTCCTAAAAGTTTCAACAGGTTTATGGTCATGATATATTTCTAAAAATCACCCATCAACATAATCTATGCATGTAATAATTATTCCCACTATATATTCTAAGAAAGATAGTGCAAGCAAATATATTTAAAACAATTAAATAAATGTTCTTTCTTATGTGTTCTGTTAAGATAAATTAAATTACATTCATTAAGACATTGCTTAATATATGTCGTCAACTGTCAAGTCCAACATCTGCTTAATACCAAGCGTTTTAACAACAGTGTCCTGACCAAAAATACCTTAAATGTTCACCCTGGCAGCCGTGCTGTGTTAATATCCTATTCCTGATTTATGTTTTCAAACTCATGAAAGCCATCATTTTCCTATTGTTTCTACAAATATAATCAACTTATTTTATTTTCCCTTTGACTTCATTGTTGATCCAGACTGTTAAATATATGAACCTCTTGGAAAAACAAGTTATATTTTGGCTGTTTTTCAATTAGCCTACCTGTCATCTCTCAAATTTCCAGAATTTGACAGATGGAATGTTAACCCAGCGCAAAAAAATAAATAAAAAATGTAACGCATCTATATCGCACTTCATAAAGTGGCTAACATATTGCCTAATGTGAGAGCTAATTTTATGCCGCCTGTTCACCTATACCTTTTAGATCTCTGAAGTGTTCCATTCTGAATTAGCTGTTCATTTTTATTTCACTTTTTTTAAATATACATACATATATATATATAATTTTATTTAATTTTTTTTGAACAATAAAATAGTTGTTCCTTTAATTTACAACTGGGAACAGCTCATGTCTGTACGTCTACCTTTGAAATTAAATGCAATGCTTTGTATGCATTTTTTTCCATTTTACAAACCTAACTTAAGTAGACTTTTCCTACCTGCCACCTGCAATTTTATGTGCCTGTAATAATTTTAGTCTCAGATGTATTTTCTGACTTTTGTGCATTTTTTTTATTGTTTGTGATTTTTTATTTTTTTATTTTTAAAAGGTATGAGCGATTGGTAGTATCCATTAATATGTCATGCACAATTTGCCATGCCTGGGTGTAGACACAGCACATGGCTTTATACAATGTGCATGATGGGCAAGCTGAACCACTAAAGCAATAAAATGAGTAAAAAACATGTTATTGGCACATTGTACTATAATAAATGTGGCACTTTGATGTTAAATAGATATGACGCACAATAAAGTTTACTGGTTGTCTACACACAGCAGAGACAGATATTTTCAAGGCTGGCCCAATATTCATGAAAAGGCAGGCCATCTAATTTATTATTGAGGAGTAACGTAACTGAGGCATGAGGCACACATTGTACTGGACAAAGACAGACCCAATGCCGATATTTTTGCAGAATGAGCGATTGTTTGCTATTACGCATGTGCGAACTACCAAATGCGCATGTGTAGTGATTGCATTGCGATTACTGACAAACACAGGAACCACTTGCAAAGTGGTATTGAGCGTTTGGTGGTGGTAATAGGGGAGTGGTTATCAAAACGCAGACGTGTCTAACCATTTAAATGCAGTTTCAAGGGCGTGCATAAATTAGCCTTTGCGATCGCCTTCAGGGTATGAGAGCTCTCTGCGTGTCATGAGAGCTGCAGTGTTTGCGGTTGATTAGACTTGACGCTGCATGACTGCCGGATGTGTGTCTATACTACTGATGTTTGCACTGTTGCATGTCTTCGGGCGGATATGAGAAGGCAGCAGTGGGCGTCACTATGCTCGGCTGTGCTTTGGAAGGCATTAGCATACTTTAGCAGCTGCAATCCGTGAGAGTGTTTTGGTTCGGATTTGGTTTTGGTTCATTTTTGGATTCCTTAAAAAATGCTGAAAATAGAAAATCGATAAAAAATTGATAAAACTGCTATTTTGGACCTGTGGGCCTGATTCTGACCCGGCCGCAAGCGCTGTGCGCTCTCAACTGGGTCGATGGTGTGGCAGAGCCGGCTCCGTCGTGCGCATGTGCGAGACCCGGATAGCGACGGGCAATCCGTCGCTCCGGGTCTCGTACCAAAGGGGGCGTGCTGTCGATGTTGAGTGACAGCACGCCCCCTTTAGTGGGCGGGCCGGGGGAGTGGCTGCCCAAACGGAGGCGTTCCCATGTGAACGCCTCCGTCTGGGGCCGGCCCCACTGACATCACTAGTGATGTCAGTGGGAGTGCTTTTGGCTCTGATAGAGCACCCCCTTTGGTGGGTGGGCCGGGGGGGTGGCTGCCCCAAAGGAGGCGTTCCCATGAGAATGCCTACTGACATCACAAGTGAAGTCAGTGGGAGAGATTTCGGCTCTGTTTGAGCCGAAATCTCTCTGGGGCTTGCGGCAACGAGATCCTACCACATGGGTCTCGTCACAAGCCCGATGGTCGCAATGGTCTTGACCATCGCAACCATCTTCCTGGCCGCTCGTTATAGCTGTGGGTGGTCATCCACAGCTATGCGAGCGGCCAGGAGGTTGTTCAAATAAAAAAATAGCCCGGCCCTGATTCAGAGCGAGCGCTCTGTCAGAGCGTCCGGCTCTGAATCAGGGCCAGTATACAAGCAATCCTCCAAAACCGGAATTTGTTTTTTAAATCTTAGTTTCAAACTGACTGCAGAACCGAACTGGGACTCGGTTCCACTCGGAACCCCAAAGGGATTCGGAACTGAGACTTGCTTCAACTCGGAGCCCCTACGTTCCGGTGTGTTCGTATTTCAAGAAATCCGAACTGCACATCTCTAATTAATACTAAACTAGAGTTTAAAACTGTTACTAGCCTATAGTGAGAGATAAGGGTTTTACATTTTCATTTTGCATTACAAATGACTGGATGGCTATCTTATACAGTATGTAATACATAATAAACAAATGTACATGCTACAATCAAGAAAACAAAAATTAAAGTAAAACCAAAGAGGGAGACAGAGAGGATAATGGGCATTTATGCAGGTTCAGCATCTAATATACAATTATTGCATGAATGTCTTCAACCTGCAACCTGAATTGTCTGCCGCTAGCTTCATACTTACCGACTTTTAACTCCCTCCTGTCGCAGCAATAGGTGGTGGGGGGTGGGTATCTGACCACGTCATCGTGGCATCGCCCCTTTTCACAATGCAGCAATTAATGGCAATGTGAAGAAGGGGGCGGGGTACCACGATAATGCAATTCAGCGCAAATCACATCACGGGTCCCCCCTGCTGCCGGGGTTTATCGTGGAACCGCGGGGGGTTGGAGTGATCACCAGGAGCCGGGAGGCTTGTCAGCCTTTCCGGGGCTGCTGGGAGCGGCACCCGATTTTCAGGAGGCTCCCGGCCGAACTGCTCTAACTCAGTGTATGTACACTAACGTTCTCTAACTCAGTGTATGTACGCTAGCTTCCTCTAACTCAGTGTATGTACGCTAGCTTCCTCTAACTCAGTGTATGTACACTAACTTTCTCTAACTCAGTGTATGTACACTAGCTTCCTCTCAGTGTATGTACACTAGCTTCCTTTAACTCAGTGTATGTACGCTAGCTTCCTCTAACTCAGTGTATGTACGCTACCTTCCTCTAACTCAGTGTATGTACGCTAGCTTCCTCTAACTCAGTGTATGTACACTAGCTTCCTCTAACTCAGTGTATGTACACTAACTTTCTCTAACTCAGTGTATGTACACTAGCTTCCTCTCAGTGTATGTACGCTAGCTTCCTCTAACTCAGTGTATGTACACTAACTTTCTCTAACTCAGTGTATGTACACTAGCTTCCTCTCAGTGTATGTACACTAGCTTCCTCTAACTCAGTGTATGTACACTAACTTTCTCTAACTCAGTGTATGTACACTAGCTTCCTCTCAGTGTATGTACACTAGCTTCCTTTAACTCAGTGTATGTAGACTAGCTTCCTCTAACTCAGTGTATGTACGCTACCTTCCTCTAACTCAGTGTATGTACGCTAGCTTCCTCTAACTCAGTGAATGTACGCTAGCTTCCTCTAACTCAGTGTATGTACACTAGCTTCCTCTAACTCAGTGTATATACGCTAGCGTCCTCTAACTCAATGTATGTACACTAGCTTCCTCTAACTCAGTGAATGTACGCTAGCTTCCTCTAACTCAGTGTATGTAGACTAGCTTCCTCTAAGTCAGTGAATGTACGCTAGCTTTCTCAAACTCAGTGTATGTACGCTAGCTTCCTCTAACTCAGTGTATGTACGCTAGCTTCCTCTAACTCAATGTATGTACGCTAGCTTCCTCTAACTCAGTGTGTGTACGCTAGCTTCCTCTAACTCAGTGTATGTACGCTAGCTTCCTCTAACTCAGTGTACGTACACTAGCTTCCTCTAACTCAGTGTATGTACGCTAGCTTCCTCTAACTCATCGTATGTATGCTAGCTTCCTCTAACTCAGTGTATGTACACTAGCTTCCTCTAACTCAGTGTATGTACACTAACTTCCTCTAACTCAGTGTATGTACACTAGCTTCCTCTAATTCATCGTATGTACACTAGCTTCCTCTAACTCAGCGTATGTACACTAGCTTCCTCTTACTCATCGTATGTACACTAGCTTCCTCTAACTCAGCGTATGTACACTAGCTTCCCCTAACTCAGTATATGTACGCTAGCTTCCCCTAACTCAGTGTATGTACGCTAGCTTCCCCTAACTCAGTGTATGTACGCTAGCTTCCTCTAACTCATCGTATGTACGCTAGCTTCCTCTATCTCAGTGTATGTACGCTAGCTTCCTCTAACTCAGCGAATGTACACTAGCTTCCTCTAACTCAGTGTATGTACACTAACTTCCTCTAACTCAGAGTGGTGTTTGTTTGATTGACTTGTTAATCTAGACTTTAATATATTCACCTGTATAAACTTTGAGACTGGTGCCTAGCCAAAATCTTCTGTTTTTGCAGATCAAAAGAAATCGGCAAAGATTTCTGCCAATTACACAGGAAACCGATGCCCACGTGAATCCCACCTGTCTAATGTGATGTATGGTTTTAATCTCCAACATGCTACAGTGTTTGACATATAATCCATAATATTTTCATGTGAGGTCTTTTTTCGCTGTAGTTTCTAAATATTTCAGATTGTTGCTTAAAATGTCTTACTGCCTAAATGTGCATGGTCAGCAGTCAGTAGTGAAAAACTATAGACGTGGCTGGTCACTGCACATAGCGTGCCTGATTCTGCACTGGATGCAATTCATTGGCAAGTGTGGATGGCACGGGAGAAGGATTTACTACCGTATGCTAATGCCATATGGCTTCATGCATATCAGCACTGGTCATTGGTATCAGCACATACACCACTGGTCATTGGTATCAGCACATACACCACTGGTCATTGGTATCAGCACATACACCACTGGTCATTGGTATCAGCACATACACCACTGGTCATTGGTATCAGGACATACACCACTGGTCATTGGTATCAGGACATACACCACTGGTCATTGGTATCAGCACATACACCACTGGTCTTTGGTATCAGGACATACACCACTGGTCATTGGTATCAGCACATACACCACTGGTCATTGGTATCAGGACATACACCACTGGTCATTGGTATCAGCACATACACCACTGGTCATTGGTATCAGGACATACACCAGCCCCGTGCTGGGAGCAAAAGATGAAAAATCCATCACTTCACCAACGATACTCCTCAAACTACCACAGAAAGCTGGCTACACGGCCACAACACTTCCATGAAGCATATGCTTTCTGTGCATTTGCAAGGTAACAGCCCATAAAGGCTCATTCCACATCTGAAAGATCTGGCCATGCACGGAGGAAACAAACCACTCTTGTACCCTCCATACAGGTACACATGCATGGTGCAGCACATGCACAATGTGCAACTGCTTTTTGCGGCACCTGCGCAGTCTGCTGATAACCACAATATATTTCAAACCTGACATACGCTGGGTCGCTAGAATATTGGCCAGCATTGCAAAAGTTTTTTTATTCCTTGTTTCTAATCCCTGAGCCCCTGTTAGTGGTTTAGGGAGGGTGCTAGTTGTAGTGACTGGCTGCAGGATCAATACTGTCTTATAACAGTGGTGGTGGAGGGAATAAGATGAAAGTGAGGCTGTGTCTGATAGTCTGCCAGCCAGTGAGAGCTGGAAGGGGGTTGGGCCTCCCTGCAGCTAGACATACAGTATATTATAAGAGATTATGTAAAATACTATGATTACGGACCTGTCATTCGCTGAGTCTCTAGCCGTTGCAGCCAGTGTTTTCATTTTATCTTCTCTTTCTCTGTAACCCCCCTCTTCCATGTCCCTTCCCCTTTCGCCCATATCTCTGTGTCTCTTTCCTGCTGCCTTAACCCGTATTTGGCTCTCCCCATTCCCTATCTCTCCCTCTCTTTACCTGTTTTCCCCATCTATCTCTCCTCCTCATGTCCTGCCTCTCTTTTATCTCTCTCCCCACAATGTCCCTCTCCCACTCTTTCCTCTCTACGCTGCTGTTTTCCAGGTTCTGACAGATGTATTGTTCCTGCTCGATCTATCACCAAAGCTTCAGATTGATGTTGCTGATATATCTGCATCAGCCTGTGTACTGGGAATGGGGTTGCTCTGTCTTGATGTTAGGCAGGGGTGAGGGGAGTGCACTGGGGGTGGGGTCTATGGGGGTGCAGCTATGGCTATCAAGGGGAGAGAAGATGCTGAGGTGTATGAGACAGACTCTCACAAATATTAGAGGAAGGCAACAATGTCTATATCCAGTCGCGGATTTTACCTAGGGGCTGCAGGGATGCAGGCCCAACCCAGTAAAATCTGCTACCCGCAGGCAGTGGCGTAAGTAGGGTATTTGGAGCCCAGGGCAAGTTGGAAAAAGGAGAGCCCCCCTATGTGCCCGCACAGAAGGCACGCACCGAAAAATGGGCGTGGCCACTGAAAAATGGGGCATTTCAACATGACACACACCTCTTTCTCGGCACTCTGGGAACATTCCTTTCCATTCTAAGAAGCGCCGAGAGGGGGGTGAGCTGGTACTATTACACCTTGGCTCGGGCTTCCTGAGGGGCACGGCGGGGGCCTGGGTCCAGTGCCACTCCCCCCCTCTCTCAAAGCAGCCCAGCACGCAGCGTATGCTGAGCTTCAGTGGGAGACTGCTCGTGGCTGCTATGCAGCAGGCGCAGCAGTCTCCTATGCTTGTGGGTGGGAGCAATCACACTGATCGCGCCATCCCTGGCTTTGCCCCCCTCCCCAGAAAGCAGGGCTGGGAGCGTGTGTTATTCATTTTTTTGCTTCAGGGGGAGTGGCCACGTCTCCCGCGATTAGGCCATGCCCCTATCTTTACCTGGGCCCGGCAGGGCTCTCTACGAACCTGTCCATTCCATATGCAACTTAATGCAGAGCCCCTTATACAGTCCCACCTATGCAGTGCCCCCAGTAGTGGTCCCCCTTATGCAGGCCCCCAGTGGTGCCCCTTATACAGTACCCCCAGTATGCAATGTCCCAAGTAGTGGTCCCCCCTTATGCAGGTCCCCATTCGTGCTCCTTATACAGTACCCCAGTAGTGGTCCCCCTTATACAGACCCCCCGTAGTGCCCCTTATACAGTGCCTCCAGTAGTGGTCCCCCTTATGCAGGCCCCCATTAGTGCCCCTTACACAGATCCCCCCCAGTAGTGGTTCCCCATATGCAGACCCCCATTAGTGCCCAGTGCCCCCAGTAGTGGTACCTCTTATGCCGGCCCCCATTAGTGCCCAAAGCCCCCAGTAGTGATCCCCCCTTATGCAGGCCTCCATTAGTGCCTCTTACACAGTGCCCCCCCAGTAGTGGTCCCCCTTATGCAGGCCCCCAGTAGTGATCACACACAGACATACACACACAAAACAGAAAAAACAGACCTACCTGAATCCCCGCTCCTGTCGCGCCCGCAGCAGTCTGCTCCTCTGTATCTGTCCTCGCGCTTGGTCCTATGGGAGAGACGTCATAATGTCTCTTCCATCACCCACTGCAGGAGCCGGAAAGCAGAGCTCATGACTGAGTCCCAGCCTGGCTCTGGCAGTGGGTGCAGCAGCCAATGAGAGTCTATCTGACACTCAGCTGCTGAAACACACACATTGCCGCCAGTGCCGATGGCGATGTGTGTGTAAATGTGTAGCGCAACTGCACTCACTGCGGTCTTCACTACACTGGCTAACTAGGACGGGCCTGTAACGTGGCCAGAGGTGCCTGCCTCCCCACGCCGCCGGTCCCACTGCACCCAGGGCATGAGCCCCAGCAACCCTGCCCTAGTTACACCACTGCCCGCAGGGACTGCCTAGCAGTGGCAGGGACTTCCCACTGGAAGTGATTTCTCCTTCTGGGACTGCCAGTCCAGACTGTGATAGCAGTGAGCACTTCCTCTTTTGTCACTACAATATGCAGTGTCAAAAATGAGCATTTAAACTGCTCCACTACCTGCAAGCAGCATACAGTTACTGGCTTTGATCCATTACCAGTGTGCTTGTAACAGTGAGTATGGCTATACCTGCTATATTTCAATAAATCAACACCACTGATTAAGTAACTGGGCAATTCATAGTTTGAGTAATTTGATGGTGTGTGGTGTGTGCCTACATAACTCTGCAGTATCAACACCTGCACGCACATAATTTCCAACTGGTTATGGGCCCAGGCACACAGGTGTAAAGTACCCAGATGTACAAGATTTTAGGATGCGCAGAGCAGCATACAGATGATATCTTAGGCACATATGTAGTGCAGATTGCATAAGAATCCAGTGCAGTACTGTATAGCAGCAGTGAAGCTTATTAAAGTACAGAAGCTGCAAGTCATATCTGATGGGGTTTATCAAGCTAAAAGGTGCATAAAATTATACAAACTTGAAGTTAGCTATGGAAATGCAATTGTAGTTGGATGGTTGTGGAAAGTCACTGTAGAACCAGATGCAGATTTAAGCCCAGATGATATAGAGAGAGCCATGGGAAGCATATGCGTAAGTGTAAAGCAACATGTGTATTCTATAATACATGGGAAAGAGTCAGCAAAACAAATGTGGACAGTACTGCAGGCAGTGTATCAAGATGGAGGTCTCATGAGGAAGATAAATTTAAGATGTTTTTTGCATAACACCAAATTTAATGAATGCAGCAATATGAGTTATTGTCTGTTTCTCAGCTAATGTTTGAGTACAAGTTAATTATTAAGAGATTGCTACAACAGTGCTGCAGAATTTGACGCCTGAGTTTGACTTCTTGGTTGTGGCATTAGAGGCAAATACAGGAAAGTCAACAGCAGACACAGTCAAAGTAAAGTTATTACAGTTTTAACAACAAGAGCCAGGTGGTTCAAATGCTGATACAACTTCATTACATACAAAAACTGAAAAATACAGAAATTTTTATTCAATTGTTATAATTGTAACAAGATAGCTCACAAAGAATTTCAGTGCAGACAAAAGCATGTGAATCATACACAAAGCAAGAAATGCAATGGCAGAGATGAGTCATCCGTGAGTGTCACAGATAGCGGCAGAAGGATTACTGGTACATTGTTTCAGGTGCAACAGGGCATTTCAGCTGCAATGAGGAATGGTTGACCAAGTTAACCAAAAGTGACCCTATCACTATAAAAGACATTAGCAATCAAGTCCAAACAGCTATTAAAGTTGGAACAATTAAAGCTTTCTTAAAAGTAGGGTCAAGAACAGAAGTCACAAATCTTATTGCCATCAGTGTCCTATAACAGAGAGGACTACATGATTATTACAACTGAGTCACAGTCACTGGATCTCTGGCATAGAATATTTGGTCACCTTGGATATGATTGTGTTCAGAAGCTACAGAATGGGATGGTCAAAGGAATGCTAGTTACTATCACATAGAAACCCATATGTGAGAGCTGTATTGGGATTGGGAAACAAAGTTGTTAGCAGTTTCCTAAATCAACAAGCAGAGCCGCAATACCACTTGAAATAGTACATTCAGATGTGTGGTTCAGTGGAAGTATAGTCTTTAAGTGGATGCAGATACTTTGTGACATTTCTAGATGACATCACAAGGATGACATGTGTACCTCATCAGAGAGAAATCTGAAGTGGCAAAATAGATTGCAGATTACAAGAGACTTGTAGAAAATGAAACAGTTAACAGACTCAAGACCCTGAGATCTGATAATGGTGAAGAATATCTTAATAAAGAGGTGGAACAATATTTAAGAATAAATGGAATAGAGCCTTAATTGACCATTGGCTATACTTCGCAGAAAATGGTGTCAGTGAACTAGCAAACCATACACTAGTGTAGAAAGCAAGATGCATGCTAAAATATGTACGCCTAGACAAGCAGTATTGGGCAGAAACCATGTCCACTGCAGTTTATCTCAAGAACCATTCTCCTATAGTTGCCCTAAAGGACATAATACTGATTGAAGTTTTGTCAAAGAGAAAACCAAGTGTAATGCTTCACAGAACCTTTAGAAGTACAGCTGATGTGTATATACCAAAAGAGAAAAGACAAAAGCTGGATTCAAAGTCAATAAAGTGCACCATGCTTGGCTACTGCCATGAGAGCAAAGGTTACAGATTGTGGTGTCCAAATACAAAAAAGGTTAAGCAAGAGATGTTATCTTTAAATAAATAACACAAATTTAAGAAAAGCTGTAAGTTGAAATGCAGAATGAGTATGTGTCAAGGGACATTCTAGCAGCTGAAGATATACAGTAGGTACCCCATCACGGGAGTGAGCCACATGACCAGCAGCGCTACACAGACTGGTGGCAGCAGTGTCTTCACTCACCACTCACACCAATGTCACTGTGCACAGTCTATGTAGCCTTTCCTATTCAAGTGACCCAAAGCACCTCTCCCCCACCTCTTACCAGCTGCACGTGGTGCCACACCTATCTGTTGCATTGATGATGTCAATGAATTGTGTTTTTGTTATTGGTCAGCCTTAACTTGACGGTTTGAGAAGTTACAAGGATACAAAGTGCAGGTTATTTCTAGGAATTTCCACTACAAAATTATGCACTTTACATAAAAATCGGTATAGTACTTTTTTTTTTTATTAATTAAATTTTTTATTTGCATTTACAAATTAACATTAGATAAGAAATCAAATATCAGAAAATAAATACAAAAAATATGGATGAAAGTTACAATGAATATAAATATAACAAAGTCATCAAAATGTGGGAAAGCCCTTTAAAAAGTCCCCAATGGGGACTCCAATGACAAATAATAGATGACAAAAACTCGCAGTTAGTTACAGCTTCAGGATGCTTTTTGTATTGCATCAATGTGCATTGTATCCTTGGTGACCTCTTTCATCTGTGACAGCTACAGTATTTAAGATTACTTTTAAATATCAGAAAATAAATATAAAAATATGAATGGAAAAAAAAAGATAAATGTAAAAAAGGGCGGGAGGGGGTAAGGAAGGAAGGGGGGGAGGAAATTTTGCCTGGGGTCAAAAGAGAAAAGTCGGATAACAAAGAGAAAGAAACAACAGAGCTCTAACCACTTATGTAGACATACAGCAAGTGAGGTCTATGAGGTAGAGAAGTAATTAATCAAAAAAATCTACACTACTTCTGGAAGCAGCATTACTGAGGGAGGGTTGATTTAGAGTAAACCAAGGGCTCCAAATTTGGATGATTTGTTATGAAGATAAGCCGTTATCTTTTCTATAGCGGCTATATGCCATATTTTGTGGATAACGGCTAGTAGGGAAGGAGGGTCAGGATGCTTCCAATGAGAAGCTATAAGGCATCTAGCTACATTAAGAATTTGGGAGGTTAGCTTATCTAATAGTTTATCTATAGATGCAATAGGGAGCCCCAGAAGAAAAGACCACGGATCTCTGGTAATTATTTGGTTGATCACTTTACTCACTAGGGCCATCACCGCAGCCCAGAAAACTAAAATTTTTGGGCAGGACAACCAGTTATGAATGAAGGTTCCTGTCTCTCTGCCATCTCTCCAACAAAGCCAAGATGTAGAACAGAACATCCTATTCTGTCTGGTGGGTACCATATACCAACGTTAATAAACCTTGAAAGCATTTTCTTTGATTAGTGTAGCGATAGACAACTTAGAGACTCAGATTGTGGACCACAAATCCTCCTCCGGAGGGACCCCTAAATCAACCTCTCATTGCATTTAAAATTTTGGAATTGGGGGTTCAGTAGAATGCAGTAGCAGGGTGTATATAAATGAAATCATGCCTGTCTTGAGAGGATTATTTAAATAACATTGTTCCAAAGAAGTTATAGTATGAGAATGTACCAAACTGTAAAGATGTAACAAAGTGTCTCAGTTGGAGGTAAATAAAAACATTTACATCTGGGAATGAAAACTTAAGGTGCGTATCCACTTACAGACTGTGAAACAAGAGCACGATTAGGACATTGTAATTGTGCAGTCGTTTCACAGTCTGTGATGTGCCTACACTGAACATTCGGTTGTTCAGTGTAGGCACATCAATCATCCCCGAACATGGTCAACCTGACAACGTCGTCAGGTTGACCGGCATGTTCGGGCGATGATAGATGTCAAAAATGACCAGCGGGTGCGCGCATCGCTGGTCATTTTTTACATTAAACTGCCCAATTTGCAAACGATTAACAAGCGATTGAACGATAACGATGTCGTTATCGTTCAATCGGCCTGTTTCATCACGTGGTGGATACGCACCATTAGTCTGTAAGTCATAATACAAATACCACATCTGCCAAAAACTTTATACCTCTAGCAATCCAAGGTGCAGGGAATGAATCAGACCTACCAGGAGTAAATAATGGGATGCCCCAAGGATGAGTAAGACGGGAAGGGGTGGAATTTTAAACTTGCGAGTACAGAGATCCCAAATAGTGCTTAGTGCAAAGGTTCAGTAGTTTTTGCACCAACTTGGATCAAACAGACAGGCACAGCGTTCTTATAATATTAGTATATATATATATATTAGGGGTGAGCGGGTTCGGTTTTACTCGGTTTTACTCTGATCTTTTTATTGGCTATCGCCGAACACGTGTTTTGGGTAGCGAATGAAATCGAGCCGAAATTGCGGTAAAGTGGCGATAAGAACTGAGTAAAACCGAGTAAAACCGAACCCGCTCACCCCTAATATACATATATATAGTCAAAGTATGTCCACATCCACGTTTTTGTAGTCCAAGAGTGCTGGGGTAGCTGCCCAAAAGGGACCTTCAGGTCATTTTGTATAACCTTTAAAGACAGGGGTGCACTCACCAGTCTTCTAAAAAAGTCCTTTATTCCAACATTTAAAAGTAAATACGGGATATATATATATATATATATATATAAATAGTCACTTGTGGTCACCATCTTAGCTCCATAGTACTGATGCTAGAAGTTTTTGGCTGTGCATAATACAATCTCCAGACACTAGTAGCTGTTGGAGGGAGTGTGGCTTACACAGCCCAGCAATGCGAACAGCTTGAAATACACGCACTGGCCGTTGATTGAAAAATAATAAAATAACAAGCAGCATCAGACATTCCAAGCACGCACAGCAATGTACAGGGGTTTCAGGGTTTGTAATTAAAATAACAGAAATTTTATTTTTATTAGTACTTATTTCTTAAACTTATTGCATACTGTATATATGTGTATCTCATTATTGTCATAAATCAAAGAGTATACATTTAAGAGCAAGTCTATTCAACTATCTCCCATCTGTTAACTGCATAAACATTACACCAGGCAATAATTTACAACGGCAAACTACGCTTAGGAGTCCGATATTATAATGACTTTTATTATCTCTTTTATCTTTTGGAATTTGTTAAAGTAACAATGGTTGCCTTATACAAGTTGGTTATCCTGTGTAAAATATTTTAGGGATACAAAGTCTGAATGCAGTATAACTGGAATATTTTTATTAATTGCACCTGGTTTAAGGCCGTGCAGTAAGCAGACCGTGTGGATTATGAATGTGCTGAACTGCAAGAATGAATATTAAATGAAAATATAGATAGCACCTGCAGCTTGTTTCCGAAGAATGCCTTTGGCATAGAATAGGTGAATTCCATATCCCTCTGAGATACAGGCTACAACTGCAGCTGCCTCTAGTAGCAAATTACCTTTTGTTACTAAACAGTTTGCAGATTCCATTTAATGAATCATCTGTGATCACTCTTGCCAAATATTTTTTTTTTCTTTATTCTCTCGATGTCTCATTTGGGATATAAACTACCAGTTAATTAAAAGACAAAATACAACTTAAGAAAGAATAAAAACAGATATTGTAACCTAATTTCATAAACAATGGGCGTTACACCTAAGAAAACATCAGGCTTTCTCATCAGCTGGGAAGTAAAGTGTAAAACCTAACAACTTGTCCTGGTGTAGCTATTATGTGCCCTCTATTCACAGGGAATATTTCACGGTATTGGGGCATACAGTAGTATAGATGCCCTGCATTAGCACATTTTCTCTTGCACAGTATCTAGGAAGACCCAACAGCTAAACTACATACTGGATCCAGGGGCGGCTCAAGGCTGGCAGGGTCGTCGCCCAGAAGCCTGGAAGGGCACAGCCCTGTGCCCTCAGGTGAACCTCTGGCCAGGCTGAGGCACTGTGCTGGTGGCATCACTGGTTTCCCTCTCAGTACACCCTGTGGCCCACCTTCTACTCCTCTGCACTGTGGGCTGTGGCTGCTGGCTACCTGCTCACCACACAGAAGCAGAACAGCACAGGGAGTGTACTCGGAGGACGGAGCAGCTGCAGGAGGAGGTACCTAAGTGCTGGTCCATTGGGATAGCATGTGTGTGATGCAATGGGGGCAGTGGGTTTGTGTGAGGCTATAGTGGCAGTGTGTGTGAGTTTATAGGGGAAGTGTGCCTGGGAGGTTATGGGGGCAGTGTGCGTGAGGTTATAGGGGAAGTGTGCCTGGGTGGCTATGGGGGCAGTGAGTGTATGAGTCTATGGTAGCAGTGTGTGTGAGGCTATAGGGGCAGTGTGTGTGTGTGGCTATGGGAGTAGTGTGTGTGTGTGGCTCTGGGAGTAGTGTGTGTGTGTGTGGCTATGGGAGTAGTGTGTATATGAAGTTATGGGGGCAGTGTGTGTGAGACTATGGGGACAATGTGTGTGTGAGACTATGGGGACAGTGTGTGTGTGAGGCTATTGGGACAGTGTGTGTGTGAGGCTATGGAGGTAGCATGTGTGTGAGCCTATGGGGGCAGTGTGTGTGTCTGTGTGTGTTTGTGTGTGTGTGTGGCTATGGGGTAGTATGTGTATGTGTGTGTTGCTATGGGGGTAGTGTGTGTAAGACTATGGGGGCAGTGTGTGTGTGTCTGTGTGAGCCTAAGGGTGCAGTGTATGAGTGTGTGTGTGTGTGTTTGGCTGGCTATGGGGGTAGTGTGTGTGAGAATATGGGGACAGTGTGTGTGTGTAAAGCTATTGGGACAGTGAGTGTGTGTGAGGCTATGGGGACAGTGTGTGTGTGTGAGGCTATGGAGGTAGTGTGTGTGAGACTATGGGAATAGTGTGTGTGTGAGGCTATTGGGACAGTGAGTGTGTGTGAGGCTATGGAGGTAGTATGTGTGTGAGCCTATGGAGGTTGTGTGTGTGAGGCTATGGGAACAGTGAGTGTGTGTGAGGCTATGGAGGTAGTATGTGTGTGAGGCTATGGAGGTAGTGTGTGTGTGTAAAGCTATTGGGACAGTGAGTGTGTGTGTGAGGCTATGGAGGTAGTGTGTGTGAGCCTATGGGGACAGTGTGTATTTCTGTGGCTATGGAGGTAGTGTGTGTGAGACTATAGGGACAGTGTGTGTGTAAAGCTATTGGGACAGTGAGTGTGTGTAAGGCTATGGAGGTAGTGTGTGTGTGAGGCTATGGAGGTAGTGGATAAACAGAGAGAGACAGGAGGATAGGGGACAAATAGAGGGAGACAGGAGGAGAGGGGACAAACAGAGAGAGGCAGGAGGAGAGAGGACAAACAGAGGGAGAGAGGAGGAAAGGGGACAAATAGAGGGAGACAGGAGGAGAGGGGACAAATAGAGGGAGACAGGAGGATAGGGGACAAATAGAGGGAGACAGGAGGATAGGGGACAAACAGAGAGAGACAAGAGGAGAGAGGACAAACAGAGAGAGACAGGAGGAGAGAGGACAGAGAGAGACAGGAGGAGAGGGGACAAATAGATTGAGACAGGAGGATAGGGGACAAATAGAGGGCGACAGGAGGATAGGGGACAAACAGAGGGAGACAGGAGGAGAGAGGACAAACAGAGAGAGACAGGAGGAGAGAGGACAAATAGAGGGAGACAGGAGGAGAGAGGACAAACAGATAGTGACAGGAGGAGAGAGTACAAACAGAGGGAGACAGGAGGAGAGGGGACAAACAGAGAGAGACAGGAGGAGAGAGGACAAAGAGGGAGACAGGAGGAAAGGGGACAAATAGAGGGAGACAGGAGGAGAAGGGACAAATAGAGGGAGACAGGAGGATAGGGGACAAAAAGAGGGAGACAGGAGGAGAGAGGACAAACAGAGGGAGACAGGAGGATAGGGGACAAATAGAGGGAGACTGGAGGATAGGGGACAAACAGAGAGAGACAGGAGGAGAGAGGACAAATAGAATGAGACAGGAGGATAGGGGACAAATAGAGGGAGACAGGAGGAGGGAGGATAAACAGAGGGAGACAAGAGGAGAGAGGATAAACAGAGGGAGACAGGAGGAGAGAGGACAAACAGAGGGAGACAGGAGGATAGGGGACAAACAGAGGGAGACAGGAGGATAGGGGACAAATAGAAGGAGACAGGAGGAGAGGGGGACAAATAGAGGGAGACAGGAGGATAGAGGACAAAGAGAGGGAGACTGGAGGAGAGGGGGACAAACAGAGAGAGACAGGAGGAAAGGGGACAAATAGAGGGAGACAGGAGGAGAGGGGACAAATAGAGGGAGACAGGAGGATAGGGGACAAATAGATGGAGACAGGAGGATAGAGGACAAATAGAAAGTGACACGAGGAGAGAGGACAAACAGAGGGAGACAGGAGGATAGGGGACAAATAGAGGGATACAGGAGGAGAGGACAAACAGAGAGAGACAGGAGGAAAGGGGACAAATAGAGGGAGACAGGAGGAGAGGGGACAAATAGAGGGAGACAGGAGGATAGGGGACAAATAGATGGAGACAGGAGGATAGAGGACAAATAGAAAGTGACACGAGGAGAGAGGACAAACAGAGGGAGACAGGAGGATAGGGGACAAATAGAGGGAGACAGGAGGATAGGGGACAAACAGAGAGAGACAGTTGGAGAGAGGACAAATACAGGGATACAGGAGGATAGGGGACAAATAGAGGGAGACAGCAGGAGAGAGGATAAACAGAGGGAGACAGGAGGAGAGAGAATAAACAGAGGGAGACATGAGGAGAGAGGACAAACAGAGGGAGACAGTAGGAAAGTGGACAAATAGAGGGAGACAGGAGGAGAGAGGACAAACAGAGGGAGACAGGAGGATAGGGGATAAACAGAGAGAGACAGGAGGATAGGGGACAAATAGAGGGAGACAGGAGGAGAGGGGACAAACAGAGAGAGGCAGGAGGAGAGAGGACAAACAGAGGGAGAGAGGAGGAAAGGGGACAAATAGAGGGAGACAGGAGGAGAGGGGACAAATAGAGGCAGACAGGAGGATAGGGGACAAATAGAGGGAGAGGAGGAGAGAGGACAAACAGAGGGAGACAGGAGGATAGGGGACAAATAGAGGGAGACAGGAGGGTAGGGGACAAACAGAGAGAGACAAGAGGAGAGAGGACAATCAGAGAGAGACAGGAGGAGAGAGGACAGAGAGAGACAGGAGGAGAGGGGACAAATAGATTGAGACAGGAGGATAGGGGACAAATAGAGGGAGACAGGAGGATAGGGGACAAACAGAGGGAGACAGGAGGAGAGAGGACAAACAGAGAGAGACAGAAGGAGAGAGGACAAATAGAGGAAGACAGGAGGAGAGAGGACAAACAGATAGTGACAGGAGGAGAGAGTACAAACAGAGGGAGACAGGAGGAGAGAGGATAAACAGAGGGAGACAGGAGGAGAGGGGACAAACAGAGAGAGACAGGAGGAGAGAGGACAAACAGAGGGAGACAGGAGGAAAGGGGACAAATAGAGGGAGACAGGAGGAGAGGGGAAAAATAGAGGGAGACAGGAGGATAGGGGACAAATAGAGGGAGACAGGAGGAGAGAGGACAAACAGAGGGAGACAGGAGGATAGGGGACAAATAGAGGGAGACAGGAGGATAGGGGACAAACAGAGAGAGACAGGAGGAGAGAGGACAAATAGAGGGAGACAGGAGGATAGGGGACAAATAGAGGGAGATAGGAGGAGAGAGGATAAACAGAGGGAGACAGGAGGAGAGAGGATAAACAGAGGGAGACAGGAGGAGAGAGGACAAACAGAGAGAGACAGGAGGAGAGGGGACAAACAGAGGGAGACAGGAGGATAGGGGACAAATAGAGGGAGACAGGAGGAGAGGGGGACAAATAGAGGGAGACAGGAGGATAGAGGACAAAGAGAGGGAGTCTGGAGGAGAGGGGGACAAACAGATGGAGACAGTAGGATAGGGACAAATAATGGGAGACAGGAGGATAGGGGACAAACAGAGGGAGACAGGAGGAGAGAGGATAAACAGAGGGAGACAGGAAGATAGGGGATAAACAGAGAGAGACAGGAGGATAGGGGACAAATAGAGGGAGACAGGAGGATAGTGGACCATCAGAGGGAGACAGGAGGAAAGGGGACAAATAGAGGGAGACAGGAGGAGAGAGGACAAACAGATAGAGACAGGAGGAGAGAGGACAAACAGAGGGAGACAGGAGGATAGGGGATAAACAGAGAGAGACAGGAGGATAGGGGACAAATAGAGGGAGACAGGAGGAGAGGGGACAAACAGAGAGGCAGGAGGAGAGAGGACAAACAGAGGGAGAGAGGAGGAAAGGGGACAAATAGAGGGAGACAGGAGGAGAGGGGACAAATAGAGGGAGACAGGAGGATAGGGGACAAATAGAGGGAGAGGAGGAGAGAGGACAAACAGAGGGAGACTGGAGGATAGGGGACAAATAGAGGGAGACAGGAGGATAGGGGACCAACAGAGAGAGACAAGAGGAGAGAGGACAATCAGAGAGAGACAGGAGGAGAGAGGACAGAGAGAGACAGGAGAGGGGACAAATAGATTGAGACAGGAGGATAGGGGACAAATAGAGGGAGACAGGAGGATAGGGGACAAACAGAGGGAGACAGGAGGAGAGAGGACAAACAGAGAGAGACAGGAGGAGAGAGGACAAATAGAGGGAGACAGGAGGAGAGAGGACAAACAGATAGTGACAGGAGGAGAGAGTACAAACAGAGGGAGACAGGAGGAGAGAGGATAAACAGAGGGAGACAGGAGGAGAGGGGACAAACAGAGAGAGACAGGAGGAGAGAGGACAAACAGAGGGAGACAGGAGGAAATGGGACAAATAGAGGGAGACAGGAGGAGAGGGGAAAAATAGAGGGAGACAGGAGGATAGGGGACAAATAGAGGGAGACAGGAGGAGAGAGGACAAACAGAGGGAGACAAGAGGATAGGGGACAAATAGAGGGAGACAGGAGGATAGGGGACAAACAGAGAGAGACAGGAGGAGAGAGGACAAATTGAGGGAGACAGGAGGATAGGGGACAAATAGAGGGAGACAGGAGGAGAGAGGACAAACAGAGGGAGACAGGAGGATAGGGGACAAATAGAGGGAGACAGGAGGATAGGGGACAAACAGAGAGAGACAGGAGGAGAGAGGACAAATAGAGGGAGACAGGAGGATAGGGGACAAATAGAGGGAGATAGGAGGAGAGAGGATAAACAGAGGGAGACAGGAGGAGAGAGGATAAACAGAGGGAGACAGGAGGAGAGAGGACAAACAGAGAGAGACAGGAGGAGAGGGGACAAACAGAGGGAGACAGGAGGATAAGGGACAAATAGAGGGAGACAGGAGGAGAGGGGGACAAATAGAGGGAGACAGGAAGATAGAGGACAAAGAGAGGGAGTCTGGAGGAGAGGGGGACAAACAGATGGAGACAGTAGGATAGGGGACAAATAAAGGGAGACAGGAGGATAGGGGACAAACAGAGGGAGACAGGAGGAGAGAGGATAAACAGAGGGAGACAGGAAGATAGGGGATAAACAGAGAGAGACAGGAGGATAGGGGACAAATAGAGGGAGACAGGAGGATAGGGGACCATCAGAGGGAGACAGGAGGAGAGAGGACAAACAGAGAGAGACAGGAGGAAAGGGGACAAATAGAAGGAGACAGGAGGAGAGAGGACAAACAGAGGGAGACAGGAGGAAAGGGGACAAATAGAGGGAGACAGGAGGAGAGAGGACAAACAGATAGAGACAGGAGGAGAGAGGACAAACAGAGGGAGACAGGAGGATAGGGGATAAACAGAGAGAGACAGGAGGATAGGGGACAAATAGAGGGAGACAGGAGGAGAGGGGACAAACAGAGAGAGGCAGGAGGAGAGAGGACAAACAGAGGGAGAGAGGAGGAAAGGGGACAAATAGAGGGAGACAGGAGGAGAGGGGACAAATAGAGGGAGACAGGAGGATAGGGGACAAATAGAGGGAGAGGAGGAGAGAGGACAAACAGAGGGAGACAGGAGGATAGGGGACAAACAGGGAGACAGGAGGATAGGGGACCAACAGAAAGAGACAAGAGGAGAGAGGACAATCAGAGAGAGACAGGAGGAGAGAGGACAGAGAGAGACAGGAGGAGAGGGGACAAATAGATTGAGACAGGAGGATAGGGGACAAATAGAGGGAGACAGGAGGATAGGGGACAAACAGAGGGAGACAGGAGGAGAGAGGACAAACAGAGAGAGACAGGAGGAGAGAGGACAAATAGAGGGAGACAGGAGGAGAGAGGACAAACAGATAGTGACAGGAGGAGAGAGTACAAACAGAGGGAGACAGGAGGAGAGAGGATAAACAGAGGGAGACAGGAGGAGAGGGGACAAACAGAGAGAGACAGGAGGAGAGAGGACAAACAGAGGGAGACAGGAGGAAAGGGGACAAATAGAGGGAGACAGGAGGAGAGGGGAAAAATAGAGGGAGACAGGAGGATAGGGGACAAATAGAGGGAGACTGGAGGAGAGAGGACAAACAGAGGGAGACAGGAGGATAGGGGACAAATAGAGGGAGACAGGAGGATAGGGGACAAACAGAGTGAGACAGGAGGAGAGAGGACAAATTGAGGGAGACAGGAGGATAGGGGACAAATAGAGGGAGATAGGAGGAGAGAGGATAAACAGAGGGAGACAGGATGAGAGAGGATAAACAGAGGGAGACAGGAGGAGAGAGGACAAACAGAGAGAGACTGGAGGAGAGGGGACAAACAGAGGGAGACAGGAGGATAGGGGACAAATAGAGGGAGACAGGAGGAGAGGGGGACAAATAGAGGGAGACAGGAGGATAGAGGACAAAGAGAGGGAGACTGGAGGAGAGGGGGACAAACAGATGGAGACAGTAGGATAGGGGACAAATAAAGGGAGACAGGAGGATAGGGGACAAACAGGGAGACAGGAGGAGAGAGGACAAACAGAGAGAGACAGGAGGAGAGAGGAGAAATAGAGGGAGACAGGAGGAGAGAGGACAAACAGATAGAGACAGGAGGAGAGAGGACAAACAGAGGGAGACAGGAGGAGAGAGGATGAACAGAGGGAGACAGGAAGATAGGGGATAAACAGAGAGAGACAGGAGGATAGGGGACAAAAAGAGGGAGACCGGAGGATAGGGGACAAACAGAAGGAGACAGGAGGGGAGAGGACAAACAGAGAGAGACCGGAGGAAAGGGGACAAATAGAGGGAGACAGGAGGAGAGGGGACAAATAGAGGGAGACAGGAGGATAGGGGACAAATAGATGGAGACAGGAGGATAGAGGACAAATAGAAAGTGACACGAGGAGAGAGGACAAACAGAGGGAGACAGGAGGATAGGGGACAAATAGAGGGAGACAGGAGGATAGGGGACAAACAGAGAGAGACAGGAGGAGAGAGGACAAATAGAGGGAGACAGGAGGATAGGGGACAAATAGAGGGAGACAGCAGGAGAGAGGATAAACAGAGGGAGACAGGAGGAGAGAGAATAAACAGGGAGACATGAGGAGAGAGGAGAAACAGAGGGAGACAGTAGGAAAGGGGACAAATAGAGGGAGACAGGAGGAGAGAGGACAAACAGATAGAGACAGGAGGAGAGAGGACAAACAGAGGGAGACAGGAGGATAGGGGATAAACAGAGAGAGACAGGAGGATAGGGGACAAATAGAGGGAGACAGGAGGAGAGTGGACAAACAGAGAGAGGCAGGAGGAGAGAGGACAAACATAGGGAGAGAGGAGGAAAGGGGACAAATAGAGGGAGACAGGAGGAGAGGGGACAAATAGAGGGAGACAGGAGGATAGGGGACAAATAGAGGGAGAGGAGGAGAGAGGACAAACAGAGGGAGACAGGAGGATAGGGGACAAATAGAGGGAGACAGGAGGGTAGGGGACAAACAGAGAGAGACAAGAGGAGAGAGGACAATCAGAGAGAGACAGGAGGAGAGAGGACAGAGAGAGACAGGAGGAGAGGGGACTAATATATTGAGACAGGAGGATAGGGGACAAATAGAGGGAGACAGGAGGATAGGGGACAAACAGAGGGAGACAGGAGGAGAGAGGACAAACAGAGAGAGACAGGAGGAGAGAGGACAAATAGAGGGAGACAGGAGGCGAGAGGACAAACAGATAGTGACAGGAGGAGAGAGTACAAACAGAGGGAGACAGGAGGAGAGAGGATAAACAGAGGGAGACAGGAGGAGAGGGGACAAACAGAGAGAGACAGGAGGAGAGAGGACAAACAGAGGGAGACAGGAGGAAAGGGGACAAATAGAGGGAGACTGGAGGAGAGGGGAAAAATAGAGAGAGACAGGAGGATAGGGGACAAATAGAAGGAGACAGGAGGAGAGAGGACAAACAGAGGGAGACAGGAGGTTAGGGGACAAATAGAGGGAGACAGGAGGATAGGGGACAAACAGAGAGAGACAGGAGGAGAGAGGACAAATAGAGGGAGACAGGAGGATAGGGGACAAATAGAGGGAGATAGGAGGAGAGAGGATAAACAGAGGGAGACAGGAGGAGAGAGGATAAACAGAGGGAGACAGGAGGAGAGAGGACAAACAGAGAGAGACAGGAGGAGAGGGGACCAACAGAGGGAGACAGGAGGATAGGGGACAAATAGAGGGAGACAGGAGGAGAGGGGGACAAATAGAGGGAGACAGGAGGATAGAGGACAAAGAGAGGGAGACTGGAGGAGAGGGGGACAAACAGATGGAGACAGTAGGATAGGGGACAAATAAAGGGAGACAGGAGGATAGGGGACAAACAGAGGGAGACAGGAGGAGAGAGGACAAACAGAGAGAGACAGGAGGAGAGAGGAGAAATAGAGGGAGACAGGAGGAGAGAGGACAAACAGATAGAGACAGGAGGGGAGAGGACAAACAGAGGGAGACAGGAGGATAGAGGATAAACAGAGGGAGACAGGAAGATAGGGGATAAACAGAGAGAGACAGGAGGATAGGGGACAAATAGAGGGAGACAGGAGGATAGGGGACAAACAGAGGGAGACAGGAGGAGAGAGGACAAACAGAGAGAGACAGGAGGAAAGGGGACAAATAGAGGGAGACAGGAGGAGAGGGGACAAATAGAGGGAGACAGGAGGATAGGGGACAAATAGATGGAGACAGGAGGATAGAGGACAAATAGAAAGTGACATGAGGAGAGAGGACAAACAGAGGGAGACAGGAGGACAGGGGACAAATAGAGGGAGACAGGAGGATAGGGGACAAACGGAGAGAGACAGGAGAAGAGAGGACAAATAGAGGGAGACAGGAGGATAGGGGACAAATAGAGGGAGACAGCAGGAGAGAGGATAAACAGAGGGAGACAGGAGGAGAGAGAATAAACAGAGGGATACATGAGGAGAGAGGACAAACAGAGAGAGACAGGAGGACAGGGGACAAACAGAGGGAGACAGGAGGATAGAGGACAAATAGAGGGATACAGGAGGAGAGGGGGACAAATAGAGGGAGACATTAGGAGATAGGACAAAAGGAGAGAGAAAGGAGGATAGGGGGACAAACAGATGGAGACAGGAGGATAGGGGACAAATAGAGGGAGACAGGAGGATAGGGGACAAAGAGAGGGATACAGGAGGATAGGGGTCAAACAGAGAGAGACAGGAGGATAGGGGACAAACAGATGGAGACAGCAGGATAGGGGACAAATAGAGTGAGACAGGAGGATAGGGGTCAAAGAGAGGGAGACAGGAGGAGAGGGGGACAAACAGAGGGAGACAGGAGGAGAGGGGACAAACAGAGGGAGACAGGAGGAGAGAGGACAAACAGAGAGAGACAGGAGGATAGGGGACAAATAGAGGGAGACAGGAGGAGAGAGGACAAACAGATGGAGACAGGAGGATAGGGGACAATTAAAGGGAGACAGGAGGATAGGGGACAAAGAGAGGGAGACAGGAGGAGAGGGGGACAAACAGAGGGAGACCGGAGGATAGGGGAGAAATAGAGGGAGACAGGAGGATAGGGGACAAAGCGCCTGATTCAGACCCACTCGTGAGCGGCTGTCCGCTCGCAAGTGGGTTGATGTTATGCACTGAGCATGCGCACGACGGAGGGAGCTCCGTCGTGCGCATGCACCAGACGCGACGAGCGAAGGAAAGTCCTTCGCTTGTTGTGTCCGATCAAAGGGGGCGTGCTGTCAATGTTGATTGACAGCACACCCCCTTTGGTGGGCGTGCCGGGGGCGTGCCTCCCTGATGGGGGCGTTACCACGGGAACGCCTCCCGTCAGAAGCCGGCCCACTGACATCACTAGTGATGTCAGTGGGAGTGATTTTGGCTCTGATAGAGCCAAAATCACTCCGGAACTTGTGGTTGAAAACCACAACCGCAGGCTCCGGCTCGCAATTTCGATGGTCGCGATGGTCTCGACCATCGCGGCCATCACAAAGCACACCCGTATAGCCTGTGGGTGGTGACCCACAGCTATACGAGCGTCCAGGAGGACGCTCCATGAAAATGGAGCCCGGCCCTCATTCAGAGCGTGCGCTCTGCTCAGAGCGTACGGCTCTGAATGAGGGCCAAAGAGCGGGAGACAGGAGGAGAGGGGGACAAATAGAGGGAGACAGGAGGATAGGGGACAAACAGAGAGAGACAGGAGGAGAGAGGACAAACAGAGAGAGACAGGAGGAGAGAGGACAAACAGAGGGAGACAGGAGGAGAGGGGAAAAACAGAGAGAGACAGGAGGAGAGAGTACAAACAGAGAGAGACAGGAGGAGAGCGGACAAATAGATTGAGACTGGAGGATAGGGGACAAATATAGGGAGACAGGAGGATAGGGGACAAACAGAGGGAGACAGGAGGAGAGAGGACAAATAGAGGGAGACAGGAGGAGAGAGGACAAACAGATAGAGACAGGAGGAGAGAAGACAAACAGGGAGACAGTAGGAGGGAGGATAAACAGAGGGAGACAGGAGGATAGGGGATAAACAGAGAGAGACAGGAGGATAGGGGACAAATAGAGGGAGACAGGAGGAGAAGGGACAAACAGAGAGAGACAGGAGGAGAGAGGACAAACAGAGGGAGACAGGAGGATAGGGGACAAATAGAGGGAGACACGAGGATAGGGGACAAACAGAGAGAGACAGGAGGAGAAAGGACAAACTGAGAGAGACAGGAGGAGAGAGGACAAACAGAGGGAGACAGGAGGAGAGGGGAAAAACAGAGAGAGACAGGAGGAGAGAGGACAGATAGAGACAGGAGGAGAGAGGACAAACAGAGAGAGACAGGAGGAGAGAGGACAAACAGAGAGAGACAGGAGGAAAGGGGACAAATAGAGGGAGACAGGAGGAGAGGGGACAAATAGAGGGAGACAGGAGGATAGGGGACAAATAGATGGAGACAGGAGGATAGAGGACAAATAGAAAGTGACATGAGGAGAGAGGACAAACAGAGGGAGACAGGAGGACAGGGGACAAATAGAGGGAGACAGGAGGATAGGGGACAAACGGAGAGAGACAGGAGAAGAGAGGACAAATAGAGGGAGACAGGAGGATAGGGGACAAATAGAGGGAGACAGCAGGAGAGAGGATAAACAGAGGGAGACAGGAGGAGAGAGAATAAACAGAGGGATACATGAGGAGAGAGGACAAACAGAGAGAGACAGGAGGACAGGGGACAAACAGAGGGAGACAGGAGGATAGAGGACAAATAGAGGGATACAGGAGGAGAGGGGGACAAATAGAGGGAGACATTAGGAGATAGGACAAAAGGAGAGAGAAAGGAGGATAGGGGGACAAACAGATGGAGACAGGAGGATAGGGGACAAATAGAGGGAGACAGGAGGATAGGGGACAAAGAGAGGGAGACAGGAGGATAGGGGTCAAACAGAGAGAGACAGGAGGATAGGGGACAAACAGATGGAGACAGCAGGATAGGGGACAAATAGAGTGAGACAGGAGGATAGGGGTCAAAGAGAGGGAGACAGGAGGAGAGGGGGACAAACAGAGGGAGACAGGAGGAGAGGGGACAAACAGAGGGAGACAGGAGGAGAGAGGACAAACAGAGAGAGACAGGAGGATAGGGGACAAATAGAGGGAGACAGGAGGAGAGAGGACAAACAGATGGAGACAGGAGGATAGGGGACAATTAAAGGGAGACAGGAGGATAGGGGACAAAGAGAGGGAGACAGGAGGAGAGGGGGACAAACAGAGGGAGACCGGAGGAAAGGGGAGAAATAGAGGGAGACAGGAGGATAGGGGACAAAGGGCCTGATTCAGACCCACTCGTGAGCGGCTGTCCGCTCGCAAGTGGGTTGATGTTATGCACTGAGCATGCTCACGACGGAGGGAGCTCCGTCGTGCGCATGCACCAGACGCGACGAGCGAAGGAAAGTCCTTCGCTTGTTGTGTCCGATCAAAGGGGGCGTGCTGTCAATGTTGATTGACAGCACACCCCCTTTGGTGGGCGTGCCGGGGGCGTGCCTCCCTGACGGGGGCGTTCCCACGGGAACGCCTCCCGTCAGAAGCCGGCCCACTGACATCACTAGTGATGTCAGTGGGAGTGATTTTGGCTCTGATAGAGCCAAAATCACTCCGGAACTTGCGGTTGAAAACCTCAACCGCAGGCTCCGGCTCGCAATTTCGATGGTCGCGATGGTCTCGACCATCGCGGCCATCACAAAGCACACCCGTATAGCCTGTGGGTGGTGACCCACAGCTATACGAGCGTCCAGGAGGACGCTCCATGAAAATGGAGCCCGGCCCTCATTCAGAGCGTGCGCTCTGCTCAGAGCGTACGGCTCTGAATGAGGGCCAAATAGCGGGAGACAGGAGGAGAGGGGGACAAATAGAGGGAGACAGGAGGATAGGGGACAAACAGAGAGAGACAGGAGGAGAGAGGACAAACAGAGAGAGACAGGAGGAGAGAGGACAAACAGAGGGAGACAGGAGGAGAGGGGAAAAACAGAGAGAGACAGGAGGAGAGAGTACAAACAGAGAGAGACAGGAGGAGAGCGGACAAATAGATTGAGACTGGAGGATAGGGGAAAAATAGAGGGAGACAGGAGGATAGGGGACAAACAGAGGGAGACAGGAGGAGAGAGGACAAACAGGGAGACAGTAGGAGAGAGGATAAACAGAGGGAGACAGGAGGATAGGGGATAAACAGAGAGAGACAGGAGGATAGGGGACAAATATACGGAGACAGGAGGATAGGGGACAAACAGAGGGAGACAGGAGGAGAGAGGACAAATAGAGGGAGACAGGAGGAGAGAGGACAAACAGATAGAGACAGGAGGAGAGAAGACAAACAGGGAGACAGTAGGAGAGAGGATAAACAGAGGGAGACAGGAGGATAGGGGATAAACAGAGAGAGACAGGAGGATAGGGGACAAATAGAGGGAGACAGGAGGAGAAGGGACAAACAGAGAGAGACAGGAGGAGAGAGGACAAACAGAGGGAGACAGGAGGATAGGGGACAAATAGAGGGAGACACGAGGATAGGGGACAAACAGAGAGAGACAGGAGGAGAAAGGACAAACTGAGAGAGACAGGAGGAGAGAGGACAAACAGAGGGAGACAGGAGGAGAGTGGAAAAACAGAGAGAGACAGGAGGAGAGAGGACAAACAGAGAGAGACAGGAGGAGAGAGGACAAACAGAGAGAGACAGGAGGAGAGAGGACAAACAGAGAGAGACAGGAGGAAAGGGGACAAATAGAGGGAGACAGGAGGAGAGGGGACAAATAGAGGGAGACAGGAGGATAGGGGACAAATAGATGGAGACAGGAGGATAGAGGACAAATAGAAAGTGACATGAGGAGAGAGGACAAACAGAGGGAGACAGGAGGACAGGGGACAAATAGAGGGAGACAGGAGGATAGGGGACAAACGGAGAGAGACAGGAGAAGAGAGGACAAATAGAGGGAGACAGGAGGATAGGGGACAAATAGAGGGAGACAGCAGGAGAGAGGATAAACAGAGGGAGACAGGAGGAGAGAGAATAAACAGAGGGATACATGAGGAGAGAGGACAAACAGAGAGAGACAGGAGGACAGGGGACAAACAGAGGGAGACAGGAGGATAGAGGACAAATAGAGGGATACAGGAGGAGAGGGGGACAAATAGAGGGAGACATTAGGAGATAGGACAAAAGGAGAGAGAAAGGAGGATAGGGGGACAAACAGATGGAGACAGGAGGATAGGGGACAAATAGAGGGAGACAGGAGGATAGGGGACAAAGAGAGGGAGACAGGAGGATAGGGGTCAAACAGAGAGAGACAGGAGGATAGGGGACAAACAGATGGAGACAGCAGGATAGGGTACAAATAGAGTGAGACAGGAGGATATGGGTCAAAGAGAGGGAGACAGGAGGAGAGGGGGACAAACAGAGGGAGACAGGAGGAGAGGGGACAAACAGAGGGAGACAGGAGGAGAGAGGACAAACAGAGAGAGACAGGAGGATAGGGGACAAATAGAGGGAGACAGGAGGAGAGAGGACAAACAGATGGAGACAGGAGGATAGGGGACAATTAAAGGGAGACAGGAGGATAGGGGACAAAGAGAGGGAGACAGGAGGAGAGGGGGACAAACAGAGGGAGACCGGAGGAAAGGGGAGAAATAGAGGGAGACAGGAGGATAGGGGACAAAGGGCCTGATTCAGACCCACTCGTGAGCGGCTGTCCGCTCGCAAGTGGGTTGATGTTATGCACTGAGCATGCGCACGACGGAGGGAGCTCCGTCGTGCGCATGCACCAGACGCGACGAGCGAAGGAAAGTCCTTCGCTTGTTGTGTCCGATCAAAGGGGGCGTGCTGTCAATGTTGATTGACAGCACACCCCCTTTGGTGGGCGTGCCGGGGGCGTGCCTCCCTGACGGGGGCGTTCCCACGGGAACGCCTCCCGTCAGAAGCCGGCCCACTGACATCACTAGTGATGTCAGCGGGAGTGATTTTGGCTCTGATAGAGCCAAAATCACTCCGGAACTTGCGGTTGAAAACCTCAACCGCAGGCTCTGGCTCGCAATTTCGATGGTCGCGATGGTCTCGACCATCGCGGCCATCACAAAGCACACCCGTATAGCCTGTGGTTGGTGACCCACAGCTATACGAGCGTCCAGGAGGACGCTCCATGAAAATGGAGCCCGGCCCTCATTCAGAGCGTGCGCTCTGCTCAGAGCGTACGGCTCTGAATGAGGGCCAAAGAGCGGGAGACAGGAGGAGAGGGGGACAAATAGAGGGAGACAGGAGGATAGGGGACAAACAGAGAGAGACAGGAGGAGAGAGGACAAACAGAGAGAGACAGGAGGAGAGAGGACAAACAGAGGGAGACAGGAGGAGAGGGGAAAAACAGAGAGAGACAGGAGGAGAGAGTACAAACAGAGAGAGACAGGAGGAGAGCGGACAAATAGATTGAGACTGGAGGATAGGGGACAAATAGAGGGAGACAGGAGGATAGGGGACAAACAGAGGGAGACAGGAGGAGAGAGGACAAATAGAGGGAGACAGGAGGAGAGAGGACAAACAGATAGAGACAGGAGGAGAGAAGACAAACAGGGAGACAGTAGGAGAGAGGATAAACAGAGGGAGACAGGAGGATAGGGGATAAACAGAGAGAGACAGGAGGATAGGGGACAAATAGAGGGAGACAGGAGGATAGGGGACAAACAGAGGGAGACAGGAGGAGAGAGGACAAATAGAGGGAGACAGGAGGAGAGAGGACAAACAGATAGAGACAGGAGGAGAGAAGACAAACAGGGAGACAGTAGGAGAGAGGATAAACAGAGGGAGACAGGAGGATAGGGGATAAACAGAGAGAGACAGGAGGATAGGGGACAAATAGAGGGAGACAGGAGGAGAAGGGGCAAACAGAGAGAGACAGGAGGAGAGAGGACAAACAGAGGGAGACAGGAGGATAGGGGACAAATAGAGGGAGACACGAGGATAGGGGACAAACAGAGAGAGACAGGAGGAGAAAGGACAAACTGAGAGAGACAGGAAGAGAGAGGACAAACAGAGGGAGACAGGAGGAGAGGGGAAAAACAGAGAGAGACAGGAGGAGAGAGGACAAACAGAGAGAGACAGGAGGAGAGAGGACAAACAGAGAGAGACAGGAGGAGAGAGGACAAACAGAGAGAGACAGGAGGAGAGAGGACAAACAGAGGGAGACAGGAGGAGAGGGGAAAAACAGAGAGAGACAGGAGGAGAGAGGACAAACAGAGAGAGACAGGAGGAGAGGGGACAAATAGATTGAGACAGGAGGATACGGGACAAAAAGAGGGAGACAGGAGGATAGGGGACAAACAGAGGGAGACAGCAGGAGAGAGGACAAACAGAGAGAGAACGGAGGAGAGAGGACAAACAGAGGGAGACAGGAGGATAGGGGATAAACATTGAGAGACAGGAGGATAGGGGACAATTAGAGGGAGACAGGAGGAGAGAGGACAAACAGAGAGAGACAGGAGGAGAGAGGACAAATAGAGGGAGACAGGAGGAGAGAGGACAAACATATAGAGACAGGAGGAGAGAGGACAAACAAAGGGAGACAGGAGGAGAGAGGATAAACAGAGGGAGACAGGAGGATAGGGGATAAACAGAGAGAGACAGGAGGATAGGGGACAAATAGAGGGAGACAGGAGGATAGGGGACAAACAGAGGGAGACAGGAGGAGAGGGGAAAAACAGAGAGAGACAGGAGGAGAGAGGACAAACAGAGAGAGACAGGAGGAGAGAGGACAAACAGAGAGAGACAGGAGGAGAGAGGACAAACAGAGAGAGACAGGAGGAAAGGGGACAAATAGAGGGAGACAGGAGGAGAGGGGACAAATAGAGGGAGACAGGAGGATAGGGGACAAATAGATGGAGACAGGAGGATAGAGGACAAATAGAAAGTGACATGAGGAGAGAGGACAAACAGAGGGAGACAGGAGGACAGGGGACAAATAGAGGGAGACAGGAGGATAGGGGACAAACGGAGAGAGACAGGAGAAGAGAGGACAAATAGAGGGAGACAGGAGGATAGGGGACAAATAGTGGGAGACAGCAGGAGAGAGGATAAACAGAGGGAGACAGGAGGAGAGAGAATAAACAGAGGGATACATGAGGAGAGAGGACAAACAGAGAGAGACAGGAGGACAGGGGACAAACAGAGGGAGACAGGAGGATAGAGGACAAATAGAGGGATACAGGAGGAGAGGGGGACAAATAGAGGGAGACATTAGGAGATAGGACAAAAGGAGAGAGAAAGGAGGATAGGGGGACAAACAGATGGAGACAGGAGGATAGGGGACAAATAGAGGGAGACAGGAGGATAGGGGACAAAGAGAGGGAGACAGGAGGATAGGGGTCAAACAGAGAGAGACAGGAGGATAGGGGACAAACAGATGGAGACAGCAGGATAGGGGACAAATAGAGTGAGACAGGAGGATAGGGGTCAAAGAGAGGGAGACAGGAGGAGAGGGGGACAAACAGAGGGAGACAGGAGTAGAGGGGACAAACAGAGGGAGACAGGAGGAGAGAGGACAAACAGAGAGAGACAGGAGGATAGGGGACAAATAGAGGGAGACAGGAGGAGAGAGGACAAACAGATGGAGACAGGAGGATAGGGGACAATTAAAGGGAGACAGGAGGATAGGGGACAAAGAGAGGGAGACAGGAGGAGAGGGGGACAAACAGAGGGAGACCGGAGGATAGGGGAGAAATAGAGGGAGACAGGAGGATAGGGGACAAAGGGCCTGATTCAGACCCACTCGTGAGCGGCTGTCCGCTCGCAAGTGGGTTGATGTTATGCACTGAGCATGCGCACGACGGAGGGAGCTCCGTCGTGCGCATGCACCAGACGCGACGAGCGAAGGAAAGTCCTTCGCTTGTTGTGTCCGATCAAAGGGGGCGTGCTGTCAATGTTGATTGACAGCACACCCCCTTTGGTGGGCGTGCCGGGGGCGTGCCTCCCTGACGGGGGCGTTCCCACGGGAACGCCTCCCGTCAGAAGCCGGCCCACTGACATCACTAGTGATGTCAGTGGGAGTGATTTTGGCTCTGATAGAGCCAAAATCACTCCGGAACTTGCGGTTGAAAACCTCAACCGCAGGCTCCGGCTCGCAATTTCGATGGTCGCGATGGTCTCGACCATCGCGGCCATCACAAAGCACACCCGTATAGCCTGTGGGTGGTGACCCACAGCTATACGAGCGTCCAGGAGGACGCTCCATGAAAATGGAGCCCGGCCCTCATTCAGAGCGTGCGCTCTGCTCAGAGCGTACGGCTCTGAATGAGGGCCAAAGAGCGGGAGACAGGAGGAGAGGGGGACAAATAGAGGGAGACAGGAGGATAGGGGACAAACAGAGAGAGACAGGAGGAGAGAGGACAAACAGAGAGAGACAGGAGGAGAGAGGACAAACAGAGGGAGACAGGAGGAGAGGGGAAAAACAGAGAGAGACAGGAGGAGAGAGTACAAACAGAGAGAGACAGGAGGAGAGCAGACAAATAGATTGAGACTGGAGGATAGGGGACAAATAGAGGGAGACAGGAGGATAGGGGACAAACAGAGGGAGACAGGAGGAGAGAGGACAAATAGAGGGAGACAGGAGGAGAGAGGACAAACAGATAGAGACAGGAGGAGAGAAGACAAACAGGGAGACAGTAGGAGAGAGGATAAACAGAGGGAGACAGGAGGATAGGGGATAAACAGAGAGAGACAGGAGGATAGGGGACAAATAGAGGGAGACAGGAGGAGAAGGGGCAAACAGAGAGAGACAGGAGGAGAGAGGACAAACAGAGGGAGACAGGAGGATAGGGGACAAATAGAGGGAGACACGAGGATAGGGGACAAACAGAGAGAGACAGGAGGAGAAAGGACAAACTGAGAGAGACAGGAGGAGAGAGGACAAACAGAGGGAGACAGGAGGAGAGGGGAAAAACAGAGAGAGACAGGAGGAGAGAGGACAAACAGAGAGAGACAGGAGGAGAGAGGACAAACAGAGAGAGACAGGAGGAGAGAGGACAAACAGAGAGAGACAGGAGGAGAGAGGACAAACAGAGGGAGACAGGAGGAGAGGGGAAAAACAGAGAGAGACAGGAGGAGAGAGGACAAACAGAGAGAGACAGGAGGAGAGGGGACAAATAGATTGAGACAGGAGGATACGGGACAAATAGAGGGAGACAGGAGGATAGGGGACAAACAGAGGGAGACAGCAGGAGAGAGGACAAACAGAGAGAGAACGGAGGAGAGAGGACAAACAGAGGGAGACAGGAGGATAGGGGATAAACATTGAGAGACAGGAGGATAGGGGACAATTAGAGGGAGACAGGAGGAGAGAGGACAAACAGAGAGAGACAGGAGGAGAGAGGACAAATAGAGGGAGACAGGAGGAGAGAGGACAAACATATAGAGACAGGAGGAGAGAGGACAAACAGAGGGAGACAGGAGGAGAGAGGATAAACAGAGGGAGACAGGAGGATAGGGGATAAACAGAGAGAGACAGGAGGATAGGGGACAAATAGAGGGAGACAGGAGGATAGGGGACAAACAGAGGGAGACAGGAGGAGAGAGGACAAACAGAGAGAGACAGGAGGAAAGGGGACACATAGAGGGAGACAGGAGGAGAGGGGACAAATAGAGGGAGACAGGAGGATAGGGGACAAATAGATGGAGACAGTAGGATAGGGGACAAATAGAAAGTGACAGGAGGAGAGAGGACAAACAGAGGGAGACAGGAGGAGAGAGGACAAATAGAGGGAGACAGGAGGATAGGGGACAAATAGAGGGAGACAGGAGAAGAGAGGATAAACAGAGGGAGACAGGAAGAGAGAGGATAAACAGAGGGAGACAGGAGGATGGAGGACAAACAGAGAGACAGGAGGAGAGGGGACAAACAAAGGGAGACAGGAGGATAGGGGACAAATAGAGGGCGACAGGAGGATAGGGGGACAAATAGAGGGAGACAGGAGGATAGTGGACAAAGAGAGAGAGACTGGAGGATAGGGATCAAACAGAGAGAGACAGGAGGATAGGGGACAAACAGATGGAGACAGGAGGATAGGGGACAAATAGAGGGAGACAGGAGGATAGGGGACAAAGAGAGGGAGACAGGAGTAGAGGGGGACATACAGAGGGAGACAGGAGGAGAGGGGACAAACAGAGGGAGACAGGAGGAGATAGGACAAACAGAGAGAGACAGGAGTATAGGGGACAACTAGAGAGAGACAGGAGGAGAGGGGACAAAAAGATGGAGACAGAAGGATATGGGACAAATAGAGGGAGACAGGAGGATAGGGGACAAAGAGAGGGAGACAGGAGTAGAGGGGGCAAAGAGAGGGAGACAGGAGGATAGGGGACAAATAGAGGGAGACTGGACGATAGGGGACAAAGAGAGGGAGACAGGAGGATAGGGGTCAAACAGAGAGAGACAGAAGGATAGGGGACAGACAGATGGAGACAGCGGGATACGGGACAAATAGAGGGAGACAGGAGAATAGGGGACAAAGAGAGGGAGACAGGAGGAGAGGGGGACAAATAGAGGGAGACAGGAGGATAGGGGACAAATAAAGGGAGACAGGAGAAGAGAGGATAAACAGAGGGAGACAGGAAGAGAGAGGATAAACAGAGGGAGACAGGAGGAGGGAGGACAAACAGAGAGAGACAGGAGGAGAGGGGACAAACAGAGGGAGACAGGAGGATAGGGGACAAATAGAGGGCGACAGGAGGATAGGGGGACAAATAGCGGGAGACAGGAGGATAGTGGACAAAGAGAGAGAGACAGGAGGATAGGGGTCAAACAGAGAGAGACAGGAGGATAGGGGACAAACAGATTGAGACAGGAGGATAGGGGACAAATAGAGGGAGACAGGAGGATAGGGGACAAAGAGAGGGAGACAGGAGTAGAGGGGGACATACAGAGGGAGACAGGAGGAGAGGTGACAAAAAGAGGGAGACAGGAGGAGATAGGACAAACAGAGAGAGACAGGAGTATAGGGGACAACTAGAGAGAGACAGGAGGAGAGGGGACAAAAAGATGGAGACAGAAGGATATAGGACAAATAGAGGGAGACAGGAGGATAGGGGACAAAGAGAGGGAGACAGGAGTAGAGGGGGCAAACAGAGGGAGACAGGAGGATAGGGGACAAATAGAGGGAGACAGGACGATAGGGGACAAAGAGAGGGAGACAGGTGGATAGGGGTCAAACAGAGAGAGACAGGAGGATAGGGGACAGACAGATGGAGACAGCGGGATAGGGGACAAATAGAGGGAGACAGGAGGATAGGGGACAAAGAGAGGGAGACAGGAGGAGAGGGGGACAAACAGAGGGAGACAGGAGGATAGGGGACAAACAGAGGGAGACAGGAGGAGATAGGACAAACAGAGGGAGACAGGAGGAGAGAGGATAAACAGAGGGAGACAGGAGGAGATAGGACAAACAGAGGGAGACAGAACGAGATAGGACAAACAGAGAGAGACAGGAGGATAGGGGACAAATAGAGGGAGACATGAGGAGAGAGGACAAACAGATGGAGACAGGAGGATAGGGGACAAAGAGAGGGAGACAGGAGGATAGGGGACAAAGAGAGGGAGCCAGGAAGAGAGGGGGACAAACAGATGGAGACAGCAGGATAGGGGACAAATAGAGGGAGACAGGAGGATAGTGGACAAAGAGAGGGAGACAGGAGGATAGGGGTCAAACAGAGAGAGACAGGAGGATAAGGGACAAACAGATGGAGACAGGAGGATAGGGGACAAATAGAGGGAGACAGGAGGATAGGGGACAAAGAGAGAGAGACAGGAGGAGAGGGGGACAAACAAAGGGAGACAGGAGGAGAGGGGACAAACAGAGGGAGACAGGAGGAGATAGGACAAACAGAGAGAGACATGAGGATAGGGGACAAATAGAGGGAGACAGGAGGAGAGAGGATAAACAGAGGGAGACAGGAAGATAGGGGATAAACAGAGAGAGACAGGAGGATAGAGGACAAATAGAGGGAGTCAGGAGGATAGGAGACAAACAGAGCGAGACAGGAGGAGAGAGGACAAACAGAGAGAGACAGGAGGAGAGAGGACAAATAGTGGGAGACAGGAGGAGAGAGGACAAACATATAGAGACAGGAGGAGAGAGGACAAACAGAGGGAGACAGGAGGAGAGAGGATAAACAGAGGGAGACAGGAGGATAGGGGATAAACAGAGAGAGACAGGAGGATAGGGGACAAATAGAGGCAGACAAGAGGATAGGGGACAAACAGAGGGAGACAGGAGGAGAGAGGACTAACAGAAAGAGACAGGAGGAAAGGGGACACATAGAGGGAGACAGGAGGAGAGGGGACAAATAGAGGGAGACAGGAGGATAGGGGACAAATAGATGGAGACAGGAGGATAGGAGACAAATAGAAAGTGACAGGAGGAGAGAGGACAAACAGAGGGAGACAGGAGGATAGGGGACACACAGAGAGAGACAGGAGGAGAGAGGACAAATAGAGGGAGACAGGAGGATAGGGGACAAATAGAGGGAGACAGGAGGAGAGAGGATAAACAGAGGGAGACAGGAAGAGAGAGGATAAACAGAGGGAGACAGGAGGAGGGAGGACAAACAGAGAGAGACAGGAGGAGTGGGGACAAACAGAGGGAGACAGGAGGATAGGGGACAAATAGAGGGAGACAGGAGGAGAGAGGGACAAATAGAGGGAGACAGGAGGATAGCGGACAACGAGAGGGAGACAGGAGGAGAGGGGGACAAACAGATGGAGACTGGAGGATAGATGGACAAATAGAGGGAGACAGGAGGATAGGGGACAAACAGAGAGAGACAGTTGGAGAGAGGACAAATACAGGGAGACAGGAGGATAGGGGACAAATAGAGGGAGACAGCAGGAGAGAGGATAAACAGAGGGAGACAGGATGAGAGAGAATAAACAGAGGGAGACATGAGGAGAGAGGACAAACAGAGGGAGACAGTAGGAAAGGGGACAAATAGAGGGAGACAGGAGGAGAGAGGACAAACAGAGGGAGACAGGAGGATAGGGTATAAACAGAGAGAGACAGGAGGATAGGGGACAAATAGAGGGAGACAGGAGGAGAGGGGACAAACAGAGAGAGGCAGGAGGAGAGAGGACAAACAGAGGGAGAGAGGAGGAAAGGGGACAAATAGAGGGAGACAGGAGGAGAGGGGACAAATAGAGGGAGACAGGAGGATAGGGGACAAATAGAGGGAGAGGAGGAGAGAGGACAAACAGAGGGAGACAGGAGGATAGGGGACAAATAGAGGGAGACAGGAGGGTAGGGGACAAACAGAGAGAGACAAGAGGAGAGAGGACAATCAGAGAGAGACAGGAGGAGAGAGGACAGAGAGAGACAGGAGGAGAGGGGACAAATAGATTGAGACAGGAGGATAGGGGACAAATAGAGGGAGACAGGAGGATAGGGGACAAACAGAGGGAGACAGGAGGAGAGAGGACAAACAGAGAGAAACAGAAGGAGAGAGGACAAATAGAGGAAGACAGGAGGAGAGAGGACAAACAGATAGTGACAGGAGGAGAGAGTACAAACAGAGGGAGAAAGGAGGAGAGAGGATAAACAGAGGGAGACAGGAGGAGAGGGGACAAACAGAGAGAGACAGGAGGAGAGAGGACAAACAGAGGGAGACAGGAGGAAAGGGGACAAATAGAGGGAGACAGGAGGAGAGGGGAAAAATAGAGGGAGACAGGAGGATAGGGGACAAATAGAGGGAGACAGGAGGAGAGAGGACAAACAGAGGGAGACAGGAGGATAGGGGACAAATAGAGGGAGACAGGAGGATAGGGGACAAACAGAGAGAGACAGGAGGAGAGAGGACAAATAGAGGGAGACAGGAGGATAGGGGACAAATAGAGGGAGATAGGAGGAGAGAGGATAAACAGAGGGACACAGGAGGAGAGAGGATAAACAGAGGGAGACAGGAGGAGAGAGGACAAACAGAGAGAGACAGGAGGAGAGGGGACAAACAGAGGGAGACAGGAGGATAGGGGACAAATAGAGGGAGACAGGAGGAGAGGGGGACAAATAGAGGGAGACAGGAGGATAGAGGACAAAGAGAGGGAGTCTGGAGGAGAGGGGGACAAACAGATGGAGACAGTAGGATAGGGGACAAATAAAGGGAGACAGGAGGATAGGGGACAAACAGAGGGAGACAGGAGGAGAGAGGATAAACAGAGGGAGACAGGAAGATAGGGGATAAACAGAGAGAGACAGGAGGATAGGGGACAAATAGAGGGAGACAGGAGGATAGTGGACCATCAGAGGGAGACAGGAGGAGAGAGGACAAACAGAGAGAGACAGGAGGAAAGGGGACAAATAGAGGGAGACAGGAGGAGAGAGGACAAACAGAGGGAGACAGGAGGAAAGGGGACAAATAGAGGGAGACAGGAGGAGAGAGGACAAACAGATAGAGACAGGAGGAGAGAGGACAAACAGAGGGAGACAGGAGGATAGGGGATAAACAGAGAGAGACAGGAGGATAGGGGACAAATAGAGCGAGACAGGAGGAGAGGGGACAAACAGAGAGAGGCAGGAGGAGAGAGGACAAACAGAGGGAGAGAGGAGGAAAGGGGACAAATAGAGGGAGACAGGAGGAGAGGGGACAAATAGAGGGAGACAGGAGGATAGGGGACAAATAGAGGGAGAGGAGGAGAGAGGACAAACAGAGGGAGACTGGAGGATAGGGGACAAATAGAGGGAGACAGGAGGATAGGGGACCAACAGAGAGAGACAAGAGGAGAGAGGACAATCAGAGAGAGACAGGAGGAGAGAGGACAGAGAGAGACAGGAGGAGAGGGGACAAATAGATTGAGACAGGAGGATAGGGGACAAATAGAGGGAGACAGGAGGATAGGGGACAAACAGAGGGAGACAGGAGGAGAGAGGACAAACAGAGAGAGACAGGAGGAGAGAGGACAAATAGAGGGAGACAGGAGGAGAGAGGACAAACAGATAGTGACAGGAGGAGAGAGTACAAACAGAGGGAGACAGGAGGAGAGAGGATAAACAGAGGGAGACAGGAGGAGAGGGGACAAACAGAGAGAGACAGGAGGAGAGAGGACAAACAGAGGGAGACAGGAGGAAATGGGACAAATAGAGGGAGACAGGAGGAGAGGGGAAAAATAGAGGGAGACAGGAGGTTAGGGGACAAATAGAGGGAGACAGGAGGAGAGAGGACAAACAGAGGGAGACAGGAGGATAGGGGACAAATAGAGGGAGACAGGAGGATAGGGGACAAACAGAGAGAGACAGGAGGAGAGAGGACAAATTGAGGGAGACAGGAGGATAGGGGACAAATACAGGGAGACAGGAGGAGAGAGGACAAACAGAGGGAGACAGGAGGATAGGGGACAAATAGAGGGAGACAGGAGGATAGGGGACAAACAGAGAGAGACAGGAGGAGAGAGGACAAATAGAGGGAGACAGTAGGATAGGGGACAAATAGAGGGAGATAGGAGGAGAGAGGATAAACAGAGGGAGACAGGAGGAGAGAGGATAAACAGAGGGAGACAGGAGGAGAGAGGACAAACAGAGAGAGACAGGAGGAGAGGGGACAAACAGAGGGAGACAGGAGGATAGGGGACAAATAGAGGGAGACAGGAGGAGAGGGGGACAAATAGAGGGAGACAGGAAGATAGAGGACAAAGAGAGGGAGTCTGGAGGAGAGGGGGACAAACAGATGGAGACAGTAGGATAGGGGACAAATAAAGGGAGACAGGAGGATAGGGGACAAACAGAGGGAGACAGGAGGAGAGAGGATAAACAGAGGGAGACAGGAAGATAGGGGATAAACAGAGAGAGACAGGAGGATAGGGGACAAATAGAGGGAGACAGGAGGATAGGGGACCATCAGAGGGAGACAGGAGGAGAGAGGAGAAACAGAGAGAGACAGGAGGAAAGGGGACAAATAGAGGGAGACAGGAGGAGAGAGGACAAACAGAGGGAGACAGGAGGAAAGGGGACAAATAGAGGGAGACAGGAGGAGAGAGGACAAACAGATAGAGACAGGAGGAGAGAGGACAAACAGAGGGGGACAGGAGGATAGGGGATAAACAGAGAGAGACAGGAGGATAGGGGACAAATAGAGGGAGACAGGAGGAGAGGGGACAAACAGAGAGAGGCAGGAGGAGAGAGGACAAACAGAGGGAGAGAGGAGGAAAGGGGACAAATAGAGGGAGACAGGAGGAGAGGGGACAAATATAGGGAGACAGGAGGATAGGGGACAAATAAAGGGAGAGGAGGAGAGAGGAAAAACAGAGGGAGACAGGAGGATAGGGGACAAACAGGGAGACAGGAGGATAGGGGACCAACAGAAAGAGACAAGAGGAGAGAGGACAATCAGAGAGAGACAGGAGGAGAGAGGACAGAGAGAGACAGGAGGAGAGGGGACAAATAGATTGAGACAGGAGGATAGGGGACAAATAGAGGGAGACAGGAGGATAGGGGACAAACAGAGGGAGACAGGAGGAGAGAGGACAAACAGAGAGAGACAGGAGGAGAGAGGACAAATAGAGGGAGACAGGAGGAGAGAGGACAAACAGATAGTGACAGGAGGAGAGAGTACAAACAGAGGGAGACAGGAGGAGAGAGGATAAACAGAGGGAGACAGGAGGAGAGGGGACAAACAGAGAGAGACAGGAGGAGAGAGGACAAACAGAGGGAGACAGGAGGAAAGGGGACAAATAGAGGGAGACAGGAGGAGAGGGGAAAAATAGAGGGAGACAGGAGGATAGGGGACAAATAGAGGGAGACTGGAGGAGAGAGGACAAACAGAGGGAGACAGGAGGATAGGGGACAAATAGAGGGAGACAGGAGGATAGGGGACAAACAGAGAGAGACAGGAGGAGAGAGGACAAATTGAGGGAGACAGGAGGATAGGGGACAAATAGAGGGAGATAGGAGGAGAGAGGATAAACAGAGGGAGACAGGATGAGAGAGGATAAACAGAGGGAGACAGGAGGAGAGAGGACAAACAGAGAGAGACTGGAGGAGAGGGGACAAACAGAGGGAGACAGGTGGATAGGGGACAAATAGAGGGAGACAGGAGGAGAGGGGGACAAATAGAGGGAGACAGGAGGATAGAGGACAAAGAGAGGGAGACTGGAGGAGAGGGGGACAAACAGATGGAGACAGTAGGATAGGGGACAAATAAAGGGAGACAGGAGGATAGGGGACAAACAGGGAGACAGGAGGAGAGAGGACAAACAGAGAGAGACAGGAGGAGAGAGGAGAAATAGAGGGAGACAGGAGGAGAGAGGACAAACAGATAGAGACAGGAGGAGAGAGGACAAACAGAGGGAGACAGGAGGAGAGAGGATAAACAGAGGGAGACAGGAAGATAGGGGATAAACAGAGAGAGACAGGAGGATAGGGGACAAAAAGAGGGAGACCGGAGGATAGGGGACAAACAGAAGGAGACAGGAGGGGAAAGGACAAACAGAGAGAGACCGGAGGAAAGGGGACAAATAGAGGGAGACAGGAGGAGAGGGGACAAATAGAGGGAGACAGGAGGATAGGGGACAAATAGATGGAGACAGGAGGATAGAGGACAAATAGAAAGTGACACGAGGAGAGAGGACAAACAGAGGGAGACAGGAGGATAGGGGACAAATAGAGGGAGACAGGAGGATAGGGGACAAACAGAGAGAGACAGGAGGAGAGAGGACAAATAGAGGGAGACAGGAGGATAGGGGACAAATAGAGGGAGACAGCAGGAGAGAGGATAAACAGAGGGAGACAGGAGGAGAGAGAATAAACAGGGAGACATGAGGAGAGAGGAGAAACAGAGGGAGACAGTAGGAAAGGGGACAAATAGAGGGAGACAGGAGGAGAGAGGACAAACAGATAGAGACAGGAGGAGAGAGGACAAACAGAGGGAGACAGGAGGATAGGGGATAAACAGAGAGAGACAGGAGGATAGGGGACAAATAGAGGGAGACAGGAGGAGAGTGGACAAACAGAGAGAGGCAGGAGGAGAGAGGACAAACATAGGGAGAGAGGAGGAAAGGGGACAAATAGAGGGAGACAGGAGGAGAGGGGACAAATAGAGGGAGACAGGAGGATAGGGGACAAATAGAGGGAGAGGAGGAGAGAGGACAAACAGAGGGAGACAGGAGGATAGGGGACAAATAGAGGGAGACAGGAGGGTAGGGGACAAACAGAGAGAGACAAGAGGAGAGAGGACAATCAGAGAGAGACAGGAGCAGAGAGGACAGAGAGAGACAGGAGGAGAGGGGACTAATATATTGAGACAGGAGGATAGGGGACAAATAGAGGGAGACAGGAGGATAGGGGACAAACAGAGGGAGACAGGATTAGAGAGGACAAACAGAGAGAGACAGGAGGAGAGAGGACAAATAGAGGGAGACAGGAGGCGAGAGGACAAACAGATAGTGACAGGAGGAGAGAGTACAAACAGAGGGAGACAGGAGGAGAGAGGATAAACAGAGGGAGACAGGAGGAGAGGGGACAAACAGAGAGAGACAGGAGGAGAGAGGACAAACAGAGGGAGACAGGAGGAAAGGGGACAAATAGAGGGAGACAGGAGGAGAGGGGAAAAATAGAGGGAGACAGGAGGATAGGGGACAAATAGAAGGAGACAGGAGGAGAGAGGACAAACAGAGGGAGACAGGAGGTTAGGGGACAAATAGAGGGAGACAGGAGGATAGGGGACAAACAGAGAGAGACAGGAGGAGAGAGGACAAATAGAGGGAGACAGGAGGATAGGGGACAAAAAGAGGGAGATAGGAGGAGAGAGGATAAACAGAGGGAGACAGGAGGAGAGGATAAACAGAGGGAGACAGGAGGAGAGAGGACAAACAGAGAGAGACAGGAGGAGAGGGGACCAACAGAGGGAGACAGGAGGATAGGGGACAAATAGAGGGAGACAGGAGGAGAGGGGGACAAATTGAGGGAGACAGGAGGATAGAGGACAAAGAGAGGGAGACTGGAGGAGAGGGGGACAAACAGAAGGAGACAGTAGGATAGGGGACAAATAAAGGGAGACAGGAGGATAGGGGACAAACAGAGGGAGACAGGAGGAGAGAGGACAAACAGAGAGAGACAGGAGGAGAGAGGAGAAATAGAGGGAGACAGGAGGAGAGAGGACAAACAGATAGAGACAGGAGGAGAGAGGACAAACAGAGGGAGACAGGAGGATAGAGGATAAACAGAGGGAGACAGGAAGATAGGGGATAAACTGAGAGAGACAGGAGGATAGGGGACAAATAGAGGGAGACAGGAGGATAGGGGACAAACAGAGGGAGACAGGAGGAGAGAGGACAAACAGAGAGAGACAGGAGGAAAGGGGACAAATAGAGGGAGACAGGAGGAGAGGGGACAAATAGAGGGAGACAGGAGGATAGGGGACAAATAGATGGAGACAGGAGGATAGAGGACTAATAGAAAGTGACATGAGGAGAGAGGACAAACAGAGGGATACAGGAGGACAGGGGACAAATAGAGGGAGACAGGAGGATAGGGGACAAACGGAGAGAGACAGGAGAAGAGAGGACAAATAGAGGGAGACAGGAGGATAGGGGACAAATAGAGGGAGACAGCAGGAGAGAGGATAAACAGAGGGAGACAGGAGGAGAGAGAATAAACTGAGGGATACATGAGGAGAGAGGACAAACAGAGAGAGACAGGAGGACAGGGGACAAACAGAGGGAGACAGGAGGATAGAGGACAAATAGAGGGATACAGGAGGAGAGGGGGACAAATAGAGGGAGACATTAGGAGATAGGACAAAAGGAGAGAGAAAGGAGGATAGGGGGACAAACAGAGAGAGACAGGAGGACAGGGGACAAACAGAGGGAGACAGGAGGATAGAGGACAAATAGAGGGATACAGGAGGATAGGGGACAAATAGAGGGAGACAGGAGGATAGGGGACAAAGAGAGGGAGACAGGAGGATAGGGGTCAAACAGAGAGAGACAGGAGGATAGGGGACAAACAGATGGAGACAGCAGGATAGGGGACAAATAGAGTGAGACAGGAGGATAGGGGTCAAAGAGAGGGAGACAGGAGGAGAGGGGGACAAACAGAGGGAGACAGGAGGAGAGGGGACAAACAGAGGGAGACAGGAGGAGAGAGGACAAACAGAGAGAGACAGGAGGATAGGGGACAAATAGAGGGAGACAGGAGGAGAGAGGACAAACAGATGGAGACAGGAGGATAGGGGACAAATAAAGGGAAACAGGAGGATAGGGGACAAAGAGAGGGAGACAGGAGGAGAGGGGGACAAACAGAGGGAGACCGGAGGATAGGGGAGAAATAGAGGGAGACAGGAGGATAGGGGACAAAGGGCCTGATTCAGACCCACTCGTGAGCGGCTGTCCGCTCGCAAGTGGGTTGATGTTATGCACTGAGCATGCGCACGACGGAGGGTGCTCCGTCGTGCGCATGCACCAGACGCGATGAGCGAAGGAAAGTCCTTCGCTTGTTGTGTCCGATCAAAGGGGGCGTGCTGTCATTGTTGATTGACAGCACACCCCCTTTGGTGGGCGTGCCGGGGGCGTGCCTCCCTGACGGGGGCGTTCCCACGGGAACGCCTCCCGTCAGAAGCCGGCCCACTGACATCACTAGTGATGTCAGTGGGAGTGATTTTGGCTCTGATAGAGCCAAAATCACTCCGGAACTTGCGGTTGAAAACCTCAACCGCAGGCTCCGGCTCGCAATTTCGATGGTCGCGATGGTCTCGACCATCGCGGCCATCACAAAGCACACCCGTATAGCCTGTGGGTGGTGACCCACAGCTATACGAGCGTCCAGGAGGACGCTCCATGAAAATGGAGCCCGGCCCTCATTCAGAGCGTGCGCTCTGCTCAGAGCGTACGGCTCTGAATGAGGGCCAAAGAGCGGGAGACAGGAGGAGAGGGGGACAAATAGAGGGAGACAGGAGGATAGGGGACAAACAGAGAGAGACAGGAGGAGAGAGGACAAACAGAGAGAGACAGGAGGAGAGAGGACAAACAGAGGGAGACAGGAGGAGAGGGGAAAAACAGAGAGAGACAGGAGGAGAGAGTACAAACAGAGAGAGACAGGAGGAGAGCGGACAAATAGATTGAGACTGGAGGATAGGGGACAAATAGAGGGAGACAGGAGGATAGGGGACAAACAGAGGGAGACAGGAGGAGAGAGGACAAATAGAGGGAGACAGGAGGAGAGAGGACAAACAGATAGAGACAGGAGGAGAGAAGACAAACAGGGAGACAGTAGGAGAGAGGATAAACAGAGGGAGACAGGAGGATAGGGGATAAACAGAGAGAGACAGGAGGATAGGGGACAAATAGAGGGAGACAGGAGGAGAAGGGACAAACAGAGAGAGACAGGAGGAGAGAGGACAAACAGAGGGAGACAGGAGGATAGGGGACAAATAGAGGGAGACACGAGGATAGGGGACAAACAGAGAGAGACAGGAGGAGAAAGGACAAACTGAGAGAGACAGGAGGAGAGAGGACAAACAGAGGGAGACAGGAGGAGAGGGGAAAAACAGAGTGAGACAGGAGGAGAGAGGACAAACAGAGAGAGACAGGAGGAGAGAGGACAAACAGAGAGAGACAGGAGGAGAGAGGACAAACAGAGAGAGACAGGAGGAGAGAGGACAAACAGAGGGAGACAGGAGGAGAGGGGAAAAACAGAGAGAGACAGGAGGAGAGAGGACAAACAGAGAGAGACAGGAGGAGAGGGGACAAATAGATTGAGACAGGAGGATACGGGACAAATAGAGGGAGACAGGAGGATAGTGGACAAACAGAGGGAGACAGCAGGAGAGAGGACAAACAGAGAGAGAACGGAGGAGAGAGGACAAACAGAGGGAGACAGGAGGATAGGGGATAAACATTGAGAGACAGGAGGATAGGGGACAATTAGAGGGAGACAGGAGGAGAGAGGACAAACAGAGAGAGACAGGAGGAGAGAGGACAAATAGAGGGAGACAGGAGGAGAGAGGACAAACATATAGAGACAGGAGGAGAGAGGACAAACAGAGGGAGACAGGAGGAGAGAGGATAAACAGAGGGAGACAGGAGGATAGGGGATAAACAGAGAGAGACAGGAGGATAGGGGACAAATAGAGGGAGACAGGAGGATAGGGGACAAACAGAGGGAGACAGGAGGAGAGAGGACAAACAGAGAGAGACTGGAGGAAAGGGGACACATAGAGGGAGACAGGAGGAGAGGGGACAAATAGATGGATACAGTAGGATAGGGGACAAATAGAAAGTGACAGGAGGAGAGAGGACAAACAGAGGGAGACAGGAGGAGAGAGGACAAATAGAGGGAGACAGGAGGATAGGGGACAAATAGAGGGAGACAGGAGAAGAGAGGATAAACAGAGGGAGACAGGAAGAGAGAGGATAAACCGAGGGAGACAGGAGGATGGAGGACAAACAGAGAGAGACAGGAGGAGAGGGGACAAACAAAGGGAGACAGGAGGATAGGGGACAAATAGAGGGCGACAGGAGGATAGGGGGACAAATAGAGGGAGACAGGAGGATAGTGGACAAAGAGAGAGAGACTGGAGGATAGGGGTCAAACAGAGAGAGACAGGAGGATAGGGGACAAACAGATGGAGACAGGAGGATAGGGGACAAATAGAGGGAGACAGGAGGATAGGGGACAAAGAGAGGGAGACAGGAGTAGAGGGGGACATACAGAGGGAGACAGGAGGAGAGGGGACAAACAGAGGGAGACAGGAGGAGATAGGACAAACAGAGAGAGACAGGAGTATAGGGGACAACTAGAGAGAGACAGGAGGAGAGGGGACAAAAAGATGGAGACAGAAGGATATGGGACAAATAGAGGGAGACAGGAGGATAGGGGACAAAGAGAGGGAGACAGGAGTAGAGGGGGCAAACAGAGGGAGACAGGAGGATAGGGGACAAATAGAGGGAGACTGGACGATAGGGGACAAAGAGAGGGAGACAGGAGGATAGGGGTCAAACAGAGAGAGACAGAAGGATAGGGGACAGACAGATGGAGACAGCGGGATACGGGACAAATAGAGGGAGACAGGAGGATAGGGGACAAAGAGAGGGAGACTGGAGGAGAGGGGGACAAATAGAGGGAGACAGGAGGATAGGGGACAAATAAAGGGAGACAGGAGAAGAGAGGATAAACAGAGGGAGACAGGAAGAGAGAGGATAAACAGAGGGAGACAGGAGGAGGGAGGACAAACAGAGAGAGACAGGAGGAGAGGGGACAAACAGAGGGAGACAGGAGGATAGGGGACAAATAGAGGGCGACAGGAGGATAGGGGGACAAATAGAGGGAGACAGGAGGATAGTGGACAAAGAGAGAGAGACAGGAGGATAGGGGTCAAACAGAGAGAGACAGGAGGATAGGGGACAAACAGATGGAGACAGGAGGATAGGGGACAAATAGAGGGAGACAGGAGGATAGGGGACAAAGAGAGGGAGACAGGAGTAGAGGGGGACATACAGAGGGAGACAGGAGGAGAGGGGACAAAAAGAGGGAGACAGGAGGAGATAGGACAAACAGAGAGAGACAGGAGTATAGGGGACAACTAGAGAGAGACAGGAGGAGAGGGGACAAAAAGATGGAGACAGAAGGATATAGGACAAATAGAGGGAGACAGGAGGATAGGGGACAAAGAGAGGGAGACAGGAGTAGAGGGGGCAAACAGAGGGAGACAGGAGGATAGGGGACAAATAGAGGGAGACAGGACGATAGGGGACAAAGAGAGGGAGACAGGAGGATAGGGGTCAAACAGAGAGAGACAGGAGGATAGGGGACAGACAGATGGAGACAGCGAGATAGGGGACAAATAGAGGGAGACAGGAGGATAGGGGACAAAGAGAGGGAGACAGGAGGAGAGGGGGACAAACAGAGGGAGACAGGAGGATAGGGGACAAACAGAGGGAGACAGGAGGAGATAGGACAAACAGAGGGAGACAGGAGGAGAGAGGATAAACAGAGGGAGACAGGAGGAGATAGGACAAACAGAGGGAGACAGAAGGAGATAGGACAAACAGAGAGAGACAGGAGGATAGGGGACAAATAGAGGGAGACATGAGGAGAGAGGACAAACAGATGGAGACAGGAGGATAGGGGACAAAGAGAGGGAGACAGGAGGATAGGGGACAAAGAGAGGGAGCCAGGAAGAGAGGGGGACAAACAGATGGAGACAGCAGGATAGGGGACAAATAGAGGGAGACAGGAGGATAGTGGACAAAGAGAGGGAGACAGGAGGATAGGGGTCAAACAGAGAGAGACAGGAGGATAAGGGACAAACAGATGGAGACAGGAGGATAGGGGACAAATAGAGGGAGACAGGAGGATAGGGGACAAAGAGAGAGAGACAGGAGGAGAGGGGGACAAACAAAGGGAGACAGGAGGAGAGGGGACAAACAGAGGGAAACAGGAGGAGATAGGACAAACAGAGAGAGACATGAGGATAGGGGACAAATAGAGGGAGACAGGAGGAGAGAGGACAAACAGATGGAGACAGGAATATAGGGGACAAATAGAGGGAGAGAGGAGGAGAGAGGATAAACAGAGGGAGACAGGAAGATAGGGGATAAACAGAGAGAGACAGGAGGATAGAGGACAAATAGAGGGAGTCAGGAGGATAGGAGACAAACAGAGCGAGACAGGAGGAGAGAGGACAAACAGAGAGAGACAGGAGGAGAGAGGACAAATAGTGGGAGACAGGAGGAGAGAGGACAAACATATAGAGACAGGAGGAGAGAGGACAAACAGAGGGAGACAGGAGGAGAGAGGATAAACAGAGGGATACAGGAGGATAGGGGATAAACAGAGAGAGACAGGAGGATAGGGGACAAATAGAGGCAGACAAGAGGATAGGGGACAAACCGAGGGAGACAGGAGGAGAGAGGACTAACAGAAAGAGACAGGAGGAAAGGGGACACATAGAGGGAGACAGGAGGAGAGGGGACAAATAGAGGGAGACAGGAGGATAGGGGACAAATAGATGGAGACAGGAGGATAGGAGACAAATAGAAAGTGACAGGAGGAGAGAGGACAAACAGAGGGAGACAGGAGGATAGGGGACACACAGAGAGAGACAGGAGGAGAGAGGACAAATAGAGGGAGACAGGAGGATAGGGGACACATAGAGGGAGACAGGAGGAGAGAGGATAAACAGAGGGAGACAGGAAGAGAGAGGATAAACAGAGGGAGACAGGAGGAGGGAGGACAAACAGAGAGAGACAGGAGGAGTGGGGACAAACAGAGGGAGACAGGAGGATAGGGGACAAATAGAGGGAGACAGGAGGAGAGGGGGACAAATAGAGGGAGACAGGAGGATAGCGGACAAAGAGAGGGAGACAGGAGGAGAGGGGGACAAACAGATGGAGACAGGAGGATAGGGGGACAAATAGAGGGAGACAGGAGGATAGTGGACAAAGAGAGAGAGACAGGAGGATAGGGGTCAAACAGAGAGAGACAGGAGGATAGGGGACAGACAGATGGAGACAGGAGGATAGGGGACAAATAGAGGGAGACAGGAGGATAGGGGACAAAGAGAGGGAGACAGGAGTAGAGGGGGACATACAGAGGGAGACAGGAGGAGAGGGGACAAACAGAGGGAGACAGGAGGAGATAGGACAAACAGAGAGAGACAGGAGGATAGGGGACAAATAGAGAGAGACAGGAGGAGAGGGGACAAAAAGATGGAGACAGAAGGATAGGGGACAAATAGAGGGAGACCGGAGGATAGGGGACAAAGAGAGGGAGACAGGAGTAGAGGGGGACAAACAGAGGGAGACAGGAGGATAGGGGACAAATAGAGGGAGAGAGGAAGATAGGGGACAAAGAGAGGGAGACAGGAGGATAGGGGTCAAACAGAGAGAGACAGGAGGATAGGGGACAGACAGATGGAGACAGGGGGATAGGGGACTAATAGAGGGAGACAGGAGGATAGGGGACAAAGAGAGGGAGACAGGAGGAGAGGGGGACAAATAGAGAGAGACAGGAGGATAGGGGACAAACAGAGGGAGACAGGAGGAGATAGGACAAACAGAGGGAGACAGGAGGAGAGAGGATAAACAGTGGGAGACAGGAGGAGATAGGACAAACAGAGGGAGACAGAAGGAGATAGGACAAACAGAGAGAGACAGGAGGATAGGGGACAAATAGAGGGAGACAGGAGGAGAGATGACAAAAAGATGGAGACAGGAGGATAGGGGACAAAGAGAGGGAGACAGGAGGATAGGGGACAAAGAGAGGGAGCCAGGAAGAGAGGGGGACAAACAGATGGAGACAGCAGGATAGGGGACAAATAGAGGGAGACAGGAGGATAGTGGACAAGGAGAGGGAGACAGGAGGATAGGGGTCAAACAGAGGGAGACAGGAGGATAAGGGACAAACAGATGGAGAGAGGAGGATAGCGGACAAATAGAGGGAGACAGGAGGATAGGGGACAAAGAGAGGGAGACAGGAGGAGAGGGGGACAAACAGATGGAGACAGGAGGAGAGGGGACAAACAGAGGGAGGCAGGAGGAGATACGACAAACAGAGAGAGACATGAGGATAGGGGACAAATAGAGGGAGACAGGAGGAGAGGGGGACAAACAGATGGAGACAGGAAGTTAGGGGACAAATAGAGGGAGACAGGAGGATTGGGGACAAACAGAGGGAGACAGGAGGAGAGAGGACAAACAGAGGTAGACAGGAGTATAGGGTACAAATAGAAGGAGACAGGAGGAGAGAGGACAAACAGAGGGAGACAGGAGGAGATGGGGACAAATAGAGGGTGACAGGAGGATAGGGGACAAATAGAGAGAAACAGGAGGATAGGGGACAAATAGAGGGAGACAGGAGGATAGGGGACAAACAGAGGGAGACAAGAGGAGATAGGACAAATAGAGGGAGACAGGAGGATAGGGGTCAAAAAGAGAGAGACCGGAGGATAGGGGACAAACAGATGGAGACAGGAGGATAGGGGACAATCAGAGGGAGACAGGAGGAGAGGGGGACAAACAGAGGGAGACAGGAGGATAGGGGACAAACAGAGGGAAACAGGAGGAGAGAGGACAAACAGAGGGAGACAGGAGGAGAGAGGACAAACAGAGGGAGACAGGAGGAAAGGGGACAAATAGAGTGAGACAGGAGGAAAGGGTGCAAATAGTGGGAGACAGGAGGAGAGAGGACAAATAGAGGGAGACAGGAGGAGAGAAGACATACAGAGGGAGACAGGAGGATAGAGAACAAACAGAGGGAGGCAGGAGGATAGGGTACAAATAGAGGGAGACAGGAGGATATAGGACAAACAGAGGGAGACAGGAGGATAGGGGACAAAGAGGGAGACAGTAGGATAGCGGACAAATAGAGGGAGACCAAGGAGAGAGGACAAACAGAGGGAGACAGGAGGAGAGAGGACAAACAGAGGGAGATAGGAGGATGGGGACAAATAGAGGGAGACAGGAGGTTTGGGGACAAACAGAGAGAGACAGGAGGATAGGGGATAAACAGAGAGAGACAGGAGGATAGGGGACAAATAGAGGGAGTCAGGAGGAGAGAGGACAAACAGAGAGAGACAGGAGGAGAGAAGATAAACAGAGGGAGACAGGAGGATAGGGGACAAACAGAGGCAGACAGGAGGAGAGAGGATAAACAGAGGGAGACAGCAGGAGAGAGGACAAACAGAGGGAGACAGGATGAGAGAGGACAAACAGAGAGAGATAGGAGGATAGGGTACAAACAGAGAGAGACAGGAGGATAGGGGACAAATAGAGGGAGACAGGAGGAGAGAAGACAAACAGAGAGAGACAGGAGGAGAGAGGACAAACAGAGAGAGACAGGAGGATAGGGGACAAACAGAGGGAGACAGGAGGATAGGGGACAAACAGAGGGAGACAGGAAGATAGGGGACAAAGAGAGGGAGACAGGAGGATAGGGGTCAAACAGAGAGAGACAGGAGGATAGGGGACAGACAGATGGAGACAGGGGGATAGGGGACAAATAGAGGGAGACAGGAGGATAGGGGACAAAGAGAGGGAGACAGGAGGAGAGGGGGACAAATAGAGGGAGACAGGAGGATAGGGGACAAACAGAGGGAGACAGGAGGAGATAGGACAAACAGAGGGAGACAGGAGGAGAGAGGATAAACAGAGGGAGACAGGAGGAGATAGGACAAACAGAGGGAGACAGAAGGAGATAGGACAAACAGAGAGAGACAGGTGGATAGGGGACAAATAGATGGAGACAGGAGGAGAGAGGACAAACAGATGGAGACAGGAGGATAGGGGACAAAGAGAGGGAGACAGGAGGATAGGGGACAAAGAGAGGTAGCCAGGAAGAGAGGGGGACAAACAGATGGAGACAGCAGGATAGGGGACAAATAGAGGGAGACAGTAGGATAGTGGATAAGAGAGGGAGACAGGAGGATAGGGGTCAAACAGAGGGAGACAGGAGGATAAGGGACAAAAAGATGGAGACAGGAGGATAGCGGACAAATAGAGGGAGACAGGAGGATAGGGGACAAAGAGAGGGAGACAGGAGGAGAGGGGGACAAACAGAGAGAGACAGGAGGAGAGAGGAGAAATAGAGGGAGACAGGAGGAGAGAGGACAAACAGATAGAGACAGGAGGAGAGAGGACAAACAGAAGGAGACAGGAGGAGAGAGGATAAACAGAGGGAGACAGGATGATAGGGGATAATCAGAGAGAGACAGGAGGATAGGGGACAAATAGAGGGAGACAGGAGGATAGGGGACAAACAGAGCGAAACAGGAGGAGAGAGGACAAACAGAGGGAGACAGGAGGAGAGAGGACAAACAGAGGGAGACAGGAGGAAAGGGGACAAATAGAGTGAGACAGGAGGAAAGGGTGCAAATAGTGGGAGACAGGAGGAGAGAGGACAAATAGAGGGAGACAGGAGGAGAGAAGACATACAGAGGGAGACAGGAGGATAGAGAACAAACAGAGGGAGGCAGGAGGATAGGGTACAAATAGAGGGAGACAGGAGGATATAGGACAAACAGAGGGAGACAGGAGGATAGGGGACAAAGAGGGAGACAGTAGGATAGCGGACAAATAGAGGGAGACCAAGGAGAGAGGACAAACAGAGGGAGACAGGAGGAGAGAGGACAAACAGAGGGAGATAGGAGGATGGGGACAAATAGAGGGAGACAGGAGGTTTGGGGACAAACAGAGAGAGACAGGAGGATAGGGGATAAACAGAGAGAGACAGGAGGATAGGGGACAAATAGAGGGAGACAGGAGGAGAGAGGACAAACAGAGAGAGACAGGAGGAGAGAAGATAAACAGAGGGAGACAGGAGGATAGGGGACAAACAGAGGCAGACAGGAGGAGAGAGGATAAACAGAGGGAGACAGCAGGAGAGAGGACAAACAGAGGGAGACAGGATGAGAGAGGACAAACAGAGAGAGACAGGAGGATAGGGGACAAACAGAGAGAGACAGGTGGATAGGGGACAAATAGAGGGAGACAGGAGGAGAGAAGACAAACAGAGAGAGACAGGAGGAGAGAGGACAAACAGAGAGAGACAGCAGGATAGGGGACAAACAGAGGGAGACAGGAGGATAGGGGACAAACAGAGGGAGACAGGAAGATAGGGGACAAAGAGAGGGAGACAGGAGGATAGGGGTCAAACAGAGAGAGACAGGAGGATAGGGGACAGACAGATGGAGACAGGGGGATAGGGGACAAATAGAGGGAGACAGGAGGATAGGGGACAAAGAGAGGGAGACAGGAGGAGAGGGGGACAAATAGAGGGAGACAGGAGGATAGGGGACAAACAGAGGGAGACAGGAGGAGATAGGACAAACAAAGGGAGACAGGAGGAGAGAGGATAAACAGAGGGAGACAGGAGGAGATAGGCCAAACAGAGGGAGACAGAAGGAGATAGGACAAACAGAGAGAGACAGGAGGATAGGGGACAAACAGAGGGAGACAGGAGGAGAGAGGACAAACAGATGGAGACAGGAGGAGATAGGACAAACAGAGAGAGACATGAGGATAGGGGACAAATAGAGAGAGACAGGAGGAGAGAGGACAAACAGATGGAGACAGGAATATAGGGGACAAATAGAGGGAGACAGGAGGATAGGGGACAAAGAGAGGGAGCCAGGAAGAGAGGGGGACAAACAGATGGAGACAGCAGGAGAGGGGACAAATAGAGGGAGACAGGAGGATAGTGGACAAAGAGAGGGAGACAGGAGGATAGGGGTCAAACAGAGGGACACAGGAGGATAAGGGACAAACAGATGGAGACAGGAGGATAGCGGACAAATAGAGGGAGACAGGAGGATAGGGGACAAACAGAGGGAGACAGGAGGAGATAGGACAAACAGAGAGAGACATGAGGATAGGGGACAAATAGAGAGAGACAGGAGGAGAGAGGACAAACAGATGGAGACAGGAATATAGGGGACAAATAGAGGGAGACAGGAGGATAGGGGACAAAGAGAGGGAGACAGGAGGAGAGGGGGACAAACAGATGGAGACAGGAAGTTAGGGGACAAACAGAGGGAGACAGGAGGATTGGGGACAAACAGAGGGAGACAGGAGGAGAGAGGACAAACAGAGGTAGACAGGAGTATAGGGTACAAATAGAAGGAGACAGGAGGAGAGAGGACAAACAGAGGGAGACAGGAGGAGATGGGGACAAATAGAGGGTGACAGGAGGATAGGGGACAAATAGAGAGAAACAGGAGGATAGGGGTCAAAAAGAGAGAGACCGGAGGATAGGGGACAAACAGATGGAGACAGGAGGATAGGGGACAATCAGAGGGAGACAGGAGGAGAGGGGGACAAACAGAGGGAGACAGAAGGATAGGGGTCAAACAGAGGGAAACAGGAGGAGAGTGGACAAACAGAGGGAGACAGGAGGAGAGAGGACAAACAGAGGGAGACAGGAGGAAAGGGGACAAATAGAGTGACACAGGAGGAAAGGGTGCAAATAGTGGGAGACAGGAGGAGAGAGGACAAATAGAGGGAGACAGGAGGAGAGAGGACATACAGAGGGAGACAGGAGGATAGAGAACAAACAGAGGGAGGCAGGAGGATAGGGTACAAATAGAGGGAGACAGGAGGATATAGGACAAACAGAGGGAGACAGGAGGATAGGGGACAAAGAGGGAGACAGGAGGATAGCGGACAAATAGAGGGAGACCAAGGAGAGAGGACAAACAGAGGGAGACAGGAGGAGAGAGGACAAACAGAGGGAGATAGGAGGATGGGGACAAATAGAGGGACACAGGAGGTTTGGGGACAAACAGAGAGAGACAGGAGGATAGGGGATAAACAGAGAGAGACAGGAGGATAGGGGACAAATAGAGGGAGTCAGGAGGAGAGAGGACAAACAGAGAGAGACAAGAGGATAGGGGACAAACAGAGGCAGACAGGAGGAGAGAGGATAAACAGAGGGAGACAGCAGGAGAGAGGACAAACAGAGGGAGACAGGATGAGAGAGGACAAACAGAGAGAGACAGGAGGATAGGGGACAAACAGAGAGACACAGGAGGATAGGGGACAAACAGAGGGAGACAGGAGGATAGGGGACAAACAGAGGGAGACAGGAAGATAGGGGACAAATAGAGGGAGACAGGAGGATAGGGGACAAATAGAGGGAGACAGGAGGATAGGGGACAAACAGAGAGAGACAGGAGGAGAGAGGACAAATAGAGGGATACAGGAGGATAGGGGACAAATAGAGGGAGACAGGAGGAGAGAGGATAAACAGAGGGAGACAGGAGGAGAGAGGATAAACAGAGGGAGACAGGAGGAGAGAGGACAAACAGAGAGAGACAGGAGGAGAGGGGACAAACAGAGGGAGACAGGAGGATAGGGGACAAATAGAGGGAGACAGGAGGAGAGGTGGACAAATAGAGGGAGACAGGAGGATAGAGGACAAAGTGAGGGAGACTGGAGGAGAGGGGGACAAACAGGTGGAGACAGGAGGATATGGGACAAATAAAGGGAGACAGGAGGATAGGGGACAAACAGAGGGAGACAGGAGGAGAGAGGACAAACAGAGAGAGACAGGAGGAGAGAGGAGAAATAGAGGGAGACAGGAGGAGAGAGGACAAACAGATAGAGACAGGAGGAGAGAGGACAAACAGAAGGAGACAGGAGGAGAGAGGATAAACAGAGGGAGACAGGATGATAGGGGATAAACAGAGAGAGACAGGAGGATAGGGGACAAATAGAGGGAGACAGGAGGATAGGGGACAAACAGAGGGAGACAGGAGGAGAGAGGACAAACAGAGAGAGACAGGAGGAAATGGGACAAATAGAGGGAGACAGGAGGAGAGGGGACAAATAGAGGGAGACAGGAGGATAGGGGACAAATAGATGGAGACAGGAGGATAGAGGACAAATAGAAAGTGACACGAGGAGAGAGGACAAACAGAGGGAGACAGGAGGATAGGGGACAAATAGAGGGAGACAGGAGGATAGGGGACAAACAGAGAGAGACAGGAGGAGAGAGGACAAATAGAGGGAGACAGGAGGAGAGAGGACAAACAGAGGGAGATAGGAGGATGGGGACAAATAGAGGGAGACAGGAGGTTTGGGGACATACAGAGAGAGACAGGAGGATAAGGGATAAACAGAGAGAGACAGGAGGATAGGGGACAAATAGAGGGAGTCAGGAGGAGAGAGGACAAACAGAGAGAGACAGGAGGAGAGAAGATAAACAGAGGGAGACAGGAGGATAGGGGACAAACAGAGGCAGACAGGAGGAGAGAGGATAAACAGAGGGAGACAGCAGGAGAGAGGACAAACAGAGGGAGACAGGATGAGAGAGGACAAACAGAGAGAGACAGGAGGATAGGGGACAAACAGAGAGACACAGGAGGATAGGGGACAAACAGAGGGAGACAGGAGGATAGGGGACAAACAGAGTGAAACAGAAAGGAAGATAGGTTACAAATAGAGGGAGACAGGAGGATAGGGGACAAATAGAGGGAGACAGGAGGATAGGGGACAAACAGAGAGAGACAGGAGGAGAGAGGACAAATAGAGGGAGACAGGAGGATAGGGGACAAATAGAGGGAGACAGGAGGAGAGAGGATAAACAGAGGGAGACAGGAGGAGAGAGGATAAACAGAGGGAGACAGGAGGAGAGAGGACAAACAGAGAGAGACAGGAGGAGAGGGGACAAACAGAGGGAGACAGGAGGATAGGGGACAAATAGAGGGAGACAGGAGGAGAGGGGGACAAATAGAGGGAGACAGGAGGATAGAGGACAAAGTGAGGGAGACTGGAGGAGAGGGGGACAAACAGGTGGAGACAGGAGGATATGGGACAAATAAAGGGAGACAGGAGGATAGGGGACAAACAGAGGGAGACAGGAGGAGAGAGGACAAACAGAGAGAGACAGGAGGAGAGAGGAGAAATAGAGGGAGACAGGAGGAGAGAGGACAAACAGATAGAGACAGGAGGAGAGAGGACAAACAGAAGGAGACAGGAGGAGAGAGGATAAACAGAGGGAGACAGGATGATAGGGGATAAACAGAGAGAGACAGGAGGATAGGGGACAAATAGAGGGAGACAGGAGGATAGGGGACAAACAGAGGGAGACAGGAGGAGAGAGGACAAACAGAGAGAGACAGGAGGAAATGGGACAAATAGAGGGAGACAGGAGGAGAGGGGACAAATAGAGGGAGACAGGAGGATAGGGGACAAATAGATGGAGACAGGAGGATAGAGGACAAATAGAAAGTGACACGAGGAGAGAGGACAAACAGAGGGAGACAGGAGGATAGGCGACAAATAGAGGGAGACAGGAGGTTAGGGGACAAACAGAGAGAGACAGGAGGAGAGAGGACAAATAGAGGGAGACAGGAGGATAGGGGACAAATAGAGGGAGACAGCAGGAGAGAGGATAAACAGAGGGAGACAGGAGGAGAGAGGATAAACAGAGGGAGACATGATGAGAGAGGACAAACAGAGAGAGACAGGAGGAGAGGGGACAAACAGAGGGAGACAGGAGGATAGAGGACAAATAGAGGGATACAGGAGGAGAGGGGGACAAATAGAGGGAGACATTAGGAGAGAGGACAAAGGGAGGGAGACAGGAGGATAGGGGGACAAACAGATGGAGACAGGAGGATAGGGGACAAACAGATGGGGACAGGAGGAAAGGGGACAAATAGAGTGAGACAGGAGGATAGGGGACAAAGAGAGGGAGACAGGAGGAGAGGGGGACAAACAGAGGGAGACAGGAGGAGAGTGGACAAACAGAGGGAGACAGGAGGAGATAGGACAAACAGAGAGAGACAGGAGGATAGGGGACAAATAGAGGGAGACAGGAGGAGAGAGGACAAACAGATGGAGACAGGAGGATAGGGGACAAATAGAGGGAGACAGGAGGATAGGGGACAAAGAGAGGGAGACAGGAGGAAAGGGGGACAAACATAGGGAGACAGGAGGATAGCGGACAAATAGAGGGAGACAGGAGGATAGGGGACAAAGGCCCTCATTCAGAGCCGTACGCTCTGAGCAGAGCGCACGCTCTGAATGAGGGCCGGGCTCCATTTTCATGGAGCGTCCTCCTGGACGCTCGTATAGCTGTGGGTCACCACCCACAGGCTATACGAGCGTGCTTTTTGATGGCCGCGATGGTCGAGACCATCTCGACCATCGAAATTGTGAGCCGGAGCCTGCGGTTGAGGTTTTCAACCGCAAACTCCGGAGTGATTTTGGCTCTATCAGAGCCAAAATCACTCCCACTGACATCACTAGTGATGTCAGTGGGCCGGCTTCTGACGGGAGGCGTTCCCGTGGGAACGCCCCCGTCAGGGAGGCACGCCCCCGGCACGCCCACCAAAGGGGGCGTGCTGTCAATCAACATTGACAGCACGCCCCCTTTGATCGGACACAACAAGCGAAGGACTTTCCTTCGCTCGTCGCCTCTGGCGCATGCGCACGACGAAGCTCCCTCCATCGTGCGCATGCTCAGTGCATAAAATCGACCCACTTGCGACTGGACAGCCGCTCGCGAGTGGGTCTGAATCAGGCCCAAAGAGCGGGAGACATGAGGAGAGGGGGACAAATAGAGGGAGACAGGAGGATAGGGGACAAACAGAGAGAGACAGGAGGGGAGAGGACAAAAAGAGAGAGACAGGAGGAGAGAGGACAAACAGAGGGAGACAGGAGGAGAGGGGAAAAACAGAGAGAGACAGGAGGAGAGAGTACAAACAGAGAGAGACAGGAGGAGAGCGGACAAATAGATTGAGACAGGAGGATAGGGGACAAATAGAGGGAGACAGGAGGATAGGGGACAAACAGAGGGAGACAGGAGGAGAGAGGACAAACAGAAAGAGACAGGAGGAGAGAGGACAAATAGAGGGAGACAAGAGGAGAGAGGACAAACAGATAGAGACAGGAGGAGAGAGGACAAACAGGGAGACAGGAGGAGAGAGGATAAACAGAGGGAGACAGGAAGATAGGGGACAAATAGAGGGAGACAGGAGGAGAAGGGACAAACAGAGAGAGACAGGAGGAGAGAGGACAAACAGAGGGAGACAGGAGGATAGGGGACAAATAGAGGGAGACACGAGGATAGGGGACAAACAGAGAGAGACAGGAGGAGAAAAGACAAACTGAGAGAGACAGGAGGAGAGAGGACAAACAGAGGGAGACAGGAGGAGAGGGGAAAAACAGAGAGAGACAGGAGGATAGAGGACAAACTGAGAGAGACAGGAGGAGAGAGGACAAACAGAGGGAGACAGGAGGAAAGGGGAAAAACAGAGAGAAACAGGAGGAGAGAGGACAAACAGAGAGAGACAGGAGGAGAGGGAACAAATAGATTGAGACAGGAGGATACGGGACAAATAGAGGGAGACAGGAGTATAGGGGACAAACAGAGGGAGACAGGAGGAGAGAGGACAAACAGAGAGAGACAGGAGGAGAGATGACAAACAGAGGGAGACAGGAGGATAGGGGATAAACATTGAGAGACAGGAGGATAGGGGACAAATAGAGGGAGACAGGAGGAGAGGGGACAAACAGAGTTAGACAGGAGGATAGAGGACAAACAGAGGGTGACAGGTGGAAAGGGGACAAATAGAGGGAGACAGGAGGAGTGGGGACAAATAGAGTGAGACAGTAGGATAGGGGACAAATAGAGGGAGACTGGAGGAGAGAGGACAAACAGAGGGAGACAGGAGGATAGGGGACAAATAGAGGGAGACAGGAGGATAGGGGACACACAGAGAGAGACAGGAGGAGAGAGGACAAACAGAGAGAGACAGGAGGAGAGAGGACAAACAGAGGGAGACAGGAGAAGAGGAGCAAAACAGAGAGAGACAGGAGGAGAGAGGACAAACAGAGAGAGACAGGAGGAGTGGGGACAAACAGATTGAGACAGGAGGATAGGGGACAAATAGAGGGAGACAGGAGGATAGGGGACAAACAGAGGGAGACAGGAGGAGAGAGGACAAATAGAGAGAGACAGGAGGAAAGGGGACAAATAGAGGGAGACAGGAGGATAGGGGACAAATAGATGGAGACAGGAGGATAGGGGACAAATAGAAAGTGACAGGAGGAGAGAGGACAAACAGAGGGAGACAGAAGGATAGGGGACACACAGAGAGAGACAGGAGGAGAGAGGACAAATAGAGGGAGACAGGAGGATAGGGGACAAATAGAGGGAGACAGGAGGAGAGAGGACAAACAGAGAGAGACAGGAGGAGAGAGGACAAACAGAGGGAGACAGGAGGAAAGGGGAAAAACAGAGAGAAACAGGAGGAGAGAGGACAAACAGAGAGAGACAGGAGGAGAGGGGACAAATAGATTGAGACAGGAGGATACGGGACAAATAGAGGGAGACAGGAGGATAGGGGACAAACAGAGGGAGACAGGAGGAGAGAGGACAAACAGAGAGAGACAGGAGGAGAGAGGACAAACAGAGGGAGACAGGAGGATAGGGGATAAACATTGAGAGACAGGAGGATAGGGGACAAATAGAGGGAGACAGGAGGAGAGGGGACAAACAGAGATAGACAGGAGGAGAGAGGACAAACAGAGGGTGACAGGTGGAAAGGTGACAAATAGAGGGAGACAGGAGGAGTGGGGACAAATAGAGTGAGACAGTAGGATAGGGGACAAATAGAGGGAGACTGGAGGAGAGAGGACAAACAGAGGGAGACAGGAGGATAGGGGACAAATAGAGGGATACAGGAGGATAGGGGACACACAGAGAGAGACAGGAGGAGAGAGGACAAACAGAGAGAGACAGGAGGAGAGAGGACAAACAGAGGGAGACAGGAGAAGAGGAGCAAAACAGAGAGAGACAGGAGGAGAGAGGACAAACAGAGAGAGACAGGAGGAGTGGGGACAAATAGATTGAGACAGGAGGATAGGGGACAAATAGAGGGAGACAGGAGGATAGGGGACAAACAGAGGGAGACAGGAGGAGAGAGGACAAATAGAGAAAGACAGGAGGAAAGGGGACAAATAGAGGGAGACAGGAGGATAGGGGACAAATAGATGGAGACAGGAGGATAGGGGACAAATAGAAAGTGACAGGAGGAGAGAGGACAAACAGAGGGAGACAGAAGGATAGGGGACACACAGAGAGAGACAGGAGGAGAGAGGACAAATAGAGGGAGACAGGAGGATAGGGGACAAATAGAGGGAGACTGGAGGAGAGAGGATAAACAGAGGGAGACAGGAAGAGAGAGGATAAACAGAGGGAGACAGGAGGATAGGGGATAAACAGAGAGAGAGAGGAGGATAGGGGACAAATAGAGGGAGACAGGAGGATAGGGGACAAACAGAGGGAGACAGGAGGAGAGGGGACAAACAGAGAGAGACAGGAGGAAAGGGGACAAATAGAGGGAGACAGGAGGAGAGGGGACAAATAGAGGGAGACAGGAGGATAGGGGACAAATAGATGGAGACAGGAGGATAGGGGACAAATTGAAAGTGACAGGAGGAGAGAGGACAAACAGAGGGAGACAGGAGGATAGGGGACACACAGAGAGAGACAGGAGGAGAGAGGACAAAAAGAGGGAGACAGGAGGATAGGGGACAAATAGAGGGAGACAAGAGGAGAGAGGATAAACAGAGGGAGACAGGAAGAGAGAGGATAAACAGAGGGAGACAGGAGGAGGGAAGACAAACAGAGAGAGACAGGAGGAGAGGGGACAAACAGTGGGAGACAGGAGGACAGGGGACAAATAGAGGGAGACAGGAGGAGAGGGGGACAAATAGAGGGAGACAGGAGGATAGCGGACAAAGAGAGGGAGACAGGAGGAGAGGGGGACAAACAGATGGAGACAGGAGGATAGGGGGACAAATAGAGGGAGACAGGAGGATAGTGGACAAAGAGAGAGAGACAGGAGGATAGGGGTCAAACAGAGAGAGACAGGAGGATAGGGGACAAACAGATGGAGACAGGAGGATAGGGGACAAATAGAGGGAGACAGGAGGATAGGGGACAAAGAGAGGGAGACAGGAGTAGAGGGGGACATACAGAGGTAGACAGGAGGAGAGGGGACAAACAGAGGGAGACAGGAGGAGATAGGACAAACAGAGAGAGACAGGAGGATAGGGGACAAATAGAGGGAGACAGGAGGAGAGGGGACAAAAAGAAGGAGACAGGAGGATAGGGGACAAATAGAGGGAGACAGGAGGAGAGGGGACAAATAGAGGGAGACAGGAGGATAGGGGACAAATAGATGGAGACAGGAGGATAGAGGACAAATAGAAAGTGACACGAGGAGAGAGGACAAACAGAGGGAGACAGGAGGATAGGCGACAAATAGAGGGAGACAGGAGGTTAGGGGACAAACAGAGAGAGACAGGAGGAGAGAGGACAAATAGAGGGAGACAGGAGGATAGGGGACAAATAGAGGGAGACAGCAGGAGAGAGGATAAACAGAGGGAGACAGGAGGAGAGAGGATAAACAGAGGGAGACATGATGAGAGAGGACAAACAGAGAGAGACAGGAGGAGAGGGGACAAACAGAGGGAGACAGGAGGATAGAGGACAAATAGAGGGATACAGGAGGAGAGGGGGACAAATAGAGGGAGACATTAGGAGAGAGGACAAAGGGAGGGAGACAGGAGGATAGGGGGACAAACAGATGGAGACAGGAGGATAGGGGACAAACAGATGGGGACAGGAGGAAAGGGGACAAATAGAGTGAGACAGGAGGATAGGGGACAAAGAGAGGGAGACAGGAGGAGAGGGGGACAAACAGAGGGAGACAGGAGGAGAGTGGACAAACAGAGGGAGACAGGAGGAGATAGGACAAACAGAGAGAGACAGGAGGATAGGGGACAAATAGAGGGAGACAGGAGGAGAGAGGACAAACAGATGGAGACAGGAGGATAGGGGACAAATAGAGGGAGACAGGAGGATAGGGGACAAAGAGAGGGAGACAGGAGGAAAGGGGGACAAACATAGGGAGACAGGAGGATAGCGGACAAATAGAGGGAGACAGGAGGATAGGGGACAAAGGCCCTCATTCAGAGCCGTACGCTCTGAGCAGAGCGCACGCTCTGAATGAGGGCCGGGCTCCATTTTCATGGAGCGTCCTCCTGGACGCTCGTATAGCTGTGGGTCACCACCCACAGGCTATACGAGCGTGCTTTTTGATGGCCGCGATGGTCGAGACCATCTCGACCATCGAAATTGTGAGCCGGAGCCTGCGGTTGAGGTTTTCAACCGCAAACTCCGGAGTGATTTTGGCTCTATCAGAGCCAAAATCACTCCCACTGACATCACTAGTGATGTCAGTGGGCCGGCTTCTGACGGGAGGCGTTCCCGTGGGAACGCCCCCGTCAGGGAGGCACGCCCCCGGCACGCCCACCAAAGGGGGCGTGCTGTCAATCAACATTGACAGCACGCCCCCTTTGATCGGACACAACAAGCGAAGGACTTTCCTTCGCTCGTCGCCTCTGGCGCATGCGCACGACGAAGCTCCCTCCATCGTGCGCATGCTCAGTGCATAAAATCGACCCACTTGCGACTGGACAGCCGCTCGCGAGTGGGTCTGAATCAGGCCCAAAGAGCGGGAGACATGAGGAGAGGGGGACAAATAGAGGGAGACAGGAGGATAGGGGACAAACAGAGAGAGACAGGAGGGGAGAGGACAAAAAGAGAGAGACAGGAGGAGAGAGGACAAACAGAGGGAGACAGGAGGAGAGGGGAAAAACAGAGAGAGACAGGAGGAGAGAGTACAAACAGAGAGAGACAGGAGGAGAGCGGACAAATAGATTGAGACAGGAGGATAGGGGACAAATAGAGGGAGACAGGAGGATAGGGGACAAACAGAGGGAGACAGGAGGAGAGAGGACAAACAGAAAGAGACAGGAGGAGAGAGGACAAATAGAGGGAGACAAGAGGAGAGAGGACAAACAGATAGAGACAGGAGGAGAGAGGACAAACAGGGAGACAGGAGGAGAGAGGATAAACAGAGGGAGACAGGAAGATAGGGGACAAATAGAGGGAGACAGGAGGAGAAGGGACAAACAGAGAGAGACAGGAGGAGAGAGGACAAACAGAGGGAGACAGGAGGATAGGGGACAAATAGAGGGAGACACGAGGATAGGGGACAAACAGAGAGAGACAGGAGGAGAAAAGACAAACTGAGAGAGACAGGAGGAGAGAGGACAAACAGAGGGAGACAGGAGGAGAGGGGAAAAACAGAGAGAGACAGGAGGATAGAGGACAAACTGAGAGAGACAGGAGGAGAGAGGACAAACAGAGGGAGACAGGAGGAAAGGGGAAAAACAGAGAGAAACAGGAGGAGAGAGGACAAACAGAGAGAGACAGGAGGAGAGGGAACAAATAGATTGAGACAGGAGGATACGGGACAAATAGAGGGAGACAGGAGTATAGGGGACAAACAGAGGGAGACAGGAGGAGAGAGGACAAACAGAGAGAGACAGGAGGAGAGATGACAAACAGAGGGAGACAGGAGGATAGGGGATAAACATTGAGAGACAGGAGGATAGGGGACAAATAGAGGGAGACAGGAGGAGAGGGGACAAACAGAGTTAGACAGGAGGATAGAGGACAAACAGAGGGTGACAGGTGGAAAGGGGACAAATAGAGGGAGACAGGAGGAGTGGGGACAAATAGAGTGAGACAGTAGGATAGGGGACAAATAGAGGGAGACTGGAGGAGAGAGGACAAACAGAGGGAGACAGGAGGATAGGGGACAAATAGAGGGAGACAGGAGGATAGGGGACACACAGAGAGAGACAGGAGGAGAGAGGACAAACAGAGAGAGACAGGAGGAGAGAGGACAAACAGAGGGAGACAGGAGAAGAGGAGCAAAACAGAGAGAGACAGGAGGAGAGAGGACAAACAGAGAGAGACAGGAGGAGTGGGGACAAACAGATTGAGACAGGAGGATAGGGGACAAATAGAGGGAGACAGGAGGATAGGGGACAAACAGAGGGAGACAGGAGGAGAGAGGACAAATAGAGAGAGACAGGAGGAAAGGGGACAAATAGAGGGAGACAGGAGGATAGGGGACAAATAGATGGAGACAGGAGGATAGGGGACAAATAGAAAGTGACAGGAGGAGAGAGGACAAACAGAGGGAGACAGAAGGATAGGGGACACACAGAGAGAGACAGGAGGAGAGAGGACAAATAGAGGGAGACAGGAGGATAGGGGACAAATAGAGGGAGACAGGAGGAGAGAGGACAAACAGAGAGAGACAGGAGGAGAGAGGACAAACAGAGGGAGACAGGAGGAAAGGGGAAAAACAGAGAGAAACAGGAGGAGAGAGGACAAACAGAGAGAGACAGGAGGAGAGGGGACAAATAGATTGAGACAGGAGGATACGGGACAAATAGAGGGAGACAGGAGGATAGGGGACAAACAGAGGGAGACAGGAGGAGAGAGGACAAACAGAGAGAGACAGGAGGAGAGAGGACAAACAGAGGGAGACAGGAGGATAGGGGATAAACATTGAGAGACAGGAGGATAGGGGACAAATAGAGGGAGACAGGAGGAGAGGGGACAAACAGAGATAGACAGGAGGAGAGAGGACAAACAGAGGGTGACAGGTGGAAAGGTGACAAATAGAGGGAGACAGGAGGAGTGGGGACAAATAGAGTGAGACAGTAGGATAGGGGACAAATAGAGGGAGACTGGAGGAGAGAGGACAAACAGAGGGAGACAGGAGGATAGGGGACAAATAGAGGGATACAGGAGGATAGGGGACACACAGAGAGAGACAGGAGGAGAGAGGACAAACAGAGAGAGACAGGAGGAGAGAGGACAAACAGAGGGAGACAGGAGAAGAGGAGCAAAACAGAGAGAGACAGGAGGAGAGAGGACAAACAGAGAGAGACAGGAGGAGTGGGGACAAATAGATTGAGACAGGAGGATAGGGGACAAATAGAGGGAGACAGGAGGATAGGGGACAAACAGAGGGAGACAGGAGGAGAGAGGACAAATAGAGAAAGACAGGAGGAAAGGGGACAAATAGAGGGAGACAGGAGGATAGGGGACAAATAGATGGAGACAGGAGGATAGGGGACAAATAGAAAGTGACAGGAGGAGAGAGGACAAACAGAGGGAGACAGAAGGATAGGGGACACACAGAGAGAGACAGGAGGAGAGAGGACAAATAGAGGGAGACAGGAGGATAGGGGACAAATAGAGGGAGACTGGAGGAGAGAGGATAAACAGAGGGAGACAGGAAGAGAGAGGATAAACAGAGGGAGACAGGAGGATAGGGGATAAACAGAGAGAGACAGGAGGATAGGGGACAAATAGAGGGAGACAGGAGGATAGGGGACAAACAGAGGGAGACAGGAGGAGAGAGGACAAACAGAGAGAGACAGGAGGAAAGGGGACAAATAGAGGGAGACAGGAGGAGAGGGGACAAATAGAGGGAGACAGGAGGATAGGGGACAAATAGATGGAGACAGGAGGATAGGGGACAAATTGAAAGTGACAGGAGGAGAGAGGACAAACAGAGGGAGACAGGAGGATAGGGGACACACAGAGAGAGACAGGAGGAGAGAGGACAAAAAGAGGGAGACAGGAGGATAGGGGACAAATAGAGGGAGACAAGAGGAGAGAGGATAAACAGAGGGAGACAGGAAGAGAGAGGATAAACAGAGGGAGACAGGAGGAGGGAAGACAAACAGAGAGAGACAGGAGGAGAGGGGACAAACAGTGGGAGACAGGAGGACAGGGGACAAATAGAGGGAGACAGGAGGAGAGGGGGACAAATAGAGGGAGACAGGAGGATAGCGGACAAAGAGAGGGAGACAGGAGGAGAGGGGGACAAACAGATGGAGACAGGAGGATAGGGGGACAAATAGAGGGAGACAGGAGGATAGTGGACAAAGAGAGAGAGACAGGAGGATAGGGGTCAAACAGAGAGAGACAGGAGGATAGGGGACAAACAGATGGAGACAGGAGGATAGGGGACAAATAGAGGGAGACAGGAGGATAGGGGACAAAGAGAGGGAGACAGGAGTAGAGGGGGACATACAGAGGTAGACAGGAGGAGAGGGGACAAACAGAGGGAGACAGGAGGAGATAGGACAAACAGAGAGAGACAGGAGGATAGGGGACAAATAGAGGGAGACAGGAGGAGAGGGGACAAAAAGAAGGAGACAGGAGGATAGGGGACAAATAGAGGGAGACAGTAGGATAGGGGACAAAGAGAGGGAGACAGGAGTAGAGGGGGACAAACAGCGGGAGACAGGAGGATAGGGGACAAATAGAGGGAGCCAGGACGATAGGGGACAAAGAGAGGGAGACAGGAGGATAGGGGTCAAACAGAGAGAGACAGGAGGATAGCGGACAGACAGATGGAGACAGGGGGATAGGGGACAAATAGAGGGAGACAGGAGGATATGGGACAAAGAGAGGGAGACAGGAGGAGAGGGGGACAAATAGAGGGAGACAGGAGGATAGGGGACAAACAGAGGGAGACAGGAGGAGATAGGACAAACAGAGGGAGACATGAGGAGAGAGGATAAACAGAGGGAGACAGGAGGAGATAGGACAAACAGAGGGTGACAGGAGGAGATAGGACAAACAGAGAGAGACAGGAGGATAGGGGACAAATAGAGGGAGACAGGAGGAGAAAGGACAAACAGATGGAGACAGGAGGATAAGGGACAAAGAGACGGAGACAGGAGGATAGGGGACAAAGAGAGGGAGCCAGGAAGAGAGGGGGACAAACAGATGGAGACAGCAGGATAGGGGACAAATAGAGGGAGACAGGAGGATAGTGGACAAAGAGAGAGAGACAGGAGGATAAGGGACAAACAGATGGAGACAGGAGGATAGGGGACAAATAGAGGGAGACAGGAGGATAGGGGACAAAGAGAGTTAGACAGGAGGAGAGGGGGACAAACAGAGGGAGACAGGAGGAGAGGGGACAAACAGAGGGAGACAGGAGGAGATAGGACAAACAGAGAGAGACTTGAGGATAGGGGACAAATAGAGGGAGACAGGAGGAGAGAGGACAAACAGATGGAGAATGGAATATAGGGGACAAATAGAGGGAGACAGGAGGATAGGGGACAAAGAGAGGGAGACAGGAGGAGAGGGGGACAAACAGATGGAGACAGGAAGATAGGGGACAAATAGAGGGAGACAGGAGGATTGGGGACAAACAGAGGGAGACAGGAGGAGAGAGGACAAACAGAGGTAGGCAGGAGTATAGGGTACAAATAGAAGGAGACTGGAGGAGAGAGGACAAACAGAGGGAGAAAGGAGGAGATGGGGACAAATAGAGGGTGACAGGAGGATAGGGGACAAATAGATAGAAACAGGAGGATAGGGGACAAATAGAGGGAGACAGGAGGATAGGGGACAAACAGAGAGAGACAGGAGGAGAAAGGACAAACTGAGAGAGACAGGAGGAGAGAGGACAAACAGAGGGAGACAGGAGGAGAGGGGAAAAACAGAGAGAGACAGGAGGAGAGAGGACAAACAGAGAGAGAGAGGAGGAGAGAGGACAAACAGAGGGAGACAGGAGGAAAGGGGAAAAACAGAGAGAAACAGGAGGAGAGAGGACAAACAGAGAGAGACAGGAGGACAGGAGACAAATAGATTGAGACAGGAGGATACGGGACAAATAGAGGGAGACAGGAGGATAGGGGACAAACAGAGGGAGACAGGAGGAGAGAGGACAAACAGAGAGAGACAGGAGGAGAGAGGACAAACAGAGGGAGACAGGAGGATAGGGTATAAACATTGAGAGACAGGAGGATAGGGGACAAATAGAGGGAGACAGGAGGAAAGGGGACAAACAGAGATAGACAGGAGGAGAGAGGACAAACAGAGGGAGAAAGGTGGAAAGGGGACAAATAGAGGGAGACAGGAGGAGTGGGGACAAATAGAGTGAGACAGTAGGATAGGGGACAAATAGAGGGAGACTGGAGGAGAGAGGACAAACAGAGGGAGACAGGAGGATAGGGAACAAATAGAGAGAGACTGGAGGAGAGGGGACAAACAGAGAGAGACAGGAGGAGAGTGGACAAACAGAGGGAGACAGGAGAAGAGGAGCAAAACAGAGAGAGACAGGAGGAGAGAGGACAAACAGAGAGAGACAGGAGGAGTGGGGACAAATAGATTGAGACAGGAGGTTAGGGGACAAATAGAGGGAGACAGGAGGATAGGGGACAAACAGAGGGAGACAGGAGGAGAGAGGACAAATAGAGAGAGACAGGAGGAAAGGGGACAAATAGAGGGAGACAGGAGGAGAGGGGACAAATAGAGGGAGACAGGAGGATAGGGGACAAATAGATGGAGACAGGAGGATAGGGGACAAATAGAAAGTGACAGAAGGGGAGAGAGTACAAACAGAGGGAGACAGGAGGATAGGGGACACACAGAGAGAGACAGGAGGAGAGAGGACAAATAGAGGGAGATAGGAGGATAGGGGACCAATAGAGGGAGACAGGACGAGAGAGGATAAACAGAGGGAGACAGGATGAGAGAGGATAAACAGAGGGAGACAGAAGGATAGGGGATAAACAGAGAGAGACAGGAGGATAGGGGACAAATAGAGGGTGACAGGAGGATAGGGGACAAACAGAGGGAGACAGGAGGAGAGAGGACAAACAGAGAGAGACAGGAGGAAAGGGGACAAATAGAGGGAGACAGGAGGAGAGGGGACAAATAGAGGGAGACAGGAAGATAGGGGACAAATAGATGGAGACAGGAGGATAGGGGACAAATAGAAAGTGACAGGAGGAGAGAGGACAAACAGAGGGAGACAGGAGGATAGGGGACACAGAGAGAGACAGGAGGAGAGAGGATAAACAGAGGGAGACAGGAAGAGAGAGGATAAACAGAGGGAGACAGGAGGAGGGAGGACAAACAGAGAGAGACAGGAGGAGAGGGGACAAACAGAGGGAGACAGGAGGAAAGGGGACAAATAAAGGGAGACAGGAGGAGAGGGGGACAAATAGAGGGAGACAGGAGGATAGCGGACAAAGAGAGGGAGACAGGAGGAGAGGGGGACAAACAGATGGAGACAGGAGGATAGGGGGACAAATAGAGGGAGACAGGAGGATAGTGGACAAAGAGAGAGAGACAGGAGGATAGGGGTCAAACAGAGAGAGACAGGAGGATTGGAGACAAACAGATGGACACAGGATGATAGGGGACAAATAGAGGGAGACAGGAGGATAGGGGACAAAGAGAGGGAGACAGGAGTAGAGGGGGACATACAGAGGGAGACAGGAGGAGAGGGGACAAACAGAGGGAGACAGGAGGAGATAGGACAAACAGAGAGAGACAGGAGGATAGGGGACAAATAGAGGGAGACAGGAGGAGAGGGGACAAAGAGAGGGAGACAGGAGTAGAGGGGGACAAACAGCGGGAGACAGGAGGATAGGGGACAAATAGAGGGAGACAGGAGGATAGGGGACAAAGAGAGGGAGACAGGAGGAGATAGGGGACAAATAGAGGGAGACAGGAGGAGAGAGGACAAACAGATGGAGACAGGAGGATAGGGGACAAAGAGAGGGAGACAGGAGGATAGGGGACAAAGAGAGGGAACCAGGAAGAGAGGGGGACAAACAGATGGAGACAGCAGGATAGGGGACAAATAGAGGGAGACAGGAGGATAGTGGACAAAGAGAGAGAGACAGGAGGATAAGGGACAAACAGATGGAGACAGGAGGATAGGGGACAAATAGAGGGAGACAGGAGGATAGGGGACAAACAGAGGGAGACAGGAGTAGAGGGGACAAACAGAGGGAGACAGGAGGAGATAGGACAAACAGAGAGAGACAGGAGGATAGGGGACAAATAGAGGGAGACAGGAGGAGAGAGGACAAACAGATGGAGACAGGAATATAGGGGACAAATAGAGGGAGACAGGAGGATAGGGGACAAAGAGAGGGAGACAGGAGGAGAGGGGGACAAACAGATGGAGACAGGAAGATAGGGGACAAATAGAGGCAGACAGGAGGATTGGGGACAAACAGAGGGAGACAGGAGGAGAGAGGACAAACAGAGGTAGACAGGAGTATAGGGTACAAATAGAAGGAGACTGGAGGAGAGAGGACAAACAGAGGGAGACAGGAGGAGATGGGGACAAATAGAGGGTGACAGGAGGATAGGGGACAAATAGAGAGAAACAGGAGGATAGGGGACAAATAGAGGGAGACAGGAGGATAGGGGACAAACAGAGAGAGACAGGAGGAGAAAGGACAAACTGAGAGAGACAGGAGGAGAGAGGACAAACAGAGGGAGACAGGAGGAGAGGGGAAAAACAGAGAGAGACAGGAGGAGAGAGGACAAACAGAGAGAGACAGGAGGATAGAGGACAAACAGAGGGAGAGAAGAGGAAAGGGGAAAAACAGAGAGAAACAGGAGGAGAGAGGACAAACAGAGAGAGACAGGAGGAGAGGGGACAAATAGATTGAGACAGGAGGATACGGGACAAATAGAGGGAGACAGGAGGATAGGGGACAAACAGAGGGATACAGGAGGAGAGAGGACAAACAGAGAGAGACAGGAGGAGAGAGGACAAACAGAGGGAGACAGGAGGATAGGGGATAAACATTGAGAGACAGGAGGATAGGGGACAAATAGAGGGAGACAGGAGGAGAGGGGACAAACAGAGATAGACAGGAGGAGAGAGGACAAACAGAGGGAGAAAGGTGGAAAGGGGACAAATAGAGGGAGACAGCAGGAGTGGGGACAAATAGAGTGAGACAGTAGGATAGGGGACAAATAGAGGGAGACTGGAGGAGAGAGGACAAACAGAGGGAGACAGGAGGATAGGGGACAAATAGAGAGAGACTGGAGGAGAGAGGACAAACAGAGAGAGACAGGAGGAGAGAGGACAAACAGAGGGAGACAGGAGAAGAGGAGCAAAACAGAGAGAGACAGGAGGATAGGGGTCAAACAGAGAGAGACAGGAGGATTGGGGACAAACAGATGGACACAGGAGGATAGGGGACAAATAGAGGGAGACAGGAGGATAGGGGACAAAGAGAGGGAGACAGGAGTAGAGGGGGAAATACAGAGGGAGACAGGAGGAGAGGGGACAAACAGAGGGAGACAGGAGGAGATAGGACAAACAGAGAGAGACAGGAGGATAGGGGACAAATAGAGGGAGACAGGAGGAGAGGGGACAAAGAGAGGGAGACTGGAGTAGAGGGGGACAAACAGCGGGAGACAGGAGGATAGGGGACAAATAGAGGGAGACAGGAGGATAGGGGACAAAGAGAGGGAGACAGGAGGAGATAGGGGACAAATAGAGGGAGACAGGAGGAGAGAGGACAAACAGATGGAGACAGGAGGATAGGGGACAAAGAGAGGGAGACAGGAGGATAGGGGACAAAGAGAGGGAACCAGGAAGAGAGGGGGACAAACAGATGGAGACAGCAGGATAGGGGACAAATAGAGGGAGACAGGAGGATAGTGGACAAAGAGAGAGAGACAGGAGGATAAGGGACAAACAGATGGAGACAGGAGGATAGGTGACAAATAGAGGGAGACAGGAGGATAGGGGACAAACAGAGGGAGACAGGAGGAGAGGGGACAAACAGAGGGAGACAGGAGGAGATAGGACAAACAGAGAGAGACAGGAGGATAGGGGACAAATAGAGGGAGACAGTAGGAGAGAGGACAAACAGATGGAGACAGGAATATAGGGGACAAATAGAGGGAGACAGGAGGATAGGGGTCAAAGAGAGGGAGACAGGAGGAGAGGGGGACAAACAGATGGAGACAGGAAGATAGGGGACAAATAGAGGCAGACAGGAGGATTGGGGACAAACAGAGGGAGACAGGAGGAGAGAGGACAAACAGAGGTAGACAGGAGTATAGGGTACAAATAGAAGGAGACTGGAGGAGAGAGGACAAACAGAGGGAGACAGGAGGAGATGGGGACAAATAGAGGGTGACAGGAGGATAGGGGACAAATAGAGAGAAACAGGAGGATAGGGGACAAATAGAGGGAGACAGGAGGATAGGGGACAAACAGAGAGAGACAGGAGGAGAAAGGACAAACTGAGAGAGACAGGAGGAGAGAGGACAAACAGAGGGAGACAGGAGGAGAGGGGAAAAACAGAGAGAGACAGGAGGAGAGAGGACAAACAGAGAGAGACAGGAGGATAGAGGACAAACAGAGGGAGACAAGAGGAAAGGGGAAAAACAGAGAGAAACAGGAGGAGTGAGGACAAACAGAGAGAGACAGGAGGAGAGGGGACAAATAGATTGAGACAGGAGGATACGGGACAAATAGAGGGAGACAGGAGGATAGGGGACAAACAGAGGGATACAGGAGGAGAGAGGACAAACAGAGAGAGACAGGAGGAGAGAGGACAAACAGAGGGAGACAGGAGGATAGGGGATAAACATTGAGAGACAGGAGGATAGGGGACAAATAGAGGGAGACAGGAGGAGAGGGGACAAACAGAGATAGACAGGAGGAGAGAGGACAAACAGAGGGAGAAAGGTGGAAAGGGGACAAATAGAGGGAGACAGGAGGAGTGGGGACAAATAGAGTGAGACAGTAGGATAGGGGACAAATAGAGGGAGACTGGAGGAGAGAGGACAAACAGAGGGAGACAGGAGGATAGGGGACAAATAGAGAGAGACTGGAGGAGAGAGGACAAACAGAGAGAGACAGGAGGAGAGAGGACAAACAGAGGGAGACAGGAGAAGAGGAGCAAAACAGAGAGAGACAGGAGGAGATAGGACAAACAGAGAGAGACAGGAGGAGTGGGGACAAATAGATTGAGACAGGAGGATAGGGGACAAATAGAGGGAGACAGGAGGATAGGGGACAAACAGAGGGAGACAGGAGGAGAGAGGACAAATAGAGAGAGACAGGAGGAAAGGGGACAAATAGAGGGAGACAGGAGGAGAGGGGACAAATAGAGGGAGACAGGAGGATAGGGGACAAATAGATGGAGACAGGAGGATAGGGGACAAATAGAAAGTGACAGGAGGAGAGAGGACTAACAGAGGGAGACAGGAGGATAGGGGACACACAGAGAGAGACAGGAGGAGAGAGGACAAATAGAGGGAGATAGGAGGATAGGGGACCAATAGAGGGAGACAGGAGGAGAGAGGATAAACAGAGGGAGACAGGAAGATAGAGGATAAACAGAGGGAGACAGGAGGATAGGGGATAAACAGAGAGAGACAGGAGGATAGGGGACAAATAGAGGGAGACAGGAGGATAGGGGACAAACAGAGGGAGACAGGAGGAGAGAGGACAAACAGAGAGAGACAGGAGGAAAGGGTACAAATAGAGGGAGACAGGAGGAGAGGGGACAAACAGAGGGAGACAGGAGGATAGGGGACAAATAGATGGAGACAGGAGGATAGGGGACAAATAGAAAGTGACAGGAGGAGAGAGGACAAACAGAGGGAGACAGGAGGATAGGGGACACACAGAGAGAGACAGGAGGAGAGAGGATAAACAGAGGGAGACAGGAAGAGAGAGGATAAACAGAGGGAGACAGGAGGAGGGAGGACAAACAGAGAGAGACAGGAGGAGAGGGGACAAACAGAGGGTGACAGGAGGACAGGGGACAAATAGAAGGAGACAGGAGGAGAGGGGGACAAATAGAGGGAGATAGGAGGATAGCGGACAAAGAGAGGGAGACAGGAGGAGAGGGGGACAAACAGATGGAGACAGGAGGATAGGGGGACAAATAGAGGGAGACAGGAGGATAGTGGACAAAGAGAGAGAGACAGGAGGATAGGGGTCAAACAGAGAGAGACAGGAGGATTGGGGACAAACAGATGGACACAGGAGGATAGGGGACAAATAGAGGGAGACAGGAGGATAGGGGACAAAGAGAGGGAGACAGGAGTAGAGGGGGACATACAGAGGGAGACAGGAGGAGAGGGGACAAACAGAGGGAGACAGGAGGAGATAGGACAAACAGAGAGAGACAGGAGGATAGGGGACAAATAGAGGGAGGCAGGAGGAGAGGGGACAAAAAGAAGGAGACAGCAGGATAGGGGACAAATAGAGGGAGACAGGAGGATAGGGGACAAAGAGAGGGAGACAGGAGTAGAGGGGGACAAACAGAGGGTGACAGGAGGATAGGGGACAAATAGAGGGAGACAGGACGATAGGGGACAAAGAGAGGGAGACAGGAGGATAGGGGTCAAACAGAGAGAGACAGGAGGATAGGGGACAGACAGATGCAGACAGGGGGATAGGGGACAAATAGAGGGAGACAGGAGGATAGGGGACAAAGAGAGGGAGACAGGAGGAGAGGGGGACAAATAGAGGGAGACAGGAGGATAGGGGACAAACAGAGGGAGACAGGAGGAGATAGGACAAACAGAGGGAGACAGGAGGAGAGAGGATAAACAGAGGGAGACAGGAGGAGATAGGACAAACAGAGGGAGACAGGAGGAGATAGGACAAACAGAGAGAGACAGGAGGATAGGGGACAAATAGAGGGAGACAGGAGGAGAGAGGACAAACAGATGGAGACAGGAGGATAGGGGACAAAGAGAGGGAGACAGGAGGATAGGGGACAAAGAGAGGAAGCCAGGAAGAGAGGGGGACAAACAGATGGAGACAGCAGGATAGGGGACAAATAGAGGGAGACAGGAGGATAGTGGACAAAGAGAGAGAGACAGGAGGATAAGGGACAAACAGATGGAGACAGGAGGATAGGGGACAAATAGAGGGAGACAGGAGGATAGGGGACAAAGAGAGGGAGACAGGAGGAGAGGGGGACAAACAGAGGGAGACAGGAGGAGAGGGGACAAACAGAGGGAGACAGGAGATAGGACCAACAGAGAGAGACATGAGGATACGGGACAAATAGAGGGAGACAGGAGGAGAGGGGACACATAGATTGAGACAGGAGGATACGGGACAAATAGAGGGAGACAGGAGGATAGGGGACAAACAGAGGGATACAGGAGGAGAGAGGACAAACAGAGAGAGACAGGAGGAGAGAGGACAAACAGAGGGAGACAGGAGGATAGGGGATAAACATTGAGAGACAGGAGGATAGGGGACAAATAGAGGGAGACAGGAGGAGAGGGGACAAACAGAGATAGACAGGAGGAGAGAGGACAAACAGAGGGAGAAAGGTGGAAAGGGGACAAATAGAGGGAGACAGCAGGAGTGGGGACAAATAGAGTGAGACAGTAGGATAGGGGACAAATAGAGGGAGACTGGAGGAGAGAGGACAAACAGAGGGAGACAGGAGGATAGGGGACAAATAGAGAGAGACTGGAGGAGAGAGGACAAACAGAGAGAGACAGGAGGAGAGAGGACAAACAGAGGGAGACAGGAGAAGAGGAGCAAAACAGAGAGAGACAGGAGGATAGGGGTCAAACAGAGAGAGACAGGAGGATTGGGGACAAACAGATGGACACAGGAGGATAGGGGACAAATAGAGGGAGACAGGAGGATAGGGGACAAAGAGAGGGAGACAGGAGTAGAGGGGGAAATACAGAGGGAGACAGGAGGAGAGGGGACAAACAGAGGGAGACAGGAGGAGATAGGACAAACAGAGAGAGACAGGAGGATAGGGGACAAATAGAGGGAGACAGGAGGAGAGGGGACAAAGAGAGGGAGACTGGAGTAGAGGGGGACAAACAGCGGGAGACAGGAGGATAGGGGACAAATAGAGGGAGACAGGAGGATAGGGGACAAAGAGAGGGAGACAGGAGGAGATAGGGGACAAATAGAGGGAGACAGGAGGAGAGAGGACAAACAGATGGAGACAGGAGGATAGGGGACAAAGAGAGGGAGACAGGAGGATAGGGGACAAAGAGAGGGAACCAGGAAGAGAGGGGGACAAACAGATGGAGACAGCAGGATAGGGGACAAATAGAGGGAGACAGGAGGATAGTGGACAAAGAGAGAGAGACAGGAGGATAAGGGACAAACAGATGGAGACAGGAGGATAGGGGACAAATAGAGGGAGACAGGAGGATAGGGGACAAACAGAGGGAGACAGGAGGAGAGGGGACAAACAGAGGGAGACAGGAGGAGATAGGACAAACAGAGAGAGACAGGAGGATAGGGGACAAATAGAGGGAGACAGTAGGAGAGAGGACAAACAGATGGAGCCAGGAATATAGGGGACAAATAGAGGGAGACAGGAGGATAGGGGTCAAAGAGAGGGAGACAGGAGGAGAGGGGGACAAACAGATGGAGACAGGAAGATAGGGGACAAATAGAGGCAGACAGGAGGATTGGGGACAAACAGAGGGAGACAGGAGGAGAGAGGACAAACAGAGGTAGACAGGAGTATAGGGTACAAATAGAAGGAGACTGGAGGAGAGAGGATAAACAGAGGGAGACAGGAGGAGATGGGGACAAATAGAGGGTGACAGGAGGATAGGGGACAAATAGAGAGAAACAGGAGGATAGGGGACAAATAGAGGGAGACAGGAGGATAGGGGACAAACAGAGAGAGACAGGAGGAGAAAGGACAAACTGAGAGAGACAGGAGGAGAGAGGACAAACAGAGGGAGACAGGAGGAGAGGGGAAAAACAGAGAGAGACAGGAGGAGAGAGGACAAACAGAGAGAGACAGGAGGATAGAGGACAAACAGAGGGAGACAAGAGGAAAGGGGAAAAACAGAGAGAAACAGGAGGAGAGAGGACAAACAGAGAGAGACAGGAGGAGAGGGGACAAATAGATTGAGACAGGAGGACACAGGACAAATAGAGGGAGACAGGAGGATAGGGGACAAACAGAGGGATACAGGAGGAGAGAGGACAAACAGAGAGAGACAGGAGGAGAGAGGACAAACAGAGGGAGACAGGAGGATAGGGGATAAACATTGAGAGACAGGAGGATAGGGGACAAATAGAGGGAGACAGGAGGAGAGGGGACAAACAGAGATAGACAGGAGGAGAGAGGACAAACAGAGGGAGAAAGGTGGAAAGGGGACAAATAGAGGGAGACAGGAGGAGTGGGGACAAATAGAGTGAGACAGTAGGATAGGGGACAAATAGAGGGAGACTGGAGGAGAGAGGACAAACAGAGGGAGACAGGAGGATAGGGGACAAATAGAGAGAGACTGGAGGAGAGAGGACAAACAGAGAGAGACAGGAGGAGAGAGGACAAACAGAGGGAGACAGGAGAAGAGGAGCAAAACAGAGAGAGACAGGAGGAGATAGGACAAACAGAGAGAGACAGGAGGAGTGGGGACAAATAGATTGAGACAGGAGGATAGGGGACAAATAGAGGGAGACAGGAGGATAGGGGACAAACAGAGGGAGACAGGAGGAGAGAGGACAAATAGAGAGAGACAGGAGGAAAGGGGACAAATAGAGGGAGACAGGAGGAGAGGGGACAAATAGAGGGAGACAGGAGGATAGGGGACAAATAGATGGAGACAGGAGGATAGGGGACAAATAGAAAGTGACAGGAGGAGAGAGGACTAACAGAGGGAGACAGGAGGATAGGGGACACACAGAGAGAGACAGGAGGAGAGAGGACAAATAGAGGGAGATAGGAGGATAGGGGACCAATAGAGGGAGACAGGAGGAGAGAGGATAAACAGAGGGAGACAGGAAGATAGAGGATAAACAGAGGGAGACAGGAGGATAGGGGATAAACAGAGAGAGACAGGAGGATAGGGGACAAATAGAGGGAGACAGGAGGATAGGGGACAAACAGAGGGAGACAGGAGGAGAGAGGACAAACAGAGAGAGACAGGAGGAAAGGGTACAAATAGAGGGAGACAGGAGGAGAGGGGACAAACAGAGGGAGACAGGAGGATAGGGGACAAATAGATGGAGACAGGAGGATAGGGGACAAATAGAAAGTGACAGGAGGAGAGAGGACAAACAGAGGGAGACAGGAGGATAGGGGACACACAGAGAGAGACAGGAGGAGAGAGGATAAACAGAGGGAGACAGGAAGAGAGAGGATAAACAGAGGGAGACAGGAGGAGGGAGGACAAACAGAGAGAGACAGGAGGAGAGGGGACAAACAGAGGGAGACAGGAGGACAGGGGACAAATAGAAGGAGACAGGAGGAGAGGGGGACAAATAGAGGGAGATAGGAGGATAGCGGACAAAGAGAGGGAGACAGGAGGAGAGGGGGACAAACAGATGGAGACAGGAGGATAGGGGGACAAATAGAGGGAGACAGGAGGATAGTGGACAAAGAGAGAGAGACAGGAGGATAGGGGTCAAACAGAGAGAGACAGGAGGATTGGGGACAAACAGATGGACACAGGAGGATAGGGGACAAATAGAGGGAGACAGGAGGATAGGGGACAAAGAGAGGGAGACAGGAGTAGAGGGGGACATACAGAGGGAGACAGGAGGAGAGGGGACAAACAGAGGGAGACAGGAGGAGATAGGACAAACAGAGAGAGACAGGAGGATAGGGGACAAATAGAGGGAGGCAGGAGGAGAGGGGACAAAAAGAAGGAGACAGGAGGATAGGGGACAAATAGAGGGAGACAGGAGGATAGGGGACAAAGAGAGGGAGACAGGAGTAGAGGGGGACAAACAGAGGGTGACAGGAGGATAGGGGACAAATAGAGGGAGACAGGACGATAGGGGACAAAGAGAGGGAGACAGGAGGATAGGGGTCAAACAGAGAGAGACAGGAGGATAGGGGACAGACAGATGCAGACAGGGGGATAGGGGACAAATAGAGGGAGACAGGAGGATAGGGGACAAAGAGAGGGAGACAGGAGGAGAGGGGGACAAATAGAGGGAGACAGGAGGATAGGGGACAAACAGAGGGAGACAGGAGGAGATAGGACAAACAGAGGGAGACAGGAGGAGAGAGGATAAACAGAGGGAGACAGGAGGAGATAGGACAAACAGAGGGAGACAGGAGGAGATAGGACAAACAGAGAGAGACAGGAGGATAGGGGACAAATAGAGGGAGACAGGAGGAGAGAGGACAAACAGATGGAGACAGGAGGATAGGGGACAAAGAGAGGGAGACAGGAGGATAGGGGACAAAGAGAGGAAGCCAGGAAGAGAGGGGGACAAACAGATGGAGACAGCAGGATAGGGGACAAATAGAGGGAGACAGGAGGATAGTGGACAAAGAGAGAGAGACAGGAGGATAAGGGACAAACAGATGGAGACAGGAGGATAGGGGACAAATAGAGGGAGACAGGAGGATAGGGGACAAAGAGAGGGAGACAGGAGGAGAGGGGGACAAACAGAGGGAGACAGGAGGAGAGGGGACAAACAGAGGGAGACAGGAGATAGGACCAACAGAGAGAGACATGAGGATACGGGACAAATAGAGGGAGACAGGAGGAGAGAGGACAAACAGATGGAGACAGGAATATAGGGGACAAATAGAGGGAGACAGGAGGATAGGGGACAAAGAGAGGGAGACAGGAGGAGAGGGGGACAAACAGATGGAGACAGGAAGATAGGGGACAAATAGAGGGAGACAGGAGGATTCTGGACAAACAGAGGGAGACAGGAGGAGAGAGGACAAACAGAGGTAGAAAGGAGTATAGGGTACAAATAGAAGGAGACTGGAGGAGAGAGGACAAACAGAGGGAGACAGGAGGAGATGGGGACAAATAGAGGGTGACAAGAGGATAGGGGACAAATAGAGAGAAACAGGAGGATAGGGGACAAATAGAGGGAGACAGGAGGATAGGGGACAAACAGAGGGAGACAAGAGGAGATAGGACAAATAGAGGGAGACAGGAGGATAGGGGTCCAAAAGAGAGAGACAGGAGATTAGGGGACAAACAGATGGAGACAGGAGGATAGGGGACAATCAGAGGGAGACAGGAGGAGAGGGGGACAAACAGAGGGAGACAGGAGGATAGGGGACAAACAGAGGGAAACAGGAGGAGAGAGGACAAAGAGAGGGAGACAGGAGGAGAGAGGACAAACAGAGGGAGACAGGAGGAAAGGGGACAAATAGAGGGAGACAGGAGGAAAGGGTGCAAATAGTGGGAGACAGGAGGAGAGAGGACAAATAGAGGGAGACCGCAGGAGAGAGGACATACAGAGGGAGACAGGAGTATAGAGAACAAACAGAGGGAGGCAGGAGGATAGGGTACAAATAGAGGGAGACAGGAGGATATAGGACAAACAGAGGGAGACAGGAGGATAGGGGACAAAGAGGGAGACAGGAGGATAGCGGACAAATAGAGGGAGACCAATGAGAGAGGACAAACAGAGGGAGACAGGAGGAGAGAGGACAAACAGAAGGAAATAGGAGAATGGGGACAAATAGAGGGAGACAGGAGGTTTGGGGACAAACAGAGAGAGACAGGAGGATAGGGGATAAACAGAGAGAGACAGGAGGATAGGGGACAAATAGAGGGAGTCAGGAGGAGAGAGGACAAACAGAGAGAGACAGGAGGAGAGAAGATAAACAGAGGGAGACAGGAGGATAGGGGACAAACAGAGGCAGACAGGAGGAGAGAGGATAAACAGAGGGAGACAGCAGGAGAGAGGACAAACAGAGGGATACAGGAGGAGAGAGGACAAACAGAGGGAGACAGGAGGATAGGGGACAAACAGAGAGAGACAGGAGGATAGGGGACAAATAGAGGGAGACAGGAGGAGAGAAGACAAACAGAGAGAGACAGGAGGAGAGAGGACAAACAGAGAGAGACAGGAGGATAGGGGACAATCAGAGGGAGACAGGAGGATAGGGGACAAACAGAGGGAGACAGGAGGATAGGGGACAAATAGAGGGAGACAGGAGGAATGGGGGACACAGAGATGGAGACAGGAGGAGAGGGGACAAATATATGGAGACAGGAGGAGAGTGGACTGACAGAGAGAGATGGGAGAAGAGGGGATGAATAGAGGGAGACGGGAGGAATTAGGGACAAAGTTTGAGACAAGAGGAAAAGAGGGAAGGAAGGAAAAGGAGAACATGGTGAGACAGAAGGAGGAAGAACTTAGCTGATATACAGACAATATATCGACACACATACAGTATATATACACAGACATCGTATTTATTATATTTATATATAATAAAGTAGGGAGAGCTATAAGACATTTACCAAAAGGCCATCTTTGTATCTTAGCTCAGACTGGGGCAGAACTGGGAAGACAGGGTGGCTGGCTGGACTTGGGCGCATAGGGAAGGCAGGCTGGCTATACTAGAATGCTGGGCTGGACTTGGGGGGCAGGGAAAGCAGGCTGGATTGGGGGGCACAGGAAATGCTAGATGGACTGGGCGTGGGGAGCAGCTAAGGCTGACTAGACTGGGGCAGGGAAGAAAGGGTGGATGGCTGACTGGATTGGTGTTGGACGCAGGAATGGTAAGCTGGATGGACTAGAGGGCTGACTGGACTGGGGGGGAGGGAGGCGAGCAGGGAATGCTGGCTGGCTGGACTGGACTGGGGGCGCAAAGGCAGGGTTTGCATACCTTGCTTAGAGAGAGAGGGTTCTGGGTGGAAGTGGTGCAGGATGCACCAGGCAGCTGGTAGTGTCAGAGCATCAGCACCGTGGCACTTGGAATATGGAGCCGGCCGCTGGTCAATCACAGCTCGCGGAATGGCAGAAAATCAAGAGTGGCCACTCCTGATTGGCTGCTGTTCAGCGAGCTGTGATTGGCTCACAGACGGCTCAATATTTAATTCAAGAGCAGCCTATGCTCTGTCTCCCATGACTGTCAGCCACCCGGTGCACTGCATTGCTCACACCGCTGCCACCCGGGCCCCATCTCTCTCCGGGCCCGGGACTGGATTGCCGGCTGTCCCCCCCTGATGGCGGACCTGCCGGCGTGGGCAGGTGGTCAGAGCCAGAGGATGCTGCTCCTCTGGCTCTGGGGGTTGGAGGTGGCCGGAGGAAGGAGGCTGCTCGCTACACTGCAGGAGGTAGGTGGTCGGAGCCAGAGGGAGGATTGCGGGTGGGGGTGCTGGCTGCTTTCGAATTGGCAGGAAGGGGCACCACTGGCTAGATGCTGCTAAGAGGAGGCACTGGGTACTCTACACCGTGAAGGGAAGGGGGGAGCATGGAAGAGACTGGCTACACTGACTGAGTCACAGTGGTGTGAATGCAGCAGCTCACACTGACTTTGCATCTCCAGATTTCGAGGGGTGGGAGACCCAGCCACGGGCCCCTTGGAACCCGACGGGCCCTAGGCAGGTGCCTAGGTTACAAAATGGTGAATCCGGCTCTGTGTGGGTGGAGAAGAGGAGAGGTGACTTGGAGAAAAGGGAGGGTGCATACATTTTGCATCCAGACACCTGTTAGACTTGAAAAAACTGGGACTCTGTAGGGATCTTCTAATAAACAGCTATGTGGTGGAAGCAGACATGCATTGTGTGAGTCTGACAGGCTCCCCATCCACCTGTCTGACAGGCTCCCCATCCACCCACTGAAGGTGCCAGAACACCCATTGTCATGGAAAATGACTCTCCTGTGAAGCACCTGTTTACAATTCATTATTGTTGATATTTTGCACACTGTCCCCACAACTAACACCTGTCACACACACCCTACACACCTGTTGCATGTTTTCCATGTTTGAAAAGAAGGGTATAGATGTTTGCTGTATTGTGTATGGGATGTAGTCAGGGTACCCGACACTGAAAACCTGACATGGGACTAAAGATAGGCATCGAAATCCCGACGCCTATTATTAGTCCCACTATGAAATCCTGACACCCGGCATTCCGAGCGAGGGTAAGCAGGGTGTCTTAGGTTCTAGTCGTTGGGGGTGAGGGTTAGGTTTAGGTACCCCCTAGGGGATAGGGTTAGGCACCCCCCCAGGAGGGTTAGGGTAGGGAAAGGGGGGAATAGATTTAGGCACCATTAGGGGGGTTAGGGTAAGGCATCCTCCCGGGAGGGTTAGGTATAGTCTGCAGGGAGGGGGAGTTAGGCACTAATGGGGGGAGGTTAGAGTTAGGCACTAATGTGGGGAGGTTAGGGTAGGCACCATTAAGGGTGGGTTAGGATTAAGGTAAGGAGAGGGGAGAGTTAGTTTGCTTACCAGGTCCATTCGGGATCTGGGTCCTTTGGTCTTTTGCTGTCGGTATATGATCCGGCGGCTATTCAGACGCTATCATTACATACTGATTCCTTGTGTATGGCAGAAATGTTATCACTGCCATCCACTTGCTATTCAGGAAGTTCCACTGTGGCCATATTAAGTTATGTCTTCAGCTACTAAAGTCATGCTTTTGCAGTGCTCCAGCATCTTGCCTTGATTTGTATCCAGTTAACTTTCCAAGGGCTCTATTTACTACAATCCGCATTGGTAATGCAGATTGTAGTGTGATATTACCAAGTGAATTCGCATTGCGAATTCAGGCAATATCACAGGGATTTACTACAAATCCCTTGCAGGGACAGAGCTTGCGATACAGCTCTGTCCCTGCTAATCCCCTTCGGAGTCTTATCACGGTATTTTTGCAAAAAATACCGTGATTAAGTGCCAGCGCATGCGCCGACCGGTCGCCGCTGCTAACCCCCCGCGACCCCCCTTCCTCCCCGCGGCCCCCCTCTCCCTTACTTATACTTACCTGCATGCTCCGGGCCTCCGGTGATGTTCTCCGTTCCTCCGGTCAGGTGATCTCCCATACTGCACTGGGGCCCGATCACCTGATGACCGGGCAGCAGTGCACTGTGGGAGACTAGCTGACCGGAGGGTAGACATCACCGGAGGCCTGATCACAGGTCCCTGGAGTCAGGTAAGTAATTTTTTTTCTTTTTTTTTACAGTAATCAGCTTGCGGCCTGTTTAGACCACACAGCTGATTACAGGGATCGACTCCCGGCTCTGCTCTCCCCGTTAGAGCAGAGCAGGAGTCCAGTAACCGGGGGAGACCCTGGATAACGCCACCTCCAGGTGGCGTTATTATCACAGGGCTTCCCCCAATATTTTTTTCACATTTATTTTTAGTAACTATGGTCAGATCACATTTCCCTTTACAGTTATGGGAAATGCGATCTGCTTTACTAAAAATAAGTGATACTTAGGGGTTGGAGTAGAATTTTACGAATTCTACTCCAATTGCCCTGTAATAACTATAGGTGATACTAAAATAATGTGAAAAGGGTGTGAAAACACCCTTTTTCACATTATTTTAGTAAAAATAATGTTGATAAATAGAGCCTCAAGAGTGACAGCAGAACAGTGACAACAGCAAAAGTTACTTGTGGCCGGAGGCTGACCACACATGATTAAAATGGCTGTCAAGGCATTGAGTGGATTAACCCTCATGCCGTTGTGCCATTTTTAAAAGGACAGTGTAAAAGCACACTGCACATGGTTTATAATAAACTGTCTTAAAGTATATATGTATTGTTGTAATGCACTGCAGCTGATCTGCAATGCATTAAAGCATGAAGCAACGTATATTTAATATGCTATGCACTATATGGTTTAAATGTAAACTGGTTTTAAATGCACTTTTTGTATATGACATTAGCAGCCTCTGTGGTGCAGAAACAAGATGTTAATTGTCATTCCCTTAGCAGGAGGTCTGATGAATTGGCTTGACTGGAAGTTCTCTGTGTAAAGGTGTGAATGGTGTCATATAGCCAAACTCTTCATGTACAGAACTTCCTTTGAAAAGACAATCTGCTTTTAAGAACCTTTTGGATGTCACTGAATGTGTTAAGGTTAGAAATGCCAAACTGATTGATAAGGATGAATGTCATTTACCATTTCCTGTGAAATGTTCTATCAACATTTTAGGAGACAGTATAATGTATGATAAATCAGTTGTGTTTAAAGTTTGGGTGGTGGATTAGGAAGGAGGATATTGAGTGACTCCTTTGAAATGTAATATGTTGTTAAATTATATTTTGTGAGCTAGAATGATTGGCTAGAAGGAACACAGGGTGGATTTGCCCCCCTGTGATGTTGTGTGTAAGAATGACATAAAAAGAGGGACTGTGAGCCCTGAATGTGTACAACCCTGTAACTTCTTTAAGGAGAAGAGCTGCTGATAAGATTCCTGTATGCAATGTAATGTATCCCTTCATTCGGAAGGTTGAGTCTTCTTTAAGACATTGAGCAATAAAACACCATTTGCCTTTACTTCAATTGCCTTGATCCTGCGACCAAAAGAATTGCGCCAAATGCTATTCTGTTCTCCAGCTGTTCTGAGTAAGAGCTCCGTGTCTCCAAGTTCAAGCCCTCTGCCAAGCTACCGTGCAGACCTGGTCCATTGCGAGGGATCAGGAGGAATCAGCCGACACCAATCAGGGGGTGTGGCCGCAGCTAGTCAAACGCATACGCAAGCAGAAGCGGTTCCAGGTGCTGAGGGAGGAGCCTGAGTGTACCTAATAAATGGTTCCAAACGCCGATGGTAGAGTTTGGTGGTGGCAGCATCGTTACACGCCCAAGGCGCAGTGGGCGGAGTCAGTGACAGGCGGTCACTGACGGTGAGTGGGAGTCCAAAAGCACTAACCCGTGACCAGGGCCGGCCTAGGCGAATGACGTCCGCTCACATTACTATAATATGCTATCTTATTATATTGCTGTTTTCTGTTTGGTTGGGGAGGAGGCTCTGGAGGTGCGCACAGGCCCACTAACTACTTAAATCACCTCTGCCCAGAGCAACCTTCTGATTTAAGCCTTTTCAATCTCTTTTTTATGCTTCCAGCTTTTCGGCACTTCCTGAAACATATACTGACAGTATCTGTGGTGCGAGTACTCTGGACACCCTAGTGGACCCAAGTGAAAATAGATCTTTCGGCAGCACAGAACACAATACAGCAGTGTCTATACACACCACCTTACAACAGTTAAGAGTAGTTTCAGTAATATAACCTTAAGGGGTAAATTATATTGAAGAAAACTGCTACAGATTGCCAAGAGGTTATAGTCACAAAAGATAATTTTACTAAAGGTAATTTTGACCTTCTAAATAGAACCCACCACCAATCTTAAATCCTAAAGCTCTATCCTGCCGCTAAACTGCTGTGAACCCAAACGCTATCCTGACGTATTTTAAAAGCCTGCATAGATCCCTAAGATCTGTGCAGGGTTGTATAATGGGAAAAAAAATTTAAAACTAAAAATGAAAAAAAAAGTGTGAGGATGCCTCCCAATCTTATAACCAGCCCTGGGTTATTCAGCCTAGGCTGGTGGTGAAAAATACGTATTTTCACCAACCAGCATTAGGCTAAAACGGCCAGGGCTGGTGACACTATAGCAGGGTGATATGCAGTGTGGGCTCCCTATGCCATAATGTCAACATTCCCTAGGCTGCTCAGTCCAGTGCAGGATTACCCCAGGAGGTGTGGATCCCCAAAAATGCCATCATCCCTAAAGATTGCCATACACGGACTGAAAACCCAGGACTCTTCTCTATACCCCTGGTGGTAGTGGGTGCAAAAGTAACTAATATTGGCCCTCATTCAGAGCCACTCGCAAACAGCAGTACGCTCGTTGTGTTCCGATGTTGAATAACCGCGCATGCGTCGGTGTAACACTGCGCATGTGCGTACGGCAGATTGCGAGTTTTTTTGGTCTCATTCGTCAAATAGCGTACAGGAAGTGACATGTCAAATGTGATTGACAGAACAGGGCGTTTTTGGGTGTTGACGGGGGTGGAGATGGAAAAACGCAGGCGTGGCGAGGCGTTTTTGGGGCGTACATACATTAGCAGATGCGAGCGTAAAATGTGTTCAGACCGACTCATACGTCACTGGATGATCCTCTTTCCCTTCAAAATGCTCGCACAGCTTAGCATCTGGATTACTCGACCACATTGGCGATGGCCTTCTCCTCCGTCCCGGGACTCCACGATGTTGTTGCGATTAATCGCGGGTGATTTGAAAAGCAATTAGTGTTGTATTGAAAACCGGCTTGGTATGTGTTTTGAAATCAGTTTTTTGGGATAGCACAAAACCGTACGCAGGTGGAAATCAGAGCTGCTAATGTCAGGATGACACAATCAATTTGCGTACATTTGTGGGGGTTTATTTTGGCCTCAATTTGGTGGTTAGGGCCTATTGTAACAATAATGTCATCATGTTTTAATTTTCTCACCATTTTATTTTTGCCTCTTGAATTTGCCTCGTTATATGAATTTTTTAACGTTCCTTAAAGAGCCCTTTTTTTAACAAAATTTTTTATTTTTTTTTGGCAAGTTTTTGCCTTTTGGTCCAGGATTAAATGTAACCCATTTGTACAATAATGTCACAATACAATGTCAGATTTTTGGCGTCAATTTATTGGTCAAACCAAAACTAAATTACTAAAAAATTTGGGGACATCTTTTTTTGGCAAAGATCAGTCCCAAAATCAAACAAATTGGCCCAACATAACTGTTGACATAAACAAACAACAAAAAATTAAAAACATTTCACAAGAAAGGAGAGGGAAGTTTTGACCAGAAAGGAATATGAGCCAAGCACAGAAGGAGTGTGGGAAAAGTCGCCATTGCTGTCACCGTTTTTTCACCCGTTTGGATGGGGGAGGGAGGGCGCCAGACCGGGTTCGGGATGTCATCGGGCTGGCCTGTCCAGAGGCAGATGTTGTGGCCTCTGGACTAGGCACAGGGCTAGGCACATTTGGAGGATTGGCTGATGTTGTGCCAGAGGTGGAGGATCCTGATGTTCCGGCAGGAAGGGAGGTCGGCTCCACCATGTGCTGGCGAACGTGCTGCTCCAGGGCATTGGCGATGCGGATGTTGGCCCTGGTATTTTCCGCCAGGGCCTGACCAATGGTCACGTTGGCCGCAGCATTTTGCTCCAGGGCCTCAGCCACCCGTAGCAGACTGGCATCCATCCTCTGCAGAATCTCCGTATGGAAATCCGATTTGAAATTGAGTTCTGTGAGGAGGGACACTGCCTGCGAGGGGGATTGCCCTGGACTGGCTTCTGCAGGGTCCTCAGCCGGATGTACTGGTTCCTCCCCTGCCGAGCCAGCAGAAATTCGGCGACCAAGGCTCCCCTCTGGAGCAGACTCATCCGCCTGTGTCTCTGTTAGGAAAAATGAGAAAAGACTCACATTAGAATCTACATATTGGCCCACTAACATTTCAGAGTTGGTGACATCAAAAGATTTACCTGGGACAACATGAGGAGCCGCAAAGTCTGGCATGTCCGTATCCATGTTGGACACGCCAAACACCTCCACAGGATGCACACACCCCTGTGCCAGCTCTTCTAAATCCGTCAACTCCAATGACACAGGGGTGGGACCCCCACCTGTCCCCCGCGAGTTTTTGCTTTAGGCGATATTTGAAGTCGGCCCATCTGTGGGAAAAAATGGAAGTCATTATCCTTTTGTTTAAAATGGTGTTTGTTTTTAGGGGGGCAAGTGTTTACTTACCGCCGTTTGACATCCCGGGCTAGACGGACATAATCACCCACCCTATTGACAGCAACGGCTACCTCTTCCCACATTCTCCACTTCTGGCTTAGACTCATATTCCTGTCTGCCTGTGGCAGGATGTCCACACACTTCTGTATCAAAACCTCCATCTCCTTTCTTGTGAAATGTGACTGCCTTTTTTTTTTTTCAGCTTTGGCCGGAATACTGGGCCCAGCAGCCTCTTCCATGTCATCCTCCTCACCTATTTGTGTAAATATTCAGATTTCACAAATTCACATCTTGCCCAATCTTATTTTTCAAATTAATCATTGATACAAAATGCATGAAAGACTTACCGCCTGACTCTTGGGCATTGTTTCCCTGGTCTGTCGCCATGTCTGAGGTCCACACAAGAAATGCACCAGAATTTAAATGTGTTTTCGTGACGTATTTATACATGCGTCCTTATTTTGCGGCCGCATCATTGATTGTGCGTTCCTATGATCCCTCCTTAATTTGTGCGGGAAACGAAACACTATTTATGGCTTGGTGTGTCTCGAGTCGAGGTGGCGTTTTTGGATTGTTGGAGGTTACCTTGGTTGGAGTTTCTTGTTTGCGGATAAAGGAGTTGGCGTTTGGAGTTTATTTTGTTTGCTAGATTTGCGTTTTTATTTTCCGTTCTCTTTTTTGGTATTTTTTTTTTTGGCCTCGCTTCTTGATTTGGTAAGTTTTGTGAAGTCTAACTTTTGTTCAATTGGTGTCTCATTGTGTTTCTTCTTGTTTTTAATTTTTGGATCCATAATTTCATATCTTTTAGCTTTTTATTAATTTCGGACCCAAAGACCTTTTGATTTGAACTCTTATATATTTGCTCTTGGTAAGTCCATTTTTTATCTTGTATTTGTGAACTAATTAGGGCATTTTTCTCAGTTTGTATAGTGACTTGTATTTGCGAACTAATTAGCGCATTTTTACTACTTACTATTGTGACTTGTATTTGCGAACTAATTAGCGCATTTTTACTACTTACTATTGTGACTTGTATTTGCGAACTAATTAGCGCATTTTTACTACTTACTATTGGGACTTGTATTTGCGAACTAATTAGCGCATTTTTACTACTTACTATTGTGACTTGTATTTGCGAACTAATTAGCGCATTTTTCTCAGTTTGTTTATTAACTTGTATTTGCGAACTAATTAGCGCATTTTTAAATGCTTATTAATCCTGTAAAAAATTTAGTGGTTGCCCTTTCGCTTTTTTGGCAAACATTTCAACCCATTTTGATGTACTGTGTGCAATGTCGTTTTGCTCTTTGGCCAAATGTGTGTTTCGCATATTTTAAGATTTGTCTAGCACAAAATTTAGAAACATAAATGCACAGAGTAAAATTTGTCAAATTATTTTTGTGATTAATTTCAGTTTGGACGTATCATGACAATACCCCGGCATGTAAGCAGCAATGGATGGTATCATCAAGCTAAGTTGTTCTTAATTTTCTTTTGGGGTGGGTCCAAAGCCTTACATTCCAATATTGCCATTTCAGGTTGATCTTGGGCGGATTGTTCTGGCCATGCTCCCGGAAGCGGACCAACCTCAATCTCGTCCCAGGCGGGCATCGTAGGCGTGCAAGGCCCCAGATATTTCGAACATGTGTCACCCTTTTTGGAATGCCCGATGATGAGGTTTTAAGACGCTACCGTCTTCCTCCCAAAATCATCATAGACACTCTCTCATTAATAGAGAGTGATCTTGAGCGGCAAATTGACAGTCCAACAGCAATACCACCACTTACTCAAATTATGGCGGTGTTACATTTCTGTGCCTCAGGATCGTTTCAAACAACGGTGGGAATAGTGGCGGGCATCTCACAATCCTCCTTTTCCCGGATCCTGAGGGCAGTGATGGAGGCACTTTTCAAGCACCTCCATCATTTTATTCAAATGCCTTTGGATATGGGTGCCCTTAGTGTGGCCAAGGCCAATTTTTACCAAATAGCTGGCTTCCCACACATCATAGGGGTTGTGGATGATACTCACATACCACTTCAGCCTCCAGCAAGGCTGGAGGCCATATTTCGAAACAGGAAACACTATCACTCCCTGAACGTAATGGTGGTATGTGATGCCTCCCTCCAGATCCTGTCCCTGAATGCAAAATTACCAGGAAGTGCACATGACTCCTTCGTCATCCGGCAATCAGGGACATGGCACAAATTAACCAACCTACAAGCTGGTGATGTGTGGCTTCTGGGTAAGTGTAGACCTTTAGTACATAACAATGTTAAGCTTGATACACAGTGATCCTGATGTTGTCTATTCTTTTTCACAGGAGACAGTGGATACCCTTGCATGCCCTGGCTGCTCACTCCTTATTTGGCTCCCACACCTGGTCCACAAAGTGAGTTTAATACCGCACTTACAGCCACCAGGCAAGTGGTGGAGCGCTGTATCGGCCTTTTAAAAGGCCGATTCAGATGCCTCCACCGCTCTGGTGGTGAGCTCATGTATTTGCCGGATATGGTTTCGAAAATTGTGGTCCTGTGTGGGATCTTTCACAACATCGCCATAAGGAGTGGTGTTCCAATGCAGCCAGAGGATGCCTTACCTGAGGATGCCCCCCCCGAGGTTGGTCGGAGGTCAGTATGTGGGGGGGCCATACGCGATGATGTGGTGGCCCGATATTTTAGGTAATTATTGACCAAACAACAGTGTGTATACCCAATGTGTTACGGTTTTTTAACGTTCATCTTTTTTGATATTAATTCTTGCACCATCTTCTGTTTGTTTGCATAATCTTTGGCACTCCCACGATGACTACTTCCTGCTACCCTTCAAAAACCTTTATGTTGAAACTTCGGGAATATATTCTGACACCAATATTGCAACGCCATTTTTTTTAAATCATGTGGGCATGGACCTTCGTCAACCAGTTCTTGATTTGTTGTGTGTTTGTTTCGTGTTTTTGGTATGTGGTGTATTTCTGATTATCACTGTGTGTTTTGTTTGTGAGTGACCACTTTGTATTTTGATTTCTGTTGTGAATAAATATTTGGAGAGTGTAATTTGTTTCCTTTTTGGGCACGTTAGAAGCAAGTGTAAACAAACTCAAAAAAGTTAATTTACCAAAGGGGAAATCCAGTAATGAAGCAAGTGGAGCTAAAATGTAATATGTTTTCGGGGTACTAACCAACACAACAAGGAATCGTGTACAATCAGTTGCCTTCGTAAGATTGTCCTAAGCAGTTTGGCCACCAAATAGGAACCTGAAAAATGGTGTAAGCTATCATGTTGACCACCACAGAAAAGGAAAATGACATTGGTACTGGGAGGTGTTTCTTGTGCCTGTTTGCATTCAAAATACAACACACAATCTGTAGTGAGATTCTGTGGCAATCCTTGCTTGAAGAGTCTACTTATGTCAGTGTAAAGAATCTTGGATTTACTCCAAACGCATGAGACAGAGCTTGATTTAAAACTGATTTATTATGAAACAATTCGAAAATAAAATAAAAAAAAAACTAATTCCTAAGGAGGACCAACAGATGGTCAAGGCCCTGCATAAGCCCGGTGACCTGCTCCCGCATACGGCCCACACAATTCAATAGCTCTTCCCGACGCCTCTGTTCCTCTGTGGGTGACAAAAGTTTGGGGATTAATAAATCGATAATGAAGCAACATTCTAAAAAAACACAAAACAAGCAAACCAAAACTTACAAGCTTGTGGGCCAAAAAAACATTACACGGATAAAACCCAGCACCCCAAAATGTCTAAGGGCAAAAATACAAGGGCCCTAAAAAAAGGCACACAGGTGTGATATGTGTATGGTGACATCAGCAGGAACAGGTAAAGACAACCCCCAAAAATACCCTAAGGCGACAGAAACGCAAAAAAAATGGGGACGACACATGATTACATACAAACAGTTTGTGGTGTCCAAAATAAACTTTAAAAACATACCGTTCTCAAAAACGACAGAGCAAGAAGCCACTCCCTGGACCACCTCGGAGGTGGCTACATTCCCCAACCCTAGGGGCAAGGTGTTTGAGGAATCCTGGGAGGGGGTATTTGGAGGAGGGACGGATGGAGGAGAGGGGGAATTGGGCTGGAGGGGAAGTAGGCCAGAAATTTCGGCCACAGGGTCTGGGGAGGAGGGGGTAATAGACGAATTGGGGGTTGGAGAGAGGGGCCGGGACCGACGTCTTGTGTGGCGATGCCGCCGTAGTGTTTGCTGTGCCCCTAAAAAATGACAAAAATATTGTGGTTAGTTTCAACAGGAATCCAAAAAAAAAAAAAAAAATGACTCAATAGGACAGACATGAAAACATGCACATGCAGATATGACTACAATGACTCAATAGGACAGACATGAAAACATGCACATGCAGATATGACTACAATGACTCAATAGGACAGACATGAAAACATGCACATGCAGATATGACTACAATGACTCAATAGGACAGACATGAAAACATGCACATGCAGATATGACTACAATGACTCAATAGGACAGACATGAAAACATGCACACGCAGTTAGGGCCCACAAGATAAACTTGAAAACCACAGTCCAGAACACTTACTTTCCGCAATCTGCATGTGAAAGCATGCCAGCAAGCGGGGCGTCCGCCGGTGCAGGTCCGACCACCTGCGCTCCAGCTGGCCAATATGTCGGCGTGAGCCGAAGGAGTGCAGGCGTCGACGTACCTCCGCATATGCGGAACGTTTGCGCCTATTGGAGATGGGTGGAGGCTGACTGGTGATCCGCCTGTCCATCACCTCCGTCAGCACCAGCAGTTCGCGCCTGGTGAATGCGGCGGATCTCATGATGGCAATGGTGTTTTTTTGACAAAATATTTTTAATAAAGCACCCCAAAAAAATTTGATTGGCTAATGTATTTGGGAAATTAACAGGACAAATTCTATTGGTTAGTGTATGAGTCATGTGTTCGACAGGGCCACAAATCTCTTGAGAGTTATGATAGGCTTGATGCAGTGACATGCGTAAGCAAATTTAAATAAAGAAATGAACCACAGAAAAATTGTGGGGAGACAAACAAATAGAACAATTGTTTAATTGGGGCTAACATGTCTTTTGAACAATAAAAGCGAAAGTTTCAGCCGTACGTATTCGGCGAGCAAATACAAACACGGACAAGATTAAAGTTTATTGCATTGTGTTGAAAAAAAAAAAAAATTAAGCTAATTGATACATTGATTGCCATGATACGATTGAGGGAGGTAGGCCGAAAAAACGAGCAGGTAATCGGAATCTGACATTCCCACTTCCGGTTTGTACTTGTGCGTGCGTTCCCTTCAAGCCATTTTGGGGATGTACGCTCGCTATTTGGCACGCTCGTTAGTTAGAGGAGGGGTCGCCTGAGTTTGGGGCGGATTTTTAGCTGCGTACGAAAATACGAGCGAGTGCTTGAATTTAAATATTTTTTTACGTACGCCGAACGTGCGTACGCCCACTTGCGAGTGGGTCTGAATCAGGGCCATTGTTCTTTACAGGTGGACTACTGATCCCAGTAAGCCTGCCAGGGCATAATGGCACTTGGAGAACCACAAAATTCTGCAATATTTTATTAAATACGCCCCCACACCCCTTGTTCACAACTATATTACTCACAAATAAAAAAATCAGGTCCTTTTTGATCCAAAGTAGCATCTTTGAATCTTGGCAAAGCAAAAAAATGCTGCTACTGCTCCTCAAGGAGACTCTTGACAAATAAGAGGTACTTGGGCACAGTCTCCATGCTCTGACCAATCAGTGTGCTTATGCAGCAACATCTATGTCTTGGGTATTCTGAGAGGAGATGGTCCTCTGGTTGCAGCTAGCCCCATACGCACAGTAAAATGACATAATGTGACAGCCTTGATAAATAAAATTTTAAACTAGATTTATTAAAAGGGGTAAGAGGACATGAGTCCAGGGAGAGTCTATGAAGGATGAAAAAAAAAGATCTTCATGCATAGTAACAGTAATTTGCAGCACAAAAGGGATATAGCAAATATAACACAGTGGTTTGCAATGCGTTGACAAATAGCCAATATCTCTCTTGTATAGTTCTCACTTCTCCTGCAGCTCTCTCCTATGGGGGCCTCACCTTCTCCCACACCCCCTGGCCTGGGGGTCACCATGGGGGTGGTGTTGGGGTCCTTCTATCTACTTGTTTCTCATACCAACTCATACCCTCAGAACCATCCCTTACATTATCAACATTTGAAGTTCATGCTATACGCCTCTTCCAACCAGTACACCTGCGAGTAGCTGTCATTTACCGTCCCCCTGGCCCTCCTTCGGAGTTCCTTGACCTCTCCTCTGACCTTCCCTCTGTTATCCTAGGTGACTTCAATATTCCAACTGATATCCCCACAGAATCCTCTGCCTCCAAACTACTCACCCTCAATTCCTCATTTGGCCTCTCCCAATGGACATCCTCACCCTCCCATATGAGTGGGGATTTGCTTGAACTGGTATTCACTCACTGTTTTGATATTTCTGCCTACTCCAATTCCCAATTCCCCCTCTCTGACCATCACCTTCTCTCTTTTAACCTATCCCTCTCTCCTTCTCCTCCTTTACCTCTGAAATCCACCATCACTAAGTGTAACATTGAAGCTATCGACACTGCTTTCTTTTCTTCCCTACTTGACTCACTTCTCTCCCCTATCCTCTCTTTCTCCTGCTCTGAACAAGCTGCTTCCCTATACAATGCCTCCCTATACTTCTGCTCTTGACTCTGTTGCTTCGGCGATCACTACTCACTTTCGCAAATCCACACCTCAATCCTGGCATTCCAAATGCACCAGATACCTGCAAAAATGTTCATGAACCGCCGAGCGACAGTGGAGAAGATCACGCTCTCAAGCAGATTTTCTCCATTTCAAATTCATGCTGTCATCCTACAGTGCCTTTTCCCTCTAAACAGTCATATTTCAAGAATCTCATCTCCTCCCAGTCCTCAAATCCCCAGCATCTCTGTTCCACCTTCTACTCCCTCCTCTGCCCACCTCCTCCTTGTCTCCCCTCCTTGCTCTCTGCCATTGACATTGCTTCCTATTTTATATCTAAAATTGATTCCATACATCAGGACATCATATCCAACCAGTCCCCCATCTCTCCACCTCCTCATTTCCTGGATCACCCCTCCCCATCCATTTTATCAACTCTGACAACTTTCTCTCCAGTTACAGGGAAGAATGATAAGGCCCTCATCCAGACCTCCCCCCCTTCCACCTCTCCCCTCAACCCCATCCCCTCCTGCCTCCTCTGCTACATCTCTCCTTCTGCCTGCTCCCATCTTGCCCACCTCCTTAAACTCTCCCTCTCTTCTGGCACTGTCCCTTCTGCATTCAAGCATGCCCTTGTCTCCCCCATTCTTAAAAAACCTACCCTTGATCCTAACATTCTCTCTAACTACCGACCCATTCTCTCCTCCCTTTTGCCTACAAACTTCTTGAGCGTATTGTTTACAACCGCCTTACCACATTTCTTTCCTCCCGCTCCGTCGTTGACCCTTTTCAGTCTGGCTTCCATTATCTCCACTCCACTGAAACTGCCCTCACGAAAGTCAGCAATGACGTCCTTGCTGCCAAATCCAAGGGCCACTACTCCCTGCTCATTCTCCTTGACCTCTCAGCTGCTTTTGATACTGTGGACCACCCTTTACTGCTGCATATCCTTCACTCCCTTGGTCTACGTGACACTGCCCTCTCCTGGCTGTCCTCCTACTTCACTTACAATTCCTTCTCTGTTTCCCCCCCACAGCCTCTTACAGTAAGTGTTCCCCAAGGTTCTGTTCTTATACCTCTCCTATTCTCTCTCTATACGTCCTCTCTAGGTAAACTCACCTGCTCATTTGGCCTCCATTATCATCTGCAGATGATACTCAGATCTACCTTTCCTAACCTGGTCTTTCCCCCTCTCTACTGACTCATATCTCCAACTGCCTCTCTGCTATCTCTTCCTGGATGTCCCAATGATATCTCAAACTTAATATGTCTAAGACTGAGCTGATCATCTTCCCACCCTCCCACTTAACCTCATTTCCAACTATTTCTTTATCAATAGATGGCATAACTATCTCATCTAGTCCCAAAGTGCGTTGTCTTGGAGTCACCCTGGACTCTTCCCTCTCCTTCAAACTACATATTCTAAACCTCTCACAGTCCTGTCATTTCCATCTCAAGAATATTTCCAAGATCAGACTCTTTCTCACACAGGATGTCACCAAAACCCTTATACATTCACTGGTCATCTCCAGATTGGACTACTGTAACCTCCTCCTATCTGGCCTCCCCAAATCCCATCTCTATCCTCTCCAGTCTGTGCTTAATGCTGCTGCTCGGCTCATCTTCCTCTCCAAATGCTCTACATCTGCCTTCCCTCTCCTACAAGCCCTCCACTGGCTCCCCTTCCCTTTCAGAACTTAATTCAAGGTTCTCACACTCACTTACAAAGCCCTCATCCATTCCTCTCCCATTTACATCTCTGATCTCACCTCCCTTCACTCTTCTGTCCGCCCTCTTCGTTCACTTAATACACGCCACCGTTTCATGCCAATTGATTGCTTCCTCCAACTCTGACTTCCAGGCTGTTTCCCGCAGTGCTTCCTACCTCTGGAACTCCCTCCCTCTCCCCATCAGACTCTGCACCTCTCTACAATCATTCAAACAAGCTCTTAAGATCCACTACTTCATTAAAGCCTTCCAGCTATCATTCTAACTTGCTGCTACATCTTCCTTCCTCCCTGTCTACCCAATCTGTGTCGCTCCTGTTTGTCTTCCCCTCCCTTAAAGAATGTAAGCTCTTTCGAGCAGGGCCCTCTACCCTCTTCTGCTTCTCCCTACTCCCTAATGTCATTTATCTCTTACTCCCCACTAGGGCAACTAACACTTGGCTGCTTATGTGGGTGTAAAGGTAAGGTTGCTAATATAACAATGTTTATTATCCATGTCCATGTCCTGCTTTGTATTGTATTGTATTGTAAGTTGCTTGTTACTTATTTGTTTATGTACTTTGTAAGGTGCTGTGGAACACTTGTGGTGCCATATAAATAAATAATAATAATAATAACAATAATAATAATAGTGAAATAGACTTTGTTATCTTAACTGCGACAGCACCTCTTTGGCTATGACCAGGGAAAATGCAGTTTCTCCATGGTTTCACTAAACTCTACACTACACACACAAAACCTTTACAAAACACAGATATAAGGTAATAGCTAAACAGATTATCACTCAGAGGAATTAGCAAGAATCACAAACTGATCAGTGTTTTACACTTAAGCGAGCACAAAGTTCTGTCGTTTCAGTACTGAGTTGCTGGCCTTTCCTGATTTCATAGAAACAGTAGCTTTGGTTTTAAAATGGCAAAGCACAATAGACACAGTTGCACTTTCAATAGCACAATTATCTTCAGCACTTCACAGTATTAATAGCTCAGTCCCAAAGTGTTCTTTAATCATTTTAAGATTCTCTCACAAAATGGCTTCCTTTCTTTACACTGCTAAACTTAGTCACTGATCCAGTAGCAGCTCAAACAAGGTATATATCATACTTTGAGCTCACTCAGATCTTTAGCTCGGTCTCTTGCATACGTTAAGGTTAAGCTGGACATCCACTATACAATTATCTGTCAGATATCTGTCCAATCTGGCTGGTTGGAATGAAAACCTGGTAATGTATGGGAGCAAATGACAATCGTCCCATCTGTATGACAATTGTCCATTTGCTCACAAACACTGGAAAATAGCCAAAAATGGTTGTTCAGACAAATTGGTTAAAACACACAAATTTAATCAATTTGAGCAATTTTTTTTTGTCCTTTTGTCAGTATTTAAAACCATATGATCGACTGTCATTTGCTCCCATACATTACCAGGTTTTCATACCAACCAGCCAGATTGGACAGATATCTGACAGAAAATTGTATTTCCAATATACTTCTTAATATACTTTCAATATCTCTTAATATATGCGCAATAGCTCTCAATAGTTTACAGTGGTTCTCAGTATATCTCAATAGGGCTTAGAAGCGCTCAATGGTTCTCAGTATCTTTGTATGCTTTGTATCTCTCAATAGCATGTAACTGTTCTCAGTATCTCAGTAAGGAGATCTCCCTTTTACAGCATTCACTCACACACAGCCTCCATGGAGTTTAGATACAGTTCCCAGTGCTGACACTACAGATCTCAGCCTCACTCTGCCGGTGCTCTGCAGTGGTCCCCAAGTGCACCATCAATGGTTATTATTCAGTGGCACCAGTCACTTTGTAGCACTTCAGTGTCATCACTTTCCCAGTCTCTCTTCAGCCCTGCAACACCTCCCCCTTCTCTGCTACTCTGCTCTTCTAGGTTTCTCCAATGTTACTGCACATGTGCAACCCGTAACTTCCTGTTCTATTGTTGGCTTGTCTCTTTTTGGCACATTGTGGCTCAACCTAGTGGCAGCCTCCTAGATTACAACATCCATTGGCTTCTATAGAGCCAGGGGTATAACATCTTTACTCATCCTAAATCAGCTACTCCATTTCCCAAGAGGTTGAAAACACATTGACATCGAAAGGAACAGTGCCATAGTATTATGAGCCCACATCAAACACATCACAGATGTGCCCACTGTTCCCTATTGCTAGGCAACCTAATCAGAGCCAGAATCTACTGCGCATGCGTGGGTCTCCGGGAAAATGGCACCCGTGCCTTTTTCCCAGGGACATCTCTTCTGCGCATGCCAGAATCACAGGGAAAATGTCCACTGCCATTTTCCCTGTGATTATTTACTGCTCTGCAGTGCCGGTCTGGCGCTGCAGAGCAGGACACCCACCAGAATCAGTGGAAAGGTAAGTATGGGTGCAGAGTGTGCGGTGTGGGCCCCCTTGGACCCAGGGGACCGTGTGCACCGCACACCTTGCACCCATTATAAAGACGCACCTGTGTTGACTACCAACTCCACATGTCAGTGGTCGTCAGTGTGCACAGCAGGGCACCTATGGGTAGTCCAGGACTGGTACTCAACCCCACCCCTCCCACAATTAGGCCACATGCACCACCAGTCCTAGTTTTCCAATGAGTAAAATGCCCATACAGACAGTACTCACTCAGCCTGTGTCTTTTCCAGCATGCAGTCAATGGGATGACTGTGAGCTTCTCTCCCTTTAGCTGGCATGGCCAGCAGACATTGAATCCCAGTGATTGGTGATATGGAAGCATTTGTCTTCTTCTCAGACTCACTCAATCTGTGTCTCTCTCTATCTAATAAGCCATATGCCTAGGAGTTGCCTATAACAGTTATTTTGTTATGTTATTTTTTTTCAGTTATACTTTTGTTTATATTTCAGTAAACTAAGAGCCTGATTCAGCACGGATCGCAAGGCTGCATTCACACACAGACGCTTGCAGCGCAAATATTTATTTATTTAATATATTTATTACCAGCTATTTATATAGCGCACACATTTTCCATAGCACTTTACATAGAATATTTAGCCATTCACATCAGTACATCCCCCATTGGAGCTTACAATCCATATTCCCTATCACATGCACAAACACAAACACACTGGGGTTAATTGTGTTGGGATCCAATTAACCTACCAGAATATTTTTGGAGTGTGGGAGGAAACTGGAGTACCCGGAGGAAACCCATGCAAGCACAAGGAGAATATACAAACTCCACACAGTTAGGGCTGTAGCGGGAATCGAACCCAAAACCTCAGTGATGTGGGGCAGAAAATATGCTAATGAATTCAATCGTGTGGCACCCGCAGCACTATCCCAAGACGCCCATCACTGTATAAAGCCTCACACTTACCATGACATGCATCCGTAAGTCTGCAAAAATATCGGTAACATCGAGTAACATCGGAACCATTCGCACAGTTGTGGTTGACCTGACCCTACCTCACAAACTGCTAAACTTCCTGTCGTCATCTAGACCTCTGCCAGCGTATGCAATCGCAGGGGCTTAATTATACATGCCCATGTAACGGTGTTCAAATGCACAAGCACGCTTGCATTCCGCCAACCACCCAAATGGTCACTTCATGTCAATTACTGTGTAATGGGACTGCGTGCTCAGTGTGATCGCTTCCCGATCGCAGCGGTCGGTTTGCGCACTGCGATGCATGCGCAGAGCACAAACATCGCCCACTGCATGCGATCGCAGCCTTGCGATCCAACCTGAATAAGGCCATAAATTCTAAGCAAGATAATAATCAAATTATATTACCATATAATCAGTTGAAGAAATCCAATAACATCTTCTAGCTATGCTCATTCATTCATGGGGGATTGTAATAAAATAATAATAATAATAATTATTATTATTATTATTATTATTTATTTATGCAAGTCTCCCCGTATTGTTGTTATTATTATTATTATTATTATTATTATTATCCTTTATTTATATGGCGCCACAAAGGTTCCGCAGCGCCTTACACAGTACATAAATGAGCACACAAGAAAAACAGTTAATAGTAATACAAAACAATGTAGGACAAGGACATGGTTTATAAACATAGCTGCATAACACAAGCAGCAGGACATGAGCAACTAGGTGTTAGGTGTCATTTTGGGGAGTTAGGAGTAAATTATACTATACGTAGGGGGGAGGAGAAGCACGTGAGGGATGAGGGCCCTGCTCGTGAGAGCTTACATTCTAAAGGGGAGGGGCAGACAGACAGGGGCGACACAGATGGGGTAGATAGTGAGGAAGGAGCATGGAGCAGTGGGTTTGGATATGTGCTGCGGTATGTATGTGTATAAGATAACCTGATGTTATGTCAAGATCAAGTCCTTCATTCATCTGTCTCTGACAGAAAATAGATTTTGTTTATGTGTTACTTACATGAGATGTACAAAATAAAGTTGTAGCACTTTAATTATTGTGTGCTACATTTTAGCATCTACATACATCCTGATAAAAATGCAGCTATTATGGGACTGTCCTGCCATCCTGATACAGTAGTGACTACTTTAATCCCAGCTGCTGGATGCTATGCCATGCTCCAGTGAGTGGGTGCATCTCACATGCTAGACCCACCCACAAATGGGTGCAGCCATGCCCAACATGCTGTGGTCCCACAGGATGTTGCAGTACCCGGGCCCAGAATTTCTCTTGGTAACCCTGGAGGTGACAGGCAGAACCAGGTGGGCATAGTGGTGGGGTAGCTGAGGCCATGGAGGGAGGGAGGTGGTTGAGAATGGAGGAACAGTAATGGCAGGGGAAAGAAGCAGAGGGTTGGAAAGCAGACTGATGAGAGAAAAAAGGGGGAACAGCAAGCATAGGAGACAAGAGGGGGAGGATAGGGATAGATAAAGTAGAGGATTATGTGGGCACTGATTAAGGGGGGTGTTTGAAGTCAGAGTGTTCATGCTATGGACGAGGTAATAAGTGAAATGAAAACTGGAGTGGAGGCTGTGTGATGTAGAGACAGTGTGGATTAAAGTTGTTAAATGTTTAAAAATAGATATAAAGAACAGTGCTGCCAATGTATGAGCACAGCTCCGAAAGTAATATATAAAGAGAGGTGTGTAGTGGGTGCTGGAATTAGTTATTAAATAAATAATTAAAGAGGATAGATGTGACGCAATGGGAAAAGGCAATACAAACAAGAATTTATGTAGTTTGAGGGCAAAATTACAATGTACCAAGCCGATCCAGTCCGAAGTGTTATATCCAAGCAGTGAGTGTAGTAGGGAGTTTCCAAGTATCAATTTTTTCAAAACTGTGCTGTGGCAATCATTAAAACAGCATCTGATGGGAGCAGTAGTGATAATTACCTGTGAAATTCAGAGAAGGAGAAGTCACATCAGTCTTTGCAGGGTGCGCATATGACTAATAAGATCTACGGCGTAACTCTGACTTAGTTATCAAATTTTAATTACACTTATAATCTCACACTTTTCATCTAACACAGCCTACGTCTATAAAGCCTTAGTGAGCCTTATTAAAGCGGCAATCATTTTAAAGGCTAAACCAAGCTGTTTTATCCTTTAAAATGATTGCCACTTTAAAAATACGGGGGAGACTGGCATAAATCTCCGGAGCGGCTGAAGATTGCAAGCTATTACATTTAGCCCACCATCTGAACTGATTCTATGCAGATACTAATTATAGTACAGAGTACATATTTACATATATTAGCAATACAAATTTATAATAATAATAATAATATAGTATCACAATCATCCTAATTTTTAAGCTCACAACTTACATTGCACAAATATTGCACAAATATTGTTTTAATCAACTTATTTGAGCTAAAAACCCCAAGTAACCAATAAACTCCATCAGCCATTTATCTTTCAACTCCTGCAAGCTGATTTTCATGCGGCTGCCAAATTGCTACTTGCTTGTTAACCATAAACAGGCTTCCTGTTATGCAAGTTCTTAATATATCTATTGTAGACCAATCTATGAAACCTCTATTTACTAAGAATAGCACTTTATGTTAAGTGTCTGAATGTTAACTCAATATGAGACCGATCTGGCAAGTGCAACTTTTGACCTTCTGTATGTAAATGGCCACTAACCAACTTTCTGTCTGTTTGCTATTTGTAATGGAAGAGGAAGTATTATCCCAAAGGGACACTTCTTTCCATTATTATTACTTTAAAAATATGCTATTTAAAACTAAACATACCAAGTGAGGGACAAATTTGACACAGTTGGACTATAGCCTTTCAACTGTCACTGGGGGTGAGCCAAATGGCTGCTGCTTAACCATTGCTGGGAAGCAGGAAGTTAATGTCACTCAGATGCACAACCCCATTTTTTCCACTCTTCCCCAAAATGTTAACCGACTCTGCCTCAACGCAACATCCAAACTAGCCCGACAGACGGTGATCCTGACACAGGTGTCTATTGAACTTTCAACTTGCAATGGCTGATCCCCAACTGGCAAGCGAGAGTCTATTCATCCCGCACAGGAGAAAAACAAACTGCTTTCATTTACAACTTCCTTTTCTTCTCACACAAAAATTAATTATAATTTTTTTTTTCTTTTTATGGACATAATTATTTCAGTAGTAAGTCAGTATTGTACAATGCCGGGAGAGCTAGCCAAGTGTCTATCATCTCTGCATGGACAATGTCCAGTGAACTGTTAGTAGCTGGCTACTTATCTTGGAATCCAAAATCAGGTTTCCTTACACACATACTTCACTGATAACATTATATATACAATAATAACAGTATGTAATAAGCTTGAAAACGTTTCTGTACAGTGAGACAAAAACAGATAGATCAGCTCTGTAATATGCTAAACACTAGTATGTACAGTAGCTGATCACGGGAAGAATAAATAAAAATATCTATATTTAATATTTACTGGTAGTATTACAGCTGTGTACTTACGTGTGTATATATATATATACATATATATAATGTATATATAAATTATATATATACAGTATATATATATATATATATATATATGCACTGAATGCTGTATTTATTTAATGTTGTTTAATCATTTTATTTGAAGGGTAACTAGATACAGAAAAGTATGTTGTATGGAAGGTGATCTTCATTATCTTCTCTTGTTGAATGACAGAAGAACTATGGTTATTAACAAATTGAAAATGAATTTGTTCCCTGCATGCTGCCTCACAGCACTGAGGTCATGAGTTCAACTCCCAGTCATGGCTAATCTGTGTGGAGTTTGCATGTTCTCGCTGTGTTTGCATGCGGGTTTTCTCTAAGTGCTCCGGTTTCCTCCCAACCTCCGAAAGCATACCGATAGGCTAACTGGCTGATGTGCGCTGTATAAAGAAGTGCAATTCCATCCCGTATCATATGTCACTGTCTTTAATCAAAAAATTGACAGCAGTGTGCTGCAAGCCTTTTTTTCTTTACATTTTGCATATCACATAGCTAGAAAATTAAAATTTCCATTATTATATAATTTCCTATGCACTATATATGTAACAGATTGACCTCCTCTGTAAGCTCATGTTTACAGATATATAAGAATATATGAATTATTATTATTATTATTATTATTAATAATAATAATAATAACAATAATAATAATAATAATAATAATAATAGTTGTATTTACATAGAGCTTCTCTTTAAAATTAATAAAGGCATTTTACAGAAATCATGTATATAATACAGATGTTTAGATTTGCAGAAAATACAGAAAACATAATACAGAGGTGAGACAGCCATTTTGAGGCACCATTTCCAAAGGGTTAGGTCTAGACTATACAGGGCTGATGGCCATGTGACGTCACACCCACGTGACTCGGCCTGAAAGGGGGAGGGGCGGGGATGGTAACGGGGGACCAAAAGTGTCCCCTCGCGGGCTCGCTACGGTCGCCGCACTTCGGGCACGGTGGCTCGCTGCGCTCGCCACAGATATTTATTCCCCCTCTATGCCCTAGTGGATGGTAACGCAGGAGCGGTCCAGCAACCTGCAGCGGTCACGTGGTGTCTACGTCACAGAGGTCCCTTCTCCAACTTGGAAATAGCAGCAACCATTTCCAAAGATTATTCTTCCTACTCACAAAGGTACCAGATTTGACGTTCTTAGTAAGCGTGGTGGACTACAGTACTTTAGTTCCACTCTAAAGAAAAATCTACCCTAAGTGGTAAATTTCCTAAGCTCCGTGTTGGTTCGAATTTGCAGGGGACAAAATCTGTAGGGGTCCCCCATATTTTATGAACTAGCACTGGGCTCTGTGAGCTGGTCCTGGTTTAGAAAACACGGGGGGGGAAATTGTGTGATGTTCCCAGTATTTTTAAAACCAGCACCAGGCTCAAACTTGCACTGGGTCCCCTGGGCAAAGCATTAACACCCCAAACTAGTAAGCCCAGGCCAGGGATCCCAGGGGAGGTTGGCACCCCCCAATACAGGGATCCCCTCTCCTGAGCGACCTGTCATCTTTTTACCATTTATTTTTACAGTGGGGGTACCACAAGTGCCAAAGGGCAGGCATGCTGGCACCTGTAGACCCGGTGAAAGGGTCCCCTTACTGTGGCATTACACTCCAGCTAGTTTGAGCCCGGTGCTGATTTTAAAAATACGGGGAAACTCACGAATTTGCTCCCCATACTTTTTGTACAAATACAGTGATCCTATATTCACAAAAAGTAACATTGATAATAATTTCAGCTGTTAACGTAGATTTATTTTAATTTCTGATTCTGAGTCATGAAAACTTAAACTCACAAATGAATTGATGCGTCTTGTACTTCTTGGAGCAGGAAATTATACTACAAGTACACACCACAAAGATGCTGTTATGATGCAAATCATTCCCCTCAGCACAGAAAATTAGGAGAGTGATGATGCAATGATATAATCATATGACTTGCCCTGTACACTTGATGGCGCAAATTGTTTTTCAAAGCCATGCCCATCTCCTCTTTTTATAGCTCTACTTCTTGGTGATGGACTGGCAGTTGGTCCCCATCTAAGCCTTGCATTGTTGGCAATGGGCTGGTAGTTATTAATATTTTGGCCTTCATCTAATGTGGGCCATACATCTATGGGCCATTTCTCCGTTCTGACTACGCCGATGGGTAATCAAATATGCAGATCAACAGACATCGATGATCAGCAATCAGTCAGCGGATCAAGGAAAAAATCATGTTAAAAAATCAAGACTCACTGATTCTGACCATTTTTGGGTGAGAATTGGGGAATCAATATTGTCCAATATGTTGGATTTCTTGATTCCCCGACCTCTGCAGAATGGGGAATTGGAGCAATTCATTGCAGATGCATGGGCCCCATAAGCCTTGAGTTGTTGGTGATGAGCTGACAGCTACCCCCTATTTAATTTTTGTGTTGTTAGCGATGGGCTGGCAGTTGGCCCCCATGTAATGCTTGAGTTGTTGGTGATGGGCTGGCAGTTGGCCTCCATCTCAGCCTTGAGTTGTTAGCGATGGGCTGGCAGTTGGCCCCCATGTAATCCTTGAGTTGTTGGTGATGGGCTGGCAGTTGGCTCCCCATTTACACCTCATATTGAATGTCAATACTGTGTGTAGGGCCATTCTTTCGCCACCACTATACTTTTTCCCTCCTATCTATAAGTAATGAAATAGAGCTGACCATTTATACCGCCAATATGTATCTGTGTCTTTATAGACTGACATCAGCCGGTAGGAAGATTATATATTTACCAAGGTTAATGTTACTAGCATATAAGGAGTCCATTGATCAATTTGTTTCATTTCCCCCTTTATTACCCTGTAAGATGTTGCCAGCAAAGAACGAGATGGAATATTTAGCAACAGTAATGCTAAAGAAGCCAAATTCATCTGCTTTTTACGCTCGGTGCTTCAATATCAGGAAACCACCGCCAGTCATTTGGGCGCTGAAGAAATGTTGAATGGCAGTCAGTGATAGAGACGGACTGTGCAAGTTTTTCTCCTGCGTATGGTCTGGAGCTGAGCAAATGCATGTACAGGTGATATGGAGTCGTATCTCCAGTTGCGGCTGAAAGGGTGTACCTGGGTGTTAATGGGGTGTTTGCCTTGAGGCTAAATTTAGTGCTGATGGTCAAAGGCATGTCGGCGTAACTGCGAGCTTTATGCAGAGTTAAGTTTAGCACCTGCTTTCAGATGAATCTCTTGCACCTAGAAAACAGCTGGCGCAAGTGTGCACTGATTATAGTGACGGCTTTAGTACCGAGTGAACAGATATGGGAAGTGTGGCCGCAAAGATGGTACAACTCGGACACCGGAGAATACGCGCCTTTTACTCTGTGCATGCAATGTGGGTGCAATTATAGTCCACTTGCGTTCAATGCGACATCTGCCCCATTTGTTTATTATCATAGGCTGTTTTCAGTGCCGCGATCTTTCTCCCGAGACAAGGACCTCTTTTCTGGCTCAGAGTATAAAGTTGCACATTTGAATTCACCACGTTCCTGCTTTTTTTTTCTACTGGAACAGTGAGGCTGTACTGTAATGGCTGCATTCTAATCCTATAATACCTTCTCACCTTTCTGGACGGGGTGACACATTGCAGTCCTTTCATCACCCTTTTTTTTTTCACTATGTGGGGAGAAAAAGTTTCCACTTGCATATTGCTTGTCTAACCACCTGCAGTGCAGCTTCCACCGCTGCTGGAGTATTTTCAACAGTGCAGGGAAATATTTTAAATATACAAGTGAAAAAGTGCTTATATTTTAAAGGCGATCTTCACTCAAAATATGTATCTTACTTGTCTGTCCCACAGTAGGGTATATTCCTAATAATATGTCTAATATTACATTTATTAAGGCTGGGGTCTGTCATTCATGCAATTTGTACAGTAAGCATTTGTCAGACCTATTGCTGTGCCAATGTATTGTGAATCTGTTGTGAATGATTTCCTAAGGAGTTTTAAACAAATAATAATAATAATAATAATAATAATAATAATAATAATAATATTATTATTATTATTATTATTATTATTAACAATAATAATATTTATTATTATTATTATTAGTAGTAGTAGTAGTAGTAATAGTATTATTATTATTATTATTATTATTATTATTATTATTATTATTATTATTATTATCTACATAGAGCTCTTATCCAATAGGAATCAAAGCACCTAAAATCACTGTATAACACTGAATCTTCTGGAGCTATATAACTAATTATTAATAAATAAAATTTTAGAGCACAAAGATGACTTAATAGAGGCTCTTTGACCATGTGACCATTTGCATTTATATACCATATAGTGATCAATAGGGTGTAGCCTGAAAACAGATGGGGGAAAAAAATCCCCAACCACTTGTAAATATGAATATTTTTATGTTGTTTTTAAAGAATAATAATCCACAATAATTCAGTCTAGATTTCTATGAACTACCCTTTACATCCTGTAATCCTTTCAGTTAATGCTTTACTTAGAGTATAACACAAGCTATACTTTAAATCTTCCTTACCAGGAGAGCCTGGGTGGGGAGATGCAGCTGCTTACTGTGGGGGGTGGAGTGCTACTTGTCATTAGGCTCCGCCCCCTTGCAGCATAATGCTTTGCATCGTGGATCTGTAATGAGGGGGCAGGGCCCTCATCATTCTGCCCATTTCACAGGGAAGTGGGCAGGATGCAGGAGGGTAACCTATTCTATACAACTCTTGAACCTGTTGAACGTCCCCAAAATGTGGGAGTCCATAAGACAGAGAAAGGTACGTATGACACAGGTCTGTCCTGGCACAAATTATCTTTCAATTGGCAAGCTGTTTCCTCCTTTTTAGGACTCCTCAGTGCGGGATAGGATCTTTCCATCAATGAAACAATGCTTCCAGAAGATATTTAACTACAATCCCTAGGACAAATAAAGTATCCAATAAATTGGCTACTCGTACTTCACTCTCATCTGTTTTCTGACTGCCACCTTTGCATGGAGTCAACCAGGTGGGAGGGCGTGGTGCTATCAAGTGGGCGGTGTGAAGAACGAGATGGTGTGATCGTGTCATTGTGGCTTTGCCCCCATGAATCGCATCATCAAACTGCCTGGACTGCCCACTTCCAATTCGGGACAGTAGTAGGTAATGTCCTACTTTGATATCATAATTATTGAGCAAATCAGTGACCACCACACACTGTACTGTAGATAGAAGGACACTCTCAAGAAACTAATTTATTTTCTTATTTTCTTCAAATTAGAAAATGGATCAAAGAAAAGTTTTTACAATCCCCCATTTTTAAGATTTATTGATAACAAAAAATAATAAATAAAAATGATTTGTAAAATTTGCCTAATCTCTTATCAGCTCGCAGCTGACCCATCAGTGATAAAACCAGTGCTACTTGGATACAGTAAATAATGAAACAAAAACATGTTATTTATAAACCATTCATTGTTCTATCCAGTGGTCTTTCCAATGAGTCACTCAACATAGATAACTTGTTTCATCCTGACTCAACCTCTCTCTTGCCAAACCCACGTCTGGAAGATATTCAAGTCACTATTATATTTCATTGTGTGAACATGAAGTAAACATAGATTTCGCTCTTTTGTTGATTAGCTTTCGAGCTGAGGTAGGTAAAATGTTATCTGAAAAGTATTCGGTCTTCTCCGAAAACAATAAAATATTAAGAGCTGTGCTCGTTGTGCGGTCATGGAATCTCTTTCCATATTCATTGTCTTTGTATAGATGGATAAGGTTAGAGAGTTCGAAGTGGGGTTTGCTTATGATATGAGTGGAATATAAATATTTTGCTTTTCAATCTTCAGCCATTTTATTACTTTCGTTTTTAAAAAAAGATCTTGCCGAGTCTCTGCACCCATCCTTTTTCTAACAATAGAGCCACATAAAAAGCCCATTTAGCAATTTTCTCAAAATGTCCCCTATAGCTATAATTTGTTATTGTCATAAATCATGGCGACAGGAAATTATTTTGAGGGCCTATTTATCAAAATTCTCTTGACAGGACAGTGACTCTAATGAGGGCCTGCCCCCTCCCCCACCACCACCACCTCACCCCTCCGGCAATACAGCAGTTTAAATATAACATGCAAATATATAATTAAAAATAAAAGCACTTTTGATGTCCCTATTTCTCATTACTTATTTCATGATTACATAAAGCAGCATTTTAGGGGAAAAAAAATAAAAGTTGTAATTAATTAAGGCATGATTCAAACTTAATAATAGAAGCTTGACATATAGAGATGCACAAAGGTGGCGCAAAATTGTATGGATTTTAAGAGACACGATTTATCAAAGCTTGGAGAGATATAAAGTGGTCAGAGATAAAATACCAACCTAGCAGCTCCTAACTGTCACTTTACAGGCTGTATTCGAAAAGTGACAGAAGCTAATTCGTTGGTACTTTATCTCTCTCCACTTTATCTATTCTCAAAGCTGTGATAAATCTCACCCATGATCTATGAGTTATGTATTCTGCGAAATGGCAAAGTGCATTGTACCTGTACATTGGTTTGATTTATAGTCTAGATATAGTGCCTGGAAGGAAAACCATTCATTGTGCTGTCTGGGTGATTGGGGGTAAGACTGGGATATTTAAAGATGAATAAGATGTTTTGCAAAGTATTGTTATTCATACTACCGTATGGATAAAATCAACATTTAGGGCTCATTCACATACGACCTGTACTGAAAAGTGACCTGTCATACCACTTTTATCCCACCATTAATACCTATGGTCAGGGTATCATTAGGTGAAGTGAACATTAACATGCGGTGCGAGCTACGATGTCAGTAATCCTTGGTATTTAAAGGTTCCTATCTCCTGGGCTTGCCATTTAGTTTGGCTGAAAGTTATTAGCTATTTTTCACTCCAGGACACTTTGAAGGGTGCAAGGTAAATTAATGCGTACAGAAATGCAAAGTGCCAAACTACACTTCATTTAAAGATAAAGTCCATTCTACCATAAATTTCCAAACAAAACAATTAAACCCAACATAGAAAGTACTTCTTTGAAAATAAAGGACGTCTATTAACATATACCAGCATTTTTCAACCACCGTGCCGCAGCACAGAGCAGTTGCCAAGTATGTTGCGGCAGACAGCTCAGCGCACTTGTACTGTAGTGAGTTTCATTCCTGTGGAGGCCAATGAGTGTGTATTTTTTATGTGGGAGCCAATGTGTATGTTATTTCATTGGTCACGCACGCCGCATCACCGGATAGTGTGCCTTGACAATTTTAAAATCTTGTGTAGTGTGCCTCGAGTTGAAAGGTTGAAATTCACTGACATACACATTTGACGTAAGTGTTTACAGCAGGGGTGGGGAACCTTTTTTCTGCCGAGGGCCATTTTGACATATATAACATTATTCATGGGCCCGGTGCAGGCCACGCTCCTCCACGTGATGTCACTCAGGGGAGGGGCCACAATCACCGGTGATTACAGCAATGCCCAGAGCATCCCTGGATGCTTCGGGGAGCTGTTAGGGCAGCGGTGTGATGGTATGAAACGCGCTAAGGATATATTTTGGCTGCGGGGTGCCATTCTAGGCACCCTGCTTGCCAGATGAGGCTAGTAGAAAAAAGTTCAGAGGGCCAGACCAAATGATTACGAGGGCCTTATACGGTCCCCGGGCAGGAGGTTCCCCATCCCTGGTTTAAAACTACAGCTCAGTTGAAAGGCAACAAAAGTGTCTATAGCTAAATTGGATAAAGTAGCAATAATAACTTGCAACACTCTAGGTATCTATCTGTAATAATAACCAGTGTACAGTATATGCCCTTTATATAGTGTATATGTGTTTTATATTTCTGTATTTTATATAATTCCAATTGTGTTGGTGTTTATTAACAGAAATGAATAAAAGTTATGTTTTATATGTTTAACAAGCAAGATGATTGTGCACCCCAATAGAAGACTACTTTTTCCAATTTTTCTCTGCCCCATTGGGGGCATATTTACAATTACTGTAACTGATTCAGAGATGGCACAATGCCGATACTTATGCAGATTGAGCAATTGTCATGCCCGTAAGCCGCCCTGTGCACACGCAGTGATTAAATAGCAATAACGCAAGCACAGAGGAGTCACTCGCAAAGTGAGTGACAGGTAGTCAGCGTTTGGGGGAGATAACTGGGGTGGTTAGAGAAATGCAGGCGTGTCAGACTGTTTAAAGCCCTCTGCGTGTCTGAAGACCGGCTGTATTTCTGTTTCCGATGTTCCTGGTTTTGTGCACGAGCGGCAGATGTGAGATGCTTTCATTGTGCATCTCTAAGCAGTGGACAGTGAGTGAGTCATTAGTATATATTTGTAATTGCGATCTGTGAGTGATCACATTTGCAATTGCATTAATGCCCATCTCTAAATCAGACCCATAGCTTACGGAAAAGCTCTGTCCCAGCCAATACACTTGGCACAATTTTCACTGTATTTTTTGGAATACAGTGAGAATGCGTCTCCACATTCCCCTCCCCCATGACTCCTGCCAGTCTTCCCTGGCCAGCTTCTGCCTCCCAGCTCCCTGCCTCCTCTCCTGTCCCTGCTGCCCCCCCACTGCCTCTGCCCTAGCCCACTACACCTGCTGTACAAAATAAATAAAATAAAATGTACTTGCTCCTCCCTGTGACCTGATCAGCTGATGTGTGCAGGCAACTGATTTGCAGTGAAAGGGCTTTAACCAGGACTTTACTGTATCTCGGCTGACTGCCCATATCAGCAGATCGGATCACAAAGAGATCAGCGGTCTGGTGCAGGTAAATTTTATTTATGTTCTATCCAACATATCTGTGACCAGCCAGTGGTCTATCTAAATACACAGGCTAATGACAGGCACCGGCCCTGGACTTTGCTCTGCCTATCAGATGTCAGGCAGGGCAGATAGCGTTGTTATTGCATGGCTTCCTCAGTATTTTTTTTAATATTAGTAAATCTGAAGCATTACAAGCATGGGAAATGCAATCTGCTTACTAAAGATATGTGAATTTTAGGACTAGGAGGAGTTTTTTATGAAAACTGCTCCAAAGTCCTTCAATGCATTTAGGTTAAACTAAAATAATGTGAAAAGGGTGTGAAAACATGGCTCCCTTTCATAGTCAACCAATCAGGATAGTCATTAAATAATCAGGACCTTTGAGAGCTGTGATACATACAATGATCTTTGATGTCACTGCAGTCTGCTCATCTTCCACTAGAGCTATATTTTTGTACAAGTACAAAGCAATAAAATTGCTACTGAGATCTAAGTTTTCCAGTGAAAACCAGTTACCAGCCTTGGAACAAAAAGCTGCTGGAGACCAAAGCATTGCTGAGATTTGTGGTGCCACATCCCGAACCCAGTTAAAGTGTTCAAGCATGTGTTATATCCACCTTCAGGAGGGGAAGCTGTGCCAAGTTATGCTCTGGGTGAAACAAAACCATGGTATCTCTATGTGGTATCTGTACAAGCTACGTTTCCATAAGAGAGACTTTTACCATTTGTTTTTATCAGCACTGAATCAAACATCGAATGGGCCCCAACTTGTGCACACAAACACACAAATACAACCAGGTATGCTAACATTTAAGCCCTCCAGAAAGAGCTACTTTTTTCATAGTGATTTTGACATTTTAGTTAGCTAGATAGTTAGAGCTTTAGTTTAAGTTAGGTGAGGCACTTATTGATAGTGGGATGCACAGTGTGATACAATTGTCATTGATGTAGACAGTTAATGTATCATCACGCCTGTAAATTTGATATAACATAAATATCAACAAATATTATATGAGTACGCTTTTAATATCTTGAGACTTTTGTTAATACAGGCAAGGGATAGTCTTAAATTTAGTGTGCCTTATAGTGATACATTGACTTGTAAGTGTGAAGTAACCAGTGTTTAATTTAGTTATCTCTTATTGTAACTTATACTTATACCAGTATTATATGCCAAATTCACTACTACTACTATTACTACTACTACTACTCACCTCACATATTTCTCTATGGTGAAGTCCTTATAAATAAATACTAATTTATTATGGCACAAATTCTGGTCTTATTAATATCTGTGTCTGGGGAGAATATCCTTGCCTTTCTGCTGTGGTTTGGAAAGGAAAGCAACAAGAGTGCTGCTGATGAAGGCATCATCTGGGTCTGTGATAATCCTATTACCACAACATCATAGATAAATAAATTTTTAAGCGAACAACAGATTCATAAAAACTCCTACAAAAGGTACATGTTGTCATCTCAATCTAAATTGAAAAATAAACATATCAAAAACATTGAGCCTTCGGAGCTTTGGGACATAACTTTTTTTATCTATGAAATGTCATACTGATTTGGTCAGACCAGGGACAGTGCTTGGTTATTCAGTTCCCACCTGTCTGGGGTCATCTCATGCACGTGATGAAGCAATCATCACTGTGCATCCCAGCATACAGTGCCAATGCGTTTGTACCAATACAGAGCGTAACAGTTCATCACTCAGCAATTGGAAAGGCACCTGCTGTGTAGTCCATGCCTGAAGAAAATATTTTTTCAAGGCTGGCGAGCCCAAGGGTTCACCCTGGAAATTTGTGTCTCCCTTCTGCAATGCTTGACATGCTTACTGTATTCCACCACCTGTGGTGCTAAAACAGTATATTTAATCATATGAGTAAACTTGTGAGCAATCTTTGTGAGCGAGCATACCTGATGCTTTTTTTTTTTTAAAACCTTTTTTAGTTTGTGCTGGAACAAAGCAAGCCTAATGGTGCGTACACACGGTACGATCAGTCAGCGATAACAATATCGCTGACTGATCGGCCTGCACCTTCCTGGAGTGCTGGATGTGCAATATCGATCATCCAGCACACCACCAACCCACTGACGACGGCCAGAAACCTGTGATCAATGATATGAATGATATCATTACCATTTATATCGTGCATTTTTATCGTACCGTGTGTACGCACCATAAATGTCATTTTAATTTGTTTGTGTAGCAACCATAGTTTATGTTACACATCTGTTTCTAATATCACATTTAAACAAACCTATAGGCACCTGTCATATTTAACTCACCTTTTTCTCCTTACACCACACATCCATGTCTGGTGCACTTGTTATTCTACAATTAAACGGATGTTTGGAAGGCACATCTTGCAGTGTGTACAAATTAGCCCCAATTTCCTGTGTGGTCCAATAACAAAACCTTAGGCCATCAGTCTTCCAGAGTTTATAGATAGCTAGCGTGTATTAAATGACAAACACATGTAGACTCCATAGCTGTATTGGTGAATTTACTTCCCAAATAAGCTTCCCAATGTAAATTTTGTAATGTAAATTATTAAGAGTTGTAAGCTGAAATCGATATTCACTCTGCTGCGTCTATCCCTAGATCTTCATATTAAACATATGGAAGCTATATGAAGGTCCTGGCATGTTAGGACAATGTTTCTGTAGGGTAACATGTATCATCTGCCATGTAATTGTTCTGTTTATAGAAGAACTATTTATATCTTAAACAATGAGTTATTTTAATTAGTATCTTATGCCAGTGGAACGTGTTAGGAAAAACACTGACAAAAATCTGGCTTGGAGCGAGAAACTCGACATGAATTTTATTACAAGATATTGCCGGGACATTCCAGTGTCAAAGGTAATGGTAAGGGGTCTTTGTGCGACTGGAACGTACTCAGGTCACTTATATGATGGGTAGGCGGAGGGTCAACAAAACAGTTCCAAAGTCTCTGGTTTAGCTCATGAATTGAATATATAATGTTTTCTTAAACTATTGGTACTGGAAACTACAAAGTCAGAATACAAGTGAGGTCATGTGTTAGGAGGAGTACAAAGGCTGTTTCACTGCATGGTCAGAATTATCATACATAAATCTCAGTGTGCCAGTATTTTTTATTTATCCGTGAATTGGTGATGTCTTTTATTACCTATGCGGTGTTCAACATAAAACAGCCACCTGTAACAAAACAGTCCTTATGCAAAGTGTACTGTGTAACATATATATATATATATATATATATATATATATATATATATATACAGTCAGGTGCATAAATATTGGGACACTGACAGAATTTTCATATTTTGGCCTCTATTCACCACCACAATGGCTTTGAAATGAACAATCTTAAATATAACATTCACTTTTTAATACTTTGTTGCAAATCCCTTACAGGCAATTACTCTTACAGTTTAAGGGGTCTATTTATTAAGCAGTGTTAGGAGATAAAGTGAACGCTGATAAGATACAAGCCAATCAGCTCCTAACTGCCATGTCACAGGCTGTGTTTGAAAAATGAGTTATGAGCTAATTGGCTGGTACTTTGTCACCGTTCACTTTATCTCGTAACACAGCTTAGTAAATAGACCCCTAAGTTTTTTAAGAAGCTCAAATGAGAACTGCACATTTTGGGTTGGGGAGCTCTCTGGCGCTGCCTCCATCCTAGGCACAGGCAGGTAAGCAGATCAGGCGATCTCTAGGACCTGCCAGAGCTCAGTGAGCGGTCTGACCTCTGGCATTTGCTACTGCGTATGCGTGGCTTCTCCCTGAGATTTATGTTGACTAGGCGTGACTTCAGACGCTACAACATTCTAGCCATGCAGAGCCAGCAGAGTACGCGATATCACCCCCGCTATAGTGTGTGGGCATCTTGCTAACATCCTCCGGTGCATTTGCCACTCAGACGCTCAGCAATACCACAAAGCTCCAGGCTGCTTCTATATGCTACAGTTATACCTGTCATATCCCTGTGTATTATGCTACTTGTTGTTCTACCTGGTTCAATAAACATAAGAACTGGATAAGCTGTACCACGTGTGCGCTACACACTCAACATCGTATATACTTTGTCCGAGTGTATGCCCTCCTGGCGGGTAAATTGTCTGGGGGACTACTACATCCAGCATCACTGCTGCTCACCGCACTGTCACACAGTTCTGCTAATAGGTAACGGGCACAGAAGTCTCAAGTTAATAGACCCTTGATCCCCATACACAGACATTTTACTAATACAGATAGCAAATGGCTCAAATCCAAATTGCTAATAAAGGCAACAGCTACAAACAACAAAATTATACCTAAAGAAATTCACAATCATTCCAAGGACCAAATTTGATCAACTTTTGAACCTGTTCAAATTATTTCATCAGTGCTAATAATTAAACTAGAGATGTGCACAAACCCTCATTTTTAGGTTTTGGTTATAATCCATCATTGTGTTTTGGTTTTGGCAAAACCATCCTCACGTGTTTTGGTTCGGATTCAGGGCCTGATTCTGCAATGTTCATAATTGCAAAGCTGCATGCAGGCTATAGATATGATGTATGCACGCAGGCTATAGATATGATGTATGCACGCAGGCTATAGATATATGATGTATGCACGCAGGCTATAGATATATGATGTATGCACGCAGGCTATAGCTATGATGTATGCATGCAGACTATAGATATGATGTATGCATGCAGACTATAGATATGATGTATGCATGCAGGCTATAGATATGATGTATGCACGCAGGCAGCTTTGCTATTGCGATCTTTGCAGATATGGTAATGTAGCAGGAGGCATCACCTCTAGCACCTCCTGTGCATTACTTATCCGAGCTGCGTTGTCCAACGCAGCATCGAATAATCTGTGTACCATCTGCTGGCTGCGGTGAATCACTGACAGTCTGCTGCCACTTTCTGTGTGGGCTCGCAGACCCATTCTGAACATGCGCAGAATGGGTCTGGCGCTTGTGTGCAACAATCGGCTGATTGTGTGCACATTCGCAGTTACTACCCTTGCTGAATAAGGCCCTCAGTTTTGGGTCAGTTTTGGATTATTTAAAAATCGATAAAACAGCTAAAATCATGTAGCTTGGACCTGTTTACATGCAATCCAAAACCTGAGTTTGGTTTTTAAATTCGAGCTCCTGATTACAGAACTAAATCGGGACTTGGTTCGACTCGGACCCTGAAGTGATTCCAAACTATGGGGTGATTCAGTACTGGACGGAATTGCAAAGCTACACCAAAAGAAGTTTTGCAATTCCGTCCTTGCAAACAAGCAAATGCAGCAAGCAGTGTATGGCACCCCTTGCTGCATTTGCGATCCCAGCACTGCGCCCGAGGTGCCAGGCCACCGGCCAGCTGAGTATGCCTCAGCTTACTCAGGCTAGCCAGCTTGTGAAGCCAGGAAACTGCACCTGTGGATGCAGCCCCTAACCTTGCCACTCCCGTAATATGGGGCGGACACGCCCCTGTTTCCGTGAACGCAAGGCCATGACCCCCCCCTGCACCACCCCTTAAATGCCTCTGCCTGTCAATCAGGCAGAGGCATAGAAGGGGCTGCGTGCAAAATCGCAGAATGGGTCCGGCGCACAAGCAGATTCCCAACAATCGGGAATCTGCATTCAGCATTGCACTTGCATGCAATGTTGAATTAGCCCCTACGACTTGATTGGACTCGGAACCCCAGTTCAGATCTGTTCGTATTTCAGGAAAACAAGACCGCACATCTCTACAAGTTGTACTTACTATGCACCACCGCTGTATACTTCTATTTTCGGCTGCTGTATGTATTGATGACAGCGAGTATTAATGAGATTGTACTGGCGAGAGCATGCTCAGTGCACTATTCAGAGAAACTTCCTAGGACATCTTCAGTCTGTAACTTCAAGTGCACTGGTCAGAAGTGAATGTTCATAAGATTAGGGTCACATACATTTCCTCCGCCACCATACCCTTCCATAGTCCCAATTTTATTGCAAACTTTTCAATTTGTGTATCCTCATAGATGTGCTCTCTACTGAAATCTAGGAGTGTACACTGTCATTGAGATTTTTACTGATTTCTTTGAAACTGCATGACAAGTACTCTCTAAGTGCGGATTGTGTCGCCATGAAAGGCTTTGTCATGTGACACAATGATAGAGCGCATTCTCAGGGCCTGATTCTCAGTTGCAAGCACTGCTGATGTCGGACGCAGTTGAGCGATGTTATTCTACTGCACACTGTGCATGTGTTTAGATTGCTGTACTGCTTCAGACACGTGGTGTCTGTAATGTATTAGACATGTATTGAGCATTCCTGGGCAGTGACAAGTGGGTGGCTAATTTGATAAACGGAGAAGCTGCATCTTATGAGAGTATGGGCGTGTTATGGGAGTGCCGTAAGTGGTTCCGTGAAAGTGGTTGCATACAAAGATGCTATTCATAGCACACACTGGAGGACCATATTCAGATGGGGGTTCTGCCCCTAGCATAGGGCTGGTACAAGTTTCGAAGATGCAACCAATGGCGGCATCTAAAGATGTGCCAAGTGGTATTTAAGAATCTGAGGATGCTCAAAGTGGGCATCTCGTTCCTTCCACATTCAGGCACAATGATGAACACCAGGGAAGGGCTTTGTAGTGGCATTATCATAATGGAAGCAGCTGCGTTCATCTTGGAATCAGCCCTCAATGTGCACCAACAGTGGCTGACAGCCACTTGGCACCAAGCAACCTTTGTATTCCAAATATAAAAAAAAGTCCCTTAGTTAAACATCACATTAAATGGGTAATGTCATTCCTACGGCCCACAAACACGAATTCATCTCGTTCAGCTGTCAAAACACTGCGTGCACACACACACATCTGACTTTCTGGCTGGGAAAATGCAGCGTTCATAAGTGTCAGTGTGTCACAGCCCTATAGCTCAGCTAAGTCCTCTCCGACCCCTGAATTTACTCACTGTTAGGGATAAGGTCACTTTACTGACTATCAGGCTAAATCTGCGAGAGAACTGAGGTAACATGAACATGCAGCTTCCTGGGCTGTAGAGGATGTTCAGAGCACACAGCAGCTGGAAGCAGTTAGAACATTAACATCTGGCTGGAAAGTCGCAGAATTATTTATTCTCAACCATTAAAAAAAAGGGGGGGGGTTCTTTTGTTATCACAACAATAAGCTTCACTTTTTATATTCAGTTCTAAAGCCTTGTTGCTTTTCCAGGGATAAACTTGTGCTAATAAAAATATCATGAATAAAGGAACCAAATCGTTACAGCGTTCTAACCACACATATGTTACCGTATTCTGTATTTAAAACAAAAATTATTAATACTTTTATTTCTATCTAGCTATCTCATATCTATATATCTCATATCTATCTATCTATCTATCTATCTATCTATCTATAATATTATATTTGTTTATCTCATATATATATATATATACATATATATATATTTTATATCTATTAGCAGATCTGATATCTATCTATCTATCTATCTATCTATCTATCTGTCTGTCTGTCTGTCTGTCTGTCTGTCTGTCTGTCTGTCTGTCTATCTATCTTTCTGTCTGTCTATCTATGTATTTTAAGCCTGATATATAGTAGAACATAACTGCTAAAAAAAAGTGCATCTTCAAATCTAGCCTTTAAATCAAGGATATGTCAATCATCAACTCAAAAACTTGCACACTCTTACTGTATTGTTCTTAAACGTTGTTATTATTATTATTATTGTAATTTATTATTCAAATTTAAGTTGTGCACACGCATATTGGATCAGATCAGACACAACAGAACAGAAGAATTTCAGCAATCTTCCAGTGAAATATGTCAGCACTGTATTTCAAAAGGAGGAAAGGAAAATACATTTTAAAAAAATAAATAGCCAGCAACTCTGTATCAGGGTTTAAAATGATTAATGATAATTATCAAATGGGTAAATTTAAGACGAAGGTGCTGCTGTCAAGAGATGATTTGTGGACGGTTATTATTACAGACAGACAGACCAACCAGAGAATAATAACAAAAAATGACATAAAAAAGACAGAGAAACATAAACAACCATAGCCTCATTAGTTAAAGTTGATGGTATGCACATAAGATATTTATGGAACTTGACCTGCATTGCAAAGGGATAATCTATCTTGGAAGTAGTATCACTGCTGAAGGAATTGATCCACTGATGTGCTCTAATAAAAATGGGAACAATCTGACAGTACCAGTAACAAGATGTGCTAATGGATTATTCTTAGATGACAAGTGCACACCAGAAATGATCATTGCATTGCGGCAGATAGGCCTAGGATACAGATACTTTCAAAGCAGGGATTGACAAAGGATCAAATTATGAGGTTGAATTATTGCATAAAAGATAAAGCTTAAAAAGCAGCATTTCCTACACAGTGACGTGTGCAATCCTACAAAATTAACCACAGCAGTAGGCAACAGATACATTTTGACTTTTATAATTCAATGTATACAGTCACTTACTGAAAGGGCTGAAAACTGAGCAAGGAAAAGGATTTTTGTTGAATACAGTGAGAGTTCCAAATGATACAAAAACATAAACCAAGAAGAGACAAGGTGACTATGGGCAACAGAGTGACTTTTATTTGAAGACCTGAGGGATGGTGCAATGTCTTCGTTAGACTTATGGGGCCCATACATCTGTGATGTATTTTCCCAATTTCCTGTTCTACCAACGGTGGGGTTGTGGAATCAGGAAACTTCAACATGTTGGAAATCCTCGATTTATCGATCCCATCCAAAAAATGATAGGAAGCGCCGACTCAAGACTTTTAACATGCAGTTAAAAATCTGTGAATTAGAATGTGGATTGGGGGACCAGCAGTGCGGGCAATTGGGGCTATAGATGTACAGTCAGGTCCATAAATATTGGGACATTGACAGAATTTTCATATTTTGGCCTCTATTCACCACCACAATGGCTTTGAAATGAAATAAACAAGATGTGCTTTAACTGCAGACTTTCAGATCTAATTTGAGGGTAATTACATCCAAATCAGGTGAACGGTGTAGGAATTACAACGGTTTCTATACGTGCCTCCCACTTTTTAAGGGGCCAAAAGTAATGGGACTATCAACTCAAAAGCTATTTCATGGACAGGTGTGGGCTATTCCCTCGTTATTTCATTATCAATTAAGCAGGTAAAAGGTCTGGACTTGATTCTAGGTGTGACATTTGCATTTGGAATCAGTTGCTGTCAACTCTCAATATGAGATCCGAAGAGCTGTCACTATCAGTGAAGCAAGCCATCATTAGGCTGAAAAATCAAAACAAACCCATCAGAGAGATAGCAATAACATTAGGTGTGGCCAAATCAACTGTTTGGAACATTCTTAAAAAGAAAGAACGCCACAGAGAGCTCAGCAACACCAAAATACGTGGAAGACCACGGAAAACAACTGTTGTGGTTGACAGAAGAATTATTTCCATGGTGAAGAAAAACCCCTTCACAACAGTTGGCCAAATCAGGAACACTCTCCAGGAGGTAGGTGTATATGTGTCAAAGTCAACAATCAAGAGAAGACTTCACAAGAGTGAATATAGAGGGTTCACCACAAGATGTAAACCATTGGTGAGCCACAAAAACAGAAAGACCAGATTAGAGTTTGCAAAACAACATCTAAAAAAGCCATTACAATTATGGAACAACATCCTATGGACAGATGGGACAAAGATCAACTTGTACCACAGTGATGGCAAGAGAAGAGTATGGAGAAGGAAAGGAACTGCTCATGATCCAAAACATACCACCTCATCAGTGAAGCATGGTGGTGGTAGTGTCATGGCGTGGGCATGTATGGCTGCCAATGGAACTGGTTCCCTTGTATTTATTGATGATGTGACTGCTGACAAAAGCAGCAGAATGACTTCTGAAGTGTTTTGGGCAATATTATATGCTCATATTCAGTCAAATGCTTCAGAACTCATTGGACGGCGCTTCACAGTGCAGATGGACAATGACCCGAAGCATACTGCAAAAGCAACCAAAGAGTTTTTTAAGGCTAAAAAGTGGAATGTTATGCAATGGCCAATCAATCCCCTGACCTGAATCCGACTGAGCATGCATTTCACTTGATGAAGACAAAACGGAAGGGACAATGCCCCAAGAACAAGCAGGAACTGAAGACATTTGCAGTAGAGGCCTGGCAGAGCATCACCAGGGATGAAACCCAGCGTCTGGTGATGTCTATGCGTTCCAGACTTCAGGCTGTAATTGCCTGCAAAGGATTTGCAACAAAGTATTAAAAAGTGAAAGTTAGATTTATGATTGTTTAGTTTGTCCCATTACTTTTGGCCCCTTAAAAAGTGAGAGGCACATATAGAAACCGTTGTAATTCCTACACCGTTCATCTGATTTGGATGTAATTACCCTCAAATTAAATCTGAAAGTCTGCAGTTAAAGCACATCTTGTTTGTTTCATTTCAAAGCCATTGTGGTGGTGAATAGAGGCCAAAATATGAAAATTCTGTCAATGTCCCAATATTTATGGACCTGACTGTATGGCCTGCATAAGTTGTGGATTTGAAATCTAACACTAACAAAGAACAAGGTTGCTAAAGCGGGGGGGCGTGACGTGGCATATGAGGCTGGAGCAGGGGGTTTGACAGTGCACTTTTGTAAATGTGCTGCCAGCAAAGTAGGCAAGTGTGCCGTATAGTCATTGTGCCAGTACAGTCTGAGCAAGCCAGCATATAATGAATGTGCCAATATAACCTCACATGCACTCAGGTTATATAACCTCACATGCTCCAGTATCCATACAGTATATGTGTGCAGGCATATGACATTATAAAATACAGGGGTCTAGTTACTAAGCAGTGTTAGGAGACAGAGTGAAAAGTGATAAGACAGTGATAAGGGGCCAGCCAATCAGCTCCCAGTTGGGAGCTGATTGGCTGGCACCTTATCACTCCCTTATCACTTTTCACTCTGTCTCCTAACATTGCTTAGTAACTCGACAACGTGTCTTATATGGCCCTATATAGCCCTATAATATAATGTTATAGTGAATGCTTCTAGAATTTACCACCAGCAGTAACCCTGACATCCATAGAGCAGTGCAATAATGAGCTGTAACGTTGGTAAAAAAGAAACCAATTTTACCTGAGATCCATGGTCTTCCTGGGATTTTAAATTCTAATACCAATGTCATTGTACCTGAAGTCATGAAAAATAAGTCATGAATGTTCATTCTGACACTTATCACCTATGTTCTACCTAATAAGGGAAATATCAACATTCCACTTAGAGTACCTCCTTCAATAATTCTATTTGATGTTCATCCACTATATATCATGTACAATCATCCATGAAAAAAGGGGGGTGGATTTAATATCAATCAATATGAAAAAAGAAGGAATTAAGGAATAAGCATCCAGTGATGTCACTCCTATTAGGTACAGTGATTCGGATACATGAATGTGCAAAACATACATTAATATAGGACAGAGTATATTCTACACTCTTCTACACTCTTGGAATGACAAATGTCTTAGCTCCTAGAAAAGAAAAGCCAGATACAAACTGCTTGGATACAATTTTGATACAATAGTGACAACAGTGTCAAGTTCTAACACTTCTATCCTTTTGTGTCATGCAACCGCTTCAGACACAAAATAAGGGAGTAGAAGAACTATTAATTGTCATAAGGAAGATTTTAGACACACGCCTCCACTGTTCTATCTGTTGGCAGGCGGTCCCTGTTGCAATCAGCATTACAGGGAAACTCAACTCCTCCAGGTTAGCTGAGAGAGTCGTGTATTGAAATGAACAATTATAGATGAAAAGGAAAAGAAAGTTAGAGGACAGTAGACATTTGAAAAAATACAATTAGAGTCGGTAGATATATATAAGCCGGTCACTTCTGCTTTCTGACGTCATGCATTCAAGTATGAATCTGCAGTGAGATGAGAGAGTGTCTGGGAAGTCTACCTGACAGAAATTCTAGACAAAAAATACATTTCTACTGTCCATTGAAGAACACAAAACTCCCCCGGTACCACAGTATTACAAGGGGGCTTGGAAAATCAATCGGATGAGGATATGCATAGAATAAATTAGAGAAGTATATCATAAATCTGGTCACTGTAATGACTTATTCTTATTATCAAGATAGCGTACTGTTTTTGGGCAGTATCAACAAGCAGTGTAATCTGTGATTGTAATTTGTAACAAACTGTACATAAAACCACTTAGTATAACTATAAATTCGTGGTTTATTTATCAATATACTATGTGACAGTTTTCACCACAGGCAAAGGTATAAATGCAATTAGAATGCTTAATGCACCAATAAACATATCAGTAATAATGTCTCTTTACTTATAATTGGTACCAACAGCTGCACATAATCTATATGACACTTGCAGTAAGTGTATACGCAGTATGGATGGTATAATGGTTGTAAATGAAAGACAAACTCTCTAGTAATTAACATAATTATATAAGCTATGTATAGTTTTATCATCGGCTCATTCGGCAGACGCAATCCAGCATAGCGCTGGCAGAATAAATATCTATGCATGCATTTATTAATTAAACTGCAGTTATTAGCGATGTGCTGTGAGCATAAGATCAAAATGATGTCCGCAATCATAGGCATATGCACATTATGCCACGAGGTGCGGTTACTCATGGTACCAGAGCGGAGCGTCTTGGTCACGGCACACCAGGAGGTGCAGAGTGGAAAAGAACCAGTCTCCTCTGAGATTGTAGTAGATATGACGTCCGTGTCGCATTCCTGCTTGGTCAACTAATCACCCAAATTGAAACTGGTCTATCTTCTCATTATATACGTCGTCTGGCCAATCATAGCATGATGTTACAGAAGACTGACAGTATGCTTAACCAATAAGCACTTCACATTAACTAAAAAGTCAGCAGTTGCAAAGACTCAATAATGAGGTGTAACGTTGGTAAAAAAAACACCCAATTTTACCTGAGATCCATGGTCTTCCTAGGATTTAAATTCTAATAGCAATGTCATTGTACCTGAAGTCTGGAGGATCCCTTCATCTGGCACTTCAGAAAAAATTACTTTCCAGTTAGGCGTTTGGTGATCTATTTTTCTTAAACCATTTTGCAGGTACAGTAAAACATCTGGACCAGGCAATATATGGATAGCGACAGACACAATCATTCTTTTTTCTCATTGAGAAATGTACTGTAAAGTCTCTTTTCTGGAACTTAGGGAATGAGTTGCCCAGGAATATTGGGGTTCCTGGAGGAGTAAAGATTCCAGTAGAAGAAAACAAATTTACATGGACCTGGTCCATAAAAGCCAGTGTTCTGCTGTTTACAGCTTCCTTTTCATGTATATTCTGTTTAACAGCAGCAACTACCTAATGTTCTGTAAGTCATAGTATGTGCGTATGTTACCCTTCCATCCATACAAAGTAGTTTTCCATCCACATTGAGGAGGCTGCATAATGTCCTTCAGCCTCTGCCAACCTTTTCTCCAACTCACTAATATCCCCAGCTTGTTTTTTTCCCTATGGCTTGAAATTGCTGTAACCATTACCCCCATATAAAGTATATTTGCTATATAAATGCTTCAGGACACAATTCACTTGGCAGCAGCCAGATAAGAACCTCCCCTCCTCCCTGGTGACCTAATCCATTTTTATAGACACTCTAACCACAGGGAATACGATCTTGTCCTTTTTATCCCATATCAATAACGAATAATTAATAGGGAATGGCTTGAAATACAACATGAGATACAGTAATCTATCATTGCTACCCAGAACGGGTCTTACCATTGGGTTTGTACATCTCTGAATGAGGCCCAGTCTTCACAAATTTTATCCAGCTAATGTCTGGTGTAACCGAATGCCACCTGGAGATGATCCATCTATGCAGTGCGTGTGCAGTTTAGAACTAGGTAACAGCAGTGATGATTGCACGGGTGTCCATATGAGCAATGGAAGGCTTCCATTGGGCAACTGTAAGTCAGTATTCATCCTCCACTGTCTCTGTGCTTTTCTGTGGGACACAATACTGGACCCATATAGGTGTATTAACTCGGTCATAAAATAAGTACAACTTTCCAAGTAGGTTAGTGAAAAGTCTTCAGATAGTATACCCAAGGCCCACATAGCATCACAGAGTAGGCGACGGATAGAAGGGGACATAACATTTCACGATGATGTGTGTCAGTGTTTAGGAAACAATCTCAAGCTCTAAAGTCATTTACTGTAGGCAGAAAATTAATAGATCAGGATAGCGTTTCAGTAAAGAGAATATATAACATAGTTACTGTAACTTCCTTTGAATAGCATGAGGCTGTGGTTTAAGGGACTTGCTAGATATGTACTCTGCTATGATACCTAATGAATATCCAATACTGATTTTTGAATAAAGCAAAAGTTGGCAGAAACCACAGGGTGAAAACCCTTAAAACGGTGCAGACGCCTGACGTACAATTGCTGTGGCACGGAACCTGGCAGCCAAAGGGTGAAATTAAATAAAGGAAGGTAGAATTCTACAACATGATTATTGTCGTTCCTTTTAATAATTAATATCTCTCAGCAATGTACCCGCACAGGCTGATCAAAGCATAGCCTGATACCAGCAAACTCATGTTTCCAATCAATTCCCCAGATTGATCTCATGTTCATAAATTCTAGTCCTATATTATTTATAGCATCGTATTTGAGACTTGAGAATGAACTCGCTTTAAAGTGTCTGTTTCCCATTAGGAGGTGTATTTGTAATTCTATATATTGATTTAGAGCTAATGTTAAGCAGGTGTAGCGACTACCTGTGGTGCTGTAAATTATTCAAAGAATGATGGGGTTGCACAAAAATGCTTGATGTGCCTCCCAGAGAGGGCTGGCATGAAAGCAGGAGCAAGATGGCCCCCGTTATCCTCTCAGCACATACCTCTATATACCAAGGGATGTTGGGCATTGGGAGAAAGACTGGCTTGTGTACAGCTTGTGTAAATTATAAAGGATAATGTGACAAGTGGAGGCATGAACATGAGCACGCCCCCATCAACAGGACTGCGGAATTCATACAGGGGGTGTGTCCATACCTCCCTTCATTTGGTCACGCCCCCTGGGGACCCTGAGTGGAGCAGTAATTGTCTCATAGGCCCACACCAGTAGCCAAGCAGCAGATATCCATACTACATAGGGTATAAGTAGGCTGGCTCATTCTAATTGCCATGCTATGAAGCCATTGTTTTACAGGACCGCAAGAGCCCAGAGACTAGCACATTCTGGAGACCCCCCCAAGCTGCTTTTCTTTCAAGCCCCTCTGTATTGCTGCTAACATTATAAAATCGCTGGATACTGCTCGTCACACCTTGGTGAACTACATTACCCATCATATCATGTTTACGGAACTTGAGCATAATGCACTTTTCATTTTAAGTATTCCTCTATACCAGCGGTGGCCAACCTGTGGCTCTTGAGCCACATGCGGCTCTTCCATTGTCCTGTTGCGGCTCCTCTGACTGACACTGACTGCTGGAGTGACACATGGAGAGGCTGCTGTTGTGACACATGAGGGGCTGCTGGAGTGACACATGGAGGGGCTGGAGTGACACATGGGGGTCTGGAGTTGTATTATGTGAATCTGTTGTGGACGTAGCTTTTTCAGTGTATTATTTGTGGATGTGGCTTTTTCAGTGTATTTTATGTGGATCTGGCTTGTTTCAGTGTATTTTATGAGCATATGTTTATTTCAATGTTTTTTATATTGTTCTGGCTTTTTCCTTCCCTCTAATATTTACCTTTAAGGTAATTGTGTGCATGTGCTTTTACATGCTCCTACAAAAATCATACCAGTGGCGTGGCCTAGCTGGCACAAGGCCACAACCCCTTTTGCATGTGCGCCTTTGGAGAGCGCATTATCTCGGCTCTTTGACGTACCTACAGATATTTTGGGGCTTTTTGACGCTGACTGGTTGACCACCCCTGCTCTATACATATGCAGATTCGCTTATTAGAGAATAGGAACAGATGGTAAGATAATTTCATCTAACTTGCAGAAAAGGGAGGTTTTAATTGTGCAATTATTCGAAATTGAAAAATTGTAACATTTCTGGGGGATACAAATTTTCTGGGACACATCTATAAAACCTGGCACTGTCCCTGGAAATTAGGTCCAGTTGGTAACTGTGACTCTGCTGTTCAGCTGCCTGCTCTGAGGTCATTTCAAGGAGCCATAGAGTTATTAGTAGACTATCACTGAGTCACTGTGCCTGTCAGAGATCAGTGTACAAGCAACTCACTGACCTGTGCTGTAAGCAGAGTTCCAGAAGATGTCTGCTCATGGTTGATGACAGTTCCTGGCTCTTCCACTAGAATTACATTTACCTACTTTTGAAAACACATTTCAGGGAGATTGTGTAAAGCAGGACATTTTTGTACAGTCCACCAATTAAGAGTTTTCTGGCTCCCCACAAATCCAGGAAGGTGCCTTAACATGGGTTCTTTCTGGGAGATTGGTAGATTGGTCTCAATGCCCAAATGTTATGGATGTGTCTATGGAGAAAATGCGGATCTATATCTATGATGATGTTGCAACATCGCTCAATGAAACTCGTTTGCCCTCCACTGTTTAATCTATTGGACTTACTTTCTTGTTCTCCATGGATACAGCCAGAACTTTTGCACATTCAGACCAATCTTCCAGAAAGGAGAGGTGTTAAGCGGATCTGAGATCAGTGGAAGGGTCTTGGTGACATGTGCTACTGTTTGCACTTCAGTCATTAGAATGCAGCCTGTCAATTAACTGTTCGTCTGAGATGTCATTGGTTCCTATGGAATGAACATGCTACACCCCCATATTTATCCCGCTAACAAGATAACTTCTACCAGTGGCCGTGCACTCTAAATGAATCCCAGGTCTAAAAGTGGTTTTCAGCTCATAGGGTTGCCCATTGACCTTCAATGGTTTGCTACAGGGCAGAACAGTTGATGTAATGGTTAGCATTACTGCCTCACAGCACTGAAGTCTTGGGTTCGATTCCCACAGCTCCTCTATCTGTGTGGAGTTTGTATATTCTCCCCATGCTTATGTGGGTTTCCTCTGGGTACTCTGGTTTCCTCTCACAATCCAAAAATAAACTGGTAGGTTAATTGGACCTGACAAAAATAACCCTAGTGTGTATGTGTGTGAGTATGTGGTGGGAAAATAGATTGTAAGCTTCACTGGGTTAGGGACTGATGTGAATGGCCAAATACAGTGGCAAACACAGGATTTCTAGAAAGGGGTTTCCAAATGCTTGATTTTAGCATGAGTGTGGCCAGTCCATGAAGAGGACATATTTAGCACTTAACTGGCTTTAATATAACAAAGTGTATTGTGTGTCATAATTCTAGCATATACAGGTCACCAATCATAGTAAGCCATTAAATGCAGCAGTAGGACCCTCCTGCCTGAGTTGAATGTTTTATTTCAGATGTGGGCACTATTCCAGAGCATGAGAGCAAGTCTGGGAGCAGCAGATGAACCTAGCACCGCCCTGGACATACAATCAGGTCCATAAATATTGGGACATTGACAGAATTTTCAGATTTTGGCCTCTATTCACCACCACTTTTTAAGGGGCCGAAAGTAATGGGACTATCAACTCAAAAGCTATTTCATGGACAGGTGTGGGCTATTCTCTCGTTATTTCATTATCAATTAAGCAGGTAAAAGGTCTGGAGTTGATTCTAGGTGTGACATTTGCATTTGGAATCAGTTGCTGTCAACTCTCAATATGAGATCCAAAGAGCTGTCACTATCAGTGAAGCAAGCCATCATAAGGCTGAAAAATCAAAACAAACCCATCAGAGAGATAGCAAAAACATTAGGTGTGGCTAAATCAACTGTTTGGAACATTCTTAAAAAGAAAGAACGCACCGGAGAGCTCAGCAACACCAAAGACCCGGAAGACCATGGAAAACAACGGTGGTGGACGACAAAATAATTATTTCCCTGGTGAAGAAAAACCCCTTCACAGCAGTTGGCCAAATCAAGAACACTCTCCAGTAGGTAGATGTATATGTGTCAAAGTCAACAATCAAGAGAAGACTTCACAAGAGTGAATATAGAGGGTTCACCACAAGATGCAAACCATTGGTGAGCCACAAAAACAGGTAGACCAGATTAGAGTTTGCCAAACAACATCTAAAAAAGCCATTACAGTTCTGGAACAACATCCTACTGACAGATGAGACAAAGATCAACTTGTACCAGAGTGATGGGAAGAGAAGAGAAGGAAAGGAACTGCTCATGATCCAAAACATACCTCCTCATCAGTGAAGCATGGTGGTGGTAGTGTCATGGCGTGGACATGTATGGCTGCCACTGGAACTGGTTCCCTTGTATTTATTGATGATGTGACTGCTGACAAAAGCAGCATGTCACTACCCTGTCTAGATGCCTTGGGACTTACCCCTGTCAGCTTCCCCATGGAGCTGTGTGTGTAATTTGCCTGGAGGATTTGCTCTGATTATTGCACCTGGTCTCTTCTCTGTCTGTGAGCACTGCTAGCCCTGATTGGAATCACAGGTGTGGTTCTGAGTCTCAGAGCTGCAGAGATGAATACTCCCTCTGCATGTTGTGCCTTCCGCCACTCAGAATGCTACTACCAGACCACCTGTCCATATTCACCAATTGCTACCAGACCCATGGTATATATATCCTCTCCTGATAGCATTCTGGGCCTGAACATCTCGTCTTCCCGTGGTGTATGGTTCATGCATTCAAGTCTGTCCCTGAAACCTCTAACAGCAATCCCTGGTGCTATCCAGAAAACCTGTTTCAGCTGTACCTGGCAATCCAGTAAATCTGCTGGCAGCAACCCCCGGTGCTTCCAGAAAACCTGTTACAGCCAAGCCTGGCAATCCAGTAAGCCTGCTGACAGCAACCTCTGGTGCATCCCGAAAACCTGCTACAGTAATACCTGGCATCCAGACGTCCTGTTACAGCAATACCTGGCCTGTGCTCTGCTGCTAGTCCTACTCCTGGTTGGTCCCTGGCACTCTGTAAACCTGCATCGTGTTACCCTGCCTTGCTTCCTGCTGTGGATCAACTCCTGCCCCTGTTACCTTCCTATTCCCTCCCTGAACCTAAAATTCCCAAACCTACCCATTCCTTCCTGAAACCTGTTATTTCCAATTATCCTGTCCAGCCTGCAAATTCCCAAAACCTACCCATTCCTTCCTGAAACCTGTTATTTCCAATTATCCTGTCCAGCCTGCAAGTTCCCAAACCTACCCATTCCTTCCTGAAACCTGTTATTTCCAATTATCCTGTCCAGCCTGAAAATTCCCAAACACCTGAGACAGGTAACTCGCAGACACCAATCATGACAGAATGTTCAGGCCCAACGATGGTGGTGGATCAAGCACCTATTAAGGGACTAGATGCTTTCCGTAACCTGGTCACTCGCTTGGATTCACAGGAGGCCATACAGCATCAAGTGCTACAGCTTTTGAAAATCCTGAATAACCGGCTAGATGTTACCCAAACCTTACCTGAACCCCTAACTACCTTCCATCGACTGCTGGAACAGCTTCAGGCTCTACTCACCAAAATTTTTCAGATCATTCCTGAATTTCTTAGAGCTGCCTCTGTCTCAACTAAAACATCTGCCTTGGAATCACTAAGAAACAAGGATTCTTCCGAACCAAGTAATGTCAGACATCGTAGTTACCCACGCCCCAAGCTCTCTGTGGCCGAACGCCAGCGGCGCAAAGATTTACAGCTCTGTCTCTATTGTGGGAGTTCTGACCACTTCATTAAAGACGGTTTCCTTTGCAACTCCAGCAGTGTTTCCAAGTGTCAACGTCTCAGTGCCCGTTCCGGCTCCAGCACGGATTCTGCCCATTCCGGTTCCAGCCTGGATTTTGCCCGTTCCGGTCCCAGCCCGGATTCTGCCCATTCCGGTCCCAGCCCGGATTCTGCCCGTTCCGGTCCCAGTCCGGATTTTGCCCGTTCCGGTCCCAGCCCGGATTTTGCCCGTTCCGGTCCCAGCCCACATTTTGCCCGTTCCGGTCCCAGCCCGGATTTTGCCCGTTCCGGTCCCAGCCCGGATTCTGCCCGTTCCGGTCCCAGCCCGGATTCTGCCCGTTCCGGTCCCAGCCCAGATTCTGCTTGTCCCAGTAGGGGACTCCAGTCAGCAGCCCCAGGAGGGGTCTCAAGTCTCGCACCTCAGGAGGGGGTCTCAAGTCTCGCGCCCCAGGAGGGGGTCTCAAGTCTCGTGCCCCAGGAGGGGGTCTCAAGTCTCATGCCTCAGGAGGGGGTCTCAAGTTCCTGTTATCAGGGAGAAGTGTCTTGTGCTACAAAATCTGATTATGGTTCCTGTTCACCGTCTCCTGCATATATTGTTCCAGAAGATGACAATCTCTGTAGTCTGTTCTCAGCTTTGATTGTTGATGCTACTGTCTCTAGCTCCCCAGGACTCCTTCCAGTTCCATCAATTGGTCCGAATTCCGAACATCGGTCAGCTTCAGTTATTTCGACTCCTCATCAATCGGAGCATCCTCAAATTTCCTCCTGCCAGGCACCTGAAAGTGCTCCGCAATCCTTGAACACACAGGATTCGTCAGATACTTCACCATGCATTTATTTTGATGGGGACTTAACTCAATACTATGCTTTATTGAAACAATTCTTCGGTATGATGAATTCTTCCCTGCCATGTCAAGTCTACTAATATTGTAGAGTTTGTTATCTCATCTTTTCAAGGTAAAGCTTGGGACTGGGTTGCCCCTATTTACAACTCCAAAGATCCAATGCTTCAAAATATAAAGACTTTCAGTGAAGCTGTTGTCAAAGAATTTGGTCCTTACCCTGTAAGCCAAAATTCTAGCGAAGTTCTCTGTTCCAAAATATTGTCCAAGCACTCTGTTTGTGCTACCAAGAATTCGTCCTCCACTCCTCTGAAATCTGAACAAGGTCAAGTTTTCAAGGGCCAGCGTGCCAAATTCCAGGCATCCCAAGAGAGCAGTACTTTTGAATCTGTAACCCAGAAAATGACTTGTGCACACACCTCCTTGTCCCCTTTCTGCTACTGTTCCTCCCAAAATTCTGATCCTGTCCTTCCCAGCCACATATTTCCACAGGAGTTACCAAAGATTCCTGGTCCGTTGGTTGGCACAAAACGTTCTCGCAGCAAGAAGAAGAATCGGCGAAGGTCTTGAACTATCTCCTTTGTAGACTTTCCACTCCAAGTATCCCAAGAAATTGAGAATTGGGAAGATGTCTGAAGAAAGTTTTTATTTTGGTGTCCGGAGTCCACCCATAAAGAGGGGGGTACTGTCACGACCCTGTCTAGTTGCCTTCCCCATGGAGCTGTGTGTGTAATTTGCCTGGAGGATTTGCTCTGATTATTGCACCTGGTCTCTTCTCTGTCTGTGAGCACTGCTAGCCTTGATTGGAATCACAGGTGTGGTTCTGAGTCTCAGAGCTGCAGAGATGAATACTCCCTCTGCATGTTGTGCCTTCCGCCACTCAGAATGCTACTACCAGACCACCTGTCCGTATTCACCAATTGCTACCAGACCCATGGTATATATATCCTCTCCTGATAGCATTCTGGGCCTGAACATCTCGTCTTCCCGTGGTGTATGGTTTATGCATTCAAGTCTGTCCCTGAAACCTCTAACAGCAATCCCTGGCGCTATCCAGAAAACCTGTTTCAGCTGTACCTGGCAATCCAGTAAATCTGCTGGCAGCAACCCCCGGTGCTTCCAGAAAACCTGTTACAGCCAAGCCTGGCAATCCAGTAAGCCTGCTGACAGCAACCTCTGGTGCATCCCGAAAACCTGCTACAGTAATACCTGGCATCCAGACGTCCTGTTACAGCAATACCTGGCCTGTGCTCTGCTGCTAGTCCTACTCCTGGTTGGTCCCTGGCACTCTGTAAACCTGCATCATGTTACCCTGCCTTGCTTCCTGCTGTGGATCAACTCCTGCCCCTGTTACCTACCTATTCCCTCCCTGAACCTAAAATTCCCAAACCTACCCATTCCTTCCAGAAACCTGTTATTTCCAATTATCCTGTCCAGCCTGCAAATTCCCAAAACCTACCCATTCCTTCCTGAAACCTGTTATTTCCAATTATCCTGTCCAGCCTGCAAGTTCCCAAACCTACCCATTCCTTCCTGAAACTGTTATTTCCAATTATCCTGTCCAGCCTGAAAATTCCCAAACCTACCCAATCCTTCCTGAAACCTGTTATTTCCAAATATCCTGTCCAGCCTGCACCTGAGTTCTAGCCTTTGTCATAGTAATTCCAGATTACCCTGTTTAGCCCTCATCTCAGCATTACCTGACGTCCCTTCAGCCATTGTGACATTCCAGTCCTGAGTCAAGTTCCAAGCTCATCAGTTCAGTCCACGTTGTTCCAGTCCAGAGTCAAGTTCCAAGCTCATCAGTTCACTCCACGTTGTTCCAGTCCAGAGTCAAGTTCCAAGCTCATCAGTTCAGTCCACGTTGTTCCAGTCCAGAGTCAAGTTCCAAGCTCATCAGTTCACTCCACGTTGTTCCAGTCCAGAGTCAAGTTCTTAGTTCATCAGTTAAATTCAACAAGTCTTCCTGCCGGTCCCTCCAGTTCCTGTCATTTATCATCAAAGGCAGTTTTCACTGCTACCCAAGTCTTGTATATAGAGCTATTTACATTCTCTGTGATTCCAGTCATGCCGGCCTCCGTTGAAACCCGATCATCACCTGAGACAGGTAACTCGCAGACACCAATCATGACACAGCAGAATGAATTCTGAAGTGTTTTGGGCAATATTATATGCTCCTATTCATTCACATGCTTCAGAACTCATTGGACAGCGCTTCACAGTGCAGATGGACAATGACCCGAAGCATACTGCAAAAGCAACCAAAGAGTTTTTTAAGGCTAAAAAGTGGAATGTTATGCAATGGCCAAGTCAATTCCCTGACCTGAATCCGATTGAGCATGCATTTCACTTGATGAAGACAAAACTGAAGGGAAAATGCCCCAAGAACAAGCAGGAACTGAAGACATTTGCAGTAGAGGCCTGGCAGAGCATCACCAGGGATGAAACCCAGCGTCTGGTGATGTCTATGTGTTCCAGACTTCAGGCTGTAATTGCCTGCAAAGGATTTGCAACAAAGTATTAAAAAGTGAAAGTTAGATTTAGGGTTGTTTAGCTTGTCCCATTACTTTTGGCCCCTTAAAAAGTGGGAGGCACATATAGAAACCGTTGTAATTCCTACACCGTTCACGTGATTTGGATGTAATTACCCTCAAATGAAATCTGAAAGTCTGCAGTTAAATCACATATTGTTTGTTTCATTTCAAAGCCATTGTGGTGGTGAATAGAGGACAAAATAAGAAAATTCTGTCAATGTCCCAATATTTATTGACCTGACTGTATATGTACATATTGGTCTCCTTATGCACTGGATAGTGTATTATTATATGATATTAATAATTAACCCTATTGATGGTCTATAGTAGTGCACCCCTAACTGTGCATGTTTTCCAGATCTCTTAGTTGGTGCACAGATGTATTTATTACTGGCTGACACATGTTAAAAGATCCAAAGGTGGTGCTAATTATTTCATTTGTGATACTGATAAGAACATGCAGCACTAGTAAAATTCTATATTACGATTTCTATTGTGGTCATGGTGTGGGCTGGGGAGTGGGGTTTCTAGGCCACTGGAAACCCTCCATGTTTGCCTATGAAATATTCACTGTAAAGCGCTGCATAATATGTGTGCACATTATAAATGACGGTAAAAAAATAAACACTGACAGTTGATAGGTTTACCATGGATTCACTGTTTGTTTGTTTGTTTTTCCATGGTCCATGCTCAGCCACGGCCTCCTTTCTCCTGCACATGATCCTTTGCAAACCAGTGGTGGTCTTCCATCCATGGTTGGAAACCACTGACAATCAATGGTGGTTTCTTTGATGAAAAACCCTACTATATATATATATACACACAAGTGTGTGCATATTTACACGTGGTTATTCTGCTTGTCATCTAAATAAAGTAAACGTGCAACACCCAACGCCTAAATGAAAAACATTAACTTGATAATAAAATTAGTCACCCTGGTAGGCAAAACTGTACTGCGTTAATGGCAGTTTAACAAGATGAAGTTGGGGGGGGAGGGTTGAGCGGGTAGTGTGCTTGAAAAACTGGGCAAAACTAGAGAAGCACGCAAACCACACACAATGCCGATGTTTTCATAGTTGAGTGATTTTTGCAACTGCGCATGCATGAAAATGTTTAAAGACTCGTACAGCGCACGTGTTACACAAAGTGTACGCACCAAGATGCTACTGCGATCGAGACCGATGGTATCAGAAACGCTGTGGAAGGGTGATGGACGTTCCTGGGTGGTGACTGGGAGGAGACTAGAAATGCATGCAAAAAAGCTCCGTTCAGTGGGCGTGTTATGGGTGTGTCGCTGGCATAGGTGTAGCTATCGTTGGTGCAAGGGGTACGGTTGATATGGAGCCAGACCAGCCCTCCCAGGGCTCACCTCCCTCCCTGCACCCAATCATGCTGCACCATTTCTGGCCTGCTGGGAGTGACGACCATGGGCCGCGCCCAGCACTCCCCTCATCCCAGGCTTTGGAGAAAAGCACTGCGCTGGATAGCCCCTCTCCTCCCAAAAATATGGACCGCGTCGGGACTAGAAGAGCCTACGTAGCCCTGACTGCAGCAGCTCCTGCAGCCAAACACCATAGTTGCCCCCACCTGCCCGCCCAAGGGAGAGGTGAGTGCTCAGCGCCCGCACTAAGTTGTGACAGACTGCAGAAGAGCTCTTATTATGGGATGGGGCTGGCCAGGAGGTATAATTACTCTGGGGGAACGCTATGGAGAGAGGTAACTCTCTAGCAGCTGGGTAGGGTGGGCGCCCTTTCAAAACTGTGCTATGCAGCCCTAACAGTTCTAGTTACTCCCCTGATCGAGGATGTGTAAATACCTGCGGCTGCGTACCCAGACACACAGGCACAGGAGGCCAGGTCAGATAGAGAATCTGCACCTGCAGTAGAGCTGGTGCAGGGTGTGCGGTGTGGGCCCTGCACCCATTATAAATACGCCCCTGTGCGTGAGACTCAAATCAGGCCCTTAGGGGTATATTTTCCAGAGTGCGGGTGACAGAGACTAAGGGATATATTTACTAAGGTGCGGGTTTTTCGAGCTATTGGCTAGATAAATGTTACGCATACTTGCCCACCCTCCCGATTCAGCCGGGAGCCTCCAGAAAATCGAGTGCCGCTCCCGACCCCCCCGGAAAGGCAGGCAAGCTCTCCAGTGACCGCCGACCCCTCCCCGCGGTAACAAGAGAAAAGTAGCAGGGGGCCGGTGACGCAATTCCTGCTGAATAACGTAATTTTGGCCCTGTCCCCTGCTCCACAATACATTGTGTAATGGGGGCGGGGCCAAAATTACATGATCGTGTGGCCACTCCCACTGCTTTGCCCACAAATGCTGGGTAAGCTGTCCGGCCCCGTCCCCTTGTGCCACCACGCCCCCCTGCTATGAAGATGTAGCTGCTCCCTCCTGGAAGGGGCAGCCAGGTGTCGGCAACCCTGGTGTTAAGTATGATTGGTTGCTATGGGCAAAATCTCCACTTCTAAAAACCCGCACCTTAGTAAATATACCCCTTAGCTTCTGCCAAGTTGAGCAATCTACTGTTTAAATCACATCCTATATCAGTTTTACGCTATTTATTTCACGATTGCTTTATACTATTAATAACATCTGTTATCGGGGTGGCGATTTTCACCTTACAATGAACTCCAGGCTGCAGTTTAGAAAGAAAATTCACTTTTAGGAGCCATATCAGAGATGGTTACTATCTGAAATACAGACTCAACAAACAAACACTTCACATTTGTGAAAAGCTGTGAGATTGCTTTGGCAGAGAGAATAAGGGAAAATCTAGAAGGAGAACGGAACATTATATATAACAACATTTCAAAATGTTCCTACAACCTTGGATATACAAAGCAACCATAGAAAATGGCTTGAAAAACTGCGCTGCCACCACCTGATTGGGAATCTGAAAGTGTTCCAGTCGGTGTAATGAAGCAGTACATTCTAAGCAGACGAAAATTGGAAGAGATCATGTTAACAACCTGAATGTTCACTATCACAGTCATCACAAAATAGATTTATGTAACTGCAAAACTGTAATAGTATAAACCCTTTGCCTAGACAAAAGGAATCATCTGCTATCAGACACTATGATGTTGGGTCCTGCAAGCTGTTCTCACAACAAACCCACATTGCGAATTTCATTTGCAATCCAATTTGCATTAATTTTTCAGAGGAAATTCACTTTTCTTTATTTCTGCGTAGCCCCCTGGGAGCAGGTGAACAGGTAGGAAAATATTTATTTTAAGGTAAGAATGTCGGGACACAGTGCAGAACCTCTGGTGCATCCCCCCAAAAAACAATAATTAACAGTGCACCTGGATGGGTTTAAATAGCATAACTTGGTCAATAATGACAGTTTTCAGGCAAATTTATCTAAACAGCTCAAGAATTGGTTAGATGATGGAGGACAGTTATAAGGAGGTGTAAATAATGTGAGACAGGTAGGTGGGGGTATAAATGATGTGGGACTGGTATGTGGAGTTGTATATGATGTGGAACAGGTATGTGGAGGAGTAAATGATGTGGGACAAGTATGTGGAGGTGTAAAGGTGTAAATGATGTGGGACAGGTGTGTGGAGGTATAAATGATGTGGGGCAGGTATGTGGAGGTGTAATGATGTGGGACAGGTATGTGGAGGTGTAAATGATGTGAGACAGGTGTGTGGATGTATAAATGATGTGGGACCAGTATGTGGAGGTGTAAATGAAGTGGGACAGGTATGTGGAGGTGTAAATGATGTGGGACAGGTATGTGGAGGCGTTTGTGAAGTGGGACAGGTATGTGGAGGAGTACATTTTGTGGGACACGTATGTCAATGTGTAAATGATGTGTGACAGGTATGTGGAGGTGTAAATGATGTGGGACAGGTATGTGGAGGTGTAATGATGTGGGACAGGTATGTGGAGGTGTAAATGATGTAGGACATTTATGTGGAAGTGTAAATTATGTGGGACAGGTATTTGAAGGTGTAAATGAGGTGTTACAGGTATGTGGAGGTGTTTGTGATGTGAGACAGATGTGTGGAGATGTAAATGATGTGGGACAGGTGGGTGGAAGTGTAAATGATGCGGGACAGGTATGTGAAGGTGTAATGATGTGGGACAGGTATGTGGAGGTGTAATTGATGTGGGACAGGTATATGGAGGTATAAGTGATGTGGGACAGGTATGTGGAGGTTTAATTGATGTGGGACAGGAATGTGGATGTGTAAATGATGTGGAACAGGTATGTGGAGGTACAAATGATGTGGGACAGGTATGTGGAGGTGTAAATGATGTGGGGCAGGTATGTGGAGGTGTAAATGATGTGGGGCAGGTATGTGGAGGTGTAATGATGTGGGACAGGTATGTGGAGATGTAAATGATGGGGGACAGGTGTGTGGATGTATAAATGATGTGGGACCAGTATGTGGAGGTGTAAATGATATGGGACAGGTATGTGGAGGTGTAAATTATGTGGGACAGGCATGTGGAGGCATTTGTGAAGTGGGACAGGTATGTGGAGGTGTAATGATGTGGGACAGGTATGTGGAGGTGTAATTGATGTGGGACAGGTATGTGGAGGTATAAGTGATGTGGGACAGGTATGTGGAGGTGTAATTGATGTGGGACAAGAATGTGGATGTGTAAATGATGTGGGACAGGTATGTGGAGGTGTAAATTATGTGGGGCAGGTATGTGGAGGTGTAAATGATGTGGGAAAGGTATGTGGAGGTGTAAATGATGTGGGACAGGTTTGTGGAGGTGTAAGTGATGTTGGACAGGTGTGTGGATGAATAAATTATGTGGGACCAGTATGTGGAGGTGTAAATGATGTGGGACAGTTATGTGGAGGTTTAAGTGATGTTGGACAGGTACGTGGAGGTGTAAATGATGTGGGACAGGTATGTGGACATGTAATGATGTGGGACAGGTATGTGGAGGTGTAAATGATGTGGGACAGGTATGTGGACGTGTCAATTTTGTGGGACACGTATGTGTATGTGTAAATGATGTGGGACAGGTGTGTGGAGGTGTAAATGATGTGGGACAGGTATGTGGAGGTGTAAATTATGTGGGACATTTATGTGGAGGTGTAAATGATGTGGGGCAGGTATGTGGAGGTGTAAATGATGTGGGACATTTATGTTGAGGTGTAAATGATGTGGGACAGGTATGTGGAGGTATAAGTGATGTGGGACAGGTATGTTGAGGTGTTATTGATGTGGGACAGGTATGTGGAGGTGTAAATGATGTAGGACAGGTATGTGGAGGTGTAAATTATGTGGCACAGGTATTTGGAGGTGTAATTGATGTGGTACAGGTATGTGGAGGTGTTTGTGATGTGGGACATATGTGTGGAGGTGTAAATGATGTTGGACAGGTGGGTGGAAGTGTAAATGATGTGGGACAGGTATGTGAAGGTGTAAGTGATGTGGGACAGGTATGTGGAGGTGTAGTTGATGTGGGACATATATGTGGAGGTATAAGTGATGTGGGACAGGTATGTGGAGGTGTAATTGATGTGGGACAAGAATGTGGATGTGTAAATGATGTGGGACAGGTATGTGGAGGTGTAAATGATGTGGGGCAGGTATGTGGAGGTGTAAGTGATGTTGGACAGGTGTGTGGATGTATAAATTATGTGGGACCAGTATGTGGAGGTGTAAATGATGTGGGACAGGTATGTGGAGGTGTAAGTGATGTTGGACAGGTACGTGGAGGTGTAAATGATGTGGGACAGGTATGTGGTCGTGTAATGATGTGAGACAGGTATGTGGAGGTGTAAATGATGTGGGACATTTATGTGGATGTGTAAATGATGTGGGGCAAGTATGTGGAGGTGTAAATGATGTGGGATATTTATGTGGAGGTGTAAATGATGTGGGACAGGTATGTGGAGGTGTTTGTGATGTGGGACAGGTATGTGGAGGTGTACATTTTGTGGGATATGTATGTGTATGTGTAAATTATGTGGGACAGGTGTGGTGGAGGTGTAAATGATGTGGGACAGGTATGTGGAGGTGTAAATGATGTGGGACATTTATGTGGAGGTGTAAATGATGTGGGGCAGGTATGTGGAAGTGTAAATGATGTGGGACAGGTATGTGGAGGTTTAAGTGATGTGGGACAGGTATATTGAGGTGTAATTGATGTGGGACAGGTATGTGGATGTGTAAATGATGTGGGACAGGTGGGTGGAGGTGTAAATGATGTGGGACAGGTATGTGGAGGTGTAAATGATGTGGGACAGGTATGTGGAGGTGTAAATGATGTGGAACAGGTATGTGGAGGTGTAAATGATGTAAGACAGGTATGTGGAGGTGTAAGTTATGTGGGACTGGTATGTGGAGGTGTAAATGATGGGGGACAGGTATGTGGAGGTGTAAATTATGTGGACAGGTATTGGGATGTGTAAATGATGAGGGACAGGTATGTGGAGGTGTAAATTATGTGGGACTAGTATGTGGAGGTTTAAACGATGTGGTCAGGTATGTGGAGGTGTAAATGATGAGGGACCGGTATGTGGAGGTGTAAATGATGATAGGACAGGTATGTGGAGGTGTAACTGATGATAGGACAGGTATGTGGAGGTGTAAATGATGTGGGCAGGTATGTGGAAGTGTAAATGATGAGGGACAGGTATGTGGAGGTGTAAATGATGATAGGACAGGTATGTGGAGGTGTAAATGATGATAGGACAGGTATGTGGAGGTGTAAATGATGTGGGCAGGTAGGTGGAAGTGTAAATGATGTGGGCCGTTATGTGGGGCTGTTGTTTTTACATGAGAGGGGATATGAACTTGCTGATGAGAGGTAAAAGTGATTATTTAAACTTTTTCTACAAACTTGTAAAAACCCTGAAAAACTACTAAAAATGCATTTTTCTATTACCCAAAATGCTAGAAAGACCTTCATTTGCTGAAAAACACTTACTCACTATAATTTTTCTGCCATTAAGAAGATCAAAAATTAGCCATTTGACAGCATACATCCAGTACTCTCCTTTTGGCCACCATTAGCCTGCTATATTAGTTGTCACTTTTTTTGTGGTCCAGGATAAAGTGGCGTAAATTCATCCCAGACGCCCGGAGGCAAGTTATAATTTAGTGCCCCCCCCGTCACAGCTGCTGACACTGTAATTAGCAATTCGCATGCAGACAGGCTATAGATAGATGAAGGCAGCAACTGATGGTCTGACATGGAGCTCTCCACTAGTGTATGGTGGCTTCTCAGGTGCCGGGAAGGGGCGGCCATGTATTGGGCGGCCGTGACAGTACACTCCGGGAACATAATTACAGCCCTAAGTGGGGTGAATATGTTGTGGACAATGGAGGAGGTGCCCCTTTAGAGCTGGAGCCCAGTGATAGGTGCCTCCATTGTCTCCCATAGTTTTGCCCCTGCCAGGATGGTTTCCCCACTTTATCATGCACAACTCCCAGATTGTTTTTTGTAGAAACATTGTGCACCCTCGCTGCGACTTCCGTGGCAGGAGGCTCGGCAAGTATGACTACCACCTTCTAGAAGATAATAGCTAGAATCCAATTGGTTGATATGGGAAACATCTCCACTTCTCTCTCACTTTAGTAAATATATCCCATGAATCTGAGCAGAGAGAATATTTGGACTCTTGTTAATTACACGGGCACCACACTTGAAACAGATGAGATGCTTTGACATGAACTCTACCCACCTGTCACTCCAGGGATTTGGATATCCGCTTCATAAGTGTTAAAGCAGGATTCTGTATAATTGTGAAGCTTGTCTTCCATGACAAGTGTGGCATCCATAAAAAAAAACATGTTTTGTACACTTCAAAGAAACATCCTGTGTAAAGCCTGCCAATTTGCTTCAAGAAGGTGCAAATACAAAGCAATTAAATAATTTGGGAGGGAAAACCATTCAGGGAATGTTGGATAAACGCCAAAGACCCAAGATGTCTTGCGCCCAGAGGCTATAGGTATTAATGTCATATTTAATCTGTGCCAATCTCTTGTCTTGTACCCAATAAAGTTCTGCAGTAATTCAGTGCTGTGCATCTTTGTCTCCTCATTGTTGCTGGTAAATTGTTTTAAACTGAGCCGCATTCGCCTTCACCTATAATCATTTGGAACTGTCCATTACGATCTACTTTCATGGCAGACATTTTTCTGTACGAGTGTCACGTGCCCGTAACCACTGCTGTACATATGAAGTCTTGCTGGACTCGTTCTCATAGCTCTAGTAATAAATTAAACATTATATATATATATATATTAGGGGTGAGCGGGTTCGGATTTCTGAAATCCGAACCCCCCCGAGCCCCCCCGATCCGAGTCCGATCCGAGTCAGGCTCGACTTTTCCCGCCTGACTCGGATCTGACATCGAGGCAAAACGTCATCATCCCGCCTTCCGAGTCTCGCGGGTTTTGGATCCTATATAAGGTACCCGCGTCGGCGCCATTTTCTCACTCGGCTGTGGACAGTGAAGAGGGAGGGTGGGAGTTAGTGCTGTGTAGTGTAGTGTAGTGTAGTGCTGCTGTTGTCCACTACTTCAAAGTCCATAGGGGCTGGCTGTGTTGTGCTGTGCTGCTGTTGTTAATAGGGGCTGTGTCCACTACTTCAAAGTCCATAGGGGCTGGCTGGACTGTGTTGTGCAGTCAGTTCTCCATAGGGGCTGTGTCCACTCCAAAGTCCTGTGCAGTGTCCCAGTCCTAAAGGGGTGCTGTAGTGTTGTCCAGGGGGTGCTCTGTCCATCAGGGGTGCTCCCCCCAAGTGCTAAAAAAATAATATATTTTCTGTGTTTGTGAATTGTGTGCGCAGTAGCCGCACGTGCATCAACAAAGTAGTGCCAAGCGTGCGCCTGTGTCATAAGTAAAGGGCCGGCTGGCTTGACCGTTAAAGGGTGCTGTAACCCCCGAAAGTACACTCCAGTCCAAACCAAAAAAAAATTATTTTCTGTGTTTGTGAATTGTGTGCGCAGTAGCCGCACGTGCATCAACAAAGTAGTGCCAAGCGTGCGCCTGTGTCATAAGTAAAGGGCCGGCTGGCTTGACCGTTAAGGGTGCTGTAACCCCCGAAAGTACACTCCAGTCCAAACCAAAAAAAAAATTATTTTCTGTGTTTGTGAATTGTGTGCGCAGTAGCCGCACGTGCATCAACAAAGTAGTGCCAAGCGTGCGCCTGTGTCATAAGTAAAGGGCCGGCTGGCTTGACCGTTAAGGGTGCTGTAACCCCCGAAAGTACACTCCAGTCCAAACCAAAAAAAAAATTATTTTCTGTGTTTGTGAATTGTGTGCGCAGTAGCCGCACGTGCATCAACAAAGTAGTGCCAAGCGTGCGCCTGTGTCATAAGTAAAGGGCCGGCTGGCTTGACCGTTAAAGGGTGCTGTAACCCCCGAAAGTACACTCCAGTCCAAACCAAAAAAAAAATTATTTTCTGTGTTTGTGAATTGTGTGCGCAGTAGCCGCACGTGCATCAACAAAGTAGTGCCAAGCGTGCGCCTGTGTCATAAGTAAAGGGCCGGCTGGCTTGACCGTTAAGGGTGCTGTAACCCCCGAAAGTACACTCCAGTCCAAACCAAAAAAAAAATTATTTTCTGTGTTTGTGAATTGTGTGCGCAGTAGCCGCACGTGCATCAACAAAGTAGTGCCAAGCGTGCGCCTGTGTCATAAGTAAAGGGCCGGCTGGCTTGACCGTTAAGGGTGCTGTAACCCCCGAAAGTACACTCCAGTCCAAACCAAAAAAAAAATTATTTTCTGTGTTTGTGAATTGTGTGCGCAGTAGCCGCACGTGCATCAACAAAGTAGTGCCAAGCGTGCGCCTGTGTCATAAGTAAAGGGCCGGCTGGCTTGACCGTTAAGGGTGCTGTAACCCCCGAAAGTACACTCCAGTCCAAACCAAAAAAAAAATTATTTTCTGTGTTTGTGAATTGTGTGCGCAGTAGCCGCACGTGCATCAACAAAGTAGTGCCAAGCGTGCGCCTGTGTCATAAGTAAAGGGCCGGCTGGCTTGACCGTTAAGGGTGCTGTAACCCCCGAAAGTACACTCCAGTCCAAACCAAAAAAAAAATTATTTTCTGTGTTTGTGAATTGTGTGCGCAGTAGCCGCACGTGCATCAACAAAGTAGTGCCAAGCGTGCGCCTGTGTCATAAGTAAAGGGCCGTCTGGCTTGACCGTTAAGGGTGCTGTAACCCCCGAAAGTACACTCCAGTCCAAACCAAAAAAAAAATTATTTTCTGTGTTTGTGAATTGTGTGCGCAGTAGCCGCACGTGCATCAACAAAGTAGTGCCAAGCGTGCGCCTGTGTCATAAGTAAAGGGCCGGCTGGCTTGACCGTTAAAGGGTGCTGTAACCCCCAAAGTACACTCCAGTCCAAACCAAAAAAAAAATTATTTTCTGTGTTTGTGAATTGTGTGTGCAGTAGCCGCACGTGCATCAACAAAGTAGTGCCAAGCGTGCGCCTGTGTCATAAGTAAAGGGCCGGCTGGCTTGACCGTTAAAGGGTGCTGTAACCCCCGAAAGTACACTCCAGTCCAAACCAAAAAAAAATTATTTTCTGTGTTTGTGAATTGTGTGCGCAGTAGCCGCACGTGCATCAACAAAGTAGTGCCAAGCGTGCGCCTGTGTCATAAGTAAAGGGCCGGCTGGCTTGACCGTTAAGGGTGCTGTAACCCCCGAAAGTACACTCCAGTCCAAACCAAAAAAAAAATTATTTTCTGTGTTTGTGAATTGTGTGCGCAGTAGCCGCACGTGCATCAACAAAGTAGTGCCAAGCGTGCGCCTGTGTCATAAGTAAAGGGCCGGCTGGCTTGACCGTTAAGGGTGCTGTAACCCCCGAAAGTACACTCCAGTCCAAACCAAAAAAAAAATTATTTTCTGTGTTTGTGAATTGTGTGCGCAGTAGCCGCACGTGCATCAACAAAGTAGTGCCAAGCGTGCGCCTGTGTCATAAGTAAAGGGCCGGCTGGCTTGACCGTTAAGGGTGCTGTAACCCCCGAAAGTACTCTCCAGTCCAAACCAAAAAAAAAATTATTTTCTGTGTTTGTGAATTGTGTGCGCAGTAGCCGCACGTGCATCAACAAAGTAGTGCCAAGCGTGCGCCTGTGTCATAAGTAAAGGGCCGGCTGGCTTGACCGTTAAGGGTGCTGTTACCCCCGAAAGTACACTCCAGTCCAAACCAAACAAAAAATTATTTTCTGTGTTTGTGAATTGTGTGCGCAGTAGCCGCACGTGCATCAACAAAGTAGTGCCAAGCGTGCGCCTGTGTCATAAGTAAAGGGCCGGCTGGCTTGACCGTTAAGAGTGCTGTAACCCCCGAAAGTACACTCCAGTCCAAACCAAAAAAAAAATTATTTTCTGTGTTTGTGAATTGTGTGCGCAGTAGCCGCACGTGCATCAACAAAGTAGTGCCAAGCGTGCGCCTGTGTCATAAGTAAAGGGCCGTCTGGCTTGACCGTTAAGGGTGCTGTAACCCCCGAAAGTACACTCCAGTCCAAACAAAAAAAAAATTATTTTCTGTGTTTGTGAATTGTGTGCGCAGTAGCCGCACGTGCATCAACAAAGTAGTGCCAAGCGTGCGCCTGTGTCATAAGTAAAGGGCCGGCTGGCTTGACCGTTAAAGGGTGCTGTAACCCCCAAAGTACACTCCAGTCCAAACCAAAAAAAAAATTATTTTCTGTGTTTGTGAATTGTGTGCGCAGTAGCCGCACGTGCATCAACAAAGTAGTGCCATGCGTGCGCCTGTGTCATAAGTAAAGGGCCGGCTGGCTTGACCGTTAAAGGGTGCTGTAACCCCCGAAAGTACACTCCAGTCCAAACCAAAAAAAAATTATTTTCTGTGTTTGTGAATTGTGTGCGCAGTAGCCGCACGTGCATCAACAAAGTAGTGCCAAGCGTGCGCCTGTGTCATAAGTAAAGGGCCGGCTGGCTTGACCGTTAAGGGTGCTGTAACCCCCGAAAGTACACTCCAGTCCAAACCAAAAAAAAAATTATTTTCTGTGTTTGTGAATTGTGTGCGCAGTAGCCGCACGTGCATCAACAAAGTAGTGCCAAGCGTGCGCCTGTGTCATAAGTAAAGGGCCGGCTGGCTTGACCGTTAAAGGGTGCTGTAACCCCCGAAAGTACACTCCAGTCCAAACCAAAAAAAAATTATTTTCTGTGTTTGTGAATTGTGTGCGCAGTAGCCGCACGTGCATCAACAAAGTAGTGCCAAGAGTGCGCCTGTGTCATAAGTAAAGGGCCGGCTGGCTTGACCGTTAAAGGGTGCTGTAACCCCCAAAGTACACTCCAGTCCAAACCAAAAAAAAAATTATTTTCTGTGTTTAGCCGCACGTATATATCAAATCGATATAACATAAATGGAGGACCAAACTTTCTCCGATAAAAATAAAATAGAGAAAGATCAAGAACCACTTCCTCCTAGTGCTGAAGCTGCTGCCACTAGTCATGACATAGACGATAACATGCCATCAACGTCGTCTGCCAAGGCCGATGCCCAATGTCATAGTAGAGGGCACATACAATCCCAAATGGCAAAGTTCAGGAAAATGACCTTGAAAAAGACATTTAAATCAGCTGAAGAGAAACGTAAACTTGCCAATATGCCATTTACGACACGGAGTGGCAAGGAACGGCTAAGGTCGATCCCTAGTATGTTCATGACTAGTGGTTCAGCTTCACATGACGATGGAAGCCCTCCTCCCACTAAAAAAATCAAAAGAGTTAAGCTGGCAAAAGCACAGCGAAGAACTGTGCTTTCTAAGAAGATATCACAAATCCCCAAGGAGAGTCCAAGTGTGGTGGTGGTTGCGATGCCTGACCTTCCCAGCACTGGACGGGAAGAGGTGGCTCTTTCCACCATTTGCACGCCCCCTGCAAGTGCTGAAAGGAGCACCCACAGTCCACTTGCTGATATGCAAATTGAAGATGTCACTGTTGAAGTACAACAGGATGAGGATACTGGTGTAGCTGGCGCTGAGGAGGAAGTTGGCGAGGAGGATTCTGATGGTGATGTGGTTTGTTTAAATCAGGCTCCGGGGGAGACAGTTGTTGTCCGTGGGATGAAAAAGCCCATCACGGCCATGCCTGGGCAGAAGACCAAACATTCCACCTCTTTGGTCTGGCAATATTTCTATCCAAATCCGGACAACAACTGTCTTGCCATATGTACCATATGTAAAGGTGAAATAAGTAGGGGTAGGGACGTCAACCACCTAGGAACATCCTCCCTTATACGGCACCTGCAGCGCGTTCATAAAAAGTTACTGTCAAGTTCAGAAACTTTGGCTAAGACCGTAAGCAGTCCAGGGACACCTAAATCCTGTTGTCCAGTTGCATCCAAGCGCCTGCAAAAGGAATATATCGTCTATATATCGACAATAACCACAAATGGATTGAACTTTAATGGAATTTGAAAAAAAGAAATCCTCCTCAATGGCCAACATATATATATTGGCAAAGCTTGGGGCTACACATGATCCCATGGCACACCCCGAGCGTTGCAAATAAATCTTGTTATCAAACATGAAATAGTTGCGAGTAAGGGTCCATGTAAGTAACTGAACAAAAAAATCGATTTGTGGGCCTCTGTAGATAGCTTGACGTAATGTATCTGAGGACCGCTTATATCCATTCTGCTTGGGGAATGCTCTTATAGAGACTAGAGACATCAATGGTACACATCAAATGTGGTTCCTGAAGAGGTGATAATGCTTGCAGTTTTAGGATTAAAGATGTGGTATCCTTGAGGAAGGTTTTTTCTTTCTGAATAAGAGGCTGTAAAAAATTATCTAAGTACTGTGAAATACTATAGAAAAGTGAATCCCGAGCTGCTATTATAGGCCTCCCCAGTGGACAGGTAGCATTTTTATGCAATTTGGGAATAGTATATAACACGGGAATCCTGGGATAAGGTTGGACTAATGCTTCTCTGGTGTATTGGTTAATAATATTGTCCAGTACCGCTTGAGATAGTAAAGCATCAAGCTCTTTCTTAAATAGTGGTGTAGGATCTTCCAGCAATATTTCATAAACTGAGGTGTCATTAACCTGTCTATAAACTTCTTTTTTATAGAGAGTTAGATCCTGCACCACTATTCCCCCACCCTTGTCTGCTGGGCGAATAACAATGTCCTGATACGAGCCCAGGTTCTTTAACGCCTGTTTTTCCAAATGAGAAAGATTCGCTCTTTTGACCGGACAGGGGGCCTAATTCAGACCCACTCACGAGCGCTGAGCGCTCGCAAGCGGGTCGATGGTGCCCTAATGCGCATGCGCACGATAGTGGGAGCTCCATCATGCGCATACGCAAGACCCGCATAGCGACAGCCAAGCTGTCACTGTCTCACACCAAAGGGGGTGTGCTGTCGATGGTGAGTGACAGCATGCCCCCCTTGGTGGGTGTGCCAGGGGCGTGGCTGCCCAGATGGAGGCAGGCGTTCCCATGGGAACGGCCCCCACTGACATCACTAGTGATGTCAGAGGGAGAGCTTTTGGCTCTGATAGAGCCAAAAGCACTCCTGGGCTTGTGGCAGAGAGACCCTACCGCAGGGTCTCGTCGCAAGCCCGATGGTAGCGATGGTCTTGACCATCGCGACCATCTTTTTGGCCGCTCACCCACAGCTATGCTAGCGGCCAGGAGGCCGCTCCATTTTTAGGTAGGAGGGCCCTGATTCAGAGCGAGCGCTCTGGTCAGAGCGTCCGTCTCTGAATCAGGCCCAGGGTTTGTAATTCCCAATGATGTTATCCATATAAGCATATAAGCATTTAATGTTTGTGTTAGCAGAAGAGGAAACAAATGAAGATTTTTTCTGTACAGGGCAATGATCTTTAATTGCAGATGAAGAGCCAAAGTATTCTTTAAGTTTGATACGACGATCAAATTTGCTTAAATCTATCTTATTTTGAAAAACGTCAGATTCTGTGGTAGGGACAAATTATAATCCTTTATTCAGTACTTTAAGCTCAGTGTCAGTCAAGGTATGTGCAGAGAGATTAAATACTACCGTCTCTAATTGTATATTTTCTTCATCTGTCTCGCCCATTCACCTCCGCGCCTGGTGCGGGTTCTCTGGTAAGATCCAGTGTTGCTCGTGTGGCAACCCCTAAAGGGGGCCTGCTGGTAGTGATGGCTTTGGCTGAATCGACACATTCTGCTTCACTAGATGAAGCTGCAGTACTAGACTGATCGGTGTCTAAAGCGAATCTCCTAGGCTTCCTAAATTTGGGTTTTCTGTCCCAGTTGGGGCCACTGTTGTATGTCCAACTATATACTTTCAGCTCTGTGTAGTCCCTAAGGACTGTTTGATATTTAATATATCCTGTGTGGTATCAGATTTGATATTCGTAAGGTGTATTGATTCAAAACTATCAATCTTCTCCTTGATCAGGGATAGCTCCCGTCTTGATTTTTCTATAACTAGTAAAATTAAATCATAAGAACATTTGTTTAGAACAGCCGCCCAACGGCTGCAGAACTCAGGATTGTGGCGACCAATGGTAGGTATATTTCGTACCCGAAATCCTCGGGGAATTTTTTTGTCCCTGTAGTAGTCTGATAAGGACACTCCGTGGAGATAAAAATCCACCTCTTTTTTCTTTAATCGGACCAATTGCGCCACAATTTGTTCCACTGTATCTGTGCCAGATGCATCCTGTAGTTTGGCTTGAAATAATATACTTTCTGCCTCAGAGTCAGTTAGATGCAATTGTTCACCAGGTGGTAAAGTGATCTCCCTCAATCCTGCAGTGTCATCTGTATTTGACATCGCATAGGGTCATCACAAAATAACTAGAGTGTATGAAATACACAGACAATGCAAAAAGGTGTCTGATAAAGATGGACGATTTCTTTTACAATGGTGTTGCCTTGACAGATGGATACTGTTAGTCACTGTCAAGTGAAAGCAGTTAGAACCATCAAATAGAACAATATATATATGTTGGCCATTGAGGAGGATTTCTTTTTTTCAGATTCCATTAATGTTCAATCCATTTGTGGTTATTGTCGATATATAGACGATATATTCCTTTTATGGAAAGGTAGCCAGGATCATTTTGACACACTTATTTCTAACATCAATAAGCGTGATTGTCCCATCAAGCTTACATCAGAAAGCAGTTATACTGCAGCTCATTTCCTGGACGTTTCTATTTAACTCCGTCAGGACGGTAGTATCCATACCTCGATGTATTATAAAGATACAGAAGAGGAATACTCTCCTGTCTTGTGATAGTCAACATCCCAAATCTTTGAAAAGGGGTTTACCATTTTCACAATTCATGAGGGTGGTAAGGATCTGCAGTGACCCAAGCGATACCAGGATACAGATTCAGAGTATGATGATGAAGTTCCTCAAATGGGGATATCATCATTCTGCTCTGACAAAAGCCAGAGATCGTGCATTGTCTGTAAGCCGTAAAGTTGCCCTAGAGCCAGCTCCAGTCAAGGAGCCAAATAATCGCATTGTTTGGACACAAACATACTCAGAGGGTATAAATTCCCAGATGCAAAACTGCCAAGTAAATTTGGCCTAGAGTAGCTACAGACAATCAGATCCCAGCATTATTAGGAACCTCCATCTTACCATCATTTAAATGGGTGAGGAACATCAGGGACATCGTAGTACATAATGACATTAGTCAATTGTCTGTGAACAACCCAAGTCATTTTCTTACACGGAAACCTGGTAATTATAAGTGCATTGGATGCACTACATGTAGCTTCCTTGAAACAGGTGATACTTTTACTCATCCAAGATCAGGCAAAAAATATAAGATCAAACTTGCATTAACTTGCTCCAGCAAGTATGTAGTTTATTACATTAGATGTCCCTGCAGTATGCTATATATCGGTAAAACCACACGTCAATTAAAGGAACGTATGGCTATGCATCGTTCCAGCATTAGGACAGCTCTTGAGGGTAAGAGTAGTGACCAACCGGTCACACGACATTTTCTACAACACCAACACAATTTGTCTAGCATTAGGTACAAAATGATAGATTGGGTGCCCCCCAGTAGTAGAGGGGATAACAGAGGGCTTATTATTTTACAAATGGAGGCAAAATGGATCCATGTACTTCAGACGGTGCACCCCATGGGTCTTAATGAAAGTTTATCCCTAACCTGTTTTTTATAATTGATATAGGATTTTTTCAGCAGGCCCACACTCCAGTGTAAGGGACGGTTATCACAGTCTTCTATTTGACTATTTTGTTATTTGTTATTTGTAACAGATTCTATACTTCTTAACTAGTTGTTTCCGTTGTCATGTAGATTGAGCTTTATCATTATGTGTGTTTGGGATGCCTCCTAGACTGATAGTTTATTCTTTTCTGCAGATGTCTTGTGTTATTGTTACATGGTTGCTATGGTGACGGCACGAGTGTTTAGGCCACGCCCCCTCAGCCTACATGCGCGCTGGTGTGTCTCTGTGTATGATGTCATCAGCAGGAGCTGCGGCTGTGGAGAGCGTGGAGGTGATGGACACATTGGGTGAGTTATAACCTATATATATCGCACATGTTTTAACTTTTGTATGTCTTGATAAAAGCATTTGTTTGCCGAAACGTCGGCAGAGACACCGGCTCCATCTGGTTAATTTTTTCTAAAGTTGTGTAAGTCCCGCTGAGTGCCCCTCGTTTATCTCCATATATATATATATATATATATATATATATATATATATATATATATGTATAACTCCAAAATTATACTGGCAAGTCAATTGGCTCTCAAGTATGTCCGTGTACATGTGGTAGGGAACATAGATTGTAAGCTCCAATGGGGCAGGGACTGAGGTGAATGGACAAATATTCTCTGTAAAGCGCTGCGGAATATGCGCGTGCTATATAAATAACTGGTAATAAATAATAATAAATAATAAATATGATATCAATGACCTTATCACTTACCAAAGTTTAGAATCTGACTAATTTGACTGAGTACAGTAAGGGATGTTCTAAGGATTTTGTGTCATGGCGAGCATATGCATAACCGCAAGGAGACACATATACAGAACAGTATCCAAATGAACGCAGTGTGCCTTAGGGCAGTGGTGTCCCTCCCCTGGTTGACACCCGGTGCGGGGACAGATGCGATGCGCGTGGTGCAGCCGCGCCTTGGTGAAAAGGGGCCGTGGCCTTGCGGACAGGGGATGTGGCCACGTGGCCCAAACCTCGGCCCGTGGTCATCCCTGGGGTGGTGGGGGGTGCTGGAAGATGCGGGGTGATGGCTCCCTCACTCTGACAGGAGCCAAGTGCTGCACTTAATGCTACAGTTCAGCACCTGGCTCCTGTCATTGAGGGGGAGCCTGCTGCACCTTGGTGTCACCCCACGATGGGTGACACCCAGGTGCGGCCCGCACCCCCCTTGTGATGCCACTGCTTAGGGCCAGACTTGCCTCCTCTTCAGAGCAGCTGGGAGGCTCCCAAATCTCCAATGGGGATCCCAGCCACCGCCTGGTAGAGTATTCAAGTCTCCCAGAGCTTCCTGCGTCCACCCGGAGCCGCCCACCTCACCTCTAAAACTGACAGTAATTTCTTCTTTGATGGTACATATATAATATGGTTTTACGGGTGTATTGTTGAATTAATGTTTTTGCTGCTGCACTACTTCCTCCCTGAGAAGCAATATTATAACTACTGTATAATAGAAGGTTGTTTTATTTTAATCAAAACTCACAGCCCATGTGCTATTTGCAATCAAAACAAATTTTAGAAAAACTTTTTTTTGTGCTTATGACCTGGTTTGGTGTTAGCATATCTGATGGACGCCTGCCATAAACCTGGCACCCACAATGCAGATGGAGAACTAGATGCCCCTTTAGATGACTATGATGCAGCATATGAGAGCAAATACGCTCTTTACATGCAGCTTTTAACAGTTTACCTTTTGGACGCACACACATTCCTTCACCTCAAGCCAGGCTATCCAAAAATTCGCAGCATGATGACATTAGACAAGATCAACAGTCAGTTCAATTGAGATACAGAAAGGTAAATTCATATTCTCAAAATCTTGCACACCCCTCTGGCAACAAAAGAGTTAAAAGGACTGGGATTATCCCACAGGTTTGTGGAGTCCCTGTTATAGGGCAATATTTGTACATAACCCGAAACTGTCCCAACCATATGTGTACATTATATAAATAACTGGTAATACATAAGTAATAATAATTTGAAATATGAATTAAAAAAAATAACCATTACACTAAATGGTATAAACCAGAATATTAATATATACATACTATATATTAGCACTTAAAGGAGGATTATCCTCACTAGAGACAGCCTCCCCCAAAGTATCAATCTTTCCACTGTGACTGCTTATACCTCTTCAGACCTACATCAAAATCCCGGGTTTTTGCACGTGAGCGCGCATCGACCTGGGATTTTGGTATGTCTGAAAACAACCAACCCGGGACAAAGTCCTAAGTCCAAGACCCTGCTCCTTACCAGTGTTGAGCTGAGACCCGGGAATTTGCCGGGTTGATAGACCTGGCGATTTCCCATGTCTAAAGTCTGAAAGGGGTATTAGCTTACATGTTAATCATTGTTGGGAAACCTGCAAGCACCTACCTATTTTCTAAGCCTCATAGATACTGGAATATTGAATCTACATTGATGTCCATGATGAGTGAATCAGGTGCTGCTTTGATTGCATACTCCATCTTGACAACATTTGACCTCTTTGTACCAGTTCTTTATCCGATATTGGTCCCACAAAAGGACCAATATACAATCACCAGTATATTTGGTGATTGTAAGGTAATAGTAAGACTCCTTGGGAAGAGGTTGGGTGATGAGGTCATTTGCAAAACTTGCTAACCAGCGTAGAATAGTTTATCAATTTCATAAGGGATCCGTAATATAACACGTAACACCAGGGAGTGCATCTGTTCCATTATTATAAGGTATGTTATATATACAAAATAGATCATTTCAGTTTGTTTTGTATACTTAGTGCCTCATTTACTAACGAGTTTTATCACCAAAACGAGTGATAAATGTCAATGTGTATGATAAATGGTGCTCCAGCCAATCAGCTCCCAACTGTCAACTTTTAGAAAAATGACATGAAAGTTATCACTCATTTTGGCGATAAAACTCGTTAGTAAATGGGGGCCTTAAGTCGACATAGACTTGCTGAGCCAGCATTATCTCGGTAATGCCAACATTGGGCCTGATTCAGCAAGGAACACAGTTGCTAATATGCCCGCAATCGGTCGATTGTTGCGTACTGCGCATGCGTATGCATCACGCTGCGCATGTGCGAACCAGGAATTGCAATGGGAACCGCGATCGCAGGGGCTACGCAGATCCAGAGCAGAGAGATTGGCAGGAAGTGCTGTTTGAGAGGGCTGACGTGGGGGGGTTTGGGTGAACGCAGGCATGCCAGTGCGCTGGCTGCAGTGGCGTTGCAGGGACGTGCATAAATTATCCACTGCGTGGCCATAAGCAGCCATAGCAATGTTACCGTTAACGATACGGGATCAGAACCTCTATATACTCCTGCCTGTACCGTCTAAAATCCTTCCTACAAACCTCTAAGGATGACGCTAATTTGCGTACGCAGTCATACAGTAAATAAAGACTTAGACCTGGAATCTGTGGTTCCAAAGCACAAGTGTTATTCAAGTAAAAGTTCAGACAGTTACACGCAATTGATCCAGACACAATTTAGGCGCAAAAGGAATTATACAGACCCAAGTACAGTATACATACGCAGCGCTTCCGGACCCGAAGATAGGCATCAGCAAGAGACCCCTTGTCATTCAGCATTCAGCACAAAGACTAAGAACCCAGCGTTTGAGCACACATATTTATACCCCCCCAGAATAAACAGGACAATAGAGAAGTTTGTTGCTGATGTCATTGGTTCCCAGGGGAGAAGCATCTGTTACAGAGCATTTAACAGGCTGGTTAAAATAGACTCTCCCTGCCTCTAACAGCTGGGGATCTTTCCCTTCCCACCCCCTGCAACATCCTAACAGTTGTTCATGAAATATACATTTTGTTGCTTGTAGGCTCTGCGATCCATAACTCGAGAATGCATGATGCGATCTCCCCACTGATAACACCGGAATACTGTAAAAAGAGTATGCATCAGTACGAAACCAAACATGACTTGTTTAGCATGTATAAAACCTTAGTTATCAAATATCTTTATTTCTCAGCATTTAAACTAACTGAACCAACTTAAATCATATACTTTAAAGCTTATTAAACCTTATGTGTGAATATGTAATGTGTGAGTATTCGGGGTTTGATATAAGGATGCTAGTTAACTTGGGGCAGATGCGTGCGCATAAAGCTAATAAAACAGCGGTTTCATACAAAGTCCTATGCATTAGCTAATATGCGACTAGTTAACAGCGCAATTGTGTGTATTAATGTGTGTATGAGAAATGGTGAAAGATGCAATCGCATGGTGCTAATAGTATTATCGCCACATGTACTAAAATGTGAGTTTATCTAAAATGGCGCTTAGGCGGCCATTCGCAAAATGGCATCTTGCGATCTCATTTTCAAGATGGCGTCTTGCGGCCAATCGCAAGATGGCGTGGTCACGATTAAATCTTAAACTGAACTTGTCTCAGCCAATTATTCAGCTTCGACACTGTGCGTGGCTGTTAGCAATTTCTGCGTAAAGTCAGGGCTTGTGCAAGTGTGTCTATGGGTCCGATAATACTCGATGTTACCGATTGTTTCGCTATGTTGCCCTAATATTAGGGATGCGCGGTTCGAATTCTGTGGTATGCGAACCACTCCGGGGGATCGGAGTTCCCATCTGGCTCGGATCCCACTTCGAGGCCGAATGGCTTCCTCATGACGTCGGATTTTCGCGAAACTTGGTTCTATATAAGGCACCGCTACCGGGACTTGGTGCCATTTCTTACTTGGCACACACACTGCGCACTGCTCTGCAATAAAGTGGCTGTGCACAGACTCCAGACTAGTGGCTGTGCTGCTAAGTGACTGTAGGGGGCACACTGCACACTGATGTATGCTGCGCTACTCTGCTAATTAAAGTCACTGTAGCCTGTGTCCAGACTCCAGACTCACAACAAGAGGCTGTGCTGTTAAGTGACTGTGTATAGGGGGCACACTGCATGCTGATGTATGCTGCGCTACTCTACTAATTAAAGTGGCTGTAGTAGCATGTATTCAGACTGTAGACTCACAGCAAGAGGCTGTGCTGTTAAGTGACTGTGCATAGGGGGCACACTGCACACTGATGTATGCTGCGCTACTCTGCTAATTAAAGTGGCTGTAGTAGCCTGTAGTCAGACTCTAGACTCACAACAAGAGGCTGTGCTGTTAAGTGACTGTGTATAGGGGGCACACTGTTCACTGATGTATGCTGCACTACTATGCTAATTAAAGTCACTGTAGCCTGCGTCCAGACTCCAGACTCACAACAAGAGGCTGTGCTGTTAAATGACTGTGTATAGGGGGCACACTGCATGCTGATGTATGCTGCGCTACTCTGCTAATTAAAGTGGCTGTAGTAGCCTGTATTCAGACTCTAGATTCACAACAAGACGCTGTGCTGTTAAGTGACTGTGTAACTTCTTGGGCCTTATCCTTCTGTGTATTGTGACTCCTTTGGCCTTAGCCCTCTGTGTATACAAGCATTGTGACTCCTTGGGCCATAGCCCTCTGTGTATACAAGCACCATGACTCCTTGGGCCTTAGCCCTCTGTGTATACAAGCACCTTGACTCCTTGGGCCATAGCCCTCTGTGTATACAAGCACTGTGATTCCTTGGGTCATAGCCCTCTGTGTATACAAGCCCCGTAACTTGTTGGGCCTTAACCATCTGTGTATACAAGCACTGTGACTCATTGGGCCATAGCCCTCTGTGTATACAAGCACTGTGACTCCTTGAGCCTTAGTCCTCTGTGTATACAAGCACTGTGACTCCTTGGGTCATAGCCCTCTGTGTATACAAGCACCATCACTTGTTGGGCCTTAACCATCTGTGTATACAAGCGCTGTGACTCATTGAGCCTTAGCCCTCTGTGTATACAAGCCCCGTACCTTGTTGGGCTTTAACCATCTGTGTATACAAGCACTGTGACTCCTTGGGCCATAGCCCTCTGTGTATACAAGCACTGTGACTTCTTGAGACTTACTCCTCTGTGTATACAAGCACTGTGACTCCTTGGGTCAAAGCCCTTTGTGTATACAAGCACCATAACTTCTTGGGCCATAGCCCTCTGTGTATATAAGCACTGTGACTCCTTGGGCCATAGCCCTCTGTGTATACAAGCACTCTGACTCCTTGGGCCTTAGCCCTCTGTGTATACAAGCACCATAAGTCCTTGGGCCTTAGCCCTCTGTGCATACAAACACCATAACTTCTTGGCCCATAGCCCTCTGTGTATACAAGCACTGTGACTCCTTGGGCCATAGCCCTCTGAGTATACAAGCACTGTGACTCCTTGGGCCGTAGCCCTCTGTGTATACAAGCACTGTGATTTCTTTGGCCTTAGCCCTCTGTGTATACAAGCACTGTGAATTCTTGGGCCTTAGTCCTCTGTGTATACAAGCACCATAACTTCTTGAGCCTTAGTCCTCTGTGTATATAAGCACTGTGACTCCTTGGGCCTTACTCCTCTGTGTATACAAGCACTGTGACTCCTTGGGTCATAGCCCTTTGTGTATACAAGCACCATAACTTCTTGGGCCATAGCCCTCTGTGTATATAAGCACTGTGACTCCTTGGGCCATAGCCCTCTGGAAATAAAAGCACCATAACTCCTTGGGCCATAGCCCTCTGTGTATACAAGCACTCTGACTCCTTGGGCCTTAGCCCTCTGTGTATACAAGCACCATCACTTGTTGGGCCTTAACCATCTGTGTATACAAGCGCTGTGACTCATTGAGCCTTAGCCCTCTGTGTATACAAGCCCCGTACCTTGTTGGGCTTTAACCATCTGTGTATACAAGCACTGTGACTCCTTGGGCCATAGCCCTCTGTGTATACAAGCACTGTGACTTCTTGAGACTTACTCCTCTGTGTATACAAGCACTGTGACTCCTTGGGTCAAAGCCCTTTGTGTATACAAGCACCATAACTTCTTGGGCCATAGCCCTCTGTGTATATAAGCACTGTGACTCCTTGGGCCATAGCCCTCTGTGTATACAAGCACTCTGACTCCTTGGGCCTTAGCCCTCTGTGTATACAAGCACCATAAGTCCTTGGGCCTTAGCCCTCTGTGCATACAAACACCATAACTTCTTGGCCCATAGCCCTCTGTGTATACAAGCACTGTGACTCCTTGGGCCATAGCCCTCTGAGTATACAAGCACTGTGACTCCTTGGGCCGTAGCCCTCTGTGTATACAAGCACTGTGATTTCTTTGGCCTTAGCCCTCTGTGTATACAAGCACTGTGAATTCTTGGGCCTTAGTCCTCTGTGTATACAAGCACCATAACTTCTTGAGCCTTACTCCTCTGTGTATACAAGCACTGTGACTCCTTGGGTCATAGCCCTTTGTGTATACAAGCACCATAACTTCTTGGGCCATAGCCCTCTGTGTATATAAGCACTGTGACTCCTTGGGCCATAGCCCTCTGGAAATAAAAGCACCATAACTCCTTGGGCCATAGCCCTCTGTGTATACAAGCACTCTGACTCCTTGGGCCTTAGCCCTCTGTGTATACAAGCACCATAAGTCCTTGGGCCTTAGCCCTCTGTGTATACAAACACCATAACTTCTTGGTCCATAGCCCTCTGTGTATACAAGCACTGTGACTCCTTGGGCTGTACCCCTCTGTGTATACAAGCACCATAACTTGTTGGGCCTTAGCCCTCTGTGTATACAAGCACTGTGATTTCTTTGGCCTTAGCCCTCTGTGTATACAAGCACTGTGACTCCTTGGGCCTTAGCCCTCTGTGTATACAAGCACCATAACTTCTTGAGCCTTAGCTCTCTGTGTATACAAGCACCATGACTCCTTGGGCTGTACCCCTCTGTGTATACAAGCACTGTGACTCCTTGGGCATTAGCCCTCTGTATATACAACACTGTGACTCTTGGGCCATAGCCCTCTTTGTATACCAGCACTGTGACTCATTGGGCCTTAGCACTCTGTGCATACATGCACTGTGACTTCTTGGGCCTTAGCCCTCTGTGTATACAAGCACCATAACTTCTTGGGCCTTCGCCCTCTGTGTATACAAGCACCATAACTTGTTGGGCCTTAGTCCTCTGTGTATACAAGCACTGTGACTCCTTGGGCCATAGCCCTCTGTGTATACAAGCACTGTGATTTATTTGGCCTTAGCCCTCTGTGTATGCAAGCACTGTGACTCCTTGGGCCTTAGCCCTCTGTGTATACAAGCACCATAACTTCTTGGGCCTTAGCCCTTTGTGTATACAAGCACTGTGATTTCTTAGGCCTTAGCCCTCTGTGTATACAAGCACTGTGATTTCTTGGGCCTTAGCCCTCTGTGTATACAAGCACCGTAAATCCTTGGGCCTTAGTCATCTGTGTATACAAGTACCATAACTCCTTGGGCCTTAACTCTCTGTGTATACAAGCACCATGACTTCTTCGGCCTTAGCCCTCTGTGTATACAAGCACCGTAACTCCATGGCCTTAGCCCTCTGTGTATACAAGAACCATGACTCATTGGGCCTTAGCCCTCTGTGTATACAAGCACCGTAACTCCATCACCTTAGCCCTCTGTATATACAAGAACCGTGACTCCTTGGGCCTTAGCCCTCTGTATATACAACACTGTGACTCTTGGGCCATAGCCCTCTGTGTATACAAGCACTGTGACTCCTTGAGCCATTGCCCACTGTGTATACAAGTACTGTGACTCATTGGGCCGTTGCCGACTGTGTATACAAGTACTGTGACTCTGCTGGCTGTACCCCACTGGGTGGTGGGAGAGCCCAAGGACAATTCCATCTTGCACTATGTTTCATTTCTGCCACTGCTGTGTGGCAATGTTTCATAGATGTGCTTTAAACTGCTGTGTCTGTGCCGCTGCTCTGTCACTTATACTGCTTTTATACCTAAATTCCGGGTCTGATCCACATGTTGGAACAGGTTCCAAACCGAATCAGACCCGGAATTTAGCCATCGCCGACCAAGGATCTTCCCGAGTCGGCGCCATTCACAACGGAGCTGGGTCTGCCGTGACACGGCTTTTCCGGTGATTAAGTGGATGCTTGGAGATGACATCATCTCCAAGTGCCACTGAAGTTGGCCAATCGGCAGGCATGCGGCATGATACAGGTCACTGTGACCCGGATCGCACCATTTACACTGCAGGGTTTTCTCGGGTTATTCCCATTTAAAACCCTGCAAGTTACCTGGGTTGGATTGCCAGGTCACTCCACCCGGGAATCCAACCCTATCCCCTTTTACACCAAGGAGCTACCCGGGTTAACCCTGCAATAACCCTGGTTTTAGCTCTGGTGTAACAGGGGTAATAGTAACCAGCCAGCTCACTACAGCCTTTGGCCAATAATGGTGAAAACAATATTGTTAGCTGTGAGGTGGTCTAAATTGACTGGAAATGACTGGAAATTAATGTTATTGAGGTTAATAATACTCTAGGACAGTGGTTCCCAAACTGTTTAGAATCACAGCGCCCTAGAGTATCTGCATTTCTTATATGGCACCCCTGGGCCAAAAGATTCTTATTGAGAAATTCAGCAAAAATTAAATTATGTAAATGGTGCTTCTATGTCACCCTTAGGTTCAGTTATGTGGTGGTCGGCTGGGCTGCACTTCTTTTTATCCACAGATTTTTTGATTGGCAGCCTCCTGTACTGGTTTTGCTATCACACTGACTAAAAATAATTTTATTTGGTACTAGACCATTAACTTGAGGCACCCCTGCAAGTGCCCTGAGGCACCCGAGGGTGTCCCAGCACCCAGTTTGGGAACCACTGCTCTAGGAACAAAAAAAAGCCCAAATTATATGATTTTAGGGTTTTTTTGTCAATTTTTGTAAAAAATCCAAATCCAAAATGAGTCACGGCAGTTTGGCAAATCCAAATCCAAAGCCGGACGACGAATCAGAGCCAAATCCAAATCCAGCAAAAATGGTGCGGCGCACATCCCTACCCAGTATACGGATGTGAGTAAGGGGAAGGGGACGTCCTTATGTCAGGCTGCAATCGCAATGCAAACGCAGACATTTAAATAGCGCCGCTGATATTAGCAACTGCGGTGCAGGCACATAAGCATAATTGCGATCTTTAGTGAATCAGGCCCATTATCCATCATTTTAACAATTGTTAAGGAGAACTGAAGAAATCAAAGCATAATTTCATAATAATTAAGGTTAAGATACTGTAGTAAAAAGTAGTGTTATATTATCATCATGCTTTCATTTTATTTATTTTTGTCCATGTAAATTGTTTCGGTTTCAAGGACTGATATAATATAAATATGATATTTAAAGAATTGGGTGGAGATTTATCAAACCTAGGAGAGATAAAGTGGAGAACTTGCTCATAGCGACCAATCAGCTTGTAATGGTGCGTACAGACGGGATGATCGCCAATGATAACGATATCATTGTTCGATCTCCCGGGTGTGCTGGACGATCAATATCGATCATCCAGCACACCACCAACTCACCAACGACTATAGCGATATAGTTACCTGGTCGATATCGATCATCCAGCACACCACCAACTCACCAACGACTATAGCGATATAGTAACCTGGTCGATATCGACCAGGTTGCCTGCATGCATGGGCGATGGTCAATATCAATATCGACCATACGTGCCCGCGCATCGCAGGTCGTTGGGCCCCGAAAAATGCATGATATGAACGATAACGATATGATTGATATCGTTATCGTTCATACCGTCCATTTAAATTGTAACACATGTACACTCCTTAACTCTCATTTTTCTAGTACAGCGTGTAAAATGACAGCTAGAAACTGATTGGTTGGTACTTTATCTCTCTCTACTTTATCTATCTCCACGATTTGATAAATCACCCCCTTGGGGTGTTACATTAAATATAATTAACTTTGAAATATACCCTATTAGCATAAGATGTATCATTGTATTCCATTCATAAACTTGATCGTCCTTATTAGTATTCTTACCAAAGTGCAGTAAACTCAAATAGCCTATAGATGTCGCTGTTGCAATTGTTGTCGATGGAAAGCTTTCTGTGACGCCTAAAACTGCAAAGTGACGGAAGTACCTGCATGTTATAAAATAAATGGTTTCATTATTTTGAATGATGCATAGCATGCCAATTAGCTCTACAGAGTTGGACACAAAATGAGCATAAAAATTGTGTACAGTATTTTCACCCATATGCTGAGCCTGAAAATGGGTGGAAATACTGTACAAAAAATTAATTGCTTAAACACACTCACAAGAAAATAACCTAAGCCTGAGCAAATAAATAAGCACCATTTAGCGTCAGGGACGCATTAGCAAACAGGCAATCACAAAAAAGTTGCCTAATTACTGTGGCCGTCAACACAGTCCGCTATTTGCAACTGCGCCTGACGTTCCATAAAAATAAAACGGATTTCCCACGCATATATGCATCATGCAGAAGTGAAAAGCCCTTATTTGCTGATAACAGGGTTTTTCACTTCTTCATCCTACTTTAAGTTGAGAAATCTAAGATTGCTCCAGCGGTTCCCCTGATTAGAGTTAGAAGGACCTCCCCATACTATTGAGTGATTCAGAGAAGAACAGAAACTTCTTGATCTGGAGTGTTTCTCGGTAGTAGGTCGGTCTGCCGTGTGATGTAGGCAGAGGCTGGATTGCAAAGCTCTGCCGACACAAGTGCAGTGTGAAGACGACTTAAGGTGCCTACACACGGCGCCATTTGTAGCCGCCGATGTGACCCACGATCCCAGGGCCGACATATCAAGCGCTCCCTATACATGGAGCCAGGGCCGGATTACGGTTTGAGGGAGCCCTGGGGCAACAACTTTGTGGGGGCCCTTATCAATATAATTGTATATATTTATATATATATATACACATTCACCACACACATATATATATATATATATATATATATATATATATTTACACACATACATACATACAGTCACACAGAAAAACACATATATACACCACACATGCATGTGTCACACATACTGTACATTACACACAAACATACATACATACACACACACACACACTTACCTTGCACCATCTGCACTGCATGTTGTGGATGGGGAGGGGACCTGGCAGGAAGGCACCATGTTATTAAGCTCCGCCCCCCTCGCAGCTTTACACAATTGTAATGGAAATGCATCATACTGGCTCCGCCTCCAGCCGATTGACCCGCGAATCGAGGCATTTAGCCATGAGGTGGGCGGGGCTTAATAACGGTGCCTGCTCTTGTTCAGCTGCTGCTGCTGTGTGGGGGCCCTTTAGGTGTGGGGGTCCCGGGACGACCGCCCCTGTCATCCCCCTTATAATCCGGCCCTGCATGGAGTGATCTGGTGCCCGACATGCCGGCCCCTGCCGCATAGCACTGCATGGGATCGTCAGCCGCTTCGCCTAATCTTTCTGCATGTTCAAAAGATCAGGCGAAGCAACTGATGACCCCATGGGAGTGCGCAATGCACGATATAGTGCATACACACGGAACGATATTGCTGATTTATTATTCCAATCCGTCGGGTTATTAACAATATCGTATCGTGTGTAGGGGCCTTTTCTTCAGTCCACGCTGCTTGCCAGGATAGCAGAGGGGCAAATTAACGGAGGACATTGCAGGACAGGTAAGCAGTGGCGTCACTAGGGGGGGTGGGTCCCTCCGGGTGACACCATCCGAGGGGGTGACAACAAAATAGAAGAGCTGCTCTGCTACTTTAGTATTGCCGTATCGGATGGTGTCACCAAGCAGCGCTAATTGCAGTGATGGATGGCGCGGGAGTGTGTTGGGAGAGGCTGGTGGCTGCCCAGCAGCTCCCTGAGCTTGGGCAAGCCCTCAGTGTGACAAGAATGGGGGCGTGACATGCAGTCACACCCAAAAATGTAATTCAGTAGGAAACTTGGCTTTGCAGACATGAGGCCACATCCCGTTAGTGAGCGAATCCACGAGAGAGGTGACAGGGTAAGTAGCAGGCTCACTGGATGACACCAAACCCTGTGACACCACTGCAGGTAAGTATTACTGATGGCTATATAACATAACACCACTATATATTGCATTGATATAATGTATTATATAGTGGTAATTACTGGTAGTCGTTTCATGTTTTATAAGAAAAGAGCCTCCATCCACCCCAGTGGCGGAACTTGTGAGTGGTGAGCCCAGGTGCAAAAATTTGCTTTGGGCCCCCTCCTCCGCCCTACTCCAAGTTCAAAGTGCAGTGGGTGACAGGGAGAGATATAGGGTGACAGGGAGAGGCAAGAGGTAGACAAAGGGAGGCAAGAAGGTGACAAGAAGAGGGTGACAGTGAGAAGCAGTGGGTGACTGGGAGAGATAACAGGCAGTGGGTGACAGGGAGAGGGAAGAGGCAGGGTGTGACAGAGAAAGGTGATAGGGAGAGGTGACAGGCAGTGGGTGACAGGGAGAGGTGAAAGGGAGAGAGAAGAGGCAGCAGTTGACAGGGAAGAGGGTGAGAGGTGACAGGGATAAGCAGTGGGTGACAGAGAGGGGGAGAGAGTGACAGGGATAGTTGACAGGCAATGGCAAAAGGGGGAGAGTGATAGGGAGAGGTGACAGGTAGTTGATGACAGGGAGAGGGAGGGGCAGTGGTTGGCAGGAAGAGGGTGATAGGGAGAGGGGAGAGGCAGTGGGTGACATGGAGATGCAGTGAATGCCTGAAACATTATGCCACACTGTAGTGCCCCCACTTTATGACACAATGTAGTGCCCCACACATTATGCCACACTACAGTGTCACACATTATGCCACCTGTAGTGTCCACACATTATGCCACACTGTAGTGCCCACACATTAGGTCACTGTAGTACCCACAGATTATGCCCCCAGTAGTTCCCACACTTTGTCTAACTGTAGTGCCCAAACATTATTATGCCACACTGTAGTCTCCACACATAATATAATATACCACTGTAGTCCCCACACATTATGCTACCTGTAGTGCCCACAGATTATGCCACCTGTAGTGCTCACACATTATGCTACACTGTAGTCCTCACATATTTTGCCACCTATAGTGCCCACACATTATGCTACACTGTAGTGCCCACACATTATGTCACCTGTAGTGCCCACACATTATGCTACACTTTAGTGCCCCTACATTATGCAACCTGTAGTGCCTACACAGTGTGCTCACCAGCAGCATCCTCAGGCAGCCAGCAGAGCAGCAGTCACAGCCTCACAATGAGTCACACCCATGAGGCTGCGCTGCTGCTAAACTCCAGGTCAGAGGAGCATGTGATGGGCTCCTCCAATCAGAGCTCAGCACATGCTCCTCTGACCCCACTGCAGAAACTACTGGGATTTATTACCCAGTAGTGCACTGCAGTGCTGAGCCTGACTGCACTGTGCCCTGATCCTCTCTACGTGTAGGTGTTCCCCTTGGTAGATCCCCTGGAATCAGAAGAATAAACACAAACAAAATATACCACAGGGCGCTAAATAGAATTCAATTGTAGAAATTTATTCATGTAGACAATTAGTCCAAAGCTGATATTCCTTTTCCTTGAACTTTGGGCGGGCTCTTCTCCCTTGTGAAAAAGTCCAAAGTGTAAACTTCAAGTGTGACCAGTCAGAGACATCAATTACCTCCATGGCACCCGCTGCAGCAGGAGTAGCTGTATTGCGCGCCTTTGGCGCGCGCCCGAAAGGGGTGTGGCTTTGTGGGAAGGGGTGTGGCCTTGTCTCATGAAGCCACGCCCCCTTACATTTGCCGATCTTGGGGACGTTACTGCCTCCAATTCTCGGCACACAGTGGACTTCCCCAGCGCTCCTGCAGCTGCTGGGGCAGCCCACATTTCTCCTTGCCTCTCTTCATGTCACGGTGACACCATCCCATGGGGTGACACCAAAATAGCAGAGCAGCTCTGCTATTTTGGTATCAACCCCTGGGATGGTGTCACCCAGTGCAGCCCGCACCCCCCACACACCCCTAGTGACGCCAGTGTGACCAGTAGATATCTGGAAAATATTTCCCCTCACCAAATCACCCAGAAAAGCCAAAGGCCAATCAGTAACACAATTTCATTTTTTTGTTATTTCATTAAAAATCTTTATACAGAAGTATTTTAAAAGATAGCATAAAATGATGTCAACAACCAATACCACTATAAGGGCAGAAATCCTTGTTTTATTAACGTCATTCGATTTAATTGTAAGCTTTATCACGCGGGGCCCTCTAACTGGTAATTTAATTGTATGTTGCAGAATATGGGCAGCACGGTTGGCGTAGTGGTTATTATTACTGCCTCACAGCACTGAGTTCCTGGGTTCACGCCCTATCTGTATGGAGTTTATGTGTTCTAATGGGTGGGTTTGCGTCATATGTGTGTGTCATATAGATATGAGGTGTGTGGGTCCAGTTTACAGAGAACTAACAATAATCAAATTTACGGGTTCAGAGTCGAACCGAGTCCGAGCTGGGTTGCGCGGTCAGCTCGGGACTAGCTTTTTAAAAACCGAACTTGGTTTTTCTATTGCATGTAAACAGGTCCAAACATTACATGATTTTAGCAGGGTTATTTTTATATTTTTTTTTAATACAGTTCTAAAACCAAAACACTAAGATGAATCCAGATCCAAAACCAAAACTCCGGGGCTCCACACACATCTTTACATATAGACAAATGATAAATAAATAATATGTTAGCACTATAATAATATGTTAGCACTATAACATAATAAATAATATGTTAGCACTATAACATACACCTGTGCGCTTTTCTCCACGTTTGGCAGACAAATATTGTTATGCTGATCCTATCACAACACAAGCCTGCAGTCATTATTTGGCATTCTATTTCATATATAATAATTTGAAAAACAGCAATATTCAAGTGTATTATTAAGCATGTGCCTGACAAATATTACTGTATATTAAATTAGCTGTGATTGCGCGTAATTATCCCCAGCTTTGTCTGACCATGCTCAACCTGCCAGGTCTAATTTGACGACCAATATAAAACCCATTGGCTAGCAAGAAAGATGTCACTTTCACTCGCAATAATTAATAGTATAAGTTCTCTAAATGAGTATAAGTATAAGATAGTATAAGATCTCTAAATGAGTGTTTGTGCTATTACGCATTGCGAGTGCAATAAAGTGAGCCCAAGAGATGATATCAGGTTATATAAAACTCTCCTGACCTTACATTTACAAATGCCAGGTGTATAGCAAATCAGGCACATGCAGAAAGCATTTGTGTTGTTCAATAATAAGAGATATAAAAGGCAAGCAAAATGTGTTTCTTGCAAAAACTGAACATATTGATCCATGATGAATTACATTTATTTTTATATTAACATTTACAGATTAATGCCAGAAGGGAGCATTCCTCTCTACAGGTTTGCAGACAGTTGGCTGGCCCAGATATTCCTGATTTGCTGTGACAGGTATATCAACATCTGTCTGTCATTGGGCAGAGAACTAGAAAACGTTCTGTATTTAGATCTCCGAGGGGAACCTCTGAGGTTCTGCATGGAGCACAGTTATGTTCAATAATAAAAAAAAAATTAACAAAAAAAGAATTCAAACCACCCTATGACACACACATGTGCCAAACATCTCACGGTTTGATTTATTTTGATCTGTGATTTCCTGAACACCTGCAGTTTAAACTAGGGATGTCCAGGCTCGGATAGGTTCGAGTTTGCACGTGGAGTTCGGATTTTTCCCTCCAAAAAAACGGAACTCAGAACGAGGCAAAACGTCATCTTACATGGACGAACATCATCATTCCTGGTCTTTTGTCCATGTAAGATGACGTTTTGCCTCGTTCTGAGTTCCGTTTTTTTGGAGGGAAAAATCCGAACTCCACGTGCAAACTCGAACCTATCCGAGCCTGCACATCCCTACTTTAAACCAAAAATAAAAGTAAGCAAAGTAATTGCTACTGAACAGCGATAAAGTTGAGCCTACAAACATGATTACCATGATTTCCTTCTGACAGATAAAGGGGCTAATTCTTCGTCACACGCAAAGTGGCCGCAGTTGGGGGCAGCCTTGGAAGCCTGATTAACTACCTTTGGCTAATGTGAGAACGCATGGGGCTAGGATTAGTGTGTCAGCAAGCATAAACCCGTGCCACCCAATGACTTTACGGCAAATACAGCCATCATCATAAGTATCGGCACTTTCATCTCTTGTTGGAAGAGATCCGTCTGTAGCAAGCTTCCCTAGCTCATATGGACAACTCGGGAGAATTCAATTAGGTGGGAGTTTGGTCCCACAAGGTGAAATCACTGAAAATTTGCCTTGCGAATTACATTTACAATTCTGAACTCGCATTTTTTTTTCAAACAAAATTCGCCTGTTTTTGTTCACGCCCCCTGAGCAGGTGAAAAGGTCGGGAAAATCTGTATTTTAAGGTGAAAACGTCGGGACTTGCTTCGAGACCATTTGAACACCCCCCTTCCCATAACGACTAATTAAGCATTTGGAATTTTTCAATTAGCTTAATTGGGCCAATAATTACATGTCATTTTTGGGATGAAAAAAAAAAAAAATGGCCTCAAATTACCCGAAAATAAGCTTTTTTTAATCCAAATAATGCACCCCAAATTTATTAAAAGTATTTTTTTCAAAGAAAAATTATTGCTTTCTATCATTTTCTTTTAATTTTTTTTAAAGTTGCCTCAAATTACCCCAAAAGCATATTTCTTTACAACTTTTTTGCATTTTTCGTTTAATTACTTTGTAATTAAACAAAACTGTACAGCTTTTTACATTTATTTAGCTTCTTTTAAAAAAATGCGCATATCAGCCATTTCATACCTTTTAAAATCCTCCAGTACTTTCCTTATGGCCTTTAACAGTCTTCTACATTATTCTGCTAATGAATTTTCACTTTTTTGAGATCCAGAATGGTTTCCCCACTTTTTGTTGCTATTTTCGCTGTTCACTTTTTGGACAAAATTCGCACACTCTCACTGCGAGTAGTGCGAATTCGCATTCCGAATTGAATTGTGCGTATCTCTAGTGCACGCATGAAGGCAAAGTGAGCGATTTATAAGGCGAGGTGTGAGAGTTTTTCGCCTTTTGAAAAATCTCACCAAATTGAATTCCCCCCTCAGAATCACACTGCGCTTCTGACACACGCCAACGAAACTCCCATGACGCTCCCACAAGAGAGTGCGGTTCCATTCATCAATAGGGCAGACATACTCAAAAATGAATTAGCGTCTGCACATGTGCTGCATCCATGCAAAAACCCGCTGTTTGCGTCCGCGCAGAATGATCCGCCTGACTCTTAATCAGACCCACTGTGAGGAGCTCCGCTACACAAGGTGATGAGGGCGGGAATGCCAGAGGGAGCATTGGGAAACACAGAAGATATTTTATATTAAGTTAATATATTGTAAATTGTAATAAGCAGTTTATCTATATGTCTTCAATTTCCAAGAATTTTGAATAAAAGGTTCCCAAGGCGATTAACATTGAAAAATAACAATCAAAAGAGAGAGAGAGAGAGAGAGAGAGAGAGAGAGAGAATGAAAAGACGAGAGAATAGAAGGAAAGAAAGGGAAAGACAGAACAGAGAAAGAGAAAGGGACAGGTCTATATATTAAATGGCGAAAAGTCTTCTGTGGGGACAGCGTGCGTTTAAAAAAAAAATACTTTTGTTTTAATTGAATTTTTAACATAAGTAAGTTTTCCCAAAAATAGGGCTTTGCCCTATCTAAAGGAGGTTAATGTTGGCGATAACTCTGTCATTACCTAAGGTAAACCCATCCGACGATAAGATTCGCCATGCATGCAGGAGGCTATTTAACAAGCATCTCAACATGCGGGTAACAGAATGAAAATTGATGGGGGCAAATTTTTTTTTTCATATTTTTGATGATATTTTGGTCACTTATTTACATTAAAGGAAATGAAAGCCCAAGCCCATGCAATGCATCAACCAGTTAGCGAGGCCACGTATACGTACATCGTCTGAGACTATCACCTCTGCAAATGAGGGAGGGAGAGAGAGAGAGAGAGAGAGAGAGAGAGAGAGAGAGAGAGAGAGAGAGAGAGAGAGAAAGAGAAAGAGAGAAAGAGAAGAACAAGAAGAAGAAGGGAGAGGAAGAATAGATAGATAGATAGATAGATAGATAGATAGATAGATAGATAGATAGATAGATATGAGATAGATAGATAAATAGTTATATAGATATGAGATAGATAGATAGATAGATAGATAGATACATAGATACATAGATACACAGATATGAGATAGAGAGATAGAGAGATAGATAGTTAGATAGATAGGTATGAGATAGAAAGATAACCAGATAGATAGATATGAGATAGATAGATAGATAGATAGATAGGAGATATATAGATAGATAGATATGAGATAGATAGATAGATAGATAAGTATGAGATAGATAGAAAGATAACTAGATAGATAGATATGAGATAGATACATATGAGAGAGAGAGAGAGAGCGATAGATAGATATGAGATAGAAAGATAGATAGATAGATAGATAGATAGGAGATAGATGGATAGATAGATAGATAGATAGGAGATAGATAGATGCACAGATAGATAGATAGATAGATAGATAGATATGAGATAGATAGATAGATAGATAGATAGATATGAGATATATAGATAGATAGATAGATAGATAGATAGATAGATAGATAGATATGAAGTAGATAGATAAATATGAGATAGATATATCTGAGATAGGCAGAAAGACAGATAGATAGATAGATAGATAGATAGATAGATAGATAGATAGATAGATAGGAGATAGATAGAAAGATAACCAGATAGATAGATAGTTATGAGATAGATAGATAGATAGATAGATAGATAGATAGGAGATAGATAGAAAGATAACCAGATAGATAGATAGATATGAGATAGATATATAGATAGATAGATAGATATGAGATAGATAGATAGATAGATAGATATGAGATCGATAGATAGATAGATAGATAGATAGATATATAGATAGATATTAGATAGATAGATAGATAGATAGATAGATAGATATGAAATAGATAGATAGATAAATATGAGATAGATATATATGAGATAGACAGACAGACAGATAGATAGATAGATAGATAGATAGATAGATAGATAGATAGATAGATAGATAGATAGACAGACAGACAGACAGACAGATAGATAGATAGATAGATAGATAGATAGATAGATAGATAGAAAGATAGATAGAAAGATAGATAGATAGATAGATAGATAGATAGATAGATAGATAGATAGATAGATAGATAGATAGATAGATAGATAGATATGAGATATAATTAGATAGATAGATAGATAGATAGATAGATAGATAGATAGATAGATAGATAGATAGATAGATAGATAGATAAATAGGTAGATAGATAAGAGATAGAGAGATATCAGATAGATAGATAGATAGATAGATAGATAGATAGATAGATAGATAGGAGATAGATAGATAGATGGATAGATAGGAGATAGAAAGATTGATATGAGATAGATAGATAAATAGAAATGAGATAGATAGATATGAGACAGTATTAGAATACATATAAGTATATAGTAGAACATGGTAATAGTCAGAGATACATGTTAGTATATAGGAGATCATGGTAATAGTCAGAGATACATCATGGTAGTATTCAAAGATACATATAATTATATAGGAGAGCATGGTATTAGTCAGAGAGGAATGGGTATGAAATACAGCCGCTGCGGCCGGCGGTTCGATTCCCTTCAGCGACAGCCAGACAAGAGCAGAGTTAGAAGCAGCGGAAGCCCGACAGCGCTGGAAATCCCGATCGTGGATAGGTAAGTATCTACTAACCTAACCTAACCCCCCTAACCTTCCTTAGGGGTGCCTAATCCTAACTTCCCCCCCAAGTGCCTAACCCTAATCCCCCCTCTAAGTGCCTAACCCTAACCACCCCCTTCCCCACTGCCTAAACCTAAGTCCCCCGGGGGGTGCCTAACCCTAAGTCCCCCCCGGGGGTGCCTAACCCTAACCCTCCCTCCCCCTAGCCTAACCCTAACCCTCCTGGGGGGGTGCCTAACCCTAAGTCCCCCCCAGGAGCCCTAAACCTAACCCTCCCCCCCCGCAGCTGTCCGCTCGTGGCGCCCGGCATCGCTACGATCGGGATGCCGGGTGCCGGTCTCCCTGCGTCGGGGAAATGCGGGTGTCTACATCTAGACACCCGGTATTTCACCCTTGCTGGGATATGACAGTCGGGAAGATGGCTGCCGGTATTTAGGCAGTCGGCTTCCCGATTGCTTCCCGTCAGAGATACATATAATTATATAGGAGATCATGGTAATAGTCAGAGATACATATAATTATATAGGAGATCATAGTAATAGTCCGAGATACATATAAGTATATAGGAGATCATGGTAATAGTCAGAGATACATATAAGTGGTATACAATCGGCAATCCAGCTCCCAACATCACCACGTGGTGGACCTCAGACCAAAAAATGGAGAGAGCCTCCGTAAGGGAATTGTTTTTAATTATGACCAAACACAACACAAATATACACAGAGTAAAAATATAAAGTTGTTTAAAAACGCTTAACTTTTGAATGGTGAAGCAGAATAGTCCACTCAAAAGGTTAAGGAGAACCAGTGCCAACGCATTTCGTCCCACTGGACTTCCTCATATATATATTTGAGATTATGGTAATAGTCAGAGATACATATATGTTTATAGGAGATCATGGTGTCAGAGATACATATAAGTATATAGGAGATCATGGTGTCAGAGATACATATAAGTATATAGGAGATCATGGTGTCAGAGATACATATAAGTATATAGGAGATCATGGTGTCAGAGATACATATAAGTATATAGGAGATCATGGTGTCAGAGATACATATAAGTATATAGGAGATCATGGTGTTAGAGATACATATAAGTATATAGGTGATCATGGTAATAGAGATACATATAAGTATATAGGAGATCATGGTGTCAGAGATACATATAAGTATATAGGTGATCATGGTAATAGAGATACATATAAGTATATAGGAGATCATGGTGTCAGAGATACATATAAGTATATAGGAGATCATGGTGTCAGAGATACATATAAGTATATAGGAGATCATGGTGTTAGAGATACATATAAGTATATAGGTGATCATGGTAATAGAGATACAAATAAGTACTGTATATCGGAAAATATAATAAAAGTCAGAGAGATATATAAGTTGCATACAAGATAATGATATTAGTTATAGAGATATATAAGTGTATAGGATAACTTAATAATATAGATATATAAATGTATAGGAGAACATGATAATAGAGATATATGTGTGTAGGAGAACATGATAATAGAGATATATAAGTGTATAGGAGGACATGATAATAGATATATATCTGTATAGGAGAACCTGATAATAGAGATATATGTGCATAGGAGAACATTATAATAAATATATATAATTGTATGGGAGAACATAATAAAATAAATATATAAGTGTATAGGAGAACCTAATAATAGAGATATATAAGTTACAAATAGAGCACCTATCCCACACCAGCCTTCTTTTATGTAATTTATAGTTTACAGTTTTGTTTGTGCTCTCTCCAATGAGCTTATACTCAGTTCATCTGCAACTGTAGATTAAATATAAAGCTTGCTGAGGTGCTACCCACTACTTATAAAAATCACATATACAAAGAAGAAAAGTAAGTTGTTTTAATGGGTGCACTGGGACCACGTTGGTAATTAAAATTTTATATTTTTAATAGGTATGCATTAAAACATCTCACTGTAATAAATTTGTTAAGATAGTGAAATATAAAAAGATATTATTGTGCATGCAACAATCGGTTACAGATAGCCTACGGCCGTTTCACCAGTCAGGCTTTCTCAAGGCATCATGATGTCTTGAGAAAGCCTGACTGGTGAAACGGCCGTAGGCTATCTGTAACCAATTGTTAATGTCATGTAACTAAATTCAATGTTAATATGTTGCTAAATGGATATAAACTCCAGCCATTGATGTATAAGTTAAAATGATATATGCGCTATACATAGTGCTGAGGCTAATTGCTATTGCCTATGATTATTCAAAGCTGTGTTAAATATATGAGGCCTATGCTCCAGCTCCTGATGTATGACATGATACATGTGCTATACGCAGTGCTGGGAATGATTGCAATTGCCTATATAATGGGAACTGCTAATATATATCACATGTAGTGGAGACCCAGGTGTGTTGACCAACTATATACTAACATAATATACCTGCTGTGTGGGATTAAACCTTATAGCTAAGAGACCCAGAAATACAACATATATTTGTACATGCTGCATAGTTAAGATATATTTACTATAAGCATTACATGGCAATCAGTGGCGGGCTGGGCCGGGGGGCAGGGTGCCATGTGCCCACCGGGCTGCAGCATCATGCGGGCCACGGGCCGCAGGCAGTCTGTGTCACTGTGACACAGACTGCACCGCGTGTGTAGCACTGACCGGACGGAGTTCGGTCAGCGCTACACAAGTGACAGACACACAGCTGCCGGCTCCGGCAGCTGTGTGTTTGTTTGGATCAGCAGCCAATGAGAGTCTGTCAGACTCTCATTAGCTGCTGCTGCGCCCACTGCAGGAGCCGCTCCATCTTCCGGCTCCCGCAGTGGGCAATGGGAGAGGCGTCATGACGTCATATGATGTCTATCCCATAATGCAGAGCGGCCCGGGAAGGACAGATGGAGGAGCGGATGGCGACGGCAGGAGCGGGGATTCAGGTAAGTGGTTTTTTTTTATTATTTTACAATGTATGTCTACTGGGGGGGGGAGGCTGGCACTACAAGGGGGGAGACCACTACTGGGGGCACCACAAGGGGGGAACCACTACTGGAGGCACTGCAAAGGGGGGACTACTACTAATGGGGGCAATACAAGGGGGGGGACTACTGCTACTGGGGGCACTACAAGGAGGGGACTACTGGGGGCACTACAAAGGGGGAACCACTACTGGGGGCACTACAAGAGGGAGGGACTACTACTGGGGGCACTACAAAGTGGGAACCACTACTGGGGGCACTACAAGAGGGAGGGACTACTACTGGGGGCACTACAAAGGGGGAACCACTACTGGGGGCACTACAATGGGGGAACCACTACTGGGGGCACTACAAGAGGGAGGGACTACTACTGGGGGCACTACAAAGTGGGAACCACTACTGGGGGCACTACAAGAGGGATGGACTACTACTGGGGGCACTAAAAAGGGGGAACCACTACTGGGGGCACTACAAGAGGGAGGGACTACTACTGGGGGCACTACTAAGGGGGAACCACTACTGGGGGCACTACAAGAGGGAGGGACTACTACTGGGAGCACTACAAGAGGGAGACCACTACTGGGGGCACTACAGGGGGGGGCACTACAAGGGGGGAACACTACTGGGGATTATAACTCGGGGAACTTGAAGGAAGGGGGACTACAACTGGGGGGACTACTACTCGGGGCACTGCATAGGGGGGAGGGGACTACCACTAGGGGCACTGCATCAAGGGACCACTGCTGGGGGCTCTATAAAAAGGGCAATACTGGGGTACTGCATAGGGGGGAGACTACAACTGGGGCCACTATTTAAGGGGCACTGCATAAGGGTTACCACTATTGGGGGCACTGCATGGAGTGTGGACTGCTACTGGGGGCACTATATAAGGCGCACTGCATAGGGGGTACCACTACTGGGGGCACTATATAAGGGGCTTACTACAGGGGGCACAAGGGTCACTGCACAGGGGAGACCACTATTGGGGGCACTGTATAAGGGGCACTGCATAGGGGGGATCACTACTGGGGGCACTACTGGAGGCCTGCATAAGGGGGGTCCTCTCCTGCGGCACAGGGGGGCACTGCATATGGGCACCACGATGGGGCTGTCCCTAATCTTTATTTTTACTTTACATTAATCCCATATGGACCCGCCTCCTCCTTGGAACACTTGAGGGGGGGGGCCGTAGCACGCACGTTCTTCGGGCATCCTGGCTACATGCTACTCCTCTGCCAGGGCCGCCTGCATGCATTTGCCCCCCAGTCTAAGAGTTGCCAGCCAGCCCCTGATGGCAATACATAAGGATAAGACATCTAAGCATAGGAAGAGAAGACACTATCAGTTTGGAATACTGACTATACACATTATTAGTCACTGTATTGTTTGATACAATTTGCTACTTCCTTCTAAAAGCTGTTGAAGGTATTTAGCCTTAAGAAATAATTATTTGCAACTTGAATAACAGAATAAACTATAATAAGTAATGAATCACTGTGTTATAAAACACTGATCATATTGAAGAATGACAAATTGACAATGGTTTTGTTTCAAATATTTTATTATACACATTCATTTTCATCTCTTTTGCACAATTCTATCTTTTTATATGTCACCATCTTAACAAGTTTAGTACAGTGAGATGTTTTAATGCATACCTATTAAATATATTTAATTTTAATTACCAACATGGTCCCAGTGCACCCATTAAAACGACTTACTTTTCCTCTTTGTATAATAGATATATAAGTGTTTAGGAGAACATGATAATACAAATATACGTGTATAGGAGAACATTATAATAAAGATATATATGTATAGGAGAACATAATAAAAGAGATATATCAATAAATAGGAGAACATGTTGATAGAGATATATAAGTGTATAGGAGATATACACTTATATAATAATATACTAAAACTAAATAATAACTAAATAATAGAGATTTATAAGTGTATAGGAGAACATGATAATACAGATATGCGTGTATAGGAGAACATGATTATAGAGATATATAAGTGTATAGGAGAACATGATAAAAGAGATATATAAGTGTATATGAGAACATGATAAGAAAGATATACATGTATAGGAGAACATGATAAGAGATATAAATACAGTACGTGTATAGGAAAATCTGATAATAGAGATATTCTGTATTTGTATAGGGGAACATGATAATAGATATATATATAAGTGTATAGGAGAACCTGAAAATAGAGATACAGTATACAAGTGTATAGGAGAACATGATAATACAGATATACGTGTATAGGGGAACATGATGAAAGATATATAAGTGTATAGGAGAACATTAGAATAGATATATAGATATATATATATATATATATATATGTGTGTATAGGAGAACATATGAATAGAGATATATAAGTGTATAGGGGAACTTGATTATAGATAGATATATATATAAGTGTATAGGAGAACATGATAATAGAAATATATATGATTATAGGGGAACATGATAATAGAGATATATAAGTGTATAGGAGAACATGATAATAGAAATATGTATGTTTATAGGGGAACATGATGAAAGATATATAAGTGTATAGGAGAACATTAGAATAGATATATATATATATATATATATGTGTGTGTGTATAGGAGAACATATTAATAGAGATATATAAGTGTATAGGGGAACATGATTATAGATATATATATAAGTGTATAGGAGAACATGATAATAGAAATATATATGATTATAGGGGAACATGATAATAGAGATATATAAGTGTATAGGAGAACATGATAATAGAAATATGTATGTTTATAGGGGAACATGATAATAAATATATATAAGTGTATAGGGGAACATGATAATAGAGATATATAAGTGTATATAAAAACATGATAATAGATATACATGTGTATAGGGGAACATGATAATAAATATATATAAGTGTATAGGAGAACATGATAATAGAGATATATAAGTGTATATAAAAACATGATAATAGATATACATGTGTATAGGGGAACATGATAATAGAGATATATGTGCGCATAGGACAACATGATAATAAGGATATATAAGAGTATATAACAGAGATATATAAGTGTATGGGGGACCTCATAACAGAGATATATAAGTGTATAAGAGAACATGAAAATATAGAAATACATGTATAGTAGAAACTGATATTAGAGATATATGTGTAGGATAACCTGATAATAGATAAATATAAGTGTATAGGAGAACATGAAAATACAGATTTACGTGTATAGGAGTACATCATAATAGAGATATATAAGTGTATAGGAGAACATGATAATAGAGATATATAAGTGTATAGGAGAAAATAATAATAAATATATATATAAGTGTATAGGAGAACATGATAAATGATGTATATAAGTGTATCGGAGAACATGATAAAAGAGATATGTGTGTGGGAGAACATGATAATAGAGATATATAAGTGTATAGAAGAACCTGATAATAGAGATATATAAGTGTATAGGAGAACGTGATAATAGAGATATATAAGTGTATAGGAGAACCTGATATTAGAGATATATAAGTGTATAGAAGAACATGATAATATTGATATATACGTGTATAGGAGAACCTGATTAAAACCATATATAAGTGTACAGGAGAACATGATAATGGAGATATATGTGTATAGGAAAACATGATTTTATATATATATATATATATATATATATATATATGTACATACATATATATATATACATGTGTGTGTGTGTGTGTATAGGAGAACGTGAAAATATTTATGTGTATAGGAGAACATAATAGAGATATTTAAGTGTATAGGAGAACCTGATAGTAACTATATATAAGTGTATAGGAGAACATGATAATATATATATATATATATATATGGATAGGAGAACATGAGAATAGAGATATATGAGTATAGGGGAACATGATAATAGATTTATATATAAGTTTATAGGAGAACATGATAATAGAGATATACGTGTATAGGAGAACATCATAATAGAGATATATAAGTGTATAGGAGAACATGATAATAGATATATATATATTTGTATAGGAGAACATGATAATAGAGATATATGTGTGTATAGAAGAACATAATAATAAAAATATATGTGTATAGGAGAACATGATAATAGATATATATACATGTATAGGGGAACATGATAATACAGATATATGTGTGTATAGGAGAACATGATAATAAAGATTTTTAAGTGTTTAGGGGAACATGATAATAGAGATATATAAGTCTATAGTAGAACCTGATAATAAAGATATATAAGTGTATAGGAGAACATGTTAATAGAGATATATGTGTGTAGTAGAACATTATAATAGAGATATATAATGGTTTAGGAGAACATGATAATAGAGATATATAAGTGTATAGGAGAACATGATAATAAAAAGATATATAAGTGTATAGGAGAACATGATAATAGAGATATATGTGTATAGGGGAACATGATAATATAGATATATGTGTATTGGGGAACATGCTAATCGAGATAAATAAGTGTATAGTAGAACCTGATAATAGAGATATATGTGTGTAGGAGAACGCGATAATAGAGATATATATTCGTGAATAGGAGACCATGATAATAAAGATACATGATTGTATAGGAGAACATGATAATAGAGATATAGAGATATAGGTGTATAGGAGAACATGATAATAGAGATATATAAGTGTATAGGAGAACATGATAATAGAGATATAGAAATGTATAGGAGAACATGGAAATATATATATATATATATATATGTATAGGAGAACATGATAATAAAGATATATAAGTGTATAGGAGAACCTGATAATAGAGATATATGTGTATAGGAGAACATTATAATAAAGATATATAATTGTATAGGAGAATATAATAAAATAAATATATAAGTGTATAGGAGAACATGATAATAGAGATATATAAGTGTATAGGTGAACATGATAACAGATATACATATATACATATATATATATATATATATATATATATATATATATATATATATAACTTTATAGGAGAGCATGATAATAGAGATATAAATATGTAAAAATAGAGACATATAGGTGTACGGGGCCAGCTTTGCACTCTCTCTCTCTCTCCTCACCCCCATCTGCACCTGGTATGCAGTAAGAAGGAAACTCGCTGATCTAACTTGTTTTACAATTAGAAATTATGAACATTTTATAAGTTCTAGGCAGGAACTGAAATCCCCGGTACAGGTCCTAATACCAAATAGATGAGGTCACAGAGGATAATGTGATTATACCTCAATGCCTGCACTGTACCGTACATATACAAAAACTCCAATGCAAACCTGCTATTATGTATTATGTTATATAACCCTGTTATTTTATGTATGCCACAGAAGTGTCGTAAATATATGACCTGCGAACCTCCGAATTGGAATTAAATAAAACAAATATAAGATAATGCAGACAAAGGTTTATATACAACTACTAAAATGTTACATGTCTTAAGTCCACAAAGGAGTTATTAAATAGTTAAATATACAGGAGGACCGTCTGCTGAATAAATCATATCAATGTTATTTAAAGCGTTATATAAAGAAACACGTCTTCAGTGTGTCATAGCGTCCTTCTATTAATTACAGTATTAAATACATTTGCTTGAAATAATCGACTACTTTATATGACTGTATATATATATATAAAATTAATTATTAATTATTTTTTACACAAATACGTCGCTTTACAAGACACAAGGCATGATGTCAAATCTATTTAAAACATTTTATTACAGAGGTGTAATGTTTCGAAGAGTTGTCTGATTTTTAGTGAAAGATAATTTTTTCGTTTTAAACGAATTGTGACCTTATTTATATTATTAAGATTTCGCGTTCTTGACTATTTAAATAATAATTAAATCGTTATGATCAATTTATTCGTAGGAACAGAAACATAAAAAAGCATATAAAGGAGCAAGGGGGACAAACGTGTTCTAGATAGATAGATAGATGCATTTACAAATATAGTGTGTGTGTGTGTGTGTGTGTGTGTGTGTGTGTGTGTGTGTGTGTGTGTGTGTGTGTGTGTGTGTGTGTGTTTGTGTGTTTGTTTGTTTTCTTTCCGATAAATACTGTACAACCAACAAACTCACGATCCCTTCTGTGGCATAAGGATTTGATTATTCCTGCTTTGATAATTTCTTTTTTTTTTCAGTACAGGAGCTAAGAGCATGACTTGTGAAGGTAAGAAAATGATACTAACCTCGCGAGCTTGGATGAAATGCTAGTTATACATTGCACGAATGCAGTAACTATACAACGATATTAAATTGCAGAAGCACCAGGATAGACAGCTGGATTTTAATCTGTAATTCACAGCCCAGCGTCCAGTAGGTGGCGCATTGTATTCACGATTCTACCTTTAAGTCTCATTATACTGTAAAACAGGGTCTTTTGTAAGCGCCTGCACTTCATTTAACACCAATTACCTCGGCAACAATTGCAAGATATATTTTTTTTTTATTTGGCTAACAAAAAACAAACAAAAAAAAACAGCATAATATTGAACGCCGTTGAAAAAACTCTTTGGGAATCATCTATGGGGCCTTTAGATGGGGAGTTTGGAAGGAAGCAATGTAATTTTCAATACATGTTTTAATAAAATCAGTGTTGTGCAATTTGTGACATCCTCCCAGCATTCTATTGTTTCACAAGGTGATATCAATTAGCGACCATTGCCTGATGGCCGGCGGATATAGAGTTAATGCAAATGTGCAATAAAATGGTTTTGATCTATGGCTAACACCATAGCAGACTGGTCTGGGATACACATCCACAGGAGTGTCAGACAGATAGTACTAGTGACAGAGCTATTGTCCCTGCTGTCAGTCAGTGCAGTGTTACCTGCTCTCAGAGCTGTGACACCTGTGTTTGTATTGTACACCCACTGAATAAACAGCACCCTATGAGGAAGGTATGCAGGCAGGGGAACCTGTGCGACAATACCTGTCCCTGTAAGGATGGTCTGAGATGGCATATAACGCTCATACCCGGCACACTACAGTATTATCTCTCTCTCTCTCTCTCTCTCTCTGAGAGAGAGAGAGAGAGAGAGAGAGAGAGAGAGAGAGAGAGAGAGAGAGAGAGAGCGAGAGAGAGAGCAGAATTGGGGATGAGGTGTAAAGGAATAGTGTAGATAAGTAGATGTGATATGTTCCTCCTCTCTGTTGCCTCCTTAGCTAGTGACTAGTGGCTGTGATCTGTGCTTCATCTCTGTAGCCTCCCCAGGTAGTATATGTGATATGTGCTGCACCTCTCCAGCCTCCCCAGGCAGTATATGTGATATGTGCTGCACCTCTCCAGCCTCCCCAGGTAGTATATGTGATATGTGCTGCACCTCTCCAGCCTCCCCAGGTAGTATATGTGATATGTGCTGCACCTCTCCAGCCTCCCCAGGCAGTATATGTGATATGTGCTGCACCTCTCCAGCCTCCCCAATTAGTAACTGTGATCTGTGCTTCACCTCCCTAGCCTCCGCAGGTAGTATATGTGATATGTGCTGCACCCCCCTAGCCTCCCCAGGTAGTATCTGTGATATGTGCTGCACCCCCTAGCCTCCCCAGGTAGTATCTGTGATATGTGCTGCACCTCCCTAGCCTCCTCAGGCAGTATATGTGATATGTGCTGCACCTCACTAGCCTCCCCAGGTAGTATATGTGATATGTGCTGCACCTCCCTAGCCTCCCCTGGTAGTATATGTGATATGTGCTGCACCTCCCTAGCCTCCCCAGGCAGTATATGTGATCTGTGCTGCACCCCCCTAGCATCCCCAGGTAGTATATGTGATATGTGCTGCACCTCCCTAGCCTCCCCAGGTAGCATATGTGATATGTGCTGCACCTCCCTAGCCTCCCTAGGTAGCATATGTGATATGTGCTGCACCTCCCTAGCCTCCCCTGGTAGTATATGTGATATGTGCTGCACCTCCCTAGCCTCCCCAGGTAGTATTTGTGATATGTGCTGCACCCCCTAGCCTCCCCAGGTAGTATATGTGATATGTGCTGCACCCCCCTAGCCTCCCCTGGTAGTATATGTGATATGTGCTGCACCTCCCTAGCCTCCCCAGGTAGTATCTGTGATATGTGCTGCACCTCCCTAGCCTCCCCAGGCAGTATATGTGATATGTGCTGCACATCCCTAGCCTCCCCAGGTAGTATATGTGATATGTGCTTCACCTCCCTAGCCTCCCCAGGTAGTATATATGATATGTGCTGCACCTCCCTAGCCTCCCCAGGTAGTATCTGTGATATGTGCTGCACCCCCTAGCCTCCCCAGGTAGTATATGTGATATGTGCTGCACCCCCCTAGCTTCCCCAGGTAGTATCTGTGATATGTGCTGCACCTTCCTAGCCTCCCTAGGTAGTATCTGTGATCTGTGCTGCACCCCCCTAGCCTCCCCAGGTAGTATATGTGATCTGTGCTGCACCCCCCTAGCCTACCCAGGTAGCATATGTGATATGTGCTGCACCTCCCTAGCCTCCCCAGGCAGTATATGTGATATGTGCTGCACCTCCCTAGCCTCCCCAGGTAGTATCTGTGATATGTGCTGCACCTCCCTAGCCTCCCCAGGTAGTATATGTGATATGAGCTGCACCCCCCTAGCCTCCCCAGGTAGTATCTGTGAAATGTGCTGCACCCCCCTAGTCTCCCCAGGTAGTATATGTCAGATGTGCTGCACCTCCCTAGCCTCCCCTGGTAGTATATGTGATATGTGCTGCACCTCCCTAGCCTCCCCAGCTAGTATCTGTGATATGTGCTGCACCCCCCTAGCCTCCCCAGGCAGTATATGTGATATGTGCTGCACCCCCCTAGCCTCCCCAGGTAGTATATGTGATATGAGCTGCACCCCCCTAGCCTCCCCAGGTAGTATCTGTGAAATGTGCTGCACCCCCCTAGTCTCCCCAGGTAGTATATGTCAGATGTGCTGCACCTCCCTAGCCTCCCCTGGTAGTATATGTGATGTGAGAATGACATTACACAAATGTTCACAACAGCAGCTACAGCCCTGAGAATGGGACCAGGATCCAGTTACAGATCATGTTACTGGACTAAGAGGGACTCAAATTGGTTCAAGTGGACTTGGTGGCCTGGGACTATCCCAGAGCTCAGGGGACTGCAGATCATTCCAAACACTTCGCTTCTAATTACGTCCCGTACGCATCAAACTAATATTTCAAAGTGAAGTACAGAAAGTGTATCAGTTGCAGATGTGAGATCCGAAATCTAATGTGTCATGTAATATCTATGGCTTCTTTCAGCGTCTGTGTACAGGGAACATAAATCACATGCAGCTGGGAGTCCTCTAAACCCTTCTAAAATTGCTGCATTAGGGTTAAATCATTAATATGTATTTTTCTTGTGTATATTTTATTTATTTATTTATTATAGTATTTTCACCCCCACACATCATTGCATCCACCTCAGCTTGCAGTTTTTGGAGTATAACATTTTAATTTGAAACATATTTTTTTTATAATTTAATAATAATAATTCTAATAATAATAATAATAATAATAATAATAATAATAATTAATAATAACAAATTTGTACATTACTATGTATAATCTGTTCTTCAATTCAAGTTTTACATCTGGTAGAAATAACCTTTCAACTTTATTTCTTCCAGCCCGCAGATAATATAAAAGCCATTATATATATATATATATATATATATATATATATATATATATATATATATATATATACACAGTATATCTATCTATCTATCTATACACATATACACACACAAGTCAATCTATATATATATATATATATATATATATATATATATATATATATATATACATAAACCCACGCAAGTCTGTCAAATACTATAATGCGATAATACAATGCCCATCATCTTAAATGTATAACCAAATCCAGTTATATGTAGATTTTATGGAGCAGGTGAAAATGTATAGTAAAATGTAAAGTGTTGAGTAATATGTGTAAGCGTACGTATCTTGTGACTTTAGTGCACAGGTTATCGCCGGTATGTTTCATTATTTGTGACCAAACTGTATAATATTTATTAATAATAGTGATGTTATAAAGTACTAGTGACGCAGAGTTCTACCACAACTCAGCCTTCTAGAATCAGCATATTCTGCTACAAAACTTCTTGTATTGTGGCTCTTTTATATTACCCATTATGGTATTTGGACTAAAGAAGCACAGAGTTATTTTGTATCTATTTTTTTTTAAATTTGTCTTTCATAAAAAGAAATGTAGAGAAATCAATGTTATATCTCCATATACAGGTTGTTTTACCTTTCAATATATCGGTGACAGAATGGATAACATAAACATTAAAACAAATAATAATTACTGTGCAAAAAAAAAATAAACTTTTGCTGGTTTTTACTAATTACTTTTTATTAATTTAGAAACAAATAAAAGGAAAAAATATACAATATTTAATATTTAAGCTCAGGTATTTATACAGAGCTATCTTTATGCATGATGCAGGGTTGCACTCATTGTGCCTGGCAGACTTAATTGCGCTCTAGCTGTTGTGGAACTACAAGTCCAAGCACGGCCAGTCAGGTGTGCCGAGACTTATAAGTTTAGAACATCTGTAATGGGACATGTAGAGGAGACAGAAGAAGCAGGAGACAGCTCTCTGGTACAAAGTGCCAAACTTTCCCTTTCAGCAAGGGGCTGGCTGTGCCTGGCTCCTGCGCATGCGCGCTGCTGCAAGCTTAAAATAAGGAGAGGAGGCTGGAAGATAAAGTTCAGTAGAGTTTTAGGAAGTCTTACTGGGAGTCACAGAGCAGCAGTAGCAGCAGCAGAAACAGCAGCTCCTGGAGAATGAGTCTGTGGGTGACTGGGAAGCCTGGAACCTGAGGCCACCAGCATCAGCCACAGCAGGCATAGAGCATGACAGCTGTGTCCCCCTTGCATCTGGCTACTAAAACCTATCAAGAAGACGCCTTGTGTGCTGTCCCCATCTATTGCACTGTCCCAAGCCCTGACACCGAGGGACCAGCTACCTGACTTAGGTAAAGTTACCATCACCAGTCTCCCCCCCTCTTTCTGCACAACTTTAAGAAACTTTTTTGCTTGCACGTTATGTCTGTGGCGATCTGTCCCGCCTTATATATGTATTTTATGGAGTAGTGCACAGTATATATAGACTCCAGGCTTTTTCTGAGAAGGCTATTGCACTAACCAAGCATTCACAATTGTGATGTGATCTGACATCGTGGAGATGTAGCCGCTTGTTTAGCTTGTTCTTTATAGGATGTGTTACTTTTGTGCTAGTTTGTATTTTGGGGTGTTTGTGTTTCTGCTTGATCGAGCACTATATAAATGTTTTGTTTTACTGTGAATTTGGGCAGCAGCTTTGAACAAGGCAAAAGTTTAGCAAAAAATATCTGTAAAGTGCTGTAAATGATTCTGTAATTGTTTTTACACTTATTATGCCCTATGTAACATAGGAAATATAACATGGGTGACATCAGGAGATTATGACCATTATGATTCTGTAAGTGGTTTTACACTTATTATGCCCTATATAACATGGATAACATCAGGAGATTATGACCATTATGATTCTGTAAGTGGTTTTACACTTATTATGCCCTATATAACATAGGAAATATAACATGGGTGACATCAGGAGATTATGACCAATATGATTCTGTAAGTGTTTTTACACTAATTATGCCCTATATAACATAGGAAATATAACATGGGTGACATCAGGAGATTATGACCATTATGATTCTGTAAGTGTTTTTACACTTATTATGCCCTATATAACATAGGAAATATAACATGGGTGGATAACATCAGGAGATTATGACCATTATGATTCTGTAAGTGGTTTTACACTTATTATGCCCTATATAACATAGGAAATATAACATGGGTGACATCAGGAGATTATGACCAATATGATTCTGTAAGTGTTTTTACACTAATTATGCCCTATATAACATAGGAAATATAACATGGGTGACATCAGGAGATTATGACCATTATGATTCTGTAAGTGTTTTTACACTTATTATGCCCTATATAACATAGGAAATATAACATGGGTGACATCAGGAGACTATGACCAATATGATTCTGTAAGTGTTTTTACACTAATTATGCCCTATATAACATAGGAAATATAACATGGGTGACATCAGGAGATTATGACCATTAAGATTCTGTAAGTGTTTTTACACTTATTATGCCCTATATAACATAGGAAATATAACATGGGTGGGTGACATCAGGAGATTATGACCATTATGATTCTGTAAGTGTTTTTACACTTATTATGCCCTATATAACATAGGAAATATAACATGGGTGACATCAGGAGATTATGACCATTATGATTCTGTAAGTGTTTTTACACTTATTATGCCCTATATAACATAGGAAATATAACATGGGTGGGTGACATCAGGAGATTATGACCATTATGATTCTGTAAGTGTTTTTACACTTATTATGCCCTATATAACATAGGAAATATAACATGGGTGGGTGATATCAGGAGATTTTGACCATTGCTGTACTGTGATTTTAAAACGATGGTACTCTGCAAGGTACTTTAATGTACCCACATGAACCCCAAATGGTAACCTTAATCTTTATAAGCAGGTGCATATGAACTGTTGTTTTTACAATAATAATAATAATAATAATAATAATAATAATTATTATTATTATTATTATTATTATTAATAATATTATTACCATTTTTTGTAGAATATACAAAAATTTGTATACAAACGTGGCAATGTGTTATAAGCCTATTACATGTGAATTGATCAAGCTATTTATTATATGACTGAGAAATCTATTGCTATTGCCCTGTATAATTTAAGCAGAAAGTGGACTGTCATAGGGTTATTATAGGAAGGGAAGTGTATCCTGCATCCTGGGATGGGGAACTTAAATGCTGTGTCAGAGTTTAAGCGATTGTCTGTGTAGTAGGATGGTTCCTGAGGTTAGTAATGCTGTTTACAATACAATTGAATGACTGCTCTTATGCATAGGACTGTATTATACCGGGTGATGGGTATAGAGATGGGGTAGGCTGAAAATATATAACATTACATTACTGTCAGCCTGCACTGCACTAACCGGGTGTATGGACCAACAGGTAGATAGATCAGTGTCCTATGGCTTACCATGAGCTAAGGGAAATGATCTCAATTTTCTCTGAATAAGAGATGATCTGCTAGATAAGCATCATGCCTGATAATGTATTAATGTTTCTGTGTCAAACTACAGACTATACTATTAGTAAAGACTAAAGTACTTTGCATGTGCCATATATATATATTTTAAAAAAAAACATGCATTCAGGACTGTGTGTTACTGTGCAATGTCACGTAATGTAATCCCCTGATGTATCCACTGATCCATGCACTTTCAGGACTATAAATATTATTTAAAGTTATACATTAATTATGCTGCTATTGAGTTTCTGCTTCAAAGTTTTCCTGATACTTTAATAATAATAATAATAATAATAATAATAATATTTTTAAAAAAAACAATGGGGTGGAGACAAAAATCGGGATTTAAATGAGATGATGCAACATATAAAGTATTAACTTTCTTACTTAATTAATGTATAGCGAACGTAAAGATTGTTTTTCATTTATCTGGTTTCTCTTACTGCTGGTGGTTAGAATTATTGTAGTCATCTCAGATTGTCCATATGAATTAGGGGCATAATCACACTGGATTGCACTGTACAAAATAATTAAGACGCGTGATTGATTGTTTTTCAAAGGAATACTAGTTTCTATCTGCAAACTCAACTTTAGCGATAAAAGGGAGGAAATCAAACCCTCCTATATATATTCCCTGCAAAACCAAGTTATCTCCGAGATAGTTCTACACAATGGCAAAAGTGAGCATTTATATTAGCAGGCTTACCCAGCCTTACACAGGGTCTGAGGACAGATGTAGTCTTTCAAGTTTATGATCCCATTTTCCAGGGTAAATTTATCTTGGCAGGGCTGCTTTTGTTTCAGCCTTGTGTCAGGACGTAAGTGGCCTGCTCTCAATTACTCAGCAACCAAGTCTTCTGGTTTAAAACTTGCTATTTTTTTTTTTATGGCTGAAGGTCGCAGATTAACTCCGAAACTATTTGAACGCAGGAGATACATCTGTTTGCCTGACCCAAAAGTGAAGGTTGAGGCGACAACAGTATGAAGATACAGGGACCTATTCAACTGAGATGTGAATTGCGCCCCTCCACTTATCAACGTATAACACAGTAATGCCCCCTCCGCAGCTTGTAGGTCTCTGTTTTGTTTATAGCAAATTTAATAACTAAATAAATAATAATTATTTATATATATATATATATATATATATATATATATATATACACACACATATTCCACCTATCTAAAACGCTGTTTCATCCCTTATCGGTAATATCATGTCCGTTATTATCATTAGATGCGTTGCAGATATACGGTTCGTATTCGCAGTTCGTTTAGTGGTTGGATTAAAGGCAACAATGCACTATAGCGAATTTTAAAATTAAATAGTACAGTGACAATGGAAATAAATCGATAGATAGATAGATAGATAGATAGATAGATAGATAGATAGATAGATAGAACATTATGAATACCTATCTTAGTTGACCTGAGACACATGTACTGACATGGCAGGCTCCTCAGTCTGCGTGCTGTGAATGACTGGGGCACATTTTGTCCCCGTTGTACATAGTGTCAGGGGAGGTTTACATTAAGGAGGAGAAAGAACTTGTTTGTGTTATCAATCTCTGATCCCTGGTGACTTAGTGAAGGGACAGTCTATTTCTGTAATGCTGCACCTGAAGGGAGTATTCTGGTTTTTAATGGTAATTTTCTAGTACTAGAAATCCTCTGTATGCCCATGGCATAGGACCCTACAAATGTGCTTTCTTCTTCTTCATCCTAGGTCCCACCAAAGAGGACAGAGAAGTCCCCTGTGGCGCTCAGACCAGTCCAACAGCCATTGCGGCACCTGGTAAGAATAAATATATTATACATTATAATCTACACAGAACTCCGTGGTCGTCTAAAAAATGTGACTTAATTGATGACAATATTAAATGAATATCCGATCTGAATGCAGTCAATTTACTGTGCTACATCTGTAGCATGCAACCTCTAACAACTATGTATTTTTTTAAGTATACTTCGGCATATATGAAATAAAATCTATCTATCTATCTATCTATCTATCTATCTATCTATCTATCTATCTATCTATCTATCTATCTATCTATCGGTATATAAATATATATATATATATATATATACATATTTGTATTTATTTTGAAATATATATATTTCAAAATAAATATATATATATATATATATATATATATATATGCAATAATTATTCCCTTTCTGTGCTATTGTTTTGTTTTAGAATAAATGATTGTGTAGCATTTTATTATCTATATTGAAGCCGTGTGCTGCACTGCGTGTCCTCATATAGATGTGTTATTTATTTCCCAGCAATCTGCCTTCACCATCAGGATTTCGTTGTAGCTCCCGGTGACAGCAGTGGGAACAATGGGCAGCAAGACGCTGCCAGCCCCGGTGCCCATCCACCCATCTCTGCAGCTCACCAACTATTCCTTCCTGCAAGCCTTCAATGGTCTCCCAATACCCGCCGACCACATTCCCAACCTGTACGGGTTCAGTGCCCTGCACGCTGTCCATCTCCACCAGTGGACTTTAGGATACCCAACTTTGCACCTGCCCAGATCTTCCTTCTCCAAGGTGCCAGGGGCTTCCAGTCTGATGGACACCAGGTTCCAGATACCTGGCTTTCCCCTCTTCCCCCATGTCATCCACCCCAAACACCATTCCAACAACTTCCCCACTAAGACTAAGCCCAGGTTTGACTTTGCTAACCTTGCAGTGGCTGCCACCCAGGAGGACCCTTGCAAGCTCAGCCAGCTGGATGGGCAGAGGTCTCCATCAGCTGTGGGCGCCCTCCTGGAAGTCACCAAGCTCACCCCGGAGAAGAAACCCACGCGTGGGAGGTTACCTTCTAAGACCAAGAAAGAATTCGTGTGCAAATTCTGCGGGAGACACTTCACTAAATCTTATAACCTCCTTATCCACGAGCGGACCCACACAGATGAGAGACCTTACACCTGTGACATCTGCCACAAGGCTTTCAGGAGACAGGATCACCTGAGAGACCACAGGTAACCACCCCAGTAGTTCTAAGCTAATATACCACCTAATAGCAATCAGGTCATAAGTAAAATATGTGAGACAAGTACCAGTGTGTTTAAGTCAATATATACCTATTATTTCATATACTGCAATTAAAATTCACATAATGCAAATTATTAATTTATTTCAACTATTATTATTATTATTATTATTATTATTATTATTAATAATAATAATAATAATATTATTGTTATTATCATCATCATCACACGCTAGAGTTATTTTTTGTCAGCAGTCAATTAACCTGCCAGTATGTGTTTGGAGTTTGGGAGAACACACAAGCACGAGAAGAACATATAATCTCCACATAGATAGGGATATGAGCCTATGTAATTTAACGTTTACAAATAAGTTTGCAAATAAAAAAAAATACTTTCAGGATATATCCCACCCAAGCTATTTCTAGACCTGCCACTCAAAATACAGAACCTATGTATGCTGTAAGTCTCAGCAAGCCCTCCCCAGATGTTGTTTGGTCATTATTCATGCGGGGACCTGTAGTTCTAAACCAGTCTGAGTGCCACAAATTGTCTTTGCCTGATCTATAGTATAGTATATGCCTCTATAGAAACTCAAAAATAAAAATCGATTGCATCTTTGTATTGCAGGTACATCCACTCCAAAGAGAAACCTTTCAAGTGTCAGGAGTGCGGTAAAGGATTTTGTCAGTCCAGAACTTTGGCTGTTCACAAAACTCTCCACACACAAGTTAAAGAACTAAAACCTTCCAAAATTAAATGCTGATCTCCATATACTGAAAAGACTACTATAATGCAAAGAAAGGAAAATTAGAACTATTTAAGTCTGCTATTATTACAAGGGGGACTGAGCTGCAGGACCCTCCCTATTCCCTCGGACTTGGAAAGGACTTTGCTGTGCTTGGGATGTAATCATGTAACCCAGAGAGGGGAGAGAAGAGAGCCATGAGATGGCACAGACGGTGTGTGCCATGAGGGGGCGCTCTCACCGTGCATTACAGGGCCTGCCCGCCCCAGTGCTGGGGGAAATTACTAAACAATTTAACATTAATTCCATGTTACAGACCAAGATTGTTTTTTTTTTCGTCTCCTCGTTTTCTCCCACTACTTTACATGCACAGAACTATCTATCTAAATACATATTTAATAACTACTTTCAGAAACACTGAGTAGATGCAACGCATATATTTATTTTTGTTAAATGCGAATGAAAAAAGGGCAAAACTGTGTTGCATGCAGGCTTCCTGGATCTGGTGGGGGATTGCTATTTTCTCCTATTTTACTTTTAGGCAAATGCATTAGTTTAATTGGTGAGAACTGAGAATTTGTCACAAAAAAGACGACAGAGGCTAATTTACCATAGGTCGATAGACGCAATTGTTTTGCAGTTTGGCCAAATAAAATAAATTGATGAACAAATAAACCACTTTGGAATCCACAATGACTGGCTGCACAAAGTGTATTTGTAGGAAACAGCCCTGACCCACTTACTAGCTGATATTATTATCAGGTGACAACACGGTGTGAGGACACATGCAATAAACACCGACACAGCCATTGTTCCAGAGCTGCGCCTTTATCAGATGGAAGGGCACAGGTACATGTGGATTAGACAGCCTTTGGTTTGGCCCAGCTGTCTGGCATCAGCCAATGTTTATTTGCTGTACTCTGAAATGAGACATCGCGGAGACCCTCTCAGCCCTCTGACCATGGCCCCTTTTGACCCAACATTTATACATAATTATACAATGTTATAAAAAAAAGGGTCTGGGGCTGTGTTTAATGATACCCCTCTTCCACTCTTCTACCTTTGTAGTCCAAAGTTCCACATGTGTCGTTTTAAATCCTTTCTCTTGATGTATAATATAAACCATCGCATTAATATTCAGTTTTCACCAAACTCTTATCACATCATACAAACCCAAAAAATCAATAAAACAGAGAAATCAGGTATAGAAGAAAATGTCTCCATTTCCCAATGCTCACACAAATGAGTGTTTTTTCAGCACCTTGTATCAAGGTTGCCTACATATGTGCAGCTACATGTGTACATCTATATATGTACAGCTACATATGTACAGCTTCATGTGTACATCTACATATGTACAGCTACATGTGTACATCTACATATGTGCAGCTAAATGTGTACATCTACATATGTGCAGCTACATGTGTACATCTACATATGTGCAGCTACATGTGTACATCTACATATGTACAGCTACATGTGTACATCTACATATGTGCAGCTACATGTGTACAGCCTAATGTGTACATCTACATATGTACAGCTACATGTGTACATCTACATATGTACAGCTACATGTGTACATCTACATATGTACAGCTACATGTGTACATCTACATATGTGCAGCTACATGTGTACAGCCTAATGTGTACAGCCTAATGTGTACGGCTACATCTAGATATATGCAGCTACATGTGTGCAGATACATGTGTACATCTACATATGTACAGCTACATGTGTACATCTACATATGTACATCTACATGTGTACATCTACATATGTACAGCTACATGTTTACATCTACATGTGTACATTTACATATGTACAGCTACATGTGTACAGCTTAATGTGTACGGCTACATGTGTACATCTACATATGTACAGCTACATGTGTACATCTACATGTGTACAACTACATGTGTACAGCTTAATATGTACAGCCTAATGTGTCCGGCTATATGTGTACATCTGCATATGTACAGCTACATGTGTACATCTACATATGTAAAGCTACATGTGTACAACTACATGTGTACAGCCTAATATGTACAGCATAATGTGTACGGCTACATGTGTACATCTGCATATGTGCAGTTACATATGTACAGCTACATGTGTACATCTACATATGTACACCTACATGTGTACAGCTACATGTGCACAGCGAGCTTCCTTTTAATATGTGTTGCATTGCTCCAAGCCAAGGGACTTCTGTGCAATCAGGATCACTAAATAACCATGATGCAGACGTGTATTTTCATTAGTATTAGCTTGTACTAACTGATCAAAGCACAGATTTGTATTGGTCACAGCACCTGGTAATATATTTAATTGCAAGCAGAGGTCTAATCTATGGTATTATACACTGTATGACTGCAGACCCATTGCATCTTTGCATCTCCTCACTGATGAACGTCAATCCTATATACAGTATAATATATATATATATATATATATATATATATATATATATATATATATATATATATATATTGCGTCCGCCGGCTTCCTGAACGTATACCATATGGCATATACTGTATATATATAACATATACACGTGCATAGATGTGTATATATATATATATATATATATATATATATATATATATTTATATACACACATTTACCCACATAAGAAAAGTTTTATTTATTAATCTAGCACTAATTGCATTTCTCCAAATGATTGACCAGTGCTGGCGAGAAACAAAGGAGGACACACGAGTTAGAGTCAGTGCAGCCCATCCCCATTATCCAAACCTTCACTGTCTGCCCCGTGTTTATTTGTCTACCAGTGATATATCCATATAATTAAAAGAAAACAAACGACGTTTAATGCGCTGCTGAAGTGAGTTCAGTAAATAACTTTATTTTTCCGGTCGAGGAATCATCACTATCTCGCTCATAAATACAAGGGGGCAATTTATCAGGGAGAGGGGTGACATACTCGTACAAGATGACAACTGCTTATCTGCAAGGATTAAAGTTTATTAGGAGCTACAGGGGGTAATGTCTGAAGCACTCTATTTGGAGTATGGCTGTTTGATGTACCAGAGTTTACAATGAAAAGTAAATGCCCCCCCTTCTCAACCCCACCCCCCTCCACACAAACACACTTCTGAAAGTATCCGTGAATCCCTTCTCAGCAAAGTGCTAATAAAGTCTAATTGACAGTTAATCTAGTACAGTGCAAACAATAAAACATACCTGAGAATTAAGACTTAAATAGTCAATTCAATGCAAAATTGTGCCACAAGTGTCTGTAACAATGCAGGTGGTGTAAATGAGTAAATATTATTATTTTTTGTAATCTCTAAATGTAATATTCTTGTATAATGTAAGTTATGTGTATATAAATGTGTCTTTTCAAATCACAAAGAATGTATAGTTAAATAAAAAGTGTTTTTTTAATTATTATTATTATTATTATTATTATTATTAATATTATTATTATTTAGCACCTAATTGTACGTGCTTACGCCACTGTAAATAATACCAATGCCATTAAACCGTAAAATATGCTTGAGATTTTGTGATTTTTATTTTATTTTATTGGCAACATTATAATAATAATATTATAAAAATGATATGATTCATACTCTGGTAGGCTGGATTAATTACTGTATCATTGTATCAGTGAGACTTTGCTTTGAGAATGGCAGCACTGATTTTGAACTCGTTACTATTTCAACATAAATTCATTTAAAAAATAAAATATTGATTTATTTATTTAAGCTTTAATAGAAGGACTGTTAGAATTTCAGCCATAAGAAAGTGTCCTAATTCCCTTTTTTTTTTAGTTTACTAGAAAAAAAGTTTGTACTTAGTTTGACTCATAGCAGATCCTTTTAACCCACTGGTGACCTGTAAACCTCTACTATTCAGATTTTACAGCCCCAGGGGTGGAGGGGGTGTTACTATTAGAAATTTATTAAGTGCATACCCTCTACACATTTTGTCCATAAAATGTCAATAAAAAAGCGAATAACTGGATTGTTAATCCTCAGACAGAGTGCACTGAAACCTAATGAGTACTCGATAATATAATTTAGTGCTCTTTTTAGGTCCTTTACTCATAGAATAATCGGTACAGCTGTAACTCAATGTCCAGGAAATCATCACCTTGAAATTAATGTAGTGGTTTCCACATGAAATGAGAGTTTAAAAATAGACAGGTTTCCTATCTGCACATCCTGATGCAGAATGGAGGAGTAATGCACTATTACATAGTACATACACAACATTCGTTTTTTTGCAGAGTTGTTAATACGACAAGGTCTGAAATAATTCCATAAACACTCAGTTTGCAGACGAGCGGTGAGGTGATGTGTGTTTGAGGTGATGCGATGACATGAGATCGCAGTTGCAAAGACGCACAAAATTGGTCGATGAATTTGCGCATGCATCGCAGTGCATGCTTGTGCGCGAACTAGCAATTGCGATGGGAACTGCGTAAGCAGAAACTGTGCAGACCCAGAGCACAGTGTTTAACAGGAAATGCCATTTGTGGGTGGTGAGGGGGGGTAACCGGGCGAACGCAGGCATGCTAGTGCATTCGGACGCCGCTGCAGGGCAGGGCCATCTCTTCCATTGGGCTTGTTGGGCAGCTGCCCAAGGGCCTGAAGCTTGTAGGGCCCCGCCAACCTGCCCCCCTGCAGCTGCGGCCAGTTGGTAAGTTTTTGATATTTTTATAAGCCAGCCGCCGGTGCACTGTATTCTGATCTAACCTCACCCACCCCATCCACCCCCCGCTGATGAGTACTCACCTTAGTTCCAGTTTCACTTTATCCGCCGGCTTCAGACCAGTCTCTCTCTGCATGTGTGGGAGGTCTGATGGGCATGCATGGGGTTTAATTTTATTGACCATTAAAAATTTTTCCTGTGAATGGGTGTTTAGGTGCCCCAGTCCATTGCTTTGCCCAGGGCCCACACTGCTGTTAAGACAACTCTGCTGCAGGGGCGTGCATTAATTATCCTCTGCAGTACCATATGCAGCCTGAGGCCTCATAGTGTGCACTGAAGTTAGCAATTCCTGATTGAGGTCTGACCTGCCGTAACTGTGCGTATGGGTCCGATGTTACTCGATGTTACCGATTATGTTGCTGTGTTGCACAAGTATACGGATGTGATTAAGGGGAAGTGGGCGTCCTTATGTTAGGCTGCGAGCACAATGCGATTACAAACATTTACATTTCACCGGTGATATTAGCAACTGCGTACCGTGTGTATTAGCAGAATAGCGCTCCTTGATGAATCAGGGCCCATGGTCTGTGCAATGCTATTTATTGTGTACTTTGGGCCTGATTCGCCAGAGACCGGTATTGCGATCACAGCTGCTATTACGCACACAGTTCTGCTGCAAAAATAAGCTAGTGAATGCAATCGCAAAGCCAGCATAGAGACGCCCACTCGCTTTCTCACATCCGTAAGATCTCGCAGTCCTGCGTATGCATCTATAACATCGAGTAACATCGGCCCCACACACACAATTACAGCAAGTCTGCCCTGTCTCAGAAATTGCAGGTCTCATCGCACGCAGTGAGTACTCAAGTTATGTACAGTATGCCGTCGCAGTGGCTAATTTGTGTATGCCCATGTAACGTCGTTCGAACGGACAGGCGCGCCTGCATTACTCACTCCCCCGTCACCACCCCAAAATGCTGACATCCCGTCACTCACTCTATGATGGCTTTCTATCTGCATGCATGATCACAGGGGGTCATTCAGACCCGCTCGCGAGTGTAGGACGCTAGCAAGCGGGTCGATGTTCTCCAATGCGCATGCGCACGATGGAGGGAGCTCCGTCGTGCGCATGCGCGAGACCCGAATAACGATGGCCAAGCCATCGTTATGGGTCTCGAAATAAAGGGGGCGTGCTGTCGATAGTGACTGACAGCACGCCCCCTTTAGTGGGCGTGCCGGGGGCGTGGTTGCCAGACGGAGGCGTTCCCATGGGAACGCCTACTGTCTGAGTCCGGCCCCACTGACATCACTAGTGATGTCAGTGGGAGTGATTTTGGCTCTGATAGAGCCAAAATCACTCCAGGGCTTGCGACCATCTTGTTGGCCGCTCGCATATGCTGTGGGTGGTCACCCACAGCTATGCGAGCGGCCAGGAGGCCGCTCCATTTTAAGGTAGGAGGGCACTGATTCAGAGCGAGCGCTCTGGTCAGAGCGTTCGGCTCTGAATCAGGCCCACAGTGCGATGGCAATGCTAACTCACATTGCTATGCATACACATGCGCAGTACGCGCCATCGGCTGATCTGCGTACCCGGTCACATTTGTGATCCATGCTGAATCAGGTCCTTTATCCTTTGCATGGTGAGACTCCAATCAAAGGAGACTTAACCTTTGCCTGTCTCCTATCACACAGTGCAAGCAGCCTTTTTCTCGTGTGTGACTAAAACATTATGAGAATGAGGCCTGACGTGAATGAGGCCCGTCCCGCTCATGTTAAAGCAGTGCCAAGGGCATAGCTAACCCATCATGCTGACTGCAGGCAGACAGTGTAGTGTTTGCCAAGGCTGCAGAGTCATGAGCTGTATAGGGGCACAGATGTCACATGTGCGCAAGGACAAAAGCTATAGACAATATAAGCTTAAGTAGCAGAGGCCCTGTCATGTTTCGTGGCTCCACAAAACCTTTCATCTAGCTCTCATGGAGGAAAAACCGATCAGCACTTTTGGATGAAAAATGAGAATTGTTATTCGACGAAAGGGATGATTCTAAAGGTGTAGAAGAATGTGACATGGACACAGGACATAACTTCAGATCTTAGCCTCTCTCTGTAATCTTAGGAACACTTCTTGCTTGCTGAGGTATCTCCTGAGAGCAGAGAGCAGACATGCACCATGATATATGGCAGACGTACCACCTAGGCACACTTCTTCCTTGCTCAGGTATCTCCTGAGAACAGAGAGCAGGCATGCACCATGATATATGGCAGACGTACCACCTAGGCAAACTTCTTTCTTGCTGAGGTATCTCCTGAACACAGAGAGCTGACATGTAAAATGATTTATGATGGATTAACCAATTAGGCAGATTACTTGCTTGCGGAGGTATCTCCTGAGAGCAGAGAGCAGGCACACACAGTGATATATGGTGGATGAACCACCTAGGCAGACTTCTTCCTTGCAGAGGTATCTCCTGAGAGCAGACATGTGCCATGATATATGGCGGACGTACCACCTATGCATACTTCTTCCTTTCACGGGCATCTCTCAATATTGGAGAGCAAGCATGGACCATGCTATATGGGGTGCTATATGGGGGATGTACCACTTAGGCATACTTCTTGCTTGCGGATGTATCTCCAGCGAGCAGGCATGGACCATGCTATATGGGGCATGTACCACTTAGGCATACTTCTTGCTTGCGGATGTATCTCCTGAGAGCTGAGAGCAGACATGGACCATGATATGTGGTGGATGTATCATCTTCTTCCTTGAGAAGGTATCTCCTGAAAGTGGAGAGCAGACATGCACCATAATATATGGCAGAAGTACCACCTTGGGACATCTCTTCCTTGCGGAAGCATTTTCCAAGAGCAGAGAGCTAAAGTGCACCATGATATATGGTGGATTTACCACCTAATCCTAGTGGTTTTGTGTTGCTGATAGGATGTGTGTCAGCAATGAGTTCCCCTGTGTGTAAGCAAGACATCCATGTTAAAAGCACATTATATTGAAGAATACCATACTTTATTAATTGAGTTTACTTGAAATTGTAACACATACAGGAAGTTAATCTTGCACCTACAGGCTTATTACTCTCCAACCTTCCAATGTCTTTAGATACTTCTTTTGGATTCGTAGGACCGTAGCGTAAGCTGGTAATAAACAAAGAGATGGTAAGTATTGCTGACAGGTGCTATGGATATGAAACCATAGGAAGTTACCAATAGGCACCAGCGTAATGTGAATATAGAGATTAGCCCACAACAGAGGGCCTGATTCAGAGATGTCCGCTAAGGCCAACACAGCTGCTGTGCAATAATGTGCAAATGTGGCAGACGCCGAGGAATGCATGAGGCTCCCACCAGCTACTTTGCAAATCCCAGCATCTGCATAAAAAGTTGCAGCCGCTGATCATTTGCTTCCGCAGTTCTGATTAACAACATGGCTACTCAGAATGGTGGCGGGAACTGAGACGCCGGAGCCATTTTCACTGCACACGGGTTTGCAGACGCAGGGTGTGACACTCCCTGAAAATGGTCGCCACACGCTGGTTTTTTTTGCCAACATTCCCTAATACCCCCAACAAACGGTCCCTGACTATCAATCACACTGTGCGCAACTACAATAATGTACCTTGACACATGAGCAGTGTACGATTTAGATGATACTCACTCAACTGCGTAATTATCGGCATTGCGTATATCTCTGAATGAGGCCCAGTGTTCCTTAACCAGGCTTGCAGGTTTATTGTAGGAACAGCGGTATAAGTGGTGACAGGGGAAATAAGTGGCAAAACATCTGGTCATGTTATACAGCGGTAATACAGGTGCTACATGTCTGTATAGCACTGCGATGCACCGCACAGTAAAGATAAAATGCACAATAAAACCCTTGGCGGCCATCTTGGTAAAGGACGCTGGGCTGCTTCAGTGAAGAAGTAGACAGGAGATAGTGCTGGAGCGTACTCCTTCCCAACAATAATAATAATAACAATAATAATAATAATAATAATAATAATAATAATAATAATAATAATAATACATACGTACTGCACAAACAAACATTTATTACCAGTTATTTATATAGCACACACATATTCCGCAGTGCTTTACTGTGAATATTTGGCCATTTAGATCAGTCCATGCCCCAGTAGAGTTTACAATCTATGTTCCCTACCACATGTACACACACATACACACTAGGGTGTTTTTGTTTGTTTGGAGCCAAAGAACCCACCAGCAGGGGTAAAAGTGGGCCGGAACGGGGCGGAACTGTGTTCCCTCACTTCTGTTTGGAGACGGAACCAGTTCCGCCACCTCCAGGCCTCCTCAGCCCGGCACCGCAGGGAGGCTCCATTTGACGGTTGCCGCTGAGATTTTGTTACCAGCGGGCGCCTGGCTCCTTCCCCGCAGTGGCAGCCTGAGACTGGAGCTCACTCCTGAGCTCTGGCTTCTGGCTCCCCCCACGGAACGTCATGACGTCTCTCCCATAGTTCCAAACAGCATCCAGGTTGTCCAGATGGCAGCGGACACAGGAGAGGGGCTTAAGGTATGTATTGTGTGTGTACACGGAATCACATACTACATCATAATGGGTGTGGCCATGCTCCAAAAGGCGTGGCCATGCCTCTATAGCCTATGTATTATTACCACACACCCTGGAGTCAGCTGCTTCTGCTGTGTGCGGTATGAGAATCCCTCTTAACCCCCATCCCACCCAACCATCACCGACGCATATGGGTCCTGATAATGGATTAGCAGGACAGTCTTCTTAAATAAGGACAGTTAGGAGGTATGTAATGTCGCGTTGCCATTGAATCACATTTTCCAGGACATGACTGGCATCGGATAGAGGGCTACATTTTGGAAAAGCAATGACATTCACAGTGAATGGGCCCCATAATTCAGGTAAGAGTCAGCAAGAGGTGCGAGGTGTTACTTTTCAAAAGTTTCAATGCAAACGTGGAATTATCCATTAAATAACACAGTATCATTTGTTCTTAAATGCTCCCAATAATTTGAAATCATAGTTGATAAAACCCTTTAAGCATCCCAGTGATTTCATGCCTATATTTCTTTTCCAAAGAATACGGCGAGGCTGTGTTTCCTAATAGCACGAACATAAAGATAGTGTATGGAGGGCCTGGAAAATACATTCTGGCAATGCGCACATTCTCAGCCATGCAACCAGTCCTTTTCACGCTGGTAGAGATTTGGAATGAGCGTGCCCATTACTAAATGGGAATAAATAATATGGAGAGAAGTTTAGCTTGAATTTTTTGGCTCCAGTCTTGTTTTAGTAGAGCTGGTAATATGCCGTGGAGACAGGTTAAATGTTTTTGTGGTCCACTCAATTTAAAGCTAAAGCAGCTAAACCGTATCTATTACTTCTATTGTCTTTGCTTCAGTAAACGTTGACCAGAGTGGTTACATTTTATTGAGATTTTCAGGAGTGTTTTATTGCCATAGTGTGATGTGTGTTATGGTTTTAGACTGTAGTTACAAAAGGTTTATTATTGTTTTTAAATAACAGTTCAGCAAAGGCAGAATAATCATTTTAACATACGGGGGCATTCATCTAGCAGAATGTGTAGGTGCTGGTTAATAGCGCCAGCAGCCAGGGATGCCAAAAATGTTTGAGGCATAATGAAACTTTTAAGAATAATTAAGGGGCGCTCCCCATCCTGATAGATGTATTCGTGCAGGCAGATTTATTTCGTTTTGTTGTCCTTGAATAAGAAACATATTAGCTCTTGGTATATTTGACACAATCGTATTACAACATCTTTTGGCAACAAATGTAAACAAATCTACAAGGACAGAAGAATTCTATATGGGTAGAAATTCCCTTTAAGATAAATAGAGGAATACAAATGACATACAAGTGAAAATAGAAAACACACCAAAAGAATATAGGTATTAATCTGGAGTAAACGGTTATGTGCAGAGGTCACCTTACTGACTTGAGGGCCTGATTCAGAGCCGGACGCTCTGACCAGAGCGCTCGCTCTGAATCAGTGCCCTCCTACCTGAAAATGGAGCGTCCTCCTGGCCGCTTGCACAGCTGTGGGTGACCACCCACAGCATATGCGAGCGGCCAAAAAGATGGTCGCGATGGTCAAGACCATCGCGACCATCGGGCTTGCGACGAGACCCTGCGGAAGGGTCTCGGTGACCGCAATCCTTGGAATGATTTTGGCTCTATCAGAGCAAAAATCACTCCCACTGACATCACTAGTGATGTCAGTGGGGCCGGACCCAGACGGTAGACGCTCCCATGGGAACGCCTCCATCTGGCAGCCACACCCCCGGCACGCCCACCAAAGGGGGCGTGCTGTCAGTCACCATCGACAGCACTCCCCCTTTGGTGCGAGACCCGGAGCGACAGCTTGGCTTTCGCTGTCCGGGTCTCGCGCATGCGCGCGATGGAGCTCCCTCCATCGTGCGCATGCGCATTGGGGTAACATCGACCCGCTTGCGAGCGTCCTGCGCTCGCGAGCGGGTCTGAATGACCCCCTGAGTTCGACCTGTGTAAAATGAAACTGTTTCAATTAATATAAAAATAAATACTTCTCTCTGCGAGATGTCCCTCAGTTGGTGAGTGCCTTTCTAAACAAAGAGCTTCATCAGGAAGACCACAAACATTCACAGGAAACCTCACAAAAGATTATTGAAAAACACCAATCAGAAAAAGGTTGTAAGTAGATGTGTCTACATGTACCTTCCATATATCTCTTTTTATATTTCCTCACACTATTTCCACATCTCTACATCAGTTAAATTCCCTCAACGAATCGATGGTGTCCATTCTGCTACTTTCTTTCTCCCATTACCACCTCGGGTTCTCTCTCTACTGTCCATCCCACACCATCAAATTTCAATCTTTGCCCCATGTTACAGGTTCTCAAACTCGATCCTCAGGACCCCAAACAGTGCATGTTTTCCAGGTCTCCTCACAGAATTGCAAGTGAAATAATTATCTCCACCTGTGGATCTTTTAAAATGTGTCAGTGAGTAATGAATGCACCTGTGCTCCTGCTGGGTGAGCTGCAAAACGTGAACTGTGTGGGGTCCTGAGGATCGAGTTTGAGAACCACTGCCCTATATCCTCTTGCTCCTCGCTCCCTATGGCTTCCACGACCACTCAACTCCTTACCCCCACCATTCGTTCCTCACCTACATCCCCCAGCCACAAATTCTCTTGCCTGCTGCCAGGCTTCTCCCCTTTCACTCCTCTGCCAACCACTAATGATTCCTCAATTTTGCCTGCCCAATCACTGTCCTTATACGCTTTCTAAACTTCCATGTCAGCTGCAGGTACTGCCTCAACTTTCCCTGGACACCGCTTATTCCCACCATATGTCCTTGATCCACCTCCTACCACACTCCAGCGGCCTCAGGCCCTGATTCAGAGCCGGTCGCTCTGACAGAGCGCTCGCTCTGAATCAGGACCAGTCTTTTTTTTTTTTAGAACGGCCTCCTGGCCGCTCGCATAGCTTTGGGTGACCACCCACAGCTATAGCAAGTGGCCAGGAAGATGGTTGCTATGGTCAAGACCATCGCGACCATCGGGCTTGTGACGAGACCCTTGTGGTAGGGACTCGTTGCCGCAAGCCCCTGAGAGATTTCGGCTCTAACAGAGCCGGAATCTCTAAACTGACATCACATCACTTGTGATGTCAGTGGGGCCGGCCCCAAACGTTAGGCGTTCACATGGAAACGGCTCCATTTGGGCAGCCACACACCCCGGCCCGCCCACCAAAGGGGGCGTGCTGTCACTCAACATCTACAGCACGCCCCCTTTGGTGCGAGACCCAGAGCGACGCATTGCCCGTCGCTATCCGGGTCTCGAGCATGTGCACGACGGAGCCGGCTCCATTGTGCGCACGCGCTCTGGGCCACCATCGACCCAGTTGCGACTGGGTCTGAATCAGGCCCTCAGTCCCCAGCTCTCAGCCCTACAGAGCTCCTTTTGGATGTGATGGAAAGGGAGATTGAGATTCGTACCATGAATGTGCAGCCGGCAAATCTACAGCAACTGTGTGATGTCACCATGTAACCATAGACCAGAATCTCTAAGGAATGTTCCCAGCACATTGTGGAATCCATATCATAAAGAATCGAGCCTGTTCTGTAGATGGAGTGACACTAGACAGGAGGACCTAATAACGCGGCCAATGAGTGCAGGTCTGTCATTGTCATCTCTCTTACTCCATTTCTTTACCCACATCTGTTATATCTGCCCTTTCCATCATGCCTCTGATTTTATTCTCTGATATGAGTGGTGGTAGTATGATGGCTTTGTCAGATCAGAGCATAGCGGGTGACTTATCAGCTTCTAGCTATCACTTGTCTAGTACATTCTATAAAATAATAGCTAGAAACTGATTGGTTGCTGTGGTCAACTTCACCACTTGTCCTCTTTAGAAAGATTTGATACACCTCCCCCATAGTGCATTCTATTACCCCACGGGCGTAATGGACTACCACTTATTTTTGAGGTGAACAGAGGTACAGGTATGGAGGTGCAAGCGGCTGCTATGGGGATGCCGTCACAGTGTCGATAATGAAAATGTTGACAGTTACAAAATGTCGACAACCGAAATGTTGAAAGTATTATGTTACTTTTTGCCACTATGGATTAATCAATTAAAATGAAATGGAAGCTGTTACCAATTCCTTATATATATAATTCCCAGTGCTCCTGCACTCCGTACGTGAATGTAGGCATTCAGCCACAGCTTGCTCCGGTGCCCTCCTTTGGGGTCAGCCCCCCAAAAATATAGAATCCAAAATACAAAGGCAGCACTCAGAGACAGATACATCCAATACCCTCACCAGAGGGATTTTTATTGTGGGTCTACGTTTCGGGGTCTTACACCGCATAAAAACAATGACATAAATAATGTAATATCACTTACCCCCATCCCTCCATGTCAGACCATGTTCCCCTGGCTTTCGTCCAGAAGTTTTTCGGAGCTGCCGCGACCGGAAGTGCGACTAAATAACCCACGATAACTTTACAAGCAATGCAATTGACCTTTTTAATACCCGTTAATGAGTGACTAGCACACCAAACTCCCATGAAGTATATTTTTCATTGAAAAATTAAAGTTATTCAATTAGTCACGGGAGTTAAATTAACGTGGGAAATGGTAACCATTATTGCGGCTTATTGTTCGCACCTCAGGAGGATGCAAGTTTAATATAAAGAGCCTTACTTTGTCATTTTTAATCTAAATAAACTAGGGGTGTGCACCGGCCACTTTTCGTGTTTTGTGTTTTGGTTTTGGATCTGGATCTTTCTTCGTGTTTTGGATCTGGATTGGTTTTGCCAAAACCACCCTTCCGTGTTTTGGGTTCTGGGTTTTGTGTTTTGGATCTGTATTTTTTTTTAAAAAAGCATAAAAACAGCTAAAATCACAGAATTTGTAGGTTTTTCTGCTCCTATGCTATTATTAACCTCAATAACCTTAATTTCCACTCATTTCCAGTCTATTCTGAACACCTCACACCTCACAATAGTGTTTTTATGTCCAAAACGTTGCACCGAGGTAGCTGGATGACTATGCTAAGCGACACGAGTGGGCGGCACAAACACGTGACCCATCTAGGCGTGAAACTGCAGTGGCAGACAGGATGGCAGTTTGAAAAACTAGGCCCCAAACTGTACATAATGCAAAGAAAAAAAAGAGGTGCAAGATGGAATTGTCCTTGGGCCCTCCCACCCACCCTTATGTTGTATAAACAGGACATGCACACTTTAACAAACCAATCATTTCAGCGCCAGGGTCTGCCACACAACTGTGGCTGAAATGATTGGTTCGTTTGGGCCCCCACAAAACAAGCTGGCAATTAATGTGTCCCTGCACAAACTGGCTCTATGGAGGCAAGATGTCATCCTCATCCTCCTCATCCACCGATTCCTCACCCTCTTCAGTGTGTACATCCTCATCCTCACAAAGTATTAACTCGTCCCCACTTGAATCCACCACCACAGGTCCCTCTGTACCTTCTGGAGGCTGGTCTCCCTGGAAGAGCTGATAATTCATTTTGATGAACATCATCTTCTCCACATTCTGTGGAAGCAACCTCCTACACCTTTCGCTGACAAGGTTCCCGGCTGCACTAAACACTCTTTCGGAGTACACACTGGAGGGGGGGCAACTCAGGTAAAATAGAGCCAGTTTGTACAGGGGCCTCCAAATTGCCTCTTTTTCCTGCCAGTACAGGTATGGACTGTCTGCCATGCCTACTTGGATGCTGTCACCGATGTAATCCTCCACCATTCTGTCAATGGTGACAGTATCATATGCAGTGACAGTAGACATGTCAGAAATTGTTGCCAGGTCCTTCAGTCCGGAACAGATGTCCAAACTTGGTCCTGCCTGCCCTGCATCACCGCCAGCGGGTTGCTTAGGATACCTAAGTTTTTTCCTGGCAGCCCCAGTTGCGGGAGAAAATGAAGAAGGAGCCGTTGACGTGTCACGTTCCGCTTCAGCTGACAGTGTGTTCACCAGCAGGTCTTTGCACCTCTGCAGGCTTGTGTCGGCCGGAAAGAGAGACACCACATAGGCTTTAAACCTAGGATCGAGCACGGTGGCCAAAACGTAGTGGTCTGATTTCAACAGATTGACCACCCTGGAATCCTGGCAAAGCGAATGAAGGGCTTCATCCACAAGTCCCACATGCCGAGCGGAATCGCTCCGTCTTAGCTCCTCCTTCACTTTCTCCAGCTGCTTCTGCAAAAGCCTGATGAGGGGAATGACCTGACTCAAGCTGGCAGTGTCTGAACTGACTTCACGTGTGGCAAGTTCGAAGGGCTGGAGAACCTTGCACAACACGGAAATCATTCTCCACTGCGCTTGAGTCAGGTGCATACCCCCTCCTTTGCCTATGTCATAGGTGGATGTATAGGCTTGTATGGCCTTTTGCTGCTCCTCCATCCTCTGAAGCATATAGAGGGTTGAGTTCCACCGCGTCACAACCTCTTGCTTCAGGTGATGGCGGGGCAGGTTCAAGAGTGTTTGCTGGCGCTCCAGTCTTCGGCACGCAGTCGCTGAATGGCGAAAGTGGCCAGAAATTTTTCGGGCCACCCAAAGCGTCTCCTGCACGCCCCTGTCGCTTTTCAGAAAATTCTGCACCACCAAGTTTATTGTGTGAGCAAAACATGGGACGTGCTGGAATTTGCCCAGATGTAATGCCCGCACAATATTGGTGGCGTTGTCAGATATCACAAATCCCCAGGAGAGTCTAAGTGGGGTAAGCCACTGGGCGATGATTTCCCTCAGTTTCTCTAAGAGGTTGTCGGCGGTGTGCCTCTTACTGAAACCGGTGATACACAGCGTAGCCTGCCTTGTAACGAGCTGGCATTTCTGAGATGCTGCTACTGGTGACGCTGCTGCTGTTGCTCCGTAAGGTGATACATCTACCCAGTGGGCTGTCACAGTCATATAGTCCTTAGTCTGCCCTGTTCCACTTGTCCACATGTCCGTGGTTAAGTGGACATTGTGTACAACGGCATTTTTCAGGACACTGAGGACACTTTTTCTGACGTTTCTGTACAGTCTCGGTATCGCCTGCCTAGTGAAGTGGAATCTAGACGGGATTTGGAACCGGGGACACACTACCTCCATCAATTGTCTAAATCCCACTGCACTAATGGCGGATACCGGACGCACGTCTAACACCAACATAGCAGTCAAGGCCTCAGTTATACGTTTTGCTTCAGGATGACTGCTGTCGTACTTCATCCTCCTCGCTAAGGACTGTTGGAGGGTCAATTGTTTAGTAAAAGTAGTGGTGTTCCTACTTCCTCTCTGGGATGATGAACGACTCCCAGCAGCAGCAACAGCAGCAGCGGCAGCAGTAGGCGTAGCAATGCAGGATCCTCCAGAGGAATCCCGGATAGGAGAGTCAGTCATGCCAGTGACATGGCCTGCAGGACTACTTCCGATCCTGACTAAGGAGGAAATTGACGAGGAGGGAGTTGACGGTGTGGTTTGCAGGCGCTTGGATACAACAGGACAACGGGATTTAGGTGTCCCTGGACTGCTTACGGTCTTAGCCAAAGTTTCTGAACTTGACAGTAACTTTTTATGAACGCGCTGCAGGTGCCGTATAAGGGAGGATGTTCCTAGGTGGTTGACGTCCCTACCCCTACTTATTTCACCTTTACATATGGTACATATGGCAAGACAGTTGTTGTCCGGATTTGGATAGAAATATTGCCAGACCAAAGAGGTGGAATGTTTGGTCTTCTGCCCAGGCATGACCGTGATGGGCTTTTTCATCCCACGGACAACAACTGTCTCCCCCGGAGCCTGATTTAAACAAACCACATCACCATCAGAATCCTCCTCGCCAACTTCCTCCTCAGCGCCAGCTACACCAGTATCCTCATCCTGTTGTACTTCAACAGTGACATCTTCAATTTGCATATCAGCAAGTGGACTGTGGGTGCTCCTTTCAGCACTTGCAGGGGGCGTGCAAATGGTGGAAAGAGCCACCTCTTCCCGTCCAGTGCTGGGAAGGTCAGGCATCGCAACCACCACCACACTTGGACTCTCCTTGGGGATTTGTGATATCTTCTTAGAAAGCACAGTTCTTCGCTGTGCTTTTGCCAGCTTAACTCTTTTGATTTTTTTAGTGGGAGGAGGGCTTCCATCGTCATGTGAAGCTGAACCACTAGTCATGAACATACTAGGGATCGACCTTAGCCGTTCCTTGCCACTCCGTGTCGTAAATGGCATATTGGCAAGTTTACGTTTCTCTTCAGCTGATTTAAATGTCTTTTTCAAGGTCATTTTCCTGAACTTTGCCATTTGGGATTGTATGTGCCCTCTACTATGACATTGGGCATCGGCCTTGGCAGACGACGTTGATGGCATGTTATCGTCTATGTCATGACTAGTGGCAGCAGCTTCAGCACTAGGAGGAAGTGGTTCTTGATCTTTCTCTATTTTATTTTTATCGGAGAAAGTTTGGTCCTCCATTTATGTTATATCGATTTGATATATACGTGCGGCTAAACACAGAAAATAATTTTTTTTTTGGTTTGGACTGGAGTGTACTTTGTGGGTTACAGCACCCTTTAACGGTCAAGCCAGCCGGCCCTTTACTTATGACACAGGCGCACGCTTGGCACTACTTTGTTGATGCACGTGCGGCTACTGCGCACACAATTCACAAACACAGAAAATAATTTTTTTTTGGTTTGGACTGGAGTGTACTTTCGGGGGTTACAGCACCCTTTAACGGTCAAGCGAGCCGGCCCTTTACTTATGACACAGGCGCACGCTTGGCACTACTTTGTTGATGCACGTGCGGCTACTGCGCACACAATTCACAAACACAGAAAATAATTTTTTTTTGGTTTGGACTGGAGTGTACTTTCGGGGGTTACAGCACCCTTTAACGGTCAAGCCAGCCGGCCCTTTACTTATGACACAGGCGCACGCTTGGCACTACTTTGTTGATGCACGTGCGGCTACTGCGCACACAATTCACAAACACAGAAAATAATTTTTTTTTGGTTTGGACTGGAGTGTACTTTCGGGGGTTACAGCACCCTTTAACGGTCAAGCCAGCCGGCCCTTTACTTATGACACAGGCGCACGCTTGGCACTACTTTGTTGATGCACGTGCGGCTACTGCGCACACAATTCACAAACACAGAAAATAATTTTTTTTTGGTTTGGACTGGAGTGTACTTTCAGGGGTTACAGCACCCTTAACGGTCAAGCCAGCCGGCCCTTTACTTATGACACAGGCGCACGCTTGGCACTACTTTGTTGATGCACGTGCGGCTACTGCGCACACAATTCACAAACACAGAAAATAATTTTTTTTTGGTTTGGACTGGAGTGTACTTTCGGGGGTTACAGCACCCTTTAACGGTCAAGCCAGCCGGCCCTTTACTTATGACACAGGCGCACGCTTGGCACTACTTTGTTGATGCACGTGCGGCTACTGCGCACACAATTCACAAACACAGAAAATTATTTTTTTTTTGGTTTGGACTGGAGTGTACTTTGGGGGTTACAGCACCCTTTAACGGTCAAGCCAGCCGGCCCTTTACTTATGACACAGGCGCACGCTTGGCACTACTTTGTTGATGCACGTGCGGCTACTGCGCACACAATTCACAAACACAGAAAATAATTTTTTTTTTGGTTTGGACTGGAGTGTACTTTCGGGGGTTACAGCACCCTTAACGGTCAAGCCAGCCGGCCCTTTACTTATGACACAGGTGCACGCTTGGCACTACTTTGTTGATGCACGTGCGGCTACTGCGCACACAATTCACAAACACAGAAAATAATTTTTTTTTGGGTTTGGACTGGAGTGTACTTTCGGGGGTTACAGCACCCTTAACGGTCAAGCCAGCCGGCCCTTTACTTATGACACAGGCGCACGCTTGGCACTACTTTGTTGATGCACGTGCAGCTACTGCGCACACAATTCACAAACACAGAAAATAATTTTTTTTTTGGTTTGGACTGGAGTGTACTTTCGGGGGTTACAGCACCCTTAACGGTCAAGCCAGCCGGCCCTTTACTTATGACACAGGCGCACGCTTGGCACTACTTTGTTGATGCACGTGCGGCTACTGCGCACACAATTCACAAACACAGAAAATAATTTTTTTTTTGGTTTGGACTGGAGTGTACTTTCGGGGGTTACAGCACCCTTTAACGGTCAAGCCAGCCGGCCCTTTACTTATGACACAGGCGCACGCTTGGCACTACTTTGTTGATGCACGTGCGGCTACTGCGCACACAATTCACAAACACAGAAAATATATTATTTTTTTAGCACTTGGGGGGAGTACCCCTGATGGACAGAGCACCCCCTGGACAACACTACAGCACTCCTTTAGGACTGGGACACTGCACAGGACTTTGGAGTGGACACAGCCCCTATGGAGAACTGACTGCACAACACAGTCCAGCCAGCCCCTATGGACTTTGAAGTAGTGGACACAGCCCCTATTAACAACAGCAGCACAGCACAACACAGCCAGCCCCTATGGACTTTGAAGTAGTGGACAACAGCAGCACTACACTACACTACACTACACTACACAGCCCTAACTCCCACCCTCCCTCTTCACTGTCCACAGCCGAGTGAGAAAATGGCGCCGACGCGGGTACCTTATATAGGATCCAAAACCCGCGAGACTCGGAAGGCGGGATGATGACGTTTTGCCTCGATTTCAGATCCGAGTCAGGCGGGAAAAGTCGAGCCTGACTCGGATCGGACTCGGATCAGGGGGGGCTCGGGGGGGTTCGGATTTCAGAAATCCGAACCCGCTCACCCCTAAAATAAACTAGTAAACCTGATCTATTTGAGTGCGTAAGTTATGGATATATTAATTTAAGTGTATTTGTATTGGTTTGTTTTATTTAGCTTTTTAAATAGCAATTATTCATAAAATCATGGCATACCTTTCATTAATTGCATGGCACTAAGGGGTCGCAATCATTTATTTGAAGCATGTTGGTTGATTTAACATGTGGATTTTCCTTACATATGTATATCGGCAGGGTTGGGTACGGGATGCTGGCGCGCAAAATCCCAACGCCTGCATCCTGACTGGGTTACAATCCTGACACAACTAAGCAGGGGTGTATCTAGGGGTCCAAACGCCCCTGGCAAAGTAGGGGACTGATGGATATAACTTATATCGGCTGATGCCCCTGGCACACAGAAGGTGACACACACATAGAAGGTGACACACACACACAGAAGGTGACACACAGAGGAGGTGACACACACACAGAAGGTGAAACACACACACAAGGGACACACACACATAAGTTGACACACAGAGGAGGTGACACACACACACAGAAGGTGACACACACACAGTGACACACACACACATAGGGTGACACACACACATAAGGTGACACACAGAGGAGGTGACACACACACAAAAGGTGACACACACAGAAGGTGACACACACACACAGTGACACACACACATAAGGTGACACACACAGGAGGTGAAACACACACACACAGAAGGTGACACACATCCAGAGAAGGTGACATACACACAGCAGGTGACACACACACAGAAGGCGACACACACACATAAGCTGACACACACAGGAGGTGATACACACACAGAAGGTGACACACACACAGTGACACACACACACACATAGGGTGACACACACACATAAGGTGACACACAGAGGAGGCGACACACACACAAAAGGTGACACACACAGAAGGTGACACACACACACAGTGACACACACACATAAGGTGACACACACAGGAGGTGAAACACACACACACAGAAGGTGACACACATACACAGAAGGTGACACACACACAGCAGGTGACACACACAGAAGGTGACACTCACACAGTAGGAGACACACAAACACAGAAGGTGACACACACACAGTGACACACACACACATAGGGTGACACACACACATAAGGTGACACACAGAGGAGGTGACACACACACAAAAGGTGACACACACACACAGTGACACACACACATAAGGTGACACACACTGGAGGTGAAACACACACACACAGAAGGTGACACACATACACAGTGACACACACACATAAGGTGACACACACAGAAGGTGACACACACACACAGTGACACACACACATAAGGTGACACACACAGGAGGTGAAACACACACACAGAAGGTGACACACATACACAGAAGGTGACACACACACAGCAGGTGACACACACACAGAAGGTGACACACACACAGACATAAAGTGACACACACACAGAAGGTGACACACACACACACATAAGGTGGCACACACACAGTAGGAGACACAAACACAGAAGGTGACACACACACAGTAGGAGACACACAAACACAGAAGGTGACACACATATAAGGTGACACACACACATAAGGTGACACACACACACACACACACACACACACACACACACACACACACACACACACACACAAGCTGACACACACAGCAGGTGATACACACACAGAAGGTGACACACACACACAGAAGGTGACACACACACATAAGCTGACACACACAGCAGGTGATACACACACAGAAGGTGACACACACACACAGAAGGTGACACACACACATAAGCTGACACACACAGCAGGTGATACACACACAGAAGGTGACACACACACACAGAAGGTGACACACACACATAAGCTGACACACACAGCAGGTGATACACACACAGAAGGTGACACACACACACATAAGGTGGCACACACACAGTAGGAGACACACACACAGAAGGTGACACACACATATAAGGTGACACACACACATAAGATGGCAGAAGGTGACACACACACAGAAGGTGACACACACAGGAGGTGATACACACACAGAAGGAGACACACACACACAGAAGGTGACACACACACATACAGAAGGAGACACACACTCACAGAAGGTGACACACACACACAGAAGGAGACACACACAGAAGGTGACACACACACAGAAGGAGACACACACACAGAAGGAGACACACACACACAGAAGGTGACACACACAGAAGGAGACACACACACAGAAGGTGACACACACATAAGCTGACACACATAGTAGGTGATACACACACAGAAGGTGAGACACACACACACATAAGCTGACACACACAGCAGGTGATACACACACAGAAGGTGACACACACACACACACATAAGGTGGCACACACATATAAGGTGACACACACACATAAGGTGGCAGAAGGTGACACACACACAGAAGGTGACACACACAGGAGGTGAGACACACACAGAAGGTGACACACACACACAGAAGGAGACACACACAAAGAAGGAGACACACACACACAGAAGGTGACACACACACACACAGAAGGTGACACACACACAAGGTGACACACAAAAGACGACATACACACACAAGGTCACACACACAGAAGGTGACACAGACAGGTGAAACTATCATCAGAGGGGCAGGGGGGGGGGCACAGGGGCAGCTCAGTACTAGCAGCCACCCTGCAGTGAAGTAAGAAAGCAGTGTATGGGTTACAGCTCACCCAGCCACTGAGGGAGGGCAGTCACACGCATAAAGGAGAGGGAGAAGATGAAGAGTGCAGCCTCCATCCCGCCGCCAGCCCAAAGTGCACTACCCACCAATCCACTGCTCAGCCACCCCACACATGACTGCACCCGTCAATCCACCGCTCCATCACCACACACGTGACTTTTTCTACCGCACTGCAAACCGGGACATGTAGTCTCATGGCTGGGGTGGAATGTAGTGAATCTACCCCCTGGCAGAGGGTGGCACCACCGGCAGTGCCCCCCTCGACCTGCGCCCCTGGTGAGTACCATTCTGGCCAAGGGGTAGATGTGCCCCTGCAACTACGTAAGTATACAAACCCTACCTATAAACCTAGCACTCCCTCCCCACAGCCTAAACCTAACCAGATTGGACTACTGTAACCTTCTCCTAGCTGGCCTCCCAGTCTCCCACCTCTCTCCACTACAATCGGTTCTCAATGCTGCTGCTTGGCTCATCTTCCTCTCCAGATGTTCTACATCTGCTTCCCCTCTCCTTCAAGCCCTACACTGGCTCCCCTTCCCCTTCAGATGCCAATTCAAGGTTCTTACACTTGCCGACAAAGCCCTCACCAAATCCTCTCCCACATACATTTCTGACCTTCTCTCCCTTAACACTCCCACCCGTCCACTTCGCTCAACAAATGCATGCCGCCTCTCTTGCCAACTGATTACTTCCTCCCACACACACCTCCAAGATTTTGCCCGTGCTGCACCATACCTTTGTAACGCTCTCCCTCTCCCTATCACACTCTCCACCTCACTGCATATCTTCAAACGGGCTCTCAAGACCCACTACTTCATCAAGGCCTTCCAGCTCTCATCCTAACCCACATAATACTCTCTCCTCCCTATCTTCCCCATCTGTGTCACGCCTGTCTGTCTGCCCCTCCCCTTTAGAATGTAAGCTCTCGCGAGCAGGGACCTCTTCCCTCATGTGCTTCTCCTTACACTTTCTTCTACTCCTTACTCCTCATTATGGCACCTAACACGTCTCTGCGAACTCCCTGCTGCTTATTGTGAGTGTTTTAATCACTATTGCAGCAATGTATATAATGTCCTTCAGTGTACTGTAAGTTACTTGTTTGTTTTTTTTGTTCACTTTTTAGTTTTATGTACTTTGTAAGGCGCTGCGGAACACTTGTGGCACCATATAAATAAAGGATAATAATAATAATAATAACCCCCCCTGCAGCCAAACCCTAAGCCCCTCCACGCAGCCTAACCCTGACCATATCCTTTCCCATAACCCCAATCCTTACCATCGGAATGTCATCGGTTGTAATGCTGGTGCCAGGATCATAACTACATCCCGTTCAGCAGATGTACTGTAAATGGCATAGGGCCTGATTCAGAGTTGTACACACACGCAACGGTTTACCCACATCTCCGATGGTGGGTGGACTGCGCATGAGCAGAACGAGACCTGCGAGATTGCACACAGTGCCCCCAAGCCGCAGATTGATTGACATGCTGTGGCTGTTTGGCGGTGCGGTGGTGCTGCCTGCGTTTCCAGAAAACAGCGTTGAGTGCCGAGGCCAGTGTCTGCATCTTCCAACACAGATTTACTGGCCTCACAAGTGAGCAGGAGGTGGCCATTCTAAGCGAGCTTACACTTATTTAGGTGGCCAATGCTGCAAACATCGCTACCGATGGTCGAGATATTGATCCGATACTGCGTCTACAGGTGCAGGCATCAGATCCGAGATGCCAGCAGGAGGCATCTTTTTCCTTCAGACACCTCTTGCTGGCATTACCATAATCTCCATTCCAAGGACGCAGCTGCTGTGCAAAAGCCGCCATCTCTAAATCAGGCCCATAGTTGTTTTGTGCTCCAGTAAAGAGATGAAAAGACCCACTATGGGCTGTATGCAATTAGAGGCGAAAACTGCCGTTTGGCGAAAAGTTTCCGCGGATTCGGACTTTTCGCCTGTTTTCAAAGTATCTCCATATTCTATTCCAGGACGATTTTGCCTAAGCGGAAAATCAATGCAATGTAATAGACAAAAAGATTAGTCTATGAAGAGCAGGTGAAAAGATAATGCAAAATCCTTTTTTTTGGGGTGCAAACGTGGGGAAACCACCCAGAACCCTTGGGACAGTCCCCCAAAGGTTAAATCAGCAAAAACAATTAAAAAAATTACCTAAGAACACCTCAAAAAAGTACTTTAGTTTTTGGGGCGAAAAAGTAAAAAGTGTTGAGGGGGGGCAACTATAAAAGCTAGTGAAATAGACTTTTTGGGGTGCTGTAAGGAGGGGCCAAGTGTTTTTGGGATTGCAGGTGCATGTATGAGGGTGATTTTTCATGTTTTTTAAAACTTTACTTTAGAGACATAAAAACATGCTAGCACCCATATTCAAGTACCCAAAAATTTGACTGGACTACTTATTTTCACCAAAAAATACAGCTTTATGCCATTCTTCACCACTTACGCAAAGACGCTAATAAGAAGCACCTACTTAAGTACCCAAAAACACTTTTATAAGGGCTATTCTACATTGATTCCCTATGATAGTGCATCTTTTTGGGGGGTACAGACTGATTTCCCCACTTGTGACAGTACTTTCCACCTGCTACACATTTGCCGCTTGCCGTTTTCGCATGGTTTGGAATTGAATAGGGCGAAAATCGGGGACGCACACGAAAAGTCTTCGAGTCTGAAACTGGCGATGTAGGCGGAAAGTCGGACAGGCGAAACCTTTCCGACTTTTCGCGTCTAATTGAATACGGCCCAATGTTGGCTTCAGTCATTATCCTCCTGATGTAGTGATGTTACCCACAGTGGAAATCAAGAAGATGCCATCTACACAGTTAAGGGTAAGCTGCATTGCACTGCCCTGTTCAGTCATACTTGCCTACCCTCCCGATTTGGTCGAGAGCCTCCCGAAAATCGGGTGCCACTCCCGACCTCCAGGGAAGGCAGGCAATCCTCTTGGCCCACAGCGATGTGTCCGCATCCCCCCGAGCTTGTAAGGAAAAACCCTAGCAGCAGGGGGGCTGGTGACGCGATTTGCGCTGAATCGCGTCATCGTGGCTCCGCCCCCGGTTGCACAATGCCATTATTCACGGCATTGTGAAGAGGGGGCGGAGCGACGATGACGCGATAGCGCTACCACGCCCCATGCTCTGCCCCCAATGCCATGTCAGCTGCCGGGCCCCGCCCCCTTTGAGCGCGTCAAGCCCCCAGCCATGCAAGCCCAACAGCTCCCTCCCGGAAGGAGGGAGATAAATGTCGACAAGCCTGTGTTCAGTGTAACAAAAGAAGTTACAATAGTATCAGGGGCGTATCTATAATGGATGCAGGTTGTGCGGAGCACACGGGCCCCTCTGTCCTACTTTTTTACACTTACCTCTCCGAAAGTCCCACGTCGGCCGGAGTAATGCTACACAAAATGCCTGGAAAATGGCCGCAGTGGCCATTTTCCTGGTGTTTTGAGCATGTGCAGTAGGGAAATCACCGGGAAAATGGCCGGGGAACACACAACGGCCCTCTCTTCTCTTAATATGGTCCTGTCTAGTACCCACCAGTCGCTAGCCAGACTACCCTTTACCACACTAGCTCCCACATAGCACCCATTAATAACAACTAGAGATGTGCGCCAACCCCTGTGTTTTGGATCTGTAACTCACGGGTTTTAGATCTGTATTTTTTTTAAAAATGATAAAACCTACTAATCACATCATTTGGGTCTGTTTTTGTTCCTACAGTATTATTAACCTCAATAACATTAATTTCCAGTCATTTACAGTCACTTTTGACCACCTGACGGTGTGTTTGCAGGAGCCTGCACAGATCAGTGTGATCTGTGCAGTGCTTCTGTGTGTGTAAAAGTAAGTAAAGGGTTAAAAATTGGGAACAAATGCGTGGGGACCCCCTAAAGGCTCAACCAGCACCAGGCTTTTTTGAGCCAATTCTGATTGTATAAAATATGGGGGGAAAATTATATAGGGGTCTCCCGTATTTTACACAACCAGCACCAGACTCTTTCTAGCAAGGATGTAATGCCACAGCCAGGGGACACGCTTATATTGGTACCCCCAGTCGAAGTATTTAGTGTCTCTCACTAGTCAGCCAAGGCCAGGGATTCCTCAGGAAGTGGAGACCCTCCCAATAAAGGGGTCCTCCCTCCTAGCCCAGAGCTATGCTTGGCACCACTGGTGGCGGTGGGTTCCGAGTTCATGGTATAAAAGTAAAAACAAATACTATTGTCTCTTACAGGGGGCTACAGGCCCCAGCAAGCCTGTCCTGCTTGTTGGTACTTGGAGAACCACAAGTACCAGCATGTGGAGCATTTATGCCCGCTGGTGCCTGTAGTCCCCATGTAATAGAAATAGTTAAAAAAAGACAGGACATAGACAGCGAGAATTGTATTATTTTATTACACATTTATTTTTAACTTTTTTTTTATTTGTCTCATCCAACCAGCGCCCACTAACAGGCTGCTTGTTGGCTGAGAATGGCTGTCATTCAGCCAGCCCTTCCCCATAGACTTCAGTGGGCCCATTGGAGACTATGGGGACTAGATGTTTGGCTGAGAGACAGTCCTTCTCAGCCAACCAGCAGCCTGTTACCTTGGTAGCGGCCGCTGCTTGGATCCTACAGTCTGTTCTCTGGATACAAACACGGGAGATCTGACACTGCAAAGATGGTGTTTTGCCCCATTTTTGGATCCAGAGTGGGTGAGAAGATCCGAGCCGCGACCCAGATCTACTCGGAACAGGTAAGTTTGGTTGGGTTCAGTTTCCTTTCCAGTTAACCAGACCCACTAATCTCTACTTGCGACCCAGAACACTCCCATTATCACCCTAATACCCACCATTTCCATTTTCTTCTCTTTTAATTAATCCATAATAACATATTAGCGGCAAATACTAACGACTGTCAACATTTTGATTGTTGACATTTTGTACCCACATACATTTGATTGTCGGCATTTTGTACCTGTCGACATTTTCACAGTCGACATTTCACACCAGACCCCTGCTATGCCATCTCTAAAGGTGCCTACACACTTAGCGATATTTTACATGATTTGCCCGATTCCGATGCATCGTGACGACAAATTGTGTAAAATATCCCCAAATCGTGAGTGTCCACTCATGATCACGATGCCGATGCGCGTCCCCACAGGTCGTAGGTCGTACATCGCATCTTCAGATCTGCTATGCTGTAGGGCAGATTTGCTGATCTCAGTCACGATGCACTGGAATAATTAGGAGGCACGATAGATCGTTTGTCACATTGGACAGTTTTTAACACCAAATCGTGCCCACGACTGCCGGGGAGCTGCCGGGGGAGAGTTCAAGGGGAAATCTGAGACACAATGTCAGATCGTGAGCACATCTCCAAGTGTGTAGACACCTTAACATGTTACTGTCCTAGGGTGGGATCCTTGTGGCCTCTCCCGACTTACGCGCCTGACTATTTCTTGAATATTGCATATTCATTTAATAGGTTTGTCCATTATATGGCATAAACTCTTGTTTATTGCTAACTTTTATAACTCGCACCATCGTATCCGTGTAACAGTTTCCACAAACACTTACAAAAATACACACTTAATGGGCAATAAGCGTTTGACTTAAAAAGAAACTGGCAACTCACCAGAAGATTTAGAGAGCAATACAAGAGATTTAGGAAGCGTATAACATCTATTTATGGGCTGACGGGATATTGTTTGATGTAATTCACAAGATATTTATTGTTGGGAATTTATTCAGGTCACGGAAGGTAAACACACCGAACACGCTGAGTCTAATATCTCCCCCATGGCGGCGGCTGGCTGGTTGCTCTCCCACTGCTGGTTAGAAATAAAACTTAGCATATTGCTCTGGAATGAAGAGGCAAACACAGCTCACCATTAGTGCTGCAGAGAGATGCAATAATGAAAACTATTCAGCTTTTATCGCAAGTATCTCAATCAAGATGAGATAGCAAAATGGGTATTACTGCTTTTATCCAAGACGGTCAGAGCAAGTTTACCTTCTACATTTCCTGCTGTGTGCATTTATGAGATTTACACAGAACATAAATATTTTTGCAAAAAAAAAAAAAAAAAGTTATCTATTCTCTATGCAGAGGGTGACTCAGAGATGGACAAATTTACAGTAACAGCTGCCTATTGTGATACCCACATGCCGTGCAAATTCGCCAATGTGCGTCCAAAGACACACTATTGGCGGCCCATTGGACAGAGCTCCCGAGGGACCATGGCTGCCGGTGTCCGTGATCCTGCGACTTTAGATGTCATCGCAGATACAGATGCACCTGGGGCACTCCCCCAAATGCTGCACCAACCAGAAATTCCCATTGAAATTGCATGGATCTCTGCAATTTTGATCTGCGTCCCACGGCGGTAACCATCACATGGTGTCTCGGATGCGTGTGCAGATTTAAAACATCGGAAGCTTGCACCCGATGCTTTACTAGTGCCCACCTCTGTATCACGCCCACGGTATTACATTTATCTTGTGTGTTGCTTTTGTTTCCAAAACCATCGTCATCTTTTGGTGTTAAATGTGGTTGTTGCAAAATCGGGATGGGGTTTTTCTTTCGATTTCACCCTGCAATGTAAATTTGGTGAAAATTGGAAAAAAAACATTGTTTTACTCTACATTCACATTTATATTATCTACATTCATTTACAGTCCATTTTATAATGACAGACTCACAGTTAGTGTTCCCCTGGCTCCCTGACCCCCTCAGGATTAAATTCAAACTCCTCTTACTCACATTGAAAGCCCTCACACTGCTCCTCTCCATGCATCTCCAGCCTCATTCCTACTCACTCTGCCTCCCGCCCTCATCAGTTAACCAATGACTGCTCCAGACCTCTTCTCTGCTCACCCTCTCCCACGCTGGACACCTGGATATCTCCCGTGCTGCTCCTACCATTTGGAATGCCCTACCATGCTCCACCAGACATTCACCCATTCACCCAGCTTTCCTGCCTTCAAATCATCTCTTTAACCAAGGATCCCACCCCTTCTACTAACTCTCCAGCCCCTACAATATCCAAGTGTGGCCAAATCTCTGTGTGTGGACTCTTAGGGCAGAATGTACTAAGTGGCGGGTTCTAAATCCCAGTGGTTTTACTATCCAGAGATTTACTAAGGCCAAAACCGCAGCAAAACCACCAAGAAAGCACACTTTAGAATAGAATACAATAGAATAGAAAAGAATTTAATATAAAAGCACCATCAATATTTTAGACCATAGAAATAACAGAATAGAAACCCCTGATTTATCAAGCAGGGGTTTTGAGAGCCACCAGCAAACCTGTTGAAAGAATAGACCTGACTGATCTGGTATTGGAAAATAGGGTGAAAAAATGGTGTGGGGTTCCCTTTATTTTCCAATACCCAGCTCCAAGCTGATAACGCTATAGCATGAAGTCACACTGCTATAACATTAACCAGTACCAAACTGGTCAGTCCAGGGCTGGAATCCCTCTGAAAGATGTCAACACAACCCAAACCACCAATGCCATGGAGATGCCATTAAAGTGGAAAAAGCTGTGGAAGGTAACTAGCAATACTGGTGATAGTCAGGCCCAGATGATGCAGATAGAGTCATGGGGACAATAGGCTTAGCTATAGAACAGCATGTCCACTCCATTATTCACAAGAAGCCAACTGCACATCATTTATGGATGCTTTACTTGTCTTACGAAGACAAAGGCCCTCATTCAGAGCCGCACGTTAACAACAGTACGCTCGTTGCGTTCCGATGTTGACTAACCGCGCATGCGTCGGTGTTACACTGCGCATGTGCGTACGGCAGATTGCGAGCTTTTTTTCTCTCGTTCCTAAAATAGCGTACAGGAAGTGACATGCCAAATGTGATTGACAGAACAGGGCGTTTTTGGGTGTTGACGGGGGTGGAGATGAAAAAACGCAGGCGTGGCGAGGCGTTTTTGGGGCGTACATACATTAGCAGATGCGAACGTCAAATGTGTTCGGACCGTCTCATACGTCACTGGAACATCCGCTTTCCCTTCAAAATGCTCGCACAGCTTAGGGTCAGGATTACTCGACCACATTGGCGATGGCCTTCTCCTCCGTCCCGGGACTCCACGATGGTGCAGCGATTAATCGCGGCTGGTCAGTAAAAGTAATTAGTGTTGGATTGAAATCCGGCTTGGTATGTGTTTGGATAGCAGTTTATTGGGATAGCACAAAAGCGTACGCAGGTGGAAATCAGAGCTGCTAATGTCATGATTACACAATCAATTAGCGTACATTTTTGGGGTTTTATTTTGGCCTCAATTTGGTGGTTATGGCCTATTGTAACAATAATGTCATCATCTTTTAATTAGCTCCCCTTTTTTTTGGTTTACTGTGGATTTTGCATCGCTATGTGATTTTTTAAACGTTCCTTAAAGAGGCCTTTTTTTTTTTTAAAGAGGGTCAGTTTTTGCGTTTAAGGCCAGGATTAAATGTAACCCATTTGTACAATAATGTCACAATACAATGTCAGTGTTTTGTTTTTAATTTATTGTTTACACACAAACAAATTGGACTAATATTGTATTGCCTTTTTTTGTGGCCAAGATATTTGATCCAAAAAAAAATATAACATAACTACTAACATAAGCGTAAATACAAAATTTAAAAACATTTCACAAGAAAGGAGAGGGAAGTTTTGACCAGAAAGGAATATGAGCCAAGCACAGAAGGAGTGTGGGAAAAGTCGCCATTGCTGTCACCGTTTTCTCGCCCGTTTGGCTGGGTGAGGGTGGGCGCCAGACCGGGTCCGGGATGCCATCGGGCTGGCCTGTCCAGAGGCAGATGTTGTGGCCTCTGGACTAGGCACAGGGCTAGGCACATTTGGAGGATTGCCTGATGTTGTGCCAGAGGTGGAGGATCCGGATGTTCCGGCAGGAAGGGAGGTCGGCTCCACCATGTGCTGGCGAACGAGCTGCTCCAGGGCATCGGCGATGCGGATGTTGGCCCTGGTATTTTCCGCCAGGGCCTGACCAATGGTCACGTTGGCCGCAGCATTTTGCTCCAGGGCCTCAGCCACCCGTATCAGACTGGCGTCCATCCTCTGCAGAATCTCCGTATGGCAATCCGATTTAAAATTGAGTTCTGTGAGGAGGCCCACTGCCTGCGAGGGGGCACGCCCTGGACTGGCTTCTGCAGGGTCCTCAGCCGGATGTACTGGTTCCTCCCCTGCAGAGTCAGCAGAAATTCTGCGGCCAAGGCTCCCCTCTGGAGCAGACTCATCCGCCTCTGTCTTTGTTAGGAAATTGGAGAAAAGACTCACATTAGAATCTACATATTGGCACAATAGCATTTCTGAGTTGGTGACATCACAAGACTTACCTTGGCCAACATGAGGAGCCGCAAAGTCTGGCATGTCCGTATCCATGTTGGACACGCCAAACACCTCCACAGCCTGCACACACCCCTGTGCCATCTCTTCTAAGTCTGTCAACTCCAATGACACAGGGGTGGGACCCCCACCTGTCCCCCTTGCATGCCTAGCCCTGTCGGCAAGTTTTTGTTTGAGACGATATTTGAAGTCTGCCCATCTGTGGAATGAATTTGGAACCATTATCCTTTTTTTTACAATGGGGTTTGTTTATAGGATGGGAAAGTGTTTACTTACCGCCGTTTGACATCCCGGGCTAGACGGACATAATCACCCACCCTATTGACAGCAACGGCGACCTCCTCCCACATTCTCCACTTCTGGCTTTGGCTCATATTCCTGGCTGCCTGGGGCAGGATGTCAACGCACTTCTGGATCAAAACCTCCATCTCCTTGCTTGTGAAATGTGGCTGCCTTTTTTTTTTGGCAGCTTTGGCGGGTTGACTGGGGCCAGCAGTCTCTTCCATGTCATCCTCCTCACCTATTTGGGTAAATATGCAGATTTAGCCACTTCACAACTTGCACAATATTATGTTTTAAAAGAATCATTGACACAAAATGCATGAAGGCCTTACCGCCGCAATTTTGACCATTGTTTCCCTGGTTTGAAGCCATGTCTCTGCTTCCAGCATGAAATCATCCAGAAATTCTATGTGATTTCGTGACGTATTTATACATGCGTCCTTAGTTTGCGGCCGCATCATTGATTGTGCGTCCCTATGATTCATCCTTAATTTGTGCGGGAAAATAAACACTATTTATGGCTTGGTGTGTGTGGATTCGAGGTGGGGTTGTTGGAGTGTTGTCGGTTAAGTGGTTTGGATTTGGTTGGTTGCGTTTGGAGGATTTGGCAGAGTTGTTTGTTTGTTTGTTTTTGCTACATTTCTTTGGTTTTTCCGTTCGCATTTTTTTCATTTTTTCAACATCCTTTCCTGATTTGGTAAGTTTTGTGCATTCAAATTTGTGGCCAATTGGTGTATTCTTCTGTTTTGTGGTTCGTTAATTTGTTTAACACTCATTTCATCTTTTTTAGTTTTTTTTTGTTTTCGGACCCAAAGAAGTTTTTTGTGGAAATCTTATATATTCGAGTTGGGTAAGTCCATTTTTTGTCTTGCATTTGCGAATTAATTACCGCATTTTTGACTGTTGGTGTAGTGACTTGCATTTGCGAATTAATTACCGCATTTTTGACTGTTGGTGTAGTGACTTGCATTTGCGAATTAATTACCGCATTTTTGACTGTTGGTGTAGTGACTTGCATTTGCGAATTAATTACCGCATTTTTGACTGTTGGTGTAGTGACTTGCATTTGCGAATTAATTACCGCATTTTTGACTGTTGGTGTAGTGACTTGCATTTGCGAATTAATTACCGCATTTTTGACTGTTGGTGTAGTGACTTGCATTTGCGAATTAATTACCGCATTTTTGACTGTTGGTGTAGTGACTTGCATTTGCGAATTAATTACCGCATTTTTGACTGTTGGTGTAGTGACTTGCATTTGCGAATTAATTACCGCATTTTTGACTGTTGGTGTAGTGACTTGCATTTGCGAATTAATTACCGCATTTTTGACTGTTGGTGTAGTGACTTGCATTTGCGAATTAATTACCGCATTTTTGACTGTTGGTGTAGTGACTTGCATTTGCGAATTAATTACCGCATTTTTGACTGTTGGTGTAGTGACTTGCATTTGCGAAATAATTACCGCATTTTTGACTGTTGGTGTAGTGACTTGCATTTGCGAAATAATTACCGCATTTTTGACGGCTTATTCATCATATAATCCAGTTTTGCTTTTCCCTTTTCCATTTTTTGGGTCCATTTGAACCCTATTTGACGTACGGTGTGCAATGTAGTTTTCATCGATGGCCAAATGTGTTTTTCCGCTATTTTCTGTGTTGGCTTGCAACAATTTTTAAACAAAAAAAACACCCTCTAAATTTTTGAAGTCTCATTGTTGCCTTTTTTCAGTTTATACGTATCATGACAATACCCCGGCATGTAAGCAGCTATGGATGGTATCAGAAAGCTAAGTTGTTTTTTCTTACTTTTGGGGTGGGTCAAAAGCCTTACATTGTAAACTTTGAATTTCAGGTAGATCTGGGGCGAATTGTTCTGGCCCTGCTCCCGGAAGACGACCAACCTCAAACTCGTCCCAGGCGTAGGCATCGTAGGCATGCAAGGCCCCAGATATTTCGAACACGTGTCACCCTTTTTGGAATGCCCGATGATGAGGTTTTAAGACGCTACCGTCTACCTCCCAAAATCATCATAGACACTCTCTCATTAATAGAAAGTGATCTTGAGCGGCAAATTGACAGTCCAACAGCAATACCACCACTGACGCAATTTATGGCGGTGTTACATTTCTGTGCCTCAGGATCGTTTCAAACAACGGTGGGAATAGTGGCGGGCATCTCCCAATCCTCCTTTTCCCGGATCCTGAGGGCAGTGATGGAGGCACTTTTCAAGCACCTCCATCATTTTATTAAAATGCCTTTGGATATGGGTGCCCTTAGTGTGGCCAAGGCCAATTTTTACCAAATAGCTGGCTTCCCACACATCATAGGGGTTGTGGATGGTACTCACATACCACTTCAGCCTCCAGCACGGCTGGAGGCAATATTTAGAAACAGGAAACACTATCACTCCCTGAATGTAATGGTGGTATGTGATGCCTCCCTCCAGATCCTGTCCCTGAATGCTAAATTACCCGGAAGTGCTCATGACTCCTTCGTCATCCGGCAATCAGGGATATGGCAGAAATTAACCAACCTACAAGCTGGTGATGCGTGGCTTCTGGGTAAGTGGAGACCTTTAGTACATAACAATGTTAAGCTTGATACACAGTGTTCCTGATGTGGTCTATTTTTGTTCACAGGAGACAGTGGATACCCTTGCATGTCCTGGCTGCTCACTCCTTATTTGGCTCCCACACCAGGGCCACAAAGTGCGTATAATTCCGCACTTACAGCCACCAGGCAAGTGGTGGAGCGCTGTATCGGCCTTTTAAAAGGCCGATTCAGATGCCTCCACCGCTCTGGTGGCGAGCTCATGTATGTGCCGGATATGGTGTCGAAAATTGTGGTCCTGTGTGGGATATTTCACAACATTGCCATAAGGAGTGGTGTCCCAATGCAGCCAGAGGATGCCTTACCTGAGGATGGCCCCCCCGAGGTTGGTCGAAGGTCAGTATGTGGGGGGGCCATACGCGATGATGTGGTGGCCAGATTTTTTAGGTAAGTTTGAACAAAACTCCAGTGTTTATACCTAATGTGTTTGTGTTTTTTGGCGAACATCTAATTTATTTATAATTTTCTCACCATCTTCTGTTTGTTCACATAATCTTTGGCACTCCAACGCTCACTACTTCCTGCTACCCTTACCAAACCTGGATCTGGTCCTTTTGGGCATATATTCTTGAACCCATATCGCAACGCCATGTTTGTGGAATCATGTTGGCATGGTCCTTCGTCAACCAGTTCTTGATTTTGTGTTTTTATTTAATTATTTCTTGGTATGTGTTGTATTTGAATTTATCACTGTGTATTTTTTTTGGGAGTGACCACTTTGTTTTCTCTGTTATGTTGTCAATAAATGTTTGAAGAGTGAAATGGTCTTCGTTTTTTGGTACGTTAACAGCAAGTGTAACCAGGTTAACACAAGTTACATTTGACTAAGGGGTAAACCAGTACTGACGCCAGTTGAGCAAAACTGAAATATGTTTTCAGCTTCCCAATCCACACCAAAAGGAAGCCTGGCCCAACCTTGGGATTTGTAAGATTGGCCTAAGCAGCTTGCGCACCAAGTAGGAACCTGGAAAATGTAGAAATCTGAAATTGACACTACACCCAAAAAGGGAAATGACATTGTTACTGTTATGTGTTTCTGGTGTCTGTTTGACATACAAAGACAAAACACAAACTAACTTTTAAAAAAGGGAAATCCTTGCAGGAACTTATGTCAGGCTAAACTATCTTGGTTTTGGTTTTTAAAAATGAGCCACAACGTATATTTGTCTTAATACATTTAATTGGAAAATAGAACAAAAAAAAAAAATCTAATGCCGAAGGAGGCCAGACAGCCGGTCGAGGGCCACCAGAAGGCCGATTACATGGTGGCGCATCTGCCCCACAACATCCGCCACCTCTTGCCGACGCCTCTGTTCCTCTGTGGGTGAGAAAAGTGTGTGGGTTAATACAACAATAGGGACTCCACAGAAAAACATAAAAAAAATACCAAATCACTCCTAAACCCAAAAACAGAAATAAAAAGGGTGGGCTGGCAAAAATACAAGGCCTAGGTACAAATTCCCACAGGTATGATATGTGTATGCTTAAATCACCAGGAAGAGGTAAAGGCAAACCTTCACAATCAACAAAAGTCAAGCCACAAAAACACGAAGAAAGGCACGACACATGATTACATACAAACAGTTTGTGCTTTAAAAAAAAAAATTAAAAAACATACCGGGAAACAAATCGGGAGCTCCGGCCAAACCTCCATGATCCTCCTCGGAGGATCCGTCATTCCCCAAAGAATGGGGCGGAGTTATGCAGGACTCCGGGGAGGGGGTAATTGGAAGAGGGGTGGGTGGAGGAGAGGGGGAAGTGGGACGGAGGGGAAGGAGGCCCGACATTTCCGGGAGAGGGTCTGGGAAGGATGGGGAGGAGTGGGGAATAGGGGAAAGATTTGGGGTGGAGTGTTGGCTGGGGGTTGGGGAGAGTGGGCGGGAACGCCGACGTTGACGGCGGAGTCTTGGCTGTCCCCCTAAAATATGTCAAATAAATTGCGTTTAGTTTATGGACAAATCCGGGCAAACAAACAAAAAAAAAAATAAAAATACAAAATAAAACCAAAAAAAATAGCAGTAGAATTAAAAATTCAGAAAAAGAGGGGAAACATGCAGACGCAGATATGAGTACCAATAATAAATAGAACAGACAGGAAAACATGCAGACGCAGATATGAGTACAAATAATAAATAGAACAGACAGGAAAACATGCAGACGCAGATATGAGTACAAATAATAAATAGAACAGACAGGAAAACATGCAGACGCAGATATGAGTACAAATAATAAATAGAACAGACAGGAAAACATGCAGACGCAGATATGAGTACAAATAATAAATAGAACAGACAGGAAAACATGCAGACGCAGATATGAGTACAAATAATAAATAGAACAGACAGGAAAACATGCAGACGCAGATATGAGTACAAATAATAAATAGAACAGACAGGAAAACATGCAGACGCAGATATGAGTACAAATAATAAATAGAACAGACAGGAAAACATGCAGACGCAGATATGAGTACAAATAATAAATAGAACAGACAGGAAAACATGCAGACGCAGATATGAGTACAAATAATAAATAGAACAGACAGGAAAACATGCAGACGCAGATATGAGTACAAATAATAAATAGAACAGACAGGAAAACATGCACACGCAGATATGAGTACAAATAATAAATAGAACAGACAGGAAAACATGCACACGCAGTTTGCCCCACAAACACAAACATTAAAACCACAATACATAACACTTACTTGCCAGGATCTGCATGCGAAAGCATGCCAGCAAGCGTGGCGTTCGCCGTTGCAGGTCGGACCACCTGCGCTCCAGCTGCCCGATGTTGCGGCGTGAGCCGAAGGCCGCAGGCGGGACCGTACCTCCGCATACGCGGAGCGCTTCTGCCGGTTGGTCATGGGTTGAGGCTGGCTGGTGATCCGGCGATCCATGACCTCCGTAAGCACCAGCAGCTCACGCCTGGTGAATGCGGAGGCTCTCATGATGGCAATGGTGTTTTTCTTAAAAATCATTTTTGATAAAGTGTGTAAAAATTTTCTGATTGGCTAATGTATTTTGGAAATTAACAGGAGCAATTTTATTGGTTAGTGTATGAGTCATGTGTTCGACAGGGCCAGAAATCTCTGGAGAGTTAGGATAGGCTTGATGCAGTGACATGCGTAAGCAAATTTAAATAAAGAAATGAACCCAGGGAAATATGCGGGGATCCACAGCAATAGTACAATTGTTTAATTGTGGTTCACATGTTTTTTGAACAATAAAAGCGAATGTTTCATCCGTACGTATTCTGCGGGTAAACACAAACACGGACAAGAGTAAAGTTTCTTGCATTGTGTTGAAAAAAAACAAACAATTAAGCTAAATTGATACATTGATTGGCATGATACGATTGATGGAGGTAGGCAGAATAAAGGAGCAGGTAATCGACATCTGACAAGGCCACTTCCTGTTTATACTTGTGCGTGCGTTCCTTTCAAGCCATTTCGGGGATGTACGCTCGCTATTTCGTACGCTCGTTAGTTAGAGGAGGGGTCGTCAGAGTTCAGGGAGGAATTTTAGATGCGAACGAAAATACGAGCGAGCCATTGAATTTAAATATTTTTGTACGTACGCCTAACGTACGTGCGCCCGCTTGCGAGTGGGTCTGAATGAGGGCCAAAGGTCCAATAAGACAAAATAACCCGAGGTGTACAAAACTCAATGCATGCAGAAACATGAATGAATATATGGATAAAATGTCTATTTCTCTGCAATTGAGTTCAGGGCTTATCCACGTGTACAGGTGAGGAGGTTGAAATGGTGATGCTGCAAAATCTTATGCCACAGTACAATGTCTTAGGAGTAGCTTTAGAGTCTTGTGCTATGAAGCTATCAACAGAGATTGAAAGGGCCAAGCTACTGCAGTTTTAAGAGCGAATACCTGTGGATACTAACGCTGAGAATTTTGTTACCAAAAAGCACAAAGCCTAAGTAGCCACAGGTGTTTCAAATGTCATAAGTTGGAACGTCACATTGCAGATCAAGTGTTGCAAGTGGCACCTAATCAACTAAACATGACAGTGGGAATGAGTCAGCATTAATGTAGCAGAAAGCCACCGCAAGTACTGCTGAAACATGGATTCTGGAGCCACAAGTTATTTTAGCTGCAATGAGAGTTGGTTCAAGTTATTATTATTATTATTATTATTATTATTATTATTATTATTATAATTATTATAATTATCCTTATTTATATGGTGCCACAAGGGTTCCGCAGCGCCTTACAAAGTACAGAAACAAATGAGCACACAAGACAACAGTTATTAACAGTACAGACAATGCAGGACAAGTACATGATTTAGAAACAATGCTGCATAACACCTAAATAAGCAGCAGGGTGTCAGTAACCAAGTTTTAGGTGTCATTTTAAATGAAAGTAAAAGTAAGGCAAGAAGAAGCACGCGAGGGAAGAGGGCCCTGCTCGCCAGAGCTTACATTCTGAGGGGAGGGTCAGACAAACAGGGGTAACACAGATGGGCTAGATAGTGAGGAAGGAACATAGATTAGTGGGTTAGGATGAGTGCTGGAAAGCATTAAGGAAGAAATGGGTCTTGAGGGCCCATTTGAAGATTAAGAGCCAGGTAGCCAAGTGATGGAGGAATTTTGCAGGAGCAGTGGTGTCAGAGGGGTAAATCCAGGGTTTAAGTTATTAAATGTGAAACAGTTAACATCAATGGAATTGGAGACAAGGGGGTATATGTAATAGGCTGCGGACTTCAAGCATCGGAGAGTCCCGTGCGAGATTGACCAATGATTTAAAGTAGCAGTTATTTAGAAAGGCAAAACCAGGTTGATTTTGCATTATAAATGACTGCTACTTTAGATCATCGGTCAGTCTTGCACGGAACTCGCCGATGCTTGAAGTCCACAGCCTATTAGACATACCCCAATGTCCTAAATGCCATTAAATGCCATAAATGTTGTGACAATTACTGTACGCTTAAGAATTAAAGGCAAAACAGGTATTACAGACATAGGGCCTGATTCACTACGGATCGCAACTGTGATTGCAATAGTGATTACGCACGCAGTCTGACTGCGATGGTATGCTAATTCACTGCGACCGCTATGGTGTAGCAGCACAACATAAGGATGCCCACTTTAACTTACACACATCCGTAATCCTTAGCAAGACTGCAAAACCATCGGTAACATCGAGTACAATCGCAGCCTCACGCACACTTGCACAAGGTCAGATCTTACTCAGAAGTTGCTAACTTCATCGCACACTATGAGTACTCAGAAGTAAGTAAGGCATCGCAGTGGATAATTTATACATGCATTCAAACGTACTGGCACGCCTGCGTTTCGTCGACCACCCCCAGTCACCTCCCACAAACGGTATTTCCTGTCCGTCACTCTGCGATGGGTCTGCGTAGTCACTGCGGCTGGATCGCACACATGGACTGCAGTGCATATGCTTGTGCAGAACGCAGCAATCGCCCAATTGCGTGCGTAATCGCAGTGAATCGGGCCCATAGTTTGGAAAATGTACTATCTGTGATCTGGGAACTAATATAATTGACATTATTATACTGGAGAAGAAGGGGCGCAGAGTTACAATTAGCAAAGGATCAGTGTGCCAACAACTGTACATCCTGGGGACTGTAGAGTGTTGTGCGATGGCAGGTTCTGCCTCCAACCAGTCAGTGAAGCTATGGCATAGAAGACTAGGGGGTAAATGTATTAAGAATCATGTTTGGCCGAGATTGAAAACTGAGTTTTGACCTATTAAACTGTCAAATTAACTAAGTATATCGTGTTTTGCAGAAGCATGTTTTTCGATGGCCTATAGAATCAGGTTTGATTGTGTGCGAATTCAGTATTCATATTGGGATGAAATTCTTATACCTGCCCCCTATTTTCCTATTACCAGCACTGGGCTGAAAGCTCAGGTTTCTATCCCTGCAACCCTGGAGGTGGTGGGTGTAGGGGTAATGGATTAAATATAGAAATAATATTGTTCTTCACAGTGGGACTACAGGTCCCAGCAAGACTTCCGTGCGGCACTTGTAGAACTACAAGTGCCAGCAGGCCACTGGCACCTGTACACTAACTGTGAAGAAAATTTGAAAAAAGACAGGACACAGACACTCTATATTTTAAAACTTTATTACACATTCACTCACTCACCTGCACTCACACTCCATACTTACTACTCCATGAAGCTGGTTGGTACTCTTGTCCAGTAGGCATCCAGGGGCTTAGCCAAAAAAAAAAAAAAATGAACACCCAATCCAGAGGACAGAAGCACTGTATATGCATACTGTACATAAAGCTCTATCCCAGAGACTAACAGGTCCCCTACGTGGGCTCCTGCACCTTAGCCCTGATTGGCTAGGACTCAGATCACTCTCAGCCAATCAGCGGCCGCTGTCATATGACACTGGGGCAGATGTATGAAGCACTGGGAAGTGATAAAGTGGAGAGTGATAAACGACCAACCAATCAGCTCCCAACTGTCATTTTTCAAACGCAGCCTGTAACATGACAGTTGGGAGCTGAGTGGCTGGTCGTTTATCACTCTGCACTTTATCACTTTCCAGAGCTTCACACATCTGCCCCGGAATGTGCAGTATGAAAATGTACATTTAACTCTACATCAATCCCTTTAAGAATAATTATTTGCTAATTAATGTGGCCTTCGGGCTGGCGGTATTTTGACATTGAAAAACTCACTAATACAGTACATTACACAGTGATGTCAATTAAATGACAACACATTTGGCTAATTACTCCCAGTTTGGGCCCAAGGATGGAGAAATGAGTTCGTTCCTAGCATATGTGTAAAGTATTTAGGAAAAAGATTGCTGTCAGAAAATGAACTGGAAATCACATGTTTTTTTTAACTAGTCTAATACATTCCAAAACATTTGAGGCAAACTCTCGCATATCCTTTTGAACTTTTGTAACAACACAATGGACGCCAGCCAAACAAATTCCAGTGTTACAGCATACTTTCAGACAACGTGAGCAGGAATTGAAGTTGGTAATGCGTGAATATTAGTCTGTTTGCTAACCTGTCTTGTTTAATCCACATGCCAGCGGTGTTGTAAATAAAGCTTTTTCTTATTTGGCAATTGAAAAGCACCTGTCTGCTGCACACAGTGTAAGCCGCCATTTTGTTGGCTAAACCAACATCCTTGAGACTCAATAGGAACTGAAGACGCTTTTTGCCTCAGGCATGTGACACTGGGACAATTCAGGCTGTTAGCTTACGCTCTTTCTTCCACTGACAGAAAAAGCAAACAGAATTCATACAATATACATATAATACACACAGAGGGCCTGATTCAGAGCCGGACGCTATTTGCGAACGGTCGTTCAGAAAAAGGGGCCGGCTATTTAAATTGAGCGCTCGCTCTTTGCGGTGTGTTGACGCCTCTATGTCTGAGCGAGCAAACGAAACATGCGCTCACTATTTTGTAAAGACGCCCCCTGGCCGTTCGCATCATACGTCATCTCCGCTATTTATTAGATTAATTGAGTACATCGAAAGGCGTCTGAACTGCTCGCAGTGCTTGTGGTTGGATTTTCCTACCGCAATCATGCGAACAGTTCAGTCTAAGAGACAACCAAGTGATGTGGCCGATGACGCTAATTTGTTAATTATGCACACCCTTAAAACGCCCGTTTTGACTGTTTGGCACGCCTGCGTTCAGATCTCCACTCCCCGTTTTCTAGCACCTTCCCCTGTTACCGCCCACAAACGCCTCATCCTGTCACTCAAATTAGCAGGCACTCGCTATTTTGCGAACACACGATTTCCAACCGCACTGACTTGTTGGCGTATGCGCATTACGACCCATATGCATGCGCAGATGTACGAACATCGCTCGGAGCGAACGAGCGGCCGCTTACGAGCGGCTCTGAATCAGGCCCAGAGTCCAGTAATTGAAGTAACGGTGACTAGTGCTGTGTATCTTCCCTGCCGGAGGCTAAGAAGAAAGAAATACCACACAGTATGATTTCTTTCATCTTCTTTATATGAATTATGAAGAACACAATTCTGAAAATCAATTTATTTAATGAATAGCTTCATTTTCAAGGACTATGGTGCTGACTTATTGAAACAGGGGCGTATTTTTAATGGGTGCAGGGTGTGTGGCGCACACGGTCCAGGGGGGCCCTCATCGCACATCCTGCACCCTTAGTATACTTACCTCTCCGGAGTCCCACGTCGGTACCGGTGTCTGCGCTATAAAAACGGCTGGAAAATGACCACCGTGGCCATTTTCCCGTCTTTTGCGCAGAACAGGTAAAATGGCTGCCGTGGCAATTTTCCCGGGGACCTGTGCATGCGTTATAGACTCTGGGCACACTCTAGTGCCCAGAGTCTATAAGTGCGGCGCTGGCTGCGCACCGCTCAGTGCGCTGCCGGCCGCTGGACGGAGAGGAGGGGGCCCGTGACAAAGACTGCACATGGGCACCCTCCTCTGTAGAAATGCCCCTGTATTGAACGGCGTAACACAAGCATGTTCCTTTTTGCACTCTACACAAAAGATACACATAGAGGACCTTATTCAGTGGCGGCCGTACGGTCTACGACCGCACGGCCGCCTCGATGATTGGCCACTGCGCATGCGCACGAGGGAGCCGGCTCCCTCGTGCGCATGCGTGAGACCCGCTACGACCGACAGCGCCGGTCGTAGCGGGTCTATTTCCAAAGGGGGCGAGCTGTCGATGTTGATTGACAGCTCGCCCCGTTTGGAAGGCGGGCCGGGGGGGTGACAGCCCAAACGGAGGCGTTCCCATGGGAACGCCTACCGTTTGGGGGAGGCCCCACTGACATCACTAGTGATGTCAGTGGAGTGCTTCCGGCTCTGACAGAGCCAGAAGCTCTCCGGGGCTTACGACAAGTGAGACCCTACCCTAGGGTCTCGTCGTAAGCCCCGATGGTCGCGATGGTCTCTGACCATCGCGACCATCACTCGAGCGGTCGTTAGAGCTGTGGGTGTAAACCCACAGCCTAACGACCGAAACAGAGGAGGGCGGTCAGGATGCAAGCGGCCGCCCAGTTTCTGAGCGACCGCTTGCATCCTCCAACCGCCTCTGAATGAGGGCCAGAGTGCAAGCCACTATCACTGTAAGGGTCTTACCTGTTAGTCAAATTTTAAGCCACATGCTGCAATATTTTTTATTTTTACTTAGTAGGAATCTCTAACCACAGAGACCATTCATGAGTTTCTTGACGCGTATGTCCCCCAAAGACATTTTTAGATTGTAAGCTCTCATGAGCAGGGCCCTCTTCCCTCATGTGCTTTTCCTTCCTTCACTTACTGTATACCATCATCTCCTCCCCTCTGCCTACAAAGACAGAACCAAGCCCTTGGGTTCTGCGGCCCTGCTGCTTATTTGGGTATTATGACTGGTTAGTGGGGACCAGCAGTGTTTATAAACCATGTCCATTTCCTGCTATGTTCTTTGTTCTGTATTGTAAGCCACTACTTTGCACATGCATGTAGCAGATGGGACAGACCATCGGAGATTATAATACAGATATACAGTACAGTATAAGAAATCTGGGCACCCTGGAGAGGCCCATGCAGAAGCATGGAAGAACACACAAACTCCACACAGATAGCCTTCCAAAGGCTATTTTCTTGGTCAGGAAATTACTCATGACCTCATGTGAATATTGTTAGTAGCTCTTTTTATACTACAGTCTGTATTTTTTATGGTCCCATTTTAAACTGTTTCTAGACATTATTAATACAAGGGTTGGACACGAGATGCCAGCACTCAGTACGTATGCTAAGTCTACCCTTACCTCTAAACATGACCCTCCCTACCCACAGCCTAAACCTAACCCTCCCCCCAAAGCCTAAACCTATTCCTCCTGCCCCTCAGCCTAACCCTAACCCTCACCTTCCACAGCCTAACCCTGTCGGGATTCCAGCACCGGAATTCTAAGTGCCAGCATCCCAACTGCTGGGATTTAAACTACGTCCCTAATACAAGTATCAATATTAAGTAGAGTTCTAGACTAACGTTCAAGTTTTTTTTTTTTTTTTTATATTTCAACAGAATGAAAATGGTTGTCTTGGCTAATAAAGTTGCATGTTCTAACGAAATGCTTGTTTGCTGTGAAGAAATCATGTTCCGGAGATTAAGCAAGGTGATATTATATTGCTGAATGGTGATCTGGAACAATTGCAGAAACAGAAGCAATCTCATGTGACCTTTCCCTTCATACGTTGCACAACAAGATTCTGCAGCCAGAAATACCATAGAACAGAATGTGAGCACCACCTTATTATAACACAACTATGTCAGATATCTAATAGACAATCCGTATGTTGGGTTTCACATCTTTAAATATTTATTTGCAGATATTTGTATAGAAACACAGCCAAGTTATCTCTGCATTAAATCACATGCTGCCTGCGTTGGATGTCCAGCAAATGTAATAGAATGTCTTCATTTAATAGGGGGAGATGTACTAAGCCTCGGAGAGAGGTGAGTGATAAAGTACCAACCAATCAGCTCCTAACGGTCATGTTACAGACTGTGGGCCTGATTCAGCAAGGAACACCAAGTCAGAGAACGCACTCACCCAGCCACTGAGAAAACATGCCAATCAATGCATACGCACGGCAACCGCAGCGCAAGATGCAGACGCCCAGCACTACACAATGCCGCCCACTTCACTTTACTCACAGCCTGAGTAGTCCGCAAGGCAGCGGAAACATCGGTAACATTGAGAACCATCGAACACATTAGCCTAATAGTGGTTGACATAACCTCACTGAGGATTTGAGCAACTTCCTGCACGCAGTGAGAGTTCAGGCTGTGAAGGACCTCGCAATGGCTAATTTATGCACGCCCCTGCTACGGCGTTCAAACGCACTGGCACGCCTGTGTTCGGCCGACCACCCCCCCCGTTACTACCCACAAATGGCACTTCCTGTCAATCAGTATCGGAAGGGTCTGCGTACACACTATGTGTAGTCTGCGTACCCCTACCCGATCGCATTGGCTAGTACGCGCACATGCCGGCGGTTGGCATGCTGGCGCCGGGATTCCGACTGGTGTTGGGATTCCGGCGCTGGCATTCTAAACGCCGGCATCCCGACTGCCGGAATCTCAACTACATCTCCTAATGACACAACAAACCTACATGAAATATGATACAACAAACCAGTGATGTGGAAATACTGGATTTAAAGATAAACAAAACCCCCTCCCCAATGACATTCAAAAAAACAGTTGCCATATTTTTTTTACCCTTTGCTCCCCTTCACTTCAAAACCTTGCAACACCTCTGTGCCCCTTGTTAGTGGTGCCCACCTGCAGGTTAACACTGCCAACGGGACTAACAATTCTTTAGCAATAGGAATCAAAAGCCTGACTGTTGTAGACATGCCCCGCCGGTTTAATATCTGAAACCGATATCTGGATGAAGGGTCAGCAGACATTGTATAGGTCGACACTAAAGGGTCGACAGTCTATAGGTTGACAGGTGCAAAAAGTCAACAGAATGAAATGGTCAACAATCTAACGGTCGACACAAGGTTGACATGATTTTTTTGCTTTTACAACATTTTTAAGGTCAGGGTTAGGGGTTAGGGTGAGAGTAAGGCACTTGGTGGAAGGTTAGGCTGCCGAAAGAAAGGTTAGGTTTAGGCACTATGGGGAGGGTTAAGGTTAGGCACCAGGAGGTGGGTTAGGTTTAGAGTTAGGGTTAGGATTAGGCTTAAGAAACAAATAAAAAGTCAACCATTTTTGTGTTGACCATATTTTCGCCGACCATATGTCCATGTCGACAATTAATACTTGTCGACCTTTTGCACTGTTTTGTCAGTCAATTGTTAGTACCTGTCAAACCTTCTGTACCTGTCGACCAATTGCCCGTTGACCACTTGGTGTCGACCTATACATTGTTGACCTTTTTTTTTACCACACCCCATGAAACCAGGTCCACACAGATCTCTGGACAGTCACACTTTCAATCCCAGGCATGACTGCCAGCCATGCCCCAGTTTGTTTCAGTTTGCATGTTATATTCTAGTATGAGTACATCTTGCAGCCTGTGTGTTTGTGTTTTTGGTGGTGTATTTATTTGTGTCATCCCGACCTAAACATCGGAGAAGCCGAGAAGTAGAATGTGGCTAATTCATCTTTCATGATATCACAAAAACAAAAAGAAGTACCGCAGTACAAACCACATCCAAGTGCACTCTGCTTCCCTGATTACTCATGGGATAACAAACACGGTTCAGAGCCATGATCCTGCCCTTGAAAATTTCCAAAATAAACACCACAAGTGACATATTGTGAGCTGTACGGTTTTGCATCCTGGAGTTCACAGGATATGGCTGGGTAATGTCATGTTTTATCAATCTCCGCAGCACTTGCATGGATGCGATGCATGGGGCATTCCATAAATGGTGCTAAAATAATGTATGTTTCCAACCCAAAATAGTCAGCCGGGAACCCATCCAGCATTGTCAGAGGAACATTAAATGGGGTTTCCAACTGCAATTGTTCTTTATTTATTGATGTGTACATGCCGTCCTCTAAAATACATCACTTTGTCTTACTCTTCCCTGTGCTTTTTGTATAACACTTTATATCCTCTAGACAGAGTAGTTCGTTTTTTTGGGGTTTTTTTTGCCCTTTAATATGAGAAAAATTTGCTCTCTGGATACAACAGGCATCGCCAATGCCCAGTTCAGCATTAGATCACACGTTTACCATTGGCAAGAAAAAGAAAGCTCTCTAATTAGATGATACAAAGTACTAGCTAAAACATGCTTAATATGCGACCCTCGTGTTTTGGTTTTGGTTTTGGATCTGGATCTCCCCTGGTTTGGTTTTGTCAAAACCTCACCTCCGTGTTTTGTTTTCGTGTTTTGATTTTGGATCTGGATTTTTTTCTTAAAAAATCATAAAAACAACTAAAATCACATAAAATGGGCCTGGTTTTGTTTCTACAGTATAATTAACCTCAATAACAATTATTTCCAGTAATTTACAATCAATTTTGACCACCTCACAATGTTATTTGCTTCATCTAGTTAAGGCTGACTAAGCTAAGTGACACAGTGGGCGGCACTAACATGTGGCAGTTCAGCTTCTAATTTCCAAAACGGATACAGGCCCTCATTCAGAGGCGATCGCAAGAAGTGACCGCTCGCTCTGAATGAGGGCGGTCGCTTGTAATTTTAAGTGCGGCCTCCTGGTCGCTAGCTAAGCTGTGGGTTACCATCCACAGCTTTAGCGACCGACCAGGGTGATGGTCGCGATAGTCAAGACCATCGCGACCATCGGGGCTTGTTACCAGACCCTAAGGTTGGGTCTCGGCAACCGCAAGCCACAGGGAGCTTCCTGCACTGATCGAGCAAGAAGCTGTACGTGCATCCTCAAAGCAACAGCACCAAGCGTACGTCTGTCTGTTAAAGAGTGGTGTAACCCCCAGAATGCACTCCAACAAAAATACAAAATTTTCTTCTGTGTTTGTGGATTGTGTGCACTGTACGTGGATCCTCGAAGCAGCAGCGCCAAGCGTGCATCTGTCCGTTAAAGGGTGGTGTAACCCCCAAAGTGCACACCAACAAAAATAAAACATTTTCTTCTGTGTTTGTGAATTGTGTGCACTGTACGTGCATCCTCAAAGCAGCAGCGCCAAGCGTGCGTCTGTATGTTAAAGGGTGGTGTAACCCCCAAAGTGCACTCCAACAAAAATAAAACATTTTCTTCTGTGTTTGTGAATTGTGTGCACTGTGCATGCATCCTCATGCAGCAGTGCCAAGCGTGCGTCTGTCTGTTAAAGGGTGGTGTAACCCCCAAAGTGCACTCCAACAAAAATAAAACATTTTCTTCTGTGTTTGTGAATTGTGTGCACTGTACGTGCATCCTCAAAGCAGCAGCGCCAAGCGTGCATCTGTCCATTAAAGGGTGGTATAACCCCCAAAGTGCACGCCAACAAAAATAAAACATTTTCTTCTGTGTATGTGAATTGTGTGCACTGTACGTGCATCCTCAAAGCAGCAGCGCCAAGCGTGCGTCTGTCTGTTAAAGGGTGGTGTAACCCCCAAAGTGCACTCCAACAAAAATAAAACATTTTCTTTTGTGTATGTGAACTGTGTGCACTGTACGTGCATCCTCAAAGCAACCGCACCAAGCGTGTGTCTGTCCGTTAAAGGGTGGTGTAACCCCCAAAGTGCAATCCAACAAAAATAATACATTGTCTTCTGTGTTTGTGAATTGTGTGCACTGTAAGTGCATCCTCAAAGCAGCAGAGCCAAGCATGCGTATGTCCATTAAAGGGTGGTGTAACCCCTAAAGTGCACTCTAACTAAAATAAAACATTTTCTTCTGTGTTTGTGAATTGTGTGCACTGTACGTGCATCCTCAAAACAGCAGCGCCAAGCGTGCCTCTGTCTGTTAAAGGGTGGTGTAACCCCCAAAGTGCACTCCAACAAAAATAAAACATTTTCTTCTGTGTTTGTAAATTGTGTGCACTGTGCGTGCATCCTCAAAGCAGCAGCACCAAGCGTGCGTCTGTCCGTTAAAGGGTGGTGTAACCCCCAAAGTGCACTCCAACAAAAATAAAACATTTTCTTCTGTGTTTGTGAATTGTGTGCACTGTACGTGCATCCTCAAAGCAGCAGCACCAACGTGTGTCTGTATGTTAAAGGGTGGTGTAACCCCCAAAGTGCACTCCAACAAAAATAAAACATTTTCTTCTGTGTTTGTGAATTGTGTGCACTGTGCGTGCATCAACAAAGCAGCAGTGCCAAGCGTGCGTCTGTCTGTTAAAGGGTGGTGTAACCCCCAAAGTGCACTTCAACAAAAATAAAATATTTTTTTCTGTGTTTGTGAATTGTGTGCACTGTACGTGCATCCTCAAAGCAGCAGCGCCAAGCGTGCGTCTGTCTGTTAAAGGATGGTGTAACTCCCAAAGTGATCTCCAAAAAAATAAAACATTTTTTTATGTGTTTGTGAATTGTGTGCACTGTACGTGCATCCTCAAAGCAGCAGCACCAAGCATGCGTCTGTCTGTTAAAGGGTGGTGTAACCCCCAAAGTGCACACCAACAAAAATAAAACATTTTCTTCTGTGTATGTGAACTGTGTGCACTGTACGTGCATCCTCAAAACAGCAGCGTCAGGCGTGTGTCTGTCTGTTAAAGGGTGGTGTAACCCCCAAAGTGCACTCCAACAAAAATAAAATATTTTTTTCTGTGTTTGTGAATTGTGTGCACTGTACGTGCATCCTCAAAGCAGCAGCGCCAAGTGTGCGTCTGTCCGTTAAAGGGTGTTGTAACCCCCAAGGTGCAATCCAACAAAAATAATACATTGTCTTCTGTGTTTGTGAATTGTGTGCACTGTACGTGCATCCTCAAAGCAGCAGCGCCAAGCGTGCATCTGTCTGTTAAAGGGTGGTGTAACCCCCAAAGTGCACTCCAAAAAATCTATATTTTTTTGTGTGTTTGTGAATTGTGTGCGCAGTAGCCACACGTGCAACAAAGTAGCGCCAAGCGTGCGCCTGTGTCATAAGTATAGGGCCGGCTTCCTCGTCTATTAAAGGGTGCTGTAACCCCCAAAGTGCACTCCAAAAAATATTTTTTTATGTGTTTGTAAATTGTGTGCACTGTACAAGCATCCTCAAAGCAGCAGCGCCAAGCTTGCGTCTGTCCGTTAAATGGTGGTGTAACCCCCAAAGTGCGCTCCACAAAAAAGAAACAATTCTTTTTTTTGCTGTGTTTGTGTGCGAAATGTATGCGCAGTAGTTGCATGTGCATCAGCAAAGGAGCAGCGTCAAGCGTGCGCCTGTGTCCCATAAATCTGTTAAAGGGTGGTGTAACCCCAAAGTGCTCCAAAAAATAAACAACAATTTTTTTTCTGTGTTTGTGACTTGTGTGCGCTGTAGCCGCACGTGCATCAACACAGTAGCAGCGCCAAACGTGCGCCTGTGTCATAAGTCAAGGGCCGGTTTGGACATCTGGTCCGGACTGAAGGACGTGCCAACAATTTCTGACATGTCTACTGTCACTGCATATGATACTGTCACCACTAACAGAATGGTGGAGGATTACATTGGTGACAGCATCCAAGTAGGGATTTCAGACAGTCCGTACCTGTACTGGCAGGAAAAGGAGGCAATTTGGAGGCCCCTGTACAAACTGGCTCTATTTTACCTGAGTTGCCCCCCTCCAGTGTTTACTCTGAAAGAGTGTTTAGTGCAGCTGGGAACCTTGTCAGAGAAAGGCGTAGGAGGTTGCTTCCACAAAATGTGGAGAAGATGATGTTCATAAAAATGAATTATCAACTCTTCCAGGGAGACCAGCCTCCAGAACGTACAGAGGGACCTGTGGTGGTGGATTCCAGCGGGGACAAATTAATACTCTGTGAGGATGAGGATGTACACAACACTGAAGAGGGTGAGGAATCGGTGGATGAGGAGGATGAGGACGACATCTTACCTCCGTAGAGCCAGTTTGTGCAGGGACAGATTAATTGCCAGCTTGTTTTGTGGGGCCCAAACGAACCAATCATTTCAGCCACAGTTGTGTGGCAGACCCTGGCGCTGAAATGATTGGTTTGTTAAAGTGTGCATGTCCTGTTTATACAACATAAGGGTGGGTGGGAGGGCCCAAGGACAGTTCCATCTTGCACCTATTTGGGGCCTAGTTTTTCAAACTGTCATCCTGTCTGCCACTGCAGTGTCACTTCTAGATGGGCCAAGTGTTTGTGCCGCCCACTCGTATCTCTTAGCATAGTCATCCAGCTACCTCGGTGCAACCTTTTGGACAAAAAACACTATTGTGAGGTGTGAGGTGTTCAGAATAGACTGGAAATGAGTGGAAATTAATGTCATTGAGGTTAATAATAGCATAGGAGCAGAAAAACCCACAAATTCTGTGATTTTAGCTGTTTTTATGCTTTTTAAAAAAAAAAATCCAGATCCAAAACACAAAACCCAGAACCCAAAACACGGAAGGGTGGTTTTGGCAAAACCAATCCAGATCCAAAACACGAAGAAAGATCCAGATCCAAAACCAAAACACAAAACACGAAAAGTGGCCGGTGCACACCCCTAATATATACTGTATATATAAAAAGAAATATAAATTAACAGCTTATTTAATAAAGGTTTGAGAAAGCCATGAACAAACCCACAAGTAATGTTTTACGAAGATGGAGAACTACTGTAACCAGCAGGCTCTGGATGTAAATATATATACTGTATACTAATGTACAACCTTTAGCAAGAGTCACAGGAATTAAATTCTCATTGAATGCATATGAAAAGCGACTGATCTAGGTGTAGCTCATGTAGAGAAAATGTAGAACAGGTGAGATATGTAGTGTTTATGGGGAACTTCTTATGTAACTGAAAATAGCAGGACTGCCATAGAGATCAGAGTACCCTCACATGACCTGATTCAGCAAGGAACGCAGTTGATAATACGCATGCAATCGGATGACTGTTGCGTACTGTGCATGAATCGCAGTGCGCGTGCACGAACCAGCCACTGCGAACGGGACTGTGATTGCAACGACTACGAAGACCCATTGCAGAGTAATTGACAGGAAGTGCCGTTTGTGGGTGGTGATGGGGATGGGGTGGTCAGGGAAACGCAGGCGTGCCAGTGCGTTTCAACGGCGTGCATAAATTAGCCACTGCAATGCCATACGCCGCTTGAGCAATCATAGCGTCCGCTGAAGTTAGCAATTTCTGAGTAAGGTCAGGGCTTGCGCAAGTGTGCATGAGGCTGCGATTGTACTCGATTGTACCGATGGTTTTGCAGTCTTGCTAAGGATTACGGATGTGTGTAAGGTAAAGTGGGCGTCCTTATGTAGTGCTGCGAGGGCATTGCGAGCGCAATGAAATAGCATACTATCGCAGTTGAACTGCGTGCGTAATAGCTATTGCATTCGCAGTTGCATTCCGTAATGAATCAGGCCCACAGTCAATAGTCCTAGAAATTGTGACAATCCTGGCTATTATCAGATACCTGATCGCAAAGTGACATTAATAAATAGGCGGCAGAGTGGCAGAGTGTTAGGACATTAGTACATTCACTAACTGGGCAGCATATTATGCGGATGTACGGTGCCCAAGCTGTGTGACTGGCTTAGTCCCCGTATAGGCAGCTTTCAGACTGTGGAGCATATTCAATTAGTTTTGCACCCGCGATACTTTTTCACCTGCCGGACTTTTCACCGCGGAAACTTATCGTACGTGTACCTGTGATTCGCCCTATTCAATTCCAAAAGACGCAAAAACGGAGACATGCAATGCCAGAACAGGTGAAAAGTGGTGTCAGAATCGGGGAAATCAGAATGAACTCCCCCCCCCCAATAATGCTAAAACATTGGGGATCAATGTAGTAGTGCCCGATTAGCCCTAATGAAACTATTTGGGGCACTTAAGTTCGCACAATTGCCACTAATTTGAATCTTTGCACAAGAGGTGAAGAATAGCATAAAGCAGTATTTTTGTGTGAAAATGAGTAGTCTTGTCATATTTGGGGTACTTGAAAATAGGTGCAAGCATATTTAAAAGTCGTTAAAGTGAAGTTATAAGAAACGTAAAAAACGCACCTTCAGCAAACACCTGCAATCAAAAAAATACCTCATCCATACTTGCAGACCCCCCAAAAGTCTATTTCGCTACTTTTTAAGTTTGTGCCCCCACTTTGCACTTTTCCCCCCCTTTTCACAGTGCTTTTTTGGGGTGTTCCTCACTTTTTTGAGTTTTATTTTGACACAGTAATCCTTTTGGGGGCTGTTCCAAGGATGCTGAGTGGTTTCCCCACCTTTGCTCCCCTAAATAGCGATTTTGCACTTTTTTTCTCCACCTATTCGTAGGCGAATCTTTGTCGCTTATAACATTGCATTGACTTTCCGCGTACGCGAAAAGTGGATGGAATTGAATACGGAGATAAGTTTACGCCTGCCGAAAAGTCTCAATCGGCAATATTTTTGGGGGGATCTCGACTTTTCGCTTCTAATTGAATACGGGTCAATGTTTAGCCCACACTTTAATCAGAATAGACAACTAGAATGTCGCTGTACATTCATTACAAGCACACAATAATTCCTATTTCCAGTCTATTATCTTACAGAGCAATGACTTCACCCCAGACTCACATCATCCATAATGGCATAGAAATTCAAACTTTACCATATAAAAAATAGACAATATGCCAATAAGCCGCCCATCCATAAATCCGGAAATGATAAAAGTAAATAAAAGCAAACAAAACAATAAAGACAAGTAAACACTATGCCGACCCATCTGCTCTCATCTTGTTAAATCTAGACAGAACATTGGGTGAGATGTATCAAACCTTGGAGAGAGATAAAGTGGACAGAGATAAATTACAGTACCAACTAGGGATGAGCGGGTTCGGATTTTCGAAACCTGAACCCCCCCCGTTCCGAGCCAGGAACTGAGTCCGGCTCAGGTTTTCCCACCAGACTCGGTTCCCGGAATGAGGCAAAACGTCATCATCCGGGTGTCGAATTCTCGCGAGACCCGGACTTTGCACATTTCGCGTCTCCTGCCCCGCCATCTTCACTCCATTCCTGGAGAGTGTAGTGAGAGGACATGTAGTGTAGTGTCTGTGGGAAAGTGGCTCTGCTGTATCAACCTGCTCTGCTGTGTCAGTCCAGTCCAGTGGTGCTGTGCTGCTGTATCAGTCTGGGGGTGACCTGCTCTGCAGTATCAGTCCAGTCCAGCGGTGCTGTGCTGCTGTATCAGTCTGGGGGTGACCTGCTCTGCAGTATCAGTCCAGTCCAGCAGTGCTGTGCTGCTGTATCAGTCTGGGGGTGACCTGCTCTGCTGTATCAGTCCAGTCCAGTGGTGCTGTGCTGCTGTATCAGTCTGGTGGTGACCTGCTCTGCTGTATCAGTCCAGTCCAGTGGTGCTGTGCTGCTGTATCAGTCCAGTCCAGTGGTGCTGTCCTGTGCTGTATATTCAGTTTAAATAATTTTTACAGGGGCTGCCTTGTGTGGTGTAAGCTGTCCTTCATCAAAATAATTTTTACAGGGGATGCTCTGTGTGGTGTAGGGGTACGTTGCCCTTCATCCAAATCATTTTTACAGGGGCTGCCCTGTGTGGTGTAGGGGTACGCTGCCCTTCATAAAAAAATAATTATTACAGGGGCTGCCCTGTGTGGTGTAGGGGTACGTTGCCCTTCATTCAAATAATTTTTACAGGGGCTGCCCTGTGTGGTGTAAGCTGCCCTTCATCCAAATCATTTTTACAGGGGCTGCCCTGTGTGGTGTAGGGGTACACTGCCCTTCATCCAAATCATTTTTACAGGGGCTGCCCTGTGTGGTGTAGGGGTACGTTGCCCTTCATACAAATCATTTTTACAGGGGCTGCCCTGTGTGGTGTACGCTGCCCTTCATCCAAATAATTTTTACAGGGATGATTCACTACATAAAAATAATGCACTCCATAAAAATAATGGAGGACAAAATTTGGAGGATAAAATAGGGAAAGATCAAGAACCACTTCCTCCTAGTGCTGAGGCTGCTGCCACTAGTCATGACAGACGATGAAATGCCATCAACATCATCTGCGAAGGCCGATGCCCAATGTCATAGTGGAGGACATGTAAATCCAAAAAGCCAAAGTTCAGTAAAATGACCCAAAAAAAGAAATTTAAATCATCTGAGGAGAAACGTAAACTTACCAGTATGCCATTAATGACACAAAATGGCAAGGAACGGCTAAGGTCCTGACCTATGTTCATGTCTAGTGGTTCAGCTTCACATGACGATGGAAGCCCTCCTCCTCCTGCAAGAAAAATGAAAAGAGTTAAGCTGGCAAAAGCACAGCAAAGAACTGTGCATTCTAAGAAGATATCACAAATGCCCAAGGAGAGTCCAAGTGTGTCGGCGGTTGCGATGCCTGACCTTCCCAACACTGGACGGAAAGAGATGGCTCTTTCCACCATTTGCACGCCCCCTGCAAGTGCTGGAAGGAGCACCCACAGTCCAGTTGCTGATATTCAAATTGAAGATGTCACTGTTGAAGTACAGCAGGATGAGGATACTGGTGTAGCTGAGGAGGAAGTTGACGAGGAGAGGATTCTGATGGTGATGTGGTTTGTTTAAATCAGGCACCGGGTGAGACAGTTGTTGTACGTGCGATGAAAAAGCCCATCATCATGCCTGGGCAGAAGACCAAAAAATCGACCTCTTCGGTCTGGAATTATTTCTATCCAAATCCGGACAACAACTGTCTTGCCATATGTACCATATGTAAAGGTGTAATAAGTAGGGGAAAGGACTTTAACTACCTAGGAACATCCTCCCTTATACGTCACCTGCAGCGCGTTCATAAAAAGTCACTATCAAGTTCAGAAACTGTGGCTAAGACCGTAAGCAGTCCAGGGACACCTAAATCCCTATGACCTGTTGTATCCAAGCACCTGCAAACCACACCAGCAACTCCCTCCTCGTCAATTTCCTCCTCAAACAGGATCTGAAATAATCCTGCAGGCCATGTCACTGGCATGACTGACTCTCCTATCTGGGATTCCTCCGGAGGATCCTGCATTGCTACGCCTTCTGCTGCCGCTGCTGGGAGTCGTTCATCATCCCAGAGAGGAAGTTGGAACACCACTACTTCTTTTACTAAGCAATTGACCATCCAACAATCCTTTGCGAGGAGGATGAAATATTACAGCAGTCATCCTGTTACAAAGTGGATAACTGAGGCCTTGACAGCTATGTTGATGTTAGACATGCAGTGGCGGGCTGGGCCGGGGGGCAGGGTGCCATGTGCCCCCCGGGCCGCAGCGTCATGCGGGCCGGTGCAGTCTGTGTCACTGTGACACAGACTGCACCGCGTGTGTAGCGTCCGGTCAGCGCTACACAGCACAAGCACACAGCCGCCTGAGCCGGCAGCTTTGTGTTTGCTGTAATCAGCAGCCGCTGAGAGTCTGTCAGACTCTCAGCGGCTGCCGCTGCTCCCACTGCGGGAGCCATCTTCCGGCTCCCGCAGTGGGTAATGGGAGAGCCGTCGTCATGATGACGTCTCTCCCATAATGCAAAGCGGCCAGAGGAGCCGGTGGAAGCGTCGGGACCAGGAGCGGGAGCTTCAGGTAAGTGTTTATTTTTTTATTTTTTTATTGTCTCTCTCTACTAGGGGGGGATTACTATGGGGGCACTACCAAGGGGGGGGATTACTATGGGGGCACTACCAAGGGGGGGATTACTGTGGGGGCACTACCAAGGGGGGGTTACTGTGGGGGCACTACCAAGGGGGTGATTACTATGGGGGCACTACCAAGGGGGGGGTTACTATGGGGGCACTACCAAGGGGGGGATTACTATGGGGGAACTACCAAAGGGGGGGATTACTATGGGGGCACTACCAAGGGGGGGCTTACTATGGGGGCACTACCAAGGGGGGGATTACTATGGGGGCACTACCAAGGGGGGGGATTACTATGGGGGCACTACCAAGGTGGGGATTACTATGGGGGCACTACCAGGGGGGGATTACTATGGGGGCACTACCAGGGGGGGGATTACTATGGGGGCACTACCAGGGGGGGGATTTCTATGGTGGCACTACCAGGGGGGGATTACTACTGGGGGCACTACCAGGGGGGTGGATTACTATGGGGGCACTACAAGGGGGGGACTACTACTACTGGGGGCACTACAAGGGGGGGACTACTACTGGGGGAACTACAAGGGGGGACTACTACTGGGGGCACTACCAGGGGGGTGGATTACTATGGGGGCACTACAAGGGGGGGACTACTACTACTGGGGGCACTACAAGGGGGGGACTACAAGGGGGAACTACTACTACTACTGGGGGCACTACAAGGGGAGGGGACTACTACTAGGGGCACTGCATAGGGGAGCGGGGACTACTACTAGGGGCACTACATAGGGGGAGGGGACTACCACTGGGGGCACTGCGAGGGACCAGTGCTGGGGGCTCTATATAAAGGGCAATACTGGGGGTACTGCATAGGGGGGAGACTACACCTGGGGCCACTATTTAAGGGACATTGCATAAGGGTTACTACTATTGGGGGCACTGCATGGGGGGGTGGACTGCTACTGGGGGCACTGCATAGGGGGTTCCACTATTGGGGGCACTATATAAGGGGCCTACTACTGGGGGCACAAGGGGCACTGAACAGGGGGGACCACTACTGGGGGCACAAGGGGCACTGCATAGGGGGGGATCACTACTGGGGGCACTACTGGAGGCCTGCATAAGGGTGTTATCTCCTGTGGCACACGGGGGCACTGCATATGGGCACTACGACAGGGGGCTGCCCCTAATCTTTATTTTTACCTTACATTAATCCCATATGGACCCGCCTCCTCCCTGAAACACTTGAGGGGGGGCGGCGCCATAGCACGCACGTTCTTCGGGCACCATGGCTACACGCTACTCCTCTGCCAGGGCCGCCTGCATGCATTTGCCCCCCAGGCTAAAAGTTGCCAGCCAGCCCCTGTAGACATGCATCCGGTATCCACCATTAGTGTAGTGGGATTTAGACAATTGATGGAGGTAGTGTGTCCCCGGTACCAAATCCCGTCTAGCTTCCACTTCGCTAGGCAGGTGATACCGAGAATGTACAGAGACGTCTGAAAAAGTGTCCTCAGTGTCCTAACAAATGACGTTGTACCCAATGTCCACTTAACCACGGACATGTGGACAAGTGGAACAGGGCAGAGTAAGGACTATATGACTGTGATACCCCACTGGGTAAATGTATCACCTTACGCAGCAGCGTCACCAGTAGCAGCATCTCAGAAACGTCAGCTTGTTCCAAGGCAGGCTACGCTGTGTATCACCGGTTTCAGTAAGAGGCACACCGCCGACAACCTCTTAGAGAAACTGAGGGAAATCATCGCCCAGTGGCTTACCCCACTTAGACTCCCCTGGGGATTTGTGATATCTGAAAACACCACCAATATTGTGCGGGCATTATATCTGGGCATATTCCAGCACGTCCCATGTTTTGCTCACACAATAAATTTTGTAGTGAAGAATTTTTTGATAAACGACAGGGGCGTGCAGGAGACGCTTTAGGTGGCCCGAAAAATTTCTGGCCACTTTCGCCATTCAGCGACTGCGTGCCGAAGACTGGAGTGCCAGCACTCTTGAACCTGCCCTGTCATCACCTGAAGCAAGAGGTTGTAACGCGGTGGAACTCAACCCTCTATATGCTTCAAAGGATGGAGGAGCAGCAAAAGGCCATTCAAGCCTATGCATCCACCTATGACATAGACAAAGGAGGGGGTATGCACCTGACTCAAGTGCAGTGGAGAATGATTTCCATTTTGTGCAAGGTTCTCCAGCCCTTCGAACTTGCCACACGTGAAGTCAGTTCAGACACTGCCAGCTTGAGTCAGGTCATTCCCCTCATCAGGCTTTTGCAGAAGCAGCTGGAGGAAGTGAAAGAGGAGCTCAGACGGAGCCCTTCATTCGCTTTGCCAGGATTTGAGGGTGGTCAATCTGTTGAAATCAGACCACTACATTTTGGTTACAGCCTACGTAGTGTCTCTCTTTCCGGCAGACACATGCCTGTAGAGGTGCAAAGGCCTGCTGGTGAAAACACTGTCAGCTGAATCGGAACATGACACGGCAACAGCTCCTTCATTTTCTTCCGCAACTGGGGCTGCCAGGAAACAACTTAGATATCCAAATCAACCCACTGGCGGTGATGCAGGGCAGGCAGTACCAAGTTTGGACATCTGGTCCGGACTGAAGGACCTGCCAACAATTTCTGACATGTCTACTGTCACTGCATATGATGCTGTCACCATTGAAAGAATGGTGGAGGATTATATAGGTGACATGTAGGCATATCAGCCAGTCCATACCTCTACTGGCAGGGAAAAGATGCAATTTGGAGGCCCCCGTACAAACTGGCTCTATTTTACCTAAGTTGCCCCCCCTCCAGTGTGTACTCCGAAAGAGTTTTTAGTGCAGCCAGGAACCTTGTCAGCGAAAGGAGTAGGAGGTTGTTTCTACAAAATGTGGAGAAGATGATGTTCATCAAAATTAATTATAAATTCTTCCGGGAAGACCAGCCTCCAGAATGTACAGAGGGACCTGTGGTGGTGGATTCCAGCGGGGACAAATTAATACTCTGTGAGGATGAGGATGTACACAACACTGAAGAGGGTGAGGAATCGGTGGATGAGGAGGATGAGGACGACATCTTGCCTCCATAGAGCCAGTTTGCGCAGGGACAGATTAATTGCCAGCTTGTTTTGTGGGGTCCCAAATGAACCAATCATTTCAGCCACAGTCGTGTGGCAGACCCTGGCACTGAAATGATTGGTTTGTTAAAGTGTGCATGTCCTGTTCAGAGCCATAGCTAACGCTCTGAGCGCCCTGTGCCAGCCCCGCCCCTTTTGCATGTGACGTCATGATGTCACGCACAAGGGGGCGGGACCGCCGGCAACTGAAGCCCAAGCAGTGCCCGGAGCATCTTCAAGACGTGCCGGGCAGCTGTAATTATGGCAGGGTGCCTGCCTGTAGCATCCGTGGAACGCTACAGGCAGCAGTGCTGCAGTGATGCTGGCTGCAGGGCGCCGTTACAGGCACCCTGCAGTCAGAAGCAGGGCCCGTGGGATGTCGACGGTGCCGCCCACAGAGCACTGCGCTCTGTGCGGCCGCACCAACCGCACACCCATAGCTACTGCCCTGGTCCTGTTTATACAACGTAAGGGTGGGTGTGAGGGCCCAAGGACAATTCCATCTTGCACCTCTTTTTTTTTCTTTGCATTATGTACTCTTTGGGGCCTAGTTTTTCAAACTGCCATCCTGTCTGCCACTGCAGTGCCACTCCTAGATGTTTGTGCAGCCCACTTGTGTCGCTTAGCATAGTCATCCAGCTACCTCGGTGCAACCTTTTGGCCTTAAACAATATTGTGAGGTGTTCAGAATTGACTGGAAATGAGTGTAAATGAATGTTATTGAGGTTAATAACAGCGCAGGAACAAAAAAAAAACAAATATCTGTGATTTTAGCTGTTTTTATGCTTTTTTCCAAAAAAATACAGATCCAAAACCAAAACCCGGAAGAGAGGTTTTGGCAAAACCAATCCATATCCAAAACACGAAGAAAGATCCAGATCCAAAACCAAAACACAAAAAGTGGCCGGTGCACACCCCTAGTCCCAAACAATCAGCTTCTAACTGTAATTTTTCAAACACTGTAACATGGCAAACTGGTTGGTACTCTCTACACTTTATCTCTCTCAAAGGTTTCATACATCACCCCCTTTGATTTTAAAATCTATTCTTGATGTGTGCAGATGCTTAGTTGAATGCAAATCTCAAACTCGGTCCGCAGCACCCCACACAGGTTTCCAGGTCACTAGTGGATCTTTGAAATGTGACAGTTGGTGATACATTTGTGCCCAGCTAGGTGGTCTGGAATATGTGACCTGTCCTGAAGACCGAGTTTGAGTACCATTGGTATAGCATGAAATAGGTACATTTCTACTGTTAATGTGTACCAAGAAATGCATATGCATGATACGTCCATATTGGAGATGTCTGGTTCGGTTCTCCAGAAATCCAAATCCACCCGAATTTCGTTAATCCAGACAGATCTGAGTCATGGTTCTGAACTTTCCGCGGCTCGGAATTCAGATTTTAAATCCGTATTTCGTGTTTTTGATTGCAAAAATTACATGTTTTTGCCTGTTTTTAAAACATATATATATATATATAATTTTTTTTTTTTTAAAAAGACCCAGATCCAAAAACCAAAACACTTGAGGGTGGTTTTGCAAATCCAAAACACGTAGATAAATCCTGATACAAAAACCAAAACATAGGGGTCGGTGCACATCTCTAGTCCAAATGCAGATTTAGATGCATCACATTCTTGCGACTCCTTATCGCTTGGAGAGAGTGGATGGGAGAGGGAAGGGGTGACCAAGTGTAGGCCATGTACAGATATAATTTTTTTGATGGTTCAGTACTGGTCCCAGCAAGCCCTGGCAGCCCTAAACCATTTTGGCATGTTGGCACTTGTAAAATGCCAAAATACCCATACCAACTAAAGCATAATCCATATATGCAACCATATGCAAAGCGGCAACTATATTAAGAGACGTGGCGGCTAGCAACAGTAGCATTTGCGCCTTATTACTTCTTGCAACTTCACATAGACGTAGTACATCCCTCTTACGTCCATGTTTTTAACCATTTACTGTATTTGATGTTAAGCAAAAACTCTAAACACCTCTCAAATACAGTAGAAATAAACAACTCTCTGCACAGTGATGGTAAAAAAAAGAGATTTGCTTAAAAAAATGCTCACGAAATCGCAATGCCAAAACGCGGGACAATTCAACAGTCAGCACCATCGTAGCGCTGGTACCCAATCGCAAGCTGTTTGCACCTGATGAATCACACCAATTTGCATGCGCAGTGCCAGTACCAGTCATTTGTTATAGACCTGTACAGCAGCCTTGCAGAGGCTTCACTTAGCGCAGCTGTATTTCTAGTAGAACTATGCACATTCACTGATACACAGTTACCGCAGGACTTAACCTCGGGGAGTGAAGGCTTATAAACAGGAACTGAAGAGTATAATTTGGACAGTAAATCAACACAGTCAATGAAATACTGAACTGGAAATATGTAACTGAATTGACCTCTCTGCCTGAGATGATAAACGTATATAGAGAGGTAGAGGCTGCATGTTTAGTAGCAGCCCGAGAGGACACAGGGAATAGACTGGAGGTGTGCCTTGATGGGAATCAGGTACGGAGCCCAGTGATCAGGCACAACTTATAACGTAGATGCAGTGGTCTAAAGGCGCATATCCACTACACGATTAAAAAGGACGATTAAACGATAATGACATCGTAATCGTTCATTAATTGTGCAGTAATTATGCCGGCAATGACCAGCGATGCGCACTCCCGCTGGTCGTTGTCGGGATCTGTCATCGCCTGAACATGCAGGACAACCTGACGAGATTGTCAGGTTGTGCGTGTTCAGGGATGAGGGAGGGTGTCTGCACTGAACTTTATATCGTTCAGAGAGGGCACATTATCCACTGCACAGGATGATGAATGATTGAACGATTACGAAGTTGTAATGGTACAGTCGTTCTACACTCGTGTAGTGGATACGCACCTTAAGATTGTTTGATATTAGAACTGCAGCACCGCACACGTCCTGATATGTAAGAGCGGAGTTTTCAAAGCCAAGTTCAGAGTCAGTAATCAGTTCTGTAGAATTATGAGAGCAAGCCAGGGACATAGCCTGTGCCAAATCACCTAATAGGTGATCTAGGAACCCACCTAGGTAGCTGTGGCCCCAGGGGCCCAGCTGCCAGCCTTCTGGGGCCTGCAAAATTTTTTTTATATTTTACTGGGGAACTCACTCATTTTGAGTGGGGCCTCAGAATTGGAGTTCTGTGACCGAGGCCCTGGTCTGGACAGTTCCTGAACTATTGGCGCTGGCCCTGACCTGAAGGGGTTGGCCCCGACTTTATCATGGCTCTAGCAGTGGTTCCTTTCCAGGCCTGTACCATCCCCCATGTCTCCTTTCCCATTAATTCACTTCCCACAGGGGTCCTGAGAAGAGGTGAGCAATGAGGACAAGTGCCTGAAGATTTGTCAGCAGAGCTGGGGGTGGCATGGGGCTGGAGATGAGAAGACAGCAGGGGTGTCTATTGTATAAAGGAGGGGCCCCAAGAAATGAATGCTGATTCTGAGTCAGACTGTTGTCTGTACATAGTTTTGCGCAGATAAAAACTTAAACATCTACTTAACCATTTAAACTTACATGACCTGATAAATAAATGTCCACATCTTTTTTCCTTAATCCTCTAATGAAATGAAAATTAGGCAAGTATCTTTTTATCCACAACTTCTATGATGTATTAGACTTTAGGCTACAAGTGGGACATTCTCTGTGGGCTTCAGCTGAAAATTTAAAGCGGCAATAACATTCAGTGTAAAGCATGCAGAGCTTTGCACTGAAAGTTAGTGCCGCTTTAAATTTTCTGCTGATACTGATACCCACCAAGAAGCTTATAACAGCCGCTGTTTCGTAAATATAGCCCCTACCGTAACTGAAAAGAAATAGGGTTGATAACATCTCCACAGGTTATTTCTAATGTAATAGAATAAAATATAAATAGAAAATTATAAGAGTCTCACTAATTCAATATGTAACTTATTTTTAAAATATTCCATACCTTTTTTTTTTTTTAATAATAGTCTGTTATTTGCACATAAATACTTACTATATTCAAAGTTTATTTACCTTTATGTTCCTCAGGGAAGAACCAATGGAAATGCAAATAATACAATTATTGTATGGTAATATAAAGAAGGGAATCTGTGCCAGGATGTAAATTTAATTGAGGAAATGCATCGGAAATGACAGCTCAGATCAGTTACATATTAATGTATACTAGCACTTAACAATGGTAGAATTAATTATGAAATAAGGAAAAGATTAGCTGTTTTGAGGAAGTTTCAAACCTCAAATAAGTTTTCAGGCAGCCTTGCAGATCCTCAGCCAAAACAAACTAAAAAAAAAAAAAATTCCATTTCTTTTTTTTTACAGTAAATATATATATATATATTTTAATCTGTATAATAATATTAGTATTTGAGTCTACACTTACTTTTTTATTTTAATGGTATTTTCCTGTATCACACGCTAATAACAAATCCATTACAGAGATAAATCATGGCTTTTACAGGTAGAACAAGCCTTTTGGAAAATACTGCACAGTGGGCAGCCTTTCTCATTTATTGTATTTTCTATGTATAATCAGAGTTGCCAGAAATGTCATATTACACTTCAGCCCCATGCCAGATTGTAACAGAGCGGGCCGAGAAGGACAAGCTAAAATTGTTACATATTCAGTGATTGGATAATGTTTCTTGTGAATTGGTCTTGCAGAGCTCTTAATATAATAATAATAATAATAATAATAATAATAATAATAATAATAATAATATAATAATAATAATAATATAATAATAATAATAATAATTTTATTTATATAGCGCTTTTCTCCTAAAGGACTCAAAGTGCTTTACATTTTCAGTACAAAATACAAAACAAGCTTAAACAAGGGACATTCGTGAAATGCTTGGGTGAATAGGTGAGTCTTGAGTCTATTTTTGAAGGATTCTAGAGTGGAGGCCTCCCGAACTGTGCGGGGAAGTGAGTTCCATAAGGTTGGAGCCACAAACCACATATAAGTGACTCGCATCAATGACATTTCAGACAGATATTTACAATAACTAATTACTCATTTATATATTTTCATTTTGTCTCTAATGGAATAAAGCAGACATATGCCAGGTAAAATTAGAGCACATCAGTACCGTTACTGTCTAAGAAGTGCATCTATGTTTTCAATGTATTATACGGTGATGCTGGGTTTTATTAAGCTGTAACTGTATTAGTAACATATTATATATTTAATGTATTTATTTATTTGCATGCCAAATCAGCAATTCCGAATTAGATTTTTTTTTTACTTTTTTTAAGTAGCAAGTCAAGTGACTTTTAAACAAGCCTTGTTCTTATACTGGGTACACACTGGCCGATATATCAGCCATTCAATTCAACGGCCTATATATTGTGTATGCGTCAAGCAGTGTGCACAGACGGGGATGTAGTCAGGAAGCCGGGGGACGGAATGCCAGCTGCCGACATCCCGGCACCAGAATCCTGAACAGGACGAAGATCCCAATGTCGATGATGAATATACCGATGTCAGCATCCCGACTGCCGGCATCCTGAAGGTAAGTATTCGGCTTACCTTTACTGTTCGCCCGGGGATGGGGACCCCCCTCCCCGGGACGGTTATGGTTAGGCTGCGGAGAGGAGAGGTTAGGGTTAGACAACCCAGGGGGAGGTTAAGGTTAGGCACCACTCCGGGAGGGTTAGGTTTAGGGTTTGGGAAGGGGGGGGTTAGGGTTAGGCACCACCAGGGGGAGGTTAGGGTTAGGCATCCCCCAGGGAGGTTAGGGTTAGGCACCCCCCAGGGAGGTTAGGGTTAGGCACCCCCCAGGGAGATTAGGGTTAGGCACCACCAAGGTAGGGGTAGGGGGTGGAGAGGGAAGGGTTAGGGTACTTACCAGCAATAGTCAGGATTTTCAACAGTCGGGCTTCTGGCGTCAGTATTTGAACTGGCAGCTATTCAGCCGCAGGGATATCATACCCAACCCATACAGATTATAAGTCTGTGAACGACATCATTCGCAGACATATCGCGTCGGTGTACTGTACAGTGGATGCCCAACATATCTGCAGATAAATTGGTACATCAGCTGACCACCTGTACACTTGCTGAAAAGGCCGGCGGTGACTGACATCTCGACTGAGCCGATGATTGGCCTAGTGTGTACCCAGCTTTAGCTGTCCTCCTACACATCATTATCGCTTTTACACAATCTGTAAAAGTGTAAAGTGTGGCTGCAAGACACACACAAGGGCAGATGTACCAAGCCTTGGAGAGAGATAAAATGGAGAAGTTGCGCAAAGTAACCAATCAGCTTCTGTCATTTATCTAGCAGTCTTTGGAATGACAGAAGCTGATTGGTTGCTTTTTGCAACTACTCCACTTTATCTCTCTCCAAGGCTTGATACATCTCCCCCTACAGACTGAACACAGAAGTCCATTAGACTGTGTTTCTTCTGATGGAGTCTCTTGCCACCACAATACTTACTCATCTCCCTGGAGTCCTGCAGTGGCAGTAACAGTGCTGTACAAATCACAAGCAAAATGGCGTGGTGGCCATTTTCCAGGCATTTTGTGCATGTGCAGCAAGGAAATCGCCGGGAAAATGGCTGCCACGCATGACCTATGCACAGCAGACTATGGCATAGTGCTAGAGTTTACTAGTGCCCACAGTCTAATGCTGTGCTCAGCCAGCCGCCCCTGCCCTAACTGTATAACCAATTAAATGTAAACAAGTAAAAAACCTAGGTACTACTAGACTATTACCCCAGCCAGCCAGTGTCTACTGACCCATCCTCATGTGTTTAGAAACCCGCCAGGTATATTAAATTGCTTTGGAAACTGTTCTAGTTCCATGTCTGGAGGTTTCGGCCCTCAAAGGGTAGACTGCAGTGCTTTTCCTTCCCAGCTTCCACTGGAAATATACACATACTAAGCATTCATTTAGGTCAGCATATCTCCTCTAAATCAGGGGATAAATGCCTGTTGTATATTGTCACTTCTCATCTGGAAGCTGCCACTAGCATGTTGCCCACTCCTAAATTTACAGTACTCAGGGCCTGATTCAGACCCGCTCGCGAGCGCTCGCAAGCGGGTCGATGCTGCCCAAGTGCGCATGCGCACGATGGAGGCGGCTCCGTCGTGCGCATGCGCGAGACCCGAATATCGATGGTCAAGCTGTCGTTATGGTCTTGCACTAAAGGGGGCATGCTGTCGATGGTGAATGACAGCACGCCCTCTTTGGTGGGCATGCCGGGGGCGTGGCTGCCCAGACGGAGGCGTTCCTATGGGAATGCCTACCATCTGGGGCCGGCCCCACTGACATCACTATTGATGTCAATGGGAGTGCTTTTGGCTCTGATAGAGCCAAAAGCACTCCAGGGCTTGAGGCAGCTACACCCTACCACAAGGGTCTCATCGCAAGCCCGATGGTCGCGATGGTCTTGACTATCGCGACCATCATTTTGGCCGCTCAATATAGCTGTGGGTGGTCACCCACAGCTATGTGAGCGGCCAGGAGGTCGCTCCAAACAGTAAGAGGGACGGCCCTGATTCAGAGCGAGTGCTCTGTCAGAGCGTCCGGCTCTGAATCAGGGCCTCAGTCCCACTGTCTATGGGTAACATGCTTACCTTAGTGAACATTGCTTAATAGGCCCTAAGGTTATATTTACTAAAGTGCGGGTTTTAGAAGTGATTTCAGAATCTACTTGACATTTATTCTAGTACAGTGGTCAGGGAACAGGGGTAAATTACCCCACATGGGGTAAAAATGAAATTCCTTTGGGTAATGGACGGACAGCCGGGCATGCATATGAATCATTGTATAATATAGAAGTGTGTTTTTTGCGGGGTTTTTTTGTACAAGCGGCACTACAGGGGCATTATATGGGGGCACTTCTACAGGGGTATTATATGGGGGCACTACTATCGGGGCACTATATGGGGGCACTACTACAGGGGCACTATATGGGGGCACTACTACAGGGGCATAATATGGGGGCACTACTAGAGGGGAACTACTAAAGGGGCATTATATGGGGGCACTTCTACAGGGGTATTATATGGGGGCACTACTACCAGGGCACTATATGGGGGCACTACTACAGGGGCACTATATGGGGGCACTACTACAGGGGCATTATATGGGGGCACTACTACAGGGGAACTACTAAAGGGGCATTATATGGGGGCACTACTACAGGGGCATTATATGGGGGCACTACTATATGATTTCCTAACTTTCAAATCAAGGGGGTAACGTTGGCGTATCTAAATATATTTTGGGGTAAAAGGTAAAAAAGTTCCCTGACCCCTGTTCTAGAAGATCATAGCTAGAACCTGATGGGCAACATCTATACTTCTAAAAACCTGCACTTTAGTAAATACTATATACCCCCTACTGCAGGCTTATGACTAGCAGTAATGTAAAGGCAGAGTCGTAAGGTGGGAAGTACCACCAATGCTGTCGCCCAGTGCCAAGGCCATGGACGTTTCACAGTTATTACCTAGGGGTTGCACACTGGTGCCTGGATAGGAGCACAGCTTCCTTAACCCAGCCTCCTTTTCTGTGATGTCATGATGTCACATGTGCAGGTGCCGGAACATGGAGCAGAAGTGCGTTGTGTAAAGCAAATCATAGCCAGTAGCGGCCTCCCTATCCAATCCATCCAGACTGCAAGTCCCACCTACGCCGAAGGAGGGAATGTACACCAGCGATCATCTTCCACCTGAGTGATAATATAACTGTAACTAGGGAGGCTGGGAACACAAATTGATTTCTGATAGAACATGCTAATGAACTGTTCTCAGAAGAAGCATTGTCTATCCAGAAGCCCCCGTGCTGACGCATATCACCCTAGCAACTAGATACCTATATAACCACTCACATAAAGCCCCATGATAGCATAAGAACTCCATCCCCCCCAGAATGCTATGTCTACCGTTTGTAGCTTAATCTCATCACAATAAATACTTGTTTACCCATCACATGCAGTGTCTGATGTCCAGCTTATGCAGTCCCATACTACGTACAGTATATATATTTTATTCTATTAGTGGAGGGTTTCCCAAACTCAGTCCTCAAGGTCCTTACAGTTCATGTTTTTAGGATATCCTTGCTTCTGCACAAGTTACTTTATTAGTACCTCATTCATTTTCATTAAACCATCGGTGTGCAGCCATGTATAGCCTGAAAACTGCCCTTTTAGGGTGTCTTGAGGACTTAGGACCTCATTCAGAGCCGGACGCTATTTGCGCTTGCTCGTTCAGGAAAAAGGGGTGGCTATTCAAATGAACCGTTCGCTCTTTGTGGTCTGTTCACGCCTCTAGGTCTGAACGAGCGAACAAAACATGCGGTCGTTTTTTGGAAAACTACGCCCCCTGGCCGCTCGCATCCTACGTCATGTCCGCTATTTATTAGATTAATCGAGTACTACGACCAGCGTATGAACTGCTTGCTATTCTTGTGGTTGGTTTTTCCTACCGCAATCTTGCGAGCAGTTCTGACTATAAAATAACCCAGTGACGTGGTCAATGACGCTGCTGTATTAATTATGCACACCCTTAAGACGCCCGTTTTGACCTTTAAGCACGCCTGCGTTCGGATCTCCACTCCCTGTTTTCAAGCACCTTCCCCCGTTACCACCCACATACGCCTCCTCCTGTCACTCAAAATAGCAGGCATTCGCTATTTAGCGAACAAACGATTTTCGGCCGCAGTGACTGGTTTGTGCATGCGTATTACGATCCGTACGCATGCGCAGTTGTGCAAACATCGCTCGGAACGAACGAGCGGCCGCTTACGAGCGGCTCTGAATCAGGCCCTTAGTTTGGGAACCACTGTCTTAGGGGCATATTTACTAAGCAATGGATTTACAAAACCGTAGTTTTTTTTTTTTTACAGATTTTGGCCCGTATTCAATTTGAAGTGTTAAGTCCGGATCCGCGTTAAGTTACCGCCGATGACGTCATTATCGCCTGTTTTGGTTTTACCCCGTATTCAATTTGGAAGACTTTTCGCCTAGGCGGAAAGTCAATGCAATGTACTAGGCGGTAAAGTATTGCCTATGAATGCCAGGTGGAAATAAGTATTGGGGTTTTGGAGTGCAACGTTTCAGGAACCCCCGTGCAGCCTTCAGACAGTCCCCCAAAGGTAATCTGTGTCAAAAAATGTTTTTTAAAAACTTAAGGACACCCCAAAAATAGACTTTGAAAAAGATTGCGAAAAAAAAATATTTTGGGGTACAAAGTTAAAAACTAGCGAACTTGACTCTGGGGGGGGTCCCCAAGTATGCCCCAAGTGTTTTTTTTGATTGCAGGTGTTTGCAGCAGGTGGATTTTTCATGGTTTTTCAACTTCACTTTAGCAACTTTTAAATATGATGACCCCCATTTTCAAGTACCCCAAATTTGCTGGGATAAGTAATTTTCTGGAAAAAATACTCCTAAATACTATTCTGCATCAGGTATAGAAAAACGCTATTTAGCAGCTATTGAGCCCGTTTAAAAACACCAAATACCTTCAGCAAGCCAAATCGAGGGGTACCATAGTGACAGGCTGATGGTGGGTGACAAGCTGATTTCCCCAAAAATAACAGTACTTACCGGTAGTTACAGTATCGCCGGGGGCCGTTTACGCGTACTTTGAAATTGAATACGGGGTAAAGCGTGCACGTGCGCAATACTTTAATGCCTAGAAAACAGGTGATGTTGGCGTTAAGTTCGGGCCGCGTTAACTTAACGTGGCTCGGCTCAAATTGAATACGGCTCTTTGTCTGAGAGATTTAAGAGGGCAATACATTTTGCATCTACTATTATTACCCTTTTAAAGGGTTGAGTATGAAATACCGGCAGTCAAAATGCTGACAGAGGCATAGCGATGCTGGGTATCCTGACAGGGGTCGGGTAAATATGTTAACCCTCCCCCCTTCTCCCCCTAACCATCCCTTCTTGCACCCTAATCCTAACCCTCCCCACCCTGCACCCTAACATTAACCCTCCCCATTAGTGCCTAAACCTAACCCTTACCCTTAGAGCCTAAACCTAACCCTTACCCTTAGAGCCTAACCCTAACCCCCCCAGTGGTGCCTAACCCTAACCCCCTCCAGTGGTGCCTAACCCTTCCCCCCCCAAAAGCCTAACTGTAACACCCCCGTGGTGCCTAAAGCTAACCCTCCCCACCCCGCACCCTAACATTAACCATCCCCGTTAGTGCCTAAACCTAACCCGCCCCCCCTTGGTGTCTAAACCTAACCCTTACCCGTAGAGCCTAACCCTAACACCCACCAGTGGTGACTAACCCTAACCCCCCCAGTGGTGCCTAACCCTTCCCCCCCAAGCCTAACTGTAACACCCCAGTGATGCCTAAAGCTAACCCACCCCCATCCCCCACGGCTAACAGCTAAGGACACCCCGGCTACCTTAGATCGGGATGCCATCTGTCAGGGTTCCAGCGTTGCTCTGTGGGCTGGCATCGGGATTTAGCCGCCTATGTTAAATCCCGAGTCGGGATTCCAATGACGGGATTTCAACAGACAGCGTCCCGGCCGTCGGTATTTTAACTACATCCCTTTTTAAATATGGCAGGCAAAATCTGTAAAAAAAAAAACAGGGTTAGAAAAATCCACTGCTTAGTAAATATCCCCCTTATTTGCATGTGTTTGTGCACTTTTTGTTTTAGTTTGTTTGATTTTTTATAGTTTTTGTTCCAGATTGTGATTATGTTTGTTATAGTTCTTGTTCAGTAAAGTTTACTTATTTCAAAATAAAACACTAAGGGACATTTATTAATTTTACTCGATATTGCAAAACCATATCGACCAATCAGGCATTTGCTTTCATTGTTTATAGTACGCAGACGAGATCTTATTGGTGATTGGTAACTGAAGCTCAGTGCAAATGATGCATCTATACAGTACATAATGTTAGTAAACGAGCCCTGCTGTCACTATAGTCCACAGGGCTGTCAGTCCAGGCATGGATAAAGATCTTTGTCCAGAGAGCCCACCTATATGGTCAATAAATATGATGCCAAAATGGCAAAACTAGGTTAGGTGTCCCTCATGTTGTTGACCAAGAGGAAATAATTGAGGGTTGGGTATGGCTTGCCGGCAGTTGGGATCCTGACAAGGTTAAAATATTGACACTTTCTGGTCGATATGCTAATCCTTCCCCTCTACTTACCCTAAGCCTAACCCTCCCTTCCTGGTGCCTAACCCTAACCTCCCCCCTGGTGTCTGAACCTAACCCCCCCTCCCCACACCCTAAACCTAGCCCTTCCCCCTTGGTACCTAACCCTTACCCTCCCCCTAGTGCCTTACCCTAATACCCTAACCTTCCCCCTAACCCCCCGATACTTACCTTCAGGATGCCGACAGTCAGTATTCTGGAGCCGGGATGCTGACTACATCCCATAACTGAATGACCTCTGTTCTATCACTAACTGGTTCTGCTGAATGCATTAGTCCAGGGTTTCCCAAACTCCTCCATTACAGTCCAGGGTTTAAGGTAGAGAGGTGCGCTGACCCCCTTGTTTTGGTTTTAGTTTCAGATTTGGATTCATCTTCGTTTTTTGGTTTTGTTTTGCCAAACCACCTTCAAGTGTTTTGGTTTCGGTTTTGGATCTCAGGATTTTTTTAAAAGAAATTATTAAAAAGTAAAAAAAAAAAGCTAAAATCATGCAATTTTTGCAATTCAAAAAACAAAATTCAGATTTAAAATCCAACTTTCGAACCACGGGAAGATCAGAACTACAACTCAGATCTGTCCGGATTCACACAATTTGGGTGGATTCAGATTTCTGGAGAACCGGACCGCACATCTCTAGTTTAAGGATATCCATGCCTGAGTCCAGACAGTTAAATCAAATTGACTGTGGTACAAACTAAGGGCCTGATTCAGAGCCACTCGTAAGCGGCAGCTCATTCGCTCTGAGCGATGTTTGCCCAACTGCGCATGCGTACGGATCGTTATACGCGTTATTCTTGTGGTTGGTTTTTTCAACCGCTATTTTGCGAGCAGTTCTGAGTTTAAAAAAACCAAGTGACGTGGTCATTGACGCTGCTATATTAATTATGCACACCCATAAAACGCCCGTTTTGACCTTTAAGCACGCCTGCGTTCTGATCTCCACTCCCCGTTTTCAAGCACCGTCCCCTGTTACCACCCACATACGCCTCATTCTGTCACTCAAAATAGCAGGCACTCGCTATATTGCGTACAAATGATTTTCGGCCGCACTGACTGGTTCGCGCATGCGTACTAAAAACCGTACGCATGCGCAGATGTGCGAACATCGCTCGGAACGAGCGTACTGCCGATAGCGAGTGGCTCTGAATGAGGGCCTAAGTCATCTGTGCTCAAGCATGGATTTCCTTAAAACCTGAACTGTAATGGCAGAGTTTAGGAACCTGTGCATTCGTTTATCACTGAATCATATCTAACATATGAACTGAAATGTCAATGTCTTTCTAGGACTTTGAAGGACACGTTATGGACAGAACAGTTACTGACACCATCATCCGTCACATTTCTTCAATTTAATCTGAATTATATGCAATGATTATCTACAATTTTAATGCCAAATATTTTTACATGGCCCAGAACCCCCGTTTGTCTGTCTTGACATCTGTCAATTACTAGTTTTTTTTAAAGGTTTATTTCCTAACAGCAACAGTTATTAAATGAAGTTTTCAGTTTCATAATAATGATATAATTGGGGAGAGTCACAGGGCAGGAGCGTGGCTCTAGTTTTAGTCTGCCGAGTATCACCTGCAAGTCTTCCCTTAAATGTATCTTTACATCAAGTCAAGCGAAGGAAGCAAGAGACCCAATTAAATAATTTGAACATTTGGTATGGTAAGGGGAAAAAGACATTCCTTCCTAAATCCTAATGGCAATCGGATCTTGTCCTGGATCAATACACTTCCTACACTTAAATTAATTGGCATAGATTAAGAGCCCTCTCTGTCCTGTGACTGACACTGTCCCACCTGCCGGATTGCTGGACTCCAGCTCTTGAACAATCGGCTACACAAGTAGGAGATACTGTGTAACGTCCACAGATGTTTTTCTTGTACAACATAGAGGGAGATGTACTAAGCTCTGGAAAGTGATACATTGGAAAGTGGTAAACTACCAACCACTCGGCTCCTAACTGTCATGGCACAGACTGTGGGCCTGATTCAGACCCGCTCGTGAGCGCATAGCGCTCACAACCGGGTTGATGGCCGGACAGTGCACACGGGTGGCGTGCGCACTGCGCGTGCGCAAGTGAATTTTCACTCGCTGTGGAACTCACTACAAGATGGGGCGGCTGTCGATTGTGATTGACAGCTCGCCCCGTTTTGTAGGCGTGCAGGGGGGGAGACTGGACAAACGGATGTGTTCCTGAAGGAACGCCTGCTGTTTGTGGGCGGCCCTACTGACATCACCAGTGATGTCAGTAGTGAACTTCCTGCTCTAATAGAGCAGGAAGTTCACCAGGGCTAGCGGTAGACGAGACCCTACCACAAGGGTCTCGTCGCAAGCCCGATGGTCACGATAATCGCCAAATAATTGCTAAAGCTGTGAGAGCGGCCTGGAGGCGGGGAGGGGGTAAAAAAAAACAAATGCCCTGACTCAGAGCGAGTGCTTACAAAGAGCGTCCGGCTCTGAATCAGGGCCAGTGTTTGAAAAATGGCAGTTACGACTTGATTGGTTGGTAGTTTATCACTTTACAGATCTTTACCTATGGCACTCCTGACCTGTATTATAGATAGGCATCCTGCAGTCTTCTTTTGCCCTCTGGCTGGTTAGTTACTCTGGAATTTGTAGTTCCACTGCAGCTGGCAAGCTGTAGATTCACCTGTGGCCTCTATGGTAGATACAGCCTTAATGTTTAAGGAATTCAAAGTCAAACCCTTTTTTTTTTTTTGCAACTCAGTGTCATAAGTAAACCTTTAATATGTGTGTTTGTCTTCCGTGTTTATTTTATTCCAGTGTAATTGTTGCAATGTGAATTATAATTTGAAGAATTACAAGAGGAAATGGCATTAATCCATGTGAAAGGAGAGAGATCTGTTCAAACATTCGAGGGATTAGAATCCATCTCTAGATGATTTTCATAAGAGCATTATTTCAAGTGCAAACATTTTCAGAGTAATCATCCCCGATAGAGCAGGACACACAGCGCATTGTTTTAGCACAGACAGCTGTGTAACTTACAGATATCATCCAGCAATAATGCTCAACTTCCCCTTACTGATTGGGAATTAAATATACAGCACTGGAAAACATAGAACTTCATCTTTAAAATATTAGAACGCCAAGTGGTATTAATGACATTCAGTTTGAAAGGACCTCTGTACCTAAAGTATAAGTTGCCTTATATAAAAGAGAAAGTAATAACAGTGAACGGCTTTTGTTCCTTTTAGCACAATTTAGGCCCCCATTTATCAATGAAGGTAAACACCGGCACAAACGAAAAATCCACTGGTGTAAATATTTACCAATACTCAACCCTCCGGCGAAGTCCCATGAAGTCCTCCTCGGTGAGGTCCTCCGCTTGGCCTAATGCTGCCAGCAACGAGGATCTTGTGAAATGCGTATGTGCGACAGTCCATCTGCGCATCTGCATGACACAGGAACCGGGCAGTGCCTTGAAGCTGGAAACACAGCACCGGGTCCCTATTGACGGCAAAGGGGACCGCATGCTGTGACAAACAGCGGTAAGCTTAGATTACCGCTGTTTGTTAAATCCAGAAAGGATGTCATAACCCCTTTAGCGAGCACTAAAGGGGTTGTGCTTCATTGATAAATGGGGGCCTTAGTGTAAACTTAAAATTAATTCTATATAATAAAATTCACAAAAATATGAAATTACTATTTTTCTGCCAATGTAGTTAATAAAAGGCTGCTCTCAATAGGATTACGGACAGGAAGGCTGCTATGTGTGATCCACATCTAAGAGGCGGTAAAAAGGGATTTTACCATGAAGTCGGTCAAAATTTAAAAATGGCGTAATTCTCCATAAAGACTGTCCCTGGACAGACAGTGTATGTGTACAGATAGTCATGATGCCTTAATGCTAAGCAACCAATTCTTTCTTCTATCTGGCCATCAACGTAGGTGTTGTTAGGCTTCTCTGGTAGAGTATTAACAGCCAGATCAATTACAACCAGGTCTAACGGAATGGGATGTTTTATACCTACACGCACATCTCTAGTAACTATACCCATAGAATCTCCAAAAAGTACAGTTTTACAAAACCACACTTAAGGGTAAATTTATCAAAGGTCGATTTGATGGTCGATTTGAAGAGTGATTTAGCTCTTCTCAAACCGACTCAAATCGAATTGTGTCGAAACCGTTTTTTAACTAGATTTACTATAGTTCGATTTGTTTTGCGATTTGCAAACAAATTCGATTTGATTCGGTTTGGAACAGTGATTTGCAGTTCGATTTGACATGTTCATGTACAAATCATTCAGCAAATCCCACTTCAAACCGAACTGCAAATCCCCGACTGCATAGAACTGCTTCATGCTTTCACTTTCAGCATGAGCAGTTCGTTCTCACACAGATACATGCAGACATCAGTGAAATGCCTGCATGTATCTGACTGTAAAAAGTAAATAAAGAGTTAAATGTAAATAAAAATTGACGTAAGGTCCCCCCCCCAAAACAGAACTAGCCCCGGACTGTTTAAACTCAAGTCTGGTTGACTAAGTACAGGCAAAAATATACTTAGTACAACCAGCACTGGGCTGTGGGAATCAGTGCTGGTTCTGGAATTACAGGAAAAAATTTGCGTAGGGTCTCCCTGTAATTCACAGAACCAGCCCTGGACCCTTTCTAATGGGGGACTGATGCCACAGCCAGGGGATTACTATCACTGGGCCCCCCAGCCGCAGCATCAGCCCTGACCGCTAGTCAGCCGAGGCCAGGGATCCCTGGGGAGTTGGAGTCTCCCTCTCCAGGGCACTCCTAACCTAGGCTGATAGCTCGGGACTATCCCCGCCACCCCTGGGTGGTGGGTGGCGGGTTGATTGTATTAGTGTAGTGTAAAAATAGAAGAATAAAAACATTGTCTTTACAGTAGAACTGCAGGTCCCAGCAAGCCTCCCCGCAGGTCGGTACTTGGAGAACAACAAGTACCAGCATGTGGTGCATTAAGGGCCCACTGGGACCTGTAAAGAAATGTTGAAAGAAACACACACACACACCTTACACAGTATAAGTTTAATACATACATACATACCTACACACTCACACAATACTCACCTATATTACCTCGAGTGGTTCCCTTGTCCAGTAGGCATCCATGGGTCTTCTTAAAATAACAACACGAAAAACCTGACCCTTGCACTAAGCAATAATCATCCTAACCAGGATGATTATTCCTTCCCAAATGCAGCCCTCAGACACGGCTTCCTCCTTTGAAGGTCCATGTCTGAGCGTTCATTGGCTGAGAGAGGTCAGGCCCCGCCTCTCAGCCAATGAACGGCTCACTCCATTGAACTCAATGGAGAGCCACAGGGTAACTAAAGTTTATCCTGCGGTTCCCATCATTGAGTTCAATGGAGGGAGCCGTTCATTGGCTGAGAGGCGGTGTGTGTTTATTTCAACATTTCTTTACAGGTGAACTACAGGTCCCAGTGGGCCCTTAATGCCTCGCATGCTGGTACTTGTGGTTCTCCAAGTACCAGCATGCGGGGGAGGCTTGCTGGGACCTGCAGCTCTACTGTAAAGACAATGGACCTCATTCAGAGCCGCTCGCAACATGTGAGCGACCACTCTGAATGAGGGCGGCTGTATCTAAAAAATGATCCGGCCTCCAGGACGCTCGTTAGGCTGTGGGTTACCACCCACAGCCTTAACGAGCGGCCAGGTTGATGGTCGGGATGGTCAAGACCATCGCGACCATTGGGGCTTGCGATGAGACCCTTGTGGTAGGGTCTCGTCTGCCGCAAGTCCCAGAGAGCTTTCGGCTCTAATAGAGCCGGAAGCTCTCCAACTGACATCACCGGTGATCAACATCGACAGCCGCCCCTTTTGTAGTGAGCCCCGGAGCGAGAGAATTTCTCTCTCACTCCGGGGCTTGCGCATGCGCAGTGCGGCCGCTGCGTGTGCGCAGAGCCAAACATCGACCCACTTGCGCGCTCTCAGGCGCTTGCGAGCGGGTCTGAATGAGACCCAATGTTTTTATTCTTCTATTTTTACACTACACTAACGCAATCAACCCGCCACCCACGGCCCAGGGGTGGCAGGGATAGCCTCGGGCTATCAGCCTAGGCTAGGGGTGCCCTGGAGAGGGAGACCCCTTTATTGGATGGGTCTCCAACTCCCCAGGGATGCCTGGCCTGGGCTGACTAGCGGTCAGGGCTGATGCTCCGGCTGGGGGGCCCGTTGATAAGGTACCCCTGGCTGTGGCATCAGTCCCCCGTTAGAAAGGGTCCAGGGCTGGTTCTGTGAATTACACGAGCGAGCGGGTCTGAATCAGACCCTGAGGCCGATTTGACTAAAATTTGATTTGAATTCGATTGTACATTCGATTGGCCTTTAGTAAATACCCAAATGCAAAATCGAATACAAATCGACTGAAAATCGCACCTCAAATTACTCAAAATGCAACATCGAACTTTAGTAAATTTACCCCTGAGGTTCTGATTCAGCAAAGGACGCGGTGCCAATGGTTACGCAGTTCGCGTGATTATTTACCATTGCACATGCGTGTAAGTCGCACTACACATGTGTCACGACTGCATTGCGATTACAAATGCACAGAGGATTCATTCGCACAGTGAGTGTCATGTGGTCAGCGTTTGAAGGTGGTGACGTGGGGGTGGTTAGGTAAACGCAGGCATGTCTGACCGTTTCAATGCCGTTTCAAAGGCGTGCATAAATTAGCCATAGCGATTGCATTACCACATGAGACCGCTCTGCGCTTGGGGAGTGCTGCAGTGTTTGCGGCTGGTCAGACTTGCCGTACATGGGGCCTGATTCAGCAAGCAACACAAAGGAGAGAACGCACACACCAGTCTGCTGGGAGAATATGCTAATCAATGCATACGCATGGAGACAGAAGCACAAGATGCAGACGCCCAGCCCTATATTAAGCCACCCATCTCCCTTTACTCAAAGCCTGATGAGTACGCAAGCTAGCGTAACAATCGGTAACATTGAGAACCATCGACCACATTTGCAGAATAGTGGTTGACCAGACCTCGTGCAGGATCTATGCAACTTCCTGTGAGCACGGAGTCTCATCACTGCGTGCGTCGCCGCACGGCTTAATTATGGATGGCCCTACAATGGCGTCCCAACACACAGGCATGCCTGCGTTCACCCGACCACCCCCGTCACCACCCACAAACAAATCTTCCTGTCAATCAATATCGGAAGGGGTCTGCGTGCACGCTGCATGTAGTCTGCATAGTCTCAACCACTGGCAAGTTCACCCACGCGCAGTGCGCTACATATACATGCGCAGTGCAAAAACATCGGCCAAGTGCGTGCGTTCTCTCCTTTTCATTGCTTGCTGAATCAGGCCCATGGTGCGGGACTCCTTGATGTGCATCGATGGTACCGATGTTTATGCAGGAGTGCGATATTGGATGCATATGAGAAGGCAGCAGTGGGCATCTCTATGTCGGCTGTGCTTTGGCAGGCATTAGCACTTTTTAGCAATTGCGATCCGTAAGCGATTGCAGTTGCGATTACATTTGCGTCTGCTGCTGAATCAGCCCCTTAGTAAATTTAGCCCCTGGTGTTTATGGAAATAACAGTTTTCCCAATAGGCTAATGTTCCAAGGGGGTGATTCAGTAGTGAACAGCTTTGTAATTCCGTCCTTGCTGCTGAATTTGCCATTCCTGCACTGCGACCGAGGCGCCGGCCAGCTGAGTAAGCCTCAACTTATGCAGGCTGACCAGCTTGCGAGACCAGGAAACTGCATCTGTGGACGCAGCTCCTTGCCTTGCCACCCCCGGTGAACAGGGCAGACATGCCCCTGTTTCCGGGAATGCTGGCCGTCAATGCCTCCTCACCACCACCCCTTAAATGCCTCTGCCTGTCAATCAAGCAGAGGCATAGCAGGGGCTGCGTGCGATCACTCAGGACCCGTTCTACACATGAGAAGAACGGGTTATGCGCGTGTGCAGATTTCCGATAATCGTGACTCTGTGTTCAGCATTGCACTAGTGTGCAATGCTGAATCAGCCCTACAGTTCTGAGGGGTTCCCTGAACTTTTACAAGTGTATTATTTGGGGATGAAAATGAGAAAAACATTTTAGCAAGATTTGAAATTCTATCATTTTCAGTGTTTTGCCGGCAGTGCAAAATTGCATGGATGTTGCAAAATAAATGTCCGAATTTTATCAAAATTGTCATCAAACTCTCTTTTATTTTAAATGTAAATATTAAAATCACCTATTCAAGGCAAGAACAATCTTCAAGCCTCCTCTGCAAAGCATTCACTCATGACTGTAAAACTTTGTAGGGTTCATCAAAGAGTTTGTCTGCCCCAACCTCATCTCTAGATTTCAAGAACAATCCATTATAACTAGGGGTGTGCACCGGCCACTTTTCGTGTTTTGTGTTTTGGTTTTGGATCTGGATCTTTCTTCATGTTTTGGATCTGGATTGGTTTTGCCAAAACCATCCTTCCGTGTTTTGGGTTCTGGGTTTTGTGTTTTGGATCTGTATTTTTTTGAAAAAAAGCATAAAAACAGCTAAAATCACAGAATTTGTAGGTTTTTCTGCTCCTATGCTATTATTAACCTCAATAACCTTAATTTCCACTCATTTCTAGTCTATTCTGAACACCTCACACCTCACAATAGTGTTTTTATGTCCAAAAGGTTGCACCGAGGTAGCTGGATGACTATGCTAAGCGACACGAGTGGGCGGCACAAACACATGACCCATCTAGGCGTGATACTGCAGTGGCAGACAGGATGGCAGTATGAAAAACTAGGCCCCAAACTGTACATAATGCAAAGAAAAAAAAGAGGTGCAAGATGGAATTGTCCTTGGGCCCTCCCACCCACCCTTATGTTGTATAAACAGGACATGCACACTTTAACAAACCAATCATTTCAGCGCCAGGGTCTGCCACACAACTGTGGCTGAAATGATTGGTTCGTTTGGGCCCCCACAAAACAAGCTGGCAATTAATCTGTCCCTGCACAAACTGGCTCTACGGAGGCAAGATGTCGTCCTCATCCTCCTCATCCACCGATTCCTCACCCTCTTCAGTGTGTACATCCTCATCCTCACAAAGTATTAACTCGTCCCCACTTGAATCCACCACCACAGGTCCCTCTGTACGTTCTGGAGGCTGGTCTCCCTGGAAGAGCTGATAATTCATTTTGATGAACATCATCTTCTCCACATTCTGTGGAAGCAACCTCCTACGTCTTTTGCTGACAAGGTTCCCGGCTGCACTAAACACTCTTTCGGAGTACACACTGGAGGGGGGGCAACTCAGGTAAAATAGAGCCAGTTTGTACAGGGGCCTCCAAATTGCCTCTTTTTCCTGCCAGTACAGGTATGGACTGTCTGACATGCCAACTTGGATGCTGTCACCGATGTAATCCTCCACCATTCTGTCAATGGTGACAGTATCATATGCAGTGACAGTAGACATGTCAGAAATTGTTGCCAGGTCCTTCAGTCCGGACCAGATGTCCAAACTTGGTCCTGCCTGCCCTGCATCACTGCCAGCGGGTTGCTTAGGATAGCTAAGTTTTTTCCTGGCAGCCCCAGTTGCGGGAGAAAATGAAGAAGGAGCCGTTGACGTGTCACGTTCCGCTTCAGCTGACAGTGTGTTCACCAGCAGGTCTTTGCACCTCTGCAGGCTTGTGTCGGCCGGAAAGAGAGACACCACATAGGCTTTAAACCTAGGATCGAGCACGGTGGCCAAAATGTAGTGGTCTGATTTCAACAGATTGACCACCCTGGAATCCTGGCAAAGCGAATGAAGGGCTTCATCCACAAGTCCCACATGCCGAGCGGAATCGCTCCGTCTTAGCTCCTCCTTCACTTTATCCAGCTGCGTCTGCAAAAGCATGATGAGGGGAATGACCTGACTCAAGCTGGCAGTGTCTGAACTGACTTCACGTGTGGCAAGTTCGAAGGGCTGGAGAATCTTGCACAACACGGAAATCATTCTCCACTGCGCTTGAGTCAGGTGCATACCCCCTCCTTTGCCTATGTCATAGGTGGATGTATAGGCTTGAATGGCCTTTTGCTGCTCCTCCATCCTCTGAAGCATATAGAGGGTTGAGTTCCACCGCGTCACAACCTCTTGCTTCAGGTGATGGCGGGGAAGGTTCAAGAGTGTTTGCTGGCGCTCCAGTCTTCGGCACGCAGTCGCTGAATAGTGAAAGTGGCCAGAAATTTTTCGGGCCACCCAAAGCGTCTCCTGCACGCCCCTGTCGCTTTTCAGAAAATTCTGCACCACCAAGTTTATTGTGTGAGCAAAACATGGGACGTGCTGGAATTTGCCCAGATGTAATGCCCGCACAATATTGGTGGCGTTGTCAGATATCACAAATCCCCAGGAGAGTCTAAGTGGGGTAAGCCACTGGGCGATGATTTCCCTCAGTTTCTCTAAGAGGTTGTCGGCGGTGTGCCTCTTACTGAAACCGGTGATACACAGCGTAGCCTGCCTTGGAACGAGCTGGCGTTTCTGAGATGCTGCGACTGGTGACGCTGCTGCTGTTGCTGCGTAAGGTGATACATCTACCCAGTGGGCTGGCACAGTCATATAGTCCTTAGTCTGCCCTGTTCCACTTGTCCACATGTCCGTGGTTAAGTGGACATTGGGTACAATGGCATTTTTCAGGACACTGAGGACACTTTTTCTGACGTTTCTGTACAGTCTCGGTATCACCTACCTAGTGAAGTGGAATCTAGACAGGATTTGGAACCGGGGACACACTACCTCCATCAATTGTCTAAATCCCACTGCACTAATGGCGGATAGCGGACGCACGTCTAACACCAACATAGCAGTCAAGGCCTCAGTTAATACGTTTTGCTTCAGGATGACTGCTGTCGTACTTCATCCTCCTCGCTAAGGACTGTTGGAGGGTCAATTGTTTAGTAAAAGTAGTGGTGTTCCTACTTCCTCTCTGGGATGATGAACGACTCCCAGCAGCAGCAACAGCAGCAGCAGCAGCAGCAGCAGCAGGAGGCGTAGCAATGTAGGATCCTCCGGAGGAATCCCCGATAGGAGAGTCAGTCATGCCAGTGACATGGCCTGCAGGACTACTTCCGATCCTGACTAAGGAGGAAATTGACGAGGAGGGAGTTGATGGTGTGGTTTGCAGGCGCTTGGATACAACAGGACAACGGGATTTAGGTGTCCCTGTACTGCTTACGGTCTTAGCCAAAGTTTCTGAACTTGACAGTAACTTATTATGAATGCGCTGCAGGTGCCGTATAAGGGAGGATGTTCCTAGGTGGTTAACGTCCCTACCCCTACTTATTCCACCTTTACATAAGGTACATATGGCAAGACAGTTGCTGTCCGGATTTGGATAGAAATATTGCCAGACCAAAGAGGTGGAATGTTTGGTCTTCTGCCCAGGCATGACCGTGATGGGCTTTTTCATCCCACCGACAACAACTGTCTCCCCCGGAGCCTGATTTAAACAAACCACATCACCATCAGAATCCTCCTCGCCAACTTCCTCCTCGGCGCCAGCTACACCAGTATCCTCATCCTGCTGTACTTCAACAGTGACATCTTCAATTTGCATATCAGCAAGTGGACTGTGGGTGCTCCTTTCAGCACTTGCAGGGGGCGTGCAAATGGTGGAAAGAGCCAACTCTTCCCGTCCAGTGCTGGGAAGGTCAGGCATCGCAACCGCCACCACACTTGGACTCTCCTTGGGGATTTGTGATATCTTCTTAGAACGCACAGATCTTCGCTGTGCTTTTGCCAGCTTAACTCGTTTGATTTTTTTAGTGGGAGGAGGGCTTCCATCGTCATGTGAAGCTGAACCACTAGTCATGAACATAGGGAAAGACCTTAGCCGTTCCTTGCCACTCAGTGTCATAAATGGCATATTGGCAAGTTTACGTTTCTCTTCAGATGATTTAAATGTTTTTTTTAAGGTCATTTTCCTGAACTTTGTCATTTGGGATTGTATGTGGCTTCTACTATGACATTGGGCATCGGCCTTGGCAGACGACGTTGATGGCATGTTATCGTCTATGTCATGACTAGTGGCAGCAGCTTCAGCACTAAGAGGAAGTGGTTCTTGATCTTTCTCTATTTTATTTTTATCGGAGAAAGTTTGGTCCTCCATTTATGTTATATCGATTTGATATATACGTGCGGCTAAGGCGCACACAAACAGAAAATATAATTTTTTTTTTGCTGGAGAGTTGTGCACTTTGTGGGTTACACCACCCTTTAAGAAATGAGCCAGCCGGCTCTTTACTTATGGGACACAGGCGCACGCTTGGCGCTGCTCCTTTGTTGATGCACGTGCGGCTACTGCGCACACAATTCACAAACACAGAAAATATTTTTTTATTTGGTTTGGAGTGTACTTTGGGGGTTACAGCACCCTTTAATTGTCAAGCCAGCCGGCCCTTTACTTATGACACAGGCGCACGCTTGGCACTACTTTGTTGATGCACGTGCGGCTACTGCGCACACAATTCACAAACACAGAAAATATATATTTTTTTGGTTTGGAGTGTACTTTGGGGGTTACAGCACCCTTTAACAGTCAAGCCATGCCGGCCCTTTACTTATGACACAGGCGCATGCTTGGCACTACTTTGTTGATGCACGTGCGGCTACTGCGCACACAATTCACAAACACAGAAAAAATATTTTGTTATTTGGTTTGGAGTGTACTTTGGGGGTTACAGCACCCTTTAACGGTCAAGCCAGCCGGCCCTTTACTAATGACACAGGCGCACGCTTGGCAATACTTTGTTGATGCACGTGCGGCTACTGCGCACACAATTCACAAACACAGAAAAAATATTTGGTTATTTGGTTTGGAGTGTACTTTGGGGGTTACAGCACCCTTTAACGGTCAAGCCAGCCGGCCCTTTACTTATGACACAGGCGCACGCTTGGCACTACTTTGTTGATGCACGTGCGGCTACTGCGCACACAATTCACAAACACAGAAAAAATATTTTGTTATTTGGTTTGGAGTGTACTTTCGGGGTTACAGCACCCTTTAACGGTCAAGCCAGCCGGCCCTTTACTTATGACACAGGCGCACGCTGGGCAATACTTTGTTGATGCACGTGCGGCTACTGCGCACACAATTCACAAACACAGAAAAAATATTCGGTTATTTGGTTTGGAGTGTACGTTGGGGGTTACAGCACCTTTTAACGGTCAAGCCAGCCGGCCCTTTACTTATGACACAGGCGCACGCTTGGCACTACTTTGTTGATGCACGTGCGGCTACTGCGCACACAATTCACAAACACAGAAAAAATATTTTGTTATTTGGTTTGGAGTGTACTTTGGGGGTTACAGCACCCTTTAACGGTCAAGCCAGCCGGCCCTTTACTTATGACACAGGCACACGCTTGGCACTACTTTGTTGATGCACGTGCGGCTACTGCGCACACAATTCACAAACACAGACAAAATATTTTGTTATTTGGTTTGGAGTGTACTTTGGGGATTACAGCACCCTTTAACGGTCAAGCCAGCCGGCCCTTTACTTATGACACAGGCGCACGCTTGGCACTACTTTGTTGATGCACGTGCGGCTACTGCGCACACAATTGACAAACACAGAAAAAATATTTTGTTATTTGGTTTGGAGTGTACTTTGGGGGTTACAGCACCCTTTAACGGTCAAGCCAGCTGGCCCTTTACTTATGACACAGGCGCACGCTTGGCACTACTTTGTTGATGCACGTGCGGCTACTGCGCACACAATTCACAAACACAGAAAATAATTTTTTTTTTGGTTTGGACTGGAGTGTACTTTGGGGGTTACAGCACCCTTTAACGGTCAAGCCAGCCGGCCCTTTACTTATGACACAGGCGCACGCTTGGCACTACTTTGTTGATGCACGTGCGGCTACTGCGCACACAATTCACAAACACAGAAAAAATATTATTTTTTTAGCACTTGGGGGGAGCACCCCTGATGGACAGAGCACCCCCTGGTCAACACTACAGCACACCTTTAGGACTGGGACACTGCACAGGACTTTGGAGTGGACACAGCCCCCATGGAGAACTGACTGCACAACACAGTCCAGCCAGCCCCTATGGACTTTGAAGTAGTGGACATAGCCCCTATTAACAACAGCAGCACAGCACAACACAGCCAGCCCCTATGGACTTTGAAGTAGTGGACACAGCCCCTATGGACAACAGCAGCACAGCGCAGCACAGCACAGCACAACACTACTCTGCACTACACTACACTACACTACACAGCCCAGCCAGCCCTAACTCCCACCCTCCCTCTACACTGTCCACAGCCGAGTGAGAAAATGGCGCCGACGCGGGTACCTTATATAGGATCCAAAACCCGCGAGACCCGGAAGGCGGGATGATGACGTTTTGCCTCGATTTCAGATCCGAGTCAGGCGGGAAAAGTCGAGCCTGACTAGGATCTGCCTCGGATCGGGGGGGCTCGGGGGGGGTTCGGATTTCAGAAATCCGAACCCGCTCACCCCTAATTATAACCTGAACAGTCAAGCACCATGTTACAGGAGCAACGTGGATATTTGAGCTGTGAGTAACAAATGCAACTATATTTCTTATGTAAGAAAAAATAATTTATGGAAACTCTCTGATTACTGAGACTGAGGGGCAGATGTATCAAAGCTTGTAGAGAGATAAAGTGGAGAGAGATTAAGGGGTCAATTCACTAAGCCTTGGAGAGAGATAAAGTACCAGCCAATCAGCTCCTAACTGTCATTTTTCAAACACAGCCTGTAACATGGCAGTTTGAAGCTGAATGGTTTGTACTTTACTCTCTCCAAACTTTAATAAATCTACCCCTAGCCACAAAAATCAACTTAACAATCAGACTAAACCAGACATACACATTAGAATCCAGGAAGAGAGTAAGATAATACTTGGCTAGTGTTTCATGAAGGTATATATGTGCATGCCAAACTCTGTGATTTATGATGTAAACCATGGTGTTTGCTCTCTGAGGCTCTGATCCAGTCGTTTTTTGGCTATAAGTTCTGCTATAGCTGGTAATCTTGGGTCTCCTCCAAGTAAATGCCAGAATAGTTCTGACTACAGTGAGAATTTGGGTAGTTAGGCTTCCAGACTCAGGATCCAAAGATTCATGCCTTGTAGAAGGTCAAGATCCAATTCAAAAGTCGAAAAGCTGCAATGCGCTCGAAGACCATGCTCTTGAACTCCTTGGTCACTGGACAGGAACGTCAAGTCTATAACAATATTTTTTTTAAGGTGTGGATGTAGTGTTGCATCAGGTTGCATGGCACCTTAACGTCATGAAGAGAAGACCGTGAGCAGGAAGTTAGTCAGCAGGTTGCCCCTCCAGGCACCCTTATACAAGGAGAAATATTTCCCTGGGACAGCACAGCAACCCCTGGTACTTGCGTCCTGGGTGGTGCCAATGGTCAGACCTCCCTCGGTATGGCCCAGCGTGGATGTGACCACTGTACTTTGTGCAGTATTTATCTCCAGCCTGTCTGTATGTGCCCTGTGTACTGTCTGTACAGATTGATGGAATTTCCACAACAGCAAGAGATGAGACACATTTTCAAAACTATATGCCTCAAAATGTACGCATTCAGGGCCTGATTCAGACCCGCTCGCAAACGCACAGCGCTCACAAGCGGGTCGATGGTCCCCCACTGCGCATGCGCCGCCTCTGGCGTGCGCACGTGCGGGACCCGTCCAGCGACGGCTGCTCCATCGCTACGGGTCTCGCTTACAACAAGGGGCGGCTGTCGATGTTGATTGACAGCTCGCCCCGTTTTGTTGGCAGGGAGGGGGGTGGCTGCTCAAATGCAGGCGTTCCCTTAGGAACGTCTGGCGTTTGTGGGTGGCCTTACTGACATCACTAGTGATGTCAGTAGTGGACTTCCTGCTCTATTAGAGCAGGGAATACACTCGGGCTTGCGAGAGCTGAGACCCTGCCACAGGGTCTCCTCGTAAGCCCGATGGTCGTGATAATCGCAACGGGCTCCAGGCCGCTCGCAAAAGCTGTGGATGGTCACCCACAGCTTAGCGAGCGGCCTGAAGGAAAAAAAAAAAAAACGCCCATCAGACCTGCGAGCTCCCTCCCTCCGGCAGCGAGCGGGTCTGAATCAGGCCCTCATTCCACATTTGCCAGAGAAATGTCCAACGTTTTCATAGAGAAATTCGGCTTTAGGTTTTCCCAAATCTACCCCAACTACATTATAAAGCAGAATAGACTGACCATTGACGCCCCGGGGGGTTTATTTACTAAACAGCGGCTTTTCAAAGCTGCTGATTATCTGCGCTTTTACCCACATAATTTAAAACAGCAATACTATTAAGTGCCAAAAATAACTGGTATTGTTGTTTTAAATTATGCAGGCAAAAAAACACGGATAATCGGCGGCCTTGAAAAGACGCTTCTTAGTAAATGAACCTTGAGGTCTCTTGATGCTGAGAAGTTCACATTGGTAAGTGAGATGCAGTATGCTACCTACGGTGTGACAAAACAAAAGCAGAACTATTTGCCGAAACTTCCCACCAGTGAAAACCTGTTCTGCTGTTCTATATCTAGAGCTCTTTCTGTGGGAGGCAGTGATCTGTCATTTCTTGTTAGTGAGGATATGGCTGAAGTTGCCACGGACAGTTTCATGATGTGTAAAGGAGAATGGAGACACGCAGGTAACTACAGACAGAGGGCCTGATTCACTACGGATCGCTATTCTGCTTATACGCACGAAACGAAACGCAGTTGCTAATATCAGCGGTGACATGTAAATGTTTGCATTCGCATTGCGATCGCAGCCTGACATAAGGACGCCCACTTCCCCTTACTCACATCCGTATACTTTGACAACATAGCTAAACAATTGGTAACATTGAGTAACATCGGACCCAAAGCACATTTAATGTAGGTCAGACCTCACTCAGGAATTGCTAACTTCAGCGCACGCTATGAGACCTCAGGCTGCGTAAGGCATCGCAGTGGCTAATTTATGCACGCCCCTGCGTTTGCCCGACCACCCCCCCATCACCACCCACAAACGGCACTTACTGTCAATCACTCTGCCATGGTTCTGCGTAGCCTATGCGATCGCAGTCACGATCGCAGTGGCTAGTTCACGCACGCGCAATGTGATGTATACGCACATGCAGAATGCAACAATCAGCCTATTGCGTGCGTATAAGCAACTGCGTTCCTTGGGATCGCATAAATATTAAAAGCAAATAATGTGTTACCCTGAAAAAACTTCTTTGCACCAGTAAAGAAAAAAAAAAAAAGATTTGTGAATCAATTTGTCCTGACCGGATTCAGAGATTTTCGCAAAGCCGTTATTTTCACTTATGTAGCGATTATTTGCTATTGCGCATGTATGTAAGCCACGCTGTGTACCTGCAGCGAATGCATTGTGATTACACTTGTATGGAGGAACCACTCACAAAGTGAGTGACAGGTAGTCAGCGTTTGGGGGTGGAAACTGGGGGGTGGTTAGAAAAACTGAGGCGTGTCTGACCGCATAAACACAGTTTCATGGGCGTGCATAAATTAGCCATTGCGATGTACTGTGCGACGTGAGAGCTCTCTGCGTGTCAGGAGAGCTGTAGTGTTTGCGGCTGGTCAGACTTCACTTATATGCTGCGTGGCTGGCCGATGTGCATCGATGTTACCGATGATTAAGCTGTTGTACTTCATCAGACCATACTTGCCAACTCTCCCTTATTGTCAGGGAGACTCCCTGAAACAGTAGCAATCTCCCTGTCTCCCTGAAGAGCCTAGCAATCTCCCTGATTCTAACTTACTGCCATTATGAATGTTATATATAAAAATAAACAGAGATATTTACATTCAAATTGGATCATTAGTATCATTTTCCTGCATTGGTTATAAGGCAGAATGATCCCTATGGATACATGTATTTTCTGAAAAGTGATAGTGTGTTTTCATCAACAAATAGATCTTACTGACTGCTTTGGGGCTCATTTGCATTTGGATGCAAGTCAATTTTATGACACGCCTCTCAGATGTAGCAGTACACGCCCACTTTTCCGCCATGCTCATAGGTGCTGCTTTCTCAATCACCCTGAAATGCATTTTCAAAAGTAGGCAAGTCGCATATGAGATGGGAGCAGTGGATGTCCCTGATTGGCTGTGCTTTGGAAAGCATTAGCATATTTTAGCAACTGCGATTCGTGACAGAATACAGTTGCGATTGCATTAGCGAAAATCTCTGAATCAGGCCCCCTGTGCTGCTTTAGATGCGACACAGACAAAGCTATTTGCTTCTGATGCATTCTCAGACGCATGCGCAATCAGAGGAAAATCAAGAGATACTGTACATCCATTTCTGCTGATGCGTTCAACTCAGGCCCGTAACAGTTATCAAATCCTTGATGTTGTACTCTGCACATAGGTATATGATTGACATGCACGAATATAAAATCATAACTTGCAGTATAGAGTATAATGGTTACACAGTATTAGCTCTGACAACTTCTCTCAGGGTCTCAGATAAAACCATTTTCTCTTCCAAAGGCCAAAACATTTAAAAACTTAGCACTTCAGATGTTCGCCGAGCGTGTTGTTATAAAACAGAACAGTATAAAAACTGTAGAACATTTTCTTTTGCCTGTGGGATTCCGATTTTAAAAAGCAGTGTTTGCGCGATTGTTTGGCATAGCTACCATAACACAACATCTGCAAGCCCTTTAAACAGCTGAAGCATTTCACTCTCCTTCTACCATATAAACATAACTAGGCTGCACAACGCTATATGATTTGGTTTTCCGTTATGGCACCATAGAGCTGTCAATCAGGGAGTTTTTATTCATATTGTTTTTCACTTTCGTCGACTCTAAACCACAACCACACGAAAGTGTGTAATTATTCTGCATTTAAGCAGGCCAAAAAAACATTCCTTTTTTTTATCTTGTTTTTTTTATTTAAAAAAAAAAAAAAAGATTAATATGCCTCATGTCACATTTCAGTCTCACTAACAAGCAAATGTTTTAAAGAAACACAAACCATTGTTGGAATTTTATGGGTGAATACATATAATAGCATTTCCTGTCCATAAAGTTGAAAGTCTTGAGCAATTCCAAGTCTTAACATTATAATGGTGCTTTTTTTTTCCCCCAAGAGAAATAAAAGCCAAACTTTTCTATATTACAAATACTTATTTCACCAATGCAGTATTTTCATTCTAACTTAAAATTGTTGTCTCTGGGTAATCTCGGAGGACCTCATTTTAACAGAAATAGAACCTTATTTTATTCCATCAATAACATTTTTATTATCCCTCATTTTCATGATACATAATTTGGCATATAAAATATATATATTTTTAAAAAGCTATAAATAATAGCTTTATTTCTAGACAGGAGGGAAATAATGAACCTTCAGATAGACTGTGGATAAGAAAGGAACATTTTGAAGTCTTTTTGGCTACCATAAGGGTGCTCGGCACTCTGGGTAAATTTTCATGTCTCCTGTTTGCCAACACGATGTCACCTCGCCATCAAAGCAGACAGCTCAGCATACAAGGAGGGCCCTGGTATTCCCAAATGGAGCGTGTCCAAGCTTCCCAAAGTTATGGCCATACCCCTTGGGACCAGGGTTCCATAGATATCCCCATGGGCCCCCATCATTAATAGCTCTATTCCAGTGGTACGTAGCAACCGGATTCATCACAGGAGACAGGACTGGAAAAGTAGTATCACCTCCAAAATCAAGAGACATTCATCAAAATTGAATCAAAGGAAAAAGAGGGTGTTAAGCGAAGCCACCATACAGACATCTGTTTTCATTTTCCAAACTGCGCTACAAATTACCGAATCTGACAAGTTGTCCACTTTCCTTTGCACCAATTTTCAGAAATGCCTGCATTATGGGGAGCATTTTATACATAGATCACCACCGCTGTATCTAGGAGACTTTCATGTTAGGCTACACCCTACAAGCCTATTTCTGAGTTGGACGGATCTCTGTTCATGGGCGACCACAGGTAGGATTTTGTACATGATGCATGTGCAGATGTGAATTCACATAGGTCCCAAATGTCCCTTTTCCGGCAGGACAGTCCCACTTTATAGGAATTGTCTTCCCGTCCCACCCGCAGTCCGCAGTGTCCCATGGGGGGGAGGACTCTAATGCGGACAGCATCTGTTCATAGTGTCGCGCACCTGTCACAACTCTCGGACGGATTGTGGATGCAACCCATATTTAGGGATTTGGCTAGACCTATGCCTGAGTGGTGGAGTCTAATGTGCCGGCGGTATTCACCAGGGACCCTCGCAAGAAGGTATGGACTTGGCTGCGTTCGACACACAGGTCGCGGCCCTCAGGTCAGGTTCCCCTATACAGGTACTGGTGGACACTGGATCAGGTGCAGAAGAATAACCGTAGTCGACATGCCGGGTCAGAACCAAACAGACGAGACGGTACCAGGGAGCAGACGTAAACGGGTCACAGGAAGCAGCCGAGGTCAGTACCAGATATCAGGAGCAGTACAAGGGGTCAGACGAAACCGGAGTCACAAACAAGCCAAGGTCAAGGATCAGGATAAACAGGTAAGTAGTAGGAACGCTGGAGTATGGAATGGAGCCTATACTCTGGCACCTGTCTGGTGCCAGAGACTTTCTCTTAATCTCGTTTGGCGCGCCTGTCTCTTTAAATTACTTTGCAGGATGGCGCATGCACTCCTAGGAGAGCCGCGACCGCCTGCACTTCCAGCCGGCATGCGGGGGACCCTGAGCAGATGACATGTCAGCTGGTGCCAGGGACTTCCCGCCCGCTGCCCGCTGCAGATTTCAGTGCTGCTGGACCCGGTAAGCGGTAGCCAGGGTCCAGCGCACTGTGACAGCACCCTTTTCAGGTCCGCGGGTACACACTCCCAGATGTTGAGAGGTATAAATTTACACATTTTTGCATATCAATACTATTGAGTCGGACAGAACTTGGCCAGATCTGTCTTTCCGAGAAATAGATTCTCATGGTTATTATAATTTGATTTTTATTATTTCAAAAGACTAAATCAGTTTCTAGGGTAAAAAAAGTGGAATTCAGAGCTGCATTGTGGGCATTTTTGTTCATGCTTTAAGCTCTGCTACCATCCAATCGATCAGTATCACTGACCTTCTAACTACCAGGGCAGGAGCCCCAGGCTGCTTGATGCAGTTGTTTTCCTGGGTCATCTCTGGTTTTATAATACAGCACCAGTAAGTCAATGACATTCACCACTTTATCACTTGGTTGAGGTGGCGCGAGGAGGAGGACCAATTACAAGCTCCGTTCATAGTTTGATATTAATAACATGATGTCATGCTTTTCATTTGTGTAACCTCTGGTGCCATTATGCCTGACCAGCTTGTACTTGCATCCAGACTGGTGTACTGCTTCCCTGCTGCTGTGTGTGTGTGTAAGGAAGGAGTCCTCTACCCAGGAGAGGGACCCCCTAACCTAACTGTGTCACAATATGGTGGAGAATGCGGGCAACCACACACACTAAAGTTGCAGCAAGAGGAAAACTTTCCATTTAAAAATTAAAGGGACAGACACCCAATTTGTGGGTGTGGAAATAACACTGTGTCCTTGGAGTCCCATAGAGGAGGCGTCAGCCAATGCTCAGAGAGGCAAGGTTCAGCTTCCAGCCTACACCCCAGGACAAAATGGAGGACATTGTTAAGGCCTTGCTCCAAGCTACAGCAGCTCAGCAGGAATCTACCAGGGCTCAGCAGGAGACAAACAAACTTCAGCAGGAATCTACCAGAGCTCAGCACGAGACGAACAAACTTCAGCAGGAAGCTACCTGGGCTCAGCAGGAATCCTCCAGGGTGCAACTGTTGGCCTTGGAGACAGCCCAGAGGCAACAACAGGTCACCATCATGGAAAACAGCTAGGCCATAAAAGAGGTGGTACAGCACCTGGTCGCCCGGCCCAGAGATGGTAATACGGGTCCTCCCACCACCACTCACTCCGTACGAGCCTGTCACTTCCTCCAAAAGATGACTTCGGGCGATGATGTGGAGGCCTATCTCGCCACATTTGAAAGAACTGCCGAAAGGGAGAGTTGGCCCCAGGAGCAGTGGGCAAGTCTGGTGGTACCTTTTTTGTCTGGGGAGCCACAAAAGGCCTATTTCGACTTATGCCTGGCTGATGCCAAGGACTATAAAAAACTAAAACAGGAGATCCTAACTCGCTTGGGAGTCACCACCTTTGTTCGTGCCCAACGGGTCCACCGCTGGGAGTTCCATATGGACAAGCCTCCACGTTCACAGATGCATGACCTCGTCCATCTGTCCTCAAAATGGCTACAGCCCGAGACGCTGACGGGACCACAGATCGTGGAAAGGGTCGTGATGGACCGGTACCTGCGATCATTACCCGCGACTCTGCGCAAGTGGGTGAGCCATGCAGACCCTAAGACCGCGGACCAGTTGGTCGAGCTAGTGGAGAGGTACAAGGCAGCTGAGGAGCTGAGGAGTATGCCCCACCAAGCCCCGATGGCGCACCGGCGAACTCCCACAGACACTGGTAAGACTGTTCCAGGGGAGAAGGGTGCTGGGCGGTGGGATGTACCTAAGACTGAGGGTGTAGAACCTGGAGACAGGCCTGCCAGGCCAGGAAGGTTCTTGCCCCGTAAACGACTAGACATTAATATGATTCAGTGTTTCTGGTGTGGTGACTTCGGCCATATTTCCGCTAATTGTTCACTTACAACTGAACCTATGCAATGTGATACTGCTCATGTCTACCGCAGGGGGTCTTTCTTTGCACAGACAGCCTGTACGGCTGACCGGCAGGCTGAGACTGATAAGCACATGTGTGTACTCACTGTAGATGGCAACCAAGTAGAGGCACTGTTAGACTCTGGTAGCTTGGTGACACTTATAAAGCTGAGCTGCTGAACCCCTTGAGGCATAAGGTGGAAAACTGTTGATGTGACCTGCATACATGGGGATAATCGATATTATGTTACTGCCAAGGTGAACATCGAGACACCATGTGGCTCTGCTATAGTTTCTGTGGGTTTGGTGCCTGGTCTGATGTACGATGCAATATTGGGGAGAGACTTTGCTCACTTCTGGAAATTGTGGGAAAGCCGTTTTGTTCCAGAAGTGAACAACCCCCGTCCACTTGAGAAGGTTGTCGATATAGTGGAGGAGGGAGTTTCTTCTGAGTCAGAGTTATTCCCTTTTCCTACTATGGTTGGCGAACTAGAGAATGCGGAGCGTGACGGTGGCCCGCCAACTGATGTGCCTCCCATTGAGGTGGGAAGTGTTGTTGGGCCAGTTGATCGTCTGCCTGATTTAGAGGTCAGAAGAGAGGTCTTTGCCGTGGAGCAGTTGAAAGACCCTACTTTGGTAAAAGTCAGGAAGAATGTAAAGGTAGTTGATGGTAAACCCGTAGACCCTGATAGTCCTTTGTCCTATCCCCACATGGCAATGTGTCAGGATTTATCCTGCCCTGAGTGTCAGTATCATGCTCCCAGACCACGTTTTAAGGGTCCACTGGTTCCATTGCCTATTGTAGAGGTGCCAATAGTGAGAGAGCACCTGAAACAGGCTCAACAGGCACAGCAGAGGGTATACAACCGCAATGCTCGGTTACGCAGCTTTGCTCCTGGGGACAGAGTGTTAGTGTTGGTTCCCACTGTGGAAAATTTTGGCTAAATGGCAAGGGCCCTTTGAAATCTTAGAAAGAGTGGGACAGGTCAATTACAAAGTTTACCAGCCGGGGAAAAGAAAGCCGGAACAGATATACCATATAAATCGGTTAAAGCCCTGGAAAGATAGAACGGTACTGTCGGCCGTCCGAGCCCCTCTAGTAAAACCAGGGCCCTTAGTTCCCGAAGTGACAGTGGCAAAAACCCTGTCGGCAATTCAACAACGAGAGGTCAAGGAGTTTCTGGTTAGAAATAGGGTGCTGTTCTCTGACGTACCTGGGAAAACCTCGGTCGTTAAACATGACATCATCACTGACCCAGGGGTTAAAGTTAATCTAAAGCCCTATAGGTTACCAGAAGCACCAAGAGCATCGGTGTCGAAAGAAATTAAAAATATGCTAGAGTTAGGGGTTCTTGAAGTATCACATAGTGAATGGTCAAGTCCCATTGTGTTGATTCCAAAGCCCGACGGGAGTGTGCGTTTCTGCAAAGACTTCCGAAAGTTGAACAGTGTTTCAAAATTCGATGCCTACCCGGTGCCACAGTGGAGAAGGAGGCGTTGGCCATAAAGTGGGCGTTACAAACTTTTAAATTTTCGGTGGAACACAGGCCAGGGGGCCTGTTGTTTAAAGCAGACGCGTTGTCACGCGTTCATTGTTTGGGGGCTTCAGTTGTTCCGCCCCATAGGTCGAAACAAAGGGGGGGGATATGTGATAGGATCACTGGTAAAGTGATCTGTGGTAGGGACATTTATCCCAGATTCCTGTCCTATGTGTTTAAAATCCCCAGGAGAAAGTCTGCAGTGTAGCAGGCTTGAGTTTCGGCTTTTTGAAAAGCCGGTTTGGGACCTGGGGGTTGTGGGTGAGAGGAGAGGGAGGGCTCCACCCATGGCCACTCCAGGTTTTGGTTCTCGCAGCCTGGTAACAGGCTTGATTGGGTTCCCACCTGAGGGTGGCCAATATAAGCCTAGTGTGTTGAGGGCTGATTGTCTCACCTGGGAGAGCAGACAGGGAGTTTGCTCAGAGACACTTGGAAAACCTATCTGTGAGTACTGTGCTGTGCTTTGTTGCTGGGGAGGGCATTAGGCCCTGCCAGGTTCTGGTAGTGAGAGAACTACCTGTGAAGTTAGTGCCCCGACAGGGCTAGGATTTATGTTTATGTTTTCTTTGTGTTATTTCTGACATTGTACAATAAAGACTGGCGCCGACCAGCTTGTACTTGCATCCAGACTGGTGTGCTGCTTCCCTGCTGCTGTGTGTGTGTGTAAGGAAGGAGTCCTCTACCCAGGAGAGGGACCCCCTAACCTAACTGTGTCACAATATATATATATATATATATATATATATATATATCGTGTGTGCATCAACTAATGTGTACAGATGATATATCTGTGAACGGCGTCGTTCACAGACATATTGTGTTGACATTGCAGGACAGCCTATGGCAGATAAATCTACACATCGTGCTGTGTGTATGGGCAGTCAGCTGCACAGGTAAGTGCCCACTTAGTTGTGACGTCAGGCACAACACATCGGGCTGACAATAGGTGAGTGTGTATGCACTTACCAATCATCAGATAGGACGACGGATCGTGGATGGACATTGTCTCGATTTTGCATGTCTAAATGTTGGGCGGGTATATGGGAGATATGAAATAATGTAGCAAACTAATAATATGAACTTGGCATATGCCACCTCCAAGCCATCTAACCTCATAAACAACTCTGTCCCACCCCTTCCCAGTTATACTTACCCCTATTGCTGGTTGCAGTGGTCTTTCTCTCCTGTCCTGCTGGTCTGTCCCGTCGATGTGTTTAAAGCCATTAGTGGAATGTGTGCCCACACTGTCACTGCGCATGACAGAGAAGGGATACCACAATCAATTATAATGTGTAAACACACACCTACCTAACTATAGTATGTAATACCCCACTATGCGAGGAATTATGTCAAACACTAAGCATCATGCTACATTGTATATGCATACCTTTACACAGGCAGACCAGACTACAATTCCCAGCAGCCTCTGCAGCTCTGCTACTCGTGAGGACATCACATGGGCAGTGTCATGGGGTGAGGTAAGTGGCAGGACGAAGCAAGTGGCAGTGGCCTGGGGCAGAGCTGAGGTAGCTGACCTTGAGAGCGGCGCTATGCTGGGAGGAGGGTGGGACAACCATTCCGGAGGGTGGGACAGCTGAGGACAGCCATTCCGGTGAGCTGAGAGGAGGGTGGGAGGAGTCTGTCCCACCCACCTCTATGACAAGCCGGTACCAGAGGTGAACCCTGAGATACAGTACTGTTCCTGCTGCTTAAGGAGAGGTGAGGGCAGGGACTGAAGGGGGCCCATTTATCAATGAGTGTTATCATACGCTACAAGTTTAAAAACACATTGTGCATGATAATGGTGTTCCAGCCAATCAGCTCCTAACTGTCATCTGTTTAAAAATTGACAGTTGGGAGCTGATTGGCTGGAGCACCATTTATCATACGTGAAGAGTTTTAAAACTTGTTGCGTATGATAACACTCATTGATAAATGGGCCCCTGCATCTGCTCTGTGTCCGGGAGCTGTCCAACAATTATGAAGGCTGAAGCAACAAAAACCCTATAGAGGCACTGTGAAGTCCTCTTTTCTTATATCTTCATAGCTAGGCTTTAAAAAGTGCACTCTAAAAAAGAAGACACTAAAGACTATACTTACCTGAGGAAAGTATCTTAAACAAAAGGTAATAATAAAGCAAAAATACAGAAAAAGGAAAATTGGAGAATTGATTGGCCTGATTCAGAGATGTAAGCAATGGCGAATTTAACACAGTTGGAACGATTGTTTGCCACTGTGCATGCGTATAAGCTCGACATGAGCTGTGCTTTCAATTCACAAAGTATTCTGTTCACAAAGTATCCAAACTGAACGGTTAAAACAACAGTTTCCATATATCTGGACCCTAACCATCCTCCCTTTCTCATCTCTCAGGTTTGTGATATCCACCCTCCTAATAGGCAGATCAGGGAGAGCTGTGCTTTCCATTCATGAAGCATTCTATTCACAAAGTATCCTAACTGAACAGTTAAAAAAACAATTGAACAAACATTGAAGAACATCTGAGAGCAGGTAATGTCTAAATCAAATGTTATATTTGTTTATGTACTATTCTAAGGATTTTTCTTTTTTATTCAAGTTCACCTTGTACCAATTATTATTCTTCCTTATTTCAATCCATGGCATGTTCTCTAAGGCTATTACATCCTTTACTATCCCTGCAGCTCACCCCTCTGTACACATTGCAGCCTCAATAATCTACTCCCCTCTTGTGAACCCACATGAGCTTTTTACTTAACTATATAAATGGACAATAACTAACTCAACCTGTCACCATAAAAAAACTTTCATACACCTCCCACAACTATATTTATATATCTCAACTTCTACTTTTATTAGCTGGCGACATATCAGCAAATCCTGGCCGTACCCACATGCCCTACTCAGGGCCGGCGCTTCCATTAGGCAGCTGCCTAAGGGCACCGGGACCTTATGGAGAGCCTGCTGAGGCTGCCTTGGAGATAGGGCATTGTCTTCCCCCTCCCGGAAAGTCGCTCCTGCCGGCTGAGAGATCCAGTGAAACCCCAGCGCCCATCAATAAAAAGCAATTAATTGGTACAGCCCCTGGCTGAATAATTAATAAAAAGCAATTCATTGGTACAGCCCCTGGCTGAATAATTAATACAAAGAAATTCATTGGTACAGCCCCTGACTGAATAATTAATAAAAAGCAATTCATTGGTACAGCCCCTGGCTGAATAATTAATACAAAGAAATTCATTGGTACAGCCCCTGACTGAATAATTAATACAAAGAAATTCATTGGTACAGCCCTGGCTGTAAAATTGATAAATTAATTTAAAAATAAATCATTGGTTCCTAAACCAACCATAACATTAATTTTAAATGTCAGGCAGCAATGCCCCAACCAGTACATAATGGAAAGGAAAAAGGTGCAAGATGGAATAGTCCTTGGGTAATGTTGTATATGTAACAGGACAGTTTAACAAACCAATCATTTCACCGACAAGGACTGCCAATTGTGGTTGAAATGATTGGTTTGTTTGGACCCCCATAAAACAAGCTGCCAAAGTGTAATGGACATGGAAATGAAAATGATCCCATACACAAGCTGGCTTTACATTACAAGTTGTCGTCGTCCTCATCCTCGTCATCCCCATCAGTGTGTACATCCTCTTCTTCACACAATGTTAATTTGTCCCCGCTGGAATCCACCATATGCGCCTCTGTAATTTTTTTATGTAATTGTTGGTAGAGGTCTTCCTCGTGGAATTTGTTATTCATTTTAATGAACATTATCTTTTCCACATTTTGAGGAAGTAACCTCCTACGCCACTGACAAGGTTGCCAGCTGCATTGAAAACTCTTTCGGAGTACACACTGGAGGGTGGGCAACTTAAGTAATGCAAAGCCAGTTTGTGTATGGGACTCCAAATTGCCTCTTTTTCCTGCCAGTACTGAAATGGACTGTCTGACATGCCTATTAGGATAAACTTGAAAGTGGGATTATCCGCACAGATGTATGAGTATCTTCTAAGTCCTTCCTTACAATAATCAAGGCATTAATATATACTTTTAATAAATAAATAAAATTGTTATTTTTAATAATAAAGTAGGTGCACCCTGGAATAAAGATAATAGTATCAAAAGATCCAAAGAGGGAAAGTAATTCCTTTGTACGGCACTCATGGACTTATTACTGAAAACATTTCTGTAAGCAATATGTCGACTGTCATAGGAAGATTGTTGTTATTTAAAATGTAACCTTTATTGGTATTATAATTAAAATATTGATCTGCAAAATATTGAAACAAATTAATGTGTCACAATAATAAAGAATGTGAAATTAAAATTCAATGAAACAATTTTAACCTCTATACGTTTCTTGTGTTTGATATTCTTTAATAAATTATATAATATTCATAAATCATTCGGGTGTCTGTAGATCTGTGGACATATCCATTGATATGTGTGTAAAGGAGAATTATATTTTCATATATCACTAAAAATTTGTCCTGATTTAACTTAGTGGGCCAACAGTATCAAATTTATCATTTAATGAGAAGGTATGTATTGCAGACAAATAGGGTATGAGTATTACAATCTTTCAGGAAATAATTTGGAAGCTTAATGTTTGTGCAATTTTCTCTTCAAAATATGTCATATAGAGAACATACAGTTTCACTCATTGGAAAATAGTAAATAAGAGATAAATCCCCGATAGAACTAATACCGTATCACATAATCCCTGTACTTTTGTGTCACTTAGGAATTATTCCACCTATATTGTGTCTGATAGTTACTTTATTTACCGATTTTATATCATACAGGATACAGTTGCTACTTAGGGATTGTTGTATATCCCAAAATATGTAATTAGCACTGTCCCTTATGTTTCATGTAATGTTTAATTACACAATATTGGTAATCATAGGCACAGGATCAGGAAAGGTAACATGAACACTTATAATGTGCATCCACTTCATGTTAATATAATTCATTATGGCTTCATTCCATTTGAAAAGTTTCAAAGTAAACACGCTGGCGTGTTTCTGTAAGTCCCTTAGATCATATATGGTATTCGTATCCAAATTGTATGAGTGAGCACCTATCCACTTATTATATCTGCTTATCCAAACACACATCCCTCATAAATCAATTTGGCTATAGTAGGTTTACATCACACAGTTATTGGCTGAATTGTATCTATTTTGCAACAAAATGTCCATATATAAGTTGTATCACCTTATACATGCCCATTAATTATTTGTCTGCACATAGACCCCTCTTAATTAGTATACCTCACAGTCTCATAATCATCATATGGAATACAAGTGTAGATTTATTCAAATGTACTGCATATTTCCTCCAGTGGTTATTGACTCAGGTAAAATGACAGGTTTAATACGTGGTGTATGGAATACTAGTGCAGATGTATTTATGTATACTGCACATTTCTTTCAATGGTTACTGACTCAGGTAAAGTAACAGGTTTAGCACGTGGTGTTCCTCCGTGTAATGGTGCATACACACGATCAGATTTTTCCTTCAGATAGGAACGATAACGATTTAAAAATCGTTCAGTCGTTCATATCTGAAGGAAAATCGTTCATATCTGACATGCCTGAACGATGGACGATCAACGATGCGCGTTCCCGTTTGTCAGATAAAACGATATCTGACATCTGATGGGTTTGCAGTCAGACTTGGACGATTCCATTCATTTTAATGCAGTCAAAAATCGTTCAATCGTTCAAATCGTTCAAATCGTTCAATCGTTCAGTCGTTCATCTGACAAATCTGACAAGTCTGACAAATCTGACCGTGTGTATGCTCCATTACTCTCATAGTATCATTTACACTGGCTAACAATCTCAAATATACAGAGGTAGTCTCAATACACGTGCGCCCGCTTGCAGTGTCCACCTGTCTAACAGACACCCTTATCAACAATATATTCACACTTTCATAGTGGTTTTAAGTTAATACTTCATAGATACATAGCACACGCATATCAGCGTGTGCCGTGTGTCTCCTGATGCGCGTTTCGCTTGAACAGCTTACTCATAGGGTTTTAGATTTCGGTCTGTTGGAAAAAAACTCACAAGGTAGGACTTAAACCTAAGATCCAGAATGGTCGCCAAAATATATTTTTCAGATTTCAATAGATTGACGACTCTTGGATCCTGGTGAAGTGAATCAAGGGCTTGATCCACCAGTCCGACATACTTTGCGCAATCGCTCCGTTTCACCTCCTCCTTCAGTTTCTCCAGCTGTTTTTGCAAAAGACTGATGAGGGGAATGACCTGACTCAAGCTGGCAGTGTCTGAACTAACTTCACGTGTGGAAAGTTCAAAGGGTTTGAGAACCTTGCACAACACGGAAATTATTCTCCAATGCACTTGAGTAAGGTGCATTCCCCCTCCACGGCCTATGTCATAGTCCGTTGTATAGCCCTGAATTGCTTTTTGCTGTTCCTCCATCCGCTGAAGCATATAGAGGGTAGAATTCCACCAAGTTACTACCTCTTGCTTCAGCTGATGGCTGAGCAAATTTAACAGTACCTGCTGGTCAAGCAATCTTCGACAAGCGGTCGCCGAATGTCTAAAATGTCCTGTTATTTTGCGAGCCACCGAGAGCATTTCCTGCACGACCATGTCAGTTTTTAAAAAACGTTGCACCACCAAATTAATTGCGTGAGCAAAACATGGGACGTGTTGGAATTTTCCCACATATAATGCTCTCACAATACTGGTGGCATTGTCCGAAATCACAAATCCCAAGGAGAGTCCAAGTGGGGTAAGCCATTTAGCAATGAATTCCCTGAGTTTTTCTGAGAGGTTCTCAGCGGTATGTCTCTTAGTGAAACCAGTTATACAAAGAGTAGCCTGCCTCTGCATCATCTGTTTTTTGGGAGATGTTGCTGCCGTTGTTGCTGTTGTAGGCAATACACCTACCCAGTGAGCTGTCACAGTCATGTAATGCTTAGTTTGCCCTGTCCCATTTGTCCACATATCAGTGGTCAAGTGGACAGTGGGTACAATGGCATTTCTGAGGACATTAATAAGGTTTTTTTAATGTCCTTGTACAGACTTGGAATCTAGAAGGGATCTGGTAGCGAGGACACAGGACCTTAATTAACTGTTGAAAACCCACTGCAGTAATGGTGGATACTGGACGCACATCTAATACCAGCAAAGCTGTTATGGCATTAGTAATCTGCTGTGCAAATGGGTGATTGCTGTCATACTTCTTTGCCATTGCAAATGATTGTTTAACAGTTAATTGTTTTTTGGCGGATACGCTACAAGTAGTCTTCCTCCTGGTCCCCTTCTGGGATGAAGATCCACTCACAGCAACAGGCAAAGTCATCAAGTATCCTTCTGAGGAATCACAGATAGGAGAGGAGTCAATCATGCTTCGAATAACAACATTGGAAGCAGCAGGACTACTCCCGATGACGAATGAGGATGTTGATGATGCAGGTGTTGGTGTTGGAGATGGAAGACGCTTGGATCTCACAGAGAGGGAGCAGGTAGGTGACACTGGACTTGTTATGTTTTGAGTTTTGGAACTTGGCGACGTACACTTTGATATTTGATGAATGCGCTCGAAGTGATGTAACAAGGAGGAGGTTCCTAGGTGGTTTAGATCCCTCCCTCTACTCACTCTTGCTTGGCAATGGTCACATATGGCTTGACAACTGTTGTTCGGATCGGGATGGAAATAATTCCACACGCAAGAAGTGGATTTTTTTGTCTTTTGTCCCGGCATGATAACAATGGGCTTTGGATTTTTCAATCCATGGGCAACAGCTGTTGCCTTACTTACACAAAGGACATCCTTGACATCAACATTCTCATTAGCAACATCTTCATCATCAACATCCTCATCTTCCTTATCACTTTCAACTACCAAAATATCCTCCTCCTCCAAGTGCAATTCCACAGAAGCATCCTCGATGACTACGTCTGCAAGATGTTTACTGCCCTTCCCCACATTTACAGAGGGCGCACAAATGTTGGAACTTGGAGGATCCTCCAGTACACTAGTATTTAGCTCTAGCTCACACATGGCAACCGCAGACACACTTGCACTCTCCTCGGGGATTTGTGATTTCGATTTCTCAGGGCACACAGTTGTTTTTTCCAAAGGGCTATCAGAATCGGAACCAGCAGTCTTCATAAAGAAAGGCCAAGCCCTTATCCTTTCCTTGCCACTTCGTGTAGTGAATGGCATATTGCCAATTTTTTGTTTATCTAAAGGCAAATTTCCTTAAAAATTTTTTTCCTAGCTTCAGTAAAAGTAGCTTTACCATATCGATGGCATGACTTAAGCCCTGGGCCTTTATAGAGGATGAGGAAGTTGACGGCCTTACACTGCTGGCGGCAGCTACAACATGTGGTTTTTGGCCTTGCTATCCTGTCATGTGACAGCCCTCCATATTTTCTTCGGTCTTGAAGCAGTGTCACAAGCACCAATAGTGTAGCCAAGGTGTGGTTACAAAATTCACAAATGTGCAGTCGTGCGCACACAGAAAAAAATTAGTCAAAAAAAGACAATTTTAAAAAAAAATCTTTCAGCTGCAGAACTTGGGCCCAGAGCACAGATTGATGATGACTGGAGTCGGGCAGCACTAGGTTGCGTTGCCGACTTGCTAGATCTTGTGCGGCTAAGCCTAAAGCTGGCCACACACTAGACCAACTTTCATCCAACCATCCAACTAGATGATTGTTTGGAATGAAAATCTGGTAAGGTATGGGAGTAAATGATGATCAGCAATTTGCTCCTAAATGCTAGAAAACATATACCGAAGAGGTAGAAATATTAAGGATGTGATAGTTAAAAATGACATTAGTTCCCTAGGCATTACTCAGCCTACACACTTTCTCACCGCAAACCAGGTAACTACAAATGCACAGGCTGCACGACGTGCAGTTTTCTAGAAACTGGAGACACCTTTACACATCCCAGGTCCGGTAAGGTTATCACATCAAATATGCCCTTCCATGCTCGAGCCGATTTATTGTGTATTTCATTAGATGCCCATGTGGCCTTTTATACATTGGCAAGACCACTCGCCAAATGAAAGAAAGGATGGCACTACACAGATAGAGTATTAGAGCAGCTTTGGAGGGTAAAAACTCAGACTTACCAGTACCTAGGCATTTTAAAGAGCATCATCACAATCCACCATACGATATAAAATGATAGACTGGGTTCCTCCAGATCCCAGAGGAGGAAACCGTGATCGAGTTCTGCTTCCGAAAGAAGCCAAGTGGATTCATAAGCTGCAAACAGTGCAACCCAGGGGTCTTAATGAGACATTGTCCTTTATTTGCTTTTTATAAATATTTGTGGTCTCTCTGCCTGTAGATATTATCTACAGTAGTATTTTAGGTTTCATGACCAGACTGTGCATTATAATTTGTACTTATAGCTTTTGCGTATTATTTGTGCATAGAGTCTTTATCTAGATTTGAGCATTTTCATATTACTGTGTCTCTCCGCATTTGATCTCTGTTTGACATAATTTTTTATGTATTCGTTCAGGTGTGCACGGGTGGTTACGTGCCATTGTTTACGAATTGTTGTCACGATGATGGGTTTGTTGGTTGACCACTCCCCCCAGGGAGTTCCCGGCCGTCGACGCGTCGCATCGGGTCTCAGCTGGGCGCTGGAGTTGGCTGCACAAGATACGGTGATTTGACAAGGTATTTATACATCTGTTTTTTGCTATGTCGATTTTCAGTCTTGTAAATATATTGTGTCTATATATATTTATGTGTATGTATGTATTTATATAAGTATTTATATACAATGGGATGTAGTCAGCATCCTGGCATGCGGGATGCAGACAGTTGAAATACTGGCGCCGAAATCCTGACAGCGTCGGGATCCCGGCACCAGAATCTTGACCCGGCATCCTCAAGGTAAGTATCTGATGCTAGGGGAAGGATTAGACTGCGGGTTTAAGATTAGGCACTAAGGGGAGGGTTAGGTTTAGGGTGCGATGAGCGGAGGTTAGGTTTAGGCACTGGGGAGGGAGGTATATGGTTAGGGTGTGTGGAGGGGGAGGTTAGGGTTAGACACCGGGGAGGGTGTCAGGATTCTGACTGTTGGTATTCTGACCAGCGGCATCCCGATCGCCGGGATCTTATACCCAACCCAAACAAAACTTATCCGGAACTCCACCTGTGCAAAGGGGGAGGGGCGCAGGTGGAAGTTTTGCCTAGGGTGGTTAGAAGCCTTGCACCGGCCCTGGCCCCACTCACAATGCAATATAAATCCAGCTAACCTCAGACACATCACATGCCTCCCATCACCCTCCAAGCCACTAAAATGTGCCTTATAAAATACATGCTCTATCTGCAACAAACTAACATCCATCCATGACCTCTTTATTTAAAATAACCTCAACCTTCTGGCAATAACAGAAACTTGGCTCACACAATCAGACATTTCCTCCCGTGCTGCACTCTCACACGGTGGCCTACACATCACCCACACCTCCAGAACTGGTAATAGTAAAGGAGATGGAGTAGGAATATTACTGTCCCAATATTTTACATAAACAGTTCTCCCACGGGTACCGTCACTCACATTTACATAATTTGAAATACATTCTATCAGGACTTTCACCCCTTTTTCTCTGCGCTTTGCTGCTATCTATCGCCCACATGGGCCACCCCAACAATTTCTAGAACATTTTTCTGCCTGGCTCCCTCACTTCCTATCCTCAGACATCTCCACCATCATTATGGGTGATTTCAACATCCCTATTAACAGTCCACAATCTCCTCATGCCTCCAAACTTCTCTCTCTAATCTCCTCTCTAGGCCTCTCCCAATGGACTGACTCCTCTACTCATTAGGAGGGACACTGCCTTGATCTTGTATTCACTAGAATATGCTCAGTTTCTGATTTCACTAATGCTCCTTTCCCTCTCTCAGATCACAACTTTATCAACTGCACACTCTCCTCCATTACGTCAAACTCAATGTCAATTTTCAACAACTAGCTACCTCTCTGCAACAAATCCTCTCACCAATTTCTACGTTCACTTCTAAGACTGCTGTTTCACACCTGAACCAGATCCTAAAGATAGCCAGCTATCCATCAAACTCCACGTAGACTTAGACATCAACCGTGGCATTCCAAATTAACAAGACACCTACAAAAATACTCATGTAAAGTAAAGTAGAACATCAGTGGCATAAATCTCATAATCCTAGTGACTTCCTCACATACAAGACTATCTATCACTCTTATCGTAATGCTCTGGACACTGCCAAACAAACATATTTCCAATCTCTCATCTCTGCCCAAGCCTCTAACCCCAAGCGCCTTTTTAATACATTTAAATCAATTCTTACCCCTCCCTCACCCAACCCACCTGCTACTATCAGTACACAAGATCTTGCTTCGTATTTCGAGGTCAACATTAAAAATATCCAAAATGGTGGGCTCTTCCCCAGTCAGTGACCTACTCAATTCCCTACCTGAACCCGCTGGCACATTCTCTTCATTTGACCCCACTAATGAAGATGACGTATCTACACTCTTCTCATCCTCCTACTCTACTTCCTCTCCTCTGGATCCTATACCCTCACAAATTGGTAAAGCTCTTTCTCATGTGCTCATCTTATCCTTAACTAAAATCTGTAATCTCTCTTTCTCTACTGGCATCTTTCCATCACTGTTCAAGCATGCAGTGATCAGTCCCATTTTGAAAAAAACAAAAGTCTGACCCTAACTCACTCTAAAATTACCGTCCCCAGCTACCAGCTCCCATGCCCCTCCAAGCTACTGGAGAGACTTGTCTACACTCGCCTCACACACTTTCTTAACCAGCACAATTTATTGGATCCACTTCAGTCAGGCTTTCGTTCCCAACACTCCACAGAGACAGCACTGACTAAGGCTCAGTCTTAGGTCCTCTGCTTTTCTCAATCTATACCACCTCTCTTGGCAAACTAATCAGCTCTTTTGGTTTTCAGTATTATCTGTACATGGACAATACTCAAAACCTATCCTCCCCAGATTTGCCACCATCTGTGCTGGTCCGTGTCACTGAATGTCACTCTGCCATTTCATCTTGGATGGCATCTCGCCACCTCACACTTAATATATCCAACACAAAATTGATTATATTTCCACCAGCCAATAGTAGTTACCAACCTGATATCTCTATCACTGTTGACAACTCGACAATCAACCCCAAACCACAAGCCCGCTGCTTAGGTGACATCCTTGACTGTGAACTGTCCTTTGTTCCCCACATTCAAACTGTCTCAAAATTATGTTACATACATCTAAAAAACAGCCAAAATTCGACCTTATCTTCGACACTGAAAAAACTCTAATCCATGCACTCATTATTTCCCGCATTGACTATTGCAATAGTCTCCATACTGGTCTTCCCAAAAACAGACTCTTGCCGCTACAATCCATTTTGAATGCAGCTGCGAGGCTGATCTTCCTCGCCAAACATTTATTGTCTGCTGATCCACTCTTTCAGTCCCTCCATTGGTTACCAGTTTTCAACCGTATTCAATATACTTATACTCACACATAAAGCTATTAACCAAAGCACACCAACATACATCTCTTCACTTATCTCAAAATATCTTCCAATCTTCCAAATATCAAATGCTACCCCAACCTTCATCCCGCGCACAGGACACTGCGGCAAGCAGAACAGTGTCTGAACAGCGTGACTGTCCCGCTGAAATTGGGACAGTTGGGAGATATGTACTTACTACAGTATGATACATAAACATATAATTATTGTACTGTATGAAACGCAGAGCTTCCTGCCTACCTACCTATCTGCTTATGGTTTCATATATTTATTATATGACCACAAAATAGAAAGCACAATACTTTGTTAGAAAAATTTGATCTAAGAGAACCTGAATGTGAAAAAGAAAAATATAACTTTGAGAAAATGTTGTTGCAGCATTTACAAGCAGCATACGGCATTTTCATGACCATATAAATGTAACCTGGCTATAACAAACACTGCAGTTATTGGTTTACTTTGCCAACAGAAGTTATAGACTTTATTGTAAAATAAGAGGCCAAAATTGCTCAGATAAATTGACTTGCATGTAATATTTTACAGGATTGCATAATATGGCATGGGCCTCTGGTTCCCATAACTGAACATCAATGGGGATCAGTTACAACTTGTTACGTGTCACATTTGGTGCCCTAGCAAACAATGGCCCTCATTCAGAGCCGTACGCTCTGAGCAGAGCGCACGCTCTGCATGAGGGCCGGGCTCCATTTTCATGGAGCGTCCTCCTGGACGCTCGTATAGCTGTGGGTCACCACCCACAGGCTATACGAGCGTGCATTTTGATGGCCGCGATGGTCGTGACCATCGCGACCATCGAAATTGCGAGCCGGAGCCTGCGGTTGAGGTTTTCAACCGCAAGCTCCGGAGTGATTTTGGCTCTATCAGAGCCAAAATCACTCCCACTGACATCACTAGTGATGTCAGTGGGCCGGCTTCTGACGGGAGGCGTTCCCGTGGGAACGCCCCCGTCAGGGAGGCACGCCCCCGGCACGCCCACCAAAGGGGGCGTGCTGTCAATCAACATTGACAGCACGCCCCCTTTGATCGGACACAACGAGCGAAGGAAAGTCCTTCGCTCGTCATGTCTGGCGCATGCGCACGACGGAGCTCCCTCCGTCGTGCGCATGCTCAGTGCAGACCATCGACCCACTTGCGAGCGGACAGCCGCTCGCGAGTGGGTCTGAATCAGGCCCAATATGTACATTTTTCTAATTTTAGGTTGATTTAAAAAAAAAAAAAAAAAGCTAAATTCAAGTAAATCTAACAGATTTGTTCACATTTCAAGCCGTTTCCCTTATGATCAAGCTGTTAGAGTGGAGTGTGCAACCTGCGTTAGCTCCTCCTCTGATGTGACGCGCTGATGGGATGATGTCATCATCGGCCTTGTGTGAATGCAAGAACTCTTTGCGCCACTGTGTAGAGTGCCGCAGTACATGCGGTACTTAGCAGGGGCTTTTTAAGAGAGGAAGGACCCTGTGTTCATTCCCCGTCCAAGGCCCCCTCCTCTCTCCTTGGTGGCCGGCAGCAGACTGACAGAATCAGTAGACTTTGGGCACTAGAGTGTGCACAGAGTCTACTGCGCATGCGCTGGTCTCCGGGGAGCTGAAATTTTCCCGGTGATATCCTCACTGCGCATGCGCAAAACGCCTGAAAAGTGCCCGCGGCGGCCATTTTCTGGCATTTTGTGCAAGGCTGAAACACCCGACGCGGGACCTCGGAGAGGTAAGTATTACATAATATTGGTGCAGGGTGTACGGTGCGGTCCTGACACACCCGACCCCAATTGGTTATACCAATAGATTATGACTCAGAGCTGGACGCTAATGCAATTTTCATGCAGATCGAGCGATTGTTTGCCATTGCACATGCGTATGCACCAGACTGCATGTGTGCACAGTGACCGCATTGCGATTACGTATGCACAGAGGATCCCATCACAAAGTGACTGACAGGTTGTCAGCATTTGGCGGTGTTGATGGGTGGAGGTCAGAAAAATGCAGACGCGCCTGTCCGTTTAAATGCCATTACATGGTCGTGCATAAATTAGCCACTGCAATTGCATACGCAGCTCTGCGTGTCAGAAGAGCACTCAAGGCAGCGGCAGGTCAGACCTGCCGCAAAGATAAGATGGCCGCCGATGTCCGTCAATGTTACCGATATTTACGTGGGTATGCACATAAGAAGACGGCAGTGGGCGTCTTTATGCTCGGGTGATCTTAGCTAACATTAGCATATTTTCTCTGCTGCATTGTGTATGAAATCGCAGCTGCAATCGCATCAGTTTCCATCTCTGAATCAGGCCCACTGTACGGTACCAAACTGAGGGCCTGATTCAGACCCAGACGCATAGCAGCGCATTTTCGCAGCCATCAGGGGAAGGGTATGCAAATTCCGCGATCGCACAGCAAGGCTTAAGGACGCCCTCTATGTCTTAGAAAGCGACGGCAGAACGAACACACGCCGGTCTAAAGACGCCCCCTTTTCCTTCACAGCACACGTCATCTCCAGGAATTGTATGTAATATCAGTAACATCGAGAGCCATCGGAGCTGCTCATAGCCCTTAAGGTAGACCCTACCCTGCCGCAAGCACTGCGATCACTGCAGGCTGAAATACAACCAGGTGACGTGTACAATGACGCATCCATGCTAATTATGTACGCCCATGAAGTGCTGTTAGAACACCCATGCACGCTTGTGTTTACACATCGTCATCCCCGTTTTCATAGACCATCCCCTGACACCACCCACAAAAGGCACTATCTGTCACTCAAATTAGCGCTCAGTCTGTGTAATACGAGCGCACGATTCCCGATCGCAGTAACTGGCTCGCACACGCGCAGATGGGTGACTATCGCCCATAGCGTGCAATTGCGGCTTAGTGTCCGGGTCTGACACAGGCCCCAAGTGCATACAGAAACATAAACGAGTATATCGACAAGATGTTGTCCTTTTCTCAGCAATTAATATCTGTAGGAGTCCAGTATGTGGAGCAAGACAGAAAATGTACAGTGCAATAGCCAGCCAATGAGCTTTGTCAAATTGAAAGGCTCAAAAACTTATGCCACATGGAAATTCACTATGGAGATGCAGTTAAAGTAGCAAAATTGTAGAAGATCACAAATGATCCAGCTAATAATTCAAATTCTGATGAAGTGGATAGAGCCATGGGAACCATTGGCCAAGATGTAGAACAACATGTGTATTCAATAACTCACGGGAAAATGTCAGCACATGACGAGTGGATAGCTCTGCAGGCATTTTATGAAGATAACATTCTGATGAATATAATAAACCTGAGATGTACCCTGTACGGTACTAAACTGAGTGTATACAGAGACATGAATGAGTACATTGACAAGATGTTATCCATATCTCAGCAATTAACATCTGTAGGAGTCCAGGTTGATGATGAGGAAGTTGCAAAGGGTATGCTGCATAATCTGATGACTGAATTTGATTTCTTAGTATTGATTTTTAAATCCTGTGTGACTAGGCTTCAAAGAAGATTGTGAGGGCTAAACTGCTGCATACCAATTGAGACAATTGCTGAAAGTTCTGATATACTAATAAAAACACTAAGCCCAAAAGGGCCAAAGTATAAGTGCTTAATATGTAACAAAGTGGGGCATAAAGCCTCTGAATAAAGACTGGGAGATTCAAGTTGCGTGCAAAAGAACAGTGACAAAAAAAATAGACAGCTTCAAATGTCACAGACAGTCGCAGATATGATTGCTGATACATACATTTTTGCAAATCTCTTGCACTTTCTCTTGCATTCATATTTCATTTACATTTCCTATTTTCGTGCCACTAGTTTAATTATCAACACCATTACAAGGTTTTCTTCAACTTCCTTCTTCACTCTACCTAATCCTCTGTTCTGCCTCCTGCTTCCACCTTTATCCTTTCCCCTTGTCTCCTCCACCACCACCTCCCCTTCTCCCCCCTCCTCTGTCTGCCTACTTTCCCCTCCTCTCCCATTACTTCACTTTCATCTTGTTCAACCCCCCCTCCCCCTTTGTCCTACTACCCCACCGCTAATCCCTCCTCCTACACTCCTCTCCCTGTCACTTCACCCCACTGCCATCCACAATTTCCTACCTGCCCACCTCCTACAGGTTCCCTTTCTAACTCAGGTGCCCGCAGCATTGCTACACTCTATTCATATAGGTCCCCCAAATTAATATCACCTCCACGTTACAGCAACCCTGATAATCTCATTCATATCTCCCCCAAAAATTATATCCCTCTATCTCTGGAATGCCAGGTCAGTCTGTAATAAACTGATCACAACCCATGACCTTTTCATCTCCAACTCCCTACATCTCCTAGCCATTACTGAAACCTGGATCTCAACCTCTGACACCACTTCTCTTGCTGCTCTCTCCTCTGGAGGCCTCACCTTCTCCCACTTGGCCTGGGGGTCGCCATGGTGGTGGTGTTGGGGTCCTTGTATCCGCCAGTTATTCCTACCAGCTAATACCCTCTGAACCATCCCTTACATTCCCCACATTTCAGGTTCATGTTATATGCCTCTTCCAACCAGTACACTTCAGAGTAGCTCTCATCCCTCTGACCCTCTCTCCAAATTCCTTGACAACTTCGCTTCTTGGCTCCATCACTTTCTCTCCTCAGATCTTCCCTCTATTATCCTAGGTGATTTTAATATTCCAATTGACATACCAACAGAATCCACAGAATCCTCTGCCTCTAAACTCCTTAACCTCACCACTTCATTTGGTCTCTCTCAAATGACCTCCTCGCCCTCCCGTGTGAGTGGGCACTCAGTTGACCTGGTCTTTACTCATTCCCCCTTTCTGACCACATCATCTTCTCTCGATTAACTTATCCTGCTCTCCTTCCCCTCCTCTACCTCCTAAGACTACCATTACTAAGCGTAATATTGAGGCTATTGCCACTGTTGCTTTTTTCTCCCTGCTGGACTCGCTTCTTTCCCCCAGTCTCTCTCTTCTGTCCTGAACAAGCCACTTCCCTGTACAATGCGTCTCTTAATTCTGCTCTTGACTCTGTTGCTCCGGCAATGACTGCTCACCCTCGCAGATCAACACCACAACCCTGGCATTCCAAATGCATCAGATACCTGAAAAAGTGTTCACGAATTGCTGAGCGTCAGTAGAGGAAATCACGCTCTAAGGCAGACTTCCTCCATTTCAAATTTATTCTGTCATTTTACAGTGCTGCCCTGTCACTCTACAAATCATATTTCAAGAACCTCATTGCCACCCAGTCCTCAAACCCCAGGTATCTCTTTGACACTTTCAACTCCCTCCTCTGCACTTCCCATCCTTGCTCTCTGCCCTTAACTTTGCATCTTACTTTCCATCTAACATTGACTCCATATGTGAGGACATCATATCCCATCAGACCCTCAGCACTCCTGCCTCTCCTTTTCCTGACCACCCCTCCCCATCTGTCTCACCAACTCTGACATCCTTCTTCCCTGTTTCTGGAGAGGAAGCCATGGCCCTCATCTGGTCCTCCCATCCTTCCAGCTCCCCCTTGAAACTATCCCTTCCTGTCTCCTCTGCTACCTCTCTCTTTGTGCTTGCCCACCTCCTCAATCTCTCCCTATCATCTGGCACTGTCTTTTCTGCATTCAAACATGCCTTTGTCTCCCCCATTCTTAAAAAACTTACCCTTGATCATAACATACTCTCCAACTACAACCCATCTCTCTCCTCCCTTTTGCTTCCAAACTTCTTGAGCGTATTGTTTACAACCACCTTACCACCTTTCTTTCCTCCCACTCCCTCCTTGACTCATTTCAATCTGGCTTCCATTCTCTCCACTCCACTGAAACTGGCCTCACAAAAGTATGCAATGACCTCCTTGCTGCCAAATCCAAGGACCACTACTCTCTGCTCATTCTCCTTGACCTCTCTGCTGCATTTCACACTGTAGACCACCCTCTCCTCCTGGAAATCCATCGCTCTCTTGGTCTATGTGGCACTGCCCTCTCCTGGCTGTCCTACCTCTCTGATCGTTCCATCTCTGTCTCCTCTCATGACTCCTCTTCCTCCCCACGTCCACTAACTGTAGGAGTTCCCCAAGTTTCTGTTCTTGGACCTCTACTATTTTCCCTATATATGTCCTCTTTAGGTGAACTCATCAACTCTTTTGACCTCCAATATCATCTCTATGCTAAAAAGTACATAAAGTATATAATCTTTGCGCCAAACTTTTTCTAGAAAGAATAATAAGATGAATGATAGTCCATATAAAACGTCCTTGCAAATGGATGTCCCACTTCACATCACAGGATAAAACTCAACATTAGAATATGTGGAAAAAACAAACAAAATATCTGTGTCAGTCCTCACTGGAAATCACAATAGAGAGAGACACCACGTATAATTTGGGACATGAAATCCGGATTTCCCAAGACTTCTAAAGAAGTATGATAAACATCTCCTGTGCCTTCCTATATAGACCCAACAATAGCCAAAACGGACAGTCTGTATATAGAGCACCCCAGTGGTATTCATAAATGATGGTGTGCTTACATGAATGCTTACATTCAGCAGCTTGATGAAATCCTATCAAGATATCTTTACACACGACGTTTTATACGGACTATCATTCATATTATCATTCTTTCTGGAAAAAGTTTGGCGCAAAGATTATATACTTTATGTACTTTTTATATGTGCTATGACAATGTTGGTGACATGTTTTTGAGTATATCCTTCAGCTTTTCTTGTTGCGCCCATCTACCTTTCCTATTTTTGCAATTTTATCATCTCTTCACTGATGATACTCAAATCTACCCTTCCACACTTGACCTCTCCCCCTCTCTCCTCACCCGTATCTGCCAAGTGTCTCTCTGCTATCTCTTGCTGGATGTCCCAGCGCTTTCTTAAACTTAACATGTCTAAGACTGAGCTGATCATCTTCCCACCCTCTTCCATTACCTCACTTCCCACAATTTCATTATCTATCGATGGCACAACTATCTCCTCTAGTCCCAAAGTGCGCCATCTTGGACTCATCCCTCTCCTTTAAACCACACATTCAGCACCTCTCGCAGCCCTGCTGCTTCCACCTAAAAAATATATTAGACCCTTCCTCACCCAGGATGCTACTAAAACCCTCATCCACTCACCGGGCATCACCAGATTGGACTACAGTACCCTTCTCCTAGCTGGCCTCCCAGTCTTCCATTTCTCTCCACTACAGTCAGTCCTCAATGCTTCTGCTCAGCTCATCTTCCTCTCCAGACGTTCTACATCTACTTCCCCTCTCCTACAAGCCCTGCACTGGCTCCCCTTCCCCTTCAGATGCCAATTCAAGGTTCTTACACTTGCCTACAAAGGTTTGAGAGAAAAAGAGAAGGTCAAAAGGACCAACAAAGACTCTATCGTGGAGCACTCTTATAGCCAAATGATATAAAAAATTTAGATCTGTTTGTCAGATCTTTCTCTCTCTCTCTTTCCTCCTACAGAGCCCTCATTTACCCCCTACCCTTCACCCGCTATTCTCCCTCTGTTTGTCACCCTTTTCCTCTACCTGTTACCCTCTCCTCGTCACCTTCTGCTTCACCTTGGTATGGGGGGGGCGGGCTCCGTGATTTCTGTTGCCGGCCCTGGGCGTAGGACATATAGATAGAACTGGGGGCTATGCTGAGTTTGGTGCAGACAGGGGTGAGTCTGCACCAAGTACAGGGCAGGTGCAAGTGCATATTGATAATGATGACATCTATTTGAATAAGCGTATATATGTATAGCCTGGCATAAGGGTAGGTTTACCACACATTCTCAGACAGGGTGCCTGATCATGGGGCATTGCCAAAAGCATAGTGCACATGCAACTTTATATGCACCCAGCTCCCTCCACAGCAGCTTATTCTCCACATGCCCACCTGTGTGCCCTCACATATCTGTCTGACCCCCCCAGCTTTTCCCTTATGTGCAGGTCTGCTGCCCTAGTACATGGTACAGCAGACACCTTAGCACGGCATAAGGCACATGCTCCATGGGGCATATCCAATTGCAGGTAAGGTTTTACTCGGGCATCGTGACTAATTTATTATCGCAGGTATGCGTGCTCCTGATACCCATGGTATCCAATAGAAAAATAGCGGTCGGAAAATTATTTCAATCAAAATCCATCAGGAAATGTAAAAAAATGGGGAACTGTACCCTACAATTAAAAAAAAAAAATATTGGGTAAAAATAATATTGGTTTGAACTATCCCCCAAAAAATATATATTGTTTTTTTATAAAAATGCATTAAATGGCTGATACGTGCAATTTTTGTAAGTAACATTTTTTATAAAAAGCAAAAATGTTTTTAATTTTATTACAAATAAATAAAATAAAAAAAAAGTAGAAAAAGGTGTGTTTAGGGCAATTGTAGGCCAATTAAAAAAAAAGTTAATAAAGCAATTATTTTTTGTTTAAATAAATGCTTTAATTAAAGTTGGGTTTGCAAAAATGAACGAAAAATATTAATTTGTGGTAATTTGAGGCTATTATTGGCATTAGCAACCAATAAAATGACATGTAATTATTGCACCAATTAGGCTAACTGAAAACTTCCAATTGCCTAAGAAGTATTGGGGGGGGGGGGGTGTCCAAGGGGTTCCAAAGGGGAATTTAAGTTTAAAAGTTTAAAATAGAGATAGTTCATTTTTTAAGGCAATCGCCGGGGCTGCAAGAAAATAGCTGCAGTAATTCCTATAGAAATTACCACAACTGATTTTTCTACCCGGTAATTGAATAAGATAAACCTCACGGCTGCCGGAATAACGTTTTTTTCTAAATTTTGCCAGCAATTGGATATGCCCCCACTTATCCTCTAGGACATTCCATTATATTGCCTTCTATGGAGAGAATTGTGCTCCATAGAAAAGATGGAATAGCATGCAGATCCTTTATTTGGACGGATAGCAGAAGACAGCATATCTCACACTGTCCGACTTGGTATACTTTGGAACCACTCGTGTTTGCCCGGAGTTAGTAAGCGTCGGTTGGTAAACATCACTGAAGGAAACTCATTCTATATGCACATTGTTAAATGTATCATATTTGCAATTGCAGAAGAACAGAGACGTTTAATGTTCTGTTTTGTCTGTAATGTTTCTAACAAATGATCCACGTGTCTGAATGAGGAGCGACTCCGGACGGGTTAATTCAATGTTAAATCTCCTTTATTTTACAGAAGAAAATGATTCTCCTATACCAAACAGAAACTTCTCCCCATATTCACTGATTCTGACTCGGACGTAAAGTGGCTGTAGTAGCGGGCAGCCTCGGAAGCCTGAATTACTACCCCATGCTAATGCCAGATTCCTCTCAGCTAATGCGGGGGTCCGTGCGTCTGCAAGTAGTAAGCCCACTAGTCAGGACAGCTGCGTGCGATTGCATTGTCGGCGCCCAGTTTCTGCCACAAAAACGCCCGTTCCATGGAAAGAAATATCTGATAACTCAGAATAGGACGGACATAAGCAAAACTGCATAGTTTCGCGTCTGCGGATGTGCTGATTTGCTTCCATGCACAGGGCTCAGAACCACCCCCAAGCTTTTGGCCATTTAGCAGCACTGACTGCATGTGCGAAATCTTGTTTATGCTGGAAGATTTGGGAACAGGGGCGTTCAATCTGTGTACTTCTGTCGGCCAAGCTATCAAGGGGGCTCCTTGGACTAGATTGACTATCAGTCGGTTTTTCAATGCAACCGATAATTGCCAGCTGTCTCTGATGGATCTAAATCAGCAACAGCAATAAATGATCAATCAGCCTGGTTTAGCATTTATTTCTATTGGCGCTATAGATCTATCGATCAGAGCCGCTGATTATTGGCGGCTTTTAATAACCGACTGATAGTTTAGTTTTAATAATTTCACAGCTATTGGAATTTTTACGAGCAAGGTAAAGCAATATGCCATTCTACTGAATAAAGGGCCTGATTCAGACCCACTCGCGAGCGGCTGTACGCTCGCAAGTGGGTCGATGATCTGCACTGAGCATGCGCACGACGGAGGGAGCTCCGTCGTGCGCATGCGCCAGACACGACGAGCGAAGGACTTTCCTTCGCTCGTTGTGTCCGATCAAAGGGGGCGTGCTGTCAATGTTGATTGACAGCACGCCCCCTTTGGTGGGCGTGCCGGGGGCGTGCCTCCCTGACGGGGGCGTTCCAACGGGAACGCCTCCCGTCAGAAGCCGGCCCACTGACATCACTAGTGATGTCAGTGGGAGTGATTTTGGCTCTGATAGAGCCAAAATCACTCCGGAGCTTGCGGTTGAAAACCTCAACCGCAGGCTCCGGCTCGCAATTTCGATGGTCGCGATGGTCACGACCATCGCGGCCATCAAAATGCACGCTCGTATAGCCTGTGGGTGGTGACCCACAGCTATACGAGCGTCCAGGAGGACGCTCCATGAAAAAGGAGCCCGGCCCTCATGCAGAGCGTGCGCTCTGCTCAGAGCGTACGGCTCTGAATGAGGGCCAAAGTTCAGCTTTTGGCACCCAAATGTAGATAAAGTAGGATTTTGTGCATGAAAGCATGGGCAATGTTTTTTGAGTACTAAAAGCGCACACTCTTGCCACGAAATTCTACAAACCCTCCCCCCTCCATTGTATGTACAGTACACACTGGCACTTAATTTCTACATTAGGACGCTTCGCTAAATGCATGACTGATAATATTTGCATTTCTAGGTTTGATTAACTTGCGTTACATTTAAAAAAAAAATTTTTTTTGTTCCATCAACAGCTCTAGTAACGATACTGCCTTTGAACCTTATAAATACCCCTGCCTATACCTTCTAATATCCTTCCTATAAACCTCTAAGGATGAAGCTATTTTGCGTACGCAGTCATTCAGTAAATAAAGACTCCAGACCTAGAACCTGTGGTTCCAAAACACAAAGTATTATTCAAGTAAAAGTACAGCAGTTACACACTATGATCCTCATATAATCTTAGCGCAAAGAAATTATACAGACCCAAGTACAGTTATACATATGCAGCGCTCTCTGGACCAGATGTTAGGCATCAGCAAGAAACCCCTCGTCAATCAGCATTCAGCACGAAGACTAGGAACCAGGGTCAGAGCACACATATTTATACCCCCCAGAAATAAACAACACAATAGAGAAGTTTGTTGCTAATACCATTGGTCCTAAAGGAGAGGGCATATGTTACAAGGTATTTAACAGGTTGGTTCAAATAGACACAGTCCAGCCTCTAACTGGTGGTCTCTGGTTTCCTGCCTCATGCAAATCCTAACAGTTGGTCATATAATGTACATTTTGTTGCTTGAAGTCTCTGCGGTCCATAAGTTGAGAATGCATGTTGCGATCTATCCATCGATATTACCGGAATACTGTTGAGAGAGTACGCATCAGTACAATACCAAACATGGCTTACTTATCACGTATAAAACCTTAGTTACGAAATAATCTTTATTTCATAGCAATTATAGTAAATGTGCATACTTGAATCTTATACCTTAAAGCTTATGGAACCTTGTATGTGAATATGTAATGTGTGAGTATGTGGGGTTTGATGTAAAGACGCTAGTTAACTTGGGGCAGATGCGTGTGCATGAAGCTAATATTCAGCGTTTTCATACAGGATCTTATGCATTCGCTTATATGCGACTAGTTAACAGCGCAATTGTGCTTATTAATGTGTGTATGAGAAATGGTGAAAGATGCAATCGCATGATGCTAATAGTAATATCGCCACATGTACTAAAGTGTGAGTTTATCTAAAATGGCGCTTAGGCAGCCATTCGCAAAATGGCGTCTTGCGATCTCATTTCCAAGATGGCGTCTTGCGGCCAGTCGCAAGATGGTGTCGCTGAGATCCAATTTTAAACTGATCTTGTCTCAGTCAATTATCCAGCTTCGACACTAGTAACTTAGGATGTGGTGAATAAGCATATAATGATATACCACAATGATATGAAACGTCTTCTATTTTCACAATTTTGATAAATAGATCCCAAAAATTATAAAGTCAAAATAATGAGAATGGAAAGTGCGAACTGCACCTTCAATACACAATACCCGGATCTGTAGTGTGCAGGGGCCCAATATTGAAAGCCTGAGACTCACCTTGGACATTCATCTGATGAAGCCCGACATTTGACCGGAGAAACCAGTTAGGAAGCCTGCCTATTGGTTCTGATAGTAGCTTATCCTATATCTCCTGAGCTTTATAATCTATACGGAGAAGAGACTCAAGAGAAGAAAGACACAGAGCAGAGCCGTAACTAGACGTTTTTGTGCCCTGCGCCAGAAAGAGCATTGGCGCCCCCCCATTTTTCAAATATAGACATAACACACCCAAAAAAGGCCCCCCCTGGCCTCATGGGGAAGGGCCAGGGAAGAGATAGGGGAGGCCAGGAGATACTGGGGATAAAATAAGAGGAAGCTACAAGTGAGAATGATAATAAACAGAAAATTGACAGGCCCAAATGTCGCCCCCTGCCCTGCGGTGCCCTGTGCCATGGCACAGGCCGCATTATCCTAGTTAGGCCCCTGGCACTGCGTATACCCGCGCTGCTCCAGTGACTGGGGAGATACGTATTATCCACCATAATATATTTGCTACACAAGGCCTGATCCTGTCTGATGCTCCTGCGTTCTAACTTGCCAGCCTGCTTACTACCTTATGGGAATGTGAGTATGCCAACAATACGTATAGCTAATTGTCAAGGCCTATCCTCCCAGTGGAATTATTGGAATTCATGAATAGCGCAGTGTACTGTTTAAAATCCTCTATACTTGCCTATTAACACAGACATGAGACATAATTTGAGTCATTTTTTGCAACGTGAAATACTGACGCTCTTTAGCACCCCCTGTAGGCTGCAGGGCTCTGTGCAATCACTCAATTATATATGCTTAATTTTAGAGCAAGCATGGTCAGCCCATCAGACATATACAGGGCCAGCGATAATAGTACACTGTTAGATGCGGTAATAGGACCGGGCCACCTGAGAGGAATGTATATTTTTATCCGATCTGGGCACCATTTCACAATCCAAGTCCCCTGCTTTGCAAACAAGGACTCCATATACAATAGATACTGTACTGTATGTAATAAAGTATTAATAACTATACTATAGGTGATCCCAGTTGCCCGGAGGTGATTCCCCCCCCCCCCCATCACAGCCGCTGAGACACTGTAATGTAGCAATTTGCATGTAGGCAGGCTATAGCTAGATAAAGGCAGCAGCTGATGGGCTGAGATGGAGCTCTCCACTAGTGTATGGTAGGCATGTGCGCCGGACCATTTTTGCCGGATTTGGATTTGGTTCTAATTCGTCGTCCGGCTTTGAATTTGGATTTGGATTTGCCAAACTGCGGTGACTGGCTTTGGATTTGGATTTGGATTTTTTTACAAAAATTGACAAAAAAAGCTAAAATCACATAAATTGGTCTTTTTTTTCTTCCTAGAGTATTATTAACCTCAATAACATTAATTTCCAGTCAATTTAGACCATATCACAGCTTATAATATTGTTTTCAACATTATTGGCCAAAGGTTGCAGTGAGCTGACTGGTTACTAAGCGACAAAGCAGCGGCACAACGACACAGACACCACAGTATAAAGCACATCTATGACACATTGCCACACAGCAGTGGCAGAAATGAAAAGTAGTGCACCCACCCAGTGGGTACGGCCAGCAGAGTCACAGTACTTGTTTACAAAGTGGGCTACGGAACTAGGAGTCACAGTGCACAATCTTATTCGCATTACACCGCACATAGGGCCTGATTCACATTACACCATAAAGTAGTGTCTCTTATTTATGTTACGACACACAGTAGTGCCCCTTTTACACAATGCTCACAGTAGTGACCCTTTTACACAATGCCCACAGTATTGTGGGCATGTGATAAAGCTCTGTCCCTGCGGATCCCATCCACACTCTAGTCGCGGTATTTTCGGAAAAAAGCCCGCGCATGCACAGACCCACCGTCTCTGCTACCTCCCACCGATGCTAAGCCCCGCCCCCCGTGATCGCGGACCCCCGCGACCCCCCCCTCCCTTCATTACACTTACCTGCATCCTCCTGGCCTCCGGTGATCTTCTCCGGGCTTCCTGATCAGGTGATCTCCCATACTGCACTGGGGTCCAATCACCTGATGACCGGGCAGCAGGGCACTATGGGAGACCAGCTGACCGGAGAGGAGCCATCACCGGAGGCTCGATCACCAGTCCCTGGATTCAGGTAAGTAAAAAAAAAATGTTTCAATTTTTTTTTCTTTTTTTTACAGCAATCAGCTTGCGGTCTGTTTAGACCACATAGCTGATTACTGGTACCGGCTCCCGCCTCTGCTCTCCCCGTTAGAGCAGAGTGGGAGCCCGGTAACTGGGGGAGACCCTGGATAACGCCACCTCCAGGTGGCGTTATTATCACAGGGCTTCCCCCAGTATTTTTTTACAATTTATTTTTAGTAACTATGGTCGGATCACATTTCCCATTACAATTATGGGAAATGCGATCTGCTTTACTAAAAATAAGTGATAATTAGTGGTTGGAGTAGAATTTTACTAATTCTACTCCAATTGCCCTGTAATAACTACAGGTGAAACTAAAATAATGTGAAAAGGGTGTGAAAACACCCTTTTTCACTTTATTTTAGTAAAAATAATGTTAATAAATAGAGCCCTAAGAGGGTCCATTCACTATAGAAGAAAGGCACGTTTTGGTATAAGTACTTTATTGATACAACAAATACATTAGAAACATCACAAATGGAAAATAATAAAATATGATTGATGAATTTTCTTTGTCTCCTTATACTTCATTTTATTTATCTCTGCCTTTACATTACTATATGTATCCTTTAAGTATCTCTATAACCATCATCGCAATTAGAATCTCTGACCTGATTTCTTTGTATCCGCTGTAGCTGTTTCTTGACTACAATTCGACTCCACCTGACACAAGCTGTTGTTTCAGGTAGGGTACGGGATGCTGGCGCTGCAGATCCTGGCAGTTAGAATCCTGAAGCCGTCATCCTGACTGGGTCACCATCCCGAGAAATAGAGGTAGATATATTACTCTTCCCCTCCCCCTCCCTCCCCCTCTGCAGCCTAACACTAACCCTCCCTCCTAGTGCCACTTGATTGGCTGTTGCAGACAGGTGATCAGGGCTTGTCACTCTGTAGCTGGCTTAGATCTTGCTTGAGGCCTAGCAGGCCGAGAAACACTGATGCCTGTGCGCCTGGGATGTGATAGTGAAGGCTGGCAGAATCATACCCTCCAAATATACCGTTTTAGCCGGTACAGTACTGTTTTTTAATGGTCTGTACCGGCAAACGGGGCTGTACCATTTTGTACCGGGTTGGTACACTCACCAGATTTCTTAAGCAGTTAAGCAGTGCTGCTGAGTGACAGCCGGATCTTCTCCGACCGCCGTGCTTCTCTGCCCTGACCGTCACCAGCGCCGGCATACAGAACATGCAGTATAACACTTATTACTGCAAGCTCTAAACCAGCCAGTACCCGATGCCTCCAGCCCCCATGGACACGCCCCTTTATCCATGCCCACACCCCTTTATCTGTGGTCACGCCCCCATGTACCGGGTTCTTACTGGGAAATGTTGGAGGGTATGCGGAATCGGTAAGTGACCTGGCTGCAGGGGAAACCTGCAGGTTGTGACAGTCAGCAGTAGGATGCTGGTGCCAGGATTTTGACCCTTGTTGGGATTCCGGCACCGGCATTCTGAACGCTGGCATCCAGACAGCCGGGATAATAATTACATCCTGTTATCTCACCTTTGTGTTACTGTATACATATTACTGTGTAACTGGGTTATGTTAAGCCAGCTAACAGTCAATAATACATTGAGAATAACTAGATCATACTGACTTTCCACAAGAATAATTGCCAGTGTTTTCACCTTCTGCTTTATTAATCTACTGTAACTGCAGCAGGTCTAGGGTTCATGGAACTCCAATGCATGGGAATTCACAATCCATTGTTTGCAGTAGTGGTTATTTTTTCAGACACAGGGATGACCTCTTTATTTCAACCAACCTCAACCTTCTGGCAATAACAGAAACATGGCTAACACAATCAGACACTGTCTCCCCTGCTGCACTTTCACATGGTAACCTACACTTCTCACACACCTCCAGGCCTGGCAATTGTAAAGGAGGTGGGGTAGGAATATTACTCTCCCAATCTTTCACATTCACAGTTCTCCCACAGGTACCTTCACTCACGTTTACATCATTTGAAGTACATTCTATCAGGACTTTCACCCCTTTCTCTCTGCGAGTTGCTGTTATCTATCGCCCGCCTGGGCCACCGCACCAATTTCTGGAACATTTTTCAGCCTGGCTCCCTCACTTCCTATCCTCAGACATCTCCACCATCATTATGGGTGATTTCAATATCCCCATTGACAGTCCACAATCTCCTCATGCCACCAAACTATTCTCTCTAACCTCCTCTCTTGGCCTCTCCCAATGGACTGACTCCTCTACTCATAAGGAGGGCCACTGCCTTGATCTTGTATTTACCAGACTATGCTCAGTTTCTGATTTCACTAATGCTCCTTTCCCTCTCTCAGATCACAATCTTATCACCTGCACACTTTCCTCCATTACATCAACCTCAATGTCAGTGAAATCAACCAAACCTCCTAAAACCCGCAGAAATATTAATGTGATTAACTTTCAACAACTATCTACCTCTCTACAACAACAACTCTCACCAATTTCTGCACTCACTTCTCCTGAGACTGCTGCATCACAGCTAAACCAGATTTTAGTAAAAGCCCTCGATGAAGTAGCTCCAGCTACCCATCACACTCCGCGTAGACTCAGACGTCAACCGTGGCATTCTAACTTAACAAGGCATCTACAAAAACTCTCACGTAAAGTAGAACGTCAGTGGCGAAAGTCTCGCACTCCAAGTGACTTCCTCACATATAAGTCTATCTACAACTCTTATCGTACTGCTCTGGACACTGCCAAGCAAATATATTTCCAATCTCTAATCTCTGCTCAAGCCTCTAACCCCAAGCGACTTTTTAATACATTTAAACTGCTTCTTACCCCTCCCTCACCCAAGCCACCTGCTACTATCTGTGCACAAGATCTTGCTTCCTATTTCAAGGACAAGATTGATAATATCCGAAATGAAATGTTATTCTCTTCCTCAGCTAGTGACCTACTCAATTCCCTACCTGAACCCTCTGGCACATTCTCTTCATTTGACCCCACAAATGAAGATGAAGTATCTACACTCTTCTCATCCTCCTACTCTATTACCTCTCCTCTAGATCCTATACCCTCACAAATTAGTAAAGCTCTGTCTCCTGTGCTCATCCCAACCCTAACTAAAATCTGTAATCTCTCTCTTTCTACTGGCATCTTTCCATCACTGTTCAAGCATGCAGTGATTACTCCCATTCTGAAAAAACAAAATTCTGACCCTAACACTCTCTCTAATTACCGTCCTATCTCCCAGCTCCCATGCCCCTCCAAGCTACTGGAGAGACTTGTCTACACCCGCCTCACACACTTTCTTAACACCCACAACTTATTGGACCCACTTCAGTCTGGCTTCCGTTCCCAGCACTCCACAGAGACAGCACTGACTAAGGTAGTAAATGATTTGGTCACTGCCAAGGCTAAAGGCCATTACTCACTTCTAATTCTTCTAGATCTCTCTGCTGCTTTTGACACTGTTGACCACTCTCTTCTCGTACAAACATTACAATCCCTAGGTCTTAAGGACACAGCCCTTTCTTGGTTCTCTTCCTACCTATCTGATCGCTCTTTTTCTGTTCGTTTTTCTGATTCTGCCTCCTCTTCGCTACCTCTATCAGTTGGAGTACCGCAAGGCTCTGTCTTAGGTCCTTTGCTATTCTCAATCTATACCACCTCTCTTGGCAAACTAATCCGCTCTTTTGGATTTCAGTACCATCTGTATGCGGATGATACTCAAATCTACCTATCCTCTCCAGATTTATCACCATCTGTATTGGTCCGTGTCACTGAATGTATTTCTGCCATTTCATCTTGGATGTCATCTCGCTACCTGAAACTTAATATTTCTAAAACAGAATTAATTATATTTCCACCGGCCAATAACAGTTACCAATCTGATCTCTTTATCACTGTTGATAACTCAACAATCCACCCCACCCCACAAGCTCGCTGCCTTGGTGTCATCCTTGATTCTGAATTGTCCTTTGTTCCCCACATTCAATCTGTCTCAAAATCATGTTACATACATCTAAAAAACATATACAAAATTCGACCATATCTCACACAAGACACTGCAAAAACTCTAATCCATGCACTCATTATTTCCCGCATTGACTATTGCAATAGTCTCCTTACTGGTCTTCCCAAAAACAGGCTATCGCCATTACAATCCATTATGAATGCAGCTGCGAGGATTATCTTCCTTGTCAAACGTTCATCGTCTGCTGCCCCGCTCTGTCAGTCCCTCCATTGGTTGCCAGTTTTCTACCGTATTCAATACAAAATACTGTTACTTACACATAAGGATATTAACCGAATTACACCAACATACATCTCTTCACTCATCTCAAAATATCTCCCAACCCGACCTCTCCGCTCAGCACAAGAACTGCGTCTCTCATCCCCATGCATTACTTGCTCCCATTTACGGTTACAGGACTTTCTTCGGGCTGCACCCACTCTATGGAATGCCTTACCACACACAATAAGACTTACCTCTACTCTTCAATCCTTCAAGCGTTCCCTGAAAACTCACCTCTTCAGACAAGCTTATCAGATTCCAGAACCGACCACATAACCTTCATAGCTTCCATGTCTTATCACATCCCCTCTCACAGTCCACACATAACCTCACATATTGTCTTTCTTTCACATACTCCTGACATTTTGCCGACATTCCTATGTGACTGGATCATGCAGCCCACCAAGAAACTCTGCATTCTGGCCAGACCAAATTGCAATATATATAGCACCTATCCTTGTGTATCAATGCCTGTTTCCCTATAGATTGTAAGCTTGCAAGCAGGGCCCTCTTACCTCTATGTCTGTCTGTTATTACCCTGTTTTGTTCTATCAATGATTCCAATTGTAAAGCGCAACGGAATATGCTGCGCTATATAAGAAACTGTTAATAAATAAATAAATAAAAAATACTTTAAGGGGCCCATACATCAGCAATCACAAAAGAACGATTCACAGATCCTGTGATTTTTTTTCCCCAATCTAAAGATTTCCCAATTCACCAATCTGTGCCTGAACATTACAGATATGATTCAGTGATTTGCAGAACTTTTGCAGGAAAGACAGATCCGCCAATCTTGAAAGGCTCCATCATTTTACTAGTAACGGTCGGAAAATCGGTTGATCGTTCCCACACACTACCAATCTACAGTCCCGACTGAATCCAACATGTTTGACAACCTGATTTGGCGATTGCAATCAATTTTTGATTGCAGTCGGCAATTGGGGAAGCACATACATTGGTGATTTATTGGGACAATCATTGCCAAATCGCCAAATTGCCTTAAATCATTAGAGATGTACAGGGGCCTTTAATTCTAACAGACCAGATGGTCTTGCTACAGCTGGCTCAGATGATAATTAATGTGAATGCTTTTAGTTTATGTAATTATCATCATTAAATAATGCATGTACTGTACTATAATACAGAGTGGTATAACGTTCAACATGTACAGCAGGGTCATACTATGGGTTATGCTGTTTGAAGAAGCATATTATACACTAATCACCTACCCTTTCACATGCTTATAGTTATCAGAGTATATAAGATTTTGTGCCTAAATGGAGCATAACCATTACTATGCCCCAAATGCCTCCCTCGATACTTTGGTATTCGACTCGCCGCGAGGTGTGGTGTCGAATACCATATTACCAGAACAATTCAATATTTCCCTAACACTGACAGTTAGACCACTAATTAGTAGTGTGATAACTTTACACTGTCAGGACTGACCTGGCAGTGTTAGTGCTCATGAGTCACGCATGCACACATTTACTTAAGTGAGAGTTTTTAGAAATGGAGATGTTGCCCATAGCAACCAATCAGATTCTACTTAACATTTAACTAGCACCTTCTAGAAGATAATAGCTAGAATCTGATTGGTTGCTATGTGCAACATCTCCACTTCTAAAAACTCTTGCTTTAGTAAATTTACCACGAAGAGCAGTGATGTCAAACTCGGGCTTGGCGACACAGACGGAGATATCTGATTGGATCAGTATTCAGAACCCTACTTTCCATAGACAGGAGCATAGCTATGGGGACCAACACCAAGTTTTTGTAGCTTGAAGAATGAAGGTCCCCTTACTACAACATCCCGGATGGGAGATGAAGGGCAGGCAGCCGATATCAGCGTTACCTCTGCGACGAATACCTCTGATACATGGATATTATAAATGTAAGTGAAAATGACTGTTTTTTTAATTTACATTTAGTGATGATAAATAGAGTAAAAAGGTTTTGAAAATGTTGCTCATCCTAATCACAATCCAGTGGTAGGCAATGTGAGGCACTCCAGCTGCTGTGGAACTACACATCCCAGCTTGCCTGGTCACAGTTTTGCTGTTAGTGCATGCTAAAACTGTGGCAGGGCATGCTGGTATGTGTAGTTCCACAGCTGATTGAGCGCCACACCTTGCCTACCCGTGACCTGTTCCATAAAGAAAGACTTTGTAATCTCCAGGTTTTATTTTTGCCGTCTTCTCTTTGAGATGTTTCCTTTGTGCAGTAGAATAAATGTGTATGTTCAGTACAGCTCACCTGCTAGAGCAGGAACAGGGACACATACCTTAGAACCAGTGGGTGGAGAAGCTGGCAATGTCTTTTTGCTCTATGTACAGTACATTTCTCCGTGTCTAAAACAATAACTATTTCCTGTCTATGTTCTCAATGAACAAATTAGCCAAACATTTCCTCATTTACCTTTCTCTTCATTTCACAGTTTGTAACATGGGTTTATGTTCAATTAATTCCCCACACATTTCCTGCACAGGAAGCATTAAGTCTATGTATATGTATGTGTATTACATTAAATGTGTGGGATGCTGTCATTTATGTTTGTACACTCATTTTAAAATGAGACACCATGCAAATACAGCAATTATAACTACTATTAATGACAGAGCCATAATTAGACTTTTTGGAGTCCTGTGCCAGGAAGAGCATTGGCGCCCCCCCCCCCCCCTCCATTTTTAAAAGGGACATAACGCACCCAAAAAAGGGGAATGCCCTCATGGGGAAGGGCCAGGGAAGAGATAGGAGAGGCCAATAGATGCTGGGGATGAAATAAGAGGAAGCTACAAGTGAGAATGATAATAAGCAGAAAATTGACAGACCCAAACAGCGCCGCCTGCCCTGCGGTGCCCTGTGCCATGGCACCGGCCGCACTACCCTAGTTACGGCCCTGATTAACGATAAACATAGGTTTCTGCAGTAGTTGGGATGGAAAGGGAGATGATTGCTCCCCCCTTGGATTTTGAAATTTTTAACATGTGGCGATACTGGGCACTTGTTACCAGGGTACTAGAGCATGTGGCCTCAAAACTACGGATGGAGTGACCTGCTGGCCTCTTCTTCCAAAAAGGTGTGAGAGAGGCAGTTACATCACTTTTATCACTAAGCTGAATGCTTGGTTGGCGTAGTGGATAGAATTACTGCCTCACAGCCCTTAGGTCATTATTCAATTCCTGTCCGAGGCTCTATCTGTGTTGAGTGTGTATGTTCTCTCCGTGTTTGTCTGGGATTCCTCTGGGTGCTCCAGTTTCCTCCCACACTACAAAAAACATCATGTTAGGTTAATTGACTTCTAATGAAATTATCCCTAGTGACTATGGGCCTAATTCAGAGATGTACATAAACCCAAAGTTTACGCACATCTCCAGGGCGGGATGCATCAATGGGAAAATGTGGTCAAACCGCTTGGGTAACGCCATCTTCCTGATGGAGTTACCCATAGAAGCCTATGAGCTTCTATCGGGAGTGTGCTGAGAGAGAGATCCAATTGGATCCGTCCCAGCACCCCCCGCGGTATGCGCGTCCTTCTGCTGTCATAGACCTGGAAGCCCCTCTACCACAATGGGCTGCTCTTACCGACAGAGCGGTCCTTTGCGGGTATCGTCATGCATACCGGCGTTAACAACGCCGGCATGCATACGATGACCGGCGGAATGCACCGCATCTCAAGTGCAATGTGTCATGCATCCTGCCTCCAATGTTTTTAGATCTGCACATATACAGATCCAGGGCTGCAATGTTGCTCAAAGTGCCCCAAATGCCGCAGTATGATTGACCAGCTGCTGGCGTTTGGGGGCGGTGACAGGGTGGCGTCAGTGAGCATTGCAGAAAATGGGGGCACATCGGACCCCGTTTTCTGGGTGTGCTGAGCCAGTGGCTGCGTTCTTGGAAACAGCCCCACTGGCCTTAGCCATGCTGAGTAACTTGAGCGTTACTTAGATAACTGATGTTTACGCAGATTATCCGATGTTGCTTCCCCAGACACGTTATGCATCACAAGGAGGGTGATTACATTATCAGGCATATATAAAATTTAAATGTAATGCGAAAATAGTGATTACATTCGCATTGCAATATTTGCATTGATCGTATGAATGTTTTAAGATCTGCATCACGGTACAGAGCTTCCGAGAAAGCTGTCACTGCGAATCCTTTACCCACACTGCGAGTGTGTCTGTGCATGCATTGGCTTCTGGATCTGCTGCCTGTCTGTCCCCAGAAATCCCCCTGTGCTGCTGCCCAGCTCCCTGTCACTTTTCCTGCCTCCCTAGTTATAACAGAAGATAAACGAAATGACTGTATGGGGATGGAGTGGGTTAAATCTAGTAGGCTGGGGGGCGGACCTATGTGAGGCATCATGTGATGATAGGGGTCCTATGGGGTTTAGGCTTGTAAGTTTAGCTGCGATATTTGGTTTGTTTGGAGGCTGGGTCAGCCTCTTTTGTTCCTGTCTTCCCGCCTTCCCGCCCCTAATTTTCTTGGTGTTTGGTGCTTTCTTCGTTGGCTATTTTAGGCGGGAAAGAATGGCAGGTTACCTGTTAGTGCTGTGGATCTTGGTTTACTTTTTGTTGCGCTCACCTTCGTTGACTGTTTATGTCAGCTGGACCACCCTGCCGGGGGCAGCATCATCACCTTGCCGTGTTGGTAGTCAAGGTAGAAGGTTTTAGTGGATGTTTGGTGTTTAGAATGTTGGGCTTGGGCTGTTGTCAGCCGTTCTTTCTTTGCCACCATACTTAAATTAATTTAATTAGTTTTAGTAACTAATCAGTTCATTTAATTTTATTTGTTATTTAAATAAAATAAGTAACAATTCCTGCCAAATACGTCTCCGTGTCTTTATTTCAACAAGGTGTGTGTTATTATGGCTGATTCACACACAGGTCAATCCTCAGCTGTTAGGAGGTTTAAAGAAAACATATTAAGCCTACCTGCACCAGGATCAGTGATCGGTGGACTCTGCAATCCGATCAGCTGATCTGGGCGGTCAGCTGAGGTGCAGTGAAAGTCCCGCCAGCAGCTCAGCTGACCAGGGTCACAGAGAAGGAGCACACTAATCACATATCCCTGGGTGCAGGTAAGTTTTATTGTATTTATTTTCTATTACAGGTTGAGTCTCCCATATCCAAAATGCTTGGGACCAGGGTTATTTTGGATAACGGAATATTCCGTATTTTGGAATATTTGCATACTATAATGAAATTTATTGGGTATAGGACCCAAAACTAAACACTGAATGCATTTATGTTCTATATACAGCTTATACACACAGCCTGCAGGTCATTTTATACAATATTTTTTATAATTTTGAGCATCAAAAAAAGTTTGTGTACATACATGAAATTCATTTATGTTTCATATACACCTTATACACACAGCCTGAAGGTTATTGTATACTGTATTTGAATGATTTTGTGCTTTAAAAAAAGCTTGTGTACATTGAACCATCAGAAAGCAAAGGTTTCACATTATCAGTCATACAAAAAATATTCCGTAATTCGGAATATTCCGTATTTCGGAATATTTGGATATGGGAGACTCAACCTGTATAACTATTTTCTCTGTGATCATCCTGTGGTCTATTTAGACACACAGGCTGACCACAGAAGACAGCTCAGGGCTTTGCTCTGCCTGTCAGCATGCAAGAAGGGCAGAGCAGGAGAAGGTGAAACGGAGAGAAGACTAATAATGCCATCTGAAGATGGCATTATTATCGCAAGGCTCTCCCGCCCCGTTATTATTTTACAATTTACCATTAGTAAATATGAAACAGATCACACTTCCCATTACAATTATGGGATATGCCATTGCTGGAGAAATGGGAGAAATACCGTTGCTGTATGAATATACTGATTTTATAGGTAATCGTTTGGCACCAGTCATCTGACATAGAAATACTATTGCTGTATGCATATACTGATTTTATAGGTATTTTGTCATTAATTATTATTTGCAAAACCAGAGTAACTTAAGGTCTGGTAATATAACTATATATTAACTCCTAGATACATGGCATGCTGTTTAGGGTCTGTTTGTTTGTATTAGAATTTTATGACTTGTATCTGGTGTGGGTGAGGTTATTGGGGAGTAGGGTGCAATCAGTGACTACACATGTATGCTTCCCTATATACACAGCACGTTACAGGCTGCAGGCCTGTTACAAGGCTGCATTGGTTTTTTATTTCAAAGTGTTTTTTTTTTCTAAGTAGTATTAGATATACAGCAGAATTTAAAGAGTTAGACAGGAGTTAAACAGGAGGAACATAGGATAACAACATTTAAAAACACTTCTTTACAACTTGGAAACAATTGAAAAGGATCTTCTGAGCTTCTGGATACCCTGCAACTCAGCCACCAGATTTCATTATAACCTGGACACACCTTTTGCCAACACCCTGCTTCAGCATTGCAAGCAACTACCAGTTAGTTTGCTCTATTTAAATTTATGTATTTTTTTTTACTCTACACTGTTTATATTATTCCTGTACCACTGTCAGTTTCTCTCTATACCACTGTAGTATCTACCATTGCTTCACACCCATACATCTTTAAGAATACTTTATCCTTAATTTAAAGTCTTTTAACAGCTCCAAACTCATTTTGTTTATTATATACTATTGTAGTTGTGCCTTTACATCTACCAGCACTATTCTTCCTTTTTATCTGATATTTTTTAACATCTTAACTGTACTGTTCCTCACTCTCATAACTACTACTGCTGTTAATCTCCCAATACCCTCATCTACACTATGTCTCTCTTTTCTTCTGCTCCCCCCATCACTCAGAAGCTACATAATACTTTCCACTACCACCAGTTCCCATCTCTTTCCTCCCTCCATAGTCTCCTCCACCTTCTCATCTCCCTCCTTCCTCTCCTCTGTCTCCCTTCATCCCATCTAGTACTCTACACCGCGTCTCCCATAACTCCTAAGCACTGCACCCTACCTTTTCTTCAAGTTACATCTCTTCTTAACCCACGCCACACTAAACCTCCACCTTGCTCACCACCTGCTGTCATCCTTCCTCATTCAGAAGCCCACCACATACCCACACTCTCCTTATCCCCCTGCACTAAACAATCTCAACCCCACACTACAGCAACCCTAACAGTCTCCTTCTCTCTCCTCCCAACCCTGTCCCTCTCTCCTTTCTCCCCTGGAAAGCCAGTTCTGTCTTTAATCAACTGGTCTCCATCCATGACGGTTTCATCTCCAACTCCTTGAATCTCCTAGCCATCACCAAATCCTGGATTTACCCATCTGACACCACCTCTCCTGCAGCTATCTCCTTTGGGGGCCTCACATTCTTTCATGCTCCCTGGACTGGAGGTTGCCATAGTGTTGGGGTGGTGCTATCATTTAGTCACTCCCACCTACTCTTATCTTCTAAACTCTCAATTTCATTATTTCCATTCAATGCTCATATCAATCGCCTCTTCCAACTTCCTCGAGTAGCTGCCTTTTTTCGTCCCCTTGAACTTGGGTCAAAATTCCCTGATAACTTTGCTTCTTGGCTCCTAATCTTCAAATGGACTCTCAAGACCCCTCTTTTCCTCAAAGCTTTCCAGCGCTCATTCTAACCCACTTCTAAATGTTCCTTCCTTACAATCCAGCCCATCTGTGTCACCCTGTTTGCTGCCCCTCCCCTTTAGAATGTAAGCTCTCATGAGCAGGGCCCTCTTACCTCATGTGCTTCTCTTTCCCTTACTTCTATTTTAATTTACAACAGCACCTAACACTTGGTTGCTGACACCATGCTGCTTATTTATGCTGCAATGTTTATAAATCATGTGTTTGTCCTGTATTGTTTGTACTGTTAATAACTATTTTTTGTGTTCTCATTTGTTTATTTTGTAAGGTGCTGTGGAACCCTTGTGGCGCCATATAAATAAAGGATAATAATAATAATATGCGATCTGCTTACTAAAAGAATGCTAATTACTTATAACTAAGCAGTGACATCACCCACATGGGGACTCTAATGAAAAGCCTTCTTAAAGTATCACACATTGGACCTCATTCAGACCCGCTCGCAAGCGGGTCGATGTTTAGACCCTGCGCACGTGCGTACGCAAGCCCAGAAGCGAGAGAGAAATTGTCTTGCTCCAGGGCTCGCTACCAACGGGGCGGCTGTCAATGTTGATCGACAGCTCGCCCCGTTTAGTAGGCGGGGAGGGGAGGTGGTTTCACAAACAGAGGCGTTCCTTAAGGAACTCATGCTGTTTTGTGGGTGGCCACACTGACATCAGCAGTGATGTCAATGGGGAGCTTCCTGCTCGATCAGAGCAGGAAGCTCCCTGGGGCTTGCGGTTGCCGAGACCCAACCTCAAGGGTCTCGTCGCAAGCCTCGATGGTCGCGACGGTCTTGACCATCACGACCATCAACCTGGTCGGTCTCTAAAGCTGTGGGTGGTAACCCACAGCTTAGCTAGCGACCAGGAGGCCGCACTTCAAAAGACAAGTGGCCGCCCACATTCAGAGCGACCGCTCACATTTTGTGAGCGCCTCTGAATGAGGGCCATTATTTGGCGATTAGCACACATATATGGTATTGCAATTTTGAAATAATCCACACAATATTTAACTGACAAACTACATTCTATGGGCCTGATTCAAAGATGAGCGCAGTAACACAGCCGTCATTATACACAGCGGTTGCGCTAAAATATGCAAAAACCAGGGGAGGCATCTGACTCTTAAGTAAAAAGATGCCCACTGCCAACTTCTCCTATACAATACTGCATCCGAAGACGCAGCCATCGGATCAACTGCGTGACCATCGAGCATCTGGGTAACCATTAGCTTACTCAGTTTATCTGGGAAAATCACCCTGCCGAGGCCGGTGAAGCTGCATCCAAGGATGCAGTCACTGGGGTCAACATGCCCCAATTTTCTGGAATGCTCCGTGTTGCCGCTCCCAAATGCCAACAGCATGTAAATCATGCTGCTGTGTTTGGGCACTGTTAGCGACATCGCAACCTCATATCTGCACATGCGCAGTGCAGCTTCTGTGCAATGTGAGATATAAAAACGTTGAAGATGTGTGTTAACATCGGGTTTACGTACATCTCTGAATTAGGCCCAGGGGCAATTTAACTGCTTAACTGACGTGGCCGCATGGGATGTGAACTCAGCCAACTGTGATTCAGCTGACAAGATGCGACTGAACCACCTCGCTGTGTTTTTGAAGTATCAGAATCAACTTTATTGGCCAAGTATACAACCGTGCACAAGGAATTTAACTCCGGTTCACTGCAAGCCAAGTATGTACACAAAAAAGCAAAACGTGAATTACATCCATTCACCATACACAGTTTCAATACACAGATAATACATAAAAAAAAACATAAATATTTCTCTAATTAAAAAAACATCCTAATATTAAAAATAATACTAATAAATACCCATTCGACTTTCCTACTCTCAAGTATTTAACAAAAAAACTTCCTGAGGAAAAACTATTCAAATGCCTAGATGTTTTAACAGTCTGCGCTCTGTGTCACCTACCGGACGGTAAAAAATGGAACAAATACTGACCAAAAAGAGACAGATCTCCTACAATATTCCTAGCCCACTTCCTGAGCCTATGTGTGCAGGACGGATCCCCACTGACTCCCGGGACTCTCCTGCGGGCCCGGCAATTTGTGACCGGTTTTGCAGGAAAGAAAATCATCAGTTAAGTGGTTAAGAAAAGAGAGGACCTGTGTGCAGCTTCTGTGCCGGCCCCCTCTGGCAGCTCAGTAGACTCTGGCTTGGTTTCAGAGTCTTCTGCGCATTCACAGGTCTCAAGGAAAATGGCACTCCCTCCTTATTCCTGGGGACATTTTTAGTGCGAATGTGCAAATCACTGGGAAAATGGCTGCAGCACCATTTCTCTTAAGATTTTTTGCTGCTCTGCAGCTACGGGCCGCTGGCAGACGCTGGACTCCAGAGACTGTGGAGAGGTAAGTATAACTAGATATGGGTGCAGGGTGTACGGTGTGGGCACTGCATACCCTGTACCCATTATAGATATGTCATTGGTTAGGCCCTATATTAAAAACTTACCTTGTGGTAAAATAACATTCTACATTAACGTGAGATAGACTATATTATGTGAAAATAGACATACAGAGCTTCTTCTAAAGAAATTCATTTTATTTACAGTAATTTACTCAGCAGGCGCAATAGACAAATCACACGGAATAATTACAGGGGCAATCAATAGGCGTGTGTGAAATCAATATACTGTACACCTGTACTAGTGTTATCCAATTATGAAACAAACTATACAATACATACTAGCCAAATGTATTTCACTAAATAAGATAATAACATTACTGATTATCAAACCAGACAAATAAGGGACTTGTTACAATTAGTATAAAGTTTTGCCACTACTGAAAACATAAGTGAAACTGTCATTGAGAATATTAAATTGATACAAAAGCATATAGCTAGTAGCTACAGTATACTGAGATATAAATATAACACTCCCTTGGTTTAAGGGGATGCAGTCAGGATGCCGACGATCTAAATTCGGACCGTCGGCATCCCGACTGTTTAATCCCGGCAAGTGTCTAATGACTGGCCTGTGATTAGACCTACGCCGGGAGCCCGATACCAGGCTTACCGATCGAAGCTGAGCCAAGCGGCGGGCAGGGACAGCCGCGGGGGTGGGGCAGGGTTAGGTTATGGGCTCCCGGGGGGGACTTAGGGTTAGGCACACCCCCGGGTGGGAGGTTAGGGATAGGCTAGGGGAAGGGGGGGTTAGGGTTAGGCACCCCCGGCGAGAGGATAGGTTTAGGCACCCCTCTGGGAGACTTAGCGTTAGGCTGCGGGGAAGCGAAGGTTAGGTTTAGGCACTTAGAGGGGGGTTAGGGTTAGGCACTTGGGGGGAGGTTAGGGTTAGGCACCCCTAAGGGAGGGTTAGGGTTAGGCTGCGGGAAAGGGGGGTTAGGTTTAGGTACTTAGAGGGGGCTTAGGGTTAGGCACTTGGGGGGAGGTTAGGGTTAGGCACCCCTAAGGGAGGGTTAGGGTTGCGGGGGGAGGTTAGATTAGTAAATAGAAAAAAATACTTACCTGTCGGGATCTCACTGCCGGGCTTCCGCTTTCGGGATTTGAACCGCCTGCTATGCGGCCGGCGGTAAATCATACTGATCCTGGTTTAAGAACTCGCTGTACTAAAAAAATATTAATTAGAAATTAAAAGTCCTTAATACCTCTCACACACAAGGTTGAAAAGTTATAAATACATTTTGTATGTAATTATAGAGATTGCACGTAGACTTTTTTTAAACATCATTTTTTTTCTTTAGTTTTCACACTTCTTCCAAAATGTAATATTTTTTCTTCCAAAATTTAATATTTTTTTTTCCTAAGCCTTAATTATTAATGACTTTTGAAACCCAATAAAAGGGCTGTTGTGTACCATTTATTACAGTGCATCTGGAAAGTATTCACAACGCTACACTTTTTCCACATTATGTTATGTTACAGCCTTATACTAAAATGGAATAAATTATTTTTTGTCCTCGAAATTCTACACACAATACCCCATAATGACAACGTGTAAAAAGTTTTTTTGAGATTTTTGCAAATTTAATAAAAAATAAAAAAACTAAGAAATCACATGTACATAAGTATTCACAGCATTTGCTCAATACTTTGTTGATGCAATTACAGCCTCAAGTCTTTTTGAATATGATGCCACAAGCTTGGCACACCTATCTTTGGGCAGTTTCACCCATTGCTCTTTGCAGCACCTCTCAAGCGCCATCAGGTTGGATGGGAAGCGTCGGTGCACAGCCATTTTCAGATCTCTCCAGAGATGTTCAATCGGATTCAAGTCTGGGCTCTGGCTGGGCCACTCAAGGACATTCACAGAGTTGTCCTGAAGCCACTCCTTTGATATCTTTGGGTCATTGTCCTGCTGAAAGATGAACCGTCACTCCAGTCTGAGGTCAAGAGCGCTCTGGAGCAGGTTAACATCCACATTGCTGCTTTCATCTTTCCCTCCATCCTAACTAGTCTCCCAGTTCCTGCCGCTGAAAAACATCCCCACAGTATGATGCTGTAACCACCTTGCTTCCTTGTAGGGATGGTATTGGCCTGGTGATGAGCAGTGCCTGGTTTCCTCCAAACATAACGCCTGGCATTCATGCCAAAGAGTTCAATCTTTGTCTCATTAGACCAGAGAATGTTGTTTCTCATGGTCTGAGAGTCCTTCAGGTGCATTTTGGCAAACTCCAGGTGGGATGCCATGTGCTTTTTACTAAGGAGTGGCTTCCGTCTGGCCACTCTACCATACAGGCCTGATTGGTGGATTGCTGCAGAGATGGTTGTCCTTCTGGAAGGTTCTCCTCTCTCCACAGAGGAATGCTGTAGCTATGACAGAGTGGCCATCAGGTTTTTGGTCACCTCCATGACTAGGGCCCTTCTCCCTTGATCACTCAGTTTAGACGGCTGGCCAACTCTAGGAAGAGTCCTGGTGGTTCCGAACTTCTTCCATTTATGGATGATGGAGGCCACTGTGCTCATTGGGACCTTCAAAGCAGCAGATATTTTCTTTACCCTTCCCCAGATTTGTGCCTCGAGACAATCCTGTCTCGGAGGTCTACAGACAATTCCTTGGACTTCATGCTTGGTTTGTGCTCTGACATGCACTGTCAAGTGTGGGACCTTATATAAACAGGTGTATGCCTTTCAAAATCATGTCCAATCAACTGAATTTACCACAGGTGGCCTCCAATTAAACTGTAGGAACATCTCAAGGATGATCGGTGGAAACAGGATGCACCTGAGTTCAATTTTGAGCTTCATGGCAAAGGCTGTGAATACTTATGTACATGTGATTTCTTAGTTTTTATTTTTAGTTAAATTTGCAAAAATCTCAAAGAAACTTTTTTACACGTTGTCATTATGGGGTATTGTGTGTAGAATTTTGAGGACAAAAATTAATTTATTCCATTTTGGAATAAGGTTTTAAATTAACAAAATATGGAAAAAGTGAAGCGTTGTGAATACTTTCCAGATGCACTGTATATTACAACATGTTATCTAACTTTTTTAATGTACACAGTATCTAATAAAGCATTGTAGTTTTAATTGCACCTATGGTGACCTAAATGCACCTTGTAACCACATCTCTGTCCTGTTATGTGTAAAATAAATTTAATGAGTAATCATGAGGCTTTTTGTGCTGCGCTGTTCAAGAACTTTTCTGTTCCTTTTTTGTTTGCTATATGTAAAATATAAGAGTTAAAGTGGAAGCATTATCTACAGTGAATCCAATCATTAATCGATACTTAATAATAATAATAACAAGGGATCAGAGCCTAAGGGCCATATTCAATTTGACTGCATACCCATTATCACAACTTAAACAGTGTCACAACTTGCACAATTAAATACATCTCTCTATTACTATGGTAACCATTATTATGGCTGGATGTACAGCATCCATAGGCCAACGTGCTGTATCCCGTGTCTATGTTAGATCTGCATCGGTTCTATAATTGGGGGGGGATTACAAAAGTAGATTTTTTTTCACATATGTCACCCACATGAATAATATTAAAATGATATTTCTCCATTTTTGCCGCCTAACTCAATCACCGTCAAACACAGCTCTGTTCCATTTTGTGTTTAATCCCAACGTGATTTTATCTCACATATGTAGAATTTACGTTCTGTATTTTCCACTCTCCCGAAAACACTGGCTGACATTGTTAGAATTATGTTCTTCAGACATCTTATTGTGAAATACTGGCAATTGGAAACACACAACAGCGCCTTATGCGAGTGTAATGTACAGAAATGTTCTTTAGCGATAAGCATTTTTTTTTTGTGAAACATGAAAAGAGCTATGAAACTGGCATGACACTGAAAACTGTTACTCACCAATTCTGTTCAAGAAAACGGAGAAACAAAAGGATTTGGCTCAGTTATAGGCACTATTTCACTTTACCACCTTCTGACTTTTATTAGGACAGGTATCCTCGCTGTGGGGTAAAACATGTTCCATTACAGCAAAGGCTCCCATGGGGCCCTAGACAACCTACTGGTTTGGGGCCTCCTTCTCAGTGTGTACACACTGACAACACATAAAAACAAATTCGAGTGATCTGGCCCAATCAGTGCCCACTGGGCCCTGGGCATGGCCTTGGGTTGCCCAATGGATGGTCCTGCTATGGCTTTGAGTTATTAATCTAACCTGTTTTCTTTTCTTCAAGCAGAGGTCATGACCTTGTCCAGTCATAATATATGTCTCTATGACAGGCCCAATGTTCCTTCACTGGAGCTCATAACCTGCCTTATTTTAAGACCATTGGGTCCAATACAATGAGGTGCTTATTGTGTTCTGGAACGTGATTCCACATTAAACCTAGATTGTGGATTTTTGTTTTATAGTCTGCAATTTAGCCTCATTTCCAGACGTACCTTTTCTGGCAACTACACGCGCACCCCTCTATTGCCAGCATTGTGACCATTAATTGAATTGACCCCATATGTTGCAGTAAAGTACAATGAAGAACACAATAAACATTAGACAGCATGGATACAAGCGATATATTATGACACGTCAATGTTATAATTATTATTAATATTAATAATCAGCTTTATTTACAGGGCGCCACAAGTGGTTGGCAGTGCCGTACAGAGGGGAAAACAACAAGACAGAACAATACAGTAAATAGTACAATACAGTACACAAATTAATAGATAATACTATAACATTTGACACAGTCACTGGTGTAAGGGGGGAGGATAAGTATTCAGTGCAAGCTGAAACCTGTACCCATAGGTTTAGGCGCCTCTAAACAAGTTTAGAGCCACTAAAGGAGGTGCGCACTGAAAAATAAAGAAGGGGCAGACAGCCCATGGAGGAAGTGAAGAGTATAGCTCCCACCTGCCATCTGACACGCTGTGTTTGAAAAATGACAGTTGGGAGCTGATTGGCTGGCACCTTATCACTTTCTTATCACTTTTGACTCTGTCTCCTAACACTGCTTAGTAAATAGACCCCTTAGACTTAGAAGAGAAAGAAGGGAGGAGGGCCCTGCTCATAGGAGCTTACATACTAAAGGGAGGGGGAGACAAACCAATGACACAGGGAAGCTTAGGGAATAAAGCAAGAGAAGGTGGAAGAAAGAGAGTGAGGTTAACAACACAGTGGGATGGTTACTTGGTGGGCGGGCATGAGTTTATGAACAGGTGGGTTTTTATTGCCTGTATTAGTGTTCACTCTAGGTTCGGTGGCAGGCAGGGCGCAGGACCTAGAGCTAGGGCACATCTGCGGGCGCCGAAGGGGACGTGGCCAATGAAAAGGGGGCATATCTTTATGAATCTCCCCATTTTCGTCACTCTTGGGGGCGTGCCCTGGCACTTAAGGTCATGCCGGGCAGCCCCAAGTGCCACGGTCACCGTGAAGGGATTCCGGGTGCATGCGCCCGGCGTCCATTCACCGGCGGTGATCGCTGCTCTGCCAGTTTCCCCACCTGCAGGACACTGCAGCCCACGAGTGGAGGACAGAATCCATGGGCTGTTTTAGCGGGGAGCCGCCCTGGAAGGCAGGGTGCTTTCTGCCCTTCAGAAATAGGGCAGGGTGCGATACCCTGCTGAAACAGCCTAGCGGGAACGCTACATATGAAGCTATGCAGCTAGGGGATAGGCTGATGGAAAAAGGGAGATCATTCCACTGGTGGGGGGCAGCATGGGAGAAGTATTGGATATGGGAGAGAGAGGTGGTAACTGTCGTTGGCCGACAAACATAGGGCGTGGGTGAGTATGTAAAGAGATGTGGTTGGAGATGTAGGGAGAAATAGAGTTGGAAAGAGCCTTGTACATGAGGGTGAGGAGTTTAAATAGGGTTCTTTTGGGAGGGGGAGCCAGTGTAGGACTTGGCAGAGAGGGGAAGCAGATGTGGAATGGTGGGAGAGGAAGATAAGCCTAGCTGCAGCATTCAGTGCAGATTGGAGAGGAGCGAGGTGGGAGCGGGGAAGGCCGGTAAGGAGAGGTTGCAGATGTAGAGAAATGATCAGGGAGTGGGCAATAGTTTAGGTGGCATCCCGGGAGCGGTAGGGTCTGATGCGAGCGATGTTGCAGAGCTGGAAATTATAGCTCCAATCTCCCTCCTACGTAGCACAGCAAAGGGGGCAAAGGAGGAAGTAAATGTGCCAGTAATCCTGCTCATTGTGGGCAATCTCCAGCCACTTACCCCCAGTAATCTCCAGCCTCATCTCCCCTTGTGTCTCTCCAGCCTCATTCCCCCATTTTTCTGCAGCTACAGCCCTGCAGTTGCTCTCCAGCCCCCTCTGTGTCTTTTCAGCAAGTTTCTTCTGTCTCACCATCCACTCAGTGTCCCTCCAGCTCCTTCCAGCCCCCTTCTGTCTCTCCAGCCCTCTTTAGATGCAGAAATCTGATCACATTATGCACCTCAATATTTAACCATGTTTCCGCCAACCCTGTCATCTTACAACTGATGTTGGGACAGTGTGACTGATATGAGGTGCAGTCTAAATGGCCTTGAGGGGAAGCAGTGGTCGACCCGCTCTAAACAGTAATTCAAAGATTAACACTTGACAAGAGAGTGCTTAATAAGTTTAACACACATTTATTAATATATTAACATAAATACATACAAAAATACACATGGACAACAGTTCTACAATAGACTTATTCTGGATTTTATACATATATACATATATATATATATATATATATATATATATATATATATATATATATACAAAATTGTTATATTATATCGTTACCAATGGATTATATCATGGCCACGAGGAAATAGTTCATTAGACCTCATGTATTTATATGCATAAATAAGTATCCAATGAATGCTTCACTTTAATTTTCTCAAAGCCTGAATCTCTCAGTTAGCCATATAGGCACCCCCCCGGGAGATTTAGTGTTGGGCTGTGGGGAAAATGAGTTGGGTTTAGGCACTTAGAGGGGGTTAGGGTTAGGCACTTGGGGGGGGGAGGTTTGGGTTAGGCACCACTAAACGAGGGTTAGGGTTAGGGGGGGAATTAGGTTAGTTATACTTACCCTAAGGACGATCAGGATTTCCTACTCTGTCGTGCTGCCGCTGTTGGGATTAGAACAGCCGGCCATGCGGCCGGCGGTAAATCATACTGATTCCACTGTAATTGGGAGAGATGTACTAAGCTCTGGAAAGTGATAAATTGGAGCCACTCAGCTCCTAACTGTCATCTTACAGGCTGTTTTTTAAAAATTACAGGAGCTCATTGGTAGTTTATCACTCTCCAAGTTATCACTTTCCGGAGCTTAGTACATCTGCCCCTAGTGTGTTAATCAGCCAAACAATATTCCATGCAACATTACTTCCAAGCTTTAATGATTTGGGTTAACAAGCACAGTTTCAAACACAGTAGTGACTTGCTCAACCTCCCCCTGGAGACTTCTTCTGCACCCGGCAGGTAACTCTCAGCTGTGATGATTCTTACTAGCATCTAAGCTCCAGCAGTTGCAGTCAGCAGTAGGTATCAGCCGGGTGGTCGCTTGCACCGTTCAAGCTTTGGCAATTGCAGTCAGGTGAATATCAGCCGGGCAGGCACTTGCTGTGAACGGGTAGAGGGAGAGCACTGCTAGGTATCCAGAGTGTCACAACCCGGACTTGTTACCCCTTCTGCTGGGTCACTTACCACTCCTGTGGTCAGCCAGCTCACTCCCTGAGCTCAGTTCATGCATCCACTGTCATACCTGTGAGATGCAGGCTTCAGTGTTTCTGTCCTGCTAGGCGGCAGCTCACATCCAGCCAGGCCCGGAGTACTGCTGTCCCGATCACCTGATTGATTCGGCCAGTCACTAGCCAGCCTGAGTCAGCCGGGAACATCTGACGCTGCTCATCCAATCCTGGCTAACCCCGGGATATATATTCCAGCTTCTGGCTCTAAGTCATCACCAGTACAATGTCTAGCTCAGTCCTTACTGAGTGAAGCTCAATTGTGCTCTGGTTACATTTGTTTGTTATCCTGCTGGTGCAGTTCTGATTGTATTTGTTGCACTAACCTTCTTTGCCACTCTTGTGTAATCAGAATCTCAAGTTGCACAGGCATTTTCAGCCTGCTCCAGTGTGCTGATTCTATTCTACACCTGTGCAAAGCATTCACCTGTTTGCTCAGGTAAATATCAGCCATTCCTGATTATTCCACAGCTACCATCCATTCCGGGGTTCGGTCTGTGCCCAGTCCTGTCATCTTTAGGGGTAAATTTACTAAGAATCGGGATTGTCCCGATTTTCAAAGTGATTAATCTCGGTGTAATTCCCCTGAACTCGGTTGATTTAATCTCTTTTTATCTCTCAAATTTACCAACAGGCGATTTGAGGATAAACGAGTTTGCCGATAGTGATGTAGGTCAAATTTTTCGGGTGATTTTAAAGCAAGCTTTCTGCACAACTCTCCCCAGCAAGCAGCTTGCATATATCAGTGAGATATGTGTAAGCTGCTTGTGTTGTTCCTGTAAAAAACGGGTTAATGTTTTAAAAAAACTGACGTGAGGGCCCCCCCAAAAGGCTAACCAGCCCCGGAGTTGCCAGCCAGTCCTGGTTCTAAAAATTACAGGGGAAAAAATGTGTAGGGTTCCACTGTAATTTAAGAACCAGCACCTGGCTGCAGGGTCAGACCTGGTTTTAAATATAGGGGGGGAAAAAATTTGTGTGAGGTACCCCCTATATTTAAATCCAGCTCCGGACCCTTTTTAGCAGGGTACTGATGCCACAGCCAGGGGAGCCCTTTCACCGGGTCCCCAGACACAGCGTCAGTCCTGACCACTAGTTAGCCTAGACCAGGGATCCCTGGGGAGTTGGGGACCCCCCAATAAAGGGTCCCCTCTCTAGGGCACCCCTGGCCTAGGCTGATAGCCCGGGCTATTCCCACCACCACTGGGTGGTGGGTGGCGGGTTGAGAGTGTATATAGTATTAAAAATACAATAATCAACATTGGCTTTACAGTGGAACTACAGGTCCGAGCAAGCCTCCCCAGCATACTGGTACTTGGAGAACCACAAGTACAAGCATGCGGGGCATTAAGGGCCCGCTGGTACATGTAGTTCACCTGTAAAGAAATGTGTAAAAAAAAACACAAGACACACACACCGTGAGAATAAAGATTTATTACATCCATACACACTCATACATACTCACCTGCTGCAAGATATTCACATCACTTTCTCAACGTAAGTATCCAATGGAAGTACCTATAAAAAAAGATCCAATACTCATGTTTTGTCCCAAGATGTTCTCCACAGTAATCCATAAAGGGCCCCGGATACACTGTATCAACACGCTTTAGCATGTTGATACAGTACACTAATGACAGCTCATGGGTTTCAGCTGTCATTAGTCCCGGGCCGCGAGCCAATCAGCAGCGGCTTAACATTAGGGGCCGCTCATTGGCTGGTACCCACGTGGGCTGAACATTATCAGCCGCTCATTGGTTGTGTCCACGTGGGTCCCAGCCAATTTGTGTCCGCTACTGTTAAGCCGCCGCTGATTGGCTTGCGGCCTGGGAAAAAAATTAATAATTCACCCGAGATGGTCATCTCAACCTATCTCGAATCTTAGTAAATTTACCCCTTAGAGTACTTCCAGACTACAGAGAAAACCAAGTCCAAGCCTGGTAAATACTTATGCCAAGATCTGCCACTCAAGTGTCCTACAGAACCAAGTAAGAAGAGTGCTTTTATTTTTATCAAGTAACAACTTAGTTCAGCCTGGTTAATCTACTTCTACACTCCTCTCTGCTACATATATCAATACCATCATCAACACCGACGTCACAGATGGTCTAGTGGGTATGATCCGACATCTCTCTGCAGAAACCCGGGTTTGATTCCCTGTTTGAGAGGCATCTACTCACATGTCAAGAGTCTCCTCAGGCCTGCCAGCTTTGCTTACACTCCTCCCACTTCTCAAACAGACATCTACCCGACCTCGGTTCCACAAACAAACACTAGCATGACACAGAGCTTGTAATGCACTAAGGAGACTTCAAACGTCATGGCAACAATATCTGGATTCCAGGACAGTTAAAAGATCCCTGACATGTTTATCCACTGTATTTGATGGCAGTTTCTTCAGAGGGAATTGAATGAGTCTACCAGCTCTAGCCTGGTGGAAAAATTAGAATGAAATAGATAACATTACACACGTGAGAGGTCTTGTTACCTTACTTATTAAACCACCCTTGCATATTGCAAGGTCTAAAACAATGTACCTCTCACTTACTTATTGAATTTTAATTGATTTTAATCCATAATCATTTATGTTTAGACATTTACAGAATTCACTCAATTTTTCTGAATTACCCCTCCATATCTAAAAACCAGGCTCATCTATATACCGGCTCTGTGACACAAAATCCGCCCCCAGCTCCCGCCAAATATGATGCTCCTCCTAAAAGCTCATATATAAATTGGCAAAATAGGGGGCTAACATCGTGCCCACTGCCGTGCCGAACCGCTGCAAGAAGAAACCATCTTTAAAGTGGAAGTAGTTTTTTTTTTTATAATATGAAACTGATGGCATCCAAAATTGTTTATTTCTTAATTCCACATCTGTTTCATCCTTTACTAAAAAGTGTTCTATTACTGTAAGTTCCTTCTCATGTTGAATAATTCTATACAAAGATCCTACATCTGCTGTTATTAACAAGTACCTTTCCTATTATTCAATTGCTAATGTTTATTAATTGCATGTGTTGTATCATTCAGATGAGCTTTTCTTTTAATAATCAATGGTTGAGGATAGTAATCTATTATTTGGGACGGCTTTGACACAACTGAACCTACTCCCACTACAATAGGTTGGAAATGGGAATTTTTTTCGTCCATGTGGATCTTTGGGAACCCATATATTACTGGTGGAACAGGATCTGATATTTTAATATATTCACTTTCTTTATCTGTTAAAAGACTTTCTTTATGGTATTTATTTACTAAATTAAATTGATTTTTCTTTATGGTTTCAATGTGATCCTTTCTTAATGGAATATACAGTCAGGTGCATAAATATTGGGACATTGACAGAATTTTCATATTTTGGCCTCTATTCACCACCACAATGGCTTTGAAATGAAACAAACAAGATGTGCTTTAACTGCAGAGTTTCAGATTTAATTTGAGGGTAATTACATCCAAATCAGGTGAACGGTGTAGGAATTACAACGGTTTCTCTTTGTCGCGGGTTTAAGTCTTATATTTTTATACTCTTTGGGTGACCTAATAGCATCACTTTCTTATTATTCCTTTTATATTAAATTATTTTTTCAAAACTCTTATCCACCTAATGTAAATCTTCTAATGTAAGTTTGCTGAATGTTTCAACAAAACATTCCCTTATATGTCTTGGATTAAAAAGTGGATGTTTTGCAAACGTTTTTATTTTGTTTTATATTTATGTTTTTCTCTTCTCCTACCACATTTGCAGCCAAATGACCTCATTAATTACCCCCTAGATTTACATTACTATCCCTACACACGCACAACCCTAAACATTACAGCAATCCAACCACATTACAGAAGTCAGAAATACCTCTCACATTACAACAATTCTCCCACATGACAGCAATACCCAAACCCCTCCCCAGTACCGAAATCGATGATACCATGCCCTCATATTATTGCAATGCCTCCCTAGTCATGTGCAATACATTTCATTAGGGTGTGCATCAAAGGAGAGGAAATTCTTAGCAATGTCAATGGGATTATTTAGCATTAGCAAGGGGTTGTGTCTACCACTATTTTACTAATGCCACATAGTGCCCCCATGTATCACAGTGCCCCCATGTATCACAGTGCCTCAATGTATCACAGTGCCCCAATGTAGTGCCCAGAATGTGTTTTGTTAGCCCTTGTAAATGTTTACCCCGCTGGATGGCTGCTGGCATCTGTCTGCTTTCTCCCATTGTCTAGGACGTAGCAAGCTGGGAGCAAGGAACAGTCTGCAAACTAATTACCACTATACAAGTGTAATTAGACTAGAGATGTGCGCCAGCCCCCTGTGTTTTGGTTTTTGTTTTGGATCCGGATTCATCTTCGTGTTTTAGTTTTGCAAACCCACCTTCACGTGTTTTGGTTTTGGATCTATATTTTTAAAAATTAAACAAACAGCTAAAATAACATCATTTGATCCTGTTTACATGCAATCCAAAGCCCGAGTTCGAGTTCGGTTTTTAAATCCGAGTTCCGAACAGTGGGAAGATCTGAACTGGGACTCGGTTCGACTCGGTATCCCAAAGTGACTACGAACTCGGACTCGGTTCGACTCAGAACCCCTAAGTTCGGTTGTTGTCAGTTCTCTGAGAACCGGACCCGTACATCTCTAATTTAGACACTGTTGAATGCACTTGTGCTCTTACAAGTAGTTTGCAGACTGTGCGCAGTGAGAGAATGCAGAGGAGCCGAAGTTGCCATCCGACCGCTGGCGGCCCCAACTAGGCTCAATTTTAAACAGATTTTCAGCAGGGGGAGAAGTCAATCCTGCTGAACCCCCATAACTCAGAGTTGCCTACCTTTTCAGATCTCTTCCCGGGTAAGAGAAGCAGGAGGGGGGTGATGGGGGCGGGGCCTTACGATTCGCGTTATTAAGCCCCGCCCCCTCACGGTAAAATTGCCGCGATAGGCTAGAATTTGCATAGGGGGCAGGGCCAAATGACATGATTCATGTAGAATCATGTTTTAAGCCCCGCCCCCTACACGGAGACCAGCGATCGCCGCGGGTATTCTCCTCATTCTGACCACTTCACTAGGAAGTGGGTAGAATGCGGGAGAAATGCTTACCCTTCCGGGGGTGCGGGGGGTTACACGAAAAATTGGGAGCCTCCTGCGAAAACCGGGAGGGTAGGCATGTATGCCATAACTACGCCACTGCTACTTGATCTATGCACCCATTATAGATACACCACTGCTGGTGTGTTGAAAGGAACTATGGAACAGGTAATTGAAGACAAGTTAAACTCTCACATACAGTAGCACCCATGTTTTGCTGACCTGGTACAAGGTCATAGAGAAGATATCCTTCCCCTGGCCTTTATCTACATACAATATACTTTTACAGCAAACAATTACTTCAAAAGGGGGAAAAAAAGAAAGAAGTACACCATTTATTTCATGTATGTTCTAGATTCACATTCAAATAGTAGTTTTTTAGACATTGCAGATTATTGGTCTAGTTAGATAAAGACAGAGGATTGTTAAAGATAGACAAAGTCTATGGATGGATAGGTGTCATGCCGTTTGTTTGGGTTAGATAATCATTGGGACTTCATACAAATTTGGCCATATCACCTAATGACTAATGAATAGGCCACAAGGTAACAGCAAGAGAAGAGAGACCTCCTCCATACAAGTAGCAGTTAATCTTTTTTTGTTTCCAGAAATCAATAGTCATACTGGCAGGTAACTGTGTGTCTTTTTCTACAGGTATATATGGTAAGAAATGTGAGTCTGATGTATTACCTGCCTATGAGAGGTAAGAAAACACAATAGGGATTATTTATTAACGAACGTTGCATTTAAGAGCAAATTTGCACTGTAACATCAGCCAATACACGATTAGCTTTCATCCTTGTACTGCAAAGGAAACAAATGTCTTTGTTGCTATGGTCTAAACCAGTGGTTCTCAAACTCGGTCCTCAGGACCCCACACATGTCACATTTTCCAGGTCTCCCAGTAGGACCGCAGGTGTATTCATTACTCAGTGACACATTTTTTAAGATCCTCAGGTGGAGCTAATTATTTCACTTGTGATTCTGTGAAAAGCCCTGGAAAACATGCACTGTTTGGAGTCCTGAGGACCGAGTTTGAGAACCTGTGGTCTAAACAGATCTGCTGTGATATTGGATTGTCCCTGGTATTGGGGGGGGCGGGTTGGCCACCTGAAGGGGCATGGCTATGTCTGTCGCATGCGACGGTGGTGTGGGGTGGGTTACAGCATTTTTGGGAAGCATGGTTATTGGTTCAAAATTGACAATAATAGAATGCAGAATCAGGTATGTTTTGCATTTAAGATTTTTGGTGTTTCAAAGCCCACTCATAGAACCACCAGCAATCAGTGTACCTCACCCCATCCCCACTGTAGTTGCGTCACGATGTCAAACAGCAAGTGACGTTTAAGCACCACAAAGGTGTCATAAGGAAATGCCCTTGTGCCTTTCTTTGCAGCACTTCTTCAGACACCCTGCGAGGTAGAACAGGGTAGTGGGGTGCCTCAGAGGCGTATCTACCCAATGGCCAGGATGGCACTCGCCAGGGGCGCCGACCAAAGGGGGGGCGCCGTCCGGCAGTGCCACCAGCAGCCAAGGAGTGGACTACCCCCGCTAGTCCTCCGGGCCCACAAGTGTAGGGCAGAGCACAGTGAGAGCAGCCTGCCCTACACAGTTTACAAACACACAGCCGCCAGCGGACAGTGGCAGTCGCGTTAGGAGCAGGGATCAGGTAAGTTGTATTTTTTTTTTATTGTGTGTGTGTGTTTGTGTAAGCCTGGCACAGCAGTGGGGGGGCACTGTATAAGGGGTGGCTGCTACTGAGGGCACTTTATGGGGACTACTACTGGGGGCACTACTACTGGGGCCACTGTATAGAGGGACTACTACTAGGGACTACTACTGGGGGCACTGTATAGGGGGGACTACTACTGGGGACAATGCAGCAAAGGTGGGAGTACTACTGGAGGCACTGTATAGGGGGGACTACTACTGAGGGCACTGTATAGGAGGACTACTACTGGGAGCACTGTATAGTGGGACTACTACTGGGGGCAATGCAGCACTGCATAAGGGGGGAGGGAGGGGGGCACCAGTCCATTACATTGCCAGGGGAGCTTGGATCCCTAGATACACACCTGGGGTGCCTCTCCAGGGTGCTGTCAGGATATGTAGCAGTGCCATCCTCACGGCCTTGCACACGGGGTGGTTGCACTGATTGCGCAGACCTTGTTGTGGCCCTGCCAACAATCGGCGGCTTTGCAAAACTGTTGCTTAGTAAATATACCCCTGTGTTGCTATTAACCTGCAATACCATGCAACTTTGCTGCTTCTCTGAGATGCAATTATGTGCATATTATTATTATATTTTAGTTATATGGTGCTGCAAGGTGTCCGCAGCACTGTACAGGAGATAATAATACAACTGAACATCATTACATAAGATAATCATAACAAATTGATACAACCAAATTTCAGGGTGGAGTTTATGGCTATTGTAAGCAAGTTATCAAAAGTCGCTTCATGATGGGGAGAAGAGTAGGAAGTAAATCATCATTCAATGAACCTTTGCCCTATCCCTATGAACCTATGCCCAAAAAGTGGGCAAACAGTGGGCGGACACACAGGATCAGAGTGGCTGGTAGGGAAAGTGAGATAGAGGACAACAGAAGCACACTGATGTCAGGGTGATATTCTAAGGTAAAATGCATGTGCCGTGAGGCAGCGATAGTGCCACCCCCTATGCCCAGGCCTTGCAACAATGGGGTACCACAGGAACATGTATACTAGACCCTGAGATTCCCAGAGGCCCTGGTTATAGAGGGCCCGGATGATACAGTCTGCCCATCCCCCTAGGCCAGTTAGATTCCAACAGTGCCTTCGCTGATGCAGTAATCAGGAGGGCAGAGGCATGGAGACGAGCCCTTTCTTCTCATCACCCAGCAGCGTTTTTTTTTCTAAAGGGAAGCAGAAGAGCCAAAGAGAGAAGAGGAGCAGCAGACAGAAGCCCAAGATGATAAATTTGGGCTGGAATGAAACGGGTCCGACTAGATCTGGAGTGACACTGGCATCAATTAGAGTGACAAGGGGGCTGGAGTGCCACAAGGAAACTGGAATGACATGGGGGGGGACTGGAGTGGCATGGGGTGGCTGGAGTAACATCGTGGGGAGATTGAGTGACACAGAGGGGTGGGCTGGAGCTGGAGTGAAGCTGGTGGGTCTGGAGTGTCATGGGTAAAGCAGGAGTGACACAGGGGAGCTGGAGTAACACAGAAGGAGGGAGCTGGATTTACCCTGGGGAGGAAATGCTACAGCTGAAGTGACACATGAGAGCTGGAACCAGTGAGACATGAGGAAAGGGAATGAGTCTGCTGGAGAGCCACAATGGGGATTAGGCTGCTCGATAGCCAAAATGGGGATGAGGCTGCTGGATAGACACAATGGGGATGAGGCTGCTGGATAACCACATTGGGGATGTGGCTGCTGGAGAGCCACAGGGGGATGTGGCTGCTGGAAACCACATAGGGAATGTGGCTGCTGGATAGCCACAAGGGGGATTTGGCTGCTGGGATGAGGCTACAGGATAGCCACAATAGAAATAAGGCTGCTGGAGAGCAGGAGAGGGGATGTGGCTGCTGGATAGCCTCAAGAGGGATTTGGCTGCTAAGTAGCCACAATGTGGATGAGGGTGTTGGATAGCCACAAGGGAGATGTGACCCCTGGATAGCCACAAGGGAGATGTGACTCCTGGATAGCAACAGGAGGAATGAGGCTCCAGAAGAGCCTCAGAGGGGATGAGGCTGCTAAATAGCCACAGGGGGGATATGGCTGCTGAAAATAAACAGGTGAGGGGATGAGACTGCTGGAGAGAGACATGGGAGATGAGGTGGCTGGAGAGATGCAGGGAGAATGAGGCAGCTGGAAAGACACATGGGGATGAGGCTGCTAGAATGTTAGCTCTCATGAGCAGGGACCTCTTCCCTCATGTGCTTCTCTTTACATTTTCTTCTACTCTCTACCCCCCATTAGGGCACCTTACACGGGACCGCCAACTCCCGGCAGCTTATTGTGAGTGCTTTAATCACTATTTCAGCAATGTATATAAGTCGTGTCCTTGTCCTGCACTGTAATGTACTGTAAGTTACTTGTTTCTTGTTCACCTATTAGTTCTATGTACTATGTAAGGCGCTGTGGAACACTTGTGGCGCCATATAAATAAAGGATAATAATAATAATAATAATAATAATAATAACTATATAGTGGGCCTGGAGCTGGGGAGACACGGGGGTGATTATTCTACTGCAGATACACCACTGAGAATGAGGCTGGAAAGGCACAGAAGCTATGGGAAGGAGCTGCAATTTCACAGTAATATTTTAATAAGCAATAAAGTGTGTCTGTCTGTTTGTCCTTTATGCATGGGCAGAGTTTTGAACCTAGCTCCACCAAATTTGGCATGGTGGTTTTACTCTCACAGTCTGACCAAGTGTGAAACTTTATGACTCATGCAAGTTCATATTAAATCCGGGACCTCTGTGTTTGCATGCAAGGGTGTAACTAGTACTTTCTGGGCCACATAGCAAGATCTTAAAAGCCCCCCCCACAGGTAAATTATTTATTATTAACAGTTTCTTATATTGCGCAGCAAATTCCGTTGCGCTTTACAAGTTGAATCAACATTATCATATTATTACTGGGTTGTAAAAGACATACATATATACATACATACATTTTCCCCCACACAGAGCCCATTCATGTGATGCCACACAGACCCCATTCAGGTTACCCCAGACAGAGCCCATTCAGGTTATGCCTCACAGTATTACCTATTATACACATTATGCCATGCAGTAGTAATGCCCCTTACACTACACAATAATGCCCCTTACACATTACACCACACAATAATGCCCTTTGCAGGTTATGTCACATAGTAGCAGTGCCCCATATAACACATTATTCCGCACAATAGTAGTGCCCCTTACACATTATGCCCTCCCAGTAACTTACCTCTATGTATCCCTCCAGAAGCCTCTTGCCTCCCCTTGTTTGCCATCAGCAGCTAGCAGGTGTGGATATGGGGCCGGACCGGCAGCTAATTACATCTGGCGCACCAGCAGGCAGCAGCAGACATGGACAGACAGCGCCGGCACAATTTGAACCTGGTGCTGGTTGCAAGCCAATCAGAGCTCATGGACTGGCAGCCAATCAGGAGCTGCCACTGCTGATTGGCTGCTGGTCCACAAGCTCTGATTGCCTCGAGACCTGCAGTGCTGTCTATCCATGACTGCCTGCCAGTGCGCCAGCTGTAATCAGCTGGTGGGCAGGCACCAAATCAACATTGCTGACACCTGGGACCCCTTCGACGGTCATACTGTGGATGACTGGGAGCAGGGGGAGCGGCGGCCACAGAGGCAGCTCAACCAGGGCATCTTTAGAGAGGAGCGCGCATAGTGCATCCTCCATCACGGGCCCCCTCCGCTCACTCCGGTGGCCAGAGTGATATATATATAGTTTGCTAATATAAAATTGTTAGATCAGGGGATTTCACACAATGGCCCTGTCTATGCCCTGCGTCCTGGGTGGCAATATCACTGGTACATCCCTAGACAACGCCCAGGTAAAGGGCCCCGTACATGAGGCGTTTTGGTCTAAAGTGAGAGGTATAACCAAGAGGATGAGTGTAGGTGGGGTGGTCAGTGGGGTAAAGTACTGCGTTATGAGGAGGGCTAATATATCATGGAGCATCATAGTGCTAGGTGTCTCTATAATGTAATGTATTGTTCAGTCAAAACTTGACGAGCAGGTAGGAAAGTAACTCTACCAGGGTGATAATCCTTTAATTCCAGTTACAAAATAAAAGAGAAACTGGCTAATTCTACTAATAGACACTGGGACAAATGACTTGCTACTGCTGTGTTCCCTGGTAATCTTGTAATATTGTCTCCCGTTTCCATTTATTTGCTGAACTCTTCCAAACACCAATCTGGAATACTGTGCTGGGAAGCATTAAAACAAATGGTGGATTAACAATGAGGCACTAAGGCACAAATTCACACAGGGAGCTAAGTGTCGTACAAGTGTAATATTAAGGGTATTCATTTAAAAATAATTATCATTCATTTTATATATTGAAACAGGGCTGGATTAAGGACCGCATGAGCCTGGAGCTGAAATTATTTAAGGATCTATACTGGGAAGGGGAGGAGCTGAGACCAGTGCTATGTGGATGTGACCAGTACCACATGGGTGTGGTCAGTGCTGTGTGGGTATGGACAGAGCCGTGTGGGCATGCATAATCCTACACTATCAGCCACAATGTCTCTCTAAATACATATAGAAAAATGCATCATTTATAGAAATATAGTTTTAATACTAATGATTTATGGCCAACTGTGTGGCCAGCTAGTCAGCTGGCCATTCCTAAACTGCTATGATGATGGGCCTATTTTTATGTGGAGGCCTGTAACTGTAGCACCATCGACCCCATTGTTAATCTGGCCCTGTTTTAAAAGAGTCAAAAGGTTATTATACAGGAATGACTCGAATATATGGGCCTATCAATCGATATGCGGCAATAACAATTATTTCTATTATTGACAGTGTTTTACCATTAAAATACTCAGCTGCCTTGGCCATACTGGACTGGAATGATAAGGATCACTTACTGTTTTGCCAAGCCAGCCTTGGTGGCTGTGCCGATGTGTATGCTTTAGTTCCACTAGTAAAACAAATAAATTGTAATAAAAACAAATGCAAATTTTTGACAATAAGTTTATAAAATAAAGCATTTTTTTAATAAATTTTTCTGTCATCATAAATCCGGAGATGGAACAAGAAATGCAGTGGTAGTTGTTAAATAGGCTTCCCAATGATTTATTTTGGCTATCACCAACAAAACCCAGTGAATATTATTGCTAACATCTTATAAGCAGCAACTCCTACATCACACCAGAAGTTTACCTACCAATTAAAAATGAAATGTAATTAAGAAATATACCAAAGAAAATAATAATAATAATAATAATAATAATAACAATATATTATTATGATTATTACTATTAATAATAATATTACTACTACTAATAATAATAATAATATAGCAATCTTAATAATATACTACTATATAATATACTACTACTACTACTACTAATAATAATAACAATATATTATTATTATTATTATTAATAATAATAATAATAATAATAATAATAATATACTAGTAATAGTAATAATATACTACTATATAATATACTACTACTACTACTACTACTACTACTACTACTACTAATAATAATAATAATAATAATAATAATAATTGGACCTGCCTCCAACAGGTGGTCATTTGAGATCTGGAGAAAAAAAAAATATGATAAAAATATTTATAATAATAATAGGAATAAAAAAAGGCTTGTATGTCAGCAAAACTAATGTTGACTTCTTGTGTGCAGCACTGCTTAAAATTATGAATGCTAATAAAATATAAATACTGCATTTATTGCTAGGGGTCTATTGGTATGTCTACATGTGAGGTTTTATATCAACACTTTGCACATTTTCCATGAAGACTTCAAAGTTGTTGACAGAATGGTGCAGGAAGCACCAAGATGTGGTTGGTTGCTTTCTTTAACATCACCTTCCGTGCCATTGTTTGATTGCTCCCTGCTTACTTTCACTATAGCCAACATCGTGCTTTATTCTTCAGCTAACTTTGGCAAAAGGCTCTGAAGAGCTCTTCCCTGTTGATGGGCATGGGAGCTAGAATTCCATGTGTTAGACCAGTATAAACTCTGAAATTCCATCCTGTGTGGTTTTACAGATAATAATATGCCACCATCGCTCCTTCTATCTGCATCAAATCAACACAGACGGAGTTCACACCTCCTAGAAACATAAGGGCAGCGCTGGAAAGCTCTGATTAGATTTGATTGTCGTCATGTCCCCCACATGACCTTGTAGAGGAGACCACTGGTTAATTTAGCACAATCCACATAGTTAAACAGTGGTTTCTATAGAGCTCTCTGTTGGGAGTGTTCAAACAATCAGACAATTCCCAGGATTCAGGTATCAGTGTTAAAAATTCTAACCTTCTAGACTCATTCAGGAACGTAGCCCACACAATGTCAAAGAGTCACTTAATGGCACTTGTAGCTGTTATAATGTGACCATGGATGTGTACACAGTGACTCGTTAATGTGGATCGTATTGTAAATTGTATTTGTTTGACTATTCATAACCCACCTAGAAACTATACAGAACAATTTGGTATTGAGATTGTGACATTTGTGACGGAATTCATGTTAAATGTAGCAATACGTTAGCATAGGTTTGTAGATAGAGTATAACACTGTATATAGTGTAGAGGTATTTGGTTCGTTTCTCCAGAAATCTGAATCTACTCGAATTTCGTGAATCCGGACAGACCCGAGTGGCAGTTCTGATCTCCTAAGGAGATCCGGCCAGATACGAGTGGCGGTTCTGATCTCCTAAGGAGATCCGGACAGATACGAGTGACGGTTCTGATCTTCCCATGGTTCGGAATTCGGATTTTAAATCTGAATTTCAGGTTTTGGATTGCAAAAATTCCATGATTTAAGCTGTTTTTATTTATTTTTTATGTATATTGTATATTATTTTTCTGTGATGCAAAGCACTTAATAAAAAGAAATAAAAAAATAATAATAATTTTATCAATTTTAAAAAAAAAAAACTCAGATCCAAAACCAAAACACTTTATGGTGGTTTTGGAAAACCAAAACACAAAGGTGTATCCAGATCCAAAACCAAAACAGGGGGTTTAGCGCACAGCTCTAAAATAGAGTATAGCGCTGTAAAAGAGAGGCTTTAGAAACCCATGTACCCCTGCTCTGATGCGTTGTACGGGTGATGTGCAGAGCACACAAATCCTGTATACAGTACGGTAGGCTTACATTGTACATTTTCTTGTGCATTTGTACTAAAATGGTGCTGCAAACTAAAATGTATGATTTAGGGGGCGAGTTACGGGTGATATAGGTTGCCATTGCTGGCATTCAGACAGTGTCGCAGCACATCATTAACAGTGCCCGTACATCACTCATAATTGAACTGGCTCCATACAGTGCCATGCATTTACACACACACACACACACTTTATAGAGACAGTGTGGGTAAAGGGGCCTATCCATTAGAATATTTTTTTTGTGAAAGACCAGAGACCAAAGTCTTTTCCTGCCAGCAAAAAAATCTTCCATGCAAAAGTCTTTCACAAACATGATAGACTTTTGTGAACAATTTCTTTATAGACCAAGGACCAAATTTTTAATGAGTGCAGTGAAAATTCATTAAAGAAGTCGTTTGCCGTTCACTGTTGGTCGTTCACTGCATATCCACTGAACGACTTTCTAAAGTTGTTCAGCAATATACAGAAATTGACCAGCATGTTCAAATGGCAAAAGACTCCGACAGTTGTTCTCGGGAGTGCGCGTCGCAGGACGTTCGTAGTTTATCCATTACACAACTTTTTACACGATCCGACCTCCTGGTTTTGGTCGGATTGTTCACAAAGACGTGTAATGGATAGGCCCCTTTATTCGCTGACAGTGTAGCCTTTCATAGGCAAACGCAGGGGGGGTTTCCATCTGCCTGGAAACCCCCCTCCCCAGCCCACACCATGACCACAATAGAAATAGTACTGTAATAGAACTTTACTAGTGCTGCATGTTCTTCTCAGTATCACAAGTTAAATAATCAGCACCACCTGTAAATCTTCTAACATGTATCAGCCAGTAATAAATAACCTGTGCACCAAATAGGATATCTGGAAAACTTTCACTGTTAGGGATGTGCTGCTATAGAGCCCAATATGTACATATACACACAATACACTTTGTATGATGCATATTAAAGCTGGTTAAATGCTAATTCTACCCTCTTCATGGACTGGCCACACTCACTCTAAAATCAGGCATTTGGAAACCCCCCTCTAGAAATCCTGCGTTTGCCACTGCCTTTTGCAATCAATCAGTAATTAACTTTATCTGTCTAGTGTAAGTTAGACAATAAAAGCAAGTTTCTGATTGATTGCTAAGGTTTAGAACATATTTGCACTGAAGTATATACATGTATAGTGCCTTGCTGACCATACACCTAAAGATTATATTTTCAACATCCAAGTAGTTGGCTGGGTGAAACAAAAATCTGGTAATGCATGGGAGCAAATGACAATCGATCATTTGCTCCCAAACACTGGGCTGAAAATCGTGGTCCAGACAAATTACTTACATTCCGTTGATTTAACCAATTTGCCTGAACAACCGGCGGATGTGACAGAACAACAGTTGGGTGATGTTTTTTTTTTTTTTATCAGTTGTGATAATTAAAGTTTACAGCCAGATTGGGCATAATAATATTTATTAGCAGTTACTTATATAACAGCAGTAGCGGGCAGGAGTGAAGTGTTACCACAGGTGCATCATCCTGATTGTCTCCCCTGGATCTGTCTCTACCAACAATGAACAACAAACTAACAACAACATACATTACAGGCAGATACCACCCAATGTGCTCAAATACAAATGGTATCCACTCGAATCTTGACTACCCATGTGGAAGGGTGATGTCGCTGCCCCATCAGAGCGGTACAGTCCAGTGAGAATTCTAGCACCCTGCACCTGTCACAAACCATGCATTTCTTCTTTCCTGCCTGGGGTGTCGCTCTCTGCTCTGGTGCTTCTAGCACACTTTGGTCTGTATCTCAGCATTTTTTTTGCATTAGCTGAGTGTGCTAGAAGCCTCAGCCTAGAATGAAGAACTACAGTAAACAAATCAGTCAATGAAGGTGAGTGCACAAGAAACTTATTGCACCTGAACCGATAACCTGCCATTCTTTCCTGCCGCAAAAGCCAATGCTAAAACCATCAGCAACTGCCAAAAACAAAGAAATATAGGGTAGTGAGGGGGGGTAAGTCACAAACAAAAGAGACTTTGGTCCACACAGCCCCATCCTTAAATCAGGTCACTGAAAAAACACACCCCTAAAGACACTATGGGCCAACATGTGATAGCCACACAAGCCAACCCCCATCCTAGAGGTTTAAACCACCTCACTCTTATTGAAATCAGTAGGTTCTTCATTTCTATTCAAATCTTACCAGTATGATGACATAAACTATCCACTGCAGAGCAAACAGGTCTGACAATGTGACCTTGGGCAATGACATTCCTCCGTAATTGGTACCAAAACAATCCTCTGGACCATTTATAACTCTGTTCATGCCATCACCCACACTACGTGGACCACATGCAATCTGCTCACTAGGCCTGATCATGGAATGGCTGTTGAAGAGTGAGAGCCATGGCATTGTAGCACAGTAGTTAGCATGGCTGCCTCACAGTGCAGGGGGTTGTGGTTTTGATTCAGACCAGTGCTCTATTGGTTTGGAGTTTGCTTGTGCTCCCTGCGTTTGCGCGGCTTTCCTCTTATTCCTCAGTTTTCCTCCCACGCTCCAGACATACTTTTTGGTTAATTTGGCCTCTGACAAGTGCATTTGTGGTAGAGAGTATAGGGGTCTATTTAAAAAAGCAGAGTGAAAAGCAGCACAAAAAATAACCACTTTTTGCTTTGCAATAATCTCCTCCAGCCTCTGCAGTAAAGGGCGGACCCAGACAGTGGCTAGAGTCTCTACGTTTCGCATTTTTGAAAGATGTTTGCATGCTCCATTAGACTGGCGCTCTGGAGAACTGGCTCGGGGGAATGGAGAGATGACAGCCAGCCAGAGAAGTAGCAGGGAGCTGGTTGGGGAGCAAAGATGGCAGAGACGGCCGGGACAGAGAAGAAAAGCAGGAAGAAAACCCCTCTTTCTTGCTTCAAATTCTGCTGGTAGGAAGGCCCAAAATACCATCTAGCGATGGAGTTATTATTATTCTCAAAACAAGATTTGCTTCTCTCGTCTATGTAAATACCATTCGTGAATAGCCCCCATTATATCCAATGGCTAGAAATTCCCCATAAAGGGCTGCATAACATGTGTGTGCTATATAAAGTATGATAGATAGATAGATAGATAGATAGATAGATAGATAGATAGATAGATAGATCATACTTGCCGACAATCAGCTCCCTCCTTCCGAGAGGGAGCGGATTGTCGGCTAACAGCGGGGGGCATGGCCGGTCACCGACATCACATTGGGGCGGAGCCGGGGGCGGGGCCACATGATCGCGGCATCGTGGCCCTGCCCTCTCTACACAATGCCGTTATTTTTCGGCATTGTAAAGCAGGGTACGGGGCCACGATGATGCGATTCAGCGCGAATCGTGTCACCGCCCCCCGCGCTGCGGGGGCACCCGAAAATCGGGAGGCTCCTGGGCAAATCGGGAGAGTAGGAAAGCCTGAGATAGATGGATAGATAGATAGATAGATAGATAGATAGATAGATAGATAACCATATAGTGGCACTCAAATTGTCAGACCACATAACACTCAGACTATTGGGACGACTGCTCAGAGGTGGCCAATGTGCGTACAGTGAATATGTGAGGGGCGGGTGCGGTGCAATGCCTGCTGCCGTGCAGGTGTATGTCTGTTACTTACCTTGCGTCGCACCCTCTCACCTTCAGGCCGTGTGTTGAGCAGACGGTCCTGGAACCTCCGAATAGAACACGGACACGATGACCTAGGGGGAAGGAGACGAGGTGAGTACCGTCCTTCCTCACGTCGACCGACGCGCCCTACCGAACCGGGGGATAAATTCAGGTTTTAAGTGAAGATCATCATTGGCACTTTTTGCCTCAGATCCCGAATTTTCACCTATCGGTACTCACGCACCAGGTGAAGATCCGTCCTTGCACCGGGTTGCAAGGTTCACCGTCCGCCCAGAAGGAAGGAGATAGATAGTGACAAACAGGGAGAGACAGTACACACAGATATTCCTCACCGTGTCCACTCTTGCTCTTCGTCCGCTCACTCGCCTACAGGTCCCTGTAAGGAGATACACAATACAGCCGTGCAGGGCCTAAACCTATGTCAAGCAACTACACATACTAAAACGGCATCACCCTCAACCTACAGTGTGTGTAGTGCGACAGATATAACAAAAACTAAACATTTGCCCTGCACGGAACACCAAACACAGACTAAATACACAAGAGCAAAACACAGTGCTGTCCCTTTAAATGTCTGCTACCTATCCAGAGCTGGCCAGCTCCTCTTCTCGGTGACTGGGGAGACCACTACCTCATGGGTGGAAGCCGTACAGCTCTCCACCACTGCTCACACCTCTAATCATCTATGCGGGGGCTACCTAATGGGCTCAGGGCCCTGGACCTAACGCCCAGGATCTTACCAGCGGCTCAGGGCTTATGCCTGCCTACTGCGGGGTACTCAAGGGACTTGGGCCTACTGCCCAGAGTCCCGCTCTATTTTGCAGCTCAGGCCTAGTGGCCTGCCTAACGGTGGGCTCTGGTAGTGGTCTGGGCCTAATGCCCAGACCACATTTTATGGGGCTCAGATATAGGGCCTAGTGCCCTCCTGTATGGGTACAGGCCTACGCCTGATTTATGGCCACAGGCCTAGTGCCCGCCTACTCGATCATTTAGTGGCCTGGGCCTAGTACCCAGGCCACTCACACCTTATTACAGGCCAATCCTTTTATAGGGCCTAATGCCCACTACTGTCCCCCGGGCCTTGTGCCCGACTAATTGCCCACGGGCCTAGTGCACGACAATACTCCACGGGCCTAGCGCCCGACAATCCTGGCGGTCTAGGGAGGGGGGTATATGGTGGGCCTCACGGAGGGCCTACCTGCAACGTTGGAAGAGGCTGCGGGGGGGAACTTCGTGACGCTCTTTTACTTTCCTCCCCCGCAGTCCTCTCCGGTCCTCAGCCACATTCTTCGGCCGCTGGCCCGTCCTGGCCAGCGGTGCCGCCTCTTCTTCCTTTCTTCCAGCTGGCGCCGTCTGTCTTCTTCTTCTTTCTTGACAGCGGCGTCTTCTGGCCTCTTCCGCGGCCGCCGCCCCTGTTGACGCGCCGAACTGCTGCTCTTTGGGAGGTCTTCTCTCCTCCCTCTCCGCCGCCGAACTCGCTCTTCCCGCTCTGCGCCGTCTAATACAAGACGGCGCGAGTGGGCGGGGCTATGACGCGGCGAGCCGCGATTGGCACGTCGCGTCCGCCTCTGATTGGCTGCTGGCCCGCGAGCCAGGTTTGGCTCGCGGCCAGAGCCAAACGCCCGCCGCACAGTGCACCGCGCCCAACGCCTGACCGGCACTGGGAGCAGGTACTCTCTCCCAGCGCCGGCTACCCGCCGCTTCTTGGCTGCCGGGCGCCAAGCTCCGCTGAGCTTGCGCCCGGAGCCAAGCTTCTCCCGGCGCCACAGTACCGCTGGCACTGGTGAAAGGGACCAGGCGGTCCCTTCACCAGGTGCCCGCGGTATCTGCACCGACGCTAGGGACATTACTGTCCCAGCGCCGGCAACGGATGTGTCCCGCAGAGGACACATCCCCCCTGCTTGCCCCTGCACCTCGGCTGAAGCTGGGATCAAACACGTGATCCCAGCACAGCCTTCCACAAATACATGTGTGTGTAGTTTGTGCACATGCTTGAACATATCATGCACATTGCAGGGTTTGAAAAGCCGTTGGTGAATATGAAGCTGCCCAGTTAATCACTGGCAAACGTCGGAGATGGACGCAGCCTTTAGACACTATTCAAAAAATGCTAGTATTAAACTTTATTTTTAAACATGGAGGAGGTGCTGGAATAAAAATAACATGAAAGAGGGATCCAAAATACTAGTAAATGTATAATCAGCAAGGACTGATTCAGTATAATTTCTACATGCTCTAGTCTCTCAAACAGAGACTGCTCCATCCACTGTCCTGTGACACCAATTTCTGAAGCTTCGCCAGTTGTGTTAATGGCAGAATATAGTTTCACGAAATTCACAGGTCTTTTAAACCTGCCCTGCTATCATCACATCATTTTACCAACAAGAGCAAAAAATAATTCAGCAGAAAATATTAATAATAGCAATAATATGCAAAAGTTTCCCACAACCTTTAACAACTTGACTTCATCACAACTGACCGCAAACACTACATAAAAAAATAAAATAATAGAATTGAGTTTTTCGCCGATACATATGGTGCACTTATTTTGCCAACTCGTTCCTTTTGATGTACAAATAAATATAACGTTTATAGAAAATAGCCTATAGAAAACAGAAGCAGTTAAAATATATATATATCTATATATTTCCAAAAATGGAGCCTTTACAGAAGGAGAGAAATAAAATAAGAACTTTGTGAACTATTACTTTATTACCACTTTAATGCCAATATCCAGCTCTATATATGGCTTTTGGCCTTTCCCCTAGATGTGACATTATTTCAAAGCCCTTTGTTCTTTAATTTTCCAAAAGCAGAATACTTAATTTCTTCTGGTTTTTCAAACAGTGTAGCTCCAGGATAAGTTCCTTTTGGCAATTGGAAATGGAAACAGAATTCATTTTTATAATTAAAGTTTTAGCCACCCCCTTGCAACGAAAATACTTTCAAATCACGTAATTGTACATGCTTGCTGCCACAAATATTTTGGCACTCGCCTGCTGAAAGTTAACTACCAACCAGTGCCTTGGTCTATCTTTATTTTAGAAGAGCTGACGAGCAATTTATTGAGAGACCTATTTTTTTATAATTTTTTTCTTTGAAGAGTGACAGAAGGGGGACCAAGTCACCATGTTCTGTAAAAAGGAAGGAGAATGTTTTATGAAATGAGATGAATTATAGAAATATGAGCAGTACTATTAATATCGCGTAGGATGTTTTAGGCAGTTTTTATTGCTTTTGGGCAACACAAGTATATGGATTACGGGTTTGCTTTTATTTTGCTGTGTATTTTTTTTATATGCATGCCAATTATATTTAATGCAAAACTACAAAAACATAGAGAAAAATAAAAATGTAACATAGTAAGGACAAGCCTGCCATTTCTACAGGGAAAACCTCTGTGTTTTACCAAAGTGTTTACGCTTTATACAGTGTTTATAGCAAACGTGATGTATTTTCTGCTCTGGAGAAGACTTCAAAGCACATGTAACATTACTTTTGAAAAACCATTTCAGGGAGGTCCAACTGTAAATGAACTCAAGTACAGTTACGTATTACAATATTAGAGGTGAGATGAGCGCTTTGGTTGTACTCGGTTTTGCTCGGTTATGTTCGGATCTCAAAAATGCCATCATATTGGCTCTCCAGCTTTCACAAGTTTTGGACAGCCAATAAGATAAATCCAAACTAATCTGAACTTGCGCTAATTTGGCGAAAAGATCTGAGTCAAGACTGAACCGCACCTCTCTGATTTATATATATATATATATATATATATTTTTTTTTTTTTTTTCTTTTGTCTCCCTGTCCTTTGTTCACTTGGCTTCCTGGCTCTTAATCTTCAAATGGGCTCTCAAGACCCATTTCTTCCTCAATGCTTTCCAGCGCTCATCCTAACCCACTACTCTATGCTCCTTCCTCACTATCTAGCCCATCTGTGTCACCTCTATTTGTCTGGCCCTCCCCTTTAGAATGTAAGCTCTTGTGAGCAGGGCCCTCTTTCCTCACATGCTTCTTCTTGCCCTACTTTTACTTTCATTTACAATGGCACCTAACACTGCTTACTGACACCCTGCTGCTTATTTAGGTGTTATGCAGCATTGTTTATAAATCATGTCCTGCATTGTCTGTACTGTTAATAACTGTGGTCTGTGTGCTCATTTGTTTCTGTACTTTGTAAGGCGCTGTGGAACCCTTGTGGCGCCATAAAAATAAAGGATAATAATAATAATATATATATATTAGGGGTAGAGATGAGCGGTTCGGATTCTGTGGAATCCGAACCGCTCCGAACTTTGGGGATCCGAGTCCACCCGAACCCTGTTCGGGTGTTCACCGCCTGACTCGGATCCCCGTTCGGGGCCGAACGGCGGCCGCCTAATGTAGGATTCTCACTAGAGAATCTGACATCAGGGCTCCTATTGTGTAGGGCAGAGCGCTGTGATAGCGCTCTGCCCTACACAGACACAAACACACAGCCGCCAGCGGCAGCTGTGTGTTTGTTACAGCAGCCAATGAGAGTCACACAGACTCTCATTGGCTGCTACACGGAGGGATCCGGCTGGAGCTCACACACGAGCTCCGTCTTCCGGCTCCCTCCTCAGCGTGTGACAGCAGAGCGGACGGCGCGGGAGCGGGGATACAGGTAAGTTTTTTTTTTTACTTGTGCAAGGGCCGGGGGCGCTACTGGGGGGGGTCTGCTACTGGGGGGGTCTGCTACTGGGGATGCGGGGGAGCCATACTGCTGGGGGGGCCTGCTACTGGGGGGGGCTATACTACTGGTGGGGTCTGCTACTGGGGGGGCTATACTACTGGGGGGGTCTGCTACTGGGGGTCCATACTACTGAGGGGCCTGCTACTGGGGGGGCTATACTACTGGGGGGGTCTGCTACTGGGGGGGTCTGCTACTGGGCGTCCATACTACTGAGGGGCCTGCTACTGGGGGGGCTATACTACTGGGGCGGTCTGCTACTGGGGGGTGTCTGCTACTGGGGGGGCCATACTACTGAGGGGCCTGCTACTGGGGGGGCCATACTACTGGGGGGGCATACTACTGGGGGGGCTTACTACTACTGGGGGGGCATACTACTGGGGAGGGGCTTACTACTACTGGGGGCCATACTACAGGGGGGGCCATACTACAGGGGGGCTACTACTGGGGCAGCCTACTACTGGGGGGGGCCTGCTACTGGGGCAGCCTACTACTGGGAGGGCATACTACTGGGGGGGCCATACTACTGGGGGGGCCATACTACTGGGGGGGCTGCTAATGGGGGGCCTGCTACTGGGGGGGTCTGCTACAGGGCGTCCATACTACTGAGGGGCCTGCTACTGGGGGGGCTATACTACTGGGGGGGTCTGCTACTGGGGGGGTCTGCTACTGGGCATCCATACTACTGAGGGGCCTGCTACTGGGGGGGCTATACTACTGGGGGGGGTCTGCTACTGGGGGGGTGTCTGCTACTGGGGGGGCCATCCTACTGAGGGGCCTGCTACTGGGGGGGCCATACTACTGGGGGGGCATACTACTGGGGAGGGGCTTACTACTACTGGGGGGGCATACTACAGGAGGGGGCATACTACAGGGGGCTACTACTGGGGCAGCCTACTACTGGGGGGGCCTGCTACAGGGGGCAGCCTACTACTGGGGGGGCATACTACTGGGGGGCCATACTACTGGGGGGGCTGCTAATGGGGGGCATACTACTGGGGGGGCCTGCTAATGGGGGGCATACTACTGGGTGACATGCTAATGGGGGGCATACTACTGGGGGGGCTTGCTAATGGGGGGCATACTACTGGGGCGCATTCTACTGGGGGCACTGCATAGTGGACCCTACTACTAAGGGGACTGCATAGGGGGCACCACTGCTGGGGGCATTGTGTAAGGGACACCGCTACTGTGGGCATTGTGTAAAAGGGGCACTACTGTGGGCATTGTGTAAAGGGGTCACTACTGTGGGCATTGTGTAAAAGGGGCACTACTGTGTGTCGTAACATAAATAAGAGACACTACTTTATGGTGTAATCTGAATCAGGCCCTATGTGCGGTGTAATGTGAATAAGATTGTGCACTGTGACTCTTTGGGCCGTAGCCCACTATGTAAACAAGTACTGTGATTCTGCTGGCCATACCCCACTGGGTGGGTGCACTACTTTTCATTTCTGCCACTGCTGTGTGGCAATGTGTCATAGATGTGCTTTATACTGTGGTGTCTGTGTCGTTGTGCCGCTGCTTTGTCGCTTAGTAACCAGTCAGCTCACTGCAACCTTTGGCCAATAATGTTGAAAACAATATTATAAGCTGTGATATGGTCTAAATTGACTGGAAATTAATGTTATTGAGGTTAATAATACTCTAGGAAGAAAAAAAAGACCAATTTATGTGATTTTAGCTTTTTTTGTCAATTTTTGGAAAAAAATCCAAATCCAAATCCAAATCCAAAGCCAGTCACCGCAGTTTGGCAAATCCAAATCCAAATCCAAAGCCGGACGACGAATTAGAACCAAATCCAAATCCGGCAAAAATGGTCCGACGCACATCCCTAATTATGGGTGAGCGGAATCGGATTTCTGAAATCCGAACCCCCCCGAACCGAGGCCGATCCGAGTCAGGCTCGACTTTTCCCGCCTGACTCGGATCTGAAATCGAGGCAAAATGTCATCATCCCGCCTTCCGGGTCTCGCGGGATTTGGATTCTATATAAGGTACCCGTGTCGGCGCCATTTTCTCACTCGGCTGTGGACAGTGAAAAGGGAGGGTGGGAGTTAGAGCTGGCTGGGCTGTGTAGTGTAGTGTAGTGTTGTGCTGTGTTGTGCTGTACTGCGCTGTGCTGCTGTTGTCTATAGGGGCTGTGTCCACTCCTCCAAAGTCCATAGGGGCTGGCTGTGTTGTGGTTTGCTGCTGTTGTCCATAGGGGCTGTGTCCACTCCTCCAAAGTCCATAGGGGCTGGCTGGACTGTGTTGTGCAGTCAGTTGTCCATAGGGGCTGTGTCCACTCCAAAGTCCTGTGCAGTGTCCCAGTCCAAAAGGGGTGCTGTAGTGTTGTCCTGTGCTGCTGTTGTCCATAGGGGCTGTGTCTACTCCTCCAAAGTCCATAGGGGCTGGCTGGACTGTGTTGTGCAGTCAGTTGTCTATAGGGGCTGTGTCCACTCCAAAGTCCTGTGCAGTGCCCTGTCCATCAGGGGTGCAAAAAAAATAAATATTTTTTCTGTGTTTGTGAATTGTGTGCGCAGTAGCCGCACGTGCATCAACAAAGTAGCGCCAAGTGTGCGCCTGTGTCATAAGTAAAGGGCCAGCTGGCTTGTACGTTAAAAGGTTCTGTAACCCCCAAAGTGCACTCCAAACAAAATAAAAAAATATTTTCTGTGTTTGTGAATTGTGTTCACTGTGGCCGCACGTGCATCAACAGAGTAGCGCCAAGCATGCGTCTGTCTGTCATAAGTAAAGGGCCGGCTGGCTCGTCTGTTAAAAGGTGGTGTAACCCCCAATGTGCACTCCAAACAAAATAAAAAAATATTTTCTGTGTTTGTGAATTGTGTGCACTGTGGCTGCACGTGCATCAACAAAGGAGCAGCGCCAACCGTGCGCCTGTGTCCCATAAGTCTTTTAAAGGGTGGTGTAACCCCCAAAGTGCAATCCACAAAAAATAAACAATTCTTTTTTTTCTGTGTTTGTGTGCGAAATGTATGCGCAGTAGCCGCACGTGCATCAACACAGCAGCAGCGCCAAGCGTGCGCCTGTGTCATAAGTCAAGGGTCGGTTTGGACATCTGGTCAAGACTGAAGGACGTGCCAACAATTTCTGATATTTCTACTGTCACTGCATATGATACTGTCACCACTGACAGAATGGTGGAGGAATTATTTCCTGTGTTTGTGAATTGTGTGCACTGTGGCTGCACGTGCATCAACAAAGGAGCAGCGCCAAGCGTGCGCCTGTGTCATAAGTAAAGGGCCGTCTGGCTTGTCCATTAAAGGGTGCTGTAACCCCCAAAGTGCACTCCAAAATAATTAAAAATTCTTCTTTTTTTTTCTGTCTTTGTGAATTGTGTGGGCTGTAGCTGCACCTGCATCATCAAAGAATCAGCGCCAAGCGTGCATCTGTCTGTTAAAGGGTGGTGTAACCCCAAAAGTGCGCTCCACAAAAAATAAAAAAATCTTTTTTTTTCTGTCTTTGTGAAATGTGTGGGCTGTAGCCAAACCTGCATCCTCAAAGCAGCAGCGACAAGCGTGTGTCTGTCTGTTAAAGGGTGGTGTAACCCCCAAAGTGCGCTCCAACCAAAATAAAATAATCTTCTTTTTTTCTGTGTTTGTGTGTGAAATGTATGCGCAGTAGCCACACCTGCATCCTCAAAGCAGCAACGACAAGCGTGCGTCTGTCTGTTAGAGGGTAGTGTAACCCCCGAAGTGCGCTCCAACCAAAATAAAAAAATCTTCTTTTTTTCTGTGTTTGTTTGTGAAATGTATACGCAGTAGCCACACCTGCATCCTCAAAGCAGCAGCGACAAATGTGCGTCTGTCTGTTAAAGGGTGGTGTAACCCTCAAAGTGCGCTCCACAAAAAATATATATATTTTTTTTCCTGTCTTTGTGAATTGTGTGGGCTGTAGCCGCACCTGCATCCTCAAAGCAGCAGCGACAAGCGTGTATCTGTCTGTTAAAGGGTGGTGTAACCCTCAAAGTGTGCTCCACAAAAAAAAAAAAAATCTTTTTTTTCCTGTCTTTGTGAATTGTGTGGGCTGTAGCCGCACCTGCATCCTCAAAGCAGCAGCGACAAGCGTGCGTCTGTCTGTTAAAGGGTGGTGTAACCCTCAAAGTGCGCTCCACAAAAAATAAAAAATAAAATTTTTTCCTGTCTTTGTGAATTGTGTGGGCTGTAGCCACACCTGCATCCTCAAAGCAGCAGCGACAAGCGTGCGTCTGTCTGTTAAAGGATTACATCAGTGACAGCATCCAAGTAGGCATGTCAGACAGTCCGTACCTGTACTGGCAGGAAAAAGAGGCAATTTGGAGGCCCCTGTACAAACTGGCTCTATTTTACCTGAGTTGCCCCCCCTCCAGTGTGTACTCCGAAAGAGTGTTTAGTGCAGCCAGGAACCTTGTCAGCGAAAGGCGTAGGAGGTTGCTTCCACAAAATGTGGAGAAGATGATGTTCATAAAAATGAATTATCAACTCTTCCAGGGAGACCAGCCTCCAGAACGTACAGAGGGATCTGTGGTGGTGGATTCCAGCGGGGATGAATTAATACTCTGTGAGGATGAGGATGTACACAACACCGAAGAGGGTGAGGAATCGGTGAATGAGGAGGATGAGGATGACATCTTGCCTCCGTAGAGCCAGTTTGTGCAGGGACAGATTAATTGCGAGCTTGTTTTGTGGGGGCCCAAACAAACCAATCATTTCAGCCACAGTTGTGTGGCAGACCCTGGCGCTGAAAAATTGGTTTGTTAAAGTGTGCATGTCCTGTTTATACAACATAAGGGTGGGTTGGAGGGCCCAAGGACAATTCCATCTTGCCCCTCTTTTTTTTCTTTGCATTATGAACTGTTTGGGGCATAGTTTTTCAAGCTGCCATCCTGTCTGCCACTGCAGTGTCACTCCTAGATGGGCCACGTGTTTGTGCCGCCCACTCGTGTCGCTTAGCATAGTCATCCAGCTACCTCGGTGCAAACTTTTGGACATAAAAACACTATTGTGAGGTGTGAGGTGTTCAGAATAGACTGGAAATGAGTGTAAATTAAGTTTATTGAGGTTAATAATAGCATAGGAGCAGAAAAACCAACATATTCTGTGATTTTAGCTGTTTTTATGCTTTTTTTCAAAAAAATCCAGATCCAAAACACAAAACCCAGAACCCAAAACACGGAAGGGTGGTTTTGGCAAAACCAATCCAGATCCAAAACACGAAGAAAGATCCAGATCCAAAACCAAAACACAAAACACGAAAAGTGGCCGGTGCACACCCCTAATATATATATATATATTAGGGGTGAGCGGGTTCGGATTTCTGAAATCCGAACCCCCCCGAGCCCCCCCGATCCGAGTCCGATCCGAGTCAGGCTCGACTTTTCCCGCCTGACTCGGATTCTGAAATCGAGGCAAAACGTCATCTTCCCGCCTTCCGAGTCTCGCGGGTTTTGGATCCTATATAAGATACCCACGTCGGCGCCATTTTCTCACTCGGCTGTGGACAGTGAAGAGGGAGGGTGGGAGTTAGGGCTGTGTAGTGTAGTGTAGTGTAGTGCTGCTGTTGTCCACTACTTCAAAGTCCATAGGGGCTGGCTGTGTTGTGCTGTGCTGCTGTTGTTAATAGGGGCTGTGTCCACTACTTCAAAGTCCATAGGGGCTGGCTGGACTGTGTTGTGCAGTCAGTTCTCCATAGGGGCTGTGTCCACTCCAAAGTCCTGTGCAGTGTCCCAGTCCTAAAGAGGTGCTGTAGTGTTGTCCAGGGGGTGCTCTGTCCATCAGGGGTGCTCCCCCCAAGTGCTAAAAAAATAATATATTTTCTGTGTTTGTGAATTGTGTGCGCAGTAGCCGCACGTGCATCAACAAAGTAGTGCCAAGCGTGCGCCTGTGTCATAAGTAAAGGGCCGGCTGGCTTGACCGTTAAAGGGTGCTGTAACCCCCGAAAGTACACTCCAGTCCAAACCAAAAAAAAAATTATTTTCTGTGTTTGTGAATTGTGTGCGCAGTAGCCGCACGTGCATCAACAAAGTAGTGCCAAGCGTGCGCCTGTGTCATAAGTAAAGGGCCGGCTGGCTTGACCGTTAAGGGTGCTGTAACCCCCGAAAGTACACTCCAGTTCAAACCAAAAAAAAAATTATTTTCTGTGTTTGTGAATTGTGTGCGCAGTAGCCGCACGTGCATCAACAAAGTAGTGCCAAGCGTGCGCCTGTGTCATAAGTAAAGGGCCGGCTGGCTTGACCGTTAAGGGTGCTGTAACCCCCGAAAGTACACTCCAGTCCAAACCAAAAAAAAAATTATTTTCTGTGTTTGTGAATTGTGTGCGCAGTAGCCGCACGTGCATCAACAAAGTAGTGCCAAGCGTGCGCCTGTGTCATAAGTAAAGGGCCGGCTGGCTTGACCGTTAAGGGTGCTGTAACCCCCGAAAGTACACTCCAGTCCAAACCAAAAAAAAAATTATTTTCTGTGTTTGTGAATTGTGTGCGCAGTAGCCGCACGTGCATCAACAAAGTAGTGCCAAGCGTGCGCCTGTGTCATAAGTAAAGGGCCGGCTGGCTTGACCGTTAAAGGGTGCTGTAACCCCCAAAGTACACTCCAGTCCAAACCAAAAAAAAAATTATTTTCTGTGTTTGTGAATTGTGTGCGCAGTAGCCGCATGTGCATCAACAAAGTAGTGCCAAGCGTGCGCCTGTGTCATAAGTAAAGGGCCGGCTGGCTTGACCGTTAAAGGGTGCTGTAACCCCCAAAGTACACTCCAGTCCAAACCAAAAAAAAATTTATTTTCTGTGTTTGTGAATTGTGTGCGCAGTAGCCGCATGTGCATCAACAAAGTAGTGCCAAGCGTGCGCCTGTGTCATAAGTAAAGGGCCAGCTGGCTTGACCGTTAAAGGGTGCTGTAACCCCCAAAGTACACTCCAGTCCAAACCAAAAAAAAAATTATTTTCTGTGTTTGTGAATTGTGTGCGCAGTAGCCGCATGTGCATCAACAAAGTAGTGCCAAGCGTGCGCCTGTGTCATAAGTAAAGGGCCGGCTGGCTTGACCGTTAAAGGGTGCTGTAACCCCCGAAAGTACACTCCAGTCCAAACCAAAAAAAAAATTATTTTCTGTGTTTGTGAATTGTGTGCGCAGTAGCCGCACGTGCATCAACAAAGTAGTGCCAAGCGTGCGCCTGTGTCATAAGTAAAGGGCCGGCTGGCTTGACCGTTAAAGGGTGCTGTAACCCCCAAAGTACACTCCAGTCCAAACCGAAAAAAAATTATTTTCTGTGTTTGTGAATGTGTGTGCAGTAGCCGCACGTGCATCAACAAAGTAGTGCCAAGTGTGCGCCTGTGTCATAAGTAAAGGGCCGGCTGGCTTGACCGTTAAAGGGTGCTGTAACCCCCGAAAGTACACTCCAGTCCAAACCAAAAAAAAATTTATTTTCTGTGTTTGTGAATTGTGTGCGCAGTAGCCGCACGTGCATCAACAAAGTAGTGCCAAGCGTGCGCCTGTGTCATAAGTAAAGGGTCGGCTGGCTTGACCGTTAAAGGGTTCTGTAACCCCCAAAGTACACTCCAAACCAAAAAAATATATATTTTCTGTGTTTGTGACTTGTGTGCACTGTGGCTGCACGTGCATCAACAAAGGAGCAGCGCCAAGCGTGCGCCTGTGTCCCATAAGTAAAGAGCCGGCTGGCTCATTTCTTAAAGGGTGGTGTAACCCACAAAGTGCACTACTCTCCAGCAAAAATAAAAAAATATTTTCTGTGTTTGTGTGCGCTTTAGCCGCACGTATATATATCAATATAACATAAATGGAGGACCAAACTTTCTCTGATAAAAATAAAATAGGGAAAGATCAAGAACCACTTCCTACTAGTGCTGTTGCTGCTGCTGGGAGTTGTTCATCATCCCAGAGAGGAAGTAGGAACATCACTACTTTTACTAAACAATTGACCCTCCAACAGTCCCTAGCGATGAGGATGAAGTACGACAGCAGTCATCCTGAAGCAAAACGTATAACTGAGGCCTTGACTGCTATGTTGGTGTTAGACGTGCGTCCGGTATCCGACATTAGTGCAGTGGGATTTAGACAATTGATGGAGGTAGTGTGTCCTCGGTTCCAAATCCTGTCTAGATTCCACCTGCATCCTCAAAGCAGCAGCGACAAGCGTGCGTCTGTCTGTTAAAGGGTGGTGACACCCTCAAAGTGTGCTACACAAACAATTAAAATATTGTTCTTTTTTTTCTGTCTTTGTGAAATGTGTGGGCTGTAGCCGCACCTGCATCCTTAAAGCAGCAGCGACAAGCGTGCGTCTGTCTGTTAAAGGGTGGTGACACCCTCAAAGTGTGCTACACAAACAATTAAAATATTGTTCTTTTTTTTTCTGTCTTTGTGAATTGTGTGGGCTGTAGCCGCACTTGCATCCTCAAAGCAGCAGCGACAAGCGTGCGTCTGTCTGTTAAAGGGTGTTGTAACTCTCAAAGTGCTCCAAAAAATCAAAAAAATTTTTTTAATGTGTTTGTGACTTGTGTGCGATGTAGCCACACTTGCATCCTCAAAGCAGCAGCGACAAGCGTGCGTCTGTCTGTTAAAGGGTGGTGACACCCTCAAAGTGTGCTACACAAACAATAAAAATATTCTTCTTTTTTTTTCTGTCTTTGTGAATTGTGTGGGCTGTAGCCGCACCTGCATCCTTAAAGCAGCAGCGACAAGCGTGCGTCTGTCTGTTAAAGGGTGGTGTAACTCACGAAGTGCTCCAAAAAATAAAAAACTATTTTTTTAATGTGTTTGTGACTTGTGTGCGATGTAGCCACACTTGCATCCTCAAAGCAGCAGCGACAAGCGTGCGTCTGACTGTTAAAGGGTGGTGACACCCTCAAAGTGTGCTACACAAACAATAAAAATATTCTTCTTCTTTTTTCTGTCTTTGTGAATTGTGTGGGCTGTAGCCGCACCTGCATCCTTAAAGCAGCAGCGACAAGCGTGCGTCTGTCTGTTAAAGGGTGGTGTAACTCACGAAGTGCTCCAAAAAATAAAAAACTATTTTTTTAATGTGTTTGTGACTTGTGTGCGATGTAGCCACACTTGCATCCTCAAAGCAGCAGCGACAAGCGTGCGTCTGTCTGTTAAAGGGTGGTGACACCCTCAAAGTGTGCTACACAAACAATAAAAATATTCTTCTTCTTTTTTCTGTCTTTGTGAATTGTGTGGGCTGTAGCCGCACCTGCATCCTTAAAGCAGCAGCGACAAGCGTGCGTCTGTCTGTTAGAGGGTGGTGTAACCCTCAAAGTGTGCTCCACAAACAATAAAAATATTCTTTTTTTTTTTCTGTCTTTGTGAATTGTGTGGGCTGTAGCCGCACTTGAATCCTCAAAGCAGCAGCGACAAGCGTGCGTCTGTCTGTTAAAGGATTACATCGGTGACAGCATCCAAGTAGGCATGTCAGACAGTCCGTACCTGTACTGGCAGGAAAAAGAAGCAATTTAGAGGTCCCTGTACAAACTGGCTCTATTTTACCTGAGTTGCCCCCCCTCCAGTGTGTACTCCGAAAGAGTGTTTAGTGCAGCCGGGAACCTTGTTAGCGAAAGGCGTAGGAGGTTGCTTCCACAAAATGTGGAGAAGATGATGTTCATAAAATGAATGATCAACTCTTCCAGGGAGACCAGCCTCCAGAACGTACAGAGGGACCTGTGGTTCCAGCAGGGATGAATTAATACTCTGTGAGGATGAGGATGTACATAACACTGAAGAGGGTGAGGAATCTGTGGATGAGGAGGATGAGGACGACTTCTTGCCTCCGTAGAGCCAGTTTGTGCAGGGACAGATTAATTGCCAGCTTGTTTTGTGGGGGCCCAAACGAACCAATCATTTCAGCCACAGTTGTGTGGCAGACCCTGGCGCTGAAATGATTGGTTTGTTAAAGTGTGCATGTCCTGTTTATACAACATAAGGGTGGGTGGGAGGGCCCAAGGACAATTCCATCTTGCACCTCTTTTTTTTCTTTGCATTATGTACAGTTTGGGGCCTAGTTTTTCAATGCCATCCTGTCTGCCACTGCAGTTTCACGCCTAGATGGGTCACGTGTTTGTGCCGCCCACTCGTGTCGCTTAGCATAGTCATCCAGCTACCTCGGTGCAACCTTTTGGACATAAAAACACTATTGTGAGGTGTGAGGTATTCAGAATAGACTGGAAATGAGTGGAAATTAAGGTTATTGAGGTTAATAATAGCATAGGAGCAGAAAAACCTACAAATTCTGTGATTTTAGCTGTTTTTATGCTTTTTTTCAAAAAAATACAGATCCAAAACACAAAACCCAGAACCCAAAACACGGAAGGGTGGTTTTGGCAAAACCAATCCAGATCCAAAACACGAAGAAAGATCCAGATCCAAAACCAAAACACAAAACACGAAAAGTGGCCGGTGCACACCCCTAATATATATACAGTATATATATAGCTCCAAACTCCCGGCACTCTTGTAGAGCTGAGCTCATAAGAAGCTTGCCAGGGTGCTTACCTTGGGGAAATCAGAGCCTGATTCAGAGCCGCTCGTAAGCGGCCGCTCGTTCGCACTGAGCGATGTTCGCACAACTGCGCATGCGTACGGATTGTCATACGCATGCGCGAACCAGTCAGTGCGGCTGAAAATCGCTTGTTCGCAAAATAGCGAATGCCTGCTATTTTGAGTGACAGGAGGAGGCGTATGTGGGTGGTAACAGGGGAAGGTGCTTGAAAACGGGGAGTGGAATTCAGAACGCAGGCGTGCTTAAAGGTCAAAACGGGCGTTTTATGGGTGTGCATAATTAATACAGCAGCGGCAGCGACCACGTCACTTGTTTTTTTTTTTTAGTCAGAACTACTCGCAAAATAGCGGTTGAAAAAACCAACCACAAGAATAGCGAGCAGTTCATACGCTGGTCGATGTACTCGATTAATCTAATAAATAGCGGACATGACGTATGATGCGAGCGGCCAGGGGGCGTATTTTTCAAAATTTCGACCGCAAGTTTTGCTCGCTCATTCAGACTTAGAGGCGTGAACAGACCGCAAAGTGCGAACGGTTCATTTGAATAGCCACCCCTTTTTTTTTAAACGAACGACCGCAAATAGCGAGCTGCTCTGAATCAGGCCCTCAGTCCCCTCCACATATAACAAAGAAAAAGGCGTCACTCCAGAACAAATAACACAAAGAATAGCTGGTGATTTAATACAACGTTTCGGGGTTAAAGCAGATGACGGGCCTTTAACCCCGAAACGTTGTATTTAATTACCAGCTATTCTTTGTGTTATTTGTTCGGGAGTGCCGCCTTTTTCTTATGGTGTATATATATATATATATATATATATATATATATATACAGTCAGGTGCATAAATATTGGGACATTGACAGAATTTTCATATTTTGGCCTCAAGGTGTGCTTTAACTGCAGACTTTCAGATTTAATTTGAGGGTAATTACATCCAAATCAGGTGTACGGTGTAGGAGTTACAACGGTTTCTATATATGCCTCCCACTACATAGCCCTCACCTCCTCTACCCCCGGTAATAAACACTGGAGCATGGGGTTTGAGCTGCGTGGCCATGCCCCCCTTGTGGCCACGCCCCTCACAGCATCCCTCCCCAGTGGTGTAACTAGGGTATTTGGAGCCCAGGGCAAATTTGAAAAGGGAGCCCCCACCCCCCCCGAAGGCGCGCGCAGCAAAACATGGGCGTGGTCACTTAAAAATGGGGCGTGTCAACATGACACACCCCTTTATTTTCAAACTGAACATTCCTATCCATATGCACCTTAACCCCAGTAGTACCCCTTATACAGTACCCCCAGTATGCAGTTGTGGTCCCTCTTATGCAGGCCCATAGTAGTGCCCCTTATACAGTATCCCCAGTAGTGGTCCCCCGTATACAGCCCCCAATTAGTTCCCCTTACTCAGTACCTCCAGTAGTGGCCCCCCCAAATGCAGTGCCCCACGTAGTGTTCCCCCTTATGCAGTGCCCCCAGTAGCAGTCCCCACAATGCAGTGCGGCCAGTAGAGGTATCCCCTTATGCAGTGCCCTTTATGTAGTGCCCCCAGCAGTAGTCCCCCCCATGCAGTTTTCCTTGTAGTGGTCCCCTTATGCAGGCACCCTGTAGTGATCCCCCCTATCCAGTGCCCCCTGTAGTGGCCCTTCCTATTATTGCCCCCTGTAGTGGCCCTTCCTATTATTGCCCCCAGTAGTGGTCCCCCGAGTGCAGTGCCTCTAGTAGTAGGCCCCTTTTATAATGCCCCCAGTGGTAGTTCCCCCCCAAGTAGTAGTCCCCAGTAGAGTAGCCCCCCCAGTAGAGGTCCTCCCAATGGCGCCCCCAGTAGTAGCCACCCCTCCCCCAGTAGAGGTCCCCCCAGTAGTAGCCACCCCCCTCCCCCGTTGTGCAGATAGGTTAAAAAAAAATATATAGATACATATATATATATATATATATATTAGGGATGTGCGCCGGACCATTTTTGCCGGATTTGGATTTGGATTTGGTTCTAATTCGTCGTCCGGCTTTGGATTTGGATTTGGATTTGCCAAACTGCGGTGACTGGCTTTGGATTTGGATTTGGATTTGGATTTTTTTACAAAAATTGACAAAAAAAGCTAAAATCACATAAATTGGTCTTTTTTTTCTTCCTAGAGTATTATTAACCTCAATAACATTAATTTCCAGTCAATTTAGACCATATCACAGCTTATAATATTGTTTTCAACATTATTGGCCAAAGGTTGCAGTGAGCTGACTGGTTACTAAGCGACAAAGCAGCGGCACAACGACACAGACACCACAGTATAAAGCACATCTATGACACATTGCCACACAGCAGTGGCAGAAATGAAAAGTAGTGCACCCACCCAGTGGGTACGGCCAGCAGAGTCACAGTACTTGTTTACAAAGTGGGCTACGGCCCTAGGAGTCACAGTGCACAATCTTATTAGCATTACACCGCACATAGGGCCTGATTCACATTACACCATAAAGAAGTGTCTCTTATTTATGTTACGACACACAGTAGTGCCCCTTTTACACAATGCCCACAGTAGTGCCCCTTTTACACAATGCCCACAGTAGTGACCCTTTTACACAATGCCCACAGTAGCGGTGTCCCTTACACAATGTCCCCCAGCAGTGGTGCCCTCTATGCAGTCCCCTTAGTAGTAGGGTCCACTATGCAGTGCCCCCAGTAGAATGCCCCCCAGTAGTATGCCCCCCATTAGCAGGCCCCCCCCAGTAGTATGCCCCCCATTAGCAGGCCCCCCCAGTAGTATGCCCCCCATTAGCATGCCACCCAGTAGTATGCCCCCCAGTAGTATGGCTCCCCCAGTAGTAGGCTGCCCCAGTAGCAGGCCCCCCCAGTAGTAGGCTGCCCCAGTAGTAGCCCCCCCTGTAATATGGGCCCCCCCTGTAGTATGGCCCCCCCTGTAGTAGGCTGCCCCAGTAGCAGCCCCCCCCAGTAGTAGTAAGCCCCCCCAGTAGTATGCCCCCCCCAGTAGCAGGCCCCTCAGTAGTATGGCCCCCCCAGTAGCAGACCCCCCCAGTAGTATAGCCCCCCCCAGTAGCAGGCCCCTCTGTAGTATGGCCCCCCCAGTAGTATAGCCCCGCCCAGTAGCAGACCCCCCCCAGTAGTGCAGACCCCCCCAGTAGTATAGCCCCCCCCCCAGTAGCAGGCCCCTCTGTAGTATGGCCCCCCAATAGTGCAGATCCCCCCCAGTAGTATGGCCCCCCCAGTAGCAGACCCCCCCCCAGTAGTATAGCCCCTCCCAGTAGCAGGCCCCTCTGTAGTATGGCCCCCCCAGTAGTATTGCCCCCCCCAGTAGCAGACCCCCCCCAGTAGTGCAGACCCCCCCCAGTAGTATAGCCCCCCCCCAGTAGCAGGCCCCTCTGTAGTATGGCCCCCCAAGTAGTATAGCCCCCCCCAGTAGCAGACCCCCCCCCCAGTAGCGCCCCCGGACCTTTGACAAGTAAAAAAATAAAAAAAATAAAACTTACCTGATTCCCAGCTCCCGCGCCGTCCGCTCTGTCACACGCTGAGGAGGGAGCCGGAAGACGGAGCTCATGTGTGAGCTCCAGCCGGCTCCCTCCGTGCAGCAGCCAGTGAGAGTCTGTGTGACTCTCATTGGCTGCTGTAACAAACACACAGCTGCCGCTGGCGGCTGTGTGTCTGTGTCTGTGTAGGGCAGAGCGCTATCACTGCGCTCTGCCCTACACGCGAGGAGACCTGATGTCGGATTCTCTAGTGAGAATCCGACATCAGGCGGCCGCCGTTCGGCCCCGAACGGGGATCCGAGTCAGGCGGTGAACACCCGAACAGGGTTCGGGTGGACTCGGATCCCCAATGTTCGGAGCGGTTCGGATTCCACAGAATCCGAACCGCTCATCTCTAATATATATATATAAAAATATACTTACCTGAATTCCTGCTCCTGCTCCTGTCCGCGACGCCGCTCCCTCCCGCCAGTCTGCCCGGGCTGGCGCGCTCAGCATTATGGGACAGACGTCATGACGTCATGACGTCAGTCCCATTACCCACTTGCAGTGGGTGCTGCAGCAGTCAATGAGAGTCTATCTGACTGTCATTGGCTGCTGTTTAACACACGCATCGCCGCCAGCACTGGCGGCGATGCGTGTGTTATGCACAGCCTGAGCCCGCCTCCTATCGCTATTGGGCAAGCGCTCAGGGGGAGGGAACGGGCTCAGGTGTGAAGCACAGGACCGGCGCTGGAAGCCTAGTGCCGGTCCTGTGTAAATGTGTAGCGCTGACCGCACTCATTGCGGTCGGCGCTACACTGGCTAACTAGGGTGGGTGGGCTGGTACCGTGGCCGGCGGTGCTCCCCCGCGCCGCCGGTCCAACGGCGCCCAGGGCACGCACCCCGCTCGCCCTGCCCTAGTTACGCCACTGTCTCTCCCCCTCACCGGGTGACACCGCGGGGAGGGACGTCACTGCTGCAGGTGTGCCTGTCCTGCACTGTTATCAGCCGCTGCCTCCTCCATCTGGTGTCCCGGAGAGCTCTCCCACTTCCTGTGTGTGCTCTGCTGTCCTATCCCCTGCAGAAGCAGCCACAGGAAACAGGCATTCTTCAGCTGCACAGTGCACACAGACAGACGCTGCTGCCTAGACTCTGCCCCACAACACTGCTGACCTTCTACACTGTACCTAGGTAAGTGCAAATGGTGTCAGTGTTACTGCTTTGTTCTGTCACTTATCGCCTTACTTATGTGACACCCCCGAGGGTTATCACACTTACACATTATACTGGACCTACTGTAAGACTGTCATTCTGCACCCTATAATTATTACACAAAGACCTTCACCCTTTGCCTCTCCCTCCCTTTGCCCATCACTCTTTGCCTCTCCCTGTCACCCTCTGCCTCACCTTCTGGCTCTCTCTGTCACCCTCTACAATTCACTCTCAGCCTCTCCCTGTCACCCTCTGCTTCACCATCACCCTCTACCAATCACTCTTTGCCTCTCTCTGTCACCCTCTGCCTCACTGTCGCTTTCAGCCTCTCCCTGTTACCCTCTGCCCATCACTTTTTGCCTCTCCCTGTCACCCTCTGCCTCACCATCTGGCTCTCTCTGTCACCCTCTACAATTCACTTTCAGCCTCTCCCTGTCACCCTCTGCCTCACCATCACCCTCTGCCCATCACTCTTTGCCTCTCTCTGTCACCCTCTGCCTCACTGTCGCTCTCAGCCTCTCCCTGTCACCCTCTGCCCATCACTCTCAGCCTCTCCCTGTCACCCTCTGCCCATCACTCTCAGCCTCTCCCTGTCACCCTCTGCCATCACTCTTTGCCTCTCCCTGTCACCTTTGCCTCACCATCACCCTCTGCCCATCACTCTTTGCCTCTCTCTGTCACCCTCTGCCTCACTGTCTCTCTCAGCCTCTCCCTGTCACCCTCTGCCCATCACTCTTTGCCCCTTACTTTCACCCTCTGCCTCTTCCGTTCACTCTCTCCCCTCAATCACTGCCCATGCTCATTTTTTTCTGCACACCCTCGACTCATATCACTGCTGACGCGTTGTTTCTGGTTGCACCACTGCCACAACTTCTACATTTGCCATATCCCCACTTCAAAATTCCCACTTCCACCACTGTATATATATATATATATTATATATATATATATATATATATAAAGAATAGGAGGAGCACTAGGGTGAAGTACGTTTAAAGCTCAATTCTTTACTAAAAATAATTAAGAACCACTCACATATAAAATTGTGATATATGGAAATAGCATAAACAGCACGTAAAGTAAAAGGACCTCCGGTCATCCCACATAAGCCGGCAAACATGGCGTCCACTCCAATTCACCAGCGCTTCCTGGACTGATGACGTCACAGCGTCCTTCAGGATGAAACATGTTTGGGCTTGGCTTATGACGGAGACGCAATTGCCCCCCCCCAAAAAAAACATTTGAAAGGAGCGACGGTCGGGATCTGTGCTTTATAGGAGAAGGTGTAATGCACGGCCCCTGACTGTCCGTGGCCGCCGCCCGCTACAGTCCCTGGTAAGAAAGAGGGAGGAAGGAGGGGAGTGGAGGAGTGAAGGTGGAGTGCCGGAACGATTTTATGTTGCTCACCAACATAAAATCATTCCAACGCCCTTGTGCATCGCCATACTTGTTAAATAGGCCCAATAGACCTGTTCCCACACAAACTTGCTTACTTAAACTCACAATGTCTTGCGCTCCTCACCCACTAGTATGCTCTTTCATCTAGTTAAATGACTAAGTCACGGTCTAACTGATAATGAAGGAATTTTTGAGGTGTCTTTTTCTTTTTACAAACGTCAGTGGTTGTAGAAGTGCTGTTGGTGTTTCTATCTACAGATAGTATCACTTTACTGCTTCCAATAAAAACATATACATTTATTTATTACCAGTTATTTATATAGTACACACATATTACTCAGCGCTTTACTGAGAACATTTAGGGGCCTATTCATCAACACTAAAATAACGTTTTTAAGGACATTTTCCTTAAATAACATTATTTTGGTATTCATGAACAGACTTAGCACAGGAGATATCTCAGATATCTCCTTGCTAAGTTCCCCTGCATTAATTTCCACACTCCCCATACATTAGTATGGGGATGTGGAAATTGTGGTATTCATCAAATTCCGAAAATTATGAATTTTCGGAATTTGATGCAGTTACTATTCGCTACTGTGAGGTGGCGAATAGCAGAATCGACTTACCTGTATCCACGTGTGCAGGTCCCCCGATGAGTCCCTCCGGCGCTCTGCTCCGTCCTCAGGCTCCAGAGGCTGGTCGAACATGTGTGCTCCCCAGCAGAGCACAAGAAAGTTTAGAAAAAGGAAAAAAAAGTTTTTTTTTTTTTTCTAATCTGTCATGTGGTCTGCTGGGAAACTACATGACAGACCAGCGGGACGGAGCCGGAGGCTGTTGCGTGGACAGGTAAGACGGGGGGGGGGGAGGTGAGCGGAGGGGGTCGGGGGGGGTACACAAACTTACCGCATCTGTAGGCAGTGCTGCGCAAGCGCTGGTTTTACAGATGTAACAGCGCATGCGCAGCACTGTTTCCAGATGCGATAAGGTAGTGTAGGCAGGGAAAAGTATCTATTTCCCGAAAAGCTGTCATTGCAAAAATGACAGCTTTTCGGAATAGATAGTTATGGAGAGGAGGAATGATGAATTCCACCTATAATTAGGTAGAACTCCATGCGAGTTCTAAACCTAATTATCTCCATCGAATTTTTAGGTTTAATGAATAGGCCCCTTAGTCTCTAACATCAGTCCCTGTCCCACTGGATCTTACAATCTATTGGGGAGATGAATCAAACATTCTATTGGAGATGTTGCAACCAATAAGCTTCTAGCTATCATTTATCAAGTACTTTCAATAGAATGATAGGTAGCTATGGGCAACTTCTCCACTTGTCCTTATAGAAGCTTTAAAACATTACCCTCAATATTCCTTACCAGACATACACACCAAGGTTATATTTTGTCCAAAGCCAATTAATCTACCAGTATGTTTTAGGATTGTGAGAGTAAACTAGAATACCCAAAGGAAACCCACGCAAATGCGGCGAGGACATATAAGCTCCACACAGAAATGGCCTAAATTGAAAGTGAACCCATGACCACAGTGCTTTGAGGAAGTAATGCCAGGGCCAGGTTAATAATGAGGCGAATGGAACTGCAGCTTCAGGCCTCCACATAAAAGAGACCCATCATCAGGACCGCATGATGATGACCAGCCACTAGCTAGCCAGCCACACGGTCGGCCATAAATCATAAGCCTTAAAATTATATTTCTATTTTCCTCGCAAAATGATGCAGTTTTCTACTTTTACATATCGAGGGGGACACAGGAGCTGATAGTGTAGGGGGTGGACATGCTCACATGGCACCGGCCACACCCAAACAGCACTGGACACACCCACATATCACTGGCCACACCTACACATCACTGGTCACACCTCCTCTTCTTCTCACAAAAGGGCCTTGAACATTTTCAGCCCCAGGCCCATGTACTATGGCTCTGAGTAAGTCTAACCACTGTACCACTGTGCATCGAAAGCATGTTCCATGGATTTAAGGAGCTACGTCTTTTCATTTTACAATTCATTTAAGGTAAAATAAATCCCATAATAAAGTTGTTATTTTTCTTCCATTTCTTCATATTATTTTAAGACTTATTTCAGACCTGGCTAATACAGCAATTTGATGTAATGAAACACTAGGTCCACAGTCTTGTCATAGTCAAAAGATAAAAACGCAATGAGAAAAGGCAGATCATGCGCCACTTGCCTCGTCCAATATTGAAGTGTAAAGTCTCTGTCCAAGTGTGAAGTCAGATTCAAGAATGCAGCTGGAGAGAGAAGACGTTACGGGGGAACTTAATTAACTTTAGTCTGTTTATTTATATTGGATATATGAAATTCAATCAATTAAAGGGTAATTATTAATTCCTTAAAATAAGCGAAATCTTTCCACTCGCCATCCATTATTTTTCATGGTGGATGTAAGGCTTGGAACACTGACACGTAATTTAACATGCAGGAGGAGATGTTTCTAGCCTTAGAGAGAGATAAAGTGAAGTTGCTAATACAACCAATCAGGTTCTAACTGTCATTTATCTAGCACACTTTAAAAAAAATGAAAGTTAGAAGCTGATTGGTTGTTTTAGCAACTTCTCCACTTTATCTCTCTCCAAGGCTTGAAACATCTCCCCTGCAATCAGCAAACCCAGCAACAGAATGAAATGGAGGTTATGCCACAGAGCATTTATTATTGGTGGCTCAGAAAAAGTTTGGCATATCTGGTCCTATGGCCTATTTACTAAGCTAGATATCTGTGTCCAGTGTGGACACACATGTGACCAGCCAAATGGCAATAGTTCATTCTAGTCATTAATTTAAGTTATAAATGACACTAAACTGAACAGTATTTCAGGAGAAAATGGAAAATTTGAATTTAATGATAGGTGTTAATTCAGTCCATCATATACACATTTAAATAAGGACTGGGAAGAAGGATTCTGAACCCATCTATATTGGGGGGGGGGGGGGGAGAGAGAGAGATTGTGGGTCAGGAGTAGGTCAAACTACGGTGCAAAATAGGAATAAGTTATTTTGTGCATGCAGGGAAAATACTGGCTGCTCTTTAATATAGAAAGCATATAATGGGCAGCTTTGTTTTTACATTGACATTTTGAATTAAGCCAGGACACACCCACACATTAAAACTCTAAGGGGTAAATTTACTAAGCATCGTGTCTGGCCGAGGTGCCATCAAGGGGGAGTTTCGTTTGTTTCTTTACTAAGGGAAAACACGGGAGTAAAAAGATCATTCGAACTGCAAAACGCAGGAGTTAAAAAAAAAAGGATTAAGTACACTCGGAAGTCAAACTCATCAACAGCCAGGATGCTGATCACCTAACAGACAGGCCAATCAGCAGCCAATGAGCTGCCGGTTACTATAGTAGTGGCCACTGATTGGCTGGTGGTCCTTCAAGTGCATGAAACCTCATGGGTCCTGGCACTTGCGAAGAAGAGCTGAATGTGTTTACACATACAGCTCTTTGTTGTCTGAATGGATTGGGATTGCATTTTTTTTATTTTTGATGGTCAGGGTATGCTACTGGAGAAGAGGACCGACCTGTGGCAAAAGTTGCGTGAGTATGTATTTTTTTAAACCATATAGTGGGATTCTACTGGAGAAGAGGACTAATCAGCACCAGGGACAAGGTGAGTATAGTGTGAGTATTCCATTTACATTTTTACTTTCTACAGTGTGCGTGTACTGTCCTTATTTTAATAATTTCTTTGCAGGAGGACTATAGGTACCAGTGGCCCTGTAATGCCCGGCAGGGTCGGACTGGCCCACAGGGGTACAGTGGAAATCCCTGGTGGGCCCTACTGCCTGAGGGCCCCACCATGTCTCTATTGTCAGGTTTGAGACAGTGCACTTGAATACATTGTTACTCTATTACAGAGTCAGCTAGTTAGGTAGACCAGGAACATGGATGAACAGACCATGCAATTGTCCTCTATAATGGTTAGCCAAGTGTCTGTGGTGACTGGCCACACCTCTCTGGAGGCTGGCCACAACTTTTAAGCATGGGCCCCTACCACTGCCTTCCCCAGGTGGGCCCTTCATGCCCCAGTCCGACACTGATGCCCGGCATGCTGGTACTTGTGGTTCTTTATGTACCAGCATATGAGGAAGGCTTGCTGGGACCTATAGTCCCCCCCTAAAAGACAGTATTACTTGAAATCTAACTTTAACAAAACTGATATCAACCCTGCAGCATCCAGAAGTGTGAGGGATTGCCCCGAGCCACGACCCTGGCCTGGGGTTACCTGGAAAGGGGGACCCCTTTATTGGAGAGTCCCCACTTCCCCAGGAATCCCCAGCCTGGGCTGACTAATTAGGAGGGTTAATGCTTCGGCCAGAGGACCCCATCAAGTGTGTGTCTCTGGCTGTGGCATTACCCCCCTACTAGTAAAAGCCCGGAGTTGGTTCTAAGAATACGGGTGGGACCCCTATGTAATGTTTTCCTCGTATTTTTAAAACCAGGACCGGCTCCAAGAGCCCGGTGTTGATTCATTAATTATGGGGGACCCCTACACATTTTGTACCCTGTAATTTTTGAACCAGGGCCAGCTCAAAGAGCTAGTTGTGCTTGGGGGTGACCCCATACATATTTTTACTCGGATTTTTAACTCTTTTATTTTAACTTTAACATAAACAGAAGTCTGCACAGATCACACTGATCTGTGCAGGCCTCATGTTTGGGAGTAATTGGTCACAGTCAGACAGAAACAACATGGGGGAGAAAACACGATTAAACATGATTGCATACCCCATCGAAAAACAGGATTATGTCAAACATGATTCTTAGTAAATTTTAGTGTTTGATCTTGGAAAACTCTCATGAATTTCAAATCTACCAATTGTGTTTAAACTCAGCCAAAACACAATTCTTAGTAAATTTACCCTTAAATCTCTCTGGGGTTTTTATTGCCCCTAAAATCTGAATCAACCCCACGGTATCTATCTTGAAAGAAAAAAATAATTGATGTAAAACCAAGATATTATCATTTGTGAGTTTTTTCTTGTGCAGCACTATGCATTATTGCATTTTTCCAAAGAAACTGGGCTCTCAAAGTTTATGTAAACAAACATTTTTTAGAACATTAATAAGCATAATAAACATTTTTTTTAAATAATAATTGATATTATGAAAATCAAAATGCAATAAGTACAATCATTTAGTCGGAGGTTCAAGCCTGTGTGGGAAAATAATTGAAACAACAAAAAAATATTATCACCCATATGGACACAGGCTCGGACATAATAGTAATAATAATAATAATAATAATAATAATAATAATAATAATAATAATAATAATAATAATGTGAATGCTATTACATACCTCCCATCATTTAAAATTTCTCCTCCGCAAAAGGGCATTACCACGGCATGTTAGGATGTGTCAATATCTGATTGGGTGTGAGCATGTCCCAGAGGCCTATCAAGCACTTCTAAAGTATTATACTGCCCTCAACTCCCTCCTCTATTAAAAAAATACACTTGAATGGCTGTGCATAATAGAGGCATACTTCTAAACTTTGGGTCTGATTCAATTTCAGAGATGGACGGTATTGCACAGCTGCAAGGAAGCAGCTGTGCAGTACCAACCAGATAAATGCAAATGTAGCAAATAGACACCTACTGCATGAATCTGTGATCCGAGTGCAGTGTCTTTAGACGCTGCCTCAGTCAGTCATGATGGTTGCAGCTTTGGCCAGGACGGATCTGGACAGCCCGGTCCAAGAAGTCTACTTACGCTGACACATACCCTGTGCTTTGCATACCTCCAAAAACAAGGGTGTTATGCCCCCGTTTTCTGGCTTGGCATACCTCCAAAAACGAGGGCATCACGCCCCCATTTTGGTGAAAGGGTCCGGTCGCCGCCCCCACTCTGCCGTGAAATTACGCAGCTTGTCAATCATGCTGCAGCTATGGTTGTCTGCGAGCGAGCATGTAGGACCAGTTCTGCACATGTACAGGACGGGTCTTGTGCCTGCGCAGACCCAGAAACATAGGAGATGTACGCAAACCATTAGTTCAGGTCTTTTATGTGAGTACAGACAAGCATACAAACCCATGTGTTGGCGGGATAGTCTCCTGATCAATTCTATAAGTTACTGACCTTTTGTGTACAGTATACACCCTTTAAGTTCATTGGAGTAAAGGACATAGTTATTATTATTATTAATAATAATAATAATAATAATACTATATCTTATTTAAAATAATAATTAAACCCTCCAAAATAAGAATATGTTTAAAAGAAAAAACTTAATCCCCCTCATCCATAGGGGCATATCCAATTGTAGGTGATTTTTTAACAAACAGCATGGCGCAGGATTTTTCCCCCAACCGCAAAGTTTTTCCTATTCATTTGCCTGGGAGAAAATCAGGCAAGGTAATTTCTATAGAATTGATCAAGGCTTTTTTTTTCCGCAGCTTCAGAGCAAGTAAAATTTTTCCTAAAATCATTATTTTAAGGAAAAATTGTTAAGACTTGTTTAAGAATCCCTAAACCCCCAAGCTAATAACTAATTAAGCAATTGGAAGTTTCCAATTAGCTTAATTAGTTTAATACATGTTACATTAACAATAATGGCCTCAAGTTACCCCAAATTTAATTTATTAGTAATTTTTGCATCCCAAATTTAAATAAAGCATTTATTTAAATGAAAAATAACTGCTTCATTCTCTTTTTGTAATTTTTGTAATTGTCCTAAAATGACCCAAAATCATCTTTTTTTTCAACTTTTTTTGCCATTTTCGTATTATTCAACTGTAAAAAATACAGTTTGCATTTTATAATTTTTTTATTTAAAAAAATGTGCAAATCAGCTATTTGATGCAATAAAAAAAAAACAATATATTTTTCTTTTGGATAGTAATAACCATTATAACTATTACCCATTATTTTTTTTATGGTACAGTTTTTTTAAATTTCCCGCAGGGTTTTGCCAGAAAAAATTTGTTGCAACCCCGGCATTAATTTTTGTGGGGAAAACCTTATGGTCAATTGGATATGCTCCTCAGTATCCTGTAGACAGTCCAAAGCAAATTGATGCATGAAAGCCCTAGTTTTGAGCTGGTATCTCTGAAACTTCTGCAGCTCTTAAGAAGTGTATTTCCGTTGTTATACTGCATAGTACAATGTACAATATGTCCATTGTTATAATGTTCAATGTATGTATTTTGTTATACTCTAAAGTACAATGTATGTTCCTTGTTATACTGTACAGTACAGTGCATGTCCATTGTTATTCTGGTTAGTACAATGTATGTTACTTGTCATATTGCACAGTATAGTGTATGTCCATTGTTATTCTGCACAATACAATGTATGTTCCTTGTTATACTGTACAGTGCATTGTATGTCTGTTGTTATACTGTACAATGCAATAATATGTTACTTGTTATACTGTACAGAACAGTGTATGTCAGTTGTTATACTGTGCAGTACAGTGTATGTCCCTTGTTATACTGTACATTACAATGTACAGTATGTTACTTGTTATACTGTACAATACAGTGTATGTAAGTTGTTATATTGTGCAGTATAGTGTATGTCCCCTGTTATACCGTACAGGACAGTACCCAAGATTACAAGCATAGAAGAAGGCAACGCTGTTATGAAAACACACAAAAATATCTAAAAGAAGTTTTGGCAACCAGGCCAGTTTTCAATGGGGGCTAAAAACAAAACAAAACAATAAAATCTTTTGTTTTATTATAAAGAGCCATCTCAAACTTGCATCTGAATATACCCTGATAAAAGGAAGCTTGAATAAATCAAGACTTTCGGAAGCTCCTGAAATGCTTTCCTCAAGCACCTTGTAAACAAATTGGGGTCAGGCAGAACTCCTGGCAGCATTCCACTCCCTGTTACATGGGTAATCACAGAATTCCTTCTAGCTGTTTATCTGAAACAACTTCCGGATCATGAAAAGGACTTGGAGTATCAACAAAATGATTGGCACAACTTCCTATTGCAGTTTGTTAATTATAGATTTTATTAAGGTACTGTACAGTGCTGTGAAAATTCTTAGTGCTATATAAAATTATAATAATAATAATAATAATAATAATAATAATGAAATATTATTTAATTTATTAATTTAATGATACAACTTTAAATCTATCAGAAGGTATTTTCCAAATTTGTAGCAATCTAATTGTAGTCCATTTAATTGCCTACGACAATTAAAAACATGCCATTATGTGCCCGGAAATCATAGCATTAAAAATTTAAGGAGGATATGTATCAAACCTTTGAGAGAAATAAAGTACCAACTAAGGGCCTGATTCAGAGCCGGACGCTATTTGCGCTCGCTCGTTCATTAAAAAGGGGTGGCTATTCAAATGAACCGTTCGCACTTTGCGGTCTGTTCACGCCTCTATGTCTGAACGAGCGAACAAAACTTGCGGTCGTAATTTTGAAAAAGACGCCCCCTGGCCGCTCACACCATACGTCATGTCCGCTATTTAATAGATTAATCGAGTACATCGAACAGCGTATGAACTGCTCGCTATTCTTGTGGTTGGTTTTTCCTACCACAATCTTGTGAGCAGTTCTGACTATAAATCAACCAAGTGACGTGGTTAATGAAGCTCCTGTATTAATTATGCACACCCATAAAACGCCCGTTTTGACCTTTAAGCACGCCTGCGTTCTGATTTCCACTCCCAGTTTTCAAGCACCTTCCCCTGTTACCACCCACATACGCCTCCTCCTGTCACTCAAAATAGCAGGCATTCGCTATTTAGCGAACAAATGATTTTCGGCCGCACTGACTGGTTCGCGCATGCGTATTAAAAGCCATACGCATGCGCAGTTGTGCGAACATCGGTCGGAACGAATGAGCGGCCGCTTACGAGCGGCTCTGAATCAGGCCCTAAGTGTCTAAAGCTGGGTACACACTGGGCGATATATCAGCCATAAAATCGAACGGACGATATATTGCGAGTGCGTCGGCGGGTGTGTACTCCGATATGTCTGTGAACGACATTGTTCACAGACATATCGCATCGGCTCTGCAGCACAGCAGATGGCCGATATATCTGCAGATATATCGGTGCTGCTGCTGGTGTGTACGGGCGACCTGCCGATCGCCCATACACATGCTGCAGGGACACGGCGGTGAGTGATAGCTCAACTGGGCAGGCAAATTGAAGTGCCCGCCCAGTTATGACATCAGGCCGGACAACTCGGGTGGATGATTGGTGAGTATATATGCACTTACAAATCATCAGATAGGTCAGTCGACCTTGTGTGTACTGTCATTTTACATATTGGGTTTGAAACCTCCATTTCTTTCTCTCTCCAAGTTTTGATACATCTCCCCCCATGTCAGTTATACATTATTATTAACAGTTATTTATAAAGCACATACATACACAAGAGAACGTTTGGCCATTCACATTAGTCCCTGCACCAGTGGAGCTATATTCCCTGCAATATGTACACAGGGCTGTGTAGAGTCTGGCCAGGCCCGGGTAAAGGAGGGGGCGTGGCCTAATCGCGGGAAGCGTGGCCATGCCCCCTTGAAAAAAAATCCAATAAAACATAACTTTTTCAGCGCCGCGTAGCGTGTCGGGGAGGGGGGGGCGCTGTAAGCCCCCCAGCCTGGCGCTAAGCAGGTGGGGGCGCGATCAGTGTGATCGCTCCCCCCCACAGCCATAGGAGACTGCATCGGCTGCTGCAGTAGCTGCGAGCAGTCTCACGCTGCAGCCCAGCACAAACTGTGTGCTGAGCTGCTGTGAGGGAAGGGGGGGGCGATGCCAGACCTGGGCCCTGCCGGGCCCCTCTAGCAAGCCCAGGCCCAGGTAAACTGTACCCGCTCCCCCCCTCTCGGCGCTCACGCATGTACACAGACATACACAGTAGGGTTATATATGTGCTATATAAAGTTAATTTAAATAAAATAGCAGTAGGTGAGCCCTTAATAGGCTAAACTTAAAAAAAAATATCAAAGAATACAAATTGCTCTTATATTATTAGCAGTAATTAGCAATAGTGCGATCACTTATATATTCCTTGTCGCCTTACAAGAATCAAATTGATTGGACTAAATATTAAACAAAGTATGGAGACCTACTCCGACGCATTAATGCAGACCAGATAATTGATACAGTGTTCTACAAGCCATAGCTCGAATTACGTGTGGTCAAAGAAAAAGATTTGAGCAGCTTAACCTATTCCAGAACAATTGATCTGATTAGTGAACTTCTGGAATTGCTTATAAAGATAACACTCATTGCATGAGATGGCTTTTAGCAGCTTAGTTAAATAAATTTCAGCTTTGCACTGAAAATGATAGATATGAATGAGATACAAAGTATGGAAGGAAGACAGATTGTCCCCACCTCCCAGTGACACCTGGACCTTCTCCTTATCTTGGAGGCAACATTATCAGCAGATTGTTCCTGGTTTATTTATTATCCTTCTCTTTTGGAGACTTTCCCTGATTAATTGCTCTTTAGTAATTGCTGCTGTTAACTAAAGTCACATCTTATTAACCCACAGTCCTTTTCAATGCTGGGACATTGAAGTTACAAAAGGGAGTGAGGTCAACCTCCAGGAGATGTTGGCCATGGACACACCGTAGTCAAATGTTTATTTGTGTAGGGTCCTGTTTGCTATTATATCTTTAATGCACAGTGAAATCTTTCTCCAATTCCCATTTAATTTAATTGGACGGCAGGACATGCAGTGAGCAAGCATCTCCAATAATGTTTTCTTTAAAATCTTCTGGTCCTACAGACAAATTGAGATCAAGTTACAGTCAGTTGGAATCTTATATTTCTCTGTGACTTCCATGAGAAAACCTTGTAAAGTAGTGGCAGATAGAAATTGCTTCCCTGGGATTCTTGAGAGTCTGCAGGGTTGAATCGTAGGTGGTGTTAACATAGCAAGATATCTACGGAATCAACGACGGTTGCCAAAATTAACACGTATAGAGTATTTAGTATCAAAGTTGGGAGAAATTGGCTCCATAAACCCAATACAGCCTTTAAAACAAAGCTGAAGATTCATGCTGATTACTTAAATAAAACATGTTTGATTGTGGACGTTTGGGAAATCAAGATATGTACAAATGATCGGAACTCCTGTGATTCTGTAATGTTTGCGGCTAAGCGTTAGAACTGTGTCAGCATCCCATGATTACAGAGAGCCTCTTGGCGAGATAAGCAGTTTGTTTCAACAAAAGATTTAATTAAATATTACAACATGAAACGATAGCAGCGAGCACACAGGATTTGAGAAAGTTAGATTTTATGGGGGCTCAAAGACATTTTATTGACTCCATGGAATATTTATATACAATTTTTAAGAAAAAATAATAATTTTAATTCTTATAACTAGTATCGGAAACAGGAAGAAATCAGTGAAATCATTTTAGAAATAAACAAAATAAGCAGCTGAAGACTTTGAAGTATGGAAGTTACGGGAAATCTAGTATTATTTATAAACAGTTGTTTATATAGCTCACACATATTCCACAGTGCTTTGCAGAGTGTGTTTCTGTCATTCATATCAGTCCCTGCCCCAGTGGAGCTTACAATCTATATTCCCCACCACAAGGACACACACACTAGGGTCAATTTTTGCCAGAAGCCGAAAGTGCTAGATCGTGGGAATATGTTCATAGCGTTGCCTTTATATCAACAGGCTAAGGGGATTGTGGGACAAGCAGCCAAACACACCAGGAGTTCAGAACTTAACATTTGAGCAACACTATGTGAATGTATGTCCTTCCAGAAGGATCATGAGTAACTTGATAAGGAAATTATAACATAATAAAACAACAACTTGAAAAAAAAATTGCATTCTGGGTTTATTAATTACCATGCACAAGTGTGGCCAATAAGAATGAGATATTTCACAGGTTCTCAAACTTGGTCCTCAGGACCCCAAACAGTGCATGTTTTCCATGTTTCCACACTGAATCAAGTGAAATAATTAGCTCCACCTGTGGACCTTTTAAAATGTATCAGTGAGTAATGACTACACCTGTGCACCTGCTGGGTGACCTGCAAAACGTGACCTGTGTGGGGTCCTGAGGACCGAGTTTGAGAACCACTGAGATATTTCAAGATCAAACTGAACACACATTTCTAACACCAGGAAAACTAACCAACTAAACAAATGAAAACATAAATGTTAAAATTAGAAAAAAAAGTGAATTAATATAGTAATAAAAAATATATATAAATAAAACGATGTACAAATACCCAGCAGTATTAACATTAACTCCAGCTGGAAGAAATTATTTCTCTCACCACTTCAGATGGTACTTGGAGACAGAGATTTTTCCTAGTGGAGTAGGTTTCAATTAACCAGTTTAAAATTATTAATTACCATCAGGGGCATCGGAACGATTTTTTGTTGGGGGGAAACATAAAATCGTTCCAGCGCTGCCCCTGCAAATCCCCCTCCCCTCACCTCCCCCCCCCTCTTCCCCTCCCCTCCATATTACCTAATCGGTGGCCGCAGACTGTCAGGGGCTGTGCTTTATAGTAAGAGGCTGACAGCCCCTGCACCACATGGAGGAGGAATGTGCGGTGTTTTAACTTAAAGACAGCATATTACAACTCCTCTATGCGGTGCAGGGGCCGTGCAGCCTATTACTATAAAACTGCACAGCCCTGGCAGTCTGCAACCTCCGCTCCTTAGAAATGTTTGGGGGGGGGGGGGGGGGGCGAGCCGCCCCCTCCCATTCCGACATTCATGATTACCATAAGTGTGATGCCGCCAATACACTGTGGACATTTAAGGTACATACAGCAGTCCCGAAATTTCATATTTTATTTTATTTTTTATTCTTTTACTTTTTATTGAAAATGTTTCAATATTATTATTATTATTATTATTATTATTATTATTATTATTATTATTATTATTATCCTTTATTTATATGGCACCACAAGTGTTCTGCAGCACCTTACAAAGTACATAAACAAATAATTTGACAAGAGACTTACAGTACAATATGGGACAAGGACATGGATAATATACATTGCTACATTAGTGACCATAACACCTAGATAAGCAACAGAGCATAAGCAACCAAGTGTTAGGTGCCCTAGTGGGGGGTAAGAAGTAGATGAAAGTAAAGTAAGGAGAAGCACAAGAGGGTAGAGGCCCTGCTACAAAGTATGATGTAAAAGAATAAGGTAAAAGAATAATAGAATTGTACAAGTATGGTTGGAGCAATATCTGGGCAGTCAGGCAGGCAAATTAGCGTGATAAGTCAAATAAGTAGCTATATACACTGTAGTATATTCCAGGAGTGCAATATCAACAGAAGATATGATGAGTCAGTAATGCAAACACACGCAATGCCTAATGGGTATCGTATCAACCTAACTGAAAGAAAAAAAAAATAATAAAAAAGAAAAATATTAATAATAATACATTGAAAGGAAAAGGAAAGGAAGAGGGTGAAAAAGGGGGGGGGGAGTAAGAGGAAAGGAAGGGGGAGTACCAGTCAATGTTGAGTATAAATTTCAGTGTAAACGTATTCAAAAACAAAATTAAATAATCGACAAAGGAGGTTTTGACTTAAAATGATTTGTCCAAGGAGTCCAGACTTTGACAAATTGATCTGGGGTATCATTAATGATCGAGGTTATACGTTCCATTCTATAGGTGGACCATATAGCATTAATGGTGGCGATCAGTGAGGGCGGAGCTGTTAGTTTCCACCTTGCTGCAATCTGACCTTTAGCTGTGTTTAGAATATGTTTAATTAGTTTTTGTTGAGGTTGCATGGCATTAGGGATGGGGCGAGAAACTAAACTATAAAAAGGGGTGTTTGGTATTTGAATACCAACTATATCTCTAATGAGTTTGTGGACTTCGAACCAGTATTGTTGGATATGAAGACACGACCACCAACAGGATTCCCCGGTGTCCACACAGTCTCCAGCATAGTTCAGAGTGCGAATGAGAGGGAACTAAATACCATCGATAACACAGTTTGTAGTCATTTTCTTTAATTCGTACCGAAAGCGAGCTTTTGCCGATTTCCATTCTAATTGTGGACCACTCCTCGGGGGTCAGAGTCTCGCCCACCTACCACTCCCAAGCCATTTTGTGTGTTTCCTTTCGAGTTTGGTCAAGGGAGAGTATTGTTTGATATATAGTGGAGATAAGACCTCTGGTGGAGTGATGGTATTGACATAATGATTCTATGGGTGTTTTGTCAGTGATTGGTGATGATGTTTTTAGAGTATTATGTTAATGCCAGATTTGAAAAGGTTGATAAAATATTTTGTGAGAGAGAGAGAATTGGGATTGGAGATCAGTGAATTCAGGGAAGAAGCTGAAAGGGGCGATATCAAGTGGGAAGAGGATATTAGAGTAAGTCCAGTGATGGAATGAGCGATAGGTCATACCAGGAGGGAATGCTGGGTTATTCCACAATGGAGTCAAGAGGGGGTGAGAGGAGCGAAGATGATAGATTCGAGTACATGGTCGGCAGAAGTGAAATAGTAGGAGGGCAGTTACAGGGTAAACACCAAAGGAGACTGTAAAGAGATTATACTAAAAGAGTGACAGCTTCATTTGTTGTCCATACTTTTTTGGTTAGGAGGAGCATGCCATAAAATATATTTTGTCTGCTGGGTAGCAAGGTAGTACTTAATGAAATCCGGGACCTCTATGCCTCCAGAGGTGCGATGTTTTTTGCAATAAGCGCATTTTCACCCTAGGTCGCTTACCTGCCCATATAAAATGGGAGATTTCTATTTGAAGGTTCTTCAGGATTTCAGTAGGGATGTGAATTGGAAGTGTCTGCCACAGATATAATAGGTGAGGTAGTACAGTCATCTTAACTGCAGCCATACATCCTATCCTAGATTTGTTTGTTCCAAGCACAGATGTCTGATTTGATGGAGGAGAGTAATCTCGGGAAGCTGGCTGCATACAGGTTGGGATATGATTTGGTTAGGTAGATTCCTAGGCAGTAAAGGATTTACCGCTAGGCAACCCAGACAGCTGCTTAGGGCCCGGTGGGTCCCAGGGGCCCGCCGACAGTGCTGATTCATGGAGGCCATTTCTAGTCTCCAGTGGACCACAAGCTCCGCTGGAAATGTCGGAGTGCTGAGCTGGCTGAGTCCCTGGCCCCCAACAGGCTGTCAGTGATTAGACAGCTGCCGGGTCCTGGCTCCAGCGCACGCCTGCATCATATTGTATTGTGCGCGTGCACTGTCATGACGCATGCACGTATGACATCACACGCACTGTGAGAGTAGCCAGCCCGGGACGTGCCCACACTGCCCAGAGGAGAGTGGAGAAAGGGTGAGCCTGAGCCCTTTGGTATGTGCATTTGGTGCAGCAGTTGCCAGGCTGCCCCTGCCTGAAGTGTTTGTGTACCTATCGCCTACTACAAATGGGGGGTGCGGGTGGTGTGGAGAGGACACATAAACTGATTGAGCCAGGCTCGCCCTGATTGCTAAAAACAGTGGGGGCGGGGTTATAACCTGACTGAACCTGGCCCTGCTTGATTGAAATTGGGGGAGGGGGTGAGCATACTGTACACTGACTGTGCCTGTCCCTGTTTGCTACAAATTGGGGGTGGGGGTGGGAATACACTGACTGACCTTGTCCCTGCTTGCTACAAATGGGGAAAGGGGGGCATACACTAACTGAGGCTGACCCTGCTTGCTACAATAGGAGGGGTGGAGAGAAATTAAAATATAGTGCTATGGATTTTTTGAGGAAGGGGGGCCCCATATCGATGTCTTGCTTAGGGCCCCATGACATCTAAATCAGCCTCTGTTCCTAGGTATTTCAGTTTATCAGTCAGCCATCGAAAGGGATATGTGTATTGTAGAGGGGCGCTATTCCAGGCAGAAGGCGTCTCCTTTCCTCAGGTGTGTAATAAAGCACATTAAATGGAGTGTATAGGAAAGATTCCTGGACTGCACACCCTGAATATATATAATGGGAGGTGCTACCTGATGAGACTTATTGCAGGCACAGAAACAGACAAATCACAGGTGCACAACTCCAAATGAATGATTATATATAAATACATTCAGGGCATCGCATTATAACACATTCTTTCTTTTTTGCACTATTATTACCTTTCTATGCAGCCATAGCTGCTCTTACCTTTCTTACTTCACATTTCACTTTTCTTAGTATGGTGATGCCCTGGGGTGACTCAGCTGCGCCGATTTAGAGGTGTTCTGCGCTCTGGATTTGAACCCTGGTATGTTAGGGACCTACCCTACAGAGGTTACCTGGATATGGTGGGTAGGCCCATAACCTTGGCCATGATTATGCTAAAAGCCTCTATTGATTACAAAATTTTATTGCACAATGTATTTATATATAATCAGTAATTTGGAGTTGTGCACCTGTGATTTGCCTGCAATAAGTCTCAACAGGTAGCACCTTCCATTATATATATTCAGGGTGTGCAGTCCAGGAATCTTTCCTATACACTATTCGTAATGAAGCCGACTTGTTCTGGATGTACTAGGTGTGGTAAGATAGGAACTAGTCGGCTGGCTAATATTTTAGCAAAATGTTTTAAGTCGACAATCAAAAGTGAAATTGGCCTATGATTCTTCATTTCTAGAGGATCGCAATCTGGTTTTGGGATAACAATTTTATTAGCCCTGGTGGTGGCTTCATCAAGAGAATTGAAGAGTAGCCTTATTTATAAAACAATGAAAACGAAGCAAAGGGATGCCCTTTTGGCTGAGATCAAATCCTTGGAAACTACCCACAAAGCTTCCTTATCCCCACACTACTATTCTCAATTGGAGGAAGCTAGAGCTGCCCTCCATAAACTCTCCATGGATAATATTAAACTGTCCTACCGTAAATGCCGTAGTCGCTTCTACCAATGGGGAAATAGACCAGGTAAGATGTTGGCTTGGGCGCTGCGCGAACAGCGTGCTACTACGTTTATTCAAGCTATAAAAGACGAGCATGGCCAGACCCATAATGAAACTAAGCAAATCGCTGAATCCTTCCGGTCTTACTATGCTAAACTCTACAACTTTAAGAACTTGAGTCAAGAATCGGAAATTATTACCCATCGAGAGGCAATTTCATTTTATTTAAGATCGCTTGACTATCCCCAGCTCTCACCAGAAGAGGTTGATTCTCTTGAAACACCTTTCTCCGTTGAAGAGGTGGATCAGGCAATCTCCTCCTCTCCAGCTGATAAGAGTCCTGGACCAGATGGATTTTCTACAGCATACTATAAGGTTTTCAAAGATAGATTGGCGCCCCTTATGACTCGCGCCTTTAATTCGATCTCAGATAGTACTGGTTTCTCCAAACAATCACTGGAGGCACACATTATTGTCTTACCTAAGGAGGGTAAAGACCCTACCTTATGCCCTAGTTATAGGCCTATTTCACTCCTAAACATTGACATGAAGATTTTTGCTAAGCTCCTGGCCAACCGGTTGAAGACATTCCTACCTAAATTGATCCACGATGACAAGGTTGGTTTTGCCTTAGGCCAGAGACAATACAACAAAAGTTATTAATTTAATACACCAAGCCTCTCTCTCATCTACCCAGACTATTATTTTATCAACTGACACAGAGAAGGCTTTCGACAGGGTCGACTGGGAGTTTATGTCAGGTCTTTTACGTCATTTGGGATTAGGGCCTACATGTCTGCAGAGAATTTTGGCATTATATGCTGTTCCCACTGCAAGAATTAGGATAAATGGATCCCTCTCTGACTCATTTTCTATATCAAATGGTACGAGGCAGGGGTGCCCTCTCTCTCCTCTTTTATTCGTCCTACGTATGGAAGCTCTAGCTAGAGTGATACGCAGTAATGTGAACATTTCTGGTATCCATATAGGCAGTAAGGAATATAAGCTAGCACTCTTTGCAGATGACCTTCTTGCAGTGCTCTCTAACCCAGGTACCTCTCTTCCGAACCTTGTTTCAGAATTCCAAAAATTTGGCATGTTTTCAAATTTTAAAATTAATTATTCTAAATCTGTGGCTATGAGTCTGACTGCCGCTCCTTCCTCTGTAAATTCTTTGAAACAATCCTTCTCCTTTATTTGGCATCCCACTAGACTTAAATATCTCGGAGTCTTCCTGACTAAAGACCTATCCCAACTGTTCTCAAATTATTTTTTACCATTATTACAAACTATCCGCACTGATTTGGCTAAATGGCGTACTACTCGTTTATCCTGGATCGGCAGGATTAATGTGATCAAAATGAATTCCTTGCCCAAAATTTTATATTTAATGCAAACCCTCCCAATCCACATACCTCCAGCATGGTTTACGGATATGGAACGCCTTATTCGTAGGTTTGTCTGGAACACCTCTACACCACGCTTTAAACATGCTATCCTTTACCGCCATAAACAAGACGGAGGTCTGCAGCTTCCCCACATCACTAGCTATTATAATGCTTAATCATGTTCTTGAATGGACTCGAGCGAAGGGTTTCAAACAGTGGATCATGTTAGAGGAAAGCAGTCTGGCTCAGCCCATAGAATTTGCTCCATGGCTTCCCAAACTACCAACTGTTAGACATCCCACTATAACACCTACACTACGCGCTTGGCAGAAATTGCGACGTCTCCCCCATATTTCATCTAATGTTTCCCCTCTCACTTCCTTTCTTGGGAGTTTGGACTTTCCTCCTGGACTCTCCACACTGTCCTTTAAAAACTGGATGAGCGATGGTCACTTTTGACTGGGTCAGATGGTTTGTTCATCGGGGGTGCGTCTGTTTACAGAACTCCAGGAATCATGGCATCTCCCTCAATCCGAATAAGAAATTTAAAAAAAAAGGAAAAAAAAAAAAGAAGAGTAGCCTAAGCATACCTGTAGGAAGTAATGGCTCAGAGAATTTTTTATAATAAAGGGCAATAATCCCATCTGGGACAGCAGCAGCTGATCAACAAAATTGTTTCCTCTTCTGTAATAGACTGATTAAGAGAGGCATTATGTCTTGCAGTTAATTTAGGCAGGCCGCAGGATTCTAAATATTGATGAATTGTGTCTAGATCTTGAGGGCCAAAGGTGATATTGGGTGTGAGATTGTATAAGGATTTATAATAATCTCGGAACTGGTTGGCTATCACCTTGGGATCGTGAGTGGTAGATCAGTCTGTACATTTCAGAGAAAGAATACGATTGAAATTGCGTATTTTAGTCAGAGCTGATCGGTTCGGTTTTGGCTCGAATTTTCCCGCCAGGTTCATATCTCAGAACGAGGCAAAATGTAATCTTTCACAGACATTTCAGCACAGATGTCCATGATAGATTACTTTTTGCTTCATTCTGAGATCCGAACATGGAGAGAAAATCCAAACCACTCAACTCTAATTTTAATATGCACCCTTATGGGTCTGCAAACTAAAATGCGTGATTTAGAAGTGAAATTGGGTTGATACTGGAGCAATGAAGGATGCTATTTCCAGCGTTCCAGCAGCACATCACTGGCATCAACCACACATTGTCCCTTGATCTGCCTGGCACTATGGGGGAGATGTATCAAGCCTTGGAGAGAGATAAAGGACCTTATTCAGAGGTGGCCGTACGGTCTACGACTGCACTGCTGCCTCGATGTTTGGCCAGTGCGCATGCGCACGAGGGAGCCGGCTCCCTCGTGCGCATGTGTGAGACCCACTACGGCCGACAGCGCTGGTCGTAGCGGGTCTCTTTCCAAATGGGGCGAGCTGTCGATGTTGATTGACAGCTCACCCCGTTTGGAAGGCGGGACGGGGGTGGTAGCCCAAACGGAGGCGTTCCCATGGGAATGCCTACCATTTGGGGGAGGCCCCACTGACATCACTAGTGATGTCAGTGGAGAGCTTCCGGCTCTGACAGAGCCAGAAGCTCTCTGGGGCTTACGACAAGTGAGACCCTACCCTAGGGTCTCGTCGTAAGCCCCGATGGTTGCGATGGTCTCTGACCATCGCGACCATCACCCGAACGGTCGCTAGAGCTGTGGGTGTAAACCCACAGCCTAACGACCGCAACAGAGACGGGCGGTCAGGATGCAAGTGGCCGCCCAGTTTCTGAGCGACCGCTTGCATCCTCCGACCGCCTCTGAATGAGGCCCAAAGTACCAACAAATCAGCTTCCAACTGACCTTTGCACTTTATATTTTAAATCTAATTTTGGCATTATACTGGCGTTAAACTGAAGTGAAACAGAAGGAGTACAACCAATCTACACTCTTTCAAAAACCAAAACTACACTGGAATAAAGTTTGAACAACCACTGTGAGTTAACAATCTCCTTACTACAAGATCAATTAGCCTACATAACCAGGACTTTCATCACTTGACTTCCTGTTTGGACACTACAAAAACCGAGTGCCTCAACTGCTACTATTTGTGCTAGCTCTGTGCTTATATAATCTTAATGCATACTCTATCTGTGTTAATGTCAGCTAACCTCTCTAATAATGCATTTTTACCTTAGCTTGTGTGCCTAGTCTTACATCAACTAGCTACTACCACTGTCTACTTCATTATTCATTTTCTGCTAACATCAAATCGCCACTTTTAATATACTCATTAATAAACTTTTGTTGTACAGACACATTTTCCCACATTGTACTTTTTGTTTGCATTTCTGTAAATCTACACTTTCTCTTACACTCCTTCATTCCTACTTTTAACTCTTCCTTCCCCTATTTACCTAATCTATACCATGGCCATGTTTTCTTCAACTTCCCCCCTTCACTCAGTGTCTACAGTACCTAATCTTTTGTTCTGCCCCTTGCTACCACCTTTATTTTATTTATTTATTTATTAACAGTTTCTTATATAGCGCAGCATATTCCGTTGCGCTTTACAATTGTAAACATTAATAGAACAAAACTGGGTAATAACAGACAGATATATAGGTAGGAAGGCCCTGCTCGCAAGCTTACAATCTATCTTTATCCTTTCCCCCTGGTCTCCTCCACTTCCTTATCCCATTAACTCCCCTGCTCTGTTTGCCTTCCTCCCTATCTTCTCCAATTATTCCACTTTAATTCTCTTATACCTCACCGGGGCCCTACTACCACACTGCTAATCTCTCCTCCCACCCTCATCTCCCTGTCATTTCACCCCACCTCCATCCACATCTCATTATTCTCCCTCCCTGCCCATCTCCTACAGGTTCCACACCTAGCACTGGAGCCCGCACGATCACTACACTCTATTCATCTCGGTCCCCCAAATTAATCTCACCTCCACGCTACAGCAACCCTGATAATCTCATTCACTTTTCTTCCACAAGCTCTGTCCCTCTATCCTGTGCCCTCTGGAATGCCAGATCAGTCTGTAATAAACTCGTCCCCACCCATGACCTTTACATCTCCAACTCCCTGAATTTCCTAGCCATTACTGAAACCTGGATTTCACCCTCTGATACCACTTCTCCTGCAGCTCTCTCCTCTGGGGGCCTCACCTTCTCACACACACCCCGGCCTGGGAGTTACTATCTTGGTGGTGTTGGGCTCCTTCTATCCCCTGGTTACTCATACCAACTCATACCTTCTGAACCATCCCTTACATTCTCTACATTTGAAGTTCATGCTATATGCCTCTTCCAACCAGTACATCTCTGAGTAGCTGTCATTTACCGTCCCCCTGGCCCTCCCTCCAAGTTCCTTGACAACTTTGCTTCCTGGCTCCCTCACTTTCTCTCCTCTGACCTTCCCTCCATTATCCTAGGTGACTTCAATATTCCAACTGATATCCCCACAGAATCCTCTGCCTCCAAACTCCTCGACCACACATCGTCATTTGGCCTCTCCCAATGGACCTCCTCACACTCTCATGTGAATGGGAATTCGCTTGATCAGGTCTTCACTAATCATAGTGATATTTACTCCAATTCCCATTTCCCCCTCTCTGACCATCACCTTCTCTCTATTAACCTATCCCTCTCCCTTCCCCTCCTCGACCTCCTAAAGCCACCATCACTAAGCGTAACATTGAGGCTTTCTACACAGTTTCCTTTTCTTTTTTTGCTTGACTCACTTCTCTCCCCTATCTTCTCTCTCTCTCCTGCCCTGAACAAGCTGCTTCCCTATACAATGCCTCCCTTACTTCTACTCTTGACTCTGTTGCTTCGGCGATCACTGCTCACACCTCAACCTTGGCATTCTCAATGCACCAGATACCTCCAAAAGTGTTCGCGAACTGCAGAGCAACAGTGGAGAAGATCACATTCTAAGGCAGATTTTCTCCATTTCAAATTTATGCTGTCATCCTACAGTGCTGCCATTTCCATCTCCAAATAGTCATTATTCAAGAACCTCATCTCCTCCCAGTCCTCAAATCCCCAGAGTCTCTTCACCCCTTCTCACTCTTTGTCCTTGACTTTGCTACCTACTTCACATCTAAAATTGATTCCATACGTCATGACATCATATCCAACCAGTCCCCCCAGCTCTCCACCTCCTCCTTTCTGGATCACCCCTCCCCATCCATTTTATCGACTCTGACATCCTACTTCCCTGTATCTGGAGAGGAACTCATGGCCCTCATCCAGTCCTCTCCCCCTCCACCTCCTTTCTTACCCATATCTCCTCCTGCCTCCTCCACTACCTTTCTCCTTCTGCCTGCTCCTATCTTGCCCACCTCCATAATCTCTCCCCCTCAACTGTCCCTTCTGCATTCAAGCAGACCTCCTTGCTGCCAAATCTACGGGCCATTGCTCTCTGCTCATTCTCCTTGACCTCTCTGCTGCTTTTGATACTGTGGACCACCCTCTCCTGCTGCAAATCCTTCACTCCCTTGGTCTACGTGACACTGCCCTCTCCCCCTCTCTACTGACTCGTATCTCCAACTGTCTCTCTGCTATCTCTTCCTGGATGTCCCAGTTATGTCTTAAACTTGTCTAAGACAGAGCTGATCATCTTCCCACCCTCCACCATAACCTCACTTCCCACTATTTCTTTATCAATTGATGACACAACTATTGCCTCTAGCCCCAAAGTGCGATGTATTGGAGTCATGCTGGATTCCTCCCTTTCCTCCAAATCACATATCCAGAACCTTTCGCAGTCAGTCATTTTCATCTCAAAAATATTTCTAAGATCAGACCCTATCTCAACCAGGATGCTACTAAAACCCTCATACACTCACTGGTTATCTCAAGATTGGACTACTGTAACCTCCTCCTATCTGGCCTCCCCAAATCCCATCTATCTCCTCTCCAGTCTGTCCTCAATGCTGCTGCTCAGTTCATCTTCCTCTCCAAATGCTCTACATCTGCCTCCCCTCTCTTACAAGCCCTCCACTGGCTCCCATTAACTTTCTGAACCCAATTCAAGGTTCTCACCCTTGCTTACAAAGCCCTTTCCCAATCTTCTCCATTTATATATCTGGTCTAATCTCCCTTCAATCTCCTGTCTGCCCTCTTTGTTCAAATAATGCACCCCGCCTTTCATGCTGACTGATTACTTCCTCACTCTCTCCTCCAAGATTTTGCCCGTGCTGCTCCACACCTTTGGAACTCTCTTCCTCTCCCCATCAGACTCTCCACCTCCCTACAATCATTCAAACATGCTCTCAAGACCCACTACTTCATTAAAGCCTTCCAGCACTCATCCTAACTTGCTGCTATATGCTCCTTCCTCCCTGTCTACCCCATCTGTGTCACACCTGTTTGTCTGCCTTTCCCTTTTAGAATGTAAGCTCTTACGAGCAAGGCCCTCTACCCTCTTGTGCTTCTCTCTACTTTACTTTCATCTACTTCTTACTTCCCACTAGGGCACCTAACACTTGGTTGCTTAGCTCTGCTGCTTATGTGGGTGTTATGGTCGCTAATGTAGCAATGTATATTATCCATGTCCTTGTTCTGCATTGTATTGTATTGTATTGTACTGTAAGTCTTTGGTCACCTATATGTTTAAATACTTTGTAAGGCGCTGCGGAACACTTGTGGCGCCATATAAATAAATTGTAATAATAATACATTTGTTGGTACTTTATCTCTCTCCAATTTATCTCTCTCCAATGCTGGATACATCTCCCACTATGGAGCCAAAATAACATAATTTATATTAGCAGAGAGTGTCAGACCTGACACACATCTAGTTTGCCCACATGTTCTGGTTCACTTTATGGTACTGCCCTTGTAGCAGTGAAATAATTACATGCATGAAAACTCTGCTCTACTTTCATGGGAGGTTGTGCGATATTAGGCCAATAGTTTGATTATCTCCAAATCAAACCACACATCTTTTAATAAATGCTTGAAAAAAAATAAGATATTCCCAGGGTATATAAAGTATTTATAACATTAGAGTTTCCTACTTATTAAAAAAGTGAACATCACTTTTAAGGTTGTTCAAAGAACATTGAACATAATACACCCTAACAGATCATAAAATGGGGTAGTTGATGCTACAGACTCATTCAGATGTGTCCTGTGCAGTTGTGAACGGGAGGAGCAGCGCAGGCTGCAGTGACAGAAATACAGGGCTGTACACAGCACTGCGAACCTACAGTAATAGCCGTGCCTCATTTTTGTTCTCCAAATTCAATCCACAGGTGTCTGGATTTCATACAATAAAACAGTTGTGAGTTTGTGCCCTAAGGCCGTGCAGCTAACGTGAATACACAGGTGTCAGGGGAATACTAATAATGGTATTCAGCTTTATATCAACCCACTCATGCTGAGATCTATTTGTTCGGTGTGACCCCACCGTTACCCTACTATGTGCGGTGAGTTTGTCCAAACAAGCAGATAAGAGCTGGATCATATATTAGGCAACCTAAGCTCCTGACCAGTGCCTAGTGGGCACTATGGGGCCTGGATTACTGTACTGTTTTATGATTTCTTCTTTGACAAATGGTTCTCTAAATTAGTATGATGACTATGGCCCCCAAAGGTCTTTAGCAGTCTCTGAAATATACCACTCTGGGCTGAATATTTCCTGACACTTGGTCATTGCATAAACTGGTCGACGCAGTGACCAGGAAATAGGATTCACGGTCTCCACCTATCCCACTAGGCAGGGCCGGCTCAAGGGGTGTTCGACCAGTGCGGTCGCACAGGGGCGCCACCCATAGAGGGCGCACCCCTCCCCAACATCCTGATTTCAGCGGGACAGTACTGTCCCGCTGTACCACCCGTGGGCCGAAGTAGCCTGCGGGTGGTCAAATCGGGAGGTTGGTGACCCCCACCGCCGCAGCTGTGCGGCGGTGCTGGACCCCTGGAGTTCGAATGGATGGCGCGCTGGCGGGAGAGGGCTGGGGGAAGCCCAGCCAGTGACGGAGGGCTGGGCTTTACCCCCAGCCTGATGTTATTTGGAAGTGTGCCAAGCTGGCACTCTTCCAAATAATGTCACTTTGGGGCGTGGCCTATGGTAATGAGGCCACACACCCCAATTTGGTCGCAATTGCAGGGCGCTACGTGCCAGGCCGCCACACAGGGTGCTCATACCCCTGGAGCCGGCCCTGTCACTAGGAGTCACAACCAATCAGATCAGTTTTTCCATGCAATCGATTAGGGTCCATACATTCGGAATGACCTTGACTGCAAAATAGTAATTATTATTAAAAAAAAAAAATATATATATATATATATGGTAAAAAGTAAACTATACATTTGTGAATTCAACCCTGTGAGGTTTATTTATTATATGAACAACAGAAAAACAACAGAAATAAAAAAATATATAGTAATAACTCAACTACATCTTATTCAGTGCAGTATTGTGTCATATTCATATTAATGCTACTAACAAGAGACAGCAAGAATATTTTATGCACTTATATATTTAATTTGACCTCTGGCCATTGTTACCAATCCAGCAGTTAATTATAAACCTCATTGTAAAAAAAACCTCTTTGCTACATGTTCACTGCTGTCGGAAAAAGCATTCCAAGCCTATAGAAGTGGTCCCATGGGTCTTCATAAAGAATAGAAAAGTTATAAATATGAGGGAGATGTGAAAAACAGCCCTCACAAATGTAACACTTTACCCATTGTTGTAGCTATGTGGCCCCCTCGCCTCAAAGCTTAGATAAACTCTAAAATGTCTTAATCCCCACTGTAAAAATCCTGTCAGACTAGTTAATAGGATGGGAGACCAATGTTTCAGCCTAATCTTTACTTGTGCTCATCTTGAAGGAATTCATGAAACGTAGGAATAACCAGATGGATTAACCTCTGTAAAGTTCATTTAATAATACCAAAATGTAACTAATACATATGTGCCGCAAACCACAGAAAATAATCTTTTAGTAGGCCCAGGATACCCACACACAGTGCAGTCTTGTTGTCTGGCTGATGGCTGACTCAACATACCAGCGAGCAACGTGCCCACGGCTAGAGAACGCCATGACAAAGTTCTGATCATCAAGGCTTCGAGACCAACATGGGGAGATGTTTCAAACCTTGGAGAGAGAGAAAGTGGAGAGAGATAAAGTACCAACCAATCAGCTCAAAATTGACACTTTACAGGTCATCTAAAAATGACAGGAGCTGATTGGTTTGTACTTTATTTGTTTCCAAAGTTTGATACATCCGCCCCATCTTCATTCCCCCCAGGGAGAAAATGTGAGGCACCACAGGCGTATCTACAATAGGTGCAGGGTGTTACTCTGCACCCACACATGCACTGGGGCATGAAGGGCCACCAGGCGAATGCAATGATGGAGGTCCATACTTAGCGGTGTGGCCAGTGCCAGAAGGGGTGTGGCCAGCCTCCATAGAGGCTTGGCTAACCATTAGAGAGTGGATGTTCTGGGTCCCTTTAAAAATACATATGGTAAATACTGCTAATGCATGCATGATAATGTACCAAATTAATAAAAGCAATGCATTGTAGAAAATACGCCATAGTTCTGTTTAGTATAATGTCACATATGTATAATGTATAATTTAAGTGTACAGTCTAGAACCTGATCCCTAGAGGAGGGGATGGGGTCCTCAGGCAGTAGGGCCCACCGGGGGTTTCCTCTGTACCCCTGTTGGTCAGTCCGACCCTGATGGCTACATCTGTGTGTATATAGACAGTATTAGCTGTGTTAGGCTAGCAGGAGATAAATCTAATATATTTCATGTTGCTATGGGTTACCGTTCATTTATTATTTTGCAATGTTATATTTAGTAATTGTTTTAGAATCCAGTATAATGAGTTCATATACCCTGCTATTGACATGTGGGGTGGAAAAATTGAAGTTATATCAGTGGAGCCATAGAATATTATTTTGCTCTTGGTATGTATTATCTCCATGTATTATTTATCTCACACATTGTAACCTATGTAGTGCCCCCAAGATGGTTGCCTAACCTGGTACTTTAGTAGGACGAACAACCCATGGATTTAATGATTCCATGAGTATCCTGTATCCCCGCTTCTATTATTCCACATTATGGGCCTGATTCAGACCCACTCGCGAGCGGCTGTCCGCTCGCAAGTGGGTCGATGTTATGCACTGAGCATGCGCACGACGGAGGGAGCTCCGTCGTGCGCATGCGCCAGACGCGACGAGCGAAGGAAAGTCCTTCGCTCGTTGTGTCCGATCAAAGGGGGCGTGCTGTCAATGTTGATTGACAGCACGCCCCCTTTGGTGGGCGTGCCGGGGGCGTGCCTCCCTGACGGGGGCGTTCCCACGGGAACGCCTCCCGTCAGAAGCCGGCCCACTGACATCACTAGTGATGTCAGTGGGAGTGATTTTGGCTCTGATAGAGCCAAAATCACTCCGGAGCTTACGGTTGAAAACCTCAACCGCAGGCTCCGGCTCGCAATTTCGATGGTCGCGATGGTCTCGACCATCGCGGCCATCAAAAAGCACGCTCGTATAGCCTGTGGGTGGTGACCCACAGCTATATGAGCGTCCAGGAGGACGCTCCATGAAAATGGAGCCCGGCCCTCATTCAGAGCGTGCGCTCTGCTCAGAGCGTACGGCTCTGAATGAGGGCCTATATCCACAATTTGTTTCACATATACAAGTACTACCCACCTGTAACCTATGTTGTGCATCCAAGATGGCTGCTGTGTCTGGCACCTTTGTTGATAGAATGAACAAACTTTGGAACTGATGACCCAAAATGGCTGCCTCACTGTTGTATTGTGTTTATGATTTCTGCATTTTATTTCAAATGTAGACATCGTTATTAAGTTCACTGTTTCATGGTTTCAATATATTCTGCAAATGTAAATGTCTCTATTATATTTAATGATTTACTATTTTCTGCAAATGTAAAGTCTATTGAGTCCTCTTTGAGAATAAAAATAAAATAATGATAATAATAACAACTATTATTATTATTATTATTATTATTATTATTATTATTATTATTATTATTATTATTATTATTATTATTATTATTATTATTCTAGGTAACCTTTACTGTTTTAACCAGAAATGGATGATTAGTGACTTGGGGGTCTATTTACTAAGCAGTGTTAGGAGACAGAGTGAAAAGTGATAAGAAAGTGATAAGGTGCCAGCCAATCAGCTCCCAACTGTCATTTTTCAAACACAGCCTGTGAGATGACAGTTGGGAGTTGACTGGCTGGCACCTTATCACTTTTCACTCTGTCTCCTAACACTGCTTAGTAACTAGATACCTTGGGGTTCTACTGACTAAGCCTTGGAGAGAAATAAAGTGGATGGAGAAGTAACAACCAATCAGCCGTTAACTGTCATTTTTCAAACACAGCCTTTAACATGGCAGTTAGGAGCTGATTGATTGGTACTTTATCTCCACCCATTTTATCTCTCTCCAAGGCTTTGTACATAGATTATTTAATTAGACAAAAATTTTACCAAACACAAACCATCCTAAAAGAAATTAAGGGTTAACAGCAGCATTTTTTTTTACTAATTCACTGGGGACAAGCAAAGAGTTAACGATACATGTGAGGTATTGTGATGAAAGAAGAATATTTTGCAATAAGTAGTTTGGGAAAGCCAGTGAAGTATATACACATAATACCACACAGGCACAAATATGAAATTACAGTTTTATAGATCTAATTTTCAATGCTGTTGTGCACGTCCAGTGCCGATAGGCATTCATACTTCTTCCCTGAACCCTTAATAATAATGCTAGCCCTATGTGATTAATTCAATAAAACACATCCTTTTAATTTAATCACTACATTTAGAATGACACAAACATCGTTTCCCTAACATTTCCCTCCCATGTCTTGTGTGCAGGCTATAATTGCCTCTCTGTCTTTGTAAGCTATAAGCATGAAGGGTGTCTGCACGGTATACATGATGTGATTACATTCATTTGTGTCTGTGTGTGGTATGAATTCATTATGGAAACGTTGGTAGCACAATTACAGTTAAGGTGAAAGTAATAGGATGAGTTAAGCATATTAAACATATTAACATATTAAATATGCATCTTAATAAAAAACATGCAGAATTATTATTTTATTATTAACATTTATTTGCGTACCAACAGATTTCTCGGCAACGGTTGAAAATTGCATCAGGGCGACATTTACAGTGGACAAGCAATGCATTCACATGGAATTACTTTTGTGTGATATTTTGACATTTGTATAGATATCTATTATATCAGTGGTTCCCAAACAAGGACCTCAAGGTACCCCAACAGGTATGGTTTAATAGATATCCATGGTTGAGCCTGATTCAGAGCCGGACGCTCTGAAAGAGCTCTTGCTCTGAATCAGGTAGTTTTTTTTTTTGTGCGGCCTCCGGGCCGCTCACATAGCTGTGGGTGGCAACCCACAGCTATTGCGAGCGGCCAGGTGATGGTCGTGATGGTCTCGACCATCGGGGCTTGCGACGAGACCCTTGCGGTAGGGTCTTGTTGCCGCAAGCCCCAGTGAGCTTCTGGCTCTTAGTAGAGCCGGAAGCTCACTACTGACATCACTCGTGATGTCAGTGGGGCCACCCCCGAACGGCAGGCATTCCGTCGGGAATGTCTCCGTTTGGCCAGCCACCCCCCCTGCCTGCCTCCAAAACGGTGCGAGCGGTCGATCAAAATCGGCAGCCACCCTCTTTTGGTGCGAAACCCGTAGCGCCCATCGCTAGCCGGGTCTCGCACATGCGCACATTGGAGCCGGCTCCGGGGTGCACATGCGCAGTGGGCAAACATTGACCCGATCGCGAGCGCATAGCGCTCGCTCGTGGGTCTGCATCAGGCCCACAGTACACAGATATATCTGCAGATGATGGTCGTTCATACACACTGAACGACAATCATCTGCTTCTGGCTGCGGGTCCCACTGGCCAGGGAGCGTGTCCCGCCCCCTCCCCGCGGCCTCTGCTTCATGCGTACGGGCGATCGGCAGACTGCCCGCACACACCGGCCGATGGACATATATTTCTGCAGATATATCTGCCATTGGCTGTGTAGCAGAGCTGACGCTATATGTCTGTGAATTATGTCGTTCACAGACATATCGCTGGTACACACTGGCCGACAGGCACCAGATATATTGGCCGATCAATTGATCTGCCAATATATCTGTCAGTGTGTACCCAGCTTTAGGTACTGACTAAGTGGGTGATTCAGCTTCGGACGGAATTGCATAGCTGCACGCAGGCAGCTTGGCAATTCTGTCCTTGCTAATAAGCAAATGCAGCAGGAAGTGTATGACACCCCCTGCTGCATTTGCGACTCCAGCACTGCGACCGAGGTCGCAGGCTGGGATTTATCATCGCGACCATCAATGGTGAGGGTGGGCGGCGCTGGGCCACTGGCCTGCTGAGTAAGCTGAGGCTTACTCAGGCTGGCCGGCTTGCGAGGCCAGGAATCCGCGTCCGTAGATGCAGCCCCTGGCCTTGCCACTTCCGGAAAATGGGGCAGACACGCCCCCGTTTCCGGGAATGCCGGCCGCCCCTGCCCCCACACCGCCCCTTAAATGCCCCTGCCTGTCAATCAGGCAGAGGCATAGAAGGGTCTGCGTGTGATCCCGCAGGACCCATTCCGCACATTCGCAGAACGGGAATCTGTCCTCTAGGCACCCTAACAGTCCAGGTTTTAACAATATCTATGCTTGAGCACAGGTGACTTAGGGCCTGATTCAGCATTGCACATACAGTATGTGCAATGCTGAATCAGGCCATAAGTCACCTGTGCTCAAGCATGGATATTGTTAAAGCCTGGACTGTTAGGGTGCCTAGAGGACAGAGTTTGGGAACCTATGCATTATATATAAGCTGGAATGGTATTGTAAGCAGTGCACCTTTGACAGCTTAATATGTATATTTACTAGGGGTGAGGGGGTACGGATTTCTGAAATCCGAACCCCCCTGAGCCCCCCCGATCCGAGTCCGATCCGAGTCAGGCTCGACTTTTCCCGCCTGACTCGGATCTGAAATCGAGGCAAAACGTCATCATCCCGCCTTCCGAGTCTCGCGGGTTTTGGATCCTATATAAGGTACCCGCGTCGGCGCCATTTTCTCACTCGGCTGTGGACAGTGAAGAGGGAGGGTGGGAGTTAGGGCTGTGTAGTGTAGTGTAGTGTAGTGCTGCTGTTGTCCACTACTTCAAAGTCCATAGGGGCTGGCTGTGTTGTGCTGTGCTGCTGTTGTTAATAGGGGCTGTGTCCACTACTTCAAAGTCCATAGGGGCTGGCTGGACTGTGTTGTGCAGTCAGTTCTCCATAGGGGCTGTGTCCACTCCAAAGTCCTGTGCAGTGTCCCAGTCCTAAAGGGGTGCTGTAGTGTTGTCCAGGGGGTGCTCTGTCCATCAGGGGTGCTCCCCCCAAGTGCTAAAAAAATAATATATTTTCTGTGTTTGTGAATTGTGTGCGCAGTAGCCGCACGTGCATCAACAAAGTAGTGCCAAGCGTGCGCCTGTGTCATAAGTAAAGGGCTGGCTGGCTTGACCGTTAAAGGGTGCTGTAACCCCCAAAGTACACTCCAGTCCAAACCAAAAAAAAAATTATTTTCTGTGTTTGTGAATTGTGTGCGCAGTAGCCGCACGTGCATCAACAAAGTAGTGCCAAGCGTGCGCCTGTGTCATAAGTAAAGGGCCGGCTGGCTTGACCGTTAAAGGGTGCTGTAACCCCCAAAGTACACTCCAGTCCAAACCCAAAAAAAAATTATTTTCTGTGTTTGTGAATTGTGTGCGCAGTAGCCGCACGTGCATCAACAAAGTAGTGCCAAGCGTGCGCCTGTGTCATAAGTAAAAGGGCAGGCTGGCTTGACTGTTAAGGGTGCTGTAACCCCCGAAAGTACACTCCAGTCCAAACCAAAAAAAAAATTATTTTCTGTGTTTGTGAATTGTGTGCGCAGTAGCCGCACGTGCATCAACAAAGTAGTGCCAAGCGTGCGCCTGTGTCATAAGTAAAGGGCCGGCTGGCTTGACCGTTAAAGGGTGCTGTAACCCCCAAAGTACACTCCAGTCCAAACCAAAAAAAAAATTATTTTCTGTGTTTGTGAATTGTGTGCGCAGTAGCCGCACGTGCATCAACAAAGTTGTGCCAAGCGTGCGCCTGTGTCATAAGTAAAGGGCCGGCTGGCTTGACCGTTAAAGGGTGCTGTAACCCCCAAAAGTACACTCCAGTCCAAACCAAAAAAAAAATTATTTTCTGTGTTTGTGAATTGTGTGCGCAGTAGCCGCACGTGCATCAACAAAGTAGTGCCAAGCGTGCGCCTGTGTCATAAGTAAAGGGCCGGCTGGCTTGACCGTTAAGGGTGCTGTAACCCCCGAAAGTACACTCCAGTCCAAACCAAAAAAAAAATTATTTTCTGTGTTTGTGAATTGTGTGCGCAGTAGCCGCACGTGCATCAACAAAGTAGTGCCAAGCGTGCGCCTGTGTCATAAGTAAAGGGCTGGCTGGCTTGACCGTTAAGGGTGCTGTAACCCCCGAAAATACACTCCAGTCCAAACCAAAAAAAAAATTATTTTCTGTGTTTGTGAATTGTGTGCGCAGTAGCCGCACGTGCATCAACAAAGTAGTGCCAAGCGTGCGCCTGTATCATAAGTAAAGGGCCGGCTGGCTTGACCGTTAAGGGTGCTGTAACCCCCGAAAGTACACTCCAGTCCAAACCAAAAAAAATATAATTTTCTGTGTTTGTGAATTGTGGCCCTCATTCAGAGCCGTACGCTCTGAGCAGAGCGCATGCTCTGAATGAGGGCCGGGCTCCATTTTCATGGAGCGTCCTCCTGGACGCTCGTATAGCTGTGGGTCACCACCCACAGGCTATACGAGCGTGCATTGTGATGGCCGCGATGGTCGAGACCAAAGCGACCATCGAAATTGCGAGCCGGAGCCTGCGGTTGAGGTTTTCAACCGCAAGCTCCGGAGTGATTTTGGCTCTATCAGAGCCAAAATCACTCCCACTGACATCACTAGTGATGTCAGTGGGCCGGCTTCTGACGGGAGGCGTTCCCGTGGGAACGCCCCCGTCAGGGAGGCACGCCCCCGGCACGCCCACCAAAGGGGCGTGCTGTCAATCAACATTGACAGCACGCCCCCTTTGATCGGACACAACGAGCGAAGGACTTTCCTTCGCTCGTCGCGTCTGGCGCATGCGCACGACGGAGCTCCCTCCGTCGTGCGCATGCTCAGTCCATAACATCGACCCACTTGCGAGCGGACAGCCGCTCGCGAGTGGGTCTGAATCAGGCCCTGTGTGCGCAGTAGCCGCACGTGCATCAACAAAGTAGTGCCAAGCGTGCGCCTGTGTCAAAAGTAAAGGGCCGGCTGGCTTGACCGTTAAAGGGTGCTGTAACCCCCGAAAGTACACTCCAGTCCAAACCAAAAAAAAATAATTTTCTGTGTTTGTGAATTGTGTGCGCAGTAGCCGCACGTGCGTCAACAAAGTAGTGCCAAGCGTGCGCCTGTGTCATAAGTAAAGGGCCGGCTGGCTTGACCGTTAAAGGGTGCTGTAACCCCCGAAAGTACACTCCAGTCCAAACCAAAAAAAAAATTATTTTCTGTGTTTGTGAATTGTGTGCGCAGTAGCCGCACGTGCATCAACAAAGTAATGCCAAGCGTGCGCCTGTGTCATAGGTAAAGGGCCGGCTGGCTTGACCGTTAAAGGGTGCTGTAACCCCCAAAGTACACTCCAGTCCAAACCAAAAAAAAAATTATTTTCTGTGTTTGTGAATTGTGTGCGCAGTAGCCGCATGTGCATCAACAAAGTAGTGTCAAGCGTGCGCCTGTGTCATAAGTAAAGGGCCGGCTGGCTTGACCGTTAAGGGTGCTGTAACCCCCAAAAGTACACTCCAGTCCAAACCAAAAAAAAAATTATTTTCTGTGTTTGTGAATTGTGTGCGCAGTAGCCGCACGTGCATCAACATAGTAGTGCCAAGCGTGCGCCTGTGTCATAAGTAAAGGGCCGGCTGGCTTGACCGTTAAAGGGTGCTGTAAACCCCAAAGTACACTCCAGTCCAAAGCAAAAAAAAAATTATTTTCTGTGTTTAGCCGCACGTATATATCAAATCGATATAACATAAATGGAGGACCAAACTTTCTCCGATAAAAATAAAATAGAGAAAGATCAAGAACCACTTCCTCCTAGTGCTGAAGCTGCTGCCACTAGTCATGACATAGACGATAACATGCCATCAACGTCGTCTGCCAAGGCCGATGCCCAATGTCATAGTAGAGGGCACATACAATCCCAAATGGCAAAGTTCAGGAAAATGACCTTAGAAAAGACATTTAAATCAGCTGAAGAGAAACGTAAACTTGCCAATATGCCATTTACGACACGGAGTGGCAAGGAACGGCTAAGGTCGATCCCTAGTATGTTCATGACTAGTGGTTCAGCTTCACATGACGATGGAAGCCCTCCTCCCACTAAAAAAATCAAAAGAGTTAAGCTGGCAAAAGCACAGCGAAGAACTGTGCTTTCTAAGAAGATATCACAAATCCCCAAGGAGAGTCCAAGTGTGGTGGTGGTTGCGATGCCTGACCTTCCCAGCACTGGACGGGAAGAGGTGGCTCTTTCCACCATTTGCACGCCCCCTGCAAGTGCTGAAAGGAGCACCCACAGTCCACTTGCTGATATGCAAATTGAAGATGTCACTGTTGAAGTACAACAGGATGAGGATACTGGTGTAGCTGGCGCTGAGGAGGAAGTTGGCGAGGAGGATTCTGATGGTGATGTGGTTTGTTTAAATCAGGCTCCGGGGGAGACAGTTGTTGTCCGTGGGATGAAAAAGCCCATCACGGTCATGCCTGGGCAGAAGACCAAACATTCCACCTCTTTGGTCTGGCAATATTTCTATCCAAATCCGGACAACAACTGTCTTGCCATATGTACCATATGTAAAGGTGAAATAAGTAGGGGTAGGGACGTCAACCACCTAGGAACATCCTCCCTTATACGGCACCTGCAGCGCGTTCATAAAAAGTTACTGTCTAGTTCAGAAACTTTGGCTAAGACCGTAAGCAGTCCAGGGACACCAAAATCCCGTTGTCCTGTTGTATCCAAGCGCCTGCAAACCACACCGTCAACTCCCTCCTCGTCAATTTCCTCCTTAGTCAGGATCGGAAGTAGTCCTGCAGGCCATGTCACTGGCATGACTGACTCTCCTATCCAGGGATTCCTCCGGAGGATCCTGCATTGCTACACCTACTGCTGCCGCTGCAGCTGTTGCTGGGAGTCGTTCATCATCCCAGAGAGGAAGTAGGAACACCACTACTTTTACTAAACAATTGACCCTCCAACAGTCCTTAGCGAGGAGGATGAAGTACGACAGCAGTCATCCTGAAGCAAAACGTATAACTGAGGCCTTGACTGCTATGTTGGTGTTAGACGTGCGTCCGGTATCCGCCATTAGTGCAGTGGGATTTAGACAATTGATGGAGGTAGTGTGTCCCCGGTTCCAAATCCCGTCTAGATTCCACTTCACTAGGCAGGTGATACCGAGACTGTACAGAAACGTCAGAAAAAGTGTCCTCAGTGTCCTGAAAAATGCCATTGTACCCAATGTCCACTTAACCACGGACATGTGGACAAGTGGAACAGGGCAGACTAAGGACTATATGACTGTGACAGCCCACTGGGTAGATGTATCACCTTACGCAGCAACAGCAGCAGCGTCACCAGTAGCAGCATCTCAGAAACGCCAGCTCGTTACAAGGCAGGCTACGCTGTGTATCACCGGTTTCAGTAAGAGGCACACCGCCGACAACCTCTTAGAGAAACTGAGGGAAATCATCGCCTAGTGGCTTACCCCACTTAGACTCTCCTGGGGATTTGTGATATCTGACAACGCCACCAATATTGTGCGGGCATTACATCTGGGCAAATTCCAGCACGTCCCAAGTTTTGCTCACACAATAAACTTGGTTGTGCAGAATTTTCTGAAAAGCGACAGGGGCGTGCAGGAGACGCTTTGGGTGGCCCGAAAAATTTCTGGCCACTTTCGGCATTCAGCGACTGCGTGCCGAAGACTGGAGCGCCAGCTAACACTCTTGAACCTGCCCCGCCATCTCCTGAAGCAAGAGGTTGGGACGCGGTGGAACTCAACCCTCTATATGCTTCAGAGGATGGAGGAGCAGCAAAAGGCCATACAAGCCTATACATCCACCTATGACATAGGCAAAGGAGGGGGTATGCACCTGACTCAAGCGCAGTGGAGAATGATTTCCGTGTTGTGCAAGGTTCTCCTGCTCTTCGAACTTGCCACATGTGAAGTCAGTTCAGACACTGCCAGCTTGAGTCAGGTCATTCCCCTCATCAGGCTTTTGCAGAAGCAGCTGGAGAAAGTGAAGGAGGAGCTAAGACGGAGCGATTCCGGGACTTGTGGATGAAGCCCTTCATTCGCTTTGCCAGGATTCCAGGGTGGTCAATCTGTTGAAATCAGACCACTACATTTTGGCCACCGTGCTTGATCCTAGGTTTAAAGCCTATGTGGTGTCTCTCTTTCCGGCCGACACAAGCCTGCAGAGGTGCAAAGACCTGCTGGTGAACACACTGTCAGCTGAAGCGGAACGTGACACGTCAACGGCTCCTTCTTCATTTTCTCCCGCAACTGGGGCTGCCAGGAAAAAACTTAGGTATCCTAAGCAACCCGCTGGCGGTGATGCAGGGCAGGCAGGACCAAGTTTGGACATCTGGTCCGGACTGAAGGACCTGGCAACAATTTCTGACATGTCTACTGTCACTGCATATGATACTGTCACCATTGACAGAATGGTGGAGGATTACATCGGTGACAGCATCCAAGTAGGCATGTCAGACAGTCCATACCTGTACTGGCAGGAAAAAGAGGCAATTTGGAGGCCCCTGTACAAACTGGCTCTATTTTACCTGAGTTGCCCCCCCTCCAGTGTGTACTCCGAAAGAGTGTTTAGTGCAGCCGGGAACCTTGTCAGCGAAAGGCGTAGGAGGTTGCTTCCACAGAATGTGGAGAAGATGATGTTCATCAAAATGAATTATCAGCTCTTCCAGGGAGACCAGCCTCCAGAACGTACAGAGGGACCTGTGGTGGTGGATTCAAGTGGGGACGAGTTAATACTTTGTGAGGATGAGGATGTACACACTGAAGAGGGTGAGAAATCGGTGGATGAGGAGGATGAGGATGACATCTTGCCTCCGTAGAGCAAGTTTGTGCAGGGACACATTAATTGCCAGCTTGTTTTGTGGGGGCCCAAACGAACCAATCATTTCAGCGACAGTTGTGTGGCAGACCCTGGCGCTGAAATGATTGATTTGTTAAAGTGTGCATGTCCTGTTTATACAACATAACGGTGGGTGGGAGGGCCCAAGGACAATTCCATCTTGCACCTCTTTTTTTTCTTTGCATTATGTACAGTTTGGGGCCTAGTTTTTCTAACTGCCATCCTGTCTGCCACTGCAGTGTCACTCCTAGATGGGTCACGTGTTTGTGCCGCCCACTCGTGTCGCTTAGCATAGTCATCCAGCTACCTCGGTGCAACCTTTTGGACATAAAAACACTATTGTGAGGTGTGAGATGTTCAGAATAGACTGGAAATGAGTGGAAATTAAGGTTATTGAAGTTAATAATAGCATAGGAGCAGAAAAACCTACAAATTCTGTGATTTTAGCTGTTTTTATGCTTTTTTAAAAAAAAATTCAGATCCAAAACACAAAACCCAGAACCCAAAACACGGAAGGGTGGTTTTGGCAAAACCAATCCAGATCCAAAACACGAAGAAAGATCCAGATCCAAAACCAAAACACGAAAAGTGGCCGGTGCACACCCCTAATATTTACACTCACAATGGTACATAGTAATAGTTTTTGCATCATCTATCTATATGCATTTGCCCTTTCAGCTCATAACTGGGCTCCCCATCTGTTTTTACCACAGGCCACAGCAGGAGCTTTCTCACCATGGCGCTGATACAGAGTTGCACACAAGTCGGCCACAGATGTGATCTGCTTGTGAAAGTAACCGCCATCGCTGCTAGTGCACATTTGTACGAGCCCTGTGCTTAGTGCAAGAGATCTGTCAGTAATCAGAAGCATCTCTGCATACTGCCACCTCCCTCTGAATAGCCAGTAATTCTGCCTACATGCCCACAACTCACCCTCATAACACCCATGCAATGTGCGGACACCCAGTTGCTCCCACTCAGCTGTAAGTGGAGATGCGGCTGGGATGAGTACGACTGAATGTTACATCTGCTCAGCTGCGGAGCAAATAATCACAGTATACATCTTCCAGGCGGACTTATGTGCAATGCTGAATCAATCAGACTATATATTTTCTTGCCTGGAGCATTTGGTAAAAATATATAAAGTAGGGAATAGGAATATTCCTTTATATTGTATCTCCTCTTAATCCTACAAAACCTGTTTATTACATCAATTATACACTCAAGTATAATAAAAAAAACAAAATCACATTTCTTAATTTGTTGTGTTAGGTATGTTGGCAAAGGTTACTCACATATTGCAGCTCTTAATTCCTGCCTATTGTTAAGCAATACAGGTTAAGTCTCCCATATCCAAATATTCCAAAATACGGAATATTCCGAAATATTGACTGAGATAATGAAACCATTGATTTTTGATGGTTCAAACTTTGTCTAATGCACAAATTATTAAAAATATTGTATAAAATTACCTTATGGCTGTGTGTATAAGGTGTATATGAAACATAAATGAATTTCATTTCTGTACATAAACTGTTTGAGCCACAAAATTATTGAATATATTGTATACAATTACCTGCAGGCTCTGTATATATGGTATATATAAAATATAAATGCATTCTGTGTATATATGGGTCCCATTCCCAAAATATTTAATTATGGCATGCAAATATTCCAAAATACGTAATATTCCGTTAGCCAAAATACCCCTGGTCCCAAGCATTTTGGATATGGGAGACTCAACCTGTATTTCATCCAGTTCAGACATTCCATTATATACAACCGTTCATGGTTCATGTGCTTTGTGTGTTTTTTGTATGTCTTGTGTGAGTCCAGCCATTAATATTTGGTAAGAACCTCCTATAGCTTTTGAATTTAGTGTACCCTACAGGGAAGTACTACTTTGCTCTTTTCCTTTTGAACCAATGTTTTGCTTCTGGGAGCACCTACCTGATAACATCCAAACATAACAGCGTTTGGGGTGGGAATTAATCCTGTACATAATTAGTGATCTAGTGTTGGGAGTTGGGACCAACTTTCCTTTTTTTGTATGTTTAGAAGAGGACCATCAAAAATTGGTGAGTCTCCTGGACATCTCAGTAGGCAAATATGGCAAGTGTCTGTTAGAGTCTGTGTTTGTTGTGGACCCGGGGAGGTAACATGGGTAAACACCAGAACAGGTTTAAACTAAAAAAGTAGGTTGTTTAATGTGAATGTTGGTAGACATGAACAATAAGATAAACTAAAGTCCAGTAATAACAAAGTAATAACTGTAGCAGGAGGAAAGTGTAGTTAATGGGAATAAACAAATGTCCAGCCCGGTGACAGAGATGAATAAGATGAATCCAGATAGACTGTAAAGGTGAAATGGATATCCGGGTATGCAGAGTAATGGCTGAGAGGAATATCCGGAAATGCTGAGATGATGGCTGAAAGGAGAATCCGGTAATGCTGTGATGATGGCTGAAAGGTAAATCTGGTAATGCTGTGATGATGGCTGAAAGGGAAATCCGGTAATGCTGAGATGATGGCTGAAAGGAGAATCCGGTAATGCTGTGATGATGGCTGTACAGGAATGGGTTAACTGTGGAGACAGGTTCAGGCAGGAGTGGGTCTGGTGGAAGGTGCAGGGTGATCTCCAGCTGAGTGCAAGGCAAGGCAGCGTTGTGCAGGCTGCAGGGAGCCGATGGCAGACAAGGAGCTAAGGCAAGCACCGGAGCACAGGTCTCAGGTCCAGGAGCGCAGGAACTCTCTCTCACAGCTGACGTTGTGAAACACATTGCACTGGCAACTACAGGGCACTCCAAACACCCTTAAGTACCCAGCAACAGAACGTGATAGGCCAGAGAGAGCAGGTGACCTACAGACGATTGGCCTGCTATGTCACATGGCCAAAGACAACATGGTGGCGCCCAGACAGCCGTGACGCGGAGACGCCACTAGTCTTACCCCTGTCAGGACGGCCCAACGCAGGCAGACCTCTGCGTACATGCAAAACCAATCTCCTCACACCAGCTCCCCGGCCAGAAGAACCGCGCCATAGCGCCCTCACCGGTAAGGACTGCCAACCTCTACACCGTGAAACCTTGGTCGTGACAGTGTCATGGTGAATACTCCTGTGCACCATTTTGCAAAACAAGAAATACCGTTGAAATTGCTTCTTTACACCTGTCTCATTTGAATATTCAAAATAAAATGTTACATATTTCTCCCATCTCCTTCTGTTGACCGGTAAAAATGTCTGCTGGTATGCAAATTCCACCGTCTTGCTCTCCAGACCCACTATCTTTGGTGGTAATCTGTTGTAACATGTGCAAATCTAGGCACATACCATCTCCAAAAGAGGACCTTACGCTGCAGCTCGGTCATTTTGCACCTCATTAAAGACTAGCTGGTGTGTACAGTAAGGGCCAATTTCAATCATGTTCAAAGAAATGTACACTTAAGGCACACATGTTATTTTGTACTGTTCTGTGCTTATATTTGAACCAATGTCCCTGTTTGGGGGCTGATTTAGAGTTGAAAGCAGGTCTGAGAAGCTGCTAGAGATGATTGCGTCCGCAAGGTCACAATTGTGAAAAACACAACCATTTATTCAAATGTAATCAAACAGCAGGAGAGTGCTACTCTATACATATTACACTGCAAGGAACATTTGTTTTTCTGAAAAAAAAAAAAAAAAGAATGATTAATGGGCAATTGGGTTATAATTGTCAAAATGAAAAAACAAAATAAAGTTACATTTTATATTTGCATCTGCTTCGCAGAGTAATTCAGATGCTACAAGTCACTTAAGTACTTTTCAGCTGCTCAGTCTGGCGATTAATTTCAATATATTCCCATTGTGTGTTGCAGGCTTGCCTTCCCTCCCGATTTATTCGGGAGCCTCCCGAATATCGGGTACCGCTCACAACCCCCCGGAAAGGCAGGCAAGCCTCCCGGCTGCCGCCTGCCCCCCGACTACTAATAGAAACCCCCCACAGCGGGGAGGGACGGGCGGTGATGCGATCCGTGCTGAATCGCATCATCGTGACCCCGCCCCCTGCTTCACAATGCCGGTTTTTCGGCATTGTGAGGAGGGGGCGGGGCCACAATGACACTATCGTGCGGCCCCGCCCCTGGCTTCGCCTCCAATGTGGTATCATTACCAGCCACGCCCCCCGCTCTGCACAGACATTCAGCTCCCTCCCTAAAGCAGGGAGCTGAATGTCAGCAAGTATGGCGTGTTGTGATATGTAGCTTTATCTGTGCTGTACATGAAGCCATGCCTCAAGCTGCAATCCAATCTCATCTCCAATGTGGAGGAAATCGCAAACTCAAGTTTTGCACTTGCGACTGACTGTGAATAGGCCACAGAGATGCAATTTCAGACTCTCTGAATAAGGCCCAATGTACATAGTGACTTTTTTTCTGGTTATTCTATTATATATTACTGAGGATTGAGCATAGAGCTTTAGGGACTGAGCGTCCATACAATTTAAATTTAGTAAATGACCCTTCGTACTGCTGCACCTGTAAAAGCTGAGAACAGAAGAAAACATGGATGCCCATATTGCTGTCATATTATAAATCCAGTTAACAGATAGGTGTGTTGGGAATTACAGCCTGTCACTAGTCTTTTGTATTTAGAATGAAAAGGTATTTCATCCACCCATTTGCCGTCTATATGAAGCCTAAAGTATACAGGTAGTGACCGGAATATAATATATATAGACAGTCACACAGGAGGGAACTAAAAGTGACTCATTATGGTAGACTGAAAGGAAAATAATCCTGATGACACTAGCACAGCAATATAAACAATAATCACCAGCATAAATACACAATAATATAAAGAAGCTACAATATACAGAATAAATATTTAAAATATAAATGAGACAATGTCATTATATTGTCTAAAGATATAATTATTAAATCCATTTAAAAGTGTTTGTATATATATATAGACACACACTTTTATATAAAAGTGTGTGTGTATATATAATATATATATATATATATATATATATATATATATATATATATACACACATTTTGATAAAATACACATATAGATAAAGATCAAAATCTTTATCTAAAACATTTGGAGACGTTGTTTGCAAATCACGGATCCCAAAGACATCTCTGAACTTGATTTACAGGCTATTGCCCCCATGTCTGTGTTTTCTCCGCAGCCTCCAAAAGCGTGAAACTTAATCTGACCCATTTAGATAACGTCTGGCTAAAAGCAATAACGTTTGTTTAAACTGAGGACTTGTGTTGGGGATATTCTGTCCCTGACGTTCTTCTACATATAGTGAGGGTTCCCAAAGACATTTGGTAATAACTATATCACACAATAGGAAACACAGTATAATAACTTTGTATTTCTTTTCATAACAGCCCTTTAGCCAAGAAAATTATTTCTTAGCTTTTCGAAACAGTTCCTGAAAGAAACATTTCACCCAAAAATGAAGCATTAATTTCCATTTTCGATAATAAATAAGGTGCGCCGTGATGAGGACAGCTAATATTGCTAATAAGAGGTGATGTGGGTAGGGTTACCTTGCATTATTGTTAACTGTGTATTTTGTTGGTTTTATATCTAACCTTCTTCTGGAAATACTGTACTAGGTGCTGGCAAGTTTGTATCTCACTCCTTGGCGGGACTTTGATGGGGGCAGGGTTTTTGGGGCGAGTTCAAACATGCTGCACATTGTCTGCACATTGCCTGAATTATTATTTAGCGATTTGGAAGCTTAAAATGCAAATCACTGGTGATGTGTGACTAGAAATGTGGTACCCCGTAGTGGAAGTGAGGGCACAGATATGTTGGGTATAGATACCGTAAAGTAGAGATAGCAGCTCTGTGGATTTTCCTTTCTTCTGGCCACAAATTTACCAGCCTTTCACTCACAGACTGTAGCAGAGAGGCTAGGCCCATACATCGAAAAATTACTTAACTCTGCCTCCCGTCTCCTACAAGCCCTACACTGGCTCCCCCTCCCCTTCAGAGCCCATTTCAAACTTCTCACACTTACAAAGCCCCAATCCTCTCCTATTTACATCTCTGACTTTATCTCCCATCATACTTCGCTCCACAAATGATTGCCGCCTCTCCTCCCAAATGATTACTTCCTCCCACTCCCACCTCCAAGACTTTGCCCATGTTGATCCTTTTCTCTGGAAGTCTCTCCCTCTCCAATTCTCCACCTCTCTTCAAAACTTCAAACAGACTCTCAATACCCATTTCTTTATCAAAGCTTTCCAGCTCCCATCAGTACCCACTGCCCCATGCTCACTGTCTCTCCCCTCTGTGTCACCACTGTCTGTCTGCTCCTCCCCTTTAGACTGTAAGCTCTCACAAGCAGGGCCCTCTTCCCTCATGTGCTTTTCCTTCCTTCACTTATGCCATCATCTACTCCCCAGTGCCTACAGTGGCACCTAACCCATGGGTTCTGCTGCCCTGCTGCTTATTTGGGTATTATGACTGCTGATGCAGCAATGTTTATAACCCTTGTCCATGTCCTGAAATGTTCTGCACTGTAAGACACTTTTTTCTCGGATCTTCCTGTCGGGCTCAGATCCCTGCATCGGATCTCTGTTTTTTTGTCCGGAAAGCTTCCTCTGTCAGATCCAGTCAGTGGCCGCTACCATGGTAACAGGCTGCTGGTTGACTAAGAATGGCTGTCTCTCAGCCATCCAGTGGCCTGTTACCATTATAGCGGGTGCTGATTGGATCTGGCAGAGAGAAGCTGAGTGCTGTCACTGCCCTCAACTCACTGGCCTCTACATCCATGCCAGGCTGCACCCCCGGGGGGCAAAAGGGCGAGCGCCGGCCAGGACGTGCATCCCCAGTGCCTAAGGTGACAGAGCAGTAAGTGGGCTGATAGGAGATGCTGGGGATCCTGGCATTAGGGGGGTTTGTCTCTGCCACCCTGAGCCGACCTCCCCCATCCTGTGCCCTTTGAGTGTACCCCCATAACCAGTGCTCCCCTGAATGTCCCCCCCTTACTCTGTGCTCTCTTGAGTGTCCACCCCAACCCTGTGCCCTCTTGAGCATCCCCCCAACCCTCTGCCCCCTGACTTTCCTCATCCACCATGTGCTCCCAACCTCATCCCCCAACCTTGTACTCCCCCTGAGTGCCCTTGGTGTCAGAGATCCCCTGCTGTGCACATCTGATTGCTATGTGCTGTGATAACTACTATTTAACCCTTTGTGTGTGCTGGTGCAGTGTGGGGAAGGGAAGGAGGAATGATGATGAGGAATGAGGAGGAGGAGATCTACAATGTTACATTGCATATAAGTGGCTCTACTGTGTTGTAACATGTACAGTATAAGGGACACTACTGTGTGGTGTAATGTGAAAGCGGACACTACTGTGTGGTGCAATGTGCTGTGTATTTGTGCTGCTGCTCTGCCACTTAGTTTAAACAGTAAGCTCGCTGCAACCTTTAGCCAATATTGGTGAAAAGTTGAAAACAATATTGTGAGCTTTGAGGTGGTAAAAATTGACTGGAATGACTGTAAATATTATTGATGTTAATAATACTCTAGGAACAAAAATAGGCTCAAATTATGTAATTTTAGATTTTTTGTCAATTTTTGAAACTAAAAATTCCAAAATCAAAGCCAGTCATGCCATTTTGGCAAAAGCAAAACCAGACGACGAATTAGAACCAAAACCAGCAAAAACGGTCCAGCGTCCATATCTAAATAATAATAATAATATATGGAGTAAACGAGGCGCATATGCTACCATTGCCAAGCGGAACACATGTTGTGTATATATGGCCAGCTCTGTAAGTCAAACAAAAAAATGTCAGTGTCCATTGTATCCTTGACGCAAAATCTTTTCAACTCTGCACGAGCCTTGTTGTCTGACACATTTAAGAACATTTTGTCACAAACTGTAAATAAAAGACACTATTTTAAGACCTATAAAACCCTTTTATTTATATTATATATCTATATAATAAGCAAGAAAGTATTTGTCTGTCTGTTTGACCTTTATGCACTGCCAGAGATTTTTACTTCAAAATGTGGCATGGTGGTATAGTTTGACCAGGATTAGGTTTTTGGCTATGTTTGTCAGGGCAATGGAGGTCTATATGGTGCCCACCAAGTAGTCCGTGGATTCTCTGATTTGACATTTTGATTTAAGTTCACTCAGGATGTCTTCCAGTGCCTAAAACAACTGATCTGAAGGCACAGGCTGATATGTACCAGTGGGGGGCAGGCAGAGCTCCCAACGGAAGAGCAGTGAGTCGGAGGATCAACTGTCAAACTGCACCTGCACTGACAGTAACTAATTTCCACCAAGCAGATTTTCATATTCCATGGTCTGTTGGTCTGCAATGTAAAAATGAAGGCCCACCAAGGTCCATTCTTCAACCCTTACACTGCCGCTATTTACAAATATAATTACACGTTGAGTCTCCCATATCCAAAATGCTTGGGACCAGGAGTATTTTGGATATCAGAATATTCCGTATTTTGGAATATCTGCATACTATAATTAAATATCTCGGGAATAGGACCCAAATCTAAACACGGAATGCATTAATGTTTTATATACACCTTGTACACACAGCCTGCAGGTCATTTTATACAATATTTTCAATAATTTTGTACATACATACATATTTATGTTTCATATGCACCTTGTACACAATGCCTGAAGGTATTTTTATACAATATTTTTAATAAGGTTGTGCCTTAAACAAAGTTTGTGTACATTGAACAATCAAAAAACAAAGGGTTCACTAAGTCAGTCATGCTATTAAAAATTCTGTATTTCGGAATATTCCATATTTTTGAATATTTGGATATGGGAGACTCAACCTGTACATGTGCTTCATTTATTGTGCTGCATTTACCTTCCTTCCTGTATCATCATGATGTGTTTTTTTTTCTTCATGCATTATAGGATCATTCCCAAAAACATTCAGTTCAATGTCAATATTACAATTTTTTTTCCCGAAAATTCAATAAGACTAAACCGGTATCAGTAGTTTAAAAAACATGAATAGTTGTACATCCACAAGGAATGCCAAAACCTAGCATGGGTTCTCATTTTATTTTATGTTCTTTTATAATCTCTTTGTCTCACAATTTCGTGTGGTCATACTGTTGATTTATGTCCGTGGGGAGGAAGGGTCATTGACAGGTTATGGAGATGAAGAGAGACACGTTTCAGATGCCGAGGTATTTTCGAAACAATTTTCTATGTGTCGGAAATTTAATCTGCCCAATGAAGTGACTCCGCACATTGAGTCTGCGGCTTTATCTACAACCTTGGCAGAGATTAGTCAACACAGACTTATCACTGAACATATAAAAACTTATTGATGTGGCATACGAATCATTTTGGAACTTTCCCAGCATTTTATGTTTTTATTAACTTTAAGTTTTCTCCAGTTGACCTCACTCATCTCTTGGTGAAGGCAAGATTACTGCTCAGGAAGCTTCCACCAAACCTCTTGTGAAGCTTTTAACTGATCTGGCATGATCATATAAACACTCAGGCAAAGCTGATACTTACTGTATGTCAGACTAGGAAACAGAGAATGGCAAAATCCATTTAATTATGTTATATGATGCTTGGTGCTGTATCCCTTAGAGAACATTCATTGGAAATCACATTTTCACATTATTTTGGGAACGTGCATTTGGAAATTCAACCGAATGGATTTCTGTTTGTTTTTTTATGATTGAGTCGACTGCAAGATATCCGTAAGATTGCCGTAAGCTAGTCATGTGCAAAATATTGTAACCTTAAAGCAAAGAAATCAAATTTAAAAAAATAAAATTACTTATCACAAAACATTCAGTTTCAGGCGAGGGATCTTTAATCCAGAGACTAGAAAGGTTCCTGCTACTTGACATAAGGATAGATTTGTCAAACATGGCAACATCCATTTTATGGGGTCTATGGACCTGACACAGTAGTGCACGCTAGTGCACTGCTGAACGCAGTTTCCCGATGTTTGGGAATCTGCGCAGGCGCATGAGGCGTATGCGATCCCGCTCGCAGACTGTCAGCAGACTGTCAGTGATTGACAGCCTGCTGCCATTTGTGGGCGGAAAGGGGGCAGCGATGCCTTCCGTTTCCTGAAACAGAGGCGTGTCGCAGACATTGGGGGGGGAGGGAAGAGACCAGAATCTCTGTCGGCTGACTGAGATTTCCAGGCCTCTTCCTCTCAACTGAGGCGGCTGGCTTGAGTGACCCCATGGGTCACCTTAGCCGGCTGATGTTACGCAGAATATCAGATGCTACGTTGGACAACACGGCTCGGATAAGTAATGCACAATAGGCGTGATGCCTCGTGCTGTAATACCATATCTGCAAGGATCTCAATTTCAAAGCTGCCTGTGTGTTACATCATATCTATAGCCTGCGTGCATACATCATATATCTATAGCCTGTGTGCATACATCATATCTATAGCCTGCATGCATTCATCATATATCTATAACCTGTGTGCATACATCATATCTATAGCCTGTGTGCATACATCATATCTATAGCCTGCGTGCAGCTTAGCAATTGCAACCATTACTGAATCAGGACCTATGTACTAAAAATCCACTTATCTTGGAGAAAAAGAAGCTCCTGCTTTGCCTGTTATCGTTGTGAAGCTGTAGGCGGTAACGATACTGACTTTGAACCTCTATACACAACTGCCTATACCTTCTAATATCCTTCCTATAAACCTCTAAGGATGACGCTATTTTGTGTACGGAGTCATACAGTAAATAAATACTCCAGACCTTGAACCTGTGGTTCCAAAGCACAAAGTATTATTCAAGTAAAAGTACAGTCAGTTACACGCTATGATCTAAGTACAATTTAGCACAAAGAAATTATACAAACCCAAGTACAGCAAGATAACCTCCGTCAATCAGCAATCAGCAAGAAGACTAGAAACCCAGGGTCAGAGCATACATATTTATACCCCCCCAGAAATAGACAACACAATAGAGAGGCTTGTTGCCGATGCCATTGGTTCCCAAGGGGGATGCATCTGTTACAGAGCATTTAACAGGTTGATTCAAATAGACACAGTCCAGCATTCGACAGCTGGTTGCCTCTGTTTCCTGCCTCATGCAAATCCTAACAGTTGATCTTATAAAGTACATTTCGGTGCTTGAAGTCTCTCCGGTCCATAAGTTGCGAGTGCATGTTGCGATCTTCCCACCGATGATACCGTGAAGCTGTGGAGAGGGTGCAGATCAGTATAATACCAAGCATGGCATACTTATCTTGTATTAAACCTGAGCTACTAAATAACCTTTTATTTCACAGCAATTATAATAAATGAACAAACTTGAATCTTATACTTTAAAGCTTATGGAACCTTGTATGTAAATATGTAATGTGTAAGTATGTGGGGTTTGATAGGAAGACACTAGTTAACTTGGGGCAGATGCGTGCGCATGAGGCTAATAAACAGTATTTTCATACAAGATCTTATGCATTCGCTAATGTGCGACTAGTTAACAGCGCAATTGTGCATATTTATGTGTGTATGAGAAATGGTGTAAGATGCACTCGCATGATGCTAACATCGCCATATGTACTTAAGTGTGAGTTTAGCTAAAATGGTGCTGGGCGGCCATTCGCAAAATGGCATCTTGCGATCTCATTTACAAGATGGCGTCTTGCGGCCAGTCACAAGATGGCATCGTTACGATCTAATTTTAAGCTGATCTTGCCAATTATCCAGCTTCGACAGTCCACCCTTTGATAGCGAACAACATGCTATCACAATCTGATTTTAAAATTAATTTAGGCTTACATTTATATGTTATTTAATGTTATTTTGGGATGGCACAAGGTGGTTCTTAATCCATCAATAATGTGTCTCTGATTGGGGACATAAGACTACTATTATACGCACACCGCGGATCTTGGAAGATCATGGGGGTGATGTGGGGATGCATCAATCCTATAAAGGCAGTCTTGAAGGGAAATTGAGACTTTACATTATCTGAGGTATTTCAAAAGTAACATTTCAATAATACAGTCTATGCACATCTAAATATAATACATTAGATGATGGTGTTTCCTAGTTCAGGGTTGTAATGCAGTTCTATATTTACCTCAGTATTCATATTGCCATTACTGACCACCATCATAATTTCGTTCTTTCATTTTACTCTATTTTTGCATTTTCCACACTTCAATACAATAGGGACACACCGGGCACATAGGCCAATTATTAAGATGACAATCAGTATAAGTATTAAGAATTTGCCTATGCTGGCGATCACTTCCTGGACCCATTCCCCTAGGCCTGAGAACCATTTCACTGGGTTCAACCATGGGACCCATCCTTCTATTTTCTCCCCTACTTCAGCCACTGAAGCATTATGGTTCTTACGAAACTCCCATTTTAGCTGCAGAATTTTGTCCATCTTCTGGTCTATCACCTCTTTGGGGTCGCTGGTATCATTGGTGACATAGGTGCAACATTTTACGCTAAATTGGGTGGCCAATGTTATGTAATACCCTCCAGTAACAGCAGTTAAATAATTTAACACTAGTCTGTGTTGCACCAGTTCTTTCTTGTACGCTTGCAATTCTCTCCCTGTATACCTGAATGTGTCATCATACATCTCGGTGATATTATCTATTAATTTAGCAAGTTCCTGAATATATCTAAAATTTAATGTACCCCGAGCGATTCTGGAGGGATCCAGTGTGACTAAAACTTGGAAGCCAGTTGTCTCACTAATTAACTGAATGGCTTTATGCACATCACCAGGTATCATATTTCTTTTGCCTCTGTGTTCATACTGCGTGTGAAGATATGGTGATGGTGTGTTTTTATGGATACTGAGCACTTCAACATGTATGAGGGTCATAACTTCTGGGACTACTCTTCCCAGGTAACACAAACCTTCAGAACTTGTGGAGAGCCACTTATACGCCTTTCTTCCACATATAAAATACACATTATCGGGGAGAACATAAGGAATAGTATGCATCATTATCATTAAACATATTTCCCTTGCAAACAATCCTATCTCAGGGTCTTCCATCTGGTACATGCAAGTCTCTGGTTGTATTATTTTAGCACAATAACCATCTGGTACCTTACCAATAATTTCTTTGGTGGAACTCAATGTGTACCGGTACCTAAAATGTTTCCCACTAGATTTAATTGAGCGTAACAGATGATGGTTTATAGACTCATTATCAGCTCTCTGTAAGAAGGTCATCGTCTGATTATTCCCCGTCACTTCCCAACTCCCGGGTTTATTGGGGTTGGTTATGTTTAAACACAAAAGTGATCTATCTACTTGGAATTGATAGAGTTTGAAATGAGGTGGTTTGGATGAGAGGAATTTTCCATCCAATGTTTTCCCTTTTTGTAATTCTAAAACTTCCGTGATATTCAACGGAAATGGCACCAACCCTACGTTATGCTGTCTCTGTGGCACATGTGAAAACACCCAGCAATCAGTTTGCTTTACTTTGCCTACCATGCTATGATAATCCTCTATAGGATACCCACCCCAATATGAGTTATATTTAGGCCAGCACCGTTGAATACAGTTCTCATCAACTAGGGACCCACATAGCTCACAAATACAGGAATCTTCAGACGATAAACCTCCACACCGTCCCCGAGTATCCAGAATTATAGCTCTCTTAACAATAACAGTACTAAGATTGGTCAGACACTCCCCTGATTGGCATTGCACTCCTCCTGACTCCACTTCATCAGCACTGCCATCAGCTCCCATCTCCTCAATTGGTCCCCCGTCACAGAAACCGGATATCCCCGAACCAACCAGAATGGTGAAAACTCTGGAAAAGAATATGAAAATGAACACAGCAGGCCAGTCCATTGTCACAACAAAGACCTGTAAATTTCTTTTAGTTCAGGCATCTCACTATGACCTTTTCAATCCTCCCGGAACAAGCTCGCGATAGACAGGTCCACGTTATCAGTCTTGTCTCCGACTTGTTTCTCCACCAGTTGATTGACCTTTTTGCAGTGAGTAGAATGGACCCAGGTATCTCTCTCAGCCACCTTCAAAGATGTAGTACTTGTCAGCAGCACTTGGTATGGACTTTCCCACCGATCAGTCAAACAACCTGAACGCAAGAAATTTCTGATCATAACATATTCTCCTGGTTCAACATCATGACAGTTAGTTTCAGGCATATCATTGGACAACAATTTCAGTTTCTGCTGCTGTTGTTTAACTGCTTACTCATTGATATAAGATACCTTACAGTTACCTCGTTGTTACCCTTCAAGTCTTCCTGTGGACTTATAATCAAATGAGGTTGTCTACCGAACAGTATTTCAAAGGGGGACAGATTTAGAGGGGGTCTAGGAGTGGTCCTTATACTATGTAGAACCAATGGTAACACTTCTGGCCATCCTAGTCCAGTCTCTGCCATGATTTTACTTAACTTATTTTTAATAGTCCCGTTCATCCTCTCTACCTTGGCGCTGGCTTGCGGTCGGTAGGGGGTGTGAAGTCGGCTATTAATACCCATCAGCTTACACATTTTGAAAAACATCACCTGTGAAATGAGTACCCCTGTCACTCTCAATGATTTTAGGGATACAGTACCTGCATACAAATTCCTGAACTATTTTCTTGGCAGTAAACTCAGCAGTATTAGTGGCCGCTGGGTAGGCCTCAACCCAGTTGGAAAATACATCAGTGCACACTAACACATACTTAAGGTTCCTGCATGGTGGTAATTGGATGAAATCAATTTGTATTACCTGGAAAGGTCCATCAGTCGGTAGAATGTGGGATGGTTCGGTAGGGATCGCTTTTCCTATGTTCTTCCTTAAGCAGGTCAAACAGGAAATTGCTCTCTTTTCTGCTTGGGAAGAAAAACCCTGTGCGCACCAGTATGCCTGTTACACCCATTGTTGGTACTGTCTCGTTGGTCACCTGTAAATTAACGGGAAATTTTATCATTGACCTGTTCGCCCCTGTGTCTACAAGAAAAGGATATTTAGTACCAGCTACATCAACCATCATGACCGGTTCTTCCCTAGTACTTCCTGTTAACCTGACTATCTGTAGACTACAGGTATGACCTGACCCCTAGCGTTGGCTACCACTTTCCAATAATGCATTAACGGCCACAATTGGAGCTGGTGCCTGTTGGACATTTGCTGGCTTCTGTGCATATCCTTTATGGGGATATCCAGGTACTCTCTGGTTTGGGGGTCCTACCCTTTTTACCGGACAGTTTCTATTTAAATATCCTGTTTGTTTACAATTAAAACATGGTCGTGGATCAAATGAAGACACAGGTTATTGTGAGATTTGAGCAGGGGGAAAGATGGTGGGTATGGGTAGGGATATGGAGGATATGGGTATTGTGGGGGGCATGAAGTTTGTGGGTAGTATGGGACCTGTGGTTGTGTAGGGTATGTGGGATAGAGCTGTGTTTGCTGTTGCGTGGGATTAGTGAGAGCATGTAGCTGTTCTGGTGTGAGTGTGTGTGTGGGTGCCGGTGTGTCTGCTGGCTGTGATGTTACAGTCATTCCTTCCAGAGCTTGGATACTGACAGCCATTAACTTTTCGCTCTGGGTCTCTCTCTTCTTTGAGATGTTTTTATAATGTTCTATGGCAGATTCTATGAGGGTGCCAGGCTGCGAGGTCTGAACCCGGGTCTTTAGGTTCTCTTTAAGACCATCCATGAGTATGGTGACTATCATTCCCCTGTGGTGAGTGCTATCTTTAATATCCTCTAACCCAGTGTACTGGGTGATAGCCTGCAGAGCCCAGTCGCAATAATCTTCTTCTGCAGATTCACTCTCTTTTTGCTGCATGGTGAAAATTTTGTTCCAGTTAACTACTACTGGAAAATATATACCCAATTTAGTTACAATGCGGGAAATGTTACCTTGATTTACTTGGTCTGTTAAGGGAACGTCACCACCTAATACACAATCCGTGATAAATTTTGTCACGTCGATATTGCATGGTAGACAGGCCCTTAACACCACCCGCCAATCTTTATTAGTTGGCTCATGAGAACTACCCAAATTCCTCAAAAATCTTTGACATTTGACTAGTTCCTTTTTGGGATCGGGGAAATCATTTATGATGGAATTTAGTTCTGCTCTTATCCAAGGACAATGCATTACCACTTCCCTCGTGGGCACTACACCGTTTGCATCTGCATTTCCATTCGGAACAGTTATTGTCCGAATGGGATGCAGACCGGCAGCGCTGCTACCTTTGACCTTGTTACCTGGCTGGGGGTTTAATCTGTTGCTGCAACATATGGTATTAACAACTTCCTCTACGTGTGTAGAGTGTGTTAGCACTTCCCTTGCTGTTACCGATGGAGATGGTGGCACCACTCGTCATTGTCGTGGTACAGCATCTATCATTTGTACAGCATGGGAAATGGCAGACATTACAATAGGCTCATCATCCACATCATGAACATTTTCTTTATGGTTGCTTAAGAGAGGGTACAAATTGCTTGTTACATTTTTATGTTTTTTTTTCGATAACTGTACTTGCACCCCCATCCACATAAGGTGGCGGTGGTGCGCGTGAACTGCTGGCAATACCTTCCGCAATGCTACCTTGCTGCACGTGCGCGCTATTTTGTGGCTCGCACGCATTGCAATCCAGCGCTGCGGGTGTATTTTCTGGCAATGTGTTCACGACGCTAGTTTGTGTCGCTTGCACATTTTTAAGCCACGCACCCCCTTCATGCTGCCAGAATTTTAAACATTCATAATATTTTACCTTCTTACCTCGAGACCGCATCAGACTGATGTGGTCCCGGACATTATCCAATACATCTTTATCAAAGCTACCAATTCTGGGAAACGGTCTAACACTCTTCATCATTATCTTAAACCTTACATCACAATACCTTATTGCATAAGTACCATACTTTGTATGCATAATACGACGGGCCGATTCAAGCGGCGCTTCCATTAGCAGCACATCATTGTCTAACATCTCTATTGTTTGCGTGGCTCCCATTCTGAGACAACTCGTACATTTTTCAATAAAGATTTAAACTGGTGAAAGACAGTCAAGATACTTTCACTTACCTGCGGACGCCTTGGGAAAAGGGTGTATCCACCAAACCCTATGAAGGACCTCTAGATGCCTTCACTCACCTATGGAAGGAAGAAGCTCCCATACAATAAAATCCCTTTTTGACTATGTTTCAACTGCTAGGGGGCAGCAAAGTACCCTTTGTGTTCCAGTTGATTTCGTCCACCCTCCCACCAGCTCACAATCACAATCTAGCCAAGATTATGCGGTTCAATTATAGTGTTCAAATAAGCCTAACAGATCACACACATTGATTACTGAACGCTATAATCACGCTGGGAGCCGAACCCTAACAAAAATAACAAACCATACACCTGCTTTGTGTAAAAGTAAATGGTATGCTGCTACCGAGTCACTAGGCCACCTCAATGCGCCTAGCACTTAAGGGTCCTACGATACCCTTAACATTTAGGTCCCGAGTTACGCCCTAAACGAACACTCACAGTTACACACTTTTTCCTGCGCAGAAAAATACACGTTAACCCAGTTATTGGCAACAATTGAACGGCTTTGTTCAAACACGTGGCAGCACAACCGGAAATACATATACGCTATTGTGCGACTAGTCGCATACACAATAATGCGACTACTACACAACTGTATGACTTACCCTTAGCTGCGTACGCAAAAGTGCATCTCTATTGCGTGCAAAAATGCAACTTAGCCACGTGTGCAATACTGCGACACACCTTTTAGCGTAAAATACAATCAACAAAGGAAAACAAACTTTTTCCTTTCTTGTCCCTGGATTCTAGTCAGCATACCTGGATTCACACGATAACGGATAGTGATCTCTCAGCACCGAGTGGTTGCAGGGAAAACTGCGTGTGGCCACTATCCACCCTTTGGTGAGATATCGATAACCGTATTTTATCATGTGAGCAGGTAAGTGACCTCACACTACGAGCCCCCAACTAACAATACTGACTTTGAACCTCAATACACTCCTGCCTATACCTTCTAATATCCTTCCTATAAACCTCTAAGGATGACGCTATTTTGCGTATGCAGTCATACAGTAAATAAAGACTCCAGAACTTGAACCTGTGGTTCCAAAGCACAAAGTATTATTCAAGTAAAAGTACAGTCAGTTACACACTATGATCTAAGTACAATTTAGCACAAAGAAATTATACAGACCCAAGTACAGTTATACATACGCAAGCGCTCTGGACCAGATCCCGGCATCAGCAAGATAACCTCCGTCAATCAGCAATCAGCAAGAAGACTAGAAACCCAGGGTCAGAGCACACATATTTCTACCCCCCCAGAAATAGACAACACAATAGAGAGGCTTGTTGCTGATGCCATTGGTTCCCAAGGGGGATGCATCTGTGACAGAGCATTTAACAGGTTGATTCAAATAGACACAGTCCAGCCTCCGACAGCTGGTTGCCTCTGTTTCCCGCCTCATGCAAATCCTAACAGTTGGTCTTATAATGTTCATTTCGGTGCTTGAAGTCTCTCCGGTCCATAAGTTGCGAGTGCATGTTGCGATCTTCCCACCGATGATACCGGGAAGCTGTGGAGAGGGTGCAGATCAGTATAATACCAAGCATGGCATACTTATCATGTATTAAACCTGAGCTACTAAATAACCTTTATTTCACAGCAATTATAATAAATGAACAAACTTGAATCTTATACTTTAAAGCTTATGGAACCTTGTATGTAAATATGTAATGTGTAAGTATGTGGGGTTTGATAGGAAGACGCTAGTTAACTTGGGGCAGATGCATGCGCATGAGGCTAATAAACAGTATTTTCATACAAGATTTTATGCATTCGCTAATGTGCGACTAGTTAACAGCGCAATTGTGCGTATTTATGTGTGTATGAGAAATGGTGTAAGATGCAATCGCATGATGCTAATAGTATCATCGCCATATGTACTTAAGTGTGAGTTTAGCTAAAATGGTGCTGGGCGGCCATTCGCAAAATGGCGTCTTGCGATCTCATTTACAAGATGGCGTCTTGCGGCCAGTCGCAAGATGGCGTCGTTACGATCTAATTTTAAGCTGATCTTGTCTCCGCCAATTATCCAGCTTCGACAGTGGCTGAAAATAGCTGAGGAGAGTGAATGTTAAGTCACCCCTTCAATATGGTCAGCGGAGAAGCATTACGCGTCCTGACTGCACTGCAGACTCTCGCCTATCACCTCTCTGGTCTCCTCTCTCTTCCCAAGGTGCCTATGGCAGCGCAATATTCTTGTCTACTCTTAGCGCTTGCAGGCTGAAGGCAGAGAAAACCCTTTAGTACTTATCGAAAAGCGATATATACAGAGATTTTCTCTGTCTATTTTTCTCCCTTATCTCCCTTCTATACATAGAGCCATATATGATGTAATAGATAAATGAGAGCTAGATTCTGATTGGTTGCTAAACTTGCTATGGGCAACATCTCCACCTAAGAAGGTTTGATAAAAGTCCCGGTCACTGCTTGCTTTATCATAAAGTCACTGAGGATTATTTATGAAACGCGCCATTTGTGAGCCAAGATGGTAATGTTTGTGGTGGCAAAAGAGAATATAGCAGTGCTTGTATGAAATAAAGACAAAGAGACTGGAGTCTTAGAAATAAGAATTGGATTTCAATCTAAAAATAATTATATACTTAGCAGATAAACATGTGATATAAAACATTAAATATACAGCATAGCAATAGTTTTTGGTCACGTAATACCTAAAAAGTAACGAATAGGTTCAAATTATACAATGTATTTACACTAAGTAGGATTATAAAGGAACTTTTTTTTAATAACAGTTCCAACTTTTAACATAACATGGAGGGTTGCACTGAACACAGGAACTCAATTTTTCTGGGTGTGAAAAGTGAGTTGGGTACGGGATGCTGGGGCTCGGGGTTAGGATACCGACAGTCCAAACTCTCCTCCACTCCCTACCCCTATCCCTCCCCAGTGCCTAACCTAGCCTCCCTCCTAGTGCCTAAACAGTGGCGTCACAAGGGGGGTGCTGGGGGTGCAGGCCGCACAGGGTGTCACCCTCCAAGGAGGTGACACCAAAAGCCGCACACTCCTACCTGCACCCCCTGCATGCGCAGCCTGCATTTAGATAGAGGTAAGGGGGGGGCACAGAATGACAGAGGGAATGTGTATGTGTGTGGGGGGGCTCACTCACAGAGGGGAATGTGTGTGTGGGGGAGGGGGGTCACTCACAGAGGGGGATGGGGGCTTACTGACAGAGGAATGTGAGGTGGAGCTCAACTGAGGGGAATGTGTGTGTGTGGGGAGGGGGGCTCACTGATTGAGGAGAATGTGTGTGTGTGGGGAGAGGGGCTCACTGACTGAGAATGTGTGTGTGTGGGGAGAGGGGCTCACTGACTGAGGAGAATGTGTGTGGGGAGGGGGGCTCACTAACTGAGGGGAATGTGTGTATGTGATCAGTGGAACACAAAGGGCACAAAAGAGAATGTGGGGAGATTGCTGAGAGAGGAGAATGTGGGGAGATTGCTGAGAGAGGAGAATGTGGGAGGATTGTTGAGAGAGAGAGAGAAGTGTGGGTGGGGGATTGCGGCTGCCTGATACAAATATATATATTATTTTTATTTAGCTTAGGTGCACAAGACATCATGATATCATGCACGCTGCACCACTGACAGAGGATCCAGTCATAGCGTGAAGAGGAGCAGCCAAAAAACATAGGAGAAGGTAAATGTCTGTGGGCTGTATGGGGCTGGTTGCGAGTGCTCCCTAGAGAGACAGAAGGGGTGCTGGCTGGGGAGATAGAAGGGGTGCTGGCTGGGGAGACACTGCAGTAACACATTGAGTGGGGGGGCCTGCCTATATTGTCAGTCCTGGGCCCCACGATTTCTGATGGCAGCCCTGCACTTTGGTCCTGATTTATTCTATTTTTGATGGAGGAAGGGGTGGCGTGTCACCGTGCGTTACAGCATCGGGTGACGCCAACCCTAGTGACATCTCTGTGCCTAAACCTAACTTCCCCCTCCCCGCACCTAAACCTAACCCTCCCCCTAGTACCTAACCCATAACCCTCTCCCTAAGCCCACTACTTATCTTCATGATGCCGGTGGTCGGGATGCGGGCGCCAGGATTCTGACAGGTGTCGAGATTCTGGCACCGATATTGTAAGCGACAGCATCCCATGTTGCGGGATATTGACCATAGTGTAGCCAGAGAGAAAGGAAAACTTCAAGTATATAAGTGAAGATGGTTTTACCTGTGAAGAAAGGAGAGATGGAATTGAAACTACAGTTAGAACTCTGTATCCTTGGGATTACATCCTTACAATGCAGCCTTTACAATGGCAGGCCAAGGCCTGTAGAAGGAGGTATTAATGTGATGTAACTACTGGTGGGGATGTAGTATTGGTCTGCTGGAGGATATTACAGTACTGTTTAGTTTAGGTTGTAAAAGTAATGTAGTGGCTAAAGGCTATTAAACTAATATGTGGTAAACTTTTATGACTGTAATTTGAAGTTGATGGGTGCTATTAATAATATATAGTAAGGGATAATCATCAAATGTGGTGTCTCTATATTAAATGTGGGGTAAAAAACGAATTAAGGCATTAGTTGGGGCTAAGGAAGTCTATTCAATAAATGTGGGTGTTATTGATTTAGTTTTGTGGCTGGTTAGTAGAAGAGAGGACTGGAGTGTCCATGGATAAATAGGTTTTCCACAGTGTCAGTGTGCAGGAACCAGTGTTTTGAGGCTCTGGAACCTGGATCTTGGGGCACATGTTACAAAGGAACAATGGGGAGGACATAAATCCTATATATCCTTTCCACTTCTAACATATTCTCACCCATGATTCTCACTTGTCATGTGTGTCACAAGCCTTTCCACTCACTGAGTGGAGAAGTGGGCTAGTGGAAAAGTTATCCATAGCAACCAATCAGCATGTAGCTAGTATTTACAAAGTATGCTCTATTGGGTACTAATGGCAACTTCTCCACTTGCCCACTCCTCCACTGTTTAGAAGGCTTAATACATTTCCCCCTTTGTCACATATGATATGTGAAAAATGCTAAATGTAAGGAGTAGAGTAATGGGGGCACATGTGATGGCAGTGTAGGCGAAGAGGAAAATGAGGGGCATATGCAAAATGGGGAGCTACAGTATGTTCTTTAATGGCGAAGTTCCAAGGACCATGGACTGGACACGTACCTTCAAATGGTATGCAGTCGGGATGCCGATGGTCTAAATGCCGACCATCGGCATCCAGACTGTCTAAACCCGGCACGTGTCTAATGACAGGCATCGAAATCTCAAGGCCTGTCATTAGACCTACGCTGGGAGCCCAACACCCGGTTTACCGATCTAAGGTAAGCCGGGCGCTGGGCGTGGACAGCTGTGCGGGGGGGAGGGTTAGTTTGGGGCCCCCCTGGGGGGACTTAAGGACACCCCCCTGGGAGCTTAGGGTTAGGCTAGGGGAAGGGGGGTTAGGGTTAGGCACCCCTCCTGGGAGACTTATGGTTTGGCTGCAGGGAAGGGGGGGGTTAGGTTTAGGCACTTATAGGGGGGTTGGGGTTAGGCACCCCTAAGGGAGGGTTAGGGTTATGGGGGAGAGGTTAGGTTAGTAAATAGAAAATATACTTACCTTTCGGGATCTTCACTGCCTGGCTTCCGCTGTCGGGATTTGAACCACCGGCCATGCGGCTGGTGGTATATCATACTGATTCCCTTCAAATGTGCCTAGAGGACAAATTAGTGTACTTGTAAAAATAGGGAAACAGTGTAGAGTTTTTTGCTATATATAGATTTGCAGACCTTTACTATGTTAAGGTGGTGATTTCTCACATACATTGCCAATGCAACGTTGAATTATGAATAGCTTAATAAAGTCATTTTTCTTAAAAAAAAAAAAAACATTATTCTTATTATTCAGTGCTAGAGGTAATGTCATCTTCTGTCCTGTGCTTTTATAGTCCAAATAACTTCACGCAGAGAGGGGGCTCTAAGTCAAGGTTACTCATAAATAACATTGCGTGCAGCAAGTCAGAGCTAGCATCCATCTCGGCCCAACGTCACGTGTATTAAACAGGAAGGCTGGCTAATACAGTCATTTCTTTTGTTCAGCTATTAAGCTACAACTTGAGAAATCACAGGCATCTGTTACCTGACAAAACTTGCAATAAAGCATGTAAATCACATAGAGAACAGTTAATTATACAAATTAAAAATAGCATTTGTGTCTTTTTTTTTCTACATTTCTAAAAATTACAAAATGTATAACTTGCGTAAGTGTCAGTGACCTCTAATGATATTTTAATGGATGTATTGCATAGGTGTTACAGTAAAATACTGTATTTGCTACTATTTCGCACTTTTGTCCAAACAACGCTGATGTTACTATTCTCGTTGCGGAGAGGAGAACTCCACTATTCAATCTCAAGTAAAATTTGCCAAAAACTTCCCTTCCCGAACTCTTTGAGTTACTGAGTTTCCAGAATCTGCTTCCCTACATATACCCAGGATTCAATGTCGTAGCCAGCTTTTGACATGAAGGGGGTAAACAAAAAATAGAATCCACCGGAGGCAGGTGTTTCCCACATGCCACATATAGAGCTCATCAAACCCACTAGTACCTTATATAGCAAGCATCAGACTCCTTCACCTTCCCCTTATACTGTAGGCCATCAGACACCTCCACCTGCCCATTATATGCCATCAGACCCCTTCATCTGCCCCCAATATGCCATCAGACCCCTCCACCTGCCTCTATTGTGCTGTCATATTTCTCCATATGACTCTTTTGTGCCATGAGACCCCTCTATATACTCCTTATATTCCAGCAGACTCCTCCACGTGCCCCTTTTGGGCCATCAGACTTCTCCACAATCCTCTTTTTCACCCTCAGACTCCTTCACAATCCTCTTTTTCACCATCAGACTCCTTCACATAATCAATTTGTGCCATCAAACACCTCCAGCATTTTTAAAATGTAATAAATGAGTGTAATCAGAATAGGTATAGTTGTTACATTACATGTACTGTCATCATACATGTGCAAATTCCATGGAGAAGACTACACTGACAAAAACCAGTGAATTTCACCGTCAGGAGTATACCAGCACAATAGGGCAAAATCATGAAAACAAATTTCCCTTATCTGCCATCCTCTGGTTCCTCCATGTTGCTCCTAATTAGCCACAAGCAGAACACTGGTGACTTCAGCAGAAGAGGAGGATGATGGTGCAATTAATTTCTAAAAAAGGGCAAAAAAGTTGTGGCTGGGGTGCAGAGAAACAGGAAGAGTAGATGGTGAGGGCAAATAGAAGAATTAGGTGGGGGGATAGCTGAGGTGAAAACAAACAGTAATATAAACAATAAAGAGAAGACATTTTTGAAAGGGGCGGATGCATGAGGCTAAAAACGGTCATTGAGCAAACTGTGTGAGGTGAGGAAAACGGGAGGAGCAGAGGTCAGGGTTTGATAATGGTGCTCAGTGTAGGGAAGGGTCAGAGGTCAGGGGGTGCCTTATGTAACACAAAAAGGACTGCGCCTCCTATGCAGCATAGTTGCCTACCTTTCAGTTGCTCTTCCCGGGAGAAGCCCGGGTAAGAGAAGCAGCAGGGGGGGTGACGGGGGCGGGGCCTGACAAATTGCGTCACTAAGCCCCGCCCCCTCGCGGTAAAATTGCCGCGATTGGTTAAAATTTGCATAGGGGGCGGGACCAAACAACGTGATTCATGTAGAATCACGTCTTAAGCCCCGCCCCCTACACGGAGACCCGCGATCGCCGCCAGAATTCTCCTCATTCTGCCCACTTCAATGCGGGAGAAATGCCTACCCTTCCGGGGGTGCGGGGGGTTACCCGAAAAATCGTGAGCCTCCCGCGAAAACCGGGAGGGTAGGCATGTATGCTATGCAGGCACAGTGCTCCCATACTACCTCTGGCAATAGGCAGCATGAGGCTGTATACAGGAGTGGGGTAAACATTTGCAAAAAATAAATCATGGGCAGTCAGGCCTGCGTGGAGCTACAAGACTCAAACTAACCTGCTCTTGAATCATGCAGCATTTGTAAGAAGCTTGAACAACTGATTTCTGTGACGGACATCCATATCACAGTCTGTTAACAGCATACACTGTGCACCCGTAAACTCACTGTGATACTGCAAGTCCCAGCAATATCTTCTGGAATGCAACTTGTCTATGGCCTTCTCCTGCTCACAGACCTCAGCACAGTGAACTCCAATCATGGTCTAAAAGCTCACTAAAAGCCTAATTCAGAGACGTACATAAATGTGATATGCCCGTGCACCTTCGATGTTTGCAGATGTTTGCTATCATTAAGGGCAGTGTCCAAAGGGTTCTGAAAGAAATCCCCAAATTTTTAGACAAAAATAGGGATTTTTTTTTTTTCTTCTGGTCTGAGACGAAGAAAACTTTTTGCCTGTTTTTTTGGCGAAAAACGGCGATTTAATTTTTTTTTTGGCGAAAATTCATCGCAAATTGAATACGGCCCAAAGTCTCTGACGTTGTGCACTGCCGCGCTTCTTCAAAAACATTGCCATGGCATGGCGACATAATTAGCGAGGGCCATGCTGCCAAATGCACGTCGCTCTAGGCATCGGCAAGTGTGTATGCACTTGCCGATGCTGGCAAAGTACAAACCAATCAGCTCCTGTCATTTTTCAAACACATCTGTAAAGTGACAGTTAGGAGCTGATTGGTTGGTAATTTATCTCCATCCACTTTATAACTCTCCAAGGCTTAGTGCTTCTCCTCCCCAATCATTTAACAAGTCCAAAGACCAGACACTCTGCAGAGAAAACTGAAAGAGTTCTCACTCCTGTGACTGATGCTATTAATTGCAGCTTTATCATCTTAGATTGGAAACATTGGCTTGGGGTGTATTGGGCACAAGTCCTATAAAATGTAATCACGGACCTCCCAGCCAGTGGGATTTGCTCAGTGACATTGTATATGATGTAGATTACACTTAATGTACGGTGATTTACTTATGATTGTACACACCACACCCAGTGTCATTATGATCCTCAGGTGCCATGTCAGGAAATAAATTAAATGAAACACACATTCTGCCATAGTACCTGTTGTGAAATTCTCGGGAACACCCTCTATGTACAAATTAATTATAACTTATAGATGATGAAGCCTTAGATAAAGCTGGTAATCTGCTGTTGCTTCTGAAATCATTGCTTCACTTAACACTTTTCTTGCAGCTACAATACTGTATGTTAGTTGCTTATCCAGAAGAACATGGTGTGACATACAGAGAACTTAATACTTCAATAAAGCTTTGTGTATATATCAGCAACCTCATTCTCTGTATGTATGCTTATTATATGTTATATCATTATACAGTAAATACCATATGGGTTGGGTATGATACAGTCAACATGGTTATGTCGTCGATACTGACCATGTCAATACTCACTATGTACACAGTGATAAATTGTCGACATGTTAGAATGTCGTTATATACAGTATCGTCCCTTGTGACCCAGCAGTGAGTATTTCTCCTCTATCCCTAATCCTAACCCTCCTTCTACTGCCTAACCCTAACCTCTCCCCTGCAGCCTAACCCTAATCTTACCCTGCAGCCTATCCCTAATCTTCCCCTGCAGCCTAACCCTAATCTTCCCATGCAGCCCAACCCTAATCTTTCCCTGCAGCTTAACTCTAATCTTTCCCCGCAGCCTAATCCTAACCTCCCCCCAACAGCCTAACCCTAATCTTTCCCCGCAGCCTAAATCTAACCTCCCCCAACAGCCTATCCCTAATCTTTCCCAGCATCCTAACCCTAATCTTCCCTTGCAGCCTAACCCTAACCTTTCCCTGCAGCCTAACCCTAATCTTCTCTTGCAGCCTAACCATACCCTTCCACCGCAGCCTAACCCTAATCTTCCCCTGCAGCTTAACCCAGAGCCGTAACTAGACTTTTTGGTGCCCTGTACCAGAAAGAGCATTGGCGCCGTCCTCATTTTTCAAAGGGACATAATGCACCCAAAAAAGGGGAATGGCCTCATGGGGAAGGGCCAGGGAAGAGATAGGGGAGGGCAGGAGATGCTGGGGATGAAATAAGAGGAAGCTACAAGTGAGAATGATAATTAACAGAAATTTGACAGGCCCAAACAGCGCCCCCTGATCTGTGGTGCCCTGTGCGATGGCACCGGCCACACTACCCTAGCTACGGCCCTGGCCTAACCCCTCCCCTGCAGCCTAACCCTAATCTTTCCCTGCAGCCTAATCCTAACCTCCCTCAACAGCCTAACCCTAATCTTCCCTTGCAGCCTAACCCTAATCTTCCCTTGCAGCCTAACCCTAATCTTCCCTTGCAGCCTAACCCTAATCTTCCCTTGCAGCCTAACCCTAACCTTTCCTTGCAGCCTAATCCTAATCTTCCCTTGCAGCCTAACCCTAACCTTTCCTTGCAGCCTAATCCTAATCTTCTCTTGCAGCCTAACCCTACCCTTCCACCGCAGCCTAACCCTAACTAGGGATGTGCACCGACCCCCGTGTTTTGGATCTGAAACTATCTCCTTCAAGGTTTTGAATCTGGATTTGGTTTTACAAAACCACCCTTGCGTGTTTTGGTTTTGGATCTGTATTTTTTCTAAAAAATCTAAAAAACAACTGAAATCACATAATTTAGGCCTGTTTTTGTGACTTGCAGTGACTTAACTGCAACTGACGGCTGCAGCAGCTCCAGCTGCATCATCTGGGTTTCGGAGTCAAGTGACTTTGAGTTCCAACCTAACCATAACCTTCCCAGCAGCCTAAACCTAATCTTCCCCTGCTCCTAACCCTGACCTTCCCCCGCAGCCTAACCCTAACCTTCCGCCGTAGCGGAACCCTAATCTTTCCCAGCAGCCTAATCCTTAATAATGATGTGCACCGACCCACATGTTTTGGTTTTGGATCTGTATCTCTTTCAAGGTTTTGGATTTGGTTTACAAAACCACCCTTGCGTGTTTTGGTTTTGGATCTGTATTTTTTCTAAAAAATCATAAAAACGCTTGAAATCACATAATTTGGGCCTGTTTTTGTTTCTACAGTATTATTGACCTCAATAACATTTATTTCCAGTCATTTCCAGTTATTTTTGACCACCCCACAGCTCACAATATTGATTTCATCCAGTTTAGGCCAAAAGGTTGCATCGAGCTAGCTGGCTGACTAAGCTAAGCGACAGCAGTGGGCGGCACTAATATGTGGAAGTTCAGCTTCCAACATGGCACAGAGTGGCAATGCAGTGGCAGACTGGATGGCAGTTTAATAAACAATAACATTAAAAATGTCAGGCGGCAATGCCCCAAACAGCACATAATGCAAAGAAAAGAGGTGCAAGATGGAATTGTCCTTGGGCCCTTCCACACACCCTTAGGTTGTTTCAAGTAAACAGGACATGCACAGTTTAACAAACCAATCACTTCAGCGACAGGGACTGCCAATTGTGGCTGAAGCGATTGGTTTGTTTGGGCCCCCATAAAACAAGCTACCAACAGGCAGCTGACATTGCTGGTCATGATATCTCCATGCACAAACTGGCTTTACAGAGGCAAGATGTCATCGCCATCATCATCCGATTCCTCACCCTCATCAGTGTGTACATCATCTTCACACAATATTAATTTGTCCACGATGGAATCCACCATTACAGCCTCAAGTGCCTCTGTAATTTTTGGACATAATTGGCAGTAAAGGTCTTCCTCATGAAATTTGCAGTTCATTTTGATGAACATCATCTTTTCCACATTTTGCGGAATCCTTTGCCGATCGCTGACAAGATTCCCGGCTGAGCTAAAAACTCTTTCTAAGTGCACACTGGAGGGTGTGCAGGTCAAGTAAAGTAAAGCCAGTTTGTGTAAGGGCCTCCAAATTGCCTTTTTTTCCTGCCAATAGTGAAACGGACTGTCTGACATGCATATTTGACTGCTATCATTAAAATAGTCCGCAACCATTCTTTGAATGGTTTCCATATCAGATGGAGTTACTGTAGAGGGCTCATTAATTCTAGCCAATTCTTTCAGACCCGACCAGATTGTGTTAACTCATCTGCATCACCAGTGGGTCTTTTTTTGGGAAAGTTTCATTTTTTCCTGGCAGCCGCACTTACTGGAGAAACTGAAGGTGGAGCCATCGCTGCATCACGTGCCACATAAGCTGACAATTTCCTTACCAACAGCTCTTTGCATCTCTTCAGATTTGTCTCCGCTGGGAAGAAAGACATGACGTATGACTTAAACCTAGGATCCAGCACGGTTGCCAAAATGTATTGATCCGATTGTAAGATCCTGACAGCCCTTGGATCCTGGTGAAGCGAATAAAGGACTTGATCTACAAGTCCGACATACTTAGCGGAATTGCTTCATTTTAGCTCCTCCTTCAGTTTCTCAAGCTGCTTTTCCAACAGTCTAATTAGGGGAATTACCTGACTCTAGCTGGCAGTGTCTGAACTCACTTCACAGGTGACTACTTCGAAGGGTTTCAGCACTTTGCACAACACGGAAAGTATTTTCCACTGAGCTTGAGTAAGATACATTCCCTCTCCTCTTCCTATGTCATAGTCAGTTGTGTAGCTTTGGATGGCTTTTTCCGGTTCCTCCATCCGCTGAAGCATATAAAATGGTGGAGTTCCACCTTGTAACTACCTCTTGCTGCAGCTTGTGACAGGGCAAATTTAACATTTCTTGCGGGTGCTACAATCTTTTACATGCACCTGCTGACTGGCAAAAATGTCCAGAAATTTTGCGGGCCACAGAGAGCATCTCCTGCACGGCCATGTCATTAAAAAAAAAAATTTGCACCACCAAGTTGATTGTGTGATCAAAACATGCAACATGTTGGAATTCACCCTGCTGTAATGCTCTCACAATATTGGTGGTGTTGTCAGAAATCACAAATCCTGAGGACAGTCCAAGCGGGGTAAGCCATTTTGCAATGACTTCCCTGGGTTTTTCTAAGAGGTTGTCAGCGGTATGCCTCTTAGTAAAACCGGTGATGCAAAAAGTAGCCTGCCTTTGAATGAGCTACTGTTTCTTAGATGCTGTTGCTCCTGTTGGTGGTGCTGAAGGCAATACACCTACCCAGTAGGCTGTTACAGTCATGTAATCTTGCATTTGCCCTGTTCCACTTGTCCACATATCTGCGGTTAATTGCTTTTCTAGTGAAGTGGAATCTAGATGGGATTTGGTAGTGGGGACATAGGACCTCAATTAACAGTCTAAAACCCACTGCACTAATGGCAGATATCGGATGCACATCTAATACCAGCATAGATGTTATGGCGTCAGTAATCCGCTGTGCAACTGGGTGACTGCAGTCATACTTGCTCCTCCTTGCAAAGGATTGTCTAACAGTCAATTTTTTTTAACTACTACTAGTAGCCTTCCTGGTTGTCCCCTGGGATGAAGATCCACTCCCAACAGCAGCAGCAGGCATAGTGCTCAAGGATTCTTCTGAGGAATCCAGGATAGAGGACTGAGTTAGCTTTATCAAATTGGATGCAGGACTAGTTCTGATCATGATTGAGGATATTGTTGATGAAGGTGTTGGTGGTGAAGATGCCAGGTGCTTAGATCTAGCAGAAAGAAGGGAGCTAGCTGACACTGGACTACTTGTCGTTATTTTTTTAGCCAAAGTTTCATAATTTTGAAAACAGTTTTGATGGATGCGCTGTAGATGATGTAACAGGAAGGAGGTTCCTAGATGTTTAATGTTCCTAACTCTACTTACTCTGGGTACAGATGGCTTGACAATTGTTGTCTGGATTTGGGTAGAAATGATTCCACACATAAGAAGCATATTTTTTTGATTTATGCCCAGGCATGACAATGAGCTTTTCCTTATCATGGGCAACAACTGTTTCCACTGGGGCCTGATTTACACAATATCCTCATCAACAGCATCTTCATCATCAACATCCTTATTAGTGTCAGCTACACAAATATTCTCCTGATCCTGGTGCACTTCCCCAGAAGCATCCTCAATTTCTATGTCAGCATGTTGACTTGTGCTGTGCATCCCCACATTTGCAGGGGACACACAAGTGGTGGAAGGAAGCGCCTCTTGAAGTACAGATTTGGAAAGGTCAGGCTCACACATGGCACCCACCGACACACTTAGACTCTCCCCAGGGATTTGTGACATTTCTGAGCGCACAACTGGTTCCTGTGTCTGAATGATACATCTAAAAGGAGAAGTGCTTACATCATAAGATGCAGAACCACGAGTCATAAATAAAGGCCATGGCCTTAGCCTTTTCTTTCCACATTTTGTGGTGAAAGGCATATTGGCAATTTTATGTCTTTTAGCAGCTAACTTTCCCTTTGATTTTTTTCTTTACCAATGTAAAAGATTGCTTCTTTGATTTTAGATGCCCTGACTTAAACCCTGTATGCTCCTGGGCATCAGCTTTAGTAGATGACGTAGACTGGCAGCAGTTCCAGCACTAGTATGCATTTCCTGCTCCCCTCTCAATTTGATCATTCTCCATATCAACAAACACCAATGAATAGGGGTACAGCACACGTCACTTAGTACCAATTTTAGTTATTACACTGCAGTATCAATGACATACAGTGTCACAATATTTTTTAATGAATACACTGCGCTACCACTTGCAGTGTCACAAAATTTTTTATGAATAATACACTGCATTTCCACTTAGTGTCACAATATTTATGAATAATACACTGCGCTCCCACTTACAGTGTCACAATATTTTTTATGAATACACTGTGCTACCACTTGGCGTCACAATATTTTTTATGAATAATACACTGCGTTTCCACTTTCAGTGTCACAATATATTTTTTTTAATATTACACTGTGCTACCACTTGTACGGTATTACTGACCAACAGTGTCACAATACTTGTATGAATAATATTACAATGCGGTATTACTGACCGACAGCATCGCTCACAATGCTTTCCCAATTATACACTGCAGTATGATGAACCTACAGTACAGCGTGACTCACAATATGGCCAGCAGCGTCACAGTGCTTTGGATACACTGGGGGGATGGATATGGCATACAGCATCACAGTGTAAAGTACAGTACAAAAAATATTTTTACGTTTTTTTGTACTTATTTCTTTACATTTTTTATAAACTTTTAGTTACTTTTTTTTTTAAAGCCCGTGGATGGACAGCACACTGGATGAACAGCACAACCCTGGATTAGCAATGATGAATAACACAGCCCCCTGGACAGAGCACTCCACAGCACACCCTGCCTGGATTGGACAACACAGCCCAGCACAGCACACCCCTGTATTAGACAACATAGTCCCCCTTGGACAGGGCACAGCCTGACAGCCCAGGGACTCAGCAAGCAAATTTCGCTGATCACCGCTGAGAGGAACATATACAATCCAAAACCCGCAAGAATACGACAGTGGGATGATGACGTTTTGTCTTGTTTTGGGATCCGAGTCAGGCAGGAAAACCCGAGCCGGGCTTGGATCCTGGCCCGGATCGTGAAGTTCGGGTGGATCTGGTTCTCTGAGAACCGGACCCGCTTATCTCTAATCCTAACCTCCCCTCGCTGCCTAATCCTAACCTCCCCCCGCAGCCTACTCTAATCTTCCCCTGTAGCCCAACCCTAACCGATGACACAACATGCCTTTCCCACCTGACATTTGAGGATAAGAAAGATGACACACTGCACCGTGCTGGGCACAAAATTGCACATTTTTAGGCAACACCTCTTTTGTGCATTTGCAATTCATAATGTAACATCCTCAATGCAGTGTAATCCATAGACCGGAATACAATCTGTCACGTTACGCAGTATACATAATGCCAGCATATAACATGCCAGGTGCAATAAACTGGCTTAAGACCCCATGCGGTCCTTAACAAAATACTGGTTTGGGCCATACAGTACCACTCTTATTATTACAGATCACCCTGACATCACACATGACACTGATCACTATACACAGGTCAAATTAATATAACACATGACATACTCTGGTCAGTGTACACAGGTCACACCGATATTATACACCTGGTACACACTGGTCACACTTATATCATACAGCTGAAGTATACTGATCACTACACAGGTTACATTGACATCACACACCTGATAAACACCAATCACTATAGACAGGTAACACTTCATATCAAGGACACAATTAGGAATGTGCTAATGGTGCTGCCATCCAGGGTGCAGGGCCTAGGTTGTGGCACCATTATTCCCCACAAGGAACCAGTATTTGGTTTGCAGGGTGCCTAGAACGGCCTCACTCCCTTAATTATGGCATCACATGTTTGGGGTACAAGGCAGATGCGAGCCATATTTTTGTCCTGCCTGATATACACTGGTTCCTATATGCAGGAATCACATACCTGATACAGACTAGTCACTATACACAGGTCACACATATAACACATATCTGATACATACTGATTACTATACAGATGTGTCACTGATATTACATATCTGATAAAGACTGATCACAATACACAGATCACATCGATATCATGCACTTAGGGCCTGATTCAGAGCCGGACGCTCTGACCAGAGCGCTCGCTCTGAATCAGGGCCCTCCTACATGAAAATGGAGCGGCCTTATGGACGCTCGCATAGCTGTGGGTTACCACCCACAGCTTATGCGAGCGTCCATAATGATGGTCGCGATGGTCAAGATCGGGCTTGCGACGGAGACCCTGCGGTAGGGTCTCGCTGCCGCAAGCCCTGGAGTGATTTTGGCTCTATCAGAGCCAAAGTCACTCCCACTGATATCACTAGTGATGTCAGTGGGGCTGGCTTCAGACGGTAGGCGTTCCCATGGGAACGCCTCCGTCTGGCAGCCACGCCCCCAGCACGCCCAGTAAAGGGGGCGTGCTGTCAATCAACATCGACAGCACGCCCCCTTTGGTGCGAGACCCGGAGCGACGGAGAGCCCGTCGCTACCCGGGTCTCGCGCATGCGCACGACGGAGCTCCATCGTGCACATACGCAGTGGGGCAACATCGACCCGCTTGCGAGCGTCCTGCGCTCGCGAGCGGGTCTGAATGACCCCCTTAGTCCCCCACTGTCTACTGCACCAGCTTTTCTCATACATACCTCCAAGCTTACCAGGTTTTCTTTCATATGCCACCGATGCCAACCAGATTTTCTAACACATGCTGGACCTGTCGACCAGATTTCTCTCACATGCCACTCCCTGCCCACCAGCTTTTCACTCACATGCCCTTGGCCCCCAGCTTTTCCCTCAATTGCTACTCTGCCAACCAGTTTTTCAGACAGATGTTCCTCTGGCCAGCAGCTTTCCCTTTACATGCCCTCACCTGCATTTCCATTCACCTTCCCTCTTCCTCACCAGCTTCTCACCTGCCCTCCAGCTTTTCAAACACATACCTCCCTGTCCATTAGCTTTTCTCACATATGCCCCCCATGCACACCAGATTTTCTCACACATAACCCCTTGCCCACAGCTTTTCTCCAATTTTCCCATCAGTCCACCAGACTTTTGCTAACATAACCTCTTGTCCAACCAGCTTTTCTCTCACATGCTTCTGTGCCCATCGGTATTTCTATCATATGGTCACCATTTTTTTGTTACATGCCACTCTTCCCACCAGCTTGTCTCTCATATGAGCCTTGTAACATTCAATATTGCAGTGTTTTTATTTTTAATTGCATAAACAGATAGGGTGGGATGCAGCAAAGCATATTTTGTGGTCAAACCTCAGAAAAAGCAGTTTTCGGAGGTTTGGCCGTTGCATAGGCACCAAGCCCCGGAATGCGATATGCCATGTGTCATGCATCCCGCTGTAGAAGAGATACATAACTGCTGTATTTTGCGGTGTCTTGACTTGGGGAGCCATCACTATGAAGCAGCACATCCCCACATGTCACCCCTCACATCACAGTCCACCACTTGTCTTATTGACAATAATTACAGTTTCATACCTACTAACAATAAAACAAGCATACTACGTAGTATAATAATGTCAGTGATCTTTAAGCAACTTATAAGATGATAGATATTTCACCTGCATTTACAGAACTTTGCCTATAAAATAGGGAATGTACAGTACATCCACCATGCAATGTTATCCAAACTATTCTTATTCATTTGGAATACATCCATCCCTTCCATCTGGGAAAGTTGCTTGTATGATATGAAATATGTATTGTAGTCAGGGTGGATCTTCGGTCTAAATACCCTCTGGGGCTGATGGCTCAGATGTTACAAACTGAAATAGAAAGTATACCTATGTGGTAAATCATTTAAACACAAATCTATTTTAGTTTAAGAAAATGCCGTGCTTTTTCTTTCTTTAGTCCCTTCAAGTAAATGTTAAAATCAATTTATTTACTACCTGGTATTTATATAGCACATACATATTCCGCAGCGCTTTACAGAGAATTTTTGGCCATTTATATCAGTCCCTGCCCCAGTGGAGCTTACAATCTAGGAGGGAGATATAATTAATGTATTATTAATGTATTTATTTCTTGGAGAGAAATAAAGTACCCACCAATCAGCTCATAACTGCCATTTTACAAACACAGGGGTCTGTTGGGTCTATGTACTAAGCCTAAAGGTGGGTACACATTAGGCGACTGTCCGATGCGACGGCCGGTGGTGCCAATAAATGATATATCGGGCAGCCGGTACACACTGGGCCTGATTCAGAGCCGGACGCTCTGAACGAGCGCCCACTCTGAATCAGGGCGTTTTTTTTTTTTTTTTTTGGTGCATCCTCCTGGACGCTTGCATAGCTGTGGGTTACCACCCACAGCTTATGCAAGCATCCAAGATGATGGTCGCGATGGTCAAGACCATCGCAACCATTGGGCTTGCGACGAGACCCTGCGGTAGGGTCTCGGTGACCGCAAGCCCTGGAGTGATTTTGGCTCTATCAGAGCCAAAATCACTCCCACTGACATCACTAGTGATGTCAGTGGGGCCGGACCCAGACGGTAGGCATTCCCATGGGAACGCCTCCGTCTGGGCAGCCACGTCCCGGCACGCCCACCAAAGGGGGCGTGCTGTCACTCACCACGGACAGCACGCCCCCTTTGGTGCGAGACCCTGAGCGACGGCTTCCCCGTCGCTCGCCGGGTCTCGCGCATGCGCACGACGGAGCAGCCTCCGTCATGCGCATTTGGGTACCATCGACCCGCTTGTAAGCGTTCTGCGCTCACGAGCGGGTCTGAATGAGACCCACTGTACGATCTGGTGACCTCTGCTCGATATGTTGCTCACCGGCACCATTGACCTTGCCGGCGTCAGCAGCTGGGTTGCTCGATCCTCCATGCATGCACGGATGATGGAACTACCCCAATGTCGGCCGGCCGGGATGCACATAGTGGGTACACACTAGACTATGTGCGTCAGGCCAACATATCGTCTAATGTGTACACACCGCATAGATATATCTGCAGATTATGGTTGTTTATGCACACTGAACAACCATCATCTGCCATCTGGCCGAGAAGCCTGCAGGCGGGGCTCACGTCGCACCCCCCTCCCTGACGACCTCTGCAGTAAGTGTACGGTCGCCTGACCGCCTGTACACACAACACAATGCCCCAATATAGCTGCAGATATATTGGACATCGTCTCTGCATCACAGCCGACGTGATAGGTCTGTGAACAATGTTATTCACAGACATATCTGGTACACACTGGCCGAGGCACACACAATATATCGACTGTTCAATTGATAAGTCAATATATCTGCCACTGTGTAGCCAGCATTGGAGAGAGATAAAGTACCAATCAATCAGCTCCTAACTGTAATTTTTCAAACAGAGCCTGTAAAGTGACAGTTAGGAGCTGAATGGTTGGTACTTTATCTCCATCAACTTTATCTCTCTCCAAGGCTTAGTACATAGACCCCACAGCCTGTAAAATGACAGAAACTGATTGGCTGGTATTTTATCTCTCTCCAAGGTTTGATAAATCTCCCCCTAGTCCCTATCACATGTACACACACTAGGGTCAGGGGCAAACGAGGATTTTTGCAGGAGGTTTTACACACACACACACACATATATATATATATACTGTGGGCTTAAGAAGATGGTGTCTGCTCTCCAGTCTGGAGGTGGGGGGGGGGGTTTCTGGGTACTCAGAAACCTCTCCTGCCTGCGCTAGAGAGGGTCACTTTTTGCTTGTGGGAGGATACCGGAGCACCGAGAGGAAACCTACAGTAGCACAGGGAGAATACACAAACTCCACACAGTTAAGGCCATAGTGGGAACTGAACCCAAGACCTCAGTGAGGTGAAGCTGTAATGCTAACCATTACACTATAAATCCTGCACTGTAAAGTACTGTAAGTTACTTGTTTCTTGTTCACTTATTAGTTCTATGTACTATGTAAGGCGCTGCGGAACACTTGTGGCGCTATATAAATAAAGGATGATAATAATAATATAAACAAATCATTTATTTGTGTAACAATTACAATAAAAAATAAAAAAGACAAACAAATGTTAACAAAGAAGTGTTAATCTCATGTAGATAAGCACTTACAAAGTATTTAGTAACCTTGATTTCAGTATGGAATATACATATGAAGAAAAGTCTGCTATAATACTGCAGGTTTAGAGAAAACTGTGGTAGAATATAACACCGCACAATGGTTTGGGACTTTTGCATGTTTTGTATATGAAATCGATACTCATGTACTTTTGGTGATCCCTAAATCTACTGCATTTTAATCGACACTATCTGTGTCTATCTGTTACGTGACACAAGAAAATTTTACAGTGCTTGTAGAAATATTCCTTTTCATGCGTCCACAAGAGGGAGCCACTTGAAGCCACTAAAGGCTTGAATGGAAACTGAGAGGTAGTCAATGCTGCTCACTATTTGACATGTGGTAAGCTTTAACCATTCTGTTGAATTAGATTCTGTTCTGAACCATTTCAGACTCAGTGATGTCTCTGATTCATATTAAATTAATCACATACCTACTTTTGAAAAAGCATTTCAGGGAGATTGTGAAAAGCATCACCCATGAGTGCGCGTTACAGTGGACGTGTGCTCCTGCGCCTGAGAACCGCATAATAAAATTGATTTACATCCAAATGTAAAAGAGCCCCAGAGCAGTTAATAATAGCTGATGGAAACACACTGATACGTTTCAGAAAATGCATGTAGCCACAGGGATCATTGTGCCTTATACCCAATGCAGGGAAATGATACTAATGATCCCATTTGAATGTATATATCTGTGTTATATCAGCTTCATTAAGGGGACAAGGTGCAATAAGGGAGATTGCTAGTATTTCAGGGATCAGTGCTGCCCATGTGCAGGTCCCCAGTCTGCGACCGTTTCAGGTAGGGGAGTGCCAAGGCTAATGGTCACGATGATGATCCAATCCTGCGTCTTCGGACGCAGGCATCAGATATGAGATGCTGGTTGGACACCTCTTGCAGCATTATAATACATGCACACTGTGCTTTGTCTGAATCAGCCAAAAGATAGATAGATAGATAGATAGATAGATAGATAGATAGATAGATAGATAGATAGATAGATAGATAGATAGATAGAGGATCCTGTAAAGTGTTACCTTATAGTATATACTCCACTGTATTTCATAGAGGTGTCACTTCAATTTCACATTCTCTCCTTTATTCAAATTAATGATATGCTCCGTTAACGATATCGTTCAGTGACATCACCCTGCCACATCCCCAAACTTGCAGAACTTGACGATATAATCAGATTGTTCTGCAAGTTCAGGGGACGGCAGACATCGATAACGATCCGTGGGAGTGCACATCATTAACGATTTAATGCATACAAACGGGACGATATTGAATGCCATGAACGATAACAATATCGTTATTGTCCATATCATTCACTTTATCGTCTAGTGTGTATGACCCTTTAGACGTAATCTGCAGAGATGCTGAAATTTCATTTCATAGAGGTTCTCAAACAATTGCGTCATATCACCTATCACTATTTGAAAAAAATTGTGATAGATTCTCGAATTTTGGACAAAAAATGTTGAGCAGGGCGAATAGATTTCTGCCTTTTGATACACGTTCGCGCTTGTACAACCATAAACAACTGCAGAGTATAGCATTTTATAGTATTTTTTAACAATTGTTTTATGCAAACTTGAACTTCAAAGTCATATACAGTAGATTATTTTTTTTTAAAAAGTAACACTATAGAACGTGTCCATTTAAGCTTAAACAGGCAATATTTTTGCTTATTTTAAAAAATTTGAATTTCAATCTATGAATTTGGCTGCGACAGTCAATAATTCAGCATCTGTAGGGATGTAGGATATGGTTTGAATCCCAGTCTCAGCACCGCTTAGAAAACACCTAGGGCCAAATGTAATAGGGTGAGAGTTTAGAAAATGTGAGCGTTTAGCAGTAAAACTCTCACACTAAAAGTAGGCGAAGGCTGTCTAAGTTTGAGACTAGATAAGAGTCCTGCATTTTTGTAATTGGCTGGAGACTATGAACCCCTGTTACTAGGTAGATTTACATTCTTTTTTTTTGCTATTGGTGGTTTTTAGCTTATAGGAATCTTGGTAGGCGTGGTTTAGCTGGGTTATAAATAGGGAGTACTTCAGCAGTTACCATCTTTTTCAGTTTGGAAGCCCCACCCTCCCACCTAAAGCAATTATTTAATGTTCAACTTTTGTTGTGTTTTAATAAATATTTGCTCTCAGGTGAGGCACAGCTAGGCGGGAAGGTACTGCAGATCAGCGGCCACATGTGACGCAAGAGGTTGCTGTGGGGCACTTGCCCCTTCGAAGTAAGGCCAGGTGTCCTACTCATGCGGGGGGATCTGAGTGCCTCTTTGCGGGGGCGCTCAGTCTGTGCCTGAGCAAGGGGTGGTTGGTCCTTTGCAGCGCAGTTGCATCTTCAGGAGGGGCGTTTTAGTCGTCCCTCACTTTGAGTATATTTAATTTGGCTGGAGCTGATCTGGTGGCGTCTTCATTGCCACCTGTCAGAAATATAATTCGGTCATAATTAATAAAAGCTGTGACCTTTTAATCCAAGCACTTGTTGTCCGTGTGGTTATTTCACTTGGAGTTATAAGGGTTTTTTCATATCTATTGGCTAATTGCAATAATGAATGGACGCCTTATACATTGATCGAGTTGTATTTTCAATACAGGAAACACCTGGATGAGAGATTAAATCTTGAGAGGTTTTTGAGTCGGACAAACATGCACGTTCTCTGACTTTATATAATTGGCTGAGATTTGTGCATTGTTCAACTCTGAATCGATAGATAGATAGATAGATAGATAGATATGAGATAGCTAGATATAAGATAGATATATATATATGAGATAGATAGATAGATAGATAGATAGATAGATAGATAGATATGAGATAGATAGATAGATAGATAGATAGATAGATAGATAGAGCAGACAAGGTGGCGTCCTTGAATTGTTCAAGATGAAAACATTGCAGTGATAAGGACTACATTCATCAACGTGATTATTTAGTACTTATAAAAAGGCTGTAAATGGGCTAATTTGGGGCAAAACATCTCTTCTTTATACGTCCAAATTTCACTTTTTTGTTACTTTGAACCCTGCGTAACTTGTAAGTGTTTATAATCAGTAGTGGGAAATGGTTCCCGTCTCATGAAAGGACCCTAAGACAAGAAGCAGATCCTGCTCCAGCTGCCGGTGTCTGTTTTGTGTCTGCTGTCTGTACAAAGGTATTATGGTAACTTTAGTAGGAAGACATCACACAGCATTTTCACCTGGTCAACTTTCATTGTTTTCCCTTTTCATTGTACATACATTAGTTTGGAATTATCACACAGCGTATTTAGTTATTAAAGGGACTTCTCGGTAGTGGTTTGCATGTCCGGCCACAAATTGTTGAGTATTGAAGACTTAATATTTAGTTGTGTGAATCAATGTTGTTTCCTTAGCAAAGATAATATGAACATTTTCTGTTTTAAGGTGTCTTTGCATATTTTTACATTGGAAGGAATTTGGGCTCCTTGAGTTTACCCCACCCTTACTAGGTAGATTAGTCTGTGCTTGTTAAACAAATAACATATTAGTGGACCTTTATGGAAAAAAGTAGTGTAATGTAACCCTTATTAACAGCGCACAAGGAATATAATTCTAACCGTGTTATTATTCCTGATATTTTTGGAGAACAAGTTAGAGCAGTAGTGTGCAACAAGCAGCACATGGCCCCTCAGCGGCCTTCACTGTGGCCCCCAGGTCGTTGCTCTGATTTCATTTATTCCCTGATTTGCAATAAAGTTGAAAATAAGACATATAGGGAGAGATGTACTTTAGCCTTCAGTAGCTCACGCAGGGGGGGTTCTGAGTACCCAGAAACCCCCCATGACAGCCTCGAAAGCAGACACCATGTTATTAAGCCCCGCCCAATACGCGGGTTGATAAGGAGGAGGCGGAGCCAATATGGCACATTTCTATTAGAATTGTGTTATTTGGCTCCGCCCCTCTCGATTGACCCACGAATAGTGGCATTTTGCCGCTAAGGGGAGAAGCCTAATGACATGGTGCCAGCCTGCCAGGTCCCTTCCCCGCAGCTGCTGCAAGGTAAGTGTAATGTATGTGTGACATATGTACGTGTGTGTAAGGTATGTGTGACATATGTATGTGTGTACTTATATGTATATGTGTGTGTGTGTTGTGTATATATGTAAGTATGTATATGTGTGTGAGTGTGGAAACCCCCCTGGAAAAATCCTGCATTTGCCCCTGGCCTTGGAGAAAAATAGTGGAGAGAGACAAAGTACCAACCAATCAGTTCCTAACTGTCATTTTACAGGCTGTGTTTGAAAAATGACAGTTAGGAACTGATTGGTTGGTACTTTCTCTCTCCACGGCTTAGTACATCTACCCCAAACAGACTACTTCTGTGCCACATGATGACTGCCTCAGCACAGAGACATCACGTAGCACGCCACGGGAGGAAGAGGGAGGAAGCCCCTAAAAATTATATCATGGATGTATGATATACCCCTGAGGAAGCAGTCAGTTGTACAACAGCCCTTCAAATGAGAATTGCATCTTTTATTTTTTTATTTATTATATGGCTTATAAGTGCTTTTAAAATTGTCTATGTTATTTTTAGTTTGTTGATTGTGTTGCTGCAAATGTTTTATTGATTCAGAAATGTTCTTACTTTTATATTCATTATTATACATGAGCAAAGGATTGAACACCCCAGTTACTATATAAAGTGACACTGTATTCTAAATAAAATATTATTTTAAACTCCCTAATGGTTGATATCAGCATTACACCGTACAGACTTATGATTAAAACTTATCTAAAATAAATAAACAGTCGGACAACGGGAGTTGGAATCTAAATAAGGTAAAATTTTATTTTGACATAAGGTTATTAATTATTAAATGATTGATTATTGACTTAATCATCGAATTAGGTATTGCCAATTGAAATTACTGTAAATGTTATAAACTTAAAGTTAGTATGGTCTTGGACAACAAAGAACGGACACTCCAACAAACACATGCAGACCAAACACATCACTCGTTGGTGTTCAACTCTCCAGCAAAGCACGCCCGGACGGGCTGTGTCATTTCCCTGTAGGTAAGATTTGGCCTATATCTGAAGCAGGAGAGCGCACCCATCTAACTTAATATTAAATAAAAAGCACACTCCGTTCTTTCCGCCACAACATGCAGAACATGGACAAAAACCAAACAAGGGAGGGAGGGCGGGATTTCCAGAATCAAAGAGACTGATTTCCTGGTTTTCCAGCTCTAATATTAGAACAAAGACACACACCCCAAGAACCCTATAGGCTAACTGTAAAAGCCTGACACCAACAACACATAATTCCTAAAGGTACCCTGCTGCTACAACCTCAGGGTTTAACCTGGCTCAGTCAGATTGTAGCTGTCTTACGCTGTTCTACTATTCTATGATCTATTATTTGATATCTCATGAAAATGAGTAAATAGTGGATTTTTAGAATTGCGCTGAAATTAGAGTCCTCAATTATTTAAGGTTTGCATGTTGTATGGGGAATATGACACATTTATCAAATTATTTTTGGCGGGTTCCTTGTCCAGCATTGGAAATAAACAAAACTCTCTTGCTGTATACCCTCACACTATTTGTGAGGTTCCTATTCTCCTGGGCTGCTAGCAGTGGCGTAACTAGGGTATTTGGAGCCCAGGGCAAATTTGAAAAGGGAGCTCCCCCCATGTGCGCGCGCTAAAGGCGCGCGCTGCAAAAAATGGGCGTGGTCACTTAAAAATGGGGCGTGTCAACATGACACACCCCTTTATTTTCAAACTGAACATTCCTATCCATATGCACCTTAACCCCAGTAGTACCCCCAGTATGCAGTTGTGGTCCCTCTCATGCAGGCCCATAGTAGTGCCCCTTATACAGTATCCCCAGTAGTGGTCCCTCTTATACAGCCCCCAATTAGTTCCCCTTACTCAGTACCCCCAGTAGTGGCCCCCCCAAATGCAGTGCCCCACGTAGTGTTCCCACTTATGCAGTGCCTCCAGTAGCAGTCCCCACAATGCAGTGCGCCCAGTAGCGGTATCCCCTTATGCACTGCCCTTTTATATAGTGCCCCCAACAGTAGTCCCCCCCATGCAGTTTTCCCAGTAGTGGTCCCCTTATGCAGGCACCCTGTAGTGATCCCCCCTATCTAGTGCCCCATGTAGTGGTCCCCGCAGTGCCCCTAGCAGTAAGCCCCTTATATAGTGCCCCCAGCAGTAGTGTCCCCCCCTCCCATGCAGTGCCCCCAGTAGTGGTCCCCCTGATGCAGGCTCCCAGTAGTGACCCCCCCCCCTATCCAGTGGTCCCTGTAGTGGCCCTTCCTATTATTGCCCCCATCAGTGGTCCCCCGAGTGCAGTGCCTCTAGTAATACTAGGCCCCTTTTAGAATGCCCCCAGTGGTAGTAGTCCCCAGTAGAGTAGTCCCCAGTAGAGTAGCCCCCCCCCAGTAGAGGTCCCCCCAATGGCACCCCCAGTAGATGTCCCCCCCAGTAGATGTCCCCCCCAGTAGTAGCCAACCCCTCCCCCATTGTGCACATAGGTTTAAAAATAAATAAATATATATAAAAATATACTTACCTGATTCCACGCTGCTCCTGTCCGCGATGCCGATGCCGCTCCCGCCCTCCAGTCCGCCCGGGCTGGCGCGCTCAGCATTATGGGACTGACGTCATGACGTCAGTCCCATTACCCACTGCAGGAGCCGGACGGAAGTCCGGCTCTTGCAGTGGGTGCTGCAGCAGTCAATGAGAGTCTATCTGACTCTCATTGGCTGCTGTTTAACACACGCATCGCCGCCAGCGCTGGTGGCGATGCGTGTGATATGCACAGCCTGAGCCCGCCTCCTGGCGCTATTGGGCAAGCGCTCAGGGGGAGGGAATGGGCTCAGGCGTGTAGCACAGGACCGGCGCTGGAAGCCTAGCGCCGGTCCTGTGCAAATGTGTAGCGCTGACCGCACTCATTGCGGTCGGCGCTACACTGGTTAACTAGGGCGGGCGGGCCGGTGTCAGTCAGAAACACTAATATGCACTGCATACACTCTCTCCTTAGTCTATGGCTACCAGAGAGAAAAATATCTAGAACTAGCTGTAGAACTAAAGGCGGGTATCCACTGCCCAATTAAACAGAGCGCTTGAATGATAACGACATCATTATCATTCAATCGCTTGTTAATCGGGCACAAATCGGGCATGGGAATGTCGGAAACAGTCAGGGATGCACGCTCCCGCTGGTCATTTCCAACATAAATCATCGCCCGAACATGCGGGTCAATCTGCCGATAATGACATATTGACCATGTTCGGGGATGATGGAGGGTGCCTGCAGGGGATGGGGAACGACGGTATGATTACGATGTCGTAATCGTACTGTCTTCCCTGGGTCGGGTAGTGGATGTGTGGCATTAGAAATAAAGGTTAGTGGTGAGAGGCATGTGGTGGATGTTAGAGAGGCATGGGAGGGAGGTGCTAGAGGCATGTTGGGACAGTCAGTCATGTGGGGTTGGTCTAACAGGCATATGGGGGAGGTCTGATGGTCATATGGGGGAGGTCTGATGGTCATGTGGAGGAGATTTGATGGTTATGGGGAAGATAATGTGTGGATGTTTGATAGACATGTAATGGGCATATGTGGAGGTCTAGGTAGCATGTGGGGGTTTTGGAGTTCATGTACTATCTAAGGTCTTGGTACATTGAGGTCTTAGAGCATTTGAGAGGCTGTGGGTGGCAGATGGGACTGGGAGGCAGGGAGTCTGAGAGCATATGGGACTATTTTGAAGCAATTGGGAGGTCTGAGTAACATGCGGTGTGTTGTGGTAGTTTTCCCGCCATTGTTTTTATTCTTGAAATTAAAGTTCATGTGTTTTGAGAGTTGGAAGGTTGCACATGAAGCAAATGAAGCCAATCAGATTGCCAATCACTGATGGTTTTTATTAATTGGAAAAAACCGTCAATGACTCTTTGGGAGCAATTCAATTCAATGCGATGTTGAATAGCCTCGGGAGGGAGCTCCTGGATCTATTCAATTCAGTGCGCTGTTAAGTCAGAGAATACCGGTTCTCTCGACTTAACCTGGGTGTTTAGTCGCGAGAACCGGCATTCTCCGACTAAAGTGCCAGTCGCGTGGCTGTTAGCGCCGCGCTGAGCCGGAAAACAGCAGCATGGCCGGCACATTTGTCAGATTTCTCCTTGCATCTCAGGAGGGTGCAAGAAGAAATCCTTTAACATCGCATTGAATTGAATAGCTTCGGGAGCTCCCTCCCGTGGTTTTTCAACATCGCATACAATTGAATCGCCCCATTTGACTGCACATGAGCAAAGATGGGACTGCAGATGGGCATGTGTAGTAATTATAAACAAATGGATTTTATTAGTGGAACTCCCCATCAATGGTAAAAGTATTTATCATCGGGAGGAAACCATCTATTGTTATGAAGCATTGATGATTGATGGCCAACCCTATTGTAGTGACAATAAAGCTGCATTTGATAGGGGAAGTGACATGATGTGAGGAGGGGAATGGAGGCAGCAGTAAGCCACAGACTGAGTTATATAGTGGAAGGAGCAGGGTTCCCAGAAGCACAGAGTATATCAGGAAATGAGTGATGTGTTAGTGAGAACTGGCTACAGGTGATAGGGGCAGTGACATGATGTGAGGAGGGGAAAGGAGGCAGCAGGAAGCCACAGACTGAGAGTTATATAGTTGAAGGAGCAGGGTCCCCAGAAGCACAGAGTATATCAGGAGATGTGATGTGTTAGTGAGGACTGGCTACAGGTGATAGGGGCAGTGACATGATGTGAGGAGGGGAATGGAGGCAGCAGGAAGTCACAGACTGAGAGTTATATAGTGGAAGTAGCAGGGTCCCCAAGAAGCACAGAGTATATCAGGAGATGAGTGATGTGTTAGTGAGGACTGGCTACAGGTGATAGGGGCAGTGACATGATGTGAGGAGGAGAATGGAGGCAGCAGGAAGTCACAGACTGAGAGATTTACATAGTGGAAGGAGCAGGGTCCCCAAGAAGCACAGAGTATTTCAGGAGATGAGTGATGTGTTACTGAGGACTGGCTACAGGTGACAGAGGCAGTGACATGATGTGAGGAGGGGAAAGGAGGCAGCAGGAAGCCACAGACTGAGAGTTATATAGTGGAAGGAGCAGGGTCCCCAGAAGCACAGAGTATATCAGGAGATGAGTGATGTTAGTGAGGACAGGGCTACAGGTGATAGGGGCAGTGACATGAAGTGAGGAGGGGAATGGAGGCAGCTGGAAGCCACAGACTGAGAGTTAGATTGTGGAAGGAGCAGGGACCTCCAGCAACAAACAGCAGTGATTTGAGGCTCCTTTCCATGACTTCTTATGAAACAAATCGTATTCATACAACTTTTTTTTTATTTTCCAGTTACCAGTTTTCATAAATGTCCACCAGTATGTAAAAAAAAGGAAACATTTGCATCAGTTATCGCGTGACTACTATCAATACATTCATGTAGATACAAAATAGAGATTTAGCCAAATAATTACATCAATTAAGAGAGACATGAATAAACTAGTGTAGAAGAGTCATTGGACCTCATTCAGAGGCAGTCGCTTGGGAGCGATAGGTCGCACCCAAAGTGATCAAGAATATGCAAAATGAGCGCTCAGTTGCAACGCACATCGTAAGCGCGGAAACACCCACAACAATGAAAGCACACCTCCTATCTCTACGGCCTAATTCAGAGTCGGTCGCAGGCGGCAACCTACGTCAGCATGATTAACACCTGTTACATTGTTAATTGCCTACAAACATCGGTTGAGGCAGAAACCATCGCCAGCACTCGCAATGCTTAAGGTGGACCCTGGGCTACCCTTAGCTCTGCGAGCAGTAGCGTCGTTATTGCAACAAGATGACGTGTGTGATGACTCATTCAGTAATATATGCACGCCCTTAAAACGCCCTTTTTAAGGTCAACCACGCCTGCATGTGCACGACCACACCCCCGTTCACAAGCACCTTCCCCTGTAACCACCCACAAATGGCACAAAATGTCAATCATAGCTTCGACCTCATAGTGACTAGCGAGCAAGAGGATTGCGGTCGGGAAGACAGGCTTGCGCACGCGCACTGCCATGCACACTCATGCGCAGTTGAAAAAAACATCACTCGCTACGACAAATCGCTCCGTGCAACCGCCTCTGAATGAGGTCCTTTGTGCTTCCATTGATCCTTCTCACCATATGTGGAGCATGTTGGGGTGTTGCATCCTTCTGTTCCTCCATGTGCTGGGCTGTTACATCATAGTCCCAGTATCAGACACTGACAGGGAGAAGCAACAGCTGGCAACTTATAGGTAATGGGCTGCTAGCTGTTTTATCTCCATTATTATTATTATTATCATTATTATTATTATTACCAGTTATTTATATAGCGCACATAGGGCCTGATTCAGAGCCGTTCGCTATTTGTGGTCGTTCGTTCAAAAACAAGGGGTGGCTATTCAAATGATCCGTTCGCAAATTGCAGTCTGTTCCCACCTCTAAGTCTGAACGAGCGAGCAAAACATACGCTCGTTTTTTTGATAAAAACGCCCCCTGGCCGCACGCACCATACGTCATGTCCGCTATTTATTAGATTAATCGAGTACATCGTACAGCGTATGAACTGCTCGCTATTCTTGTGGTTGGTGTTTTCAACCGCTATTTTGCGAGCAGTTCTGAGTTAAAAAAAACCAAGTGACGTGGTCAATGACGCTGCTGTATTAAATATGCACTCCCTTAAAACGCCCGTTTTGACCTTTAAGCACGCCTGCGTTCGGATCTCCACTCCCCGTTTTCAAGCACCTTCCCCTGTTACCACCCACATACGCCTCATTCTGTCACTCAAAATAGCAGGCCCTCGCTATATTGCGTACCAACGATTTTCGGCCGCACTGACTGGTTCGCGCATGCGTACTAAAAACCATACGCATGCGCAGATGTGCGAACATCGCTCGGAACGAGCGTACTGCCGCTAGCGAGTGGCTCTGAATGAGGGCCATAGGCCCTCATTCAGAGCTGCTCGCTCTGACAGACCGCTCGCTCTGAATCAGGGCCAGGCTAGTTTTATTTTTGAACGGCCTCCTGGCCGCTCGCATAGCTGTGGGTGACCACCCACAGCTATAGCGAGCGGCCAGGAAGATGGTCGCGATGGTCTTGAGGTAGGGTCTCGTTGCCGCAAGCCCCAGAGAGATTTCGGCTCTAACAGAGCTGAAATCTCTCCCACTGACATCACTCGTGATGTCAGTGGGGCCGGCCCCAGACACAGGCGTTCACATGGGAACATCTCAGTTTGGGCAGCCACTCCCCCGGCCCGCCCACCAAAGGGGGCGTGCTGTCACTCAACATCGACAGAACGCCCCCTTTGTTTTGTGAGACCCGGAGCGACGGAGTGGCCGTTGCTATCCGGTTATCCGGTTATCTGCTATCCATTTATCTGTCGTGCGCATGCGCACTGGCTCACCATCAACCAGGTTGCAAGCGCTCAGCGCTCGCGACCGGGTCTGAATCAGGCCCATATTCCGCAGCGCTTTACAGAGAATATTTGTCCATTCACATCAGTCCCTGCCCCAGTGGAGCTTACACTCTATGGGCCTGATTCAGACCCACTCGCGAGCGGCTGTCCGCTCGCAAGTGGGTCGATGTTCTGGACTGAGCATGCGCACGACGGAGGGAGCTCCGTCGTGCGCATGCGCCAGACGCGACGAGCGAAGGAAAGTCCTTCGCTCGTTGTGTCCGATCAAAGGGGGCGTGCTGTCAATGTTGATTGACAGCACGCCCCCTTTGGTAGGCGTGCCGGGGGCGTGCCTCCGTGACGGGGGCGTTCCCACGGGAACGCCTCCCGTCAAAAGCCGGCCCACTGACATCACTAGTGATGTCAGTGGGAGTGATTTTGGCTCTGATAGAGCCAAAATCACTCCGGAGCTTGCGGTTGAAAACCTCAACCGCAGGCTCCGGCTCGCAATTTCGATGGTCGCGATGGTCTCGTCCATCGCGGCCATCAAAATGCACGCTCGTATAGCCTGTGGGTGGTGACCCACAGCTATACGAGCGTCCAGAAGGACGCTCCATTTTCATGGAGGCCGGCCCTCATTCAGAGCGTGCGCTCTGCTCAGAGCGTACGGCTCTGAATGAGGGCCAATATTCCCTACCACACATACACACTAGAGTTAATTTTTGTTGGGAGCCAATTAACCTACCAATATATTTTTGGACTGTTGGAGGAAACCGGAGTACCCGGAGGAAACCCACGCAAGCACAGGGAGAATATACAAATCTCCATAGAAGTCGTCATTTTCAGCTGCAATATAACTTTGTCTATTAATAAATTGCCCCCTACTGACATAATATCGCTCATCCCTTGAATTTAATACTTCTGTGATGCTGCCACGTGGAGCACTGGCCGCTGACATGAAGTAAACGTAAAAAGCAGCTTCTTAGATAAAGCTGGTTGCTGTTCCTGTATGTCAGTGGTTCTCAAACTCGGTCCTCAGGACCCCACACAGTTCACATTTTCCAGGTGACCCAGCAGGTGTAGTCATTACTCACTGACTCATTTTAAAAGATCCACAGGTGGAGCCAATTATTTCCCTTGTGATTCTGTGAAGAGACCTGGAAAACATGCACTGTTTGGGGGTCCTGAGTTTGAGAACCTGTGCTCTATGTCTTGGCTACTCTGGGAGTGTGGTGCTTGTCTATGATGTCACAGCCATGCGCCAAACTCCCATTCTGAGAAGATGTGGTTGCCGACCCCAATTCCATCTGTCAAAGTAGCAATTAGCATGGATGTGCACCCCAATTCTTGCATCGGTTTGGCTCATGACCTGTGGCGTAACTAAGGGGGGTTGAGCAGGGCGTGCGCCCTGGGTGCCGTAGGACCGGCGGCACGGGGGGCACCGCTGGTCATGGTCCAGCCCACCCTAGTTAGGCAGTGTATCGCCGACCGCAGTGGGTGCGGTCAGTGCTACACATTTACACAGGACCGGTGCTAGGCTTCCCAGCGCCAGCCCTGTGCTGCACAGCCGAGCCCCTTCCCCCTCCCGAGCGCTTACCCAATAGAGCCAGGAGGAGGGTGGGAGACGGGCTCAGGCTGTGCTAACACACACATCGTCACCAACGTGGCAGCGGTGTGTGTGTTAGCAGCCAATGAGAGTCAGACGACTCTCATTGGCTGCTGCTGCTACTGCTCACACATCGCCACCGAGCAGCACCCACTGCAAGAGCCGGGCTGGAGCTCACTCATGAGCTCCGCCTTCCTGCTCATGCAGTAGGTAATAGGAGAGACGTCATGACATCTCTCCCTTAATGCTGAGCGCGCAAACCCGGGAGGACTGACGTGCGGTGGGAGCAGTGACCGGAGCCGGAGCGTAGATTCAGGTAAGTGTATTTTTAAAGAAATTTTTATGGAGCATGTGTGTCTGCACTACGGGTGGGGGGTTTCAGGGGCGGTGCGGGTGCTACTACTACTGGGGACACCATTACTGAGGTGGAGCTACTACTACTGGGGGCACCATTACTGGGGGGAGCTACTACTACTGGGAACACCATTACTGTGGGGGAGCTATTACTACTGGGGGCACCATTTCTGGGGGGGAGCTACTACTACTGGGGACACCATTACTGGGGGGAGCTACTACTACTGGGGACACCATTACTGGGGAGAGCTACTACTACTGGGGACACCATTACTGAGGGGGAGCTACTACTACTGGGGGCATTATTACTGGGGGGGAGGTACTACTACTGGGGGCACCATTACTGGGGGGATCTGCTACTACTGGGGACACCATTACTGGGGGGGGAGCTACTACTACTGGGGGCACCATTACTGAGGGGGAGCTACTACTGGGGGCACCATTAATGAGGGGGAGCTACTACTGGGGGCACCATTACTGAGGGGAGCTGCTTCCACTGGGGACACCATTACTGGGGGGGAAGCTACTACTACTGGGGACACTATTACTGGGGGGAGCTACTACTACTGGGGGCACCATTACTGGGGGGAGCTACTACTACTGGGGGCACCATTACTGGGGGGAGCTACTACTACTGGGGACACCATTACTGGGGGGGGGAGTTACTACTACTGGAACACCATTACTGGGGGAGCTACTACTAGTGGGGACACCATTACTGGGGAGGAGCTACTACTACTGGGGAAACCATTACTGGGGGGGCTACTACTACTGGTGACACCATTACTGGGGGGAGCTACTACTACTGGGGACACCATTACTGGGGGGGAGCTACTACTACTGGGGACACCATTACTGGGGGGGGGGAGCTACTACTACTGGGGGCACCATTACTGGGGGGGAGCTACTACTACTGGAGGCACCATTACTGGGGGGAGTTACTGCTACTGGGGACACCATTACTGGGGGGGAGCTACTACTACTGGGGATACCATTACTGGAGGGGAGGAGCTACTAGTGGGGACACCATTACTGGGGTTGAGGTACTACTGGGGGCACCATTACTTGGGGGGCTACTACTGGGGGCACTTTATTGGGAGGGGGAACCTCTACTGGGAACTACTACTGGGGGGGAAACTACTACAGGGGCCACTATATAAGGACTTACTACTAGGGGACCACTACTGGGGGCACTAAATAGGGAGGACCACTACATGGGGCCCTGTATAGGGGGCAATAGATAAGGGGGATCACTGCTGGGGGCCTGCATAAGGGGGACCACTACTTGGGGCACAGAATAAGGGGAACTAATGAGGGGCTGCATAAGGGGACCACGACTGGGGGCATTGCATACTGGGGGTACTGTATAAGGGGAACTAATGGGGGACTGCTTAAGGGGGACCACTACTGGGGGTATTGTATAAGGGGCACTACTATGGGCCTACATAAGAGGGACCACAACTGGGGACATTGCATACTGGGGGTACTGTATAAGGGGCACTACTGGGGTTAAGGTACATATGGAAAGGAATGTTAAGAGTGACAATAAAGGGGCGCGCCTTAGGCGCGCGCACATAGTAGAAGGGGGGCTCCATTTTTACATTTGCCCTGGGCAAATACCCTAGTTACGCCGCTGCTCATGACATTGTCCCAGTTACATGCATCCCTCCCCTCATCTCCTGAAATACTCTGTGATGTTGGAAACACTGAGACATTCTGATTGGCTAATATGTCGGTGAGATTACAGACATGCAGGAGTTCCAGTTCAACTACAATAAGGTGCCATGACCCTAATCAAAGACACATTAAAAAATACAGGCATTTCAAATTACCATTTGTATCTATAACATGCATTAGCATAAAAAAAAAAACTCCACATGAGTGGACTCATTCTTTAAGAGTCTGTTGTTTAGATGACAAGTTCCTTGGATGACTGTTTCAGTACGTTTAGGAATAAAGTAAGAGGCACGGCTTATATGTAATTCTTTTGTTTGGTTTTGTTGGCAGCAATGATGAATTGTCTGGGTAAAATGGTATTGTATGAAGTCATAATCCTTTTTTTAAATGCATTATACTTTCTGTTTAATGTCCCTAGCAATCGTCACTTGAATTTAAAGTAAAAAAAAACCACAGTATGGTATCTCGTATATGTTTCCATACAGCAAGTATTCAGTGCTCTAAGTACAACTATTATTGTCCCATAAATTCTAGTCTACATATATTTCACAAACACCTAAATGTTATTCGGTTGAATAAAAATGTAATTAAATATTGCATTTTCAATTGACCATTGATGATTTTTTCTTTTTTTGTCAAAAGTACACTGTATAAGCTTTCTCTACACCTGTAAAATAGGTCCTACTTTCACGTCGCAGCGAACATGGATGACAGACACATGTTAAATATCATTTCTAACCCAATTGTAACATTAATGTGGCGTTAAACCAAAATAAACACATTTCTCCAAAGCACTGCTGATTTTATTCAGCTAAAGTGAAGAACTGCTGGCTGAATGCAAGATTATGCTTGGACGAACATGGACCTAAAACGTCAATGTTGCATATCATTAGAATTCAAAAATAGGTCTTTACTCATCAAAAGTTTAATTAGTCCCGTCAAGCTAGAACATTGGTCTGGCTTAATCCCAAAGTATTTGCGTACAACCCATTGAAGCTCTGTTGAAATTTGCATATGAGGTAACAGTTTTCCCTTAAAGCACAGGAAACAGCAAAAACAAAAGTGGCATAGCCATAAAAAGTCAGGTGGGACTTTGCAATTTAGTGATGAGCATTATAATGTCTGTCCTAATTAGTGTCCCAATTAAATTTGGTGGCATTCTGGTTGTTAGATAGAGCTAAGGACAGGTCTGAATAGGGGAAGTTTAATTATGGCCACCCTGTGTGTTTGTTTTTAGATCAGACCACCAGGTGTTTCTGTGGCTGCTGTGGCAATGCTAGATCCATACTGCAGCTATCAGTCGGTTGGTGGGCAATGTTTGATATGCATTTTACACAGCGAATTTAAAAAAATGTGGGGTAGATGTATGATGCCCGGTTACGGCACACGTTACGTACTGCAGATACCGCTTTTCCTCGTGTATTAATGGGGGATTAGGTGTTCAATGACAGGGGCGCTTTGCTAGCCCGCCAATGTGCCAGCCAATGAGTCACTGACTGTTCTGACAGCTGCAGCTATTGATTTCGACAACTGCAGCTGTTGTTGCTGCATGCACAGCGCTGTCCCTGGCCGCGGGGGCTGCTGGGCTCCGGGGAGTACACGGAAGATCTCGCAATGCTTGCTATGTGTGATACTGTGGCTTTCCAATATCAATGCAATTAGATACTTTTGGAAAAAATGACAAATCAAATAAAAAAATATAAAAAAAATATAGACTATTGTAATTTTCGTTTGGATCCTGCAACTTTATCAAAATACTGTACAGTGGCAAACAGTAACCAAATGTAAAGAATAACTGATATATATATATATATATATATATATACAGTCAGGTCCATAAATATTGGGACATTGACAGAATTCTCATATTTTAGCCTCTATTCACCACCACAATGGCTATGAAATGAAACACACAAGATGTGCTTTAACTGCAGACTTTCAGATTTAATTTGAGGGTAATTATATCCAAATCGGGTGAACGGTGTAGGAATTACAACAGTTTCAATATGTGCCTCCCACTTTTTAAGGGGCCAAAAGTAATGGGACTATCAACTCAAAAGCTATTTCATGGACAGGTGTGGGCTATTCCCTCGTTATTTCATTATCAATTAAGCAGGTAAAAGGTCTGGAGTTGATTCTAGGTGTGACATTTGCATTTGGAATCAGTTGCTGTCAACTCTCAATATGAGATCCAAAGAGCTGTCACTATCAGTAAAGCAAGCCATCATTAGGCTGAAAAATCAAAACAAAACCATCAGAGCGATAGCAAAAACATTAGGTGTGGCCAAATCAACTGTTTGGAACATTCTTAAAAAGAAAGAACGCACCGAAGAGCTCAGCAACACCAAAAGACCCGGAAGACCACGGACAACAACTGTGGTGGATGACAGAAGAATTATTTCCCTGGTGAAGAAAAACCCCTTCAAAACAGTTGGCCAAATCAAGAACACTCTCCAGGAGGTAGATGTATATGTGTCAAAGTCAACAATCAAGAGAAGACTTCACAAGAGTGAATATAGAGGGTTCACCACAAGATGTAAACCATTGGTGAGCCACAAAAACAGGAAGACCAGATTAGAGTTTGCCAAACATCTAAAAAAGCCATTACAGTTCTGGAACAACATCCTATTGACAGATGAGACAAAGATCAACTTGTACCAGAGTGATGGGAAGAGAAGGAAAGGAACTGCTCATGATCCAAAACATACCACCTCATCAGTGAAGCATGGTGGTGGTAGTGTCGTGGTGTGGGCATGTATGGCTGCCAATGGAACTGGTTCCCTTGTATTTATTGATGATGTGACTGCTGACAAAAGCAGCAGAATGAATTCTGAAGTGTTTCGGGCAATATTATATGCTCATATTTAGTCAAATGCTTCAGAACTCATTGGACGGCGCTTCACAGTGCAGATGGACAATGACCCGAAGCATACTGCAAAAGCAACCAAAGAGTTTTTTAAGGCTAAAAAGTGGAATGTTATGCAATGGCCAAGTCAATCCCCTGACCTGAATCCGATTGAGCATGCATTTCACTTGATGAAGACAAAACTGAAGGGAAAATGCCCCAAGAACAAGCAGGAACTGAAGACATTTGCAGTAGAGGCCTGGCAGAGCATCACCAGGGATGAAACCCAGCATCTGGTGATGTCTATGCGTTCCAGACTTCAGGCTGTAATTGCCTGCAAAGGATTTGCAACAAAGTATTAAAAAGTGAAAGTTAGATTTAGGATTGTTTAGTTTGTCCCATTACTTTTTGCCCCTTAAAAAGTGGGAGGCACATATAGAAACCGCTGTAATTCCTACACCGTTCACCTGATTAGGATGTAATTACCCTCAAATTAAATCTGAAAGTCTGCAGTTAAAGCACATCTTGTTTGTTTCATTTCAAAGCCATTGTGGTGGTGAATAGAGGCCAAAATATGAAAATTCTGTCAATGTCCCAATATTTATGGACCTGACTGTATATAAATAAATTATACAAACTCGGCACTCATTTACATTTCAGACTATAATTCCTTTAAATTCAGGGAATGGTAGTTCCAAAATATTGCAGTAATTTGTCCAGCTGACCAACCACGTCCGGATCTCCCTATCTGGTCAGTCCCTACACTGACTCTCAAAAATATGAGCATTGCTCTGCCACATTTGGGTCCAGCACACACACAGATTTTAAATACAAATTATGCTTCTTCCATGAGTATGGGTCCTGGCCTAACGAGACAGAACCACACCCAGGCATATCAGCTAATGAGCGCCTGAGAATAAAGGCCCCCATAAATCAGAGATTGATTGCAGCAATCGATTGAAAAAGGGAAAGATAATTATACACAATCGATTGCAAATTGCACGATTGCTGCAATCAATCTCTGATGTATAGGGGCCTTAAGATAACAAAGTTTGGCTTACATTTGAAAAATCAGGGTGCTATAGGAAGTGTGACCACAAAATATGTATACAAATAATAGGCTTAATCCACGGCACTCAACCATCTGCGAAGCCTATGGTATGTAGCCACGCCATTTACAAAAAATATATATAGTAAGAAATGGAAAACTGTACTCAGGATTAGATGTAGTAAGCCAATTTGTTTATTGTACAAACAGCAACGTTTCGAGTTGTTACGATATAATATCCCTCAAATATGTTGCAACCTAATTACAAGTAAATACAGTGAAACAAGATTAGTTTTATTTCTAGTATATAGATGCAGGATAGTACCATGCATTAATTGTATATTTAAACCTGATATCACATGAGAGCGGTAAGATTGCAAGATAGTGTTCTACAGTAATTATAAGATTTGACTCAATGATTTCACCTGCAGACAAGAATCATTATTCACACTGATTGTTATTGCCAGAACTGTGGCAGCTACGGGCAGCACATAAATAACTGGTAATAATAATAATAATAATAATAATAATAATAATGGTTAGCATTACTGCCTCACAGCACTGAGGTCATGGATTCGATTCCCACCATGGCCCTACATGTGTGGAGTTTGTATATTCTCCCTGTGCTTGCGTGGGTTTCCTCCGGGTACTCCGGTTTCCTCCCACACTCCAAAAATATACTGGTAGGTTAATTGGCTCCTCCCACAAATTAACCCTAGTGTGTATGTGTGTGAGAGAATATAGAGTGTAAGCTCCATTGGGGCAGGGACTGATGTGAATGGTCAAATATTCTCTGTAAAGCGCTGCAAAATATATGTGCGCTATATAAATAACTGGTAATAATAATAATAATAATAATTAGCTGTCAGTTCTGTGTAGGCAAGGTTGCTCACAGTGAGTTGCTCTCAACCAGTGCTATTCTGGAGTTTGCAGTAGATGGCATGCAAAGGAAATTGAAGGTTGTCTACTAGTAACTAGATCTATTTAATATAATAAAATTATTTTGTTGTTAATCCATAGTTATCTACTGAAGGGCTGTTTACAATAAAAAAAATTTTATGAATGAGTGGATATTATATATCATTTATAATATATACTATCATTTATCTGTATATTACGTGACAGTCATTAATCTGTATACTATATTAACATTTAGAGGGTACAGTATGTAATAGTCTTAGACTGGGATGTACTAAAGGAGAAATGTGGTTAAACCTCCGTTTTCGAGGTTTTTACAGCATTTTCGTATGTACTAAGCCCCGGCCACCCTATTATTGGTGCGGAGGGTAACCTGGCGTTACCCTATAGAAGCCTATGGGCTTCTTACCGCATCCTGCACCCGACCCTTCACCGCCGCCATGCAGATACCCAGCACTGGCCCCCAGTCACCTTAGTCTCCAGGTCACCGGCCGGTGCTCCTCCTGGGTCCTCCGCCTCCTTCTCCTCCTAATATTCTTGCGGGTGCAGGGAGGAGAAGGAAGAGCCTGGGACTTCCTGTACAGGTCACCAGTAGGAAGTTCCCCCACGGAGACCCCCTCACCCGGGTTCCTTAGTACATATGCGATTAGCAAGGTTGTAGTGACTGGTGGAATGTACACCGCAACCTTAGTACATCCCGCCCTTAGGGGGTATTCAATTGTTTACTCGTGCTTGCCACAAGATGGCGCCCCAACGGCAACAATTAATTTGTTCTGCCATTTGGGCACCCATAGCCATGGCTGTACACATTTCTGCTTGTAGCCTCCTGAGATGGTGTGCGGCAATGTGCGATAAGTCCTTGGTTGGGGGCACCCTAACATGGACTTTAGTCGGGTTTAGCTTCTTTGCACGGCTAAACCTGGTGCTTTTGGGCGCGTCTTACGTAACTTATCACCCAATCAGAGCAACAATTGAATTTCTCTAACGGGCAAAAAAACTATTGAATTCCCCCCATTAAGGTGTAAAAACATTGGCCCTGATTCAGACCCACTCGCAAGCGGCTATCCGCTCGCAAGTGGGTCGATGTTCTGCACTGAGCATGCGCACGACAGAGGGAACTCCGTTGTGCGCATGCGCCAGACGCGCCGAGCGAAGGAAAGTCCTTCGCTCGTTGTGTCTGATCAAAGGGGGCGTGCTGTCGATGTTGATTGACAGCACGCCCCCTTTGGTGGGCGTGCCGGGGGCGTGCCTCCCGTCAGAAGCCGGCCCACTGACATCACTAGTGATGTCAGTGGGAGTGATTTTGGCTCTGATAGAGCCAAAATCACTCCGGAGCTTGCGGTTGAAAACCTCAACCGCAGGCTCCGGCTCGCAGTTTCGATGGTCGCGATGGTCACGAACATCGTGGCCATCAAAATGCACGCTCGTATAGGCTGTGGGTGGTGACCCACAGCTATACGAGCGTCCAGGAGGACGCTCCATTTTTATGGAGGGCGGCCCTCATTCAGAGCGTGCGCACTGCACAGAGCGTACGGCTCTGAATGAGGGCCATTGTGAGAATTATATACAGTGATAGCAAAAAGGTGATGTTAAATGGAAAGAATAAAGATAATCAGAATCATTTAGCAATCAATTAATGGGGATACAAAGTTAAAGAAAACATGCTAGGCTTAATTGTTCTTTTAGTACATTAGGGCTAAAAGTTCCCAATTTGTACATCCAGTTGGATTCCAGATGTAGCAATAAGTGCGACCTATCCCTCCTCAAGGGTGAATTGGTATATGGTTAATGACCATGTATTTTATGGAATTAGCTGGATGTTTGCAGCGTGGCCAATGGTCTGCCACTGGTTGGTCACCTATCCCAGTGTTCAGTGCTTTCTTAATGGTGGATCTATGTAATGCCATTCTCTTTTTCTGAATGTCTGTTCTGTTTTTCTGGCATAAAAGAGACTGCATGGGCAAATGAAAATGTATATGGCAAAGCTGCTCAGACAAAGGAGCCAATGTCCAATGATAAATGGTTTATTATGATGTGGGTGTGTGACAGATTGGCCCGTACCATAAAGTTGCCCGTTGTACATTTGATGCATTTGGTACATCCTGTTTTTGTTTCATTTGTGGTACTTTGGTTGGCAAAGTCCCAGATGGAATATCTCTGAGAGGATGGACTAAAATAGATTTTTTTCCTCTCTGTAAACTGAGTAATGGTCTTGAGTTCTGTAGATCCGGTAAGGAACTATCGGCCTGATTCAGCAAGAATCGCTATTGCAATTATGCATGCAATTGCCCAATGGTTTTGTTCTGCGCATAATTATGCATCGCAGTGGCCGTGCGTGAACACCCCACTGCGATCGGGACTGCGATCACAGTGACTACGCAGATCCATCGCAGAGTGATTGACAGGAAGTACCATTGGGGATGTTGATGGGGGGGATGGTTCGGGGAAACGCAGGCGTGCCAGTGTGTTTGAACAGTATTACAGGGGCGTGCATAAATTAGCCACTGCGATGCCATACGTAGCTTGGGCTTTCACTGCGTGCGAAGAGGTTAGCAATTCCTGAGTAAGGCCCTGATTCAGAGCCGCTCGTAAGCGGCCGCTCGTTCGTTCTGACCGATGTTCGCACATCTGCGCATGCGTACGGATTTTAATACGCATGCGCGAACCAGTCAGTGCGGCCGAAAATCGTTTGTTCGCTATATAGCGAATGCCTGCTATTTTGAGTGACAGAAGGAGGCGTATGTGGGTGGTAACAGGGGAAGGTGCTTGAAAACGGGGAGTGGAGATCTGAACGCAGGCATGCTTAAAAGTCAAAACGGGCGTTTTAAGGGAGTGCATAATTAATACAGGAGCTTCATTGACCACATCACTTGTTTTTTTTTTACTCAGAACTGCTCGCAAAATAGCGGTTGAAAAAAACAGCCACAAGAATAGCGAGCAGTTCATACGCAAATAGCGGACATGACGTATGGTGCGAGCGGCCAGGGGGCGTATTTTTCAAAATACAACCGCAAGTTTTGCTCGCTCGTTCAGACTTAGAGGCGTGAACAGACCGCAATTAGCGAACGGTTCATTTGAATAGCCACCCCTTGTTTTAGAACGAACGACCGCAAATAGCGAGCGGCTCTGAATGAGGGCCTAAGGTCATAGTGTGCATGAGACTCCGAATGTACTCAATGTTACCGATGGTTTCACAGTCTTGCTAAGTATTACGGATGTGTGTAGGTGAGGTGGGCGTCTTTATGTTAGGCTGCGTATGGCATTGCGATTGCAATCATTAGCATATCTTCGCAGTCAGTCTGCCTGCGTAATTGCTATTGCAATAGCGATCCTTGCTGAATTAGCCCCTATATCTGTTCATTATTGGCAACAGATTTTTTATGGTTTTGGACATTTGTTTTGATTTTGTGCTGTATTTTTTTACTATTAGAAAAAATTTACGTCTTTCGTTTTTGTATGTAAGAGAGATTTTCTGGACACAGAGCCCGATTCAGACCTGCTCGCTAGGCTGCGTTCACACGCAGCCTGCCGATGTTTGCAATCTGCGCATGCGTATGCATCTCAGTGTGCGTGCGCGAACTATCCATGCGATCGGGAAGTGTTCGCTCACTGCGCATAGACAGCTCGCTAGCGTGAGTGACAGGAGAAGCCGTTTGTGGGTGGTGACAGGGGTTGGTTGATGGAAATTGGGGAGTGGTGGTGCGAACGCAGGCATGCCTGAACGTCTTAATGCCGTTTCAGCGTGCATAATGAAGACACGTCACATGGTTGTTTTACACACTGAAACACTCGCAGTGCTTGCGGTAGGGTATGGTCAGCCACAAGTGCTGCGATCGCTTCCGATGGTAGTCGATGTTACCGATGGTTGCATACACTTCCTGGACATGATGTGCATAAGTGGGCGTCTGAAGACATGCTGGTGGTATTCTACATACTAGGGGTGTGCACCGGCCACTTTTCGTGTTTTGTGTTTTGGTTTTGGATCTGGATCTTTCTTCGTGTTTTGGATCTGGATTGGTTTTGCCAAAACCACCCTTCCGTGTTTTGGGTTCTGGGTTTTGTGTTTTGGATCTGTATTTTTTTTTTAAAAAGCATAAAAACAGCTAAAATCACAGAATTTGTTGGTTTCTCTGCTCCTATGCTATTATTAACCTCAATAACCTTAATTTCCACTCATTTCCAGTCTATTCTGAACACCTCACACCTCACAATAGTGTTTTCATGTCCAAAAGGTTGCACCGAGGTAGCTGGATGACTATGCTAAGCGACACGAGTGGGCGGCACAAACACGTGACCCATCTAGGAGTGACACTGCAGTGGCAGACAGGATGGCAGTTAGAAAAACTAGGCCCCAAACTGTACATAATGCAAAGAAAAAAAAGAAGTGCAAGATGGAATTGTCCTTGGGCCCTCCCACCCACCCTTATGTTGTATAAACAGGACATGCACACTTTAACAAACCAATCATTTCAGCGCCAGGGTCTGCCACATGACTGTGGCTGAAATGATTGGTTCGTTTGGGTCCCCACAAAACAAGCTGGCAATTAATCTGTCCTGGCACAAACTGGCTCTACAGAGGCAAGATGTCGTCCTCATCCTCCTCATCCACCGATTCCTCACCCTCTTCAGTGTTGTGTACATCCTCATCCTCACAGAGTATTAATTTGTCCCCGCTGGAATCCACCACCATAGGTCCCTCTGTACGTTCTGGAGGCTGGTCTCCCTGGAAGAGTTGATAATTAATTTTTATGAACATCATCTTCTCCACATTTTGTGGAAGCAACCTCCTACGCCTTTTGCTGACAAGGTTCCCGGCTGCACTAAACACTCTTTCGGAGTACACACTGGAGGGGGGGCAACTCAGGTAAAATAGAGCCAGTTTGTACAGGGGCCTCCAAATTGAATCTTTTTCCTGCCAGTACAGGTACGGACTATCTGACATGCCTACTTGGATGCTGTCACCGATGTAATCCTCCACCATTCTGTCAATGGTGACAGTATCATATGCAGTGACAGTAGACATGTTAGAAATTGTTGCCAGGTCCTTCAGTCCGGACCAGATGTCCAAACTTGGTCCTGCCTGCCCTGCATCACCGCCAGCGGGTTGCTTAGGATACCTAAGTTTTTTCCTGGCAGCCCCAGTTGCGGGAGAAAATGAAGAAGGAGCCGTTGACGTGTCACGTTCCACTTCAGCTGACAGTGTGTTCACCAGCAGGTCTTTGCACCTCTGCAGGCTTGTGTCGGCCGGAAAGAGAGACACCACATAGGCTTTAAACCTAGGATCAAGCACGGTGGCCAAAATGTAGTGGTCTGATTTCAACAGATTGACCACCCTGGAATCCTGGCAAAGCGAATGAAGGGCTTCATCCACAAGTCCCACATGCCGAGCGGAATCGCTCCGTCTTAGCTCCTCCTTCACTTTCTCCAGCTGCTTCTGCAAAAGCCTGATGAGGGGAATGACCTGACTCAAGCTGGCTGTGTCTGAACTGACTTCACGTGTGGCAAGTTCGAAGGGCTGGAGAACCTTGCACAACACGGAAATAATTCTCCACTGCGCTTGAGTCAGGTGCATACCCCCTCCTTTGCCTATGTCATAGGTGGATGTATAGGCTTGTATGGCCTTTTGCTGCTCCTCCATCCTCTGAAGCATATAGAGGGTTGAGTTCCACCGCGTCACAACCTCTTGCTTCAGGTGATGGCGGGGCAGGTTCAAGAGTGTTTGCTGGCGCTCCAGTCTTCGGCACGCAGTCGCTGAATGGCGAAAGTGGCCAGAAATTTTTCGGGCCACCCAAAGCGTCTCCTGCACGCCCCTGTAGCTTTTCAGAAAATTCTGCACCACCAAGTTTATTGTGTGAGCAAAACATGGGACGTGCTGGAATTTGCCCAGATGTAATGCCCGCACAATATTGGTGGCGTTGTCAGATATCACAAATCCCCAGGAGAGTCTAAGTGGGGTAAGCCACTGGGCGATGAATTCCCTCAGTTTCTCTAAGAGGTTGTCGGCGGTGTGCCTCTTACTGAAACCGGTGATACACAGCGTAGCCTGCCTTGTAACGAGCTGGCGTTTCTGAGATGCTGCTACTGGTGACGCTGCTGCTGTTGCTGCGTAAGGTGATACATCTACCCAGTGGGCTGTCACAGTCATATAGTCCTTAGTCTGCCCTGTTCCACTTGTCCACATGTCCGTGGTTAAGTGGACATTGTGTACAACAGCATTTTTCAGGACACTGAGGACACTTTTTCTGACGTTTCTGTACAGTCTCGGTATCGCCTGCCTAGTGAAGTGGAATCTAGACGGGATTTGGAACCGGGGACACACTACCTCCATCAATTGTCTAAATCCCACTGCACTAATGGCGGATACCGGACGCACGTCTAACACCAACATAGCAGTCAAGGCCTCAGTTATACGTTTTGCTTCAGGATGACTGCTGTCGTACTTCATCCTCCTCGCTAAGGACTGTTGGAGGGTCAATTGTTTAGTAAAAGTAGTGGTGTTCCTACTTCCTCTCTGGGATGATGAACGACTCCCAGCAGCAGCAACAGCAGCAGCGGCAGCAGTAGGCGTAGCAATGCAGGATCCTCCGGAGTAATCCCGGATAGGAGAGTCAGTCATGCCAGTGACATGGCCTGCAGGACTACTTCCGATCCTGACTAAGGAGGAAATTGACGAGGAGGGAGTTGACGGTGTGGTTTGCAGACGCTTGGATACAACAGGACAACGGGATTTAGGTGTCCCTGGACTGCTTACGGTCTTAGCCAAAGTTTCTGAACTTGACAGTAACTTTTTATGAACGTGCTGCAGGTGCCGTATAAGGGAGGATGTTCCTAGGTGGTTGACGTCCCTACCCCTACTTATTTCACCTTTACATATGGTACATATGGCAAGACAGTTGTTGTCCGGATTTGGATAGAAATATTGCCAGACCAAAGAGGTGGAATGTTTGGTCTTCTGCCCAGGCATGACCGTGATGGGCTTTTTCATCCCACGGACAACAACTGTCTCCCCCGGAGCCTGATTTAAACAAACCACATCACCATCAGAATCCTCCTCGCCAACTTCCTCCTCAGCGCCAGCTACACCAGTATCCTCATCCTGTTGTACTTCAACAGTGACATCTTCAATTTGCATATCAGCAAGTGGACTGTGGGTGCTCCTTTCAGCACTTGCAGGGGGCGTGCAAATGGTGGAAAGAGCCACCTCTTCCCGTCCAGTGCTGGGAAGGTCAGGCATCGCAACCACCACCACACTTGGACTCTCCTTGGGGATTTGTGATATCTTCTTAGAAAGCACAGTTCTTCGCTGTGCTTTTGCCAGCTTAACTCTTGATTTTTTTAGTGGGAGGAGGGCTTCCATCGTCATGTGAAGCTGAACCACTAGTCACGAACATACTAGGGATCGACCTTAGCCGTTCCTTGCCACTCCGTGTCGTAAATGGCATATTGGCAAGTTTACGTTTCTCTTCAGCTGATTTAAATGTCTTTTTCAAGGTAATTTTCCTGAACTTTGCCATTTGGGATTGTATGTGCCCTCTACTATGACATTGGGCATCGGCCTTGGCAGATGACGTTGATGGCATGTTATCGTCTATGTCATGACTAGTGGCAGCAGCTTCAGCACTAGGAGGAAGTGGTTCTTGATCTTTCTCTATTTTATTTTTATCGGAGAAAGTTTGGTCCTCCATTTATGTTATATCGATTTGATATATACGTGCGGCTAAACACAGAAAATATTTTTTTTTTTGGTTTGGACTGGAGTGTACTTTCGGGGGTTACAGCACCCTTAACGGTCAAGCCAGCCGGCCCTTTACTTATGACACAGGCGCACGCTTGGCACTACTTTGTTGATGCACGTGCGGCTACTGCGCACACAATTCACAAACACAGAAAATAATTTTTTTTTGGTTTGGACTGGAGTGTACTTTGGGGGTTACAGCACCCTTTAACGGTCAAGCCAGCCGGCCCTTTACTTATGACACAGGCGCACGCTTGGCACTACTTTGTTGATGCACGTGCGGCTACTGCGCACACAATTCACAAACACAGAAAATAATTTTTTTTTTGGTTTGGACTGGAGTGTACTTTCGGGGGTTACAGCACCCTTAACGGTCAAGCCAGCCGGCCCTTTACTTATGACACAGGCGCACGCTTGGCACTACTTTGTTGATGCACGTGCGGCTACTGCGCACACAATTCACAAACACAGAAAATAATTTTTTTTTGGTTTGGACTGGAGTGTACTTTCGGGGGTTACAGCACTTTTTAACGGTCAAGCCAGCCGGCCCTTTACTTATGACACAGGCGCACACTTGGCACTACTTTGTTGATGCACGTGCGGCTACTGCGCACACAATTCACAAACACAGAAAATAATTTTTTTTTTGGTTTGGACTGGAGTGTACTTTCGGGGGTTACAGCACCCTTAACGGTCAAGCCAGCCGGCCCTTTACTTATGACACAGGCGCACGCTTGGCACTACTTTGTTGATGCACGTGCGGCTACTGCGCACACAATTCACAAACACAGAAAATAATTTTTTTTTGGTTTGGACTGGAGTGTACTTTCGGGGGTTACAGCACCCTTTAACGGTCAAGCCAGCCGGCCCTTTACTTATGACACAGGCGCACGCTTGGCACTACTTTGTTGATGCACGTGCGGCTACTGCGCACACAATTCACAAACACAGAAAATAATTTTTTTTTTGGTTTGGACTGGAGTGTACTTTGGGGGTTACAGCACCCTTTAACGGTCAAGCCAGCCGGCCCTTTACTTATGACACAGGCGCACGCTTGGCACTACTTTGTTGATGCACGTGCGGCTACTGCGCACACAATTCACAAACACAGAAAATAATTTTTTTTTTGGTTTGGACTGGAGTGTACTTTCGGGGGTTACAGCACCCTTAACGGTCAAGCCAGCCGGCCCTTTACTTATGACACAGGCGCACGCTTGGCACTACTTTGTTGATGCACGTGCGGCTACTGCGCACACAATTCACAAACACAGAAAATAATTTTTTTTTTGGTTTGGACTGGAGTGTACTTTCGGGGGTTACAGCACCCTTAACGGTCAAGCCAGCCGGCCCTTTACTTATGACACAGGCGCACGCTTGGCACTACTTTGTTGATGCACGTGCGGCTACTGCGCACACAATTCACAAACACAGAAAATAATTTTTTTTTGGTTTGGACTGGAGTGTACTTTCGGGGGTTACAGCACCCTTAACGGTCAAGCCAGCCGGCCCTTTACTTATGACACAGGCGCACGCTTGGCACTACTTTGTTGATGCACGTGCGGCTACTGCGCACACAATTCACAAACACAGAAAATAATTTTTTTTTTGGTTTGGACTGGAGTGTACTTTCGGGGGTTACAGCACCCTTAACGGTCAAGCCAGCCGGCCCTTTACTTATGACACAGGTGCACGCTTGGCACTACTTTGTTGATGCACGTGCGGCTACTGCGCACACAATTCACAAACACAGAAAATAATTTTTTTTTTGGTTTGGACTGGAGTGTACTTTCGGGGGTTACAGCACCCTTAACGGTCAAGCCAGTCGGCCCTTTACTTATGACACAGGCGCACGCTTGGCACTACTTTGTTGATGCACGTGCGGCTACTGCGCACACAATTCACAAACACAGAAAATAATTTTTTTTTTGGTTTGGACTGGAGTGTACTTTCGGGGGTTACAGCACCCTTAACGGTCAAGCCAGCCGGCCCTTTACTTATGACACAGGCGCACGCTTGGCACTACTTTGTTGATGCACGTGCGGCTACTGCGCACACAATTCACAAACACAGAAAATATATTATTTTTTTAGCACTTGGGGGGAGCACCCCTGATGGACAGAGCACCCCCTGGACAACACTACAGCACTCCTTTAGGACTGGGACACTGCACAGGACTTTGGAGTGGACACAGCCCCTATGGAGAACTGACTGCACAACACAGTCCAGCCAGCCCCTATGGACTTTGAAGTAGTGGACACAGCCCCTATTAACAACAGCAGCACAGCACAACACAGCCAGCCCCTATGGACTTTGAAGTAGTGGACAACAGCAGCACTACACTACACTACACTACACTACACTACACTACACTACACAGCCCTAACTCCCACCCTCCCTCTTCACTGTCCACAGCCGAGTGAGAAAATGGCGCCGACGCGGGTACCTTATATAGGATCCAAAACCCGCGAGACTCGGAAGGCGGGATGATGACGTTTTGCCTCGATTTCAGATCCGAGTCAGGCGGGAAAAGTCGAGCCTGACTCGGATCGGACTCGGATCGGGGGGGCTCGGATTTCAGAAATCCGAACCCGCTCACCCCTAATATATATATATATATATATATATATATATATATATATATATATATATTTGTAATTGATGAATAAAAAATTTATAGATAGGGCCTGATTCAGAGATGGACGCTAATGCGATTTTCACGCAGATGGAGCGATTGTTTGACACTGCGCATGTATCTAACTTAACATAGATAACGTATCAACCAATCAGCTCCTGCCATTTTTCAAACATAGCTTGTGACATGGCAGTTAGGAGTTGATTGGCTGGTACTTTATCTATGTTCACTTTATCTCCATCAAAGGCTTAGTAAATAGTCCCATTAGTCATTTTAAGGGAAATCCTGCTATATAATTGTATCTATTTCAAAACAAATCATTCGTTTTTTTTTTTATATGTAAATTTCTTGTAATGTGATTTTGTACTTTTATTAAGGAACATAAATGTTGATGTTTAGAATTTATTGATATATCTACAGATTGACACTGTAGAAAATGAATAATGTGGTCCCACTTGGTTTCCAGCTTCTCCACTTGTCCAAAAAGAGTAGCATGGGTGAAGTGGGTAACCTAACATCAGTAGGGACCACCGCCCGCCTGAGCAAACTATCACAGGCCGCGGGCAATGTCATGGACTGTGCCGCTAGTGGATGACGCTGGGTCACCTGGAGCATTGGGCACCATGGATGTCCAGACATCACCGGGGGGCATTAAAAGGTAGGTGGTCATTGCTCCTAAGTAAGCCCTACAAGGCAGCTGCACACCGCAGACTGGTGAGTCATAGGAAGACAGTTGAGAGGTCAGAGTTGGTAGGGAACTTTCCAGATGACAAAAAAAGAGTAAAGTTCACGGTCACTAACAGGCAGGCATAGCCGGAAAGTAGCCCATGTCTGTAATGGGATTGGTATGAAATACCAGCAGTGAAGATCCCGACAGGTAAGTATTTTTTATATTTGCTAACCCTAACCCTCCCTTAGGGGTGCCTAACCCTAACCCCCCCTGTAAGTCCCTTCCCCGCAGCCTAAACCTAAGTCTCCTGGGGGGGTGCTTAAATTTAACCCCCCTTTCCCTAGCCTAAACCTAACCCCCCCGGGTGGGTGCCTAGCCCTAAGTCCCCCTCGGGAGCCCCTAACCTAACGACCCCCCACGCGCCTGTCCGCGCCCGGCCTAGCTGCGATCGGTATGTCGGGCATCGGGCTCCCGATGTAGGTAAAATGACAGGCGTCGGGATCTCGACGCCTGTCATTAGACCCTTGCTGGGATTGGACAGTCGGGAAGCCGGTGGTCGGCATTTAGACCATCGGCTTCCTGACTGCATCCCTCTGTAACAGGTGATCAAAACTAAAACTGAATACTGATGCAAAGAGTGCACACAGTGCTTAAGAGAACCTGTTATTAGGTACAGTGCAGTATGTGAGGCAAAGAGGTGCACGAGGCTGGGGGAACCAGAGGCAAGGAAACGTATTACCAGGGCATGTGGTTTTTTTTCACATGCTGTTAGTGATTATTATTATTATCATTATCCTTAATTTTATGACATCACAAGGGTTCCACAGCGCATTCAAAATGAGCAAATCAAGAACAATGACTTGGGATTGATAGTGGCGAAGAGACGACGGGGGTTTGAGGACTGGGAGGAGATAAGTGATGAGTGGGTTCATGGGCCTTGGTCTGGCATGGAGGGGAGGCACCCAGGCAGTACCCCCCCCCCCCGTACACTTTCTCTGGACCTCTTTACACAAACCCAGCCCTGGATTGTGGCTCCATCATCTGCATGGACTCAGAGATGCTCAAAAGGAGTCCTGGATGCCTCTACTTCCCTATCTGCTATACAGTCCCATGTGACAGGTCTACTGATGTTGGTAACATTTCAAGTTTATATTTTGCAGGGGTCACCAGACACACCAGAAGCAGACCTGGTTGGCAACCATGGATGTTTCGTATTTGTTGGAGACGCTCTTACCATTGGAAGCCAGGATTGAGATGGTCGCTACCAGGGCCAGATTGGCCATCTGGCTCTTCTGGCAAATGCCAGAAGGGCTGATGGCCTCAGGGTCAGCTCGAGGAAGGATCCCGGCTGATAGATTCATAATATGAGCTATGGGAGACGGAAGGGGTGGCAGCAATAATTGGCCAGGAAGAGACTGGGCTATACGCGAGGCCAGGCACCCGTGACTCGCGGCACGCCCCCTTGAAACTTAACCATGCCCCCTTTGCAAGCTTGCGCGCCTAAGACGGTCAGACTGTCAGGGTTGATCTACAGCCCCAGCCCGTCCATGGTTGCCACCATCGCCCAAATCTTTCCAATGGTTGCTTTCCAATGTCTGCTGACATACTCCTGCTGCATACTCTGTGCCCAACAGCCAGAACCGGACTGCCCATCTGGCCCTTCTAACAAAGATGGGCAGGTCCGGCGTCAAACCCCGGTGGAGCAGCTCTGCCTCCTGGCGCTCTGCTTGGCCAAGGATACTTAAAGACAGGGGCGTGCCACGAGGCCAGACCCCCGTGACTCGTGGCACACCCCAGTGAGATGAGGCCACATCCTTTTTGAGGTGAGACCATGCCCCTTTAGTGGGCGTGTGCGAGTGCCTTTGGCGCACACACAGAGGGACTGCCATGGCTGCTCAGCAGCCCCAGTCCATCCCTGCCGACAGCTGACCATTTCGCTTAAGCACTAGCATACTATCGCTAGTTAATCCATTGAACAGTTAACAATCTATGGTTGCACAACAATTTGATTGCCTCCCTTCTGATGGCCATCCTTACTTTGAAGCATAGTCCATGTTTGCATCACCAGGGGTCAACAGCTGATGTCTAAGCAGTAGGTGAGCACAAGAGCGAAGAGGTTGGCCGTATCTCATACCTTTGTTGGGCATTTTAAATGAAATGATTGTGTTATGTTACAGCAGTGTAAAACATATATATTAACAACAAATCTACAGGGATATCTCTGGCTTATTAGGCCAATCAAACTAATCAGAATTGTATTTTTAGCAGCAATACTTATAAGCTACCATCATGTACGTAGTTTCATGTATCTCAGGGACAGGCAACATGTGGCATTCCAACCTCTGTGGAACTACAGATCCCAGCATGCCCTGCCACTTTTTGCTGTTTGGGCATGCTAAAGCTGTGACAGGGCATGCTGGGATGTATAGTTCCGTAGCTGCTAGGTGCCTGGATGCTGCTTACCCTTGATATACTGTATTTGGTGGATGTAATAAAGGTATTTCGATTTTCCGTTTGATGGTGTTTTCTATATTTAATTTGATTAGAAGTAAAACAAAGAGAGCGACAGGCTCTAATTGACTAATTAACAAAACAACTTCGAAATGGTGCTGACATTAGGGAAGGCTTTTAGGAACATGCTAAAACAAATGACCCAAGGAGATGTTGATGTATTAAATCTGCTCACTTGACATGTTTAACTCTTTCAAACACTACAATAGATAACTGTCTTATAAAATGTCAAAGAAAAGTTTTCGGCTGTTGTCATTTTGGCTCTTATCCAAAAGAAACAAAAAGACATTTTGAACTTCTTTTGAAATTTGTAACACCCTCCTGTACATTTATGGAGTGTTTGATCGCAGACATTTCCTATGTCAGTGTTCCCAGAGGTCATTAAATAGTGTAAGAAGTGGGTGGTGATACAGAGATGGTGCCGAATCCAGCTAGACTCAAAATCCCTTAGTGCGGACCTGGCCAACCTGTGGCTCTCCAGCTGTTGTGAAACTACAAGTCCCAGCATACCCTCCCACCGATCAGCTTGTAAAGCAATGTGGGACTTGTAGTTGGAGAGCCACAGGTTGGCCAGGCCTGCCCTAATGATGGGTACACACTGACAAATATATTGCCCGTTCCATTAAACGGGCAATATATCTTTAGTGCATAAGCGGGTGTGCTATGCTAATTACCGGGCCCCGGGCTTGATGAAGTTGTCTGGCGGGGCGCCTGGGTCCAATTCCCCCCCCCCACTTACCTGTCAGTGTCACTGTCTCCTCAGCTCAGTGTAACCAGGGAGGTGCTGCAGCTGATAAGCAGCAGCAGTCTCCTCTGACTATGCAGGGGGAAAGGCGGGGGAGCAATCACACTGATTGTGCCCCCTCCCCGTTGGATTTGCCCCTGACTGAGGGGCACGTGGCGCCCAACAGTGCAGCGCACAACAAAAACTTTTTTTTTAAGGTGTGGCCACGCCTACTCAAATTAGGCCACACCCCCTAAATTAGATTTAAAGAGTTATTAGATTATTATAAAGGTTAGCCAAGCCAATAAAATGGGATTTAACATAGGAACTAGAGTATGGAGTTACCTTGTCAACAACAATTATACAGACAGTCATAATGTTGACACCGCAATGTTGAACTGTACCATGTCGACATGGTTAAAGTGTCAACATATGGATTATATGTGTAGTCATAATGTCCACATAAATATTAAGGTTAGTGCTAGGGTGTCTTGTCGACATTTCAACAGGTCGACACTATGGCCAGGTACTATGCGGACATAAAGTATCTGTCGACATTGTGGATGTGGAGAGCAAGTTATATGGTTGTGTGGATTATATTTTGTGTTACGTAGCTGCTCAGACCTCCAGTTGCATAGAACACTCTGATCTGTGTATCTGCAGCTAAACATGGATAAGCTTAAAAGTATCATTGTGTGTCTACTGGAAGACATGGACAATCCGTGGAGAACTCTTGGTAGCTCTAAATTGCACACCCTAATGTACTGGGAGGTGCTATCTTGCTGAGATTTCTAGTACTACGCATAGAAAAAATGGATGCAGATGCACTATGCAATCATTACTACTCAAAATTGAAATATATATTACAATTGAATATCACATAAGAGGTTGTTAGCATATATTTAGCCAAAAATATGGGCCTGCCCACCACCGTCGGTCACCTCTTGTTGGGCAAGTCCCAACACGGACCTCCGTATCATAAGATCACCATCCAGTGACTGTCACAGTTGAACATCACGGGCGCCCGACTGCCAGGCACCCCGCGGGATCGTGGAGGCAACTCACACCCCCTGGCCAGCCATTGGGATCATAACAGCCACTGCTTCCCACCGTGGACCACACTTCACCTACCGTTAGGCAAGCATATTCCAACCACAGTGTGTGACGCCGCCAACTGCATGAACTCCTGGACACAACACCATCATTACACCCCGGTTGCCACAAGTCTGTCGACCAAAGGTCCAGCAGGGGAATGTGCAGGAGTAAGGACCGCACGCCAAAGGAGACCCCTGAAACGGTCAACCCAACTCCAAACCGTGGGCTGTAAAGAGACATTGGACCTCATTCAGAGTCGGTCGAAGCGGCCGCACGGTCGTACGGGAAAAGGGGCCGGATATGCAAATGATTCCCTCGCAAGTTGCGTCCCTAAATTCGGATCGGTAGCTGGCCGACCAAGGGGAGGAAGCGGTCGGAATTTAAAAAAAATACGCCCCCTTCTCGTACGCATTGCACGTCATCTCCAGGCATATAAGGATTAATCGAGATCATCGGGAACCATCGGAACTGGTCGTAGAGCTTAAGGTTGACCATACCCTCTCTTAAGCTCTATGATCATGTCAGTGTAAAAACCTCCCATATCACATGTGCCATGACGCTACTTTGTTAATTATGCACTCCCATAAACCGTATGCACTCCCATAAAATGCCGTTCGCATAATTAGGCACACCTGCATTCGGATCTCCACTCCCCCGTTTTCAAGCACCTTCCCCTGTTACCACCCACAAACGCCTCAATCTGTCACTCAAACTACCGACCTGGCTGTGTTCAAGGAGAGAGAAATTTCTGATCGTAGCGGCTAGTTTGCGCACGCGCATTGCGAACTTTACGCATGCGCAGTATAGCGAACATCGGTGGCGTACGACCGTGCCGCCGCTTCAACCGACTCTGAATGAGGTCCATTATCCCTACCCACAGAAACTGAACTTAACTACGGAACTGCCTAGGGAAGCATTGTGTCTACCCAATAAATATTTATGTAGTCTGTCAGGTGTAAGATAAATATGATAGAACAGCTTCATATACATTTCAGTATGTGAGATACACTTAGACATTTTAAAGATGTTCCCATTTCAAAATGTTTTTATTTTAGGTTGTCTCGCTGCCAATAGATGGGTGTACAGAAAGATATTCCTCCTTTGCAAGAATTGGAGGTTACATGGAACAGAACATGGGAGGGGGCAATACCAGCGAACCTACCAGGGGTGGGAAAGCTTGGAACCAATGTCTTATTTGAAGAAGTCACCCACTGATTTTACACAATTGTCCCTCCCAATGCTAGGTGCAAGAGATCTCTATGTGGACAGGCTTCCATTCTCCATATGCAAGACTCAGTAGAGCACAGAACTTTAGCTATATGCCCACAGCACACCCAGGACACTCCCACAAGACAAAATTCTGGCATGTTGCCACCAAGTTGCTGCCCAGTTTGAGCTCATCTCAAAAATGTTGGTGCACAAAAATACATAAATTTGCTTCTGTGTATGTGCTTTATAGTAAAATTCACTTTGCATCTGTAGGGAGAGATCCATCCAACTCAAAATCAGGCCCTCTTTCTCTTTCCATAAGAACTTGATTTTTACACGTCATCAGTGGTGGCACTGATGAGCCTTGTCCGATACTTTCATCTTGATAAATTTCCTTGAGTGAACAAAACACGTTGCCAAAGATGACGTTCAAAACCTTGGATCTATTTACACTGCCCAACAGATCCTTTATTATTATCTATGTTTCCTATTCACTTGTGTGCACCTTTAAGAATTGTACTTTGTACAGCCATAGTGCACTTTACTTCAGAATAACTGCCAAACAATCTAGAATGTGGGTGGCAGAGCAACCAGTCAACCTACACGCACTGAAACCCACCACATATACCCGAGTACAAGCTGAGTATTGGGTTTCCCTACTGCTCGGTACAGTGTATGCCCTGTACAACACTGGATTGACCACAACGCAACCAACCAAAAAGCTGTTAAAGAACTAGTACCCACTCTTTACTGGAGGTGATCCTCCTAACATCGGAGCCCCTTGCAGCTTCAGGATACCAATACCAACTGGTAATAACTTTATGCTCTTTTTTTAATCATCTACCTAAAAGACTATGATGAACTTGAACCTATGTATGCTTGATATGAATTAACAGTTACTATTGTGCAGAGTGAAATGCGTCGTGTGAGTATACGTTTTCAAGTTCAAAAGTTTAGCTCAGCATTGTGGCCATTAAAGTACAGTAGAATGTGATGCATGTAAAGTAAAACTAAGGACCTGATTCAGACCCGTTTGCTAGCAAACGATCGCTCAGAGCGAGCGATGTTTTGCAATGTACACATGCGTATGCATCGTATTGCTCATGCGTGAACTAGTCCGAGCAATCGGGAAGCACTCGATCGCCAAGCATAGACAGCCCAGATGAATGAGTGACAGGAAGGGCCACTGGAAACGGGGGAGTGGAGGTGCGAACGCAGGCGTGCCTGAGAATCTTAACGCCGTTTCAGAGGCGTGCATAATTACCAGCCAGCGTCATAGGACATGTCATCTGACTAGTTTTTAAAGTGAAGTGCTCGCAGTGCTTGCGGTAGGGTATGGTCTGCCACACACGCTGCGATCGCATCCGATGGTACCTGATGCACTGATGGTTACATACACTTCCTGGAGATGACGTGCGCAAGTGGGCGTCTTAAGACAGGCTGGTAGGCGTCTGCATACACAAAGTGATCGCACGCCAAGTCATAGTGGGCGTGCTTATGCCTTGCCATGCGATCGCCTGCCTTGCCGTCAGTTAGCCAAATTTTGCGAGCGTCCGCATCTAGCGAACGGGTCTGAATCAGGCACTAAATTTCATATATATAAATGATATGTTTTAGAAGTTTTTTGCTATTGCTAATTGAAAACCAATTAAAAACCTATTCTACTATTACAAATTTGTAATCAAAGATTTTCTGCATGTTAATTCTCCAGAGTGGGACTTGAGGGGGCATTAATCAGCAAAAGGTCACATTGTAAAGATTTTTGTTATATTTAGTGTCAGGCATTTAGAAGAAGAGATAGGCACATTCTACCTAAACAGTAAAAAAAATATATAAAGTAAAATGAGATCACAGTGTCTGGAAACACTGCTGGATTAAATTGTTACTTCTGCTGCTATTTCTAGAGTGATGTGCATTCATAGTGCAGCACCTCACATCTTGGATAGTTAAATCACACTTTCCAGCCCCCCAGGACTCTCCAAAATCCTAAACATAAATAGACATTTAAAGAGATATTAAGGAGCAGTAATGTGATAGTAGGGTAGCAAACACGTCTTATTTTAGTTTGCACCTTATACAAAGATTAGCAATGTTTTACCTACCATAATACCAAGAAAGAAGAAATAAGGGGATAACTTTTCAATCCTGGTGATAACAAGCTGCAGAAATAAACAACCCTATAAATAAAGAGAATGTTATGAAGTCAGGAAATAGTTAACTAAAATGCAGAGAATACTTAACTAAAATGTACGAATACGTAATTCCAATAGCTTGTTACATCCGATAAAGATGAACCTCCTTCCAACTGTTACGGTCTGAGGTTTTTGTAGACACTCGTTGTATTGGATGGAAACTGCTGGAGTTGTACTAGAATACGGATCTGGAAACAATGGACGTGGCAACCTGGCATCGTTCATGGCGGATTCAACCTCACAACCTGAACCCAGGCTTGCAGGGATGGAACAGATCACTCAGATTAGGGAGACCCCGCCGAAGGAACTCAGAAATATATAGTACCAGAACTGGAATAGGAACTCAGTAATATGTCAACATGTGCAATGAACATTTATTAAGCAACAGCTTCTTAACTGAAGCCAGACCCACCGAATGCAGTGGCAAACACAGGATTTCTAAAGGGGGGTTTCCAAATGCTTGATTTTAGAGTGCGTGCGGCCAATCCATGAAGAGGGCATAATGAACACTTATCCAGGTTTAATATGCGTCATACATAGTGTATTGAGTGTGATAATTCCAGCATATACAGGACCAGTGATCACAGTAAGCCATTAAATGCGGATGTAGGGCCATCCTGCCTGAGCTGAATGTTTTATATTAGATGTGGTCACAATTCCAGGGCATGGGAGCAAGTCCAGGAGTCTGGGGAAGCAGCAGAAGAACCTAGCACTGCCCTGGACATATATGTAAATATTGGGCTCTATAGCAGTGCATCCCTAACAGTGCAAGTGTTCCAAATCCCCTAATTGGTGCACAGGTTATTTATTACTAGCTGATACATGTTAAAAGATCCACAGGTGGAGCTAATTATTTCATTTATGATACTGAGAAGAACACGCAGCGCTAGTAAAATTCCATTATATTACTATTGTGGTTATGGTGTGGGCTGGGGGGGGGTTCCAAGCAGACGGAAACCCCCCTGCATTTGCCTATGGAATGAGGGACAATATTGTAGAGACTTGTGACACCTGCCGTCACAAGCCAAACAACCTCTGTAAGATTGCCCAATTCCTTAAGCTCATTGAGTAACATGGTAAATGACCTGCAGCGGTAAAAGATGAGGGGGGAAAAACTGCAACCCCGCAAGAAAGCATAAAAAAAGGCAATACCGCGCTGGTACACATATGCAAACAATTTGGGATATATAAAAATGTTTTAATGGTTAGCAAAGAAATATTTAATTTTTAAATCTCTTTTATTGTTGTTTATAGTATATTGATTCTTTGTGATTATAGTATTTCTATGGTATTCATTCAATATTTCTTTGCTAACCATTAAAACATTTTTATATATCTCAATTTGTTTGCATATGTGTACCAGCGCGGTATTGCCTTTTTTTTAATAGAGTATATAACAATGGTATGATAGAAAAATCTGGGAGTAAGATATTAAATACTTCCTCATTAATAAGTAGGGCATTTTTCGCAAGACATAATATCTCCTTAAGTTCTCTAGTGGAAATAGCAGTTGGGTCACCCCTAAGCTTAGAGTAAACTCCTGGTTGCATTAATTGCCGGTTAGTTTCTGCACAGTAATCAGAGAGGTCCTGGAGTACTATGGCTCCCCCTTTGTTGGCAGGGCGGATAATGAGTTGGTCATTATTTTTGGAACAACAGAGAGCCTTCCTTTCATCTGCAGATAAGTTAAATCATAATTCCACAGATTGTCCAGTTAAGTTTAAGATGCATCAAAGTGAAATTGAGTTCCTAGATGTGACTATTAATCTGAAAAATTCTTTGGTTAACACTACCGCTGTCACCCTAAGAGTAGGAAATTTGGTATCCCCTACTCACAGATGATACGAGTCAAGCGTATCAATAATGATCCATCTAAGGCAGAAGAACAGATTGGTATTCTGATTGACCGCTTTGTTGCTAGGGGATATGATTCTAGATATCTCAGTGGGTTAAAACAAAAAGTATTACAGTTTGATCAAAAATAATTTGTTGTGTAAAAAACAACAAACGGTGGTTACCAGTAAGTTTCCATGGGTGACTCAGTATAATGTGGCTTCGCCTGCAATTAATAAGGTATCTAAAAAGCTTTGGAAATTAGTACAGACGGATAAAGATCTTGGGTTATCTGATTGTGCCCTGATGCCATGTTATTCCAGATCCAGCAAACTTTGTGATATATTGGTTAAGACTAATATTTCAGGTTGCAGTAAAGTACCTGTTGCACATAACTTCCTTGTTAAGAAACCTGGTTGTTATAAATGTACATGTGTCACCTGTAGATATCTCCTTACAGGAGATGTTTTTTTTCTATCCACACTCAGGCAAAAAAGGACATATCAGGTACCATCTGTCTTGTGAATCCTACTTCGTGGTGTATCAGATTTTGTGCCCATGTGGCTATACTTACATTGAAACACATCCAGGAAAGAGAGGATGGGGGCACACCGTTCCTCCATACGAGCTGCTTTGTTGAATGGTTGTTCGCCACTTTGTTGAGGCCGGTCACAATTTAGTGAGCCTCCATCCCCCCACTAAGAAGAGGGGTTGGCCATAACAAGCTTCTGCTTAAACGCAAAGCTTTTTGGATACACTTTTTAGATGTCATTTCCCCTAGAGGGTTAAATGAAGTTCAACCATTGACATGTATCTCTAATTAAGGATTGTTATTTATATGTATTTTGCTACTTTAATACATTAGAATATGATGCAATGCAATGCATTACAATGCTGTTTTGGATTGTTTGCTCTTGGATGAGTTTGTGTTCTTATATAGTATTGTTCACTCCTAATTGATTATTTGCCTGCTATTTCTGTATGTATATTACTCAAGCCATTACTGCAGTGATTCCCAACCACGGTCCTGAAGGCACATTAACAGTCCTGGTATTAGTGATATCCTTGCTTAAGCACAGCTGGTTAAATCAAAATAACTGAGGTACTAATTAAGTCCCCTGTGCCCAGCTATGGCTAGCCTTAAAACCTGGACTGTTAGTGTGCTTTGAGGACCGTAGTTGGGAACCCCTGCTTTCCTGTTTTGTATAGACGCTCTTTCTTGGAGGAATATTTGGTTTAATAATGGCAAAAAATTTTTTTTACGCTACTGTGTTTCCCCTTGCCTGTTGCTATGGTGATTGTACACACTGACGTGCATCGTACTGATACGTGATGACATCATCTCAGCATGCCCGCTCGGGGCTCCGACGGGACGCTGTTGCACATGCTGGGTCTGGGGGGATATAAGATAAGGACGTTTTCTTGTTTGTTGTTTATACTTCCTGATGAAAATCAATACAGGTTGAAACGTTGGACACTTTTTTGTGTGTGCTAATATTCTTTTCATATATGCTGTGAGTGCCGCACTTCAGGAATTGTGTGTATATATATATATATATATATATATATATATATATATATATATATAGTTTTAGCTGCAAATATTTTTTTTTTTATTTCACACTGCATCTCAACACAATGAAGGTTTGCCTCTAAGAATATCCATGTATTATGTGAATTACATAACTCTTGCTCAAATGTTTCTTGGCTTTCAGAGCAAATATAGCCAGAATTAGATCTGCAAACACTAATATTCATCATTGACGGGGTTTGCACCCATTGTGAACCCTCATAAACAATATTCAGGGGCCACTTTAGCCTAATGGAGTTCTTCCCTTTCACTCACCATCTCCCCCTTATTGCAAACATCTGCTTAGGAATAAATTACGTTTTATATTTGCAAATGACACATTTTTCACTTCGAGAACACTTTGCTCATTTCATTTAACAAATACTAATGTTTGATCAAGTTTTTTTTTCAATTCCTGAAAAGTTACAGCCTCTCCTGCTAAAGAACTCATTCATTTAAGAAGTTGTGTAGTTAATGGAATCAAATAATGTAACAGAATTGCTGGGTGACCTTGCAGCAAATGAGTTTCCCCCATTCCACTTGGATATATGACACATTATTTCTTTATTTAACTTTGGCACAGTCCTACTAATTTCACAAACGTATACCAGATGAATCATTTTATATTTCCTTAATCTGTACCTAGCTCCCCTTAAATATCACTTAACATCAGTCCATTCAGGAATAATGTCTAAAGCTCTGTTATTGCCATTTCTTTAATCTAAAGTATATATTATTTTCGATAATCATTTGAAAATATAATGCAGTAGTATATGGGTACATATAAAAAAAGTAGAAAAAAATTACACATAAATGTTGTGTTTGTTTTATTGATAAGAAATGTAAAGGTAATTATATCCAGTTGGAAAAAATTACACATAAATATTATGTTTGTTTTAATAATAAGGAACTTAAAGATAATTATATGCAGTTGCAAAAATATAAATAAATAAATAAAAATCATGTATGCGTGTTGTTTTCAGAAACCAATTAATGTCATTTTAACTACTGATCTGTAATGAAAAAAACCTAAATTAAAATGAAAGCTTAATAATAGAATAATTATATAACAATTATATTGGAGTATTAATGGCCTTAACAACTAAGCCATCAGGACTACACGGTGACTGTGCAGAGATATGGTGTTTTAATAATCCCAGTAATTTGTTCAATGATGTTAATTTAGTAACTACAAAATATGCAGCATCTTTCTCTATCCAGTTAATGCCCTCTGTGTCATGTTTAGCAAATTTGAGGGACCATCTGGAAATTGAACATGATAGAATGGATAAAATATCTCTTCATAGGGGTATTTTACTAAAGTGCAGGTTTTTAGAAGTGGAGTTGTTGCCCATAACAACCAATGAGATTCTAGCTATTATCATCTAGAAGGTGCTAGCTTCTAGATGATAATAGAATCTGATTGGTTGCTATGGGCAACATCTCCACTTCTATAAACCAGCACTTTAGTAAATCTACCCCTTTAGTCTCTTACATACACTATAGTAGGAAAAGGGGTCGTAGACTGCACACCCTGAATATATGTAATGGGAGGTGCTACCTGTTGAGACTGTTAATGCAGACACACAAAAAAACAATCACAGGTGCACAACTCCAATGGCTAATTCTATATATAAATACGTTTTGCAATAACAGTTTGCAATAAATAGAGGTTTTTAGCATGATCATGGCCAAGGTTATGGGGCTACCCACCATATCCAGGTAACCTCTGTAGGGTAGGTCCCTAACATACAGGGGTTCAAATCCAGGGCGCAGGACACCCCCAAACTAGCTCAGCCGAGCCACCCCAGGGCATCACTTTAATAAGAAAGGTGAAGTGAAAAGTAAGATAGATAAGAGCAGCTACAGCTGCATGTATAGAGTAGAAAGGTGAAATTACATATATAATAAACAAACAGTAAAAGTGTTAAAATTGCAAAAAAGGGGAAATGTGTTATAATGCGATGCCCTGAAGCAGACCAACCAAAGCAATCCAGGGGACCCACACCCCAAAAATCAACCCAAAGCTGCACTACAGTATATAAATTGTAGGACTTACCTATAATGTGCCTAATACAAATGTGCATTCACAATGTCAGACTCCATGCTCTAAACCAACGGGGGCGGGGTGCTAGTCCAGGCTGAATGTGTCTCGTGCCTTCAGGTGTGCAAAGAAGCACACTAAATGGAATATACGGGAAGGGTCCTAGACTGTACACCCTGAATTTATATAATGGGAGGTGCTACCTGTTGAGACTGTTAATGCAGAAACGATACCCTGGGGTGGCTCAGCTGAGCTTGTTTGGGGGTGTCCTGCGCCCTGGATTTTAACCCTACAGAGGTTACCTGGATATGGTGGGTAAGCCCATAACCTTGGCCATGATTATGCTAAAAACCTCTATTTATTGCAAACTGTTATTGCAAAACGTATTTATATATATATAATTAGTAATTGGAGTTGTGCATCTGTGATTTGTTTTTCTTTTGTGTCTGCATACACTATAGTAGTTAAGAGCTAAACAATATTATTGATTAAGTACACTCTATGCAAACAAATTCATTGGGGTAAATTTATTAAAGGTTGATTTAAAATCGATTTAAATCGATCAACATCATTGGGCTTTCCGACAGCAAAATCTGCATATTTATCAACCGAGGTTTGACTTCAATTGAAGTTGAAACCCTACAGATGATAAATATGTGTATTCTGCAGTAGGGAAGCCCGTCGACATTGGTTGATTTAGTTTGATTTTAAATTGATCTAAATCGACCTTTAGTAAATTTACCCCATGAAGTATTTCTATGCTGCTGTATCCAAGTAAAAGTATGCCTGTCGTTTTACTAGCAGTAGCCTGGGAAATCGTTTTCCAGATGTGAATTCATAATTCTCCAAAGAGCATAAAAGTTATCATAAGATTTATAGTGGATAATTTATTAATCAGGTTTTTCTGTACAGTGATTCAGAGATCTGCTTTGTATGAATGAAATAGAATAGAATTAAAATAAGTAATTTTAACAAAATGTGGATGGCATTAAAATATCAGGTTACTCCTTGTGTTCAAATTATTTTAATGACTGTTTGTTTTATAGGCAGTAGCCTATCATAGTAATTACATATCCGCAAAAATCAATACATCCAACCTGAAGCAGCCAGGGCACCACTCTGTAACAGCAATCTCACTAAATGCTGTTTTGTTACAGTCATTTTGTGCAGAATTACATGTTCCAATTCATGGTATTCTGATTTAATGGTAAAATAATGAATGTTAGTGAATAAATATGGCCTCATATATCATACATTTCAGCTGACCCATTTAAGATTTAATTTAGTTTTATGCATCAGCCATGTGAACCCTTGAGTTAATTTTTAATTTTCTAGGTTTTCATTGACATATTCAACTTTTTAGATGTACTTTCCTTTAGGCCATGTTAGACCGTATGATTTTTTTTTCTTTAACAGAAGCCAGCATTATTTTAATTTATGGGCAACACAAGCATTTGTGCCATGGCAATTCATTGAAAAATTTTAAAATTAATGTTTTTAACCAGATTCTAATATGTAATATGTCCTAATGTATCAATAAGGTGTATGCTTTTATGTATTGTCTTACTGCTTTTTGAACAATTTGGGACACTTTAGTCTTGGGGTGATTGCAAAGGGGTGGGGGGCTCATCATGAATTAAATTATTGACCTTGGCATACCAATCCCCTAAAGATACTTTGGGGTATATTTACTAAGCAATGGATTTTCAATGCCACCACTTGTCAGGGTTCTGACTTTAGGATTTGAAAAGGCATCAATTAAAAAGAAAACAAACAATCTTGGTTTTTGCTTTAATATTATTGTATTTTAAATCCCATGGCCAGAACACATTACCAATAAATATACCTCTTTACCTGGAGCTGTATCTCTCTGTGATAGTGATGAGGGTGCTCTATGCATTCAGGGGAGGTTTGCAGGAAACATTCACCCTAAGCTACGCAGAGTACTTGATTAATGAGTTCTATAGCAATTATCCTATACAACATAAATGTAATTTGCCTTTACAGATGTGTCCTGCTACATCTTTTCTCATAGCACGGTATTCTGGCTCCCCTGCCGCAGAATGTCTATATGCGTTATGGAGTGGCGTAGTTTATGCCGTGATAGACTACATGCCATGCAGTACACAGTTTAACCGCTGGGTGGCGAATGCTCCTTGGATGAAAACTTCAGTACTTAATACAATACAGTAGCAGTGTACTTAAAGTACTCTGGTCAACTTTATGCATTTATCCGCACTTTCCACATCCCTTCATCTCCATGATATGACACCCAGCTTCATTAGAGTCACTATTCAAGTCGCTATTGACATTGTAATGTACACGTTGGTGTGAAGATGCACACTAGGCATGATATACACAATAGGTGTAACAGATGCTATGGCTGGCTTGGGTGGGAGAATGGGTAAGGTGAGCGCTTTCCAAAGCTTGCGCCTCAGGTTCGAGGCCCGGAAAGGAACAATATCATTTTGTAAATCAGTATTTTTTTTATTTATTTGGGTTTTTCATCTACTATACAGGTTTAAATAAAGGATTAAATCATTTGGTGTGTCAGTCCTGTGTTTTATAAGAATACATATCTACATTGGTGTGAAGACACAAGCACAGCATTTCATAAAGACAGAGGAATTCCAGTTCAATGTTATTAAGGTACTCTAACAAACTTAGTACATTGCCCCAGACTTGCCACCACCTTTCATTTCTATGTTATGCCCCCCCAGCTGCATTTTAGTGAAAATGCTATAGACATTATATTGTACTCATTACGGGCCATCCATACTGTATACTGTCGCTACATGGTGTAACTATTGCTACATGGTGTAAAGACATCTGGCCTAAAGACGCACGGGCAGTTTTTCATAAAGAGAGATAATTTCAGGTTCAATACTTCTAAAGTTCTCTGCTCAACTTTTTGCATTGCTCCACATTTTCCCCCTCCCTTCATCTCTATGTTATGACATGAAGCTGCATTAGACTCTAAACTGCTATAGACAATGTATTGCTGGATGGGGCCCTTGCCCCCAAACATGAGTTATTCATCACAAATCTCACAAGGGAGTGGGGGTGGGGAAGCTACCTACAGTATGAAAGTGTTACACACTGTGATTTGTGATATGCAATTTTGGCCAACTAGGGGCGTAGAGAGGCTGACTGGGCCTGGGTGAAGGGGGCATGGTCTAATCAAGGGAGGCATGGCTACACCCCCTTAGGACTGTTTTTAATAACATATTTGCAGCAATGCATACTGGGAAGGGGGGTGCTGTGAGCCCCTCAGCCCGTGCAAACCTGTGGTGGACACGATTAGTGTGATTGCCCCCCCCACAAGCATAGACGATTGTTGTGGCTGCTGCTCAGCAGTTGTGAGCAGTCTCCCACTGCAGCCCAGCACATAGCAGTGTGTGCTGAGCTACAGTGAATTAGGAGGGAGGAGGGCGGTGCCGGGCCCCTCCAGAAGCCCAGGCCTGGGTAATTAGCACCCCCTCCCTCCCCCTCAGCTCCCCTGACCATTACTCATTTCTATTCAATCCCATTGAGCTCAATGACCCCGGTGGATAGCATCAATGATCAGTGTGTGAGTGTGTGTGTGAGAGAGACCTAGGTGGAACTATAAGTCAGCATAAAAGCACATGATTTGAGGTATCACTGGTGGTGTGTATTCTTTTTCAGTATATAATACTATTCTTTACACAGTAAATTAATTGTGGTGATGATTGAGGGGCTGGCTACTGTATGAACTCACTGGAGTGGGTTGCATGGTCAAATTACAAACATTTGTGTGCTCTCTAGGGTCCCTCCTTAAAGCAAGCATGAGCCTTTCATTAACATAATATAGGACAGGATTGGTAGTCATTTAAGTAGTACCAGTACACCAGTCTATAAAATCACCAGTGATCTAGATTACAAGTCTCCCAGAGGAGTGGGGGTGGGTGTGTGGGATGATGGTAGGGGTGGAGGCTGCCTATGAAATCAGTCAGCTCAAGGTCTCATCATGGCAGGGCACTGTAGCTGAACTCACTGCATACAGCATACATGCCTCGTAGCTCTCATTGGCCATTTTGTCCACTTGATTCATCCCAGTTGTCAGCTGAAGGTTCAGACACATGCAACAACAATGCAAGCAGTTTATACTACACTTTCACCTGGAAGACCTGCAATGTTTAGCATTCCTTGCACCCGTGCATTTTTAAGCCAGGCATCTTTACACCATGTAATGACATTATACAGTACAGATGACCCATAATGAGAACAATATAATGTCTATAGCGGTTTAGAGTAAAATGCAGCTGGAGGGGCATAAAATACAAATGAAAGGTGGTGGCAAGTTTGGAGCAATGTATTAAGTTCGGCAGCGTGCCTTAATAATATTGAGCTGGAATTCTTCTGTCTTTATGAAATGCTGCGTGTGTGTCTTCACACCAATGTAGATATATAATCTTATAAAACACAGGACTCATACACCAAATGATTTAATCCTTTATTTAAACCTGTATAATATACTAAAAAATAAAAATAAAATAATAATACTGATTTACAAATGTTATTGTCCCTTTCCGGGCCTCGATTCAAGGCTCAAGCTTTGGACAGCGCTCACCTTACTCACTCTCCTATGCAAGCCATAGCAGCTGTTATACCTATTGTGTATGTCACATTTAGCATTTGTCTTTACACCAACAAGTACAATACAATGTCAATATCTGTTTATAGTTTACGATTAAAAGAATATAGTACATCTATGAAACATAGTGGCACAGCAGTGGCAGACAGGATGACAGTTTAAGAAAAACTATACAACCCTATAGCTTATTTTCATTATAAAAGAACTGCTATACTAGCCTAAATGTAAAAGCCTAGTATAAAATATAATATATTACCAACACACTTCTCCAAACAGAAAATCAATATAACAGAAAATCTAATAGGATGTGCTGTCATAAAGCAGTTGGTATAAGGGGTAGTCACTTCCTAATAAATCAAAGCACTAAAAGCAAGAAGCACAGGAATACCAGCGCTACAGTAAACAAATAATCACTGGCCTTCAGCCAGTACAGGTAATTGCAGCCAGAGTAATATCTATTAGAAAAATAGATCACTATCTAACTTACCACAAACAGCAAATCAAAGGCCCATGGCCAGTACAGGTTACTGGAGGTGGAATATTTAGCGAAGGTAAATCATTTATTATTATAAGGAAAGGTAAATCTAAAACATGTAAAACAATATTAAAAACCAAGCTTCCAAATGTTGGTTTTCAATGCAAACTAAATACAAATAAAAGGGCTTATGCCAATACAGATTATTGAAGCCAAAGTAAAAGCCAAGTAAGAAAGATATTAATAACAAACTTCTCCAACCAGCAAATCACAGGCCCCAATCCATTACATGTAAATGGAGATAGAGTAAAAGGCTAGTAGTTTTTATACCAATACTGCAAGGTGGGCAAAGCCCATAATGAAAAGTGGTGCACAATGGAATTGATCCTGGGCTGCCTAACCCACCTCATTTGGTTCTGGTGAAGTGAATAAAGAACTTGATTAACAAGTCCAACATACTTAACAGAATTGCTTTGTTTCATCTCCTCCTTCAGTTTCTCTAGCTGCTTTTCCAGTAGTTTAATTAAGGATATGACCTGAGTCAGGCTGGCAGTGTCTGAACTCACATCATTGGTTACAATTGCAAATGGTTTCAGTAGCTTGCATAAAACCAAGAGTATTCTCCAGTGTGCTACAGTAGGTAACATGCCACCCCCCTCTCTTTCTCATGGCTTGATGTGTACATCTTTATGGCTTGTTGCTGTCCCTCTAGTCGCTGAAACATATAAATGGTAGAATTCCACCTGGTTACTAACTTCTGCTTCAGTTGGTGGCATGGCAAATTGAACTTTTCTTGTAGCTGCTGCAATGTACTATATATAGTTGCAGAATGTTGAAAATACCCAGAAAATATATGGGTCAAAGCCAGCAATCTCATTTTTTTAAAGAAATTCTGAACCACCAAGGTTATTATGTGCACAAAACATTGTACATGTTGAAATTCGCCCAGTCTTAATACTCGTACAATGTTAGTTTGGTTATCGGAACTGACAAATCCTGGAGAGAGTCTATGAGATAAACCATCTTTCTATCACATCCCTGAGTTTTTCCAACAGATTGTCACCATAATGCTTCCTCGTGAAGCCAGTAATACAGAGAGTAGCCTGCCTGTGAATGAGCTGGCACTGTCTGTTAGATACTGCTGTTGCTGAAGGTGATACACCCACCCAGTGGGCTGTCACAGTCATGTAATTTGTCTAGAACCACTTGTCCACATATCTGTAGTTAAGTTGATAGTCTGTACAATGCAATTTTCTAGACAACTAACTTTTATTTAATGTCCCAGTATAGGTGAGGCATTGTTGTTCTGGTAAAATGGAATGGAGATGGAATTTGGCAGCAGGGACACAGGACCTCAACTAATTGTCTAAAACTAGATGCATTGATGGTGGATATTGAATGCAAATCAAATGCTAACATAGCCACCATGGTTCCTCTTACAAATGATGCAAATACCTGATAAGTATGCCCTTTAAAGAAAAATTCTGCCAGAAAAATATGTGAAAATATGTAGTCAAATGCAGAACAGGGCATATATTCTTACTAATTTCATGAACGTAAGGTCCCATAAGTGTTAAAAAGTACTTAAGCAGTGTCACTGGTTTCTAGAACAAACTGGTGCAACCCACAAAATGGAAATCTCCTTGTGAGTCCCAACAGGTCAAATTTTTTAAAATTCCCAATTGCAAGGTATGCCTTAGATATGTTAATAATTAGGCTTGGGTTTGCAACTTATGTGTGTAAGCAAATAAAATAAATATACCTTATATATTTTTAATTTATACAGAGAAATTATATTTTCTCATTTCACCCATGTATAATTCAATATAAAAATGAAACCTATGGGCCACAATATATATTTACCTTTTTTTGCTTATTACATTCTGGAAGATCTGGGGAGGGGTAGGTCCAGCTGAGAGGGCTGGGGGTGTTCTGCCAAGAATCTCAGACACACCTTCCACAAGGTAATTATGCAATTTGTGGCAATGCATCATGTGGACAGTACAATGATAACGTTTTTCGCATCGAATTACATCATCATGCCACCACTTTCTACTTCAGTTGAGAACTAAGAGTGCCAACTCTCCCGGAAGCCAGTAGAACTCCCCAAAATTTGTGAGTCTCCTAAAAATTCCTGGAGAGTAGACAATATGTAGAACATATAAATGTATTAAATGTATAAGCATATAGGCAAGAGAAGCAAAAAACAGCTACATTATATTTGGAATAATTAGGTAGAGCACTACAAGTTCTTTAAGCGTGCTTTTTGGCTACAGTATGCCTCTTTAAATAAATTGAATCTACATATGATAGCTTTAACAATTATATTAAATTAAAATGATATAAAATTCTTAAAATTGAGATGTAAGCCATGCAAATGAATGAAATATATAATCATGTTGGCTAATGTTGGCCTCGGGCCAGCTTTGCTTTTGCTAGACCCTCATACAATCCAGATGTCAGTGATGTCATTAAGGTGTAGTTACTGCCAACACACAGTTTATTTAATCAGGGCAATAATTGCAAGTGAGGGATGAAAGCATAAACATGCATGCTTGGGACTGTTGAAGGGATAGATTTTTTTTTACATCGATTTGAATTTTTTTAAAGTTTGTTTTGCACTGTGGGAAAATATTTGCATGGGCTAATTTTGTCTTGAACAAACTACTAGAAAATACTTGGGAAAAAAGTATAAATAATGGTCATGCCAACACAAAAAAATTTGCAGCAGGTACTGCAAATTGGTAAAATGGGAACAGCATTTCTACATTTACATTGGAGAAAATAAAATTAAAACATGATGATGATAATGATTATTATTATTAGTACTATTTAATTACAGTATAATTAATTAGTATAATAATTGTATTATTAATATTACTACTACTACTACTACTACTAATAATAATAATAATAATAATTCATTTTTGAGAACAGATTTATATTAAATGAAAACTAATTCTACAAATGGGGCAGATCAAGTATATTAAAACCAAGGGCTTCCACACAGCCTTCATGAGTTAATTGGACAATATAAAGTTTGTGAGTTAATTAGGCATATAGCATGGCAGCATCTACAGGGTCCTATATAAAATGATTGAGTCACACAGCTCAATTTAGTCATGTCTCGCAAGCATCAGTGTTTAGACGATGTCAGCATGAAATGCCAAGGGAAAATCACCAGCAGTAGAGGACAACACTAGCTTGTGGTTTAAATGCATTAAATTAAGGTGTAGGACAAAATGGGCGAGCAGCTGGAAATCAACTTACTGCAAAATGCAACTCATGATGTGAGCCGACAGTTTTACAGTTTAACAAAAACAGTCAGAACTTCAAAGAGCCCAACATCATAGTCCAGATTCCGGGCATAAACCAGGTCATCGCACCTGGAAATTCATGTTTATGAGTCATGTGGTGCAAAGAGAGAAGGCAATGGATAACATAGTAGTAGAGGAAGGTGATATTGCATGTGACACCAACCTAAAGACCTTCTGCAGCCATGAGTAATTATGATTGATGGCTCCATGATGTAGTGGTATACTACAGTTGCACTCATTCCATTAGAGGGCAGGGTTAGTGCTAAGTTCTACTTACTGATACTGAGTGACCCTCTTCACACTATGCTGCAGCATTTCCTTCCTGGTGGGATGGCATCCACACAGCACAAGTGATTGCCCAATGGGTTTATGAGTAGAAAATTATGTCAAGGTTCTATGGGACACACAGGAACATTGCATAATTCAACATTTTCTGAGACAATAGTAGACTCAGATCATGATTCTGAGCTGTACGTAACATGAATGCAACTCCAAATGGAATGTGAATGAAATGTGAAAAAGTTGATGGGACTGTACGCACACATCTATGGGACCCCATCACCCCATTCTTCCCTATGCAATAGTAGCCATAATCGTTATCATCTGCAAGTACACTTACCCCATGCCAGGTGCATTCATCCACAATGCGTGCACAGGACTCAGGTTGGCAACTAACCCTGGCTACATTCCCAACACACACACAAAGTTTTCTCTTAAGTACGTTTGAATTATTGATGCCCATTGACACCCAGAAGCATCCATTTAGCATCCCCAGAGAAACGGCCGAGATGCATACGGCTCTTTATCTCATATACGTTTGCAAAGATGCACATGTGCCCCACTTGTTCAAGATGCCAAAAATCACTAGAAGTGGACGCATTTGAAGTTGCGTGTGACTCAGAGTCTGGCCTCCCATGTCGTTGCTCATGCTGGCCATACAATGGTGGCACAGTACCCTGTTGTAAAATTGTTGGTGCCTCCATTTTATTGACCACTACTTGTATGAGGACAATTATAATGCATGTATTAGCCTTGCTGTATGGTATTTTATAGTCACTGTACAATCTAAATTAGAATCAGAGTTTGTTTCTCTTGATGTGTCAAACCCTCAAGTGAATGGGAAGGATTGCACAGCAAAGACCTGCCCCTTAGTTGCAGTGAAGAAGAGGTAAGCATGAGTGGGGAACCAAAGACTCCACCATGTCTTCTCTATATTCATACTGAGTGCAAAATCCAAGCATCAGGTCATGTGATCTATGACGGTGCCTTTGCGCTAATCTTTGGTTTCACCAGAGTTCAGGTTCTTAGCAGCACACTTGGTCAGCTGACCACCAGGTTCACTCTGTGTGCCCAGCATTGCCGATGACAGTGGGGAAAATAAATCCAGAAAAGCGGTGTAACAGTTGCCTTGGTCAAAGGATTGTTATAGGGAAGAAGATTCTTGACTATTAAAGATTACTATGGAAGCGATTACGGGAGTGTGACTATTCGAATAAAAACAATTATAATTATGGGGCCTATGTATTAAGCTTTGGAGAGAGATGAAGTTGAGAGAGATAAAGTACCAACGCAGTCTGTAAAGTTACAGGAGCTGATTGGTTGGTACTTTATCTCTATCCACTTTATCTCTCTCCAATGCCTAGCACATAGACCCCTATATCCTGATTTTTAAATACATTTACAATATATCTCTCATTAAAAAAATAGTTTGGAATATTATTATTATTTTTTTTGTTAAAGGTCTCTTTTGATACTGTACCTTCGCAGCACCACCAAAGGAAGTCCCGGGCTACAGGGGGTCTTCACATCCAACAGTCTCAATAGAACCTTGCAGTACCTTGCTCTCTACCAGTATGTTTTGACAGAATGTCTTTTGCAAGGTGGTGCTTTACTTATAACAGGCACTTTGCAAACCTTCTGCCTGGTATGCAGTTACTCTTACCTTTGGTGGATTTTATGTTTAACATGTTATGAATTGTATGCATGTTATTGAAGTTAATACACTTTTTGGATTTTTGAGGATTGCCCAGCAGGGACTCACTTGAATTGTGTCTTTCATTTCACATATATAGTTAAGTGGTTGGGGTGTTAGCACTACTATTTGAGGTGCACCATTGTTATTGCGCAATAGAATATCTGTATTTGTCAGGTGAGAATCTTGTCTCTGTGCAAATCTTGGTAAAGATAAAGTTTTCACATTTCCTCTCAATCGTTGGCTCCTCCTCTTCCTATACCTACTAGTACTGCTGGTGTAGCCAGGACCATGCTCCTGGCTCACTGATTGCAGTAGAAAGTGCAGTGTGATATTTGCAGTACCCGCCTAGGTTTCCTCCAGCACTCACTTGATTAGCAGCACAGTGACTGTACTTCCTCTGTCCACAGAGTCCATGAATGATGAAGGAAGCTCTGGTGATTGCTATATTTATTATATTGGGCTACCTCCTGCATTGTGTGAATCAGTAGCACAGGGTTAACACTGTTGAATGTAGAGCGAAGATTGCTCTTAGTTGGTGGGGGTCAGAACTGCAAGTACTGCTCAATGTAGGTTAACAGAACACTCCTCCTATTATTGTAAGTCATTCAGCATACTACAGCACTGAGGTCGTGGGTTCGGTTCCCACTAGGCCCTAACTGTGTGGAGTTTGTATATTCTCCCTGGGCTTGCTCTGGTTTCATCCCACACTCCAAAAATATTCTGGTAGGTTAATTGGCTTACAAAAATAATTAACCCTAGTGTGTATGTGGGTGTGCATGTGGTAGGAAACCTTAGATTCACTCCACTGGGGCAGGGACTGATGTGAATGGCCAAATATTCTCTGTGAAGCGCTGCGGAATATGTGTGCGGTGTATAAATAGCTGGTAATAAATAAATAAATAATAATAATACAATATGACCCCCAAATCTAATTGCTTGTGATTTGCCGGCACTGGCTTAATTTTGGTGATATAACTACTAGATATAAAGCAGCTTGGTTATGCTTGAAAACAAATGGTGGGAGCCATTTTCCCGGTGATTTCTGTAGATCTCTGGAAACATGGCGTCTGTGCACCAAGGGAGAAATATATATAGTGAATGGGTGCAGGCTGTCTGGTGTGGGTCCCCTGCACCCATTAAGCATATGCTCATAGGTGCCTGCAACAGGCTATTACATTTGGGCCAATAAGAAACTTTGGGGAAAGTTCTGTACCAGACCCAAAGTGTTGATTATTTTATAGGACCCAAAGGGATTTCTCCTTCACCCCTTACTAATACCCTTGCACCAGAGTGCATGAGTACTCCATTTCCCATCCTCACTCAGCAAGTCAACCGCATCAGACATTTCATAAACAGGGTAGTAAATCTCTACACATTCTGTTTCCCTTTGCAGAAGACGCAGCATTTCCCTGCTCTGGGCCAATACAGTCTACCACAAGTGGATCTGCGCTGATGTATTTGACATTCTGTAAAGTACTTTGAAAATCCTCTCAACAGGAAATTTAGTCATAACCGCCATAGCGACTTCCAGAATGCTCTTACACAGGAAATTACAACACCGTGATTCTACACAGCACGAAATCCAAAAATTGGACATAATAAATAAACAGATTTACTACGCGTTTAATCAATACATATTGTGAAGATATATTTTACAGAGTGCAGGTGTTCCAAGGCTTGTGGAATAAAAGATGAGTGTATTTCACGCTGAGTTACAGATTTATGAATTTCTTTATACGCTTGCCCATACTGTAGTGCCATGACCTCAGTAATCCCATTCTGCTTCAGCACGGCACCTAACTACATGGAGATATACATTTTAATAAAAAGTCCTCCGTCTTCAATCAACACTGCCTGGTTCTATCTTAGGTGACATGATTTTCCTCGACTCAACTCAACTAGATTCCAACTAGAGCTAAGTGAATATTATGAAGTATAGTTTGCCAAATTAATGGGGCGTTATACTAATCCTTGGAGAGTGATAAAGTGGAGAGTGATTAAGTACCAACCAATCTGCTCCTAACTGTCATTTTTCAGACAGCTTGTAAGATGGTAGTTAGGAGCTTATTGGCTGGTACTTTATCTCTCTGCATGTTATCACTCTCCAAGACTTAGTAAATCTTCCCCTCAGGATGATAATTAGCCAATGCTTCTCGTGAAACAATTCCTGGGAATTTTTTTTTTTTTCGTATTGAACCAAAAACTGTCATTTGTAAACTAATTTTAGGAGTGCAAAAAGTAATTTGTAATGTTTTTTTTTTTCTTCCTTATGAGTCATGATTGCAAGTTTAGGAGGAATCGATTAACTAAAGATGCATATCCACTACACGAGAGTGGAACGACTGTACGATTACAACATTGTAATTGTTCAATTGTTCACCATCCTGTGCAGTGGATAATGGGCCTGATTCAGACCCACTCGCAAGCGGGTTGATGATTGTGCATTGCGCACGCTGCGCATTGCACATGCGCAGCGTGGGCAATGTGCGTGCGTGAGCCCCGGGGCTCGCTACAAACGGGGCGGCTGTCGATGTTGGCGGCCCTACTGACATCACCAGTGATGTCAGTGGAGAGCTTCCTGCTCTATTAGAGCAGGAAGCTCACTGGGGCTTGCGGCTGACGAGACCCTACCACAAGGGTCTCGTCGCAAGCCCGATGGTCGCGATGGTCGTAACCATCGCGACCATCACCTGGCCACTCACAAAAGCTGTGGGTGGTCACCCACAGCTTAGCGAGCGGCCAGGAGGGCGGCTAAAAAAAAAATGCCCTCATTCAGAGCGAGCGCTCGCTTTTTGCGAGCGGCGCTGAATGAGGCCACACTGAATGATATGTCGATCAGTGCAGGCACCCTCCCTCATCCCTGAACATAAACAACTTGACAATCTCGTCAGGTTGGCCTGTCTGTTCAGGCGATGACAAGTGCCGACAACGACCAGCAGGAACACGCATTTTACTGCAATTAATGCGATTGAACGATAAAATGATCGCTCACTTTTCTCATCTAGTGGATACGCGACATAATTCAGCTTCCATTATTAACTGTTTGTGAATGGGGTTGGGTCTTTCTAAATAGACACCATTATATCATTATTCTTTTAAAATTAGTGTTAGGTTGATAGGCAAAGTCTATCAGAAAACTCGAAATAGGTATATTTTGTTGACGTTGGCCATGTCAGTATTCATAATGATGTGAGGTGTGGTCATAGTGTCCACTATGAATGTCTGTTTATGGTAAGCCTAACCCTAACCTTTAACTCTCACCTCTAAACCTAAGCCAAATCCTAATTCTAATGTCCACATTTCATATGTCGACATTCGTCAGTATACATTACCAAGTCATTCACAGTGATCGTGCACTAGCAGTGTGATTGACAGCCAGGGAGCATTTGTGGGAAGCATCGGGGAGTGACAATAAAAATCAAAAGGCGTGTTGCGGTTTTTGGGGTGTGTTGCAGCTGCGTTTGTGATCCCATACGTAATTAAAAATGTCACCGGAGTCTTGGTTCCCATGATGATTCTGAGTAGCCCCGATGTTACTCTGAACTGTGATAATCAAATGATCTGTGACCGTTGCTGCGTTTTTGTACGCAGATGTTTGGACTTGCGACCTGTCGGAGGGCGTCTCAATATAAATCCCGGGCAACTGCAACATTTGCAGTCACAATCACAGTCGCAATGGCATTTGTGTCTGATTTGAAATCAGACCCTTTTTCCGAATGTCCCTCACCTCAAGATCATGAGGTAAACGTAAAAACACCCAGGTGTCCCTGCACATTGCAGGTTTCACCTCAGCAGAAGAGGCGTCATGTAAATGCCGCAATTGTACTGGTGCCCAGTTACCTCTGATGAAATGAATGGGTGCAAGGTCATCATGACTGGTTAAATAAATTATAAAGATGTGTTTACAATATGTAGAATGCCTTAATTACAGACTCTTCACTTTCACTTCAGCTACTGATGGTGACACAAATTACACAGCTGCGTTACATTAGCAGCCTGATTCTGATTTGGACACAGCAATGATGTCGGACGCAGTAGTGATGTCAGACACTGTGGAGCGATACTTTTCTTCTGCGCACGCATCTGAGATGCACCGCCAAAGCGTCACAATTTTGTATGATTTGGATGCAGGGCATCATAAATGTCAGGGGTATTGCTGGACAGGGAATGGGAGGTAACAGGGGGGGGCTAATAAGAAGTACAAAAATGTTACTTCATAAGGAGTTGGTGTCACTTACGTAGGAGGCCATACACAGGTGGAGACATAGGGTAAGTGTAAATTTGGATTGTTTGACCAATTGGTGGCGATGCGTGTAAAAGAGCACCAAGTGGTATTTTAGCATCTGCAGAAACTGACAGTGGGCATCTCAGTCCTTTTCTCATTTGGATGCATGGATGTACACCAGGAAAGGGCTTTATAGTGACATTAACATAAAGACACCGACACAATTGTGGCATGAGACGCTACTGCGCCAGCATCCGACTCTAATTTAGGCCTTAATTGCCGCCATGACTTCCAAGTATCCTTTACATGGCAGCAGTAATCAGCAGTCATCTTACTTTCAACCGCTGCTACAGTACAGATAAATAGTGTCATGCATAGGTACATGGGGAACTGCTTAGACCGAACATCCACGCTCTACACTAGTGACTCACACAACGTGGTTAGCTTCACTCAACTCTGTCTTTGCACTCCATTTTCTCTCTCTCTCTATCTTTGAAGATTTAATTTTATTATCGCATTGTTCGCCATGTGCCTGTCTCGTAATGCCCCATCCAAATTTGTAGAACATGTTAACAAATGTAGTTCTCCTGTAAGACGCAATATTTCCTTACTCCGTGCCAATACATTCTGTCACCAGCAGATCTATAGTGATATATTCAATATTCTGCAACGTTCTTTCAAAATCCCCACAATGGAAGATTTAGTCATACTCTAACTCCCTGGATTTGGTTTTCCAGGGGAAAATACAGCATCTAGTTTTTCAGTAGTAAGAACTTGTGAGATAACGAATTTGCAAATATATTCCACACTTAATCAGATTTATATTGTAAAGATATACTATTGACAGAATGCAGTTGTGGAATCAAAGCTGAACCTGATGTACAGTATACTGAGCATAGCAGATTAATGAATTTGTGCTTCTTTACCATTTTCTTATACTGCTGTTACCCATTTTATCATCAGTAGTTTTTGATGAAGCAAAACTAACAAGATGGAAGAGGCAGAGGAAAGGGTTACATTGGAAGCCACGCAATGCAGGGTACAAACACATAGTTCCATATTACAGTATAATGAGGAAAGGAAGAAAGTATGATATCATACTTAAAGCCCATGACGAATAAACTGGTTAGGGGTGGGAGGGTAACTTCAATCAAACTAAATAGAAGAGGCTTTGGTCTAGTAGCATCACACCCTCTCTGGGACTGATGCAGCACAGGACAGAACTGCAAAGCCGCACACAAGCACTATACACTATACTATCGCAAAGCCGCACACACAGTACTATTTCAAAGCTGCACACAAGCACTATACACCATACTATTGGAAAGCCGCACACACAGTGCTATTGCAAAGCCGCACACAAGCACTATACCCTATACTATTGGAAAACTGCACGCACTACTATTGCAAAGCCGCACACAAGCACTATATCCTATACTATTGGAAAACTGCACACACACTACTATTGCAAAGCCGCGCACAAGCACTTTATACTATACTATTGGAAAGTCGCAGACACAGTACTATTGCAAAGCCGCACACAAGCACTATACTATTGCAAAGCCGCACACAAGCACTATACACTATACTATTAGAAAGCTGCACACACAGTACTATTGGAAAGCCACACACAAGAACTATACACTATACTATTTGAAAGCTGCGCACACAGTACTATTGTAAAGCCGCACACAAACACTATACACTATGCTATTGTAAAGCCGCACACAAGCACTATACACTATACTATTGGAAAGCTGCACACACTGTACTATTGTCAAGCCACACACAAGCACTATGCTCTATACTATTGGAAAGCCACACACAAGCACTATACACTATTCTATTGGAAAGCTGCACACACAGTACTATTGTAAAGCCGCACACAAGCACTATACACTATACTATTGTAAAGCCGCACACAAGCACTATATACTATACTATTGGAAAGCTGCACACACAGTACTATTGGAAAGCCACACACAAGCACAATACTATTTGAAAGCTGCATACACAGTTCTATTTTATAGCCACACACAAGCAGCTTTGCAATTCCGTCCTTGCTATTATGTTAATGCAGCAGGAGACGTCACACCTCCTGCACGCATTAATGACCCAACTGGCATCCATATAAAAACAAAAACAATACAATAAACAATCCTTGCGCCGACACTTTTCCAATGGACTGTTCGAATAATTTCCAATGAAGGACAAAGACTTGGAAGTAACCAAATCTTCTTATCAATACGTGTGTTGAAATTCCATTAGTACATGCAAATGAAACACATAATATTGGGTATTAGCAATAATTCAAATAAACTGCTTATAGATGACACCTCTGTACGGAAACCATATAGGAAACCCCTCAAACCGATATCCTCAGGTGTCAGATGGAAAAATTCACACCTCATGTAATGTGAGAATATATAGATGTGAATGCTCACATTAGTGTTACCTAAAAGAAATATAGATGAATCCCATCAAGGTTTCTTTGACCCATATGAATAGATGGGATCAGGAAAAGTGCTTACATAAAAGCTTACTTGAGGCAAATATATGATGGACCTAAAAAGGATTCTTTCTCCCTTTTCAAGGATGCCCACATGAAAAAAGAAGAAACTGCCAGTGGCGTCAGAAGGGGGGTGCGGGGGGTGCGGGCCGCACCCGGGTGTCACCCGCCGAGGGGTGACACCAAGGTGCAGGCTCCCCCTCGGTGACAGGAGGCGGGTGCTGCACTGTAACATCTTGTGCAGCACTCGGCTCCTGTCACAGAGAAGGAGCCTGCACTGCCCGCACCTCCGGCACCCCCCATTGATAGCTAACTACCGGCGGTCTCGGGACGCGAAGCCACGCCCCGTTCCCAAGGCCACGCCTCCTCCATCGAGGCCACGCCCCTTTTCGACAAAGTGCGCGGCTCCGCCGCGCTCAAGGCATCCCTCCCCGCACCGGGTGTCACCGCGGGGAGGGACGCCACTGGAAACTGCATACACCCTTGTGCAGACCAGCAAGTTCTGTAATATATTCTACAGCAGAGGTTCCCAACCACGGTGGTTGGGAACCTCTGCTGTAGAATATATTACAGAACTTGCTGGTAATGTGAGCATTCACATCTATATATTCTCACATTACATGAGGTGTGAATTTTTCCATCTGACACCTGAGGATATCGGTTTGAGGGGTTTCCTATATGGTTTCCGTACAGAGGTGTCATCTATAAGCAGTTTATTTGAATTATTGCTAATACCCAATATTATGTGTTTCATTTGCATGTACTAATGGAATTTCAACACACGTATTGATAAGAAGATTTGGTTACTTCCAAGTCTATGTCCTTCATTGGAAATTATTCGAACAGTCCATTGGAAAAGTGTCGGCGCAAGGATTGTTTATTGTATTGTTTTTGTTTTAATATGTATTCTACAAGTTAAGGTGACTTGTTTGTACGATATTTCTTTGCTGCCAGCACGGTTGTGCTTTGGTGTGGTTTCTTCTTTTTAATTGTATCAACTGGCATCCATGTATGCGGCATCGGATCATCGGAACGATCTCGGGTCGGCTGAGTGACCATGGGGTCACGCAGGCTGGCCAACGCAGTTCAGGAAAAGATCCTGGCCTCCCCCCCTCCCGTTGAACGGAGGCAGATGCCGCCCCCTCCACTCCCAGAAATGGCAGCAGACTGTCAATCACTGCCAGTTTGCTGCCGAACTGGGTGCAGTATCGCAGACCTGTACTGCACACACAGGAGGGAGGGAGAGAGGAAGGGGATTTATTTATCAGTTTTGAGCTTCAGCAGTAGCAAGCTAATTTTAGTTTGAGCTGTAGTGATTCCAGTAATCGTATTGTAAACAGGGGTTGTTTCAGAGATGTACGCAAACTCAATGGTTTGCACACATCTCAGATGGTTTTTGACTTGACATGCTTGAAATGCTAAGGCTGTATGGGGGCAGCGACGGGGACCATTTAAAAAAAATGGTGGCGTGTCACCTCCTTTTTGTAGGTGTGTTGAGGCCAGTGTCTGCGTCTTCCAATGCAAATTTACTGGCCACGTCTATGGAGATGATAGGGCCATTCTGATTAGCCTTAGCTTACACAGATGGTCGATGCCGCGATCGGTGGTGGGCATCTTTTGCCCTCAGAAGCTTCCTGCGGCATTAGCATATTTGCGCATCGCTGCTTTGCCCAAAGATGCAGCATCCATGCGAATAGCGTCCATCTCTGAATCACAGTCCTCTCATAGCTACAGCAGGCCTCTGAATAATATTTTAAACTAGTGATAGGGACCTGGCATATGCCGGGTAACTTCAGCCCCGCCCCCGTACCACTACACTTACCCTGTGCTGGGCCTGGCATTGCAGGGTTCTCCCCTCTCCTGGTCCTACCCGCCTCCATCGCGGTCTGGGGCGCACAACCTTACTGCCACTGCAGATGCTCAGGGACCCAACATTCTGGTTCCCTGTGAAATTAAAGGCAAGATGTATCAAGCATAAGAATCCTCTATAGCCACAGTTTTCCGAGAATCGCCGCTCTTTATTAAAAAGGTCAGCAGCAGATAGCATTCTATGTGGCTGCGATGTTACCGCATGCTTCAAGCTCCAGAAAGCGTAACTTCCTGGAGCTTTTGCCTAGTAGGCAATACAATCTATAAATGGCTTTGAAGATAGAAGTCTATGGGCTTCTTGACGCAAAATAATCACTGGAAAGGGATCAGAAGGATTTCTCTCAGTTACCTGTGGCAAAGCCGGCAAACCCAGCAATATAACATTTTGCCGGTGCTTTAGGGCTCACTGAGACAAGCTGCCCCCGCACTGGAGCAATATGGAATTCAGGGGTCTATTTACTAAGCAGTGTTAGGAGGCAAAGTGAAAAGTGATGAGAAAGTGATAAGGTGCCAGCCAATCAGCTCCCAACTGTAATTTTCAAACACAGCCTGTGAGATGACAGTTGGGACCTGATTGGCTGGCACCTTATCACTTCCTTATCACTTTTCACTCTGTCTCCTAACACTGCTTAGTACATAGACCCCTAAATCGCAGAGAGTCAGATCTTTAAACTGAGCAGGGTCATCAGCATCAATAATGAATAGACCACTAATTTCCATATGGGGGAGATTTATCAAACCTTGGAGAGAGATAAAGTACCAACCAATCAATCAACTCATTTTACAAGCTGTGTTTGAAAAATGACAGAAGCTGATTGGTTGGTACATTCTCTCTCCACTTTATCTCTTTTCAAGCTTCGATAAATCTCCCCCACGGTGTCTAGCCACTGTTATCCTCAATGCATAAATAAGTTCATTGATACCCCTATTCTGTTTCTCTAGGCATAAGGAGGCACAAATCTGGGATACGCTAGAAACTAGGGGTGTGCACCGGCCACTTTTCGTGTTTTGTGTTTTGGTTTTGGATCTGGATCTTTCTTCGTGTTTTGGATCTGGATTGGTTTTGCCAAAACCACCCTTCCGTGTTTTGGGTTCTGGGTTTTGTGTTTTGGATCTGTATTTTTTTGAAAAAAAGCATAAAAACAGCTAAAATCACAGAATTTGTAGGTTTTTCTGCTCCTATGCTATTATTAACCTCAATAACCTTAATTTCCACTCATTTCCAGTCTATTCTGAACACCTCACACCTCACAATAGTGTTTTTATGTCCAAAAGGTTGCACCGAGGTAGCTGGATGACTATGCTAAGCGACACGAGTGGGCGGCACAAACACGTGACCCATCTAGGCGTGATACTGCAGTGGCAGACAGGATGGCAGTTTGAAAAACTAGGCCCCAAACTGTACATAATGCAAAGAAAAAAAAGAGGTGCAAGATTGAATTGTCCTTGGGCCCTCCCACCTACCCTTATGTTGTATAAACAGGACATGCACACTTTAACAAACCAATCATTTCAGCGCCAGGGTCTGCCACACAACTGTGGCTGAAATGATTGGTTCGTTTGGGCCCCCACAAAACAAGCTGGCAATTAATGTGTCCCTGCACAAACTGGCTCTACGGAGGCAAGATGTCATCCTCATCATCCACCGATTCCTCACCCTCTTCAGTGTGTACATCCTCATCCTCACAAAGTATTAACTCGTCCCCACTTGAATCCACCACCACAGGTCCCTCTGTACGTTCTGGAGGATGGTCTCCCTGGAAGAGCTGATAATTCATTTTAATGAACATCATCTTCTCCACATTCTGTGGAAGCTACCTCCTACGCCTTTCGCTGACAAGGTTCCCGGCTGCACTAAACACTCTTTCGGAGTACACACTGGAGGGGGGGTAACTCAGGTAAAATAGAGCCAGTTTGTACAAGGGCCTCCAAATTGCCTCTTTTTCCTGCCAGTACAGGTATGGACTGTCTGACATGCCTACATGGATGCTGTCACCAAGGTAATCCTCCACCATTCTGTCAATGGTGACAGTATCATATGCAGTGACAGTAGACATGTCAGAAATTGTTGCCAGGTCCTTCAGTCCGGACCAGATGTCCAAACTTGGTCCTGCCTGCCCTGCATCACCGCCAGTGGGTTGCTTAGGATACCTAAGTTTTTTCCTGGCAGCCCCAGTTGCGGGAGAAAATGAAGAAGGAGCTGTTGACGTGTCACGTTCCGCTTCAGCTGACAGTGTGTTCACCAGCAGGTCTTTGCACCTCTGCAGGCTTGTGTCGGCCGGAAAGAGAGACACCACATAGGCTTTAAACCTAGGATCGAGCACGGTGGCCAAAATGTAGTGGTCTGATTTCAACAGATTGACCACCCTGGAATCCTGGCAAAGCGAATGAAGGGCTTCATCCACAAGTCTCACGTGCCGAGCGGAATCACTCCGTCTTAGCTCCTCCTTCACTTTCTCCAGCTGCTTCTGCAAAAGCCTGATGAGGGGAATGACCTGACTCAAGCTGGCAGTGTCTGAACTGACTTCACGTGTGGCAAGTTCGAAGGGCTGGAGAACCTTGCACAACACGGAAATCATTCTCCACTGCGCTTGAGTCAGGTGCATACCCCCTCCTTTGCCTATGTCATAGGTGGATGTATAGGCTTGAATGGCCTTTTGCTGCTCCTCCATCCTCTGAAGCATATAGAGGGTTGAGTTCCATCGCGTCACAACCTCTTGCTTCAGGTGATGGCGGGGCAGGTTCAAGAGTGTTTGCTGGCGCTCCAGTCTTCAGCACGCAGTCGCTGAATGGCGAAAGTGGCCTGAAATTTTTCGGGCCACCCAAAGCGTCTCCTGCACGCCCCTGTCGCTTTTCAGAAAATTCTGCACCACCAAGTTTATTGTGTGAGCAAAACATGGGACGTGCTTGAATTTGCCCAGATGTAATGCCCGCACAATATTGGTGGCGTTGTCAGATATCACAAATCCCCATGAGAGTCTAAGTGGGGTAAGCCACCAGGCGATGATTTCCCTCAGTTTCTCTAAGAGGTTGTCGGCGGTGTGCCTCTTACTAAAACCGGTGATACACAGCGTAGCCTGCCTTGGAATGAGCTGGCGTTTCAGAGATGCTGCGACTGGTGACGGTGCAGCTGTTGCTGCGTAAGGTGATACATCTACCCAGTGGGCTGTCACAGTCATATAGTCCTTAGTCTGCCCTGTTCCACTTGTCCACATGTCCGTGGTTAAGTGGACATTGGGTACAACGGCATTTTTGAGGACACTGAGGACACTTTTTCTGACGTTTCTGTACAGTCTCGGTATCGCCTGTCTAGTGAGGTGGAATCTAGACGGGATTTGGAACCGGGGACACACAACCTCCAGCAATTGTCTAAATCCCACTGCACTAATGGTGGATACCGGACGCACGTCTAACACCAACATAGCAGTCAAGGCCTCAGTTATACGTTTTGCTGCAGGATGACTGCTGTCGTACTTCATCCTCCTCGCTAAGGACTGTTGGAGGGTCAATTGTTTAGTAAAAGTAGTGGTGTTCCTACTTCCTCTCTGGGATGATGAACGACTCCCAGCAGCAGCAACAGCAGCAGCGGCAGCAGGAGGCGTAGCAATGCAGGATCCTCCGGAGGAATCCCCGATAGGAGAGTCAGTCAAGCCAGTGACATGGCCTGCAGGACTACTTCCGATCCTGACTAAGGAGGAAATTGACGAGGAGGGAGTTGACGGTGTGGTTTGCAGGCGCTTGGATACAACAGGACAACGGGATTTAGGTGTCCCTGGACTGCTTACGGTCTTAGCCAAAGTTTCTGAACTTGACAGTAACTTATTATGAACGCGCTGCAGGTGCCGTATAAGGGAGGCTGTTCCTAGGTGGTTAACGTCCCTACCCCTACTTATTCCACCTTTACATAAGGTACATATGGCAAGACAGTTGTTGTCCGGATTTGGATAGAAATATTGCCAGACCAAAGAGGTGGAATGTTTGGACTTCTGCCCAAACATGACCGTGATGGGCTTTTTCATCCCACGGACAACAACTGTCTCCCCCGGAGCCTGATTTAAACAAACCACATCACCATCAGAATCCTCCTCGCCAACTTCCTCCTCAGCGCCAGCTACACCAGTATCCTCATCCTGTTGTACTTCAACAGTGACATCTTCAATTTGCATATCAGCAAGTGGACTGTGGGTGCTCCTTTCAGCACTTGCAGGGGGCGTGCAAATGGTGGAAAGAGCCACCTCTTCCCGTCCAGTGCTGGAAAGGTCAGGCATCGCAACCACCACCACACTTGGACTCTCCTTGGGGATTTGTGATATCTTCTTAGAAAGCACAGTTCTTCGCTGTGCTTTTGCCAGCTTAACTCTTTTGATTTTTTTAGTGGGAGGAGGGCTTCCATCGTCATGTGAAGCTGAACCACTAGTCATGAACATACTAGGGATCGACCTTAGCCGTTCCTTGCCACTCCGTGTCGTAAATGGCATATTGGCAAGTTTACGTTTCTCTTCAGCTGATTTAAATGTTTTTTTCAAGGTAATTTTCCTGAACTTTGCCATTTGGGATTGTATGTGCCCTCTATTATGACATTGGGCATCGGCCTTGGCAGACGACGTTGATGGCATGTTATCGTCTATGTCATGACTAGTGGCAGCAGCTTCAGCACTAGGAGGAAGTGGTTCTTGATCTTTCTCTATTTTATTTTTATCGGAGAAAGTTTGGTCCTCCATTTATGTTATATCGATTTGATATATACGTGCGGCTAAATACAGAAAATATTTTTTTATTTTTGCTGGAGAGTAGTGCACTTTGTGGGGTACACCAGCCTTTAAGAAATGAGCCAGCCGGCCCTTTACTTATGACACAGGCGCACGCTTGGCACTACTTTGTTGATGCACGTGCGGCTACAGCGCACACAATTCACAAACACAGAAAATATATATTTTTTTGGTTTGGAGTGTACTTTGGGGGTTACAGCACCCTTTAACGGTCAAGCCAGCTGGCCTTTTACTTATGACACAGGCGCACGCTTGGCACTACTTTGTTGATGCACGTGCGGCTACTGCGCACACAATTCATAAACACAGAAAATATTTTTTTTTTTGGTTTGGACTGGAGTGTACTTTGGGGGTTACAACACCCTTTAACGGTCAAGCCAGCCGGCCCTTTACTTAAGACACAGGCGCACGCTTGGCACTACTTTGTTGATGCACGTGCGGCTACTGCGCACACAATTCACAAACACACAAAAAATATAATTTTTTTAGCACTTGGGGGGAGCACCCCTGATGGACAGAGCACCCCCTGGACAACACTACAGCACCCCTTTAGGACTGGGACACTGCACAGGACTTTGGAGTGGACACAGCCCCTATGGAGAACTGACTGCACAACACAGTCCAGCCAGCCCCTATGGACATTGAAGTAGTGGACACAGCCCCTATTAACAACAGCAGCACAGCACAACACAGCCAGCCCCTATGGACTTTGAAGTAGTGGACAACAGCAGCACAGCACAGCACAGCACAGCACTACTCTGCACTACACTACACTACACAGCCCAGCCAGCCCTAACTCCCACCCTCCCTCTTCACTGTCCACAGCCGAGTGAGAAAATGGCGCCGACGCGGGTACCTTATATAGGTTCCAAAACCTGCGAGACTCGGAAGGCGGGATGATGATGTTTTGCCTCGATTTCAGATCCGAGTCAGGCGGGAAAAGTCGAGTCTGACTCGGATCTGCCTCAGATCGGGGGGGTTCGGATTTCAGAAATCCGAACCCGCTCACCCCTACTAGAAACTTAATGCAGATACAGGCATGCACATTTTTCTTGCGTATGTGCTAAGTATCATTGTAAATTTGACGCAAAAAATAAAAAATAAAGTGACATCCGACTCAAAATACAGAAGGCCTCAGCTTTTATGCTGTTTGAAGCTTGGCAATTATATTTATGGTATTTCGACCAAACGTGTTACTGAAGCTAACAAATGTTTCGGGAAAAACAAAACAGTACAGAACCAAACTTTTGTTTTTATTAACATTAAAATTTATTTATTTTACATAAAAAAAGACAATTCAGTTTTAAAACATTACAGCATTGACTCTACAGTAAAATATGTTGTGCTCTACTTTTGTAAACTGACACTTTATATACAGTTATGTTGCTATGGTAACGTCACGGGAGTAACAAAATAATCTGCAATAATGTCTCAGTTGTAGTGTAGCAGAGTACGCACCACTCCACATCCTTAATCTGATATTTGCACTCATGATCTCACACAAAATTGTGTAAACTACACAAGGCTTTTAGCACTTTATCCACTGTCTTAATGTAAAAAGCTAACTATAAAATGTTAAATGATCTGAGCAAATGTTGAATCAATCTGAATTCCTCATCAGCCCCTGCTAGAAAGGTAAGCGGAGTTCCCTTGTTAAGGGCTAGGGTCTTCCATCTGGAAAATGTAGCTTACCAGTAAAACAGCTTTCTTCCCAACGTACAGCTGACGCTCAATTTTGAATCTTAAGTGTTTCCATAGGAATCTTCATGACATCGATACATATGAAAATTATTTTTGACAGACATCAATAGTATTTTTTTTTCGATTAATAGCATTTCTCAACAGTGTTGTCCCAGCTCTATTTCTGCATTTTATATAGACTATAAATTAGGTGAAATGTAATTTTCAAATTGCACAAAATTCCTGTACAATTTTGTGGTATCCCAAATATCTGACAATCTAAATAGTAAGGACGCTCACGGGACCTAGGAGCTCATTCAGACCCGCTCGCAAGATGCGATTGCTTGCTGGCAAAAAGGGGCCAGATATTTAAATGAAGTGCTCGCACTGCGTCGCGTAAGGACGCCCACTATGTTTTAGCGAGCTACGGCAAAGTGCACTCACAAATGTCTGAAAATGCCCCCTTGCCTCTCGCAACACACGCCATCTCCGGGAAATGAAGGATTAATCGAGACCATCGTGAGCAATCGGAGCTGCTCGCAGCCCTTGGGGTTGCCTTAGCCTGCCGCAACCACAGCATTCAGTGCTGGCTGAAATACATGCAGGTGACGTGTACAATGATGCTACTTTGCTAATTATGCATGCCCTTTAAACGCTGTTTTGGCGGCCAGACACGCCTGCGTTCGCACATCCACTCCCCCGTTTACAAGCACCTTCCCCTGTTACCACCCACAAACAGCACTATCTGTCACTCAAAGTAGCGACCTGATAGTGGCTTACGAGCTGACAAAATCAGATCGCAACGAATGGCTTGCACATGCGCACTGCGAATTATACGCATGCGCAGATGGGAGAAAATTGCTCAGAGTGAGCGATCGCGCCTTACCGAGCGGGTCTGAATCCGGTCCCGGGTACAGAAGATTCCTTGATGATGTTTGTCTCTCTGCGGTCCTTCCTCTCTTTGGTCCCCAGCGCGGCTGCGCTGGGGATTGCTGGGCGCCGCTATCTTGGTTTTGGGCATGTGACCTGAATGGGCCAATCAGGTTGTAGCATCTTGTGCGTTTTCTCAGCAGCCTGTCATGCACTTACCCATGGTACTTAAAGGGTGTTCAGTACCCCCTCTAGTTGCCAGTGCAACGTATACACAGCACAAGCTATGTGAGAGTTCTCTGTTCTCCTTAGCTTGGTGCATCTATCCTGCTATACCCCGTTACTCACCCCATGGTTTATGAACCCTCCAGCTCTCCGGACTCAGAACCCACTCCAGTACTTCAGACATCTGTTCCTCAGTCACACCTCCATTGGACTTTGTTTTCTCTGCCTGACACCTGTTCCCAACCTCATTATTGGACTTTGTTTTCCTGCCAGATTTTGTTTTCAGCCACACATTACTTGGACTTGTTATTTCTGCCAGTTTATTTATCTATCACATGAATTGTGATACTCCTATTAAACCTGCTGCATTCAATACTGCAAACCCGTTCCAGTTTCTTCTCCTGCATCCACCCAGGGTTCAAAAAATAAACCAAACCTGACAGTACGCATGCTGATCAGAGTTTCCTTGGTGGAAAGTTTTCTGTCAGCAACAGCTCTTCACTAAAGCCACATCGCAGCAGAGAGGCAAGGATTCCCAGATACTACACAGTTCAGATGCAATCTAACAACAATATTTATTCCACAACCTGGTGTAATAATTGGAATGTTCTCATCTAGTGTTGAGTATCACTAGTCAATCAGCTCTCCCTCTGAACTTGGATAAAGTCAGGAATGAAAACAGGTGCCGGCTCCCTGCAGTAAGTAGAAGTGATTCTGGATGCAAAGTTGATTGCAACTAAATCTGTTTTTTCTTTATGCTATTTCCTCAAACTACTTTCTCTGTTCAATGATCTCTCCTTTTTTCTTACTCTCAGCGGCTTTATGTAGTCCCACTGCAAAGTCCTGGAGCTGTCTTTCTCCCTCTCACTTTGGTGTGCAGATCACCCAACACCTCCTTGTCCAGCTCAGTCTCACTAATACCCCTTTTAGACAAGCCTGCCTCAGCCAAATTCCCGGGTAGCCGTGTCTGTCTGAAAGGTACCTACCCGGGAACACGTTCCCGGGTAGCCGCCCCTGCAATCGACCAGGGTTTTTCCCGAGACTTAAGTCCTGGGAAATTACCCTGCTTCTGTCTGAATGGTGCTACTAGGGAATTTACTACTCCCGGGCAGCACCAAGCAGTTTTTACATGTAGTTGACAGCGCAGAGCGTCCTATAGGACGCTCAGCGCTGCTGCTTTGAGCTGACAGTGCAGAGCATCCTATAGGATGACACTGTAGTGTGAAAGGGGGGTCTCGACCAAATACCCGGGAATTTGCACAGGAGAAATTCCCTTGTCTGAGCAGGAAATTTCCCGGGTTGTATATCTGAAAGGGGTATTACTTTCCTCTTTGTAACTGTCTCTCCAGGCTGTGCATTTGCTCATCTCCACAGATGAGCCTGGTGAATTGTGGGGCAATAGCTCAATATGGCTGCAGCAGCCTGAGCAGCACCGCCAAACCAATGAATTGGTACCTTGGAGTTGCGGGATACCACAAACTCAGACACTGTAACAGGCAAGACGGTGTCCAATCTCTCTTTTTCATTTACTCAACCTAACGTCCTCAGTTACAATAATACCACTTTCAGACAGAAAAATCCCTAAAACCTGGGATTTTCCCGTATCTATCAACCCGGGAAGGACCTGGGAATTTGCTCTTAACCCCCTTTCACACAGCACATAATTCCCGGGAAATTCCTGGGTAGACCCCTTTCACACAGAACACAGATTATCCCTGCAATATACAGTGTGTCATAATAAATGGACTCACACAGAGATGAGGTCATGAAAAGTGCAGCCCCTGCACCGCCATCTCAGCCAATAAGAGCTGCTTACTATGCCCGGAGTAGAAAAACCCGGGTCGGCACCTTTCAGACAGCCGCCAACCCGTGTAAGACCCGGGAAAAACCCTGGTAAACACCTGGTTCGAAGTACCGGTCCCGTGTTGACCCTTTCAGACAGAAAAAAAAACTGGGTCGACTCGGCAAGAGCCAGAAAATTACCGGGTTCTTTTCTCTGTCTGAAAGGGGTATAATTCAGTTTTTACAAGGAAGCTCTACCAATTATACCCCTTTTCCACCTAAATTCCGGGTCTGACCCGGAGTTGGAACAAAGGCCCTCATTCAGAGCCACTCGCTAGCGGCAGTACGCTCGTTCCGAGCGATGTTCGCACATCTGCGCATGCGTACGGATCGTTATACGCATGCGCGAACCAGTCAGTGCGGCCGAAATTCATGTGCTCGCAAAATAGCGAATGCCTGATAATTTGAGTGACAGGATGAGGCGTATGTGGGTGGTAACAGGGGAAGGTGCTTGAAAACGGGGAGTGGAGATCAGAACGCAGGCGTGCTTAAAGGTCAAAACGGGCGTTTTATGGGTGTGCATATTTAAAACAGCAGCGTCATTGACCACGTCACTGGGTTTTTTTTAAGCCAGAACTGTTCGCAAAATTGTGGTAGCAAAAACCAACCACAAGAATAGCGAGCAGTTCATACGCTGGTCGATGTACTCGATTAATCTAATAAATAGCGGACATGACGTATGGTGCGAGCGGCCAGGGGGCGTTTTTAACAAATAAACGAGCGTATGTTTTGCACGCTCGTTCAGACTTAGAGGTGTGAACAGACTGCAATTTGCGAATGGATCATTTGAATAGCCACCCCTTGTTTTTGAACGAACGACCGCAAATAGCGAACGGCTCTGAATCAGGCCCAAAGTCCCTATCCGGATCAGACCCGGAATTTTGCCGGCGCTGACTCGGGATATTCCCGAGTCAGCGCTGCTCACACCGCAGTCGGGTCTGCATAGACCCGGCTTTTGCGGAGTGAAAGTGGACGCTTGGAGATGACGTCATCTCCAAGCGCCACTGAAGCCGGACCAATCGGCCGGCTAGCAGCGCACTCCAGGTCATCGTGACCCGGAGTGCGCTGTTCCCATAGCAGGGTTTCACGGGCTACGCCCGTGTTGAACCCTGCTAGTTACCTGGGTTGGATTGCCGGGTCACTCGACCCGGCGATCCAACCCTCTGCCCTTTTACACCAGGGAGCTGCCCGGGTTAACCCTTCAAAAACCCGGGTTTTTGCTCCGGTGTAAAAGGGGTATTACAAGGCAATATGCAACTTGTATATATACGTTTTTATGAAATTATCTAAATAAATTATTCATTATGTTTTTAAACATTACCCTCAGGTTTTTATGTTGTTTTCTAATTACTTACGCCATAGGAATTAATATCTATTGTTAATCTGCATAGTTAACCACTGTACTTGTTACGGGTTTATTATTGTCTTACACTTAGGGGTTTATTTATGAAGTGTCGGGATGTAAAACCCAACACTTCTGTTCATCAAGATATTTATATAATTTAAGCAACAGATTACATCAATGTGCCTGTGGCAGCACACAAAGAGATACACCTGGCAACCAGGTGCACCTAAAAATATGAAGAAAAATTTATTGAATATCTGCGCTAATAATAAATGTAATTCCAAGAGAATTGACATAAGCAAATCATTACCAATACAAGAATTATAATGTAAAAAATGTTTTTACTGTATTAATCCAATATGACCGGTTAATATATACACAGCAAAAGTAATCACATACAATTAGAAATAAAAATAAAAAATAATAATTTTTCAGATAGATATGAGATACATAGATAGATAGATCAATATAAGATAGATATGAGATAGATATTAGATATATAGATAGATAGATATGAGATACATAGATAGATCAATATTAGATAGATAGATAGATAGATAGATAGATAGATAGATAGATAGATCAATCGATATGAGATAGATAGATATGAAATAGATAGATATGAGATACATAGATCAATATAAGATAGATAGATCAATCGATATGAGATAGATAGATATGAAATAGATAGATACATAGATAGATAGATAGAATTCGGTCATAATTAATAAAAGTTGTGACCTTTTAATCCAAGCATTTGTTGTCCATGTGGTTATTTCAGTTAGAGTTATAAGGGTTTTTAAAATCTATAGGTTAATTGCAATAATGAATGGATGCTTTATACATTGATCGAGTTGTATTTTCAATACAGGAAACACCTGGATGAGAGTTTAAATCTTGAGAGTTTTTGGAGTCTGAAACACATGCACGTTCTCTGACTTTATATCATTGGCTGAGATTTGTGCATTATTCAACTCTGAATAGATAGATAGATAGATAGATAGATAGATAGATAGATAGACAGATATGAGATACATAGATAGATAGATCAATACAAGATAGATAGATATGAGATACATAGATAGATCAATATTAGATAGATAGATAGATAGATAGATAGATAGATAGATAGATAGATAGATAGATAGATATGAGATAGATGTCACGACCCTGTCTGGTTTTTACCTTTTGCCTGTTGACTTTCCACTGCCAGCTGTCTCCATGGATCTGTGTGTGTGATTACCTGGAGGATCTGCTCTGGTCATGCTGGCTGCTACACTTCTCTGTGTGCATTCCCTTCCACACTGATTGTCCACCTGAACCTCCTCTGTCTGTGAGCATTGCTAGCCCTGATTGGAATCGCAGGTGTGGTTCTGATTCTCAGTGCTGCAGAGATGAATACACCCTTTGCATGTTGTGCCTTCCACCACTCAGAATACTACTGCCAGACCATCTGTCTGTATCCACCAATTGCTGCCAGACCCAGGGTATATATTTCCTCCCCTGATAGCATTCTGGGCCTGAACATCTCGTCTTCCCGTGGTGCATGGGTCGTACTGTTTCTGCATACAAGTGTATCCCTGAACCCTGCTGACAGCAACCCCTGGTGCAATCCAGAAAACCTGCTACAGCAACCCCTGGTGCAATCCAGAAAACCTGCTACAGCAACCACTGGTGCAATCCAGAAAACCAGCTACAGCAATACCTGTCAATCCAGACCTTAGTCCTGTGCTCTGCTAGCCCTACTCCTGGTTGGTCCCTGGCACCCTGCAAACCTGCATCGTGCTTCCTGCTGTGGATCAACTCTTGCTCCATTTACCTACCCACTCCCTCCCTGAACCTAAATCCCAAACCTACCCATTCCTTCCTGAAACCTGTTATTCCCAATTTTCCAAACCAGACTGCACCTGAGTTCCAGCCTTGTCACAGCATTTCCGGATCACCCTGTTTATCCCTCGTCTCAGCATTACCTGATTTCCCTTCAGCCATTATCACGTTATTCCAGTCCAGAGTCAAGTTCCTGTCATATCAGTTCTATCCACGTTGTTCCAGTCCAGTCAAGTTCCTAGTTCATCAGTTCAAATCAACAAGTCCTCCTGCCGGTCCCAGTCCGGTTCCTCCAAGTTCCTGTCATTTATCATCAAAGTCAGTTTTCACTGCTACACAAATCTTGCAAATAGAGCTATCTACGTCATCTGTGGTTCTAGTCATGCCAGTCTCCATTGAATCCCGCTCATTACCTGAGACAGTGACAATAGATATGAGATAGATATATAGTTATGAGATAGATGGGATGGATAGATAGATAGATATATAGATAGATAATGAGATAGATAGGTAGATAGATATGAGATCGATAGATAGAGAGATAGATGGATAGATACTTATGAGATAGATAGATAGATGGATCAGCGGACTGGGCACTTAATCCATCTTTAATATATATACTTTTAGAAAGGTGGTTAGGTTATAGGGCCCTGGTATGGGAGACCCTGACTCATCAGGACTAGGGGTGTGCACCGGCCACTTTTCGTGTTTTGGTTTTGGATCTGGATCTTTCTTCGTGTTTTGGATCTGGATTGGTTTTGCCAAAACCACCCTTCCGTGTTTTGGGTTCTGGGTTTTGTGTTTTGGATCTGTATTTTTTTTAAAAAAAGCATAAAAACAGCTAAAATCACAGAATTTGTAGGTTTTTCTGCTCCTATGCTATTATTAACCTCAATAACCTTAATTTCCACTCATTTCCAGTCTATTCTGAACACCTCACACCTCACAATAGTGTTTTTATGTCCAAAACGTTGCACCGAGGTAGCTGGATGACTATGCTAAGCGACACGAGTGGGCGGCACAAACACGTGACCCATCTAGGCGTGAAACTGCAGTGGCAGACAGGATGGCAGTTTGAAAAACTAGGCCCCAAACTGTACATAATGCAAAGAAAAAAAAGAGGTGCAAGATGGAATTGTCCTTGGGCCCTCCCACCCACCCTTATGTTGTATAAACAGGACATGCACACTTTAACAAACCAATCATTTCAGCGCCAGGGTCTGCCACACAACTGTGGCTGAAATGATTGGTTCGTTTGGGCCCCCACAAAACAAGCTGGCAATTAATGTGTCCCTGCACAAACTGGCTCTATGGAGGCAAGATGTCATCCTCATCCTCCTCATCCACCGATTCCTCACCCTCTTCAGTGTGTACATCCTCATCCTCACAAAGTATTAACTTGTCCCCACTTGAATCCACCACCACAGGTCCCTCTGTACCTTCTGGAGGCTGGTCTCCCTGGAAGAGCTGATAATTCATTTTGATGAACATCATCTTCTCCACATTCTGTGGAAGCAACCTCCTACGCCTTTCGCTGACAAGGTTCCCGGCTGCACTAAACACTCTTTCGGAGTACACACTGGAGGGGGGCAACTCAGGTAAAATAGAGCCAGTTTGTACAGGGGCCTCCAAATTGCCTCTTTTTCCTGCCAGTACAGGTATGGACTGTCTGCCATGCCTACTTGGATGCTGTCACCGATGTAATCCTCCACCATTCTGTCAATGGTGACAGTATCATATGCAGTGACAGTAGACATGTCAGAAATTGTTGCCAGGTCCTTCAGTCCGGACCAGATGTCCAAACTTGGTCCTGCCTGCCCTGCATCACCGCCAGCGGGTTGCTTAGGATACCTAAGTTTTTTCCTGGCAGCCCCAGTTGCAGGAGAAAATGAAGAAGGAGCCGTTGACGTGTCACGTTCCGCTTCAGCTGACAGTGTGTTCACCAGCAGGTCTTTGCACCTCTGCAGGCTTGTGTCGGCCGGAAAGAGAGACACCACATAGGCTTTAAACCTAGGATCGAGCACGGTGGCCAAAACGTAGTGGTCTGATTTCAACAGATTGACCACCCTGGAATCCTGGCAAAGCGAATGAAGGGCTTCATCCACAAGTCCCACATGCCGAGCGGAATCGCTCCGTCTTAGCTCCTCCTTCACTTTCTCCAGCTGCTTCTGCAAAAGCCTGATGAGGGGAATGACCTGACTCAAGCTGGCAGTGTCTGAACTGACTTCACGTGTGGCAAGTTCGAAGTGCTGGAGAACCTTGCACAACATGGAAATCATTCTCCACTGCGCTTGAGTCAGGTGCATACCCCCTCCTTTGCCTATGTCATAGGTGGATGTATAGGCTTGTATGGCCTTTTGCTGCTCCTCCATCCTCTGAAGCATATAGAGGGTTGAGTTCCACCGCGTCACAACCTCTTGCTTCAGGTGATGGCGGGGCAGGTTCAAGAGTGTTTGCTGGCGCTCCAGTCTTCGGCACGCAGTCGCTGAATGGCGAAAGTGGCCAGAAATTTTTCGGGACACCCAAAGCGTCTCCTGCATGCCCCTGTCGCTTTTCAGAAAATTCTGCACCACCAAGTTTATTGTGTGAGCAAAACATGGGACGTGCTGGAATTTGCCCAGATGTAATGCCCGCACAATATTGGTGGCGTTGTCAGATATCACAAATCCCCATGAGAGTCTAAGTGGGGTAAGCCACCAGGCGATGATTTCCCTCAGTTTCTCTAAGAGGTTGTCGGCGGTGTGCCTCTTACTGAAACCGGTGATACACAGCGTAGCCTGCCTTGTAACGAGCTGGCATTTCTGAGATGCTGCTACTGGTGACGCTGCTGCTGTTGCTGCGTAAGGTGATACATCTACCCAGTGGGCTGTCACAGTCATATAGTCCTTAGTCTGCCCTGTTCCACTTGTCCACATGTCCGTGGTTAAGTGGACATTGTGTACAACGGCATTTTTCAGGACACTGAGGACACTTTTTCTGACGTTTCTGTACAGTCTCGGTATCGCCTGCCTAGTGAAGTGGAATCTAGACGGGATTTGGAACCGGGGACACACTACCTCCATCAATTGTCTAAATCCCACTGCACTAATGGCGGATACCGGACGCACGTCTAACACCAACATAGCAGTCAAGGCCTCAGTTATACATTTTGCTTCAGGATGACTGCTGTCGTACTTCATCCTCCTCGCTAAGGACTGTTGGAGGGTCAATTGTTTAGTAAAAGTAGTGGTGTTCCTACTTCCTCTCTGGGATGATGAACGACTCCCAGCAGCAGCAACAGCAGCAGCGGCAGCAGTAGGCGTAGCAATGCAGGATCCTCCAGAGGAATCCCGGATAGGAGAGTCAGTCATGCCAGTGACATGGCCTGCAGGACTACTTCCGATCCTGACTAAGGAGGAAATTGACGAGGAGGGAGTTGACGGTGTGGTTTGCAGGCGCTTGGATACAACAGGACAACGGGATTTAGGTGTCCCTGGACTGCTTACGGTCTTAGCCAAAGTTTCTGAACTTGACAGTAACTTTTTATGAACGCGCTGCAGGTGCCGTATAAGGGAGGATGTTCCTAGGTGGTTGACGTCCCTACCCCTACTTATTTCACCTTTACATATGGTACATATGGCAAGACAGTTGTTGTCCGGATTTGGATAGAAATATTGCCAGACCAAAGAGGTGGAATGTTTGGTCTTCTGCCCAGGCATGACCGTGATGGGCTTTTTCATCCCACGGACAACAACTGTCTCCCCCGGAGCCTGATTTAAACAAACCACATCACCATCAGAATCCTCCTCGCCAACTTCCTCCTCAGCGCCAGCTACACCAGTATCCTCATCCTGTTGTACTTCAACAGTGACATCTTCAATTTGCATATCAGCAAGTGGACTGTGGGTGCTCCTTTCAGCACTTGCAGGGGGCGTGCAAATGGTGGAAAGAGCCACCTCTTCCCGTCCAGTGCTGGGAAGGTCAGGCATCGCAACCACCACCACACTTGGACTCTCCTTGGGGATTTGTGATATCTTCTTAGAAAGCACAGTTCTTCGCTGTGCTTTTGCCAGCTTAACTCTTTTGATTTTTTTAGTGGGAGGAGGGCTTCCATCGTCATGTGAAGCTGAACCACTAGTCATGAACATACTAGGGATCGACCTTAGCCGTTCCTTGCAACTCCGTGTCGTAAATGGCATATTGGCAAGTTTACGTTTCTCTTCAGCTGATTTAAATGTCTTTTTCAAGGTCATTTTCCTGAACTTTGCCATTTGGGATTGTATGTGCCCTCTACTATGACATTGGGCATCGGCCTTGGCAGACGACGTTGATGGCATGTTATCGTCTATGTCATGACTAGTGGCAGCAGCTTCAGCACTAGGAGGAAGTGGTTCTTGATCTTTCTCTATTTTATTTTTATCGGAGAAAGTTTGGTCCTCCATTTATGTTATATCGATTTGATATATACGTGCGGCTAAACACAGAAAATAATTTTTTTTTTGGTTTGGACTGGAGTGTACTTTGTGGGTTACAGCACCCTTTAACGGTCAAGCCAGCCGGCCCTTTACTTATGACACAGGTGCACGCTTGGCACTACTTTGTTGATGCACGTGCGGCTACTGCGCACACAATTCACAAACACAGAAAATAATTTTTTTTTTGGTTTGGACTGGAGTGTACTTTCGGGGGTTACAGCACCCTTAACGGTCAAGCCAGCCGGCCCTTTACTTATGACACAGGTGCACGCTTGGCACTACTTTGTTGATGCACGTGCGGCTACTGCGCACACAATTCACAAACACAGAAAATAATTTTTTTTTTGGTTTGGACTGGAGTGTACTTTCGGGGGTTACAGCACCCTTAACGGTCAAGCCAGCCGGCCCTTTACTTATGACACAGGCGCACGCTTGGCACTACTTTGTTGATGCACGTGCGGCTACTGCGCACACAATTCACAAACACAGAAAATAATTTTTTTTTTGGTTTGGACTGGAGTGTACTTTCGGGGGTTACAGCACCCTTAACGGTCAAGCCAGCCGGCCCTTTACTTATGACACAGGCGCACGCTTGGCACTACTTTGTTGATGCACGTGCGGCTACTGCGCACACAATTCACAAACACAGAAAATATATTATTTTTTTAGCACTTGGGGGGAGCACCCCTGATGGACAGAGCACCCCCTGGACAACACTACAGCACTCCTTTAGGACTGGGACACTGCACAGGACTTTGGAGTGGACACAGCCCCTATGGAGAACTGACTGCACAACACAGTCCAGCCAGCCCCTATGGACTTTGAAGCAGTGGACACAGCCCCTATTAACAACAGCAGCACAGCACAACACAGCCAGCCCCTATGGACTTTGAAGTAGTGGACAACAGCAGCACTACACTACACTACACTACACTACACTACACAGCCCTAACTCCCACCCTCCCTCTTCACTGTCCACAGCCGAGTGAGAAAATGGCGCCGACGCGGGTACCTTATATAGGATCCAAAACCCGCGAGACTCGGAAGGCGGGATGATGACGTTTTGCCTCGATTTCAGATCCGAGTCAGGCGGGAAAAGTCGAGCCTGACTCGGATCGGACTCGGATCGGGGGGGCTCGGGGGGGTTCGGATTTCAGAAATCCGAACCCGCTCACCCCTAATCAGGACCAGTCCTGGATTATGCAGTGGGGGGTGGGACCATGATGTTGCCATTCATCGTGAATCGGCAAGTATTGAACAGGATCTGGAAGGCCAGCCTTGTCTCCTGGGAGTGCTGGAGTCTCTCACACATTTCAGGAGAGTAGGTTAATATGGTTCACATATTGGGCCTGATGCAGTACGGATCACAATAGCGGTTAGACACGCAGTCTCACTGTGAAGATATGCTAATCCACTGCAATCGCTATGCCGTCACAGCACAACATAAGGATGCCCACTTTACCTTATACACATCCGTAATACTTTGCAAGTCAGCGAAACCATCAGTAACATGGAGTACAATCGCAGCCTCATGCACGCTTGCACAAGGTCTGACCTTACTCAGGAATTGCTAACCTCATAACACGCAGTGAAAGCCCAAGCTGTGTACGGCATCGCAGTGGCTAATTTATGCATACCCTTGTAACGGCATTCAAATGCACTGGCATGCCTGCATTTCGCCACCCCCCCCCCCTTCACCTCTCCCAAATGATACTTCCTGTCAATCACTTTGCGATGGGTCTGCATAGTCACTGCAATCGCAGTCCAGATCGCAGTAGAGTGTTCGACGCATGCACAGAGCGCAATAATCGGCCGATTGCGTGCATAATCACAGTTGTGATCACTGCTGAATGAGACCCATTGCCTGCAATAACCTCTAATACGAAGGCTGATTGAAAAGAAATGAGACTGATCGTTATTATTCAGAATCGGATGACGCCACAGGATCTGAACATTTTTATTTTTCAAAGTACCGTCCTTCACATTCATTACATGTTTTGCAGCATTTCAACAACAAATCAGAGACGTGCAGTAGTCTGTTCTGTGACATCACTGTTAGTGTTGCCTCTGTGGCATTTTTACTTCATCATCTATTGAGAACTTCGTTCTAGTCTGGGCTATATGGAGGGTGTACCAGGGCTGTCCCATTAATTTCAGTCAGTGCTGCCAATGCAACAGCAACAACATGTGGTCGGACATTAACTTGGAGCAAAAACCACTGTTCCTTCAGCAAATGTGTTTTTTTCTTCCTCGTGGCTCCACGCAAATGGGGTTTCAGGACGTTTGCATAGTAGTCACCATTAATTGTCTGTCCACGGGGAACCCAGTGCTGTAGGATCATACCGTGTGCATGAAAGAACAGCTCAAGCATGACTTTACACGCACAAGGAATCACACAGAATTTTTTGGGCGGATGCAAATTTGCGTGTATCCATACATACACTGGACTGTTGTTTGGATTCCAGATCATAATGACGAATTGACGTGTTCTTGCACGATTCAACTCTTCATCACATCCGCTCTTCTGTGTGATTTCTGGGTACCCACCTGGCACACATGCGTATGCTGTACCCGTTCGAATGAGATGCCAAGTGAAGCCAGAAAGGTTGCGTAAAGTTAACCTTCTGTCATTTTTCAGCATGTCTGCAGCTTTGGCAATGTTTACATCTGTAACCGCGGTGGATGGTCTCCCAGAACACGCTTTGTCCATCACTCGCATATTACCCTCTTTGAAGCACTTCCACCACCAAAATAGTGCAGCTGGGATGATTGTTTCTCCACCGTATGCTTGCCGTAACATTTCATGAGTTTCATTTCTGCTTTTTCCAAGTTTAACACAAAATTCACATCTCTGATGTAATCTCATAGACACGTCTTCCTCATCCGCCATGATGAAACGTACGAAGATCTTCCACTCACTGTGACCAAACAAAGAAGACTACGGCAGTCCAACAGCAGGTTCAGACACATCGATGTATGAGCTTCACAATTTACCAGCATGGCATTGCCACTTCTATCTATGGGACAGAAAAAGAGGCAGTCTCATTACTTTTCAATATTAAAAAGTTCTGCCAGATATGCAAGAAAAAAAAATTTATGCACACATAAATAAATATATAGAACTACACACTGCTATAAACCAGTAGGACTGCTGTCGTTCCATTAATACATAAACGTGAGTCTTAATTACATTCATTACCTTTATAAATAAATGATAAAGCAAATGTCACTTCACAGTGCTTCTGCAGAGAGTGGTCCTAACTAGAGATGTGCGCCGACCCTCGTGTTTTGGATCTGGATCCCCCTGGTTTTGGATCTGGATTGGTTTTGCCAAAACCTCACCTCCATGTTTTGTTTTCGTGTTTTGGTTTTGGATCTGGATTTTTTTCTTAAAAAATCTTAAAAACAGCTAATATCACATAAAATGTGCCTGTTTTTGTTCCTACAGTATAATTAACCTCAATAACATTAATTTCCAGTAATTTCTAATCAATTTTGACCACCTCCCAATATAATTTGCTTAATCTAGTTAAGGCCAAAAGGTTGCATCCAGCTAGCTGTCTGACTAAGCTAAGCGACACAGTGGGCGGCACTAACATGTGGCAGTTCAGTTTCTAATTTCCAACATGGATACAGTGTGTTATACAGTGTGGGTTGGATACACCAATAGTGTACTTACTGTGACATTAGTGTCAGCAGAGCGGGGTTGCTGACGGTGTCTTTAGTGCAGGTTTGCTGGCTGTGTCGGCAGTGAGGGGGTTGCTGGCGGTGTCCTCAGTACATGGAATGGCAGTGCTGCGGTGCTGGCAGTGTTCTCTGTGAAGGGTACCGGCATTGTCGGCATAGCGGGGGTGCCAGTGGTGTCCTCAGTTCAGATTTGCTGACTGTGTTAGCAGTGCAAGGGTGTTCTCAATACAGGGTGCCGGCTGTGTCGGCAGAGCGGGGGTGCCAGCGGTGTTCTCAGTGCATGTGTGCTGACAGTGTCGACAGTGCAGGGGTGCTGGTGGTGTCCTCAGTGTGGGAGTGTCAGCAGTGTGGGGGTCGCTAACGGTGTCCTCAGTATGTTGGGCAGGAGTGCAGGAGTGTTGGCAGCAGTGGTGTCGGTAGCGGGGGATGCTGCCATTGGGGGTGTCGGCAGCGGGGGGTGCCAGCAGTGTCAGGCGGCAGGGGATGGTGGGCGCCATCTTCTTTTTCTTTGTGCTGTTTTCAATGGGCTTAACGCTGATTGGCAGAGAGCCGTGACAGACGGCTCTCTCAGCCAAGCAGCGTTAAGCCCGCTCAAAATGAAACCTTGTGAGTCGACAGAGGGGTCGCAAGGTGTTGCCTCAGGTGAGGGATCTGGGGCAAGCAGGGAGATCCCAGCTTTGCTCGGATTGCCCCGGATCCCCAAAATTCGAGTGGGTTCGGATCTCTGAGATCTGAACCCGCTCATCTCTAGTCCCAACACTATATAATAAAAGTCCCTATATTGGGGCACATATTTAAGTGTATTTAAAATGAGTTCCTTTTCTGGAGGTACATCAGGAGTCTAAAATACAGTACTACGTGGACCAGTACTCGCTGACAGCTACTAATCTCTTAGGTGCTTCATGGACAATGATACAGAATACAAGAACAAAGAGAATTATGCTGAGTGGATAGTTGATTGGATTAAATAAAATAAAATAATAAAAATATTCTGATACCTGTTTTCATAAAAATGTATAACAACTTGGCTTTACTCAGTTAAATATATTTAATGATATAATCACATACACATGAAAGCTTAATCTAAACAAACAAATATACATAAAAATAAAAGTAAAAAATAAAAATAAATTAAAATCAATCTCTAAAATGGAGCATCTCCTTGCACCTAAAAGTTCAAACTAGCACTAGTCATCCATTGTTGGTATTTAAATCAGTTCCGCAGGTATATTTCAATGTAAACAACAATGGAATCCTTTGTTGCATAAATAAAGTTCCCGGAGGATAATGAATAAAAGTCCCCGTATGTGCTGGTAACAATAGGGTCAAATCAACATTGCAGCCGGAAGGGGACAATAGTATGTCTGAAGTGCAAGTCACCACTGATATGAATAGATCCCTGTGTCCAGGGACCATTAGGCCATTTTTAAACTTGCCGGTTTTGACTGGGCGGCAAATAGCTGTCCGTTTATTTTGCCGGGTGGGAAATATAATAAGCAGGGAAGCAGGTCCTTTCACATGGCCCGGGCACGGCATGGTTGCCGTGTAACAGCCGGAAATATCTACTGAGAAGGACACACACACTGGCCGGCTTGTGCAGCAGTAGATAAATAATAATAATAAAAAAAAATTATTAAAAGTGTCTCAAAACCGCTGCTTGTGAAAGGCACTGTGTGCCTATAAAACTCCATCTGGCTTCTGCCTATTCTTGGCTGGACGGCCAAAACCGGCAGGTGTGAAACTGGCCTTAGAGTAACAGTGCTATGTGGCCGTCTCGGCTGACCGGTATGAACGATTGTGTAGTCAAAGCCGTGAACTCCTAAAGGGGGCACGGCCGGCAGCTGATAACCAGAGTGGTTCTCACAGACAAGGATTGTTTGCTGCAGTTTCAATAATAGGTCCATATGAAGCCAGCAAACCATGATAGCTGAGCAGACCATAGATTGGAGTGGTGACTGGAGCTTAAACCAAATTATCCTCCCGGGGTAATCAGAAGGAAAAGGTGGATGCGGGCCAGGTTGTCTGGATGTCAACGTGTTTCATTCTGCTTCAGGTCACCTCAGCCCCACCCCATTCCCACCCCATAGCTCCCCGCTGTACTTCCACTTTTCCGGCATAATGGTTCCCATTCAAACATATGCCGGGTCACCTTAGAACCCTGTCCTCCTGCAACACCCCCAATTGCAGCACAGGATTCTCCTTTGTTGGTCTGTCCCCTCTCCATTGTGGCAGTGAGTGGCACGTGTCCATCTCAGGATGTGCCAGTCTTGATTTGACACACACATAGAGAGATATTTTTTTTTCAGAAATACACATTATGTGAAAGGTCACATACACAAAAAAAACTCCCAAAACAGACATGATTATTATTTTTTCGATAGAAAAAGAAATGCTGTTCCATCGAAAATGCAACTTTTTGGCTTTAATCAGGTTTCTCCAGTGCTGATATAGTAGAGACAGGCAGTAGCAGATTGTTCCTACCCCCCTCCCCCTACCCCAGTAAAATCCACTACCTCCACTGAGTCAGTGATCTGACAGTGGCTTCCCATTGTTCTCCACCTGAGGCTACCAGTCCAGGCCGCGATTAGCAGAGGGAGAGCTTCCAATAGGAAGCCCCTCCTCTGCCTTTTACTATCAACCTTACCCAGCTACAAGAGGCTGTTGCGTTTGTGCGCATGCGCCACTGTCTGTCCCACCGGAGTTTGTGCAAGATCAACTACGCAGGCGCTGGACTGTCTCCCCAGGCTCTGAGTCCAGACTGAAGTACGGGCAGCCCCCCCGCTGTGCGAAGAGGGTAGGAGCCTCCGCTGGGCACAGGTCTTTTTGAACTGGTAAGTTTATTGATTATCCCATAGAGGCAGATTCAATTAGCCGCTGTAAAATCTTTGTTTACCGCGGCTTGACTTAAATCGCTTATCGTGCTGTCATTTCGATTAACGTGTGGATGAACGATCCCGCTTAATGCACAATTCAATTGGAAAAAGCTGATCCCTGCGTTTGTGCTGTAACTCTGGCTGGAATACAATGGGGAATGGAAAAATCAGCCTGTACGCTAAAAAATGCAAATAAATATTCACTAACAATAAAGTGTCAAATGGATGTTTTTTGCAATTTTTAAAAACAGTGAAAAAATTATAAAAGCGAGTGTTTTTCAGCATATAAATGCTCTAGATTAATTTCAGGTGCATACAAATTCCTGTAAACTAATGTTCGTGTCAGTTTAAGCCACTATTAAAATATATTAAAAAACACCTGTAACTCCCACCTGTAAGCTTAAAAACACCTGTCCCATCTATACAGCACCCCCATATACCTATCCTACATCTTTTATCACCCCAAAACTTACATGTCATTATTTTTTAAAATTACGCTAATTAAAAACTACTAAGTACCTAAGTAATCTTGTTGGGGTCCCAGGGCTTCTGGACCAAGGGGGCGATTCAGACTCGGAAGCAAAGCAGCACTCCCTTGCTGCCATCAGGGGCAGGATATGCAAATTCCGAGATCGCACGGCAAAGCTTAAGGACGCCCTCTATGTCTTAGAGAGCGACGGCAGAGCGAACGCGCGCCGGTCTAAAGACGCTCACTTTTCTTTCTTAACACACGTCATCTCCAGGAAATGTATGATTAATCAGAACCATTGAGAGCCATCGGAGCTGCTCGCAGCACTTGAGGTCGACCCTACCCTGCCGCAAGCACTGCGATCACTGCAGGCTGAAACAACCAAGTGACGTGTACAATGATGCTTCCATGCTAATTATGCGCACCCATAAAACACCGTTTTTGACGCCCAGACACGCCTGCGTTCGCAGTACCATCCCCCATTCACAAGTACCTTCCTGTTAGCTCCCACAAACGGCACTATCTGTACTATGAGGGCACAATTCCGAGCGCAGTGAGTGTCTCGCGCATGCGCGTATTTGCATATGCAGGCGGGTGGCTATCGGCCATAGCGTGCGTTCGTGGCTTAGCGTCCGGGTCTGAATCAGGCCCCAAGTCCTGACATTTTTACATTAAAATAAGGACTTTACCCAATTTTTCACCTGATCAGGGGCTGCGAAGTATAAAAAAACGCAATAAATCCTATGGAAAGTTAGCAGGGATTAACATGTGCAGCTACTTGAATAGCAAAAGAACACGCAAAAATAATCACTCATGTTAACCCATGTAAATGTAAATTGAAATCCTCCCATGATGTCATCTCTCTATTCCTGTATTCTACCATTGGGCTAATCATCTCTTTTAAAACCCATTTGTTGCCAAATAAATATTATCAGAAATGGTTATTTCATCACACACAACATACCGTACATATCTACTGCGTCTTGTAAACTCTTTTATACTGAGTTATAGACATCTGATCAGCTGGGGCTGATGATTCATAGTATATTAAAACTTGGCTCAGAAAACCGAGGTTCTCTGGAATGGGATCAGGATGTTAGGTACAAGCTCCCTACACTTACATTTTAGGCTGCTGCTATTGCTTTGAGCTTTAGATAAACTCTTCCCTGAAAGGTGATTGCTCACAGCAGATCATTTTAAACTCGCAGGCTTAGATGTGACTGTGTGTGTGTGAGCAGGGCTGTCATCGTGCATTCCAGGTTATTGCCAGGGATGAATTTGTCTTTCCTCAGTGCTGATCACTGCCGGGGCGGCAGACATTCCTCTGCTTTGTATTAATCCAATTACTAAACACCTGCAGACTTGCAATAACAATTTTTTTGCCAAGTTCCTCAGAAACGGTTTTTATAGGAGAATGTAATCTGCTATCCCGCTATCAGGAGTCACATTACAGATCCGCAGAATACAGAGATAAAACAACAGTGCTCTGACACATGGCAAGAAACTTGTACTGGACGGAAGAGAACATGAGGCCAGATCCCAACTTCAAACAGCAAACAGTACTACGTAACTACGTAACACTAACAATCACTCACTAACAAAAGAGGTACTTTTTACTCTTATTTGTAATTATGTGACACACACACGCACGCACACCTACACACGCACTTACACACACGCACGCACACCTACACACGCACTTACACACACACACACACACTGTAGTGGACAATCATCTCAGCCAATTTGTAATTGACTATTTCAATTTTTATTACATTTACTCTTTGATCAATGCCATCACATCACATGTTATTGGGTTCTAAATTCTAAAATAATAACAGGTTGTCAGCCATCAATATACTGCATCTCATATGCATCTACATATGGGGCCTGCCCTGTAAGCCAAGGATAAGCCAGAAGGGTGTGTGTGCGCACTCAGGAAGGGAGGAGGGCAGGTATAAAGTACTGTAGCCTGGACCTGTCTGGGGCTCCCATCAGGGAGTTGTAACCACTATACACAAAATGGGGTATAGCCATTCCCCCTTGCGGCTAAAGCCCAGGCTATTTTAACTACTGGTCAACTTCCTTGTACAGTAAGCCTGCTGCTAACGTTGTGCATTAACCCATAGCTTCAGGTTAAGTGCCTGGAGGAACGGATTTACCCCATGCAGTAAGCGCCAGCGGTTGCACTCAATGTGGATTTTTCCTCGCAGCTCCTATTTCAGATATTATTATTTAATAATAATAATAATAATAATAATAATAATAGAGATGTACGTGGACTCTAGTGTTTTGGTCCTAATTCATCATCTTGTGGTTTTGGTTTTGCCAAGACCACCCTCACGTGTTTTAGTTTTGGATCTGGATTTTTAAAAATGTATATAAACAGCTAAAATTATGTAATTTGGACCTGTTTCTGTTCCTACAGTATTATTAATTTCAATAACACTAATTTCCAGTTATTTCCAGTCAATTTTGACCACCTCACAGCTTACAGTATTGTTCACCAATATTGGCCAAAGGCTGCAGCGAGCTGACTGGCTAAACTAAACAATAGAGCAGCGGCACAAACACACAGCAGTTTAAAAAAACATAGGACATCTATGAAATATTGTGGTACAGCAGTGGCAGACAGGATGGCAGTTTAATAAACTATACGCAACCATAGAAAGAATGTTTTTCTTAAATCAAGAACTAGATCAGATAGAGGCCTAAGGGCAATATAGGGAAATGGAGGTGAGGTATGTAGTGGAAAGCAGGTAAGCATTGATTGACTGATTGATTGAGAAAATTACATTTGAAACATGGCCTTGCGAGAGTTGTTTTGCAGCAACTAAGAAAAAGAAAAGGCCATAAAAGAGTACAATGCTAATAGCCAAAGATTAATAACAATGGTTGCAAGAGAAGCTGGCCATACTAAACCCCCTCCTCCCTTCTTCCTATTTGGGTAACACACCCCTATAGTACATTTATGAGGTGCACAAGAAAGTTTGAGTATGAGTGGAACTAATTCAAAGACGTGAGGCTCCAATTTGCCTTCTTTCCTCCTAGTAACCAAAAGGACTAATTTGTAAAATAATCCACCACCATCCTATTGATGCTTAGTTATCAGACTGAATCACAGTAGAGGTGTCAATAATTGTGGCCAGTTCTTTTAAGGCTGGCCAGATGTCAAAATGGTGTTTCACTTTGATGCGGCTGAGTTGACTCATCATCCACACCCCCAGTTGGTCTCTTGGTAAAGGTCAGTTTTTTCCTGGCAGCAGAATTTGTAGGAGAAACTGAAGCAGGAGATGTTGTGTCTTGTGCCATTTCAGTTGACAAATTGCTGCAAAGAGCTCTTTGCATCTCTTAAGATCTGTGTTGGTTGGAAAGAAAGACATTACGTATGACTTAAATCTAGGATCACGCATGGTTGCCAAAATGTAGTGATCCAACTGCAAGATCTTGACAACCCTTTTGTCCTGGGGAAGCAGTATCTACAAGTCCAACATACTTAGCGGAATCACTTCGTTTAATCTCCTCCTTCAGTTTCTTTAGTTGCTCTTCCAGTAGTTTTCTTTTGTGTGTGAACTCACATCATTAGTTACTACTTCAAATGGTTTCAGTATCTTGCATAAAACAGAGAGCATTCTCCAGTGTACTGGACATAGGTAAACTCCCCCTCCTCTCTCTATGTCATGGCTTGTTGCTGTTCCTCCAATCGCTAAAGCATATAAAGGTGGAATTCTACCTGGTCACTATCTCTTGCTTTAGTTAATGGCATGGCAAATTGAACTGCGGCTGGTTGTGGTTGCTGAATGCCGAAATTGTCCAGAAGTTTTTCTGGTCACAGGGGTGTCATTCAGACCCGCTCGCGAGCAGCAGGACGCTCGCAAGCGGGTCGATGTTCCCCACTGCGCATGCGCACGACGGAGGGAGCTCACCATCGCTCCAGGTCTCGCACCAAAGGGGGCGTGCTGTCGATGTTGATTGACAGCACGCCCCCTTTGGTGGGCGTGCCGGGGGCGTGCCTGCCAGACGGAGGCGTTCCCATGGGAACGCCTACCGTCTCAAGCCGGCCCCACTGACATCACTAGTGATGTCAGTGGGAGTGATTTTGGCTCTGATAGAGCCAAAATCACTCCAGGGCTTGCGGCAGCGAGACCCTACCGCAGGGTCTCCGTCGCAAGCCCAATGGTCGCGATGGTCAAGACATCGCGACCATCATCATGGACGGTCACTATAGCTGTGGGTGGTAACCCACAGCTATGCGAGCGTCCATGAGGATGCTACAAAAAAAGGTAGGAGGGTCCTGATTCAGAGCGAGCGCTCTGGTCAGAGCGTTCAGCTCTGAATCAGGCCCACAGACAGCATCTCTTGCACACTCCTTTTATTTTCAAAACAATTTTGAACAGTCAAGTTTATTGTGTGGGCAAAACATGGAATGTGTTCAAATTCACCCAGTTGTAATGCTTTCACAATGTTACATGCGTTATCGTAATTTACAAAATTCTGAGGAGAGTCCTAGTGGAGTAAGTCATGTCATGGTATGCTATGACATCTTTGAGTTTTCCTAACAGGTTGACACCGGTATGCCTCTCAGTGAAACAGGTGATAAAGCCCCTATTCTGTGGAGTGAAACACAATTTTTTGTGGACCCCCGGGATACACTATACACTTACCTACCTTTATTCCAATTGACAAGGAGAGACGGAAGACTTGTTGCAGCTCTGTGGGTAGGGGCCGGGATCGAGACGTGGCTGAAACTTCTTTCATCTGCTGCTTATACCTGGTACATCAGGTCTCTCCCAGAAGCATGCCTCCTCTCCTCTGCTAATCCATCTCCATCCGTGAGGGCTCCCCTAAACTTTCTGTGGAGATCACCTATTGTATCAACCTGATGGTATGAAGCTCCACGGAGCTCAATATAAATAACTTTGACGTTTTTCTCCACTGAGCACTCGGATACACTTGGTTACACTTTGCTACTTGCAGGTGTGGATGTGTATATTGTCCCAATTCCTAACAGACTGGGTTCCTATATATGACTGTGCAATTTAGATCCACCTCTTTAAGTGTGTTTATATTCACACAATATACAGTCCGATTCTTAAGGTTTTTTCATATGAATTTGTTCTATATATATGTTTTATGACCGGTCATTATTGTATTATTTGTATGATTTTTATTAAATGTGATTATTATCATTTAAACAGTGCATGATTCTATCCATACCGTTCTCAACTCAATATATTTTAGCGCAGAGATACAGAGAGTAGCCTGCTTCTAAATGAGCTGGTGTTCTGTGTTACCTACTGCTGCTGCTGATAATTTTCAGAGTAATGTAATCTTTCATGTGACCAGTACCACTTGCCCACATATATGTGGTTAAGTGGATAGTGGGTACAATGGCATTTTTTAGGCCAAGAACTATTTTTTTAAACGTCCCGGTACAGGCGAGGAATTGCTGTTCTTGCAAAATTAATTTGGTAACTGGGACACAGGACTTCAATTAAGTGCCTAAAACCAGATGCATTGATGGTGGATATTGGAAGCAGACCTAATGTTAGCATAGCCATCATGAATTCAGTGATCTGCTGGATGGCTGCTTTCATACTTGCTTTATCTTGCAAAGGATTGTTTCACAGTCAATTGTTGTTTAAAACTGTTCTTTGTCCCTGTCTGGAACGAAGATTCACCCCCAGCAGTAGCAGCCCTAATGTGCAAGATTTCTTCGGTTAGCCTTCACAAATTGGATGCAGTTGCACTACTTCCGATTATTAATGATGAGATGGATGATAAAGGTGTTGGTGGTGGAGATTGGATGAGATGGGATCTAGCTGATAGATGGTAGCTAGCTGATGCTGGACTGTTTTTTTAGAATTTTACCAGATTTTTCAGCTTTTTCCAAAAACTTTGCATGAACTCTCTACAAATGAAGTAAGGTTCCTAGATGGTTAACGTCCCTACCTCTACTTACTTTGGCTTTACAAATGGTACAGATGGCTTGACAAATGTTGTCTTGATTTGGGAAAAAATAATTCCACACGATAGAGATGGGTTTTTTTTTGTCTTTTGCCCATGCATGACAATCGCCTTCTTTTTATCACGAGCAAGAACTGCTGCCACTGGTCGCTGACTTACGTCAACATAAACAACACCCTCATCATCAACATCCTCATCAGCATCAGCTACACAAATATCCCCCTCACCCTGTTGCACTTCCACAGTAGCATCCATAATTTCTATGTCACCATCTTTACTTGTGCTGCTCATCCCCACATTTGCAGATGGTGCAGAAATCGAAGAGTACAGTATCAGAAATTAGACTGTGAAATAATTAAACTCTCAGGGATTTTTGACGCTTGTGAACACAAAGTTTGTTCTTCAGCTTTAGTTTTGTTTTGGTGAACTGATTTGCAGTTGACACATGTAGACATAGAGTGAGAAGGTGTTGCAAGTGAGGTTTCAGAAGATACCTGACTATGTTTGGCCCCGGCTTCCGCAATAGGCATTCTAGTTCATGAAACAGCAGTAGCAGGACCACAACTCACAAAGGAAGGCCATGGCCGGAGCCTCTCCTTGCCACTACATTTGGCGTATGGAATGTTGGTAAATTTACATTTTTCAATAGTCATTTTTCCCTTTCTTATTAGAGGTTATATTTTCTTTAACATTGTGAAATATTGTTTAGATTTCAGATGCCCTTTCTTAAACTGTGTTTCCCTGTACCACCCTTAGTAGATTTTGAAGTACTACCATGCTGGCAGCAGCCGCAGCACTAGTACTGGTTTGCTACACCTGCCTACTGATCCATATTAATTCACAACACTCCTAGTAATGGTGGCACCCTAATAATACTGTTATATTTTTTAACACACAAGATTTATAATAAAAAATGTCAAGGGTGCCTGAAAGCCCTGAACACACAACAAACTGCTTCATAGCGCCCTTAGTATAAGCCTGGTGGTACCCTAATAATGTCATTATATTTTTAACACACAAGTGTTATATTGGTTTTACATTAAACATTTTTAACAGTGCCTGAACACACACCAAAATGCCTCATGGCGCTCCTAGTACAAGGGTGTCACCCTAATAGTAATAATGATGTTATAATAGTTTTTTTTTTATATACATATAAAAAAGTGCCCCAGTAGGCTTTTTAAGTAACACAGTGCTGCAGTCCACTCCTATGGCACTTTTTGTGCCTCACAGTGCTGCAGCAGCATACAGTCCCTCTACGGTGCCCCTTTAACACGGTTCTCCTAATCTACGGCGCCCCAGTAGGCTTTAATTAGCAACAAACAAGCAACACAGTACTGCAGTACACTTCTATGGCTTTTTTTGTGCCTCACAGAGCGCTGCAGCCAGCCCACAGCCAGGGCCGCCGACAGCCGAGCCTGGCCCAGGTGTCAGGGGACGAGGCCTCATCGCGGGAGGTGTGGCCACGCCCCCTTAGAAAAAAGAAAGACAAATTATCATTTTTGCAGTGCCACGGAGGGGGGCGCAGTGTGCCCCTCAGCCCGGCGCACAGCCAATGGGGGGCGTGATCAGCGTGATCGCTTTCCCCATAGGTATAGTAGACTGCTTGGGCTGTTTTAGCGGCTGCAAGCAGTCTCCCAGTGCAGCACAGCACTCAGCAGCATGTGCTGGGCTGCTGTGACGTAAGAGGGAGGGGGAGTGGTGCTGGACATGGGCCCCCACCTAGCCCCTCCAGCAAGCTCAGGCCCTGGTAATTATTAACCGCTACCCCCCCTCTCAGTGCCCCTGCCCACAGTACCCCTGCCTTAACAGTAAACCTAATAATTTTTTTTTCACAAAGCGCCCCTATAAACACATCCTCTCTCTCCAGTCTCCAGTGTGAAATGGAACATGAGGGAGAGACTTTGAATATGCAATCCAAAACACGCGAGATCTGCCTCGTATTGAGGACCGTATATGCCGTGATGTTTCCGTGGAAACCATACTGCACATCTCTAATTATTATTATTATTATTATTATTATTAATAATAATAATACATTATAAGAAGAACTTCTATCATGCAAGGCCATTAACCATACTTGCCGACAATCTGGCTGCTCCTTCCGGGAGGGAGCAGCCAGATCGGCAACACAGGGGGCGTGGCCGGCAAAAGGGGGCGGTCCAAACAAGGTGAGGTCAGTTTGCGGGCGTGACAGGGGGCGGGGCCACGCGATCGCGTCATTTTAGCCCCGCCCCTGCTACACAATGCAGGAAAAATAGGCATTGCAAAGCAGGGGGCGGGGCCAAAATGACGCGATTCGCGTCAGCGCCCCCCCGCTGCGGGGGTTTATCAGGTAATTCGGAGGGGGGGTCGGGGGTTCGGCGGCAGGCGGGAGGCTTGCCTGCCTTTCCGGGGGGGCGGGAGCTGCACCCGTTTATCGGGAGGCTCCCGCCCGAATCGGGAGGGTAGGCAACCCTGCCATTAACAAAACTGCTCTGTCCAAGATCTAGACGTTAGAAGTGTACCAGACATATTACAAATATCTGAGGTCTTTTCACATATCCCTAATAATTCACAACATGTGGCGGATTGTTTCTGAGAATGCGGAGCATACATTGTGCATTTACTGTAGCTCCAGTACCAAGCACACGCAAATAATATCTATAGAGAGTCATGTGCACACCAAACGCATTTACACTTGCAAATGATTAGGCATTAGTAACCACTGCCTCACGTAGGCAGTGGTTACTAACGTCGGCGATGGTTACTGTCTGTTGACAGAATCTGGGGCTACACAGAGTACGTGGAAGCATAACTATGCCTGTGTCCACATAGATATCACTTATCACATCACTTATTAATTGAATAGCGGTCCAGCTTGGTCTTCATGTCATGGTGATTAATGTACACTGCCTGGGATGGACACAGTAATAGAAATCATAGGTTTGCCTCTAAATGATGACAGAACTTATAATTATTTCAATTATCATTGATCTCTACAGTACAAAATACATTATTCTTTAGATACACAACATGCTGGAAAACCTGAATGGAGCTTTATTTTTTTAATAGGAAAATGAATGCTCTGATGGAAAATGAGTGACATGAAAAAACACAGGGCCTGATTCAGACCCGCTCGCGAGCGCTGAGCGCTCGCAAGCTGGTCGATGGTGCCCTAGTGCGCATGCGCACAACGGAGGGAGCTCCATCGTGCGCATGCGCGAGACCCGCATAGCGACAGCCAAGCTGTCGCTATGGGTCTCGCACCAAAGGGGACGTGCTGTCGATGGTGAGTGACAGCACGCCCCCTTTGGTGGGCGTGCCGGGGCCGTTGCTGCCCAGACGGAGGTGTTCCAATGGGAACACCTACCATCTGGGGCCAGCCCCACTGACATCACTAGTGATGTCAGTGGGAGGGCTTTTATCTCTGATAGAGCCAAAAACACTCCAGGGCTTGAGGCAGCGAGGACCCTACTGCAGGGTCTCGTCGCAAGCCCGATGGCCGCGATGGTCTTGACCATCGCGACCATCTTTTTGGCCGCTCGCTATAGCTGTGGGTGGTCACCCATAGCTATGCGAGCGGCCAGCAGGCTGCTCCATTTTTAGGTAGGAGGGCACTGATTCAGAGCGAGCGCTCTGGTCAGAGCATCTGGCTCTGAATCAGGCCCACAGTTTTTTTTTCCCTCTGTGCTTTGATTGGCTGCAGCTTCTCTGCTGCCCCGCTCTGATTTGCCATTGATTTGGTGCTTTGACTTTAGCCAATCAGAATGTTCACAGGAGAATTTGCCTCCATTCCTGTGCTATGATGTCGGTGTGACGGGCATGATGTGGGGAGATAAGTGGGAAGACATTGATGGACTGATATAGAGCTGCCACATACATGCACTGTGAGCTGTCATAGGGCCTGATCCAGCAAGGATCGCAACTGTGGCCAATTGATGCATTTTGCGCATGCTTCGGAGTGCAGGTGCGTGAACTAGCCACTGCGACCGGGACTGCGACAGCAGAGACTACGAAGATCCATCACAGAGTTATTGACAGGAAGTGCCATTTGTAGGAGGTGAATGGGGGAGGGGGTGCCATATGCAGCTTAGAGCGTGCGCTGAGGTTGGCAATTCCTGAGTAAGGGGTCAGGAACTTGTGCAAGTGTGCGTGAGGCTCCGATTGTACTCGATGTTACCGATGGTTTCGAAGTTTTGCTAAACATTACGGATGTGTGTAAGGTAAGGTGATCGTGCTTATGTGTGCCTCAAGGGCATAGCGATCTCAATGGATTAGCATATCATTGCAGTCGGACTGTGTGCGTAATCGCAGTGCTCGCTCCGGGACTCACTACAAAAGGGGTTGCTTTCGATGTTGATTGACAGCTCGCCCCATTTTGTAGGCGTGGTGGGGGGGTGGCTTCACAAACAGTGGCGTTCCCATGCGAACGCCTGCCATTTGTGGGCGGCCCCACTGACTTCACCAGTGATGTCAGTGAGAGAGCTTCCGGCTCTATTAGAGCCAGAAGCTCTCTGGGGCTTGCCGCCACGAGACCCAACCACAAGGGTCTTGTCGCAAGCCTGATGGTCGCGATGGTCTTGACCATCGCGACCATCATCATGGCCGCTCGCAATAGCTGTGGGTGGTAACCTGCAGCTATGCGAGCGGTCAAGAGGCCGCAACTAAAAAAAACTGCGCCCGCCCTGATTCAGAGCGAGCGCTCGCTTTTTGCGAGCGCCTCTTAATCAGGCCCTCAGTGTCCTGCATTACACTAGATTCCACCAGCAGTGCTCTATTTACTGTTATTCTTTACCAATACAGCCAATGTGAAAATCATTAAACAGACATAAACTCTCAGCGAAGTCTATTTAAATATGTTCCTACAGTACATGTCTGCTTCATTTTTCTCCTTGGCAAGTAGAGTCACAGAAAACATACCACGTTATTCAGGCAAAGAAGTGGAATAAACCCCAAACCACCTGGAGTTTATAGCATCACAGTTATTGGAGGAACACAGAAAATGTCCTCAGGGGTCCCTTTGTACACAGCTGTGGACAAGACAGCTATAGATCCTCAGCCAATGGAGGCATTCCGAAGCAAGCAGACCCAGTGGTCCCTTCCCAGGAAAATTGACATGGCTCCTGCCCATATGTAACCTTCAGCCTAGATCAAAAGCCCACTGTTTGACAGTAATAGTAGTCATACTGAAATGTGCCATCTGTCATCTTAACAGCTTTTGAAATGCTAAATTGTAGAGGATATGATTCTAATTAAATACCATATGAACTCCCACTTTCAATAAAAAAATATACATATTGCAACTGTGGAAAAGACCTACATATTCAAAGGTGATGTATTGGTCCTGCAGTGCAGTATGTCTGTTACTTAAGATGTATTTATCTGTTATTTCAAACAACCTGTGGCTCTGTTTTTTGCAACACTCACACTTCTATCTGGAATCACTATTTCATTACATATTTACAGTAATACATGTATGTATTTTTTTTATATTGGAATGATTCTTCTGTTACTGCCAGCATTATTTTCATTTTTTTATTTTGCTTTGACTGAGGTCATCATGTCCATTGTACTCATGGGTATTCAAATACAGGGGCGCCAAGATGAGGGTGGGGAGCGGGTACTATTTACCCGGGCCTGGGTCTGTTGGAAGGGCCCGGGTCCTTCAGCTCAACCCCCGCCTGTACTTTACTTTGGGCAGGTAGAGGATTGACTGCTGCTCTCTAGCCAGCCCCCAGCACACACGCTGCTGTCATGCTGTGTCCTGGGCTAGGGAGAGAGGCTGCTGCAGAATCAGTCCTCCCTGCTTTATGTGCGGGGGGACGCTTACACCGACGCCCCCTCCCCCCTGTGCGGCGTGTGCAGCCGCAAACTTGTAAAGTTTTTTAATTTTTTTAAAGGGCGTCTAGCCACACCTCCCCGGGTTGGCCACGCCCCCTCCCTGTATCTTGGCCCGGCAGAGCTGTTGGCAGCCTTGTTGGCAGCCCATGTGCAAGACAGGGGGCGAGATGCACTAAATTGAAAATACAATAAAAACCCTGTTTCCGGGGTTTTACCGCAGTTTCCATATGCACTAATGTGTGGCCGCCGGGTTTCTGATGCGGACCCTATGGAAGCCTATGGGCTTCTACCACTTCGCTCTGGTATGAGGGAGCCGATCGGATCCCTCCCAGCATGCCCCGCAGCCGCCGCGTCACTCTGCGCATGCGCAGATGGACTCCCATTTCATAAACCCGGAGGTCCACGGGGCTGCGCAGATTACAAAGGACAGCTCTTATTGGAGGAGCTGTCCTTTGTGCTATTGATCGCTTACTGTATGTTTCATACCAAGAAGTACTACAAAAGCATAAATGTATTTAGTGTTTTACGGCCAAAGTAAAGGAGGCTATAAAACCCTTCCAAAGCTTGAAAAAAGATTCAGTTATCGGGCCTGATTTAGAGCCGCTCGCTTGCGCAGTGCGTTCGCAAGCGGCCTGATCTGCGTATGCGCATGCTTCGTTCTGCGCATACGCGAACTACACACTGCGATCGCAACCACCTCGCTCGCCCAGCAAAGGCAGCCCAGTGTAATGAGTGACAGGAGAGGCCGTTTATGGGTGGCAACAGGGGCAGGACACTAATTAAGGGGGTTTGGAGATACGAACGCAGGCGTGCCTGAGTGTTTGACGCTGTTTTAGAGGCGTGCATAATTAACAGGCAGCGTTATAGTATACGTCACTTGCCTTTTTTTACACTGATTTCCTCGCAATGCTTGCGGTAGGGTAAAGCTGTCTCAAGCACTGCGTTCACATCCGATGATGCTCGATGTACCAATGTTTTAATACACTTCCTGGAGATGACGTGTGCTGGTGGGCGGCTTTTCCTGTGCGATTGGGCGTACGCATACACAAAGTGGCTGCTCGCTAAAACATGGTGGGAGTGCTTATGCCATGGCGAGCGATCGCTTCCCGTGGCGTCACTTTGACAAATTTGCATACGCACCTAGCGAGCGTACGCAGATAGCGAATTGGTTTGAATCACGCCCTTAGTCTCCTTATGCAGGGCAGTTTCTAGCCAATCCATTTGGAAGGCAAAATAATTTTGCCCCGATGGCGGATTTGCATGGGTCCACATCTGTAATATGCACTTACAGGCCACCGCTGATATAACCAATCAGTGGTCGAAGTGGGAATTTTATAGTGGGGGTATGGAAAATCTAAGGTTGCACTTATGTTCGCACCGAAGGCGCGCATGCACCGGAAAAGGGTGCGTGTCCTTATGACGCACTCATTTTCAGTAGTATAGTGTACCACACCATTGTACCACTTATACACATTATGCTACACAATAGTAGTGTCCCTTATACAATGCCCACAGTAGTTGTGCCCTTATACAATGCCCACAGTTGTAGTGCCCTTATACAATGCACCCTATGCAGTGCCCACAGTAGTAGTGCTCTTTATATAATGCCCACAGTAGTAGTGCTCTTTATAGTAGTGACCCCTATACTTTGCCCCACAGTAGTAGTGTCCTTATACAATATACACAGTAGTAGTGCCCCTATGCAGTGCACCTGGTAGTAGTGCCCCCTATACAATGCCCACAGTAATAGTGCTCTCTATAAAATGCCCACAGTAGTAGTGCCACTATACATTGCCCACAATAGTAATAGTGCCCACTATACATTGCAAACAGTATTAGTGCCCCTTGTAATAGTGCCCCTATACATTGCCCACTGTAGTAGTGCCCCTTGCAGTAGTGCCCCCTATTCATTGCCCACAAGAGTAACAGTGCCCCCAATACATTGGCCACAATAAAAGTGTCCCTTGTATTAGTGCCCACAGGATATAGTAGTAGTGCCCCTTGCAGTAGTGCCCAGCATAATAGTGCCTCTTGTAGTGCCCATATTAGTGCCCCTTGTAGTAGTGCCCCTTTGTAGTAGTGCCCAGGGCTGCCATCAGAAATTGTGGGGCCCAGGACTGACAGAATAGGCAGGGCTCCTTCGATGTCGACCTCGCCCTTCAGTGGCGCGCCGTGATGTCATGACATCACGCATGCTGACTCCAAAACAAGCTTTATTGAAAGCTTGTTTTGGAGTCTGTTGCACTGTAAGCTGCTGGAGGAGTGGCCCGAGTGGCCGGGCAGCCTCCTCCAGCTCCATCATTTAGTCACGGGGACCGGGTCGGCGTGCGGCAACAGCGCCAGCTGAGCCCCCTTTCCTCAGGCTCTCTTCAAGGGGGTAGTTCAGGCTGCAGGCTCTGCAAAGGTTAGGTGGTAGTAGCGGGCGCCAGGCAGTAACGGGACTCCAGTCCCGGCAGTCCCCCCCTGATGGTGGCCCTGGTAGTGCCCACAGTACTGGTAGTGCCCACAGTAGTAGTAGTAGTAGTGCCCCTTGTAGGAGAGTCCACAGTAGCTGTATTGCCCCTTGAAGTAGTGCCCATAGTAGTAGTAGTAGTGGTGCCCCTTGAAGTAGTGCCCATAGTAGTAGCAGTAGTGTCCCTTGAAGTAGTGCACATAGTAGTAGTAGTAGTGCCCCTTGAAGTAGTGCCCATAGTAGTAGTAGTAGTGGTGCCCCTTGAAGTAGTGCCCATAGTAGTAGCAGTAGTGCCCCTTGAAGTAGTGCATATAGTAGTAGTAGTAGTGCCCCTTGAAGTAGTGCCCATAGTAGTAGTTTCCCTTGAAATAGAGCCCCCTTACACATAAACACACAGACAAACACATATAAAAACATACTTACGTGAAGCCCCGTGTGCATAGTCCTCTCCCGTCAGCTCTGCGCTCTGCACTGTGGGAGAGGGAGAGACATCATGATGTCTCTCCCCAACACGCACTGCAGGAGCCAGGAGGCAGAGTGTCAGGGTTCAGCCTAGGACTGGCCTCTCTCACCTCCTTGCCGGCTTCCCCTGACTTCCTTGCGGTCAGACGTCTGGTGCAGTGATGGATGTGGGGCTGAGTATTCTGCCTTAGGTGCTTTTTGCGAGCTTCCATGGTCGGCTGTGTGTGCTGGGGATCGGAGTTCCCATCATGGGCGCCGCCATGACAGTTCCTCTCATGTGACAGTACTCCTAACCTATGGTAGCATAATTTCAGTCAGCTGATGCTGTGCTCCAGTAATCTGCTACCCCTGGGTATAAATCCACCTCCAGAACTCCAGGAAGTTGCTGTTCAACTTCTTCTTCTCTGTTCCAGTGATACCAGTGTTGCTCTGTGCTAATCTTTCAGAGAGTTACTTCAGCCTGTTCACAGTTCTCCAGTTTCCAGTATTAGCTTCCAAGCTATTCATAGTCTGAGAGTAGTTCTCTCCCAGTATCCAGACTGTTTTGTTTTCTATGTCTGTGTGTCTTTGTATATGTGCTGCTAGTATTGCAGCTTACTTTTGTCACTGCGGTGTCAGATTACCTGCTGGTATTAATTAGCACACAGCTGGACTCCCAGCACATGTCTGTGTCAATCTGCCCTGTGTCTTGTCAGTGCAAATCTGCACTTGCATTTAGCACTCTCCTAGTGTATGCCTGACTTCTCTTTGCATCTTGTCTGTGCAGCCAGCACCTACATTTATAGTACCCCAGTATATTTCTGTGTTCTTTGCCCAGTGTCTTGTCTCTGCCAATCATTTCCAGCATTCCCATATATTCCCTGAGTCCACTTTGCTCTTGTCTGTGCAATCTCCAGTATATGTCTGTGTTCTTTGCCCGGTGTCTTGTCTCTGGTAATCAGCTCCAATCATTTCTAGCATTCCCATATATTCCCTGAGTCCACTCTGCTTTTGCCTTTGCAATGCCCAGTATATGTCTGTGTTTTTCTGCATATTTAACTGTTTCCAGTCCATGCCTGTGTTATAGCAGTCTGTTCCATTTCCAGAGTTCATCCATTCCATTCACCTCCAGTGCTATTGCATTCATCATATTGCATTCATTATAGTTTCCGGTCTTCTGCCATTCCCAGCTACCTGTCCAGAGGGCCGTGACCTGCTCACTTGGTGCAGCTGAAAACCAAATCCCAATTGAAGGGGTCACTGAAGAAAACCACCAAGTGGGTTAGACTCCGCGCCTCTGGGCAGGTCTAGCCAAACCTGGGTTTGGCCGCAACTAGGAGACCTAGTCTAGTCACTCCCCTAGTCACCCGAACCCCTCGGCTCACCGTCCTCCACAGAGGATTTCTTGCACTGGATCGTGACACGGAGTTCAGGAGTGAGCTCCTTCCTCCGGCTGCAGGGAAGGAGTCGCCAGGTGCCTGCTGGTAACACAAACTCAGCAGGTGCACAGCATTTAGAGAAGGCAGCATCAGCGCCTTCTCCATATTCCTCTCGGCGGCGGGCGGGTCAGTGCTCGAAGTGCCGGTATACCATACCGTTGTATACCGGCTCACTTAGAGCACTGTAACCAATAATAGCTTTATAATGTATTTTTTAATTATCACCCCAAACCCAGCAAATATCTATCTAGTAGGGGTGGATCTTGGATATCTATGACAGGCGAGTAGCAGCCAGCTCCAGGAGACTTGACCATTCTTTAGGGCGGCCAAGAGCCCAACCTGATTTTTGGAAGCCTCTAGGCTGTACCGGAAGAGTAGGTAATTATAGGTAACAGCGCTAACAGTACAGATGTGGTAATACTTAGGGTACAGCAATGATCACACAGGGTAACAGAAATATATACAGTGTAACAGCGATGTATACAGGGTAACATCTGAGAGGAGCTAAGTACTGTGCACATGCACTGGGTTGGAGGTCGTACCTCCCACCGGCTCAGGGTTCTAGTACCTGGAGTGCATAACAGAGAAGAGACTGCCGGAGCGCACTTCTCTCCAACAGTAATGCCAGAGAGTAAGCTGCCAGGGATCCAGTACAATCTGCCAGAGTACCCAAGAAAACCAGTTCCAGCACAGAGGTCCAGAAAGAGCCCATAACCAGTACAGACTATAAGAGGGAGTTCGATGCCAGTTGTTATATCCTGATTAAACCTGGGTACAATCCTGCCTATACCTTCTAGAATTGTCGCAATTAAGCGTAATGTCGCACAGTAAATAAATGCCTTCAGATTTTGAATGTGTTTGCAAAGCACAAAAAGTTATTATTCAACATAAAAACAGATGGTTACATGCTCTGATCTAAAGACAAAGCGCAAATAAATCATACAGACCCAAGGTACAGTTGTTATATACGCACGTGCTCTGGCCCAGCTACCGGCATCAGCAAGAAACCACCGTCAACAGCATCAGCAAGAAGACTCCTGACTGGGGTCAGAGAGCGCACATATATACCTTTGCAGGGATTTGGAAATACAATAGATAAGTTTGGCATGATTCCATTGGTTCTTCTTAAAGGTGTCTTGGTTACAGGATCGTTTATTGGACAATTTCAAATGGACACAACGGCCTCCAACCGCCCTTTGTGTTCTTCTTCCCGCTGCATGCAAATCTAAGCTGCTAACATTACACAGTACATTTTTAATGTTTTAACTCTCTATAGTCCATAGTTTGCAGAAGCAGGTTCTGATCTTCTCACCGATGGTACCGAAAATCTGTGGAGACACAGTGGATCAGTACAACACCAGACATGGTCTGCTTACCATATACTAAACCTTAGATATCAAATAACCTTTATTACACAACATTAATAACCACTGAATAAACCTTGAATATTACACTTAAATACTAGAGAATCTTTCATGTAATTTGTGTATGTGTAAGTGTAAGAGAATATTGCATAAAGTTGCTAATATGCGTTGTGTGTTTATTTGTAGAGTGAAACAGCGCAACTGTGCGTAATGTGCGGTGTTTATGCATATGAGTCTATGTGTGTGTGTGTTTTATGCATGTAAGTCTATTTATGATGGATTTTATATATATATAGATATATATTCTATCCTTTACTAACATATTTTAAATCTATAATGCAAGGTGTTACAAACAGCTAGGTTCACTTTCAAGCAGGGTGGGGACCGCCAGCTGATTGTCGTTGCCACTGTGTCTGGTAAGCAAAACCTCTGACCATTGTTAACTCAGACAAATTCAATTTTGCATATCAATGTCTGGGTTATATTTCAATTGCCACAGCCATACTTGTATATATACAGGGCTTCCCAATTTATATGTAAAACACTCACAGTATCCTGGTGTATTGTTTTTTAATTACTTTTCTCAGACATGTATACAGAAGCTGTTTCTTGTTACTTACTAAACCCTGCATGAATATTGTGTTTGTCAGTGTGAGAGTGTTGTATATTATTCACTATTTAGTGTTGTGCGAATGTGTGGATACGTGCACACACTGGGTGCGTGCGCACGCAATGTTATATCGTGGATTGTACCAACATAAATCGGGCAGCAGACGACCAAATCGTCCAATAACAGTTGAATTGCGGTCGCATGCAATCATTCGACTTCGACAGTCTAGAGATCAAGGTCTTCAATAACCATTGACTTTATTACTACTTTATTTTATATAATTTTCTTCTTCATTATAATTGTAGCAAAGACATCTATCATCTATTAATGAGTTATACCCAGAGGTCATGTTCATCAGGCTCTAGATTTTACATTTCATCTATGTTGTCTGTATGATAAGTTTCCCATTTCAGTGGGAACTAGCAGGTTTGTTGAAGAGAGTCACCTTCTTCAAGTCCACATATTACCCATGAACTTTTAACAAGGTACTTCTACACAACCACATTATGTCCTCCATCTTAAAAATGAGTTTGTTCCAAATGTCATTCTGAACCTACCAATGCCACAAATGACAATTCATTAATACCCCTATCACACCAAGCTTCTGACCTGGGATATTGCCAGCTGTATCGAGGAGGGAAACCATGTTCAATAACCCAGATCAGTCAAAGATTTTCGTGTGACAGTGGGGTTAACAGTGTTAGTGTCATATGTTCAATAACCCAGATCAGTCAAAGATTTTCGTGTGACAGTGGGGTTAACAGTGTTAGTGTCATATATTTTCTTCTTCATTATCATCGATTGTCTCTATTTAAATCCATTCTTAATAGAGATGAGCGGTTCAGATGCCTTGTAGTCCGCACCAACCGGAACTTTGGGAATCTGAGTAGATCCGTGTGGCGGCTTGGATCTTCCCATCTGACTCTGATTCCACTTCGAAGTAAAACATCATCCTCGCGGCGTCAGATTCTCGAGGGTTATGGATTCTATATAAGAAAAAAAATAATAATTGTATTGATTGTACTGTTTTGTGCTCTTTGTTTTGCTCACGTGCATATATAAGCCCTGTGGCTCCAGTCGACGCAGTAAAACAGCTGTGCCATAAAAATTTTTTTTATTGTTTGTACGTTTTGCTCAAGTGCATATATAAGCCCTGTGGCTCCACTCCACGCAGGAGTACAGGTGCGCCGTCAAAAAAATAAATAATTGTATTGTTTGTACTGTTTTGTGTGCTTTGCTCACGTGCATATATAAGCACTGTGGAAACAGTCCATGCAGGAATTGAGCTGTGCCATCAAAAAAATAAATAATTGGACTGATTGTACTGTTTGGTAGGCTTTGTTTTGTTCACATGCTATATAAGCCATGTTGCTATAGTCCACGCAGAAATTGAGCTGCATCATCAAAAAAATGTATAATTGTATGGTTTGTACTAGGGGTACGCACCAGCCACTTTTCGTGATTTGTGTTTTGGTTTTGGATCTGGATCTTTCTTCTTGTTTTGGATCTGGATTGGTTTTGCCAAAACCACCCTTCCGTGTTTTGGGTTCTGGGTTTTGGATCTGTATTTTTTTTAAAAAGAATAAAAACAGCTAAAATCACAGAATGTGTTGGTTTTTCTGCTCCTATGCTATTATTAACCTCAATAACCTTAATTTCCACTCATTTCCAGTCTATTCTGACCACCTCACAATAGTGTTTTTATGTCCAAAAGGCTATGCTAAGCGACACGAGTGGGCGGCACAAACACGTGGCCCATCTAGGAGTGGCACTGCAGTGGCAGACAGGATGGCAGTTTGGAAAACTAGGCCCCAAACAGTACATAATGCAAAGAAAAAAAGAGGTGCAAGATGGAATTGTCCTTGGGCCCACCCACCCACCCTTATGTTGCATAAATAGGACATGCTCACTTTAACAAACCAATCATTTCAGCGCCAGGGTCTGCCACACGTGGCTGAAATGATTGGTTCATTTGGGCCCCCACAAAACAAGCTGGCAATTAATCTGTCCCTGCACAAACTGGCTCTACGGAGGCAAGATGTCGTCCTCATCCTCCTCATCCACCGATTCCTCACCCTCTTCAGTGTTGTGTACATCCTCATCCTGACAGACTATTAACTCGTCCCTGCTGGAATCCACCACCACAGGTCCCTCTGTACGTTCTGGAGGCTGGTCTCCCTGGAAGAGTTGGTAATTCATTTTTATGAACATCATCTTCTCCACATTTTGTGGAAGCAGCCTCCTACGCCTTTCGCTGACAAGGTTCCCGGCTGCACTAAACACTCTAAAGGAGTACACACTGGAGGGGGGGCAACTCAGGTAAAATAGAGCCAGTTTGTACAGGGGCCTCCAAATTGTCTCTTTTTCCTGCCAGTACAGGTACGGACTGTCTGACATGCCTACTTGGATGCTGTCACCAAGGTAATCCTCCACCATTCTGTCAATGGTGACAGTATCATATGCAGTGACAGTAGACATGTCAGAAATTGTTGCCAGGTCCTTCAGTCCGGACCAGATGTCCAAACTTGGTCCTGCCTGCCCTGCATCACCGCCAGCGGGTTGCTTAGGATACCTAAGTTTTTTCCTGGCAGCCCCAGTTGCGGGAGAAATTGAAGAAGGAGCTGTTGACGTGTCACGTTCCGCTTCAGCTGACAGTGTTTTCACCAGCAGGTCTTTGCACCTCTGCAGGCTTGTGTCGGCCGGAAAGAGAGACACCACATAGGCTTTAAACCTAGGATCGAGCACGGTGGCCAAAATGTAGTGGTCTGATTTCAACAGATTGTCCACCCTGGAATCCTGGCAAAGCGAATGAAGGGCTTCATCCACAAGTCCCACATGCCGAGCGGAATCGCTCTGTCTTAGATCCTCCTTCACTTTCTCCAGCTGCTTCTGCAAAAGCCTGATGAGGGGAATGACCTGACTCAAGCTGGCAGTGTCTGAACTGACTTCACGTGTGGCTAATTCGAAGGGTTGGAGAACCTTGCACAACACGGAAATCATTCTCCACTGCACTTGAGTCAGGTGCATACACCCTCCTTTGCCTATGTCATAGGTGGATGTATAGGCCTGAATGGCCTTTTTGCTGCTCCTCCATCCTCTGAAGCATATAGAGGGAAGAGTTCCACCGCGTCACAACCTCTTGCTTCAGGTGATGGCGGGGCAGGTTCAAGAGTGTTTGCTGGCGCTCCAGTCTTCGGCACGCAGTTGCTGAATGGCGAAAGTGGCCTGAAATTTTTTGGGCCACCCAAAGCGTCTCCTGCATGCCCGTGTCGCTTTTCAGAAAATTCTGCACCACCAAGTTTATTGTGTGAGCAAAACATTGGATGTGCTGGAATTTGGCCAGATGTAATGCCCGCACAATATTGGTGGCGTTGTCAGATATCACAAATCCCCAGGAGAGTCTAAGTGGGGTAAGCCACTGGGCGATGATTTCCCTCAGTTTCTCTAAGAGGTTGTCGGCGGTGTGCCTCTTACTGAAACCGGTGATACACAGTGTAGCCTGCCTTGGAACGAGCTGGCGTTTCTGAGATGCTGCTACTGGTGACGCTGCTGTTGTTGCTGCGTAAGGTGATACATCTACCCAGTGGGCTGTCACAGTCATATAGTCCTTAGTCTGCCCTGTTCCACTTGTCCACATGTCCATGGTTAAGTGGACATTGGGTACAACCGCATTTTTCAGGACACTGAGGACACTTTTTCTGACGTTTCTGTACAGTCTCTGTATCGCCTGTCTAGTGAAGTGGAATCTAGACGGGATTTGGAACCCGGGGACACACTACCTCCATCAATTGTCTAAATCCCACTGCACCAATGGCGGATACCGGACGCACATCTAACACCAACATAGCAGTCAAGGCCTCAGTTATACGTTTTGCTTCATGATGACTGCTGTCGTACTTCATCCTCCTCGCTAAGGACTGTTGGAGGGTCAATTGTTTAGTAAAAGTAGTGGTGTTCCTACTTCCTCTCTGGGATGATGAACGACTCCCAGCAGCAGCAACAGCAGCAGCGGCAGCAGTAGGTGTAGCAATGCAGGATCCTCCGGAGGAATCCCGGATAGGAGAGTCATTCATGCCAGAGACAGGGCCTGCAGGACTACTTCCGATCCTGACTACGGAGGAAATTGACGAGGAGGGAGTTGACGGTGTGGTTTGCAGGCGCTTGGATACAACAGGACAACGGGATTTAGGTGTCCCTGGACTGCTTACGGTCTTAGCCAAAGTTTCTGAACTTGACAATAACTTTTTATGAACACACTGCAGGTGCCGTATAAGGGAGGATGTTCCTAGGTGGTTAACGTCCCTACCCCTACTTATTTCACCTTTACATATGGTACATATGGCAAGACATTTGTTGTCCGGATTTGGATAGAAATATTGCCAGACCAAAGAGGTGGAATGTTTGGTCTTCTGCCCAGGCATGACCGTGATGGGCTTTTTCATCCCACGGACAACAACTGTCTCCCCCGGAGCCTGATTTATACAAACCACATCACCATCAGAATCCTCCTCGCCAACTTCCTCCTCAGCGCCAGCTACACCAGTATCCTCATCCTGTTGTACTTCAACAGTGACATCTTCAATTTGCATATCAGCAAGTGGACTGTGGGTGCTCCTTTCAGCACTTGCAGGGGGCGTGCAAATAGTCGAAAGAGCCACCTCTTCCCGTCCAGTGCTAGGAAGGTCAGGCATCGCAACCGCCACCACACTTGGACTCTCCTTGAGGATTTGTGATATCTTCTAAGAACGCACAGTTCTTCACTGTACTTTTGCAAGCTTAACTCGTTTGATTTTTTTAGTGGGAGGAGGGCTTCCATCGTCACGTGAAGCTGAACCACTAGTCATGAATATAGGGAAAGACCTTAGCCGTTCCTTGCCACTCCGTGTCATAAATGGCATATTGGCAAGTTTATGTTTCTCTTCAGATGATTTAAAAGTTTTTTTTAAGGTCATTTTCCTGAACTTTGTCATTTGGGATTGTATGTGCCCTCTACTTTGACATCGGGCATCGGCCTTAGCAGACGACGTTGATGGCATGTTATCGTCTATGTCATGACTAGTGGCAGCAGCTTCAGCACTAGGAGGAAGTGGTTCTTGATCTTTCCCTATTTTATTTTTATCGGAGAAAGTTTGGTCCTAAATTTATGTTATATTGATTTGATATATATGTGCGGCTAAGGCGCACACAAACACAGAAAATATTTTTTTATTTTTGCTGGAGAGTAGTGCACTTTGTGGGTTACACCACCCTTTAAGAAATGAGCCAGCCGACTCTTTACTTATGGGACACAGGTGCACGCTTGGCGCTGCTCCTTTGTTGATGCACGTGCAGCCACAGTGCACACAATTCACAAACACAGAAAATATTTTTTATTTTGTTTGGAGTGTACTTTGGGGGTTACAGCACCCTTTAACAGACAAGCCAGCTGGCCCTTTACTAATGGGACACAGGCGCATGCTTGGCGCTGCTCCTTTGTTGATGCACGTGCAGCCACAGTGCACACAATTCACAAACACAGAATATATTTTTGTATTTTGTTTGGAGTGTACTTTGGGGGTTACAGCACCCTTTAACGGACAAGCCAGCCGGCCCTTTACTTATGGGACACAGGCGCACGCTTGGCGCTGCTCCTTTGTTAATGCACGTGCAGCCACAGTGCACACAATTCACAAACACAGAAAATATAATTTTTTTTTGTTTGGAGTGTACTTTGGGGGTTACAGCACCCTTTAACGGACAAGCCAGCCGGCCCTTTACTAATGGGACACAGGCGCACGCTTGGCGCTGCTCCTTTTTTGATGCACGTGCAGCCACAGTGCACACAATTCACAAACAGAAAATATTTTTTTATTTTGTTTGGAGTGTACTTTGGGGGTTACAGCACCCTTTAACAGACAAGCCAGCCGGCCCTTTAATTATGGGACACAGGCGCACGCTTGGCGCTGCTCCTTTGTTGATGCACGTGCAGCCACAGTGCACACATTTCACAAACACAGAAAATATTTTTTTATTTTGTTTGGAGTGTACTTTGGGGGTTACAGCACCCTTTAACGGACAAGCCAGCTAGCTCTTTACTAATGGTACACAGGCACACGCTTGGCGCTGCTCCTTTGCTGATGCACATGCAGCCACAGTGCACACAATTCACAAACACAGAAAATATTTTTTATTTTGTTTGGAGTGCACTTTGGGGGTTACAGCACCCTTTAACAGTCAAGCCAGCCTGCCCTTTACTTATGACTCAGGCGCACGCTTGGCACTACTTTGTTGATGCATGTGCGGCTACAGTGCACAAAATTCACAAACACAGAAAAAAAAATTTTTTTTTGCACTTGTGGGGAGCACCCCTGATGGACAGAGCACCCTCTGGACAAAACTTCAGCACCCCTTTAGGACTGGGACACTGCACAGGACTTTGGAGTGGACACAGCCCCTATGGACAACTGACTGCACAACACAGTCCAGCCAGCCCCTATGGACAACAGCAGCGCAGCACAGCACAACACTACATTGCACTACACTACACTACACAGCCCAGCCAGCCCTAACTCCCACCCTCCCTCTTCACTGTCCACAGCCGAGTGAGAATATGGCGCCGACGCGGGTACCTTCTATAGGATCCAAAACCCACGAGACCCGGAAGGCGGGATGATGAAATTTTGCCTCGATTTCAGATCCGAGTCAGGCGGGAAAAGTCGAGCCTGACTCGGATCAGCCTCAGATCGGGGGGGCTCGGGGGGTTCGGATTTCAGAAATCCGAACCCGCTCATCCCTAGTTTGTACTGTTTGGTGTGCTTTGTTTTGCTCATGTGCATATATAAGCCACACAGTGATCTGCGAATTGAAAAATGGATAACATTCCATTTAGAGAAGATGAGCAACCAAATACTGTCGCTGCAGCTGCTGCCACCAGTAATGATGATGATGCTAGTCCTTCAATGTAATCTACTAAAGCTGATGCTCAAGGGCATAGAGGGTCTAAGTCAGGGCATCTAACATAAAAAAAATATATGTATAGTGCTAGATAAAAAAAACACATCTAATAAAGGGAAAGTGTGGTGCAGAAAAGCATAAAATTGGCAACATGCCATTCACCACACACAGTGGCAAGCAAAGACAGAGGCCTTGGCCTTTATTTATGAGTGGTGGATCGGCAAGTGCCAGTGAGGCATCTTCCTCTGCCTCTCATGACGATGCAAGATCTTATCACTCAGAGTGTAGAAGAGGTGTAAAAAAAAGGAAAACCACTAGACAGTAGAACAAGTTGTGCGTTCAGAAACAGAAATGTCACAAATCCCAGGGGAGAGTCTAAGTGTGTCCACGAGTACAATGTGTGAGCCTGATCTTTCTGATACTGTTGTACTCGCAGAGAAGCCACCTTCCACCATTTATGCTCCCTCTGCAAATGTGGGAATGAGCAGCACAAATATAGCTGATGACATAGAAATTGAGGATGCCACCGAGGAGGTGCAAGAGGATGAGGGGATATCTGTAGCTGACACCAGCGTTAATGAGGATGTTGAGGCTGAGGATGTTGTTTGTGTAAGTCAGGCACCAGTGAAAGCAGCTCTTGGCCATGATAAGAGGAAAGCCATTGTGATGCCTTGACATAGGGCCAACAAATGCACATCTTATGTGTGGAATTATTTTTAACCAAATCCTGACAAAAATTGTCAAGCCTTCTGTAGCGTTTATAAAACCACGATAAGTAGAGGTAGGTATGTTAACCATGTGGGAACCTCCTCCCTGTTACATCATTTGCAGCGACCTTATGAAAAGTTTTCGATAACATCAGAAACTGGTGCTAAAAAATAACACCTGCAATCTCGACCGCCAACACCTTCACCCTCAATATCCACAGTAATGATCGGAGGTAGTCCTGTATCCAATTTATTAGGGCTAGGTGACTCCTTCCCTATCCAGGATTCCTCAGAAGAATCCTTCAGTGCTAGACCTGCGGCTGCTGCTGGAGATGGATCTTCATCCCAGAAAGGGACCAAGTAGACTGTAAAACAATGCCTTGCAAGGAGAATTAAGTATGAATACAGAAAACAATATTGTGAGCTGTGGGGTGGTCAAAATGATTGGAAATTAGTGGTAATTAATGTTATTGAGGTTAATAATACTCTAGGAACAAAAAAAAGGCTAAAATTATGTGATTTTTAGGGTTTTTTTGCCAATTTTTGGAAAAATAATTCCAAAACTAAAACCAGATGATGAATTAGAACCAAAGCCAGCAAAAATGGTCGAACGCGCATCTCTATTTCTTAAATGACAATATTCAGTTCATCTTACACTGCAGACATTGGGCCTGATTCAGTAGGGATTGCAACTGCGATCGCGGCTGTGATTATGCATGCAGTCTCACTGTGATGATATTCTAATTAGGGGTGTGCACCGGCCACTTTTCGTGTTTTGTGTTTTGGTTTTGGATCTGGATCTTTCTTCGTGTTTTGGATCTGGATTGGTTTTGCCAAAACCACCCTTCCGTGTTTTGGGTTCTGGGTTTTGTGTTTTGGATCTGTATTTTTTTTTAAAAAAGCATAAAAACAGCTAAAATCACAGAATTTGTAGGTTTTTCTGCTCCTATGCTATTATTAACCTCAATAACCTTAATTTCCACTCATTTCCAGTCTATTCTGAACACCTCACACCTCACAATAGTGTTTTTATGTCCAAAACGTTGCACCGAGGTAGCTGGATGACTATGCTAAGCGACACGAGTGGGCGGCACAAACACGTGACCCATCTAGGCGTGAAACTGCAGTGGCAGACAGGATGGCAGTTTGAAAAACTAGGCCCCAAACTGTACATAATGCAAAGAAAAAAAGAGGTGCAAGATGGAATTGTCCTTGGGCCCTCCCACCCACCCTTATGTTGTATAAACAGGACATGCACACTTTAACAAACCAATCATTTCAGCGCCAGGGTCTGCCACACAACTGTGGCTGAAATGATTGGTTCGTTTGGGCCCCCACAAAACAAGCTGGCAATTAATGTGTCCCTGCACAAACTGGCTCTATGGAGGCAAGATGTCATCCTCATCCTCCTCATCCACCGATTCCTCACCCTCTTCAGTGTGTACATCCTCATCCTCACAAAGTATTAACTCGTCCCCACTTGAATCCACCACCACAGGTCCCTCTGTACCTTCTGGAGGCTGGTCTCCCTGGAAGAGCTGATAATTCATTTTGATGAACATCATCTTCTCCACATTCTGTGGAAGCAACCTCCTACGCCTTTCGCTGACAAGGTTCCCGGCTGCACTAAACACTCTTTCGGAGTACACACTGGAGGGGGGGCAACTCAGGTAAAATAGAGCCAGTTTGTACAGGGGCCTCCAAATTGCCTCTTTTTCCTGCCAGTACAGGTATGGACTGTCTGCCATGCCTACTTGGATGCTGTCACCGATGTAATCCTCCACCATTCTGTCAATGGTGACAGTATCATATGCAGTGACAGTAGACATGTCAGAAATTGTTGCCAGGTCCTTCAGTCCGGACCAGATGTCCAAACTTGGTCCTGCCTGTCCTGCATCACCGCCAGCGGGTTGCTTAGGATACCTAAGTTTTTTCCTGGCAGCCCCAGTTGCAGGAGAAAATGAAGAAGGAGCTGTTGACGTGTCACGTTCCGCTTCAGCTGACAGTGTGTTCACCAGCAGGTCTTTGCACCTCTGCAGGCTTGTGTCGGCCGGAAAGAGAGACACCACATAGGCTTTAAACCTAGGATCGAGCACGGTGGCCAAAATGTAGTGGTCTGATTTCAACAGATTGACCACCCTGGAATCCTGGCAAAGCGAATGAAGGGCTTCATCCACAAGTCCCACATGCCGAGCGGAATCGCTCCGTCTTAGCTCCTCCTTCACTTTCTCCAGCTGCTTCTGCAAAAGCCTGATGAGGGGAATGACCTGACTCAAGCTGGCAGTGTCTGAACTGACTTCACGTGTGGCAAGTTCGAAGGGCTGGAGAACCTTGCACAACACGGAAATCATTCGCCACTGCGCTTGAGTCAGGTGCATACCCCCTCCTTTGCCTATGTCATAGGTGGATGTATAGGCTTGTATGGCCTTTTGCTGCTCCTCCATCCTCTGAAGCATATAGAGGGTTGAGTTCCACCGTGTCACAACCTCTTGCTTCAGGTGATGGCGGGGCAGGTTCAAGAGTGTTTGCTGGCGCTCCAGTCTTCGGCACGCAGTCGCTGAATGGCGAAAGTGGCCAGAAATTTTTCGGGCCACCCAAAGCGTCTCCTGCACGCCCCTGTCGCTTTTCAGAAAATTCTGCACCACCAAGTTTATTGTGTGAGCAAAACATGGGACGTGCTGGAATTTGCCCAGATGTAATGCCCGCACAATATTGGTGGCGTTGTCAGATATCACAAATCCCCAGGAGAGTCTAAGTGGGGTAAGCCACTGGGCGATGATTTCCCTCAGTTTCTCTAAGAGGTTGTCGGCGGTGTGCCTCTTACTGAAACCGGTGATACACAGCGTAGCCTGCCTTGTAACGAGCTGGCGTTTCTGAGATGCTGCTACTGGTGACGCTGCTGCTGTTGCTGCGTAAGGTGATACATCTACCCAGTGGGCTGTCACAGTCATATAGTCCTTAGTCTGCCCTGTTCCACTTGTCCACATGTCCGTGGTTAAGTGGACATTGTGTACAACGGCATTTTTCAGGACACTGAGGACACTTTTTCTGACGTTTCTGTACAGTCTCGGTATCGCCTGCCTAGTGAAGTGGAATCTAGACGGGATTTGGAACCGGGGACACACTACCTCCATCAATTGTCTAAATCCCACTGCACTAATGGCGGATACCGGACGCACGTCTAACACCAACATAGCAGTCAAGGCCTCAGTTATACGTTTTGCTTCAGGATGACTGCTGTCGTACTTCATCCTCCTCGCTAAGGACTGTTGGAGGGTCAATTGTTTAGTAAAAGTAGTGGTGTTCCTACTTCCTCTCTGGGATGATGAACGACTCCCAGCAGCAGCAACAGCAGCAGCGGCAGCAGTAGGCGTAGCAATGCAGGATCCTCCAGAGGAATCCCGGATAGGAGAGTCAGTCATGCCAGTGACATGGCCTGCAGGACTACTTCCGATCCTGACTAAGGAGGAAATTGACGAGGAGGGAGTTGACGGTGTGGTTTGCAGGCGCTTGGATACAACAGGACAACGGGATTTAGGTGTCCCTGGACTGCTTACGGTCTTAGCCAAAGTTTCTGAACTTGACAGTAACTTTTTATGAACGCGCTGCAGGTGCCGTATAAGGGAGGATGTTCCTAGGTGGTTGACGTCCCTACCCCTACTTATTTCACCTTTACATATGGTACATATGGCAAGACAGTTGTTGTCCGGATTTGGATAGAAATATTGCCAGACCAAAGAGGTGGAATGTTTGGTCTTCTGCCCAGGCATGACCGTGATGGGCTTTTTCATCCCACGGACAACAACTGTCTCCCCCGGAGCCTGATTTAAACAAACCACATCACCATCAGAATCCTCCTCGCCAACTTCCTCCTCAGCGCCAGCTACACCAGTATCCTCATCCTGTTGTACTTCAACAGTGACATCTTCAATTTGCATATCAGCAAGTGGACTGTGGGTGCTCCTTTCAGCACTTGCAGGGGGCATGCAAATGGTGGAAAGAGCCACCTCTTCCCGTCCAGTGCTGGGAAGGTCAGGCATCGCAACCACCACCACACTTGGACTCTCCTTGGGGATTTGTGATATCTTCTTAGAAAGCACAGTTCTTCGCTGTGCTTTTGCCAGCTTAACTCTTTTGATTTTTTTAGTGGGAGGAGGGCTTCCATCGTCATGTGAAGCTGAACCACTAGTCATGAACATACTAGGGATCGACCTTAGCCGTTCCTTGCCACTCCGTGTCGTAAATGGCATATTGGCAAGTTTACGTTTCTCTTCAGCTGATTTAAATGTCTTTTTCAAGGTCATTTTCCTGAACTTTGCCATTTGGGATTGTATGTGCCCTCTACTATGACATTGGGCATCGGCCTTGGCAGACGACGTTGATGGCATGTTATCGTCTATGTCATGACTAGTGGCAGCAGCTTCAGCACTAGGAGGAAGTGGTTCTTGATCTTTCTCTATTTTATTTTTATCGGAGAAAGTTTGGTCCTCCATTTATGTTATATCGATTTGATATATACGTGCGGCTAAACACAGAAAATAATTTTTTTTTTGGTTTGGACTGGAGTGTACTTTGTGGGTTACAGCACCCTTTAACGGTCAAGCCAGCCGGCCCTTTACTTATGACACAGGCGCACTCTTGGCACTACTTTGTTGATGCACGTGCGGCTACTGCGCACACAATTCACAAACACAGAAAATAATTTTTTTTTGGTTTGGCCTGGAGTGTACTTTCGGGGGTTACAGCACCCTTTAACGGTCAAGCCAGCCGGCCCTTTACTTATGACACAGGCGCACGCTTGGCACTACTTTGTTGATGCACGTGCGGCTACTGCGCACACAATTCACAAACACAGAAAATAATTTTTTTTTTGGTTTGGACTGGAGTGTACTTTCGGGGGTTACAGCACCCTTAACGGTCAAGCCAGCCGGCCCTTTACTTATGACACAGGCGGACGCTTGGCACTACTTTGTTGATGCACGTGCGGCTACTGCGCACACAATTCACAAACACAGAAAATAATTTTTTTTTTGGTTTGGACTGGAGTGTACTTTGGGGGTTACAGCACCCTTTAACGGTCAAGCCAGCCGGCCCTTTACTTATGACACAGGCGCACGCTTGGCACTACTTTGTTGATGCACGTGCGACTACTGCGCACACAATTCACAAACACAGAAAATAATTTTTTTTTTGGTTTGGACTGGAGTGTACTTTCGGGGGTTACAGCACCCTTAACGGTCAAGCCAGCCGGCCCTTTACTTATGACACAGGCGCACGCTTGGCACTACTTTGTTGATGCACGTGCGGCTACTGCGCACACAATTCACAAACACAGAAAATAATTTTTTTTTTGGTTTGGACTGGAGTGTACTTTCGGGGGTTACAGCACCCTTAACGGTCAAGCCAGCCGGCCCTTTACTTATGACACAGGCGCACGCTTGGCACTACTTTGTTGATGCACGTGCGGCTACTGCGCACACAATTCACAAACACAGAAAATAATTTTTTTTTTGGTTTGGACTGGAGTGTACTTTCGGGGGTTACAGCACCCTTAACGGTCAAGCCAGCCGGCCCTTTACTTATGACACAGGCGCACGCTTGGCACTACTTTGTTGATGCACGTGCGGCTACTGCGCACACAATTCACAAACACAGAAAATATATTATTTTTTTAGCACTTGGGGGGAGCACCCCTGATGGACAGAGCACCCCCTGGACAACACTACAGCACTCCTTTAGGACTGGGACACTGCACAGGACTTTGGAGTGGACACAGCCCCTATGGAGAACTGACTGCACAACACAGTCCAGCCAGCCCCTATGGACTTTGAAGTAGTGGACACAGCCCCTATTAACAACAGCAGCACAGCACAACACAGCCAGCCCCTATGGACTTTGAAGTAGTGGACAACAGCAGCACTACACTACACTACACTACACAGCCCTAACTCCCACCCTCCCTCTTCACTGTCCACAGCCGAGTGAGAAAATGGCGCCGACGTGTGTACCTTATATAGGATCCAAAACCCGCGAGACTCGGAAGGCGGGAAGATGACGTTTTGCCTCGATTTCAGATCCGAGTCAGGCGGGAAAAGTCGAGCCTGACTCGGATCGGACTCGGATCGGGGGGGCTCGGGGGGGTTCGGATTTCAGAAATCCGAACCCGCTCACCCCTAATTCTAATCCATTGCAATCGCTATGCCATAGCGGCATAACATAAGGATGCCCACCTTACCTTACACACATCCGTAATGTTTAGCAAGACTGCGAAACCATCGGTAACATCGAGTACCATCGCAGCTTCACGCACACTTGCACAAGGTCAATGGAATTGCTAACCTCATCATAGCCCAATCTGCATATGGCATCGTGGGTGGATAATTTATGCACGCCCCTGCAATGGCGTTCAAATGCACTGGGCACTGGCATGCCTGCATTACGCTGACCACCTCCCCGTCACATCCCCCAAATGATATTTCCTGTCAATCACTCTGCGATGGGTCTGCATAGTCACTGCGATCGCAGTCCCAATCGCAGTGCATGGTACACATACTGCAATCAGGGCCGGATTATAGGCGGGGCGGTCATCCAGGGGCCCCCACACTTTGGGGGCCCCCACAGTGCCGCTAACATTGTCCGGAACCTGGCCACTCTAAAAATTCACTGGCTGGCTCCCGCGTCCCGCCTCCCGGCAGCATCACGCAGCACACAGCAGCCACAGTCAGTTAAGCAGCACCCTTGATGACCGTGGCTGACTGTAAAAGCCCCGCCCCTTTTGATGAACTAATGCCGCGATTCGCGGGTGGGAAGGGGGCTGGGCCTAATTCCGCAAAGTGCCCGCCCCTTTTAGAAAAGCTGGTAGTGTGGACTGCTGGTACTACAACAGGTAAGAGTTTGGTATTGAGCGTGCATACACTCCTTTACTCCCTCTCTCTCTTCCTCTGTACCTCCGCTGCTCTCTCTGTCCCCTAATCCTGTCCACCTCCCTCTCTCTTCCTTTATCTCACTCTCTGTCTATCTCGATCTCTCTCTCCTATTTTCCCCATTCTCCCTCCCTGTCCCTTCCTCCCTCCATCTCTCCCCTCTTTCCCTCTCTTAGGGGTCTATTCACGATGTTAATTATCAGGGTCCGAATGGACCCCGATAATTAGCATTCTAACTCTACGCGAGCGCCGGAGCAATTCATCATTGCTCCAATGCGGAGACAGCTGATCCGAAAATCAGCTGTCTCCCCAAAGTATTTCACTGCTCCTTTCTGAGCAGTGAGACAAGTGCGCATGCATGACCTATGGGTCACGCATGCACACTAGAGCCCCAAAGTCCGGTGGAAGGAGACGGACAGTGGGCCTGATTCAGACCCGCACACAAGTGCACAGCGCTCCCAAGCGGGTCAATGGTCCCCTACTGTGCATGTGCCGCCTCCGGCATGCGCATGCACGAGACCCACCGAGCGACTGAACTTCAGTTGCTGCGGGTCTCGCTACAAGACGGGGCGGCTGTCGATGGTGAGTGACAGCTCGCCCCGTTTTGTAGGCGGGGAGGGAGGGTAGCTGCACAAACGCAGGCGTTCCCTTAGGAATGCCTGGCGTTTGTGGGCGGCCCTACTGACATCACTCGAGATGTCAGTAGTGGACTTCCTGCTCTATTAGAGCAGGGAGTCCACTCAGGCTTGCGAGAGCCGAGACCCTATCACGGTCTCCTCGCAAGTGCGATGGGCTCCAGGCCGCTCGCAAAAGCTGTAGGTGATCTCCCACAGCTTAGCCAGCGGCCTGAAAAAAAAAAAACCTGCCCTGATTTAGAGCGAGCAGCTCTGAATCAGGCCCAGAGTCCTCTTCACAACCCGGGACTCCTCTCATAGGGAAGGAGCGTGTTGTGAGCCCCAAGCGGGAGCAATCGCCATCTGAAGATGTCAAATGCTCCCGCACTCAAGCTCTGAAAATATTGTATTTTCGGAGCTTGATGAATTCTGCCCCCATACTAGTGTATGGGGACAGAGGGCCATTCCGCGAGAGGAAGGTAAGCAGGAGATATCTGTGATATCTCCTGTTTTACCTTCTTGATGAATGGCCCGATAACTTAATTTCTACAATTCCAGGTGAAAACGTTAATTTTCCTCTGCTTTTGTAAAAATTAAGTGACGTTGTCCCTCCCTCTCTTTCTCCCTCCCTGTCTGTCTCGTTCTCCCTTCCCCTAATCCCCCTGGCAATTTTATTGATGGGGCCCCACAACTCAGTTGCCCCGGGGCCTCCACAAGTCTTAATCCGGCCCTGACTGCAATGTATGCGCAGAACTTAAGAATCGGCCGACTGCGTGCGTAATTGCAGTTGCGATCCTTGCTGACTCTGGCCCTTTGTATCAGTTCAGATTTGGCTCAGCTCTTCCCGCCAAGTTCGGATCTCACAAGGAGGCAAAGAATCGATCACAGACACATCAGCACAGATGTCTGTGAAAGATGATGTTTTGCCTCGTTCTGCTATCTGAAGTTGGCGGGAAGATCCGAGCCAAAACTGAACTCTCTAGTTTTTATATATTGTAGGTGTGCTGAGGTAACATTACCAAGTTGTTCTTTGAGTGCTGCAACATTTTGCCCATTGTTATCACATTCCAAATCTTCGTTACTAAAAGCCATGGAAAATCTTTAAATTGAAGAACACGAGTTGTTAATCAGTAAAGCAGATATAAATGTATGCCCTCCGCACACATCAATTCCCTCTCACTGTCTTGTCGCATCCTCCCTCGTCTATTTACCAGAATATGCCCTTATCTCACTCTGGACCAAGGTGGAGATTTATCAAAGCTTGGAGAGTGATAAAGTACCAACCAATCAGCTCCTATGTGTCATTCTGCAGACTGTGTTTGAAAAATGGCAGCCAGAAGCTGATTGGTTGGTACTTTATCTACGTCCACTTTTCTCCAAACTTTGATAAATCTCCCTGCAAATCCTTTATTTATTATCTCATTATCTTCTGCTTTGACTATTGCAATCTCCTCCTATCCAGCCTCCCCCTCTTCTCTATTTAGGGGAGATGTGTTAAACCTTTGAGAGACATGGCCCGTATTCAATTTGAGGCGAAAAGTCCGGATCTGCGATACTTTTTCGCCGATGATGTCATTTTTGCCTGTTTTGCTTTTACCCCGTATTTAGTTTGAAAGACTTTCCGCCTAGGCAGAAAGTCAATGCAATCTACTAGGCGAAAAAGTTTCGCCTATGAATAGCAGGCGGAAAAAAGTGCAGAATTGGGGTTTTGGGGTGCAACGTTGCGGGAACCCCCATGCAGCCTTCAGACAGTCCCCCAAAGGTAAACTGTGACAACATTTTTTTAAAAAACACTTAAGGACACCCCAAAAAATGACTTTGAAAAAGGGGGTGAAAAAAAAAAAAATGTTTTCACGATTTTTTCAACTTTAGCAACTTTTAAATATGCTGACCCCCATTTTCAGGTACCCCAAATTTGCTGGGATAACTTATTTTCAGGAAAAAATACTCCTGAATACTATTCTGCACCACGTATAGAAAAACGCTATTCAGCAGCTATTGAGCCCTTTTAAAAACACCAAATACCTTCAGCAAGTCAAATCGGGGGGTACTATAGGGAACCCCCATGTCAGAGCATCTTTTGGGTGAGTGTCAGGCTGATTTCCCCATTTCTGACAGTACTTTCCACCTGTTCAAGTTTCGCCGGGTCCCGTTTTCTTGTACTTTCAAATATGTAAAAAATAGACGAAAAGTCCAGGCCGCAAAAAAGTATCGCGGCTCGGCTCATATTGAATACGGCTCATACAGTGAAGAAGTTGTCTATAGCAACCGATCAGTTTCCACCTGTCATTTATCTAAAACAGTCTATGAAATAACAGTTAGGAGCTGATTGGTTGCTATGGGCTTTATCTCTCTCAAAAAGTGTAATCTCTCCCTGTGCCGGTTCAATCTGTCCTACATTCGCGGTGAGCCTCCTCTCCTCTAGCCTCTGTCATGAGAGGATGACAGTAAAAACATTTTCTTTTTTTTTCTTTACTTACAGAATAGTTATTTTGCAGATAATGAAAACATTTAACATGTAATAAAGGTTTCCTAATTACAGTAATGCTTTACTGTAGATAGATTGGGAATGTCATGTGTGTTGTGTTTTTGGCTGATATGTAAATGTCCTTTTAAAGATAAGAGCAGACCATCACCAGCTAACCTTCTGAGACTGAGACTGGTAGATGGGATGCTTTACGATCACCAGCCAAGCAGAACATGTCATGTAACCAAAAAGTCTGAGTGGATAACTATTCATTACATAGAAAGAGAAAAAGGATTTGCAGACATTGAACAGGCAGCAGTTGTAAAAGACAGTTGTGCGGTATCTTATAATGTGGCATAATTATGGGCTAAACAAGATAAGGGGATATAGAGGAAGTAGGAGAAGTACAATCATATCTTTACTGAAGTAAATGTAAAGTCGGCTGACACTTTATTCAATACAAAGTTATGTTTTCAGGAGCTTATCCCTAGATTACAATGTTTGCTTTTGTCCAGGTAAGTATAATGCAGTGCGCTGGCTTAGAACCAACCTATAGTAAAGGGGAATGTTACCAGCACAATTGTAAACTGGTTGGAATATAAACATAATGAAAAAAAATATCTGAAACACATCTATATTAATTATATTGTGATAACTTGGGTTAATTAGCTGGTAGAAGGGTGTCAGTGGTGCAGTATCTAAGGTGCTCAATCAGGGTCCACACATCTTTTCAGGTATAAATAAAAGAAAAGTGTTTTCCTGTGAGCATACTGTAGAAAGAAAATAACAAACGCCTAGTCCCCTTTCAGGGCACTGACTCACTTCTTCGCCCCTGACTACCTTTGGCAGCTAGTCTGAATCACAAAGTCTCTGCCTGCTTCTCTGCAGGTCTATCACCAGCTTGGTTTGGCTGCCACAGCTACACAAAGAACAGCTCAGCCCTGGTGGCCTTCCCTGTCTCCTCCAGTTATACGCTTTGGTTTATGCAGCCTGCAGCTTAGGTGCTTCAATGTCACATATGCAGTCTTAGTTTTTCAGTCCTCCCTGCCTTCTGCAGGTCTGGACTCAGGCATCCTGGACCCCAATAGCCTCCAGGCACACTTTGCTCTGTAGCTGCCAGTCTTCCTTGGACTGATTCCACATGCAGCCTGACTGTAGGTCTGCCTCGGTAGCCCTCCTCTGGGCTCTCTCCACAAGGCAGCCCCTCTGCATTTGCCCACAGTCTTTTTCTTCTCTGTGTGGGCAGATCTCTCCTGCCCCACACAGAATCTGCTGCTCACCAGTGCCACCTCTGGTGATCCTCTCACTATGTAATATCTGATGATACAGCTGCGAGACATGACATGAATAAGGAGTCAAATTAATCCAACAAGGCTACAGCAGGCGGCTCATCAACAATCACATCACTAAAGTAATGTCAATGGGCCTGATTCAGCAGCGGATGCTAATGCAATCGCAGTTGTTAAAAGATGCTAATGGCTTCCAAAGCACTGACGGCATAAAGACACTCCCTGCTGCCTTCTTATATCAGTCCAATGTTGCACTCCGGTGTAAACACCGGAAATATCGACGCACATCAGCCAGTCATGCAGCATGTACGGCAAGTCTGACCTGCCGCAAACACTGCAGCTCTCCTGACATGCAGAGAGCTCTCATGCTGCAAAGCAATCACAATGACTCATTTTATGCACGCCTATGAAAGGTGATTAAACGGTCAGTCACGCCTGCTTTACCTAACCTTCCCGCGTTATCTCCCCCAAACGCTGACTACCTGACACTCGCGGCACGTTTGCAGTGCGACTTACAGGCATGCATAATGGCAATCAATCACTCAATCTGTGAAAATATTGGCATTGTGGGCTCGATTCAGACCGGCTCGCTAGATGCATTCGCACGCAGCGAAAGTATGCAAATCTGCGATCATACAGCAAAGCATTAGCACGCTCACAATGTCTTAGCGTGCGATCGCGGTGTGTATGTAGTAGGGGTGAGCGGGTTCGGATTTCTGAAATCCGAACCCCCCCGAGCCCCCCCGATCCGAGTCCGATCCGAGTCAGGTTCGACTTTTCCCGCCTGACTCGGATCTGAAATCGAGGCAAAACGTCATCATCCCGCCTTCCGGGTCTCGCGGGTTTTGGATCCTATATAAGGTACCCGCGTCGGCGCCATTTTCTCACTCGGCTGTGGACAGTGAAGAGGGAGGGTGGGAGTTAGGGCTGTGTAGTGTAGTGTAGTGTAGTGCTGCTGTTGTCCACTACTTCAAAGTCCATAGGGGCTGGCTGTGTTGTGCTGTGCTGCTGTTGTTAATAGGGGCTGTGTCCACTACTTCAAAGTCCATAGGGGCTGGCTGGACTGTGTTGTGCAGTCAGTTCTCCATAGGGGCTGTGTCCACTCCAAAGTCCTGTGCAGTGTCCCAGTCCTAAAGGAGTGCTGTAGTGTTGTCCAGGGGGTGCTCTGTCCATCAGGGGTGCTCCCCCCAAGTGCAAAAAAAATAATATATTTTCTGTGTTTGTGAATTGTGTGCGCAGTAGCCGCACGTGCATCAACAAAGTAGTGCCAAGCATGCGCCTGTGTCATAAGTAAAGGGCCGGCTGGCTTGACCGTTAAAGGGTGCTGTAACCCCCGAAAGTACACTCCAGTCCAAACCCAAAAAAAAATTATTTTCTGTGTTTAGCCGCACGTATATATCAAATCGATATAACATAAATGGAGGACCAAACTTTCTCCGATAAAAATAAAATAGAGAAAGATCAAGAACCACTTCCTCCTAGTGCTGAAGCTGCTGCCACTAGTCATGACATAGACGATAACATGCCATCAACGTCGTCTGCCAAGGCCGATGCCCAATATCATAGTAGAGGGCACATACAATCCCAAATGGCAAAGTTCAGGAAAATGACCTTGAAAAAGACATTTAAATCAGCTGAAGAGAAACGTAAACTTGCCAATATGCCATTTACGACACGGAGTGGCAAGGAACGGCTAAGGTCGATCCCTAGTATGTTCATGACTAGTGGTTCAGCTTCACATGACGATGGAAGCCCTCCTCCCACTAAAAAAATCAAAAGAGTTAAGCTGGCAAAAGCACAGCGAAGAACTGTGCTTTCTAAGAAGATATCACAAATCCCCAAGGAGAGTCCAAGTGTGGTGGTGGTTGCGATGCCTGACCTTCCCAGCACTGGACGGGAAGAGGTGGCTCTTTCCACCATTTGAACGCCCCCTGCAAGTGCTGAAAGGAGCACCCACAGTCCACTTGCTGATATGCAAATTGAAGATGTCACTGTTGAAGTACAACAGGATGAGGATACTGGTGTAGCTGGCGCTGAGGAGGAAGTTGGCGAGGAGGATTCTGATGGTGATGTGGTTTGTTTAAATCAGGCTCCGGGGGAGACAGTTGTTGTCCGTGGGATGAAAAAGCCCATCACGGTCATGCCTGGGCAGAAGACCAAACATTCCACCTCTTTGGTCTGGCAATATTTCTATCCAAATCCGGACAACAACTGTCTTGCCATATGTACCATATGTAAAGGTGAAATAAGTAGGGGTAGGGACGTCAACCACCTAGGAACATCCTCCCTTATACGGCACCTGCAGCGCGTTCATAAAAAGTTACTGTCAAGTTCAGAAACTTTGGCTAAGACCGTAAGCAGTCCAGGGACACCTAAATCCCGTTGTCCTGTTGTATCCAAGCGCCTGCAAACCACACCGTCAACTCCCTCCTCGTCAATTTCCTCCTTAGTTAGGATCGGAAGTAGTCCTGCAGGCCATGTCACTGGCATGACTGACTCTCCTATCCGGGATTCCTCCGGAGGATCCTGCATTGCTACGCCTACTGCTGCCGCTGCTGCTGTTGCTGCTGCTGGGAGTCGTTCATCATCCCAGAGAGGAAGTAGGAACACCACTACTTTTACTAAACAATTGACCCTCCAACAGTCCTTAGCGAGGAGGATGAAGTACGACAGCAGTCATCCTGAAGCAAAACGTATAACTGAGGCCTTGACTGCTATGTTGGTGTTAGACGTGCGTCCGGTATCCGCCATTAGTGCAGTGGGATTTAGACAATTGATGGAGGTAGTGTGTCCCCGGTTCCAAATCCCGTCTAGATTCCACTTCACTAGGCAGGCGATACCGAGACTGTACAGAAACGTCAGAAAAAGTGTCCTCAGTGTCCTGAAAAATGCCGTTGTACACAATGTCCACTTAACCACGGACATGTGGACAAGTGGAACAGGGCAGACTAAGGACTATATGACTGTGACAGCCCACTGGGTAGATGTATCACCTTACGCAGCAACAGCAGCAGCGTCACCAGTAGCAGCATCTCAGAAATGCCAGCTCGTTACAAGGCAGGCTACGCTGTGTATCACCGGTTTCAGTAAGAGGCACACCGCCGACAACCTCTTAGAGAAACTGAGGGAAATCATCGCCCAGTGGCTTACCCCACTTAGACTCTCCTGGGGATTTGTGATATCTGACAACGCCACCAATATTGTGCGGGCATTACATCTGGGCAAATTCCAGCACGTCCCATGTTTTGCTCACACAATAAACTTGGTGGTGCAGAATTTTCTGAAAAGCGACAGGGGCGTGCAGGAGACGCTTTGGGTGGCCCGAAAAATTTCTGGCCACTTTCGCCATTCAGCGACTGCGTGCCGAAGACTGGAGCGCCAGCAAACACTCTTGAACCTGCCCCGCCATCACCTGAAGCAAGAGGTTGTGACGCGGTGGAACTCAACCCTCTATATGCTTCAGAGGATGGAGGAGCAGCAAAAGGCCATACAAGCCTATACATCCACCTATGACATAGGCAAAGGAGGGGGTATGCACCTGACTCAAGCGCAGTGGAGAATGATTTCCGTGTTGTGCAAGGTTCTCCAGCCCTTCGAACTTGCCACACGTGAAGTCAGTTCAGACACTGCCAGCTTGAGTCAGGTCATTCCCCTCATCAGGCTTTTGCAGAAGCAGCTGGAGAAAGTGAAGGAGGAGCTAAGACGGAGCGATTCCGCTCGGCATGTGGGACTTGTGGATGAAGCCCTTCATTCGCTTTGCCAGGATTCCAGGGTGGTCAATCTGTTGAAATCAGACCACTACGTTTTGGCCACCGTGCTCGATCCTAGGTTTAAAGCCTATGTGGTGTCTCTCTTTCCGGCCGACACAAGCCTGCAGAGGTGCAAAGACCTGCTGGTGAACACACTGTCAGCTGAAGCGGAACGTGACACGTCAACGGCTCCTTCTTCATTTTCTCCTGCAACTGGGGCTGCCAGGAAAAAACTTAGGTATCCTAAGCAACCCGCTGGCGGTGATGCAGGGCAGGCAGGACCAAGTTTGGACATCTGGTCCGGACTGAAGGACCTGGCAACAATTTCTGACATGTCTACTGTCACTGCATATGATACTGTCACCATTGACAGAATGGTGGAGGATTACATCGGTGACAGCATCCAAGTAGGCATGGCAGACAGTCCATACCTGTACTGGCAGGAAAAAGAGGCAATTTGGAGGCCCCTGTACAAACTGGCTCTATTTTACCTGAGTTGCCCCCCCTCCAGTGTGTACTCCGAAAGAGTGTTTAGTGCAGCCGGGAACCTTGTCAGCGAAAGGCGTAGGAGGTTGCTTCCACAGAATGTGGAGAAGATGATGTTCATCAAAATGAATTATCAGCTCTTCCAGGGAGACCAGCCTCCAGAAGGTACAGAGGGACCTGTGGTGGTGGATTCAAGTGGGGACGAGTTAATACTTTGTGAGGATGAGGATGTACACACTGAAGAGGGTGAGGAATCGGTGGATGAGGAGGATGAGGATGACATCTTGCATCCATAGAGCCAGTTTGTGCAGGGACACATTAATTGCCAGCTTGTTTTGTGGGGGCCCAAACGAACCAATCATTTCAGCCACAGTTGTGTGGCAGACCCTGGCGCTGAAATGATTGGTTTGTTAAAGTGTGCATGTCCTGTTTATACAACATAAGGGTGGGTGGGAGGGCCCAAGGACAATTCCATCTTGCACCTCTTTTTTTTCTTTGCATTATGTACAGTTTGGGGCCTAGTTTTTCAAACTGCCATCCTGTCTGCCACTGCAGTTTCACGCCTAGATGGGTCACGTGTTTGTGCCGCCCACTCGTGTCGCTTAGCATAGTCATCCAGCTACCTCGGTGCAACGTTTTGGACATAAAAACACTATTGTGAGGTGTGAGGTGTTCAGAATAGACTGGAAATGAGTGGAAATTAAGGTTATTGAGGTTAATAATAGCATAGGAGCAGAAAAACCTACAAATTCTGTGATTTTAGCAGTTTTTATGCTTTTTTAAAAAAAAATACAGATCCAAAACACAAAACCCAGAACCCAAAACACGGAAGGGTGGTTTTGGCAAAACCAATCCAGATCCAAAACACGAAGAAAGATCCAGATCCAAAACCAAAACACAAAACACGAAAAGTGGCCGGTGCACACCCCTAATATATATATATTTAAAGATTATTGTACTGTACTAACCTATTTTTTTGCTTATTAATTTAAGCAGATTGTAGAATCATTATGGAAAAACACCCTGTATATAATTTTTGTTTATGCTAAGAGAAATATGAGTACTGTAGTTTAGATGCTGTGTGAGAACATACTGTATATACGTTAACTTCCATTTATGCCATAAAAAGATTAAACCATGGACTTAGAAGTCAGCTCGCAGAATGCACTCCCATAGCAATTTTCTTTCACTCCAGGAGAACCCTAACTCCGAGAATCTGTGCCAACAGTGAACAAATTGGTTATTAGATTGTGTCTATGACTCATGTGTGTCTCTGCTAGATAGTACGTCCCTTTTTTGCGAAGAATTATGAATAAAAAGAGAACAGCTGAATTCGGTTCTCTCTGTCAGAGAACTTTTTGTGTGTGAACACGTACTTTGCTGTATCTTGAAATTAGGAGGAAAAAAAATAAACAAATATTCCTTAAACTGCTGCTGGAATTGGCTGACCAAGACTAGTGACAGACAAAAAGTTTAACCAATAGGAGGAGCCAATACATCTGTTGCATGACATGGAGTCTATGAAGTTGAATGACCAATTCTACATAGGGGTAGGTTTATGAAATCTTCCAAAGGGTACAATTAGAGTTGTTTTCCAAGCAACCAATCAGATTATAGCTATCATTTATCTAGTACGTTCTATAAAATGAAAGCTGTAATCTTTGTAATTGGTTGCTGTTCTCTTTAGACGGTTTCATATGTCTGGTCATTCTCAGCGAGTCTGGTGTCTCTGAAAGAATACAGAGGTTCAATCCAAATTAGGGATGAGCACCCGACCATTTTTGCTGGATTTGGATTTGCCAAACCTGCCGTGACTGGTTTTGGATTATTTTACAAAAATTGACAAAAAAAGCTAAAATCACATAATTTGGGCTTTTGTTTTGTTCCTAGAGTATTATTAACCCCAGTAACAGTAATTTCCAGTCATTTACAGTCAATTTAGACCACCTCACAGCTCACAATATTGTTTTTACCATTATTGGCCAAAGGCTGTAGTGAACCGGCTGGTTATTAAGCGACAGACACCGCAGTTTAAAGCACATCTATGAAACATTGCTACTCACTGACACTCACTCCTGAGCCACAGTACTTGTGTGTTATGGACACACAGAGGGCTAAGGCCCAAGAAGTCACGGTGCTTGTATACACAGAGTGCTACGGCCCAAGGAGTCATGGTGCTTATACACACAGAGGGCTATTGCTCAATTGAGTCACGGTGCTGGTATACACAGTGGGGTACAGCACCAAAAAAAAATTTTTTTTTCCACTTTTTAAACTTTTAACTTTCTTGAAAGTTTTTTTACTTTAGTAACCTTTTTTTTGTACACACAGACACTTTAATCAGCAGAGTATAGCGCAGCATATATCAGTGTGCACTGTGCCCCCTATACACAGTCACTTTGCCAGCACAGCCACTTGTGAAGGTGCCTACACACTACGGAATGTGCTCATGATGCAACATCGTGAGCAAATTCCCTTGAACTCTCCCCGATCTATCGTGCATGATCTAAAGATTTACCGATCTTTAGATCATGCTGGATAGCAGACAGATGCTTGCACGGATCAGGGATATCTGTGATGCATGCATCTGTTTGTAAAAAAATAAACACAGATGCACGGACAGGATCAGTGAGACCCATCTGTGCCGCTGTGTTTTAAAAAATGAAACCTGTGTAAAAAATAAAAACGACGTGACCCCTCCCCCAAAAGAGCAACCAGCCCCAGGCTTTAGTGACACAGTGCTGGTTGTGCAAAATACGTGGGGACAAATGACGTAGGGGTCCCCAGTACTTAAGCACAACCAGCACTGGGCTGGTCATAACCAGCCCTGGTTGCCAAAATATGGGGGAAAAATGATGTAGGGGTCCCCCATACTTTGAGCAACCAGCACTGGGCTCTAATCTGGTCCTGGTTCTGGAAATACAGGGGGAAAAATGTGTAGGGTCCCCCTGTATTATCCAGAACCAGCACAGGACTTTTTCTAGTGGGGGGGCTAATGCCACAGCCAGGGGAGCCCTTTTACTGGGCCCCTCAGCTGAAGCATTAACCCTGACCGCTAGTCAGCCCAGGCCAGGGATCCCTGGAGAGCTGGGGACCCCTCCAATAAAGGGGTCCCCTTCAGCTAGGCTGACCCCTGGGCGGTGGGTGGCGGGTTGATAGTGTAAGTGTAGTGTAAAAAAAGAAGAGTATAAACATTGTCTTTACAGTAGAACTGCTGGTCCCAGCAAGATTCCACCGCATGCTGGTACTTGGAGAACCACAAGTACCAGCATGCCGGACAATAAGGGCCCGATGGTACCTGTAGTTCACCTGTAAAGAAATGTTAAAATAAACAAGACACACACACCGTGAAAATAAAGTTTTAATACATACATACCCACTCACACATACTCACCTACATTACCTGGACTAGTCCATTTGTACCTGTAGGCATCCATGGTCTTCTTAAAATAAAAAAAATAAAAAAACCGAGCCACGCACTAAGTAACAACCACGATGGTTGTTACTTCCCGACTTTGTAGAGCCGTATCTGAGCATTCATTGGCTGAGAAAGGTCATCCCCCGCCTCTCTCAGCCAATGAACAGCTCCCTCCATTGAAGTCAATGGTGGGAACCGCAAAGTAAACTTTAGTTACCCTGCGGCTCTCCATTGACTTCAATGGAGAGAGCCATTCATTGACTGAGAGAGGCGGGGGCTAACCTCTCTCAGCCAATAAACACTCAGATACGGCTCTACAAAGGCTAGAGCCGCGTCTGAGCTTTTCATTTTTGGAGATAACAACCATTGTGGTTGCTATCTGTTGCGTGGCTCGGTTTTATTCATTTTTTTATTTTAAGAAGACCATGGATGCCTACTGTGGAATGAAGAGGACAGATCCACGCATAGGAGAAGGTAAGTATGTTTTTTTTTTTACCACAGGTCCCTATGGATAATTGACTGGAGAAGTGCACTGATGCCACAGGGATACATAGGCGAGTATGAGTACATTTGTGTGTGTGTACATGTGCGAGTGCATGTATGTTTAATAAACTTATACTGTGTATGGTGTGTGTCCTATGTTTTTTTTACTACAGGTACCAGTGGGCCCGTAATGCCCTGAATGCTGGTACTTGTGGTTCTCAAAGTACCAGCATGCAGGGGAGGCTTGCTGGGGCCTGCAGTTCCACAGCAAAAGACAATATTTTAAACTATTTCAAATGCACTACATATACACTATCAACCCACCACCCACTGACCCAGGTGTTGCGGGGATAGCCTTGGGCTATCAGCCTAGGCATGGGGTGCCCATCTCCCGAGGGATCCCCAGCCTGGGCTGACTAGTGGTCAGGGTTAATGCTTCGGCTGGGGGGCCCGGTGAAATGGCTCCCCTGGCTGTGGCATTAACCCCCTGCTAGAAAAAGTACAGTGCTGGTTCTGGATAATACAGGGGGACCCTACGCATTGTTTCCCTCTGTATTTCCAGAACCAGGACCGGATCAGAGCACAGTGCTGGTTGCGCAGAATACGGGGGACCCCACATCATTTGTTCCCCATATTTTGGCAACCAGTGCTGGTTGTGCTTAAGTACGGGGGACCCATTCATCATTTGTCTCCCGTATTTTGCACAACCAGCACATGGTCACTAAAGCCTGGGGCTGGTTGCTCTTTTGGAGGAGGGGTCACGGCATTTTTTTTTTACACAGGTTTATTCATAGAGCCGAACTCTCGTGAGAATCCAACATCAGGAAGATGACGTTCGGCCTCGCAGTGGGATCCGAGTCAGGCGGGAACACCCGAGCCGCGACTCAGGTGGACTTGGATCCCCGATGTTCGGAGCGGTTTTTTATTCCACAGAATCCAAACCGCTCATCCCTAATCCAAATGCAAGACTTTGCCCCCCTACTGACTAGTCTCACTATGGGGTCTATTCATTATGTTAATTATCGGGGTCTGAACAGACCCCGATAATTAACAAACTAACTCGCCGATTCTGTCGGAGCAATTCATCAATGCTACGGTGCAGAGACAGTTGATCCTAAAATCAGCTGTCTCCTTTTGGAGCAGTGAGACAAGTGTGCATGTGTGACCTACAGGTTATGCATGCGCACAAGAGCCCCAACATTCGGCGGAAGGAGCCGTACAGGGTCTGAGGGTCCCTCTTCACAACCTGGGACTCCTTCCCATAGGGAAGAAGTGGGTTGCGAGCATCAGTCAAGCTCCGAAAATACTGTACTGCGAGCCATTCCACGAGAGAAAAGTAAGCTATCTCCTGCTTTACCTTCTTGATGAATGGTCTGATCACTTAATTTCTACAATTGCAGGTGAAAATGTTCAACCCTGCTCGGTAGGTACAGGTCTTCTAAGATTCTTCGGAATCTTAGGTCCCGGTACAAGTGTCCCCCTTGTCGCTGGGCCTGTAACTGAGAACAAATAATATGGGGCAAAATGATTTGAAACTTGATAGCATTTTCCAAACGACACCATAGTAGTAAATATTTTTATTTATTATCACAGTTCCACCATGATTGACATTTAACCACCTGCTTAAAGGGAGACACCGCCTGCTGCATTTGCATTTTAGCAAGGACTTAATTGCGAAGCTGCTTGTGTGCGGCTTTGCAATTCCATCCTCTGCTGAATCAGGCCCCTGACTCCTAACCATGAAAAACATTAATACATTTTTCTTTGAATAATGAGCTGGATTAATAAGCATATATTTATAACTGTCTATATATCTTGGTAAGCAGCAAATTTAGTAATAGAAAAACTATTTTAGGATCAGCCGGTTAAATGCAAATATTTTAATCTGTAGAAAAACATTGTCTGGCCCCCGCTAATCATCCATCAACTTTGGATCACATATAAATAAAAATCTTTTTAAGACTCTCATATCTCATTTTTGTTGGCCTTAGAGACTCCTGGAAGCAAAATTGTATTCAAGAGCCATTAGCCTGATGATGTGTGACTCCAGAGCTGACATCAATGTGGGCGTGCGGATCCTTGACTCAAGTTCCACTAAAACAACTTATCCGACTAATTTTAATGTTGCTGTGTACAAAAAAAAGTGTCCCCCATCTACTGTATATCTCTACATAGGGTATGTACACAATTTTTCATAATTTTTAAACATAATTCACCTAGCACTAAGCGCACCATGCTTCTGTTTGACATTTAAATACAGCGACTTGTGCTGTAGTTCAGATTACTATGGAAATTAAGTGTGGCATCAGCATTTGGGGGCATAGAGCGGGTGAGAGCTGTGCCAGCTGGCATAGTGTATCTTGCATGGATTCGCCCTGTGCATGTCCAGAACAGTGTGCCCATGCAGATTTGCATGTTTATATGCCACTTACAGCACTAACATTTGCCTGTGCCTGTCTGATGGGAAAAGGGTGCATATATTTTTGGGTTGCCCGGGACAAGTGCAAACAGCATACGATGATGATAACGGTCAATGGCACAAACGAACGCTTCTTTTTGGCTGTTTCCAAACACTGACCACACTGATTGGTGCTTTTTTCATCACTCGGAGCATCTATTATGCTTTTGTGAGTGTGTCTGAGTCATTATTTTATTCTGCGTACACAAGACAGGGAGGCGTCTCTGCTGTATTAGAGAGGTGGTTGTAGTTTAATTGATGGCTAATAGAGAATACATTTTCCAATACAGACAATAAATGGTTTGCAATTTGGGCACGTGTGGGGACACAAGTGTCTGTGATGTGTGTCTGCTGTAAACCAGGCAACTGGAACCCATCTTGGGCTCTGTATATGGGCAGAAATACGCCGTTTTTGTAGGTGCTTTTTTCTTTGAGAAATTTATGCCCATTTCAGGCCTGATTCCGAGTTGGACGCAAATCCAAATGAGGACGCGAACTGCGAATGTGTACAAACTGCTTCGAAAGCAATCGCAGACTGCTCATATGTGTCACCATGCATAAACACGCAGATGGAGCTGAAAGAGAGGTGCGTCCGATTTGAGAATCCTTTGTGAGCAAATCTGCATCGGCCCCGTAGGTTGGATGGGTACTAGACATGTGTGGTTTGGTTCTCCAGAAATCCGAATCCACCAGAATGTCATGAATCCAGACAGATCCGAGTCGCGATTGTGATCTCCTGAGAAAATCCGGACAGATGATCCAAATCGCGATTCTGTTCTTCCGGCAGTTCGGAATTCGGATTTTAAATCCAAATTTCGGGGTTTGGATTGCAAAATGACATCATTTTAGCTGTTTTCAAAAACTTTTTATCCATTTAAAAAAAGAAAACCCAGATCCAAAACCAAAACACATGGGGGTGGATTTGCAAAACCAAAATATGAAGATCAATCCAGGTCTATAACCAAAACGAGGGGGTCAGCGCACATCTCTAGTGGATACTTCAGTCTCTATACATTTCTTGGGATGTCCTATGCTGCATAATATTTTAGCTCTATAGAAATATAGGACATTATTAATAATTAAGTTATCTAATCATTAAATAGCTTAATTCTGTCAATTTAGATGCAATTTGTTAATAATCTTTATTATGACAGCAGATCATTCAGAGGAAGAACATGCTGCAATGTACAAAAGAAAAGAGCATGAAAAGAGCCAACACAAGCGATTGAAGGTATTTAAGAGGTGAATTAGAAGAAGGAAGCAAAACTCCTGTGTAATCTGTGTGATTCTAAGAGTTCACAGGCTTAACACTTCTCTTGGCACACAATGAATGTAACAGGATATGGATGCCAAGAAACGTCAGTCTTCAGCTCCCCTTTGAAATGATCTAAGAATAAAACTACAGTTCACACAAAGAGGCGGCTTTCAGCACCTGGGTTCTCTGCTGATGTCAAAATCCAGCCACTGACCGGCCATCCACATCAAAGCTGCAAGGCAGCATCAGAACCCATGCAAGGAAATTCATCCCTGGAAAAATGACATTTTACCTATTCTCTCTGCACCAATATATCCATTGTCTTTTGCCTGGAGGTCTAAACACAATACAAGTAAAGTCAAGATAGCTTGCAAAGGTGGGGATACATATTTATATTATATATATTAGAGATGTGTGGGCTCGGTTTTCTGAAAACCTAGCCAACCCGAACTTCATGGATTCAAGTGAATCCGAGTGCCTGCTCAGGTGTTCCTGCCTTGCTCGGATTCCGTGTCGGGGAACAACGTCATTAACCCGGCATTGGATTCTCGCGGGTCTTGGGTACCGGAATAAGGCCCTGATTCAGAGCCGGACGCTATTTGCGTTTGCTCGTTCAGAAAAAAGGGGTGGCTATTCAAATGAACCGTTCGCTCTTTGCGGTATGTTCACGCCTCTAGGTCTGAACGAGCTAACAAAACTTGCGGTCGTTTTTTGGAAAACTACGCCCCCTGGCAGCTCGCATCCTACGTCATGTCCGCTATTTATTAGATTAATTGAGTACATCGACCAGCGTATGAACTGCTCGCTATTCTTGTGGTTGGTTTTTCCTACCACAATCTTGCGAGCAGTTCTGACTATAAAATAACCCAGTGACGTGGTCAATGACGCTGCTGTATTAATTATGCACACCCATAAAACGCCCGTTTTGACCTTTAAGCACGCCTGCGTTCTGATCTCCACTCCCCGTTTTCTAGCACCTTCCCCTGTTACCACCCACATACGCCTCCTCCTGTCACTCAAAATAGCAGGCATTTGCTATTTAGCGAACAAACGATTTTCGGCCGCAGTGACTGGTTCGCGCATGCGTATTACGATCCGTACGCATGCGCAGTTGTGCAAACATCGCTCAGAACAAACGAGCGGCCGCTTACGAGCGGCTCTGAATCAGACCCTAAGTCCCTCCCACGGTGATTCGGTTGCCATTTCACACTGACTCCAGTCCGTGCTGTGCTAATATGTCCAGTGGCTGCTGTGCTGTGTCCAACCTCTCCACCTCCAGTGGTTGCTGCTGTACTGTGGGCCTGATTCAGCAAGAAACGCAAGTGAGAGAACGCACGCACTTGGTCGATGTAATCACACTGCGCATGGGCATGCATCGCACCCGCGTGCGCAAACTAACCAGTGCGGTCAGGTAAGGGTACGCAGACTACACGATATTGATTGACAGGAAGTGTCGTTTGTGGGTGGTGATGGGGCGGTCGCGCTAACGCAGTCGTGGGGACGCCGTTAAAGGGGCATGCATAATTAAGACAGTGCGGCGCCATACGCAGCCAGGCGGCTCGATGCACGCAGAAAGTGGCCAAAATCCTGCACGAAATCAGTTCAACCTCTATTGTATGTATGGTTCTGATGGTTCTCGATGTTACCGATGTTTCTGCTGTCTTGCGGACTACTCAGGCTTTGAGTAAAAGAAAGTGGGTGGCATTGTGCAGTGCTGGGCATCTGCATCTTATGCTGCGGTTGCTGTGCGTATGCATTGATCAGCATGTATTTGCAGCGGCCGAGTGCGTGGGTGCGCACACTTGCATTCCTATTTGAATCAGGCCCTGTGTCCAATGGCTGCTGCTGTGTCCATCAACAACCTGTGTCCAGTGGCTGGGACATCTGAAATTAAAAAAGATCTATATTTTAAAGTGGTAAAGAAAAAAAACATCTCTAATAAAGAAAAAGTTTAGTGCAAAAACCCCCCATAAAATTGCCAACATGCCATTCACCACACGAAGTGGCTAGGAAAGGCTCAGGCCTTGGCCTTTATTTATAAGTGGTGGTTCTGCAACTGCTGTCAGTAAGGCATCTTCTTCTGCCTCTCATGACGATGCAAGCCCTTCTTAGAAGAGGTGTTAAAACAATGAAAACCGGAAAATCAGTGCTGGAAAAAACACTAAGCCAGTAGAACAAACTGTGTGTTCAGAAACGTCACAAATCCCTGAGGAGAGTCTTAGGGATATATTTTAGGGATGCGCGCCGACCCCCGTGTTTTGGTTTGGGTTTTGGATCTGTATCTCCTTCAAGGTTTTGGATCTGAGGCCCTGATTCAAAGCCGGACGCTCTGACAGAGCGCTCGCTCTGAATCAGGGATGTCCTTCTTCATTTTTAGAGCGGCCTCCTGGCCGCTCGTATAGCTGTGGGTGACCACCCACAGCTATAGCGAGCGGCCAGGAAGATGGTCACGATGGTCAAGACCATCGCGACCAGCGGGCTTACGACGAGACCCTTGTGGTAGGGTCTCGTTGCCGCAAGCCCTGGTGTGCTTTCGGCTCTACCAGAGCCGAAAGCACTCCCACTGGGCCGGCCCCAGACAGTAAGCCTTCCTCCGTCTGGGCAGCCACGCCCCCGGCACGTCCACCAAAGTGGGCGTGCTGTCACTCACCATCGACAGCACGCCCCCTTTGTAGGGAGACCCGGAGCGACGGCTTGCCCGTCGCTATCCAGGTCTCGCACATGTGCACGACAAAGCCGCCTCCGTCGTGCGCATGCGCAATGGGCCAACATCGACCCGCTTGTGAGCGTTCAGCGTTAAGCCCTGAATTTGGTCTTGTAAACCACCCTCAAGTGTTTTGGTTTTGGATCTGGATTTTTAAAATAAAAAAATAGATAAAAAGTTTTAAAACAGCTAAACTCATGTAATTTATGCAATCCAAAACCCGAAATTCGGATTCCGAACCACAAAAAAAAATCAGAAACGTGACCCGGAATTACCCGGATCTCCTCAGGAGATTAGAACCACGATTCAGATTTACCTGGATTCACGAAATTCGGGTGGATTCGGATTTCTGGAGAACCGAACCGCACATCTCTAGTATATTTACTAAACTGCGGGTTTTTAGAAGTGGAGATGTTGCGCATGGCAACCAAACAGATTCTACTTAACATTTATCTAGCACCTTTTGGATTTTAATAGCTAGAATCTGATTGGTTGTTATGGGCAACACCTCCACTTCTAAAAAACACGCACTATAGTAAATATACCCATAAGTGTGTCCGTGAGTGAAAATTGTATATTTGTTTGTAATAAAAACTTTAGGCCATAATAGTGTGTCTATGATATATAATATGACAGTCAGTAAAGGTCAGTAGGTCATCGCCTTAATATCTGCACAGTGTTATGGTGGGTACACACTACATGATATGCTCCCTGAGCGATATCGTGTAGTGTTGTCCCCGGCAGGGTGTGCTCAATGTCGTTCATGACATTGAGCACAGCCGCTGAACGATATCATTAACGATATTATTCAGCGCCGGGCTCTCTCCCCCATTCCCTGACATTCAGCAACCTGATGAAATCGTCAGGTTGGCCTGCATGTCAGCCCGATGAACGATGATGACGATCGACCCGCGGGAACGCACGTCGTCGTCATCGTTCATCTTTTTGGTGTTAAAAATGGACGATAAAGTGGACGACTGAACGATAACGATATCGTTATCGTTCAGTCGTCCACTTTATCGCACAGTGTGTACGCACCATTACAGTTGGTGTCCAGTTTTCTGTTTTATTTGTTTTACTTTTATGAAAATGAAAATCAATTTTTTGTGTGTGTATTATCCCTCATACTCAGACTCTGGTGCACCTCCTAAATGTACTACAGGGGTGAGGTAGTATGGCCAGCAGTTTAGCCTCCAAATATTTGTTAGATAGGCTGATTTTGAGTTAGCTGCTCTGCAGTGCAACTATTCATTTTTTTTGGCTTCTCTTTCAACCCTTTTGACTGAGGAATCCTTTGCATTTAAATTGTAATGTTTTATGGCCTTAAATTTCATTATATTAATCAATTATAATTAATCAATCAATTAATTAATGCACCACTTTCATCCATTTTGGGTGCTTGTTTTTTATTAGAATTTTCCACTTCTCTGATTTGTTTTGTTTTTTATAGCAGTAATAAAATAATAATTAATCAATCAATCAATCAATCAATTACTCAATCAATCAATCTCTTTCACTACATACTCCATCTCCATTTCCCTGTACTGCCCACGGACCTTTGATCTAGTTCTTCATTAATGAAAACATTCCATGACAGCATATATTTTATATTAAGCTGCCATCCTATCTGCCACTGCAATGCCACTCTGTTTCCTAGATGTGCCATGTTTGAAGATGAACTGTCACATGTTTGTACCGCCCACTGCTGTTGCTGACTGTGTGCGTCCACTGCTGTCGCTTAGCTAACTAGCTCGGTGCAACCTTTTGGCCTAAACTGGATGAAAACAATATTGTGAGCTGTGAGGTGGTCAAAATTGACTGGAAATTAATGTTAGTGAGGTCAATAATACTGTAGGAACAAAAACAAGCAAGCATCAACAAACGTCATACATAGAGCTGGATTAAGGGGTAGGGTGTGGGGCCTCCCCAGCCAGTGCACACTGCTACACTGTGAAGTCTCAGGCACTCTCTAAGTGCCGATTGAGTGGAGGAGTGTGGGTGGTTCCGGATGGGTAGGTAAGGGGCGGGGGGGCGGTTGATGATTGGGGCGGCTCGCTGATAAGAAGGGGAGGGACAAGTGTAGTCTGCCCCCCCCCCCCAGAAGCTTAATCCGGTCCTGGCCTTATGTTTATGTCTTTATAACAGGAGCTCACAGCCCATCAGACACTCATGTTTTCCAAACTATACTAGAGAAAATGTTTATGAATGTTCTCTTGTACTCAGGGATTAAAGTGGACCGGAACGAGGTGGAACCAGTTCCGCCTCCTCCAGCCCACCTTATCTGGGCAGTTAGCCCTTTACCGCAGGGAGTTGCCAGGCACCTGCTGATATTTTGTTGCCAGTGGGTGCGTCCGGCTCCTTCCCTACAACTGAGGCCGTAGTTCACTCCTGAGCAGTGGTGTAACTATGATATTTGGAGCCCAGGGCAAATTTGAAAAGGGACCCCGCCCCCCCCGATATGCGCGCGCTGAAAAAATGGGCGTGTCACTTAAAAATGGGGCGTGTCAACATGACACACCCCTTTATTTTCACACTGAACATTCCTATCCATATACACCATAATCCCAGTAGTACCCCTTATACAGTACCCCCAGTATGGAGTTTGGGTCCCTCTTATGCAGGCCCATAGTAGTGCCCCTTATACAGTATCCCCAGTAGTGGTCCCCCCAAATGCAGTGCCCCATGTAGTGTTCCCCCTTATGCAGTGCCCCCAGTAGCAGTCCCCACAATGCAGTGTGCCCAGTAGCAGTATCCCCTTATGCAGTGCCCTTAACATGGTGCCCCCAGTAGTAGTCCCCCCCTATGCAGTGCCCTTTATATAGTGCCCCCAGCAGTAGTCCCCCCCCATGCAGTTTTCCCAGTAGTAGTCCCCTTATGCAGGCACCCAGTAGTGATACTCCTATCCAGTGCCCCCTGTAGTGGCCCTTCCTATTATTGCCCCCAGTAGTGGCCCCCCGAGTGCAGTGCCTCTACTAGTGGGCCCCATTTATAATGCCCCCAGTGGTAGTTCCCCCCCAAGTAGTAGTCCCCAGTAGAGGTTCCCCCTCCCGATTAAGTGCCCCCAGTAGTAGCCCCCCCCAGTAGAGGTCCTCCCAATAATGGTGCCCCCACCCCCAGTAGAGGTCCACCCAGTAGTAGCCACCCCTCTCCCCCGTTCTGCAGATAGGTTAAAAAAAAAATATATATGTATATATATTTATATATATATATATATATATATATATATATATATATAAACATACTTACCTGAATCCACGCTGCTGCTGCTGCTCCGGACCGCGCCGCCGCTCCCGCCGCCGCCCGCAAGTCCTCCTGGGCTGGCGCGCTCAGCATTATGGGACAGACGTCATGACATCATGACGTCAGTCCCATTACCCACTGCAGGAGCCGGACGGAAGTCCGGCTCTTGCAGTGGGTGCTGCTGCAGTCAATGAGAGTCTATCTGACTCTCATTGGCTGCTGTTTAACACATGCATCGCCGCCATCGCTGGCGGCGATGCTTGTGTTATGCACAGCCTGAGCCCGCATCCTGGCGCTATTGGGCAAGCGCTCAGGGGGAGGGAACGGGCTCAGGTGTGCAGTACAGGACCGGCGCAGGGAAGCCTAGCACCGGTCCTGTGTAAATGTGTAGCGCCCACCGCAATCACTGCGGTCGGCGCTACACTTGTGGCTAACTAGGGCGTGCCGGACCGTGGCCGGCGGCGCCCCCCCACGCCGCCGGTCCCATGGCGCCCAGGGCACGCACCCTGCCCGACCCCCCCTAGTTACGCCACTGCTCCTGAGCTCCGGCTTCCAGCTCCCGCAGTGGGCACTATGGGAGAGACGTCTTTAGGTCACTTACACAATTCCGAGGAGCAGCCAGTCGGACGGCAGATGACACCCCCTGCTGCACCTGCAATCCCATTGCTGTGACCGAGGTCGCAACCTGGGATCACCATTGCGACCATCGGTCGCGATGTTGGACAGAGCAGGCCAGCTCAGTAAGCCTCAGTTTATGCAGGTCCTTGCCTTGCAACTCCCAGAAAATGGGAGCAACATGCCCTGGTTTCCGGGATGCAGGCCGTCCCTGCCCCTGCACCGCACCGTAAATGCATAGGGGGCCACATGCGCAGAAAGGGTTCTGCGTACTCGCAGATTCCAGATAATTGGGAATCTAGCTGTAATACAATGAAAAATAATGCATTGCTTTCTTTAGTTTTTCACACAAACCACTCTTTTATTGATTTAAAGTTTGCTAAGTGTCATGTAACTATCATGGCAACCACAGTCACAGGACATATGATGGGGATGTAGTCAGGAAGCTGACAGTAGAAATGCCTGACTGTCTAATCCCAGCAAGCTACTAATGACAGGCGTCGAAATCCCGACGCCTGGCATACCGAACGAAGGCAAGCCAGGCGCGGACAGCCGCAGATGGGGGAGTTAGGTTTTAGGGCTCCGGGGAGGGATTTAGGGTTAGGCACCCCCTGGGATGGTTAGGGTTTGGCTAGGGGAAGGGAGGGGGGTTAGGGTTAGGCTGCGGGGAAGGGGGTTTAGGATTAGGCACTTAGAGGGGGTGAGGGTTAGGCACTTGGGGGGAGGTTAGGGTTAGGCACCCCTAAGGGAGGGTTAGGGGGGAGTAAGGTTAGCGATACTTACCTTAATTAATGGTCGGGATCTTCACCCCTGCCGGGCTGCCGGCAGTATTACATTCTGATTCCATATGATGTGTTGTGGGAACTATCCCTTGTTTCTGCATTCTTGTTAATAGCGCATTCCTCCCCACCTGTTTCTCCACCATTATGTGACCACTGAGGAGATTCCAAAAGAAAGCTGGATAATGATATGAATAGCACTGACCAGATCAAAGGATTAGAGGACAAGAGAAAACAAATCTGCAAGACATTCTCTTCAGGAACAAGCTTGAGTGTTAAAGCACAAATGTGTTTCCAGGTGAGAGGCAGTGCTTTGGAGTGGCAACCATGTACATGTATACTGTATATCTCCCACACTTTCGGAAAGATGTATCAAGCCTTGGCGAGAGATAAGTGGAGAGGTTGCCCAAAGCAACCTACCAGCTTTTGTAATGTATCTAGCACAGTCTTTGAAAGGACAGTTAGGAGCTGATGTTGGTACTTTATCTCTCTCAACTTTATCACCCTCTTTCGGATCTCGAGGTTTTTCCTTGAGTAGCCATTTTTAAAAAGCGCTAATTGGTTGACAGAGCCATCTGTCACGGCTCTCAGCCAATCAGCGTTAAGCCCATTAAATGTAGGGAAAAAGAAGATGGTGCTGGTTCCCGTGGCCGGCACCCCCCACTGTCGACACACCAGCTGTCAGCACACCTATTGCTGACACCGAAGGCAGCCCCGCTGCTGACACCACTCGCTCACCCATGCTGTCGACACCGCCAGCACCCTGCATTGAGAACACCCCTGCACTGCCGACACAGTCAGCAAACCTGCACTGAGGACACTGCTGCCATTCCATGTACTGAGGACACCATCAGTGACCCACACTGACGACACTGCTGGCACTCCTACACTGAGGACACCACCGACACCCCTGCACTGCCGACACTGTTAGCACACATGCACTGAGGACACCGCTGGTATCTCTGCTTTGCCGACACCACCGGCACCCTGCACTAAGGACACTGCCGGCACCCCCGCACTACTGGCCCACGTATTGAGGACTCCCGTCAGTGACCTCGCACTGCCGCTACTCCCACACCGAGGGCATCCCTACACAGTCGACACTGTCAGCACTCCTGCACTGAGGACACCGCTGGCACCCCCGCTCTGCCGACGCTGCTGGCACTATACACTCAGGACACTGCAAGGGCACTCCCTCTGCCAACACCGCCACACTGCCAATACTGATGGAACATCCGCATTGAGGACACCACTGGCACTCTCTCATTGAAGACACCACCAGCATCACGCACTGCCGACACCGCTGTCACAGTAAGTGCACTATTGGTGTATCCAACCCCAACTGTATAACACACTGTATCTGTGTTGGAACTTGGAAGCTGAACTGCAACATGTTAGTGCCGCCCACTGTGTCGCTTAGCTTAGTCAGCCAGCTAGCTGGATGCAACCTTTTGGTCTTAACTAGATGAAAAAAATAATATTGTATGGTGGTCAAAATTGATTGGAAATGACTGGAAATAAATGTAATTGAGGTTAATAATACTGTAGAAACAAAAACAGGCCCATTTTATGTGATTTTAGCTGTTTTTATGATATGAAAAAATCCAGATCCAAAACCAAAAAACAAAACACCAAGGAAAAAGATCCAAAACCAGATCCAAAACCAAAACACGGGGGTCGGCGCATATCTCTACTTCAAACAGCCGGATTCACTATTGAGTGGTTTGAATGGTGACTGCAAAACCACCATCGATGTTCAGCACTTAAAAATGGTCAAAAAGCCATAAAACCACCACAAAACCATCAGAAAGCTATCTGGGCAATCAATATGTAAGGAAGTTCACATTTATTGTAGGTGCAATCCAGTGATGTGCGGTGAGGTCAATAGCTGGGGAGGAACACATGAAAACTCTGGAGCATGACAGGGTGTATGACAGGGGAGGGAGTATGACGGGAGGCTCTGCCGCGGTCCGTTGATCACTGTCCAGGGTGCCGTTGCTGCAGTCTCTCCACTAGATGGAGGCAGATGCAGCTAAAATGGCAGTGGTGGGGGTTCCTGGAGGTATAGCCTGAGGAGCAGGGCATTTCTTAGTTTCCAGCTGACTTGTCCCATAGACTGTAGTGTTCAAAACTCACATGGCATGTGTTTGCTATATATCTGTTTGGTGTGTTTGTGTGCATGTGTTCAGGGGCGTTTTAAGAGAGGAGGGGGCCCGTGTGCACTCCCCGTGCGGGGCCCCCTCCTCTTTCCCCGGTAACCGGCAGCTGACTGACGTGGCTAGCCAGCCACTGGAGCATTAGTAGACTCCGGGCACTAGAGTGTGCCCGGAGTCTACTGCGCATGCACAGAACGCCGGAAAAATCACCGCGGCGGCCATTTTCCAGCGTTCTGTAGACTCCGGGCACACTCTAGTATCCGGAATCTACTGCGCATGCGCAGAACACTGGAAAATGGCCACGGCGGCCATTTTTCTGGTGTTCTGAGCAGCAGTGACACCCGACGCGGGACCTCGGACAGGTAAGTTTTAGAAAAATATGGGTGCAGTGTGTGCAGTGCGGGGCCCCCCTGGACCCGGTGGCCCATGTGCCCCGCACACACTGCACCAATTATAGATACGCCACTGCATGTGTTGTGAATTGTATACATTTGAGTATTTATAATGGGTGCAGGATATGCACTGCACATGGGCCCCTGGGTATAGGGGAGCCCACACCGCCCACTCTGCACCGAATATTATATTATATTTATCTCTCTGGAGACCCTCGTCAGCTGGTGCTGCGGACAGGAATCACCGGGCGCAATGTTCCTGCAGACCTGCGCATGCTCATAGCCTGAATAATTTTTCGGTGAGGCTCTCGTGGTTGAAGCCGACGGCATTGACGTGGTTCTTATGGCAGGCATTGTAGGGCACTGTGTCAATATGGCGGTGCTGTGGGGCGTTCGCCCCCCCCCTGTTGCGTGAGCACATTATCTGCTGTGGTCTACGATCCTACAATCGCAGCAAACTTCCGAGGACGGCAGTTTTCAGCAGTTTGAACGCATTGGTAGCTTAGTACTTCCCGACCCATGTGTCGTAGGTCACTGGGGTTGGTAGTGGCTTGTGTTTCACATGGCGATGATCCGCCTCCGACTTTAATTATGCAAATTGGTAGCCCACACAGGCCCAGATTTGTCTACAGTATATAGTCATCAGATCCTTGCTTTATTCTGGTGTTCTGCAGCAATTCTTCAGTACACAGTACATCTGTGCCTTGTCTTTACCTGTTTTCTGCTCCAGGGTTGGTTTGTCCAATGTTGTGGATTACTCTGTTATTCTGTATGACTCTGCGTCATCAGTCACGTTTTTCAGTCGGAGTGATAGGAAATCTCATTGCTGGATCATGTCCAAGATCCTGCCTGATGGCCCTCTGTTTTTAGTACCAGTAGCTGGCCCCCATATGTATAGAGCTGTGAATTCAGTATTGAGATGGAATCGGTATGATTTAGGGTGCCTAACCCTAAGTCCCCCCCCGGGAACCCTAAACCTAACCCCCCCCCCGTGCGGCTATCCGCGCTCGGTGCCCGGCGCCCCTTCGATCGGGATGCTGGGCGTCAGGCTCCCGGCGTATGTCTAATGACAGGCGTCGGCATATCGACGCCTGTCTTTATGTAGCCATATGAATTTATGGCTAAAAAAATACATGAATATAGGCCAGTGGTACAGGACACACACAAGGGTTAATATATAAAATATAAATTATCTGAATGTTTAATAATAGGTTTATACTATAATCATTATAGAGAAAGGAATGTAAATAATATAAATGTATGTAATTACATTTCCGTATTGTGAACATATAGGTCTGGGGTATTAGCCAGTGCAGCGGCACGAGGTAGTTTAGAAAGTGCCAGAAATGGCATGAGCTCTGACCAGTGGCAGTTAGGTGCGGTAGGGATGCTCGTTCTGCGGGGGACATATAGGGGTGCTGTCACAGCGCAGAGTCCAGTCTGCAGTTCCCCAACAGTGCTCATGCTGGGAGTCTCTCTGGCACTACTTTAGGAGTGAGCGCTAGTAGCAGCAGCGGGAGGAAAGTCCAGGAATGATGATGTTTGTCCATGCAAGATGACGTTTTGCCTCTTTCTGAGTCCCGTTTTTTGGAGGGAAAAATCCGAACTCTGCGTGCAAATTCAAACCTATCCGAGCCTGCACATCCCTACTTTAGACCCTTGCCGGGATATGACAGTCGGGAAGCCGGCTGTCTGGAGTGGTTCCGCCGGCTTCCCGACTGCATACCATTGAGACAATGGCCCTCATTCAGACACACTCGCAAGCGGCTGTTCGCTCGCAAGTGGGTCGATGGTCTGCACTGCGCATGCGCACGACGGAGGGAGCTCCGTCGTGCGCATGCGCGAGACGCGCAGAGCGAAGGACTTTCCTTCGCTTGGAGTGTCTCATCAAAGGGGGCGTGCTGTCGATGTTGACTGATATATTCAATGATACTGAATCGAGTATTATCTCTCACCTGTTTGTTAGTGAGATCAGTCAGTTTGGCCGCTTAGAGCTGTGCAGGCAGTGTGACGGCCACCCCTTCCTTCTCCTTCAGTCCTGTCCTGCACTGGGGTCCTCCAGAGCCTGTCAGTCACAAGCTCCTAATCCCCCCAGATTACATGAGGATCTGCTGCTGGAAGAAGCCCAGTCAGTTATCTCTGTTATGACTGCCTGATGAGGAGAAAGGTTTGGTGTGTGGGTATATATAGACTATGGGCCTGATTCAGAGCCGGACGCTATTTGCGGTCGTTTGTCCAGAAAATAGGGGTGGCTATTCAAATGAACCGTTCGCTCTTTGCGGTCTGTTCACGCCTCTATGTCTGAATGAGTGAACAAAACTTGCGGTCGTTTTTTGAAAAAATACGCCCCCTGGCCGCTCGCATCCTACGTCATGTCCGCTATTTATTAGATTAATCGAGTACATCGACCAGTTTATGAACTGCTCGCTATTCTTGTGGTTGGTTTTTGCTACCACAATCTTGCGAGCAGTTCTGACTATAAAACAACCAAGTGACGTGGCCAATGACGCTGCTGTATTAATTATGCACACCCTTAAAACGCCCGTTTTGACCTTTAAGCACGCCTGCGTTTGGATCTCCACTCCCCGTTTTCAAGCACCTTCCCCTGTTACCACCCACATACGCCTCATTCTGTCACTCAAAATAGCAGGCATTCGCTATTTAGCGAACAAACGATTTTCGGCCGCACTGACTGGTTCGCGCATGCGTATTACGATCCGTACGCATGCGCAATTGGGCAAACATCGCTCGGAGCGAACGTGCGGCCGCTTACGAGCGGCTCTGAATCAGGCCCTATGTTACTGAGAGGATCTGAAGGAAAGAACTGATCAAAATCAGTTCAGTAGTTCTCGAGTTTATAGCGAACATACGATTATTATATATATTTTACAAAAAATAGAGATTATCCTCTCCACATTAGTGCCAATCCTTTTACAACATTTTTAACTATTTTGCAATCTAAATTTATGAATATATATTTGATGTTTGTTTTAATTCAATCCCCCCCATCTGTGTCAAACCTGTTTGTCTTCCCCTCCCTTTTATAATGTAAGTTCTTACGAGCAGGGCCCTCTATCCTCTTGTGCTTCTCCCTACTTTAGTTTCATCTACTTCTTACTCACCACTTGGGCACCTAGCACTTGGTTGCTTATGGTCTATTGCTTATCTGGGTGTTATGGTCGCTAATGTAGCAATGTATATTATCCATGTTCTGGTCCTGTATTGTATTCTGTAAGTCGCTTGTCTACAATTTGTGTATGTACTTTGTAAGGCGCTGCGGAACTTTTGTGCAGCCATATAAATTAATGATAATAATAATCTGTAGTAGGTGTCAAGAGAAACAACAGATCGCTGACAGGCTGGTTAATAAGATATATTATGCAACTTGCTGTAAATATGCACAAATATTTATGGGAGGGATAGTCATGGACCTCACGTTAATCTATGTACCGTGCACGCAGGGGCGTATTTAGAATGGGTACAGAGTGTGCGCGCACCGCACTCCCTGCACCCATAAAACTTACCTCCCTGGAGTCCTACATCGGCTTTGGTGTGTGCGCCTGTAAAAACGGCTGGAAAATGGCCACCGCGATCATTTTCCCATCTTTTGCGCATGCGCAGTACAGGGAAAATGGCCACCGCTGCCATTTTCCCGGTGACCTGTGCATGCGCTATAGACTCTGGGCACACTCTAGTGCCCACAGTCTATAAGTGCCGCTCAGTGCGCAGCCGGCCGGCGAACAGAGAGGAGGGAGCCCGTGTCGGAGACTGCATACGGGCCCCCTACTCTCTAGAAACGCCCCTGTGTGCACGGCATGATGTAAAAAAACTACGTGTGTGAAGTCCAAAATACATTGCAGAGCTGGAGAAAACACTATATTTTGCTTATAACTGGATCGCTCCCCATGATTAGACAAGCAATTTAATGATAAATACAATATTGACTTTCATTTACGAGAGCACAAATATATATATATATTAAGAGAACAATCTTGTTTTGCCTTGATATTGTAGCCAGCTGCAAAATTGAAATATTTTTGCTCCCAAGCCTAAGAAAATTCTTTTAGCAGATCCAAAATGTCTATTTTACTGGCCTACATGGAGCTGTCAGGGATATATCTCTTTCACTGCCTTTGATATAGACTTTCATCTGGGATGAACACAGATGTCAGGGCTGAAAGTGGATTCAAACAATTCTGTGCCATTGTTTTCTTTAAATAGGAGCTGCCATCTTGTGTTGTAACAGCTCATCCTTCATCCTCCCAGGCAGTTTATTGCAAGTAAACCTCATTCAATGTAGTAGCTCAGTGTATGTGGAGTTGCTGCCATTTATTGAAGTTCATCTGTTAGCAATAGATAGACCTAACAAGAAATATGATTGTTTTTGTATGTTAAATTATGTGATTTTACAACACAAAATAGGCAAGAAGTTGAAACTGGCAAGAAAAAAATAATAAATCAAATTAATTTTATTAAAAGTGCTGGTTTTAATAAGGGACTTGATAAAAGCTGGAGCTGTAGGTAGACCGCAATACTGGCTCCTATCTATCTGTCTGTCTGTCTATCTTATGTATCTATCTCATATCTATTTATCTATTTATCTATCTATCTATCTATCTATCTATCTATCTATCTATCTCATATCTATATATATCTATCTATCTCATATCTCTATCTATCTATATCATATCTATCTATCTCATTTCTATCTATCGTCTATCGTTTGATCTAACTCCTATCTCTCTCCCTCCCTCTCTCTCTCTCTCTCTCTCTCATAGCTATCTATCTATCTATCCATCTATCCATCCTTGCAACTCATGCCATATGCCAAGTGAGTCAGTTTTGCCATTAATCCCGGGAAACAACACTGGACTGTAGTTAAAAGAATTCTTGATAATTTTTGACATTTTAAAAGCATGGAAATTCTAAGCTGAAATCCTCCTGTGATGCCGACCAAGGAGCAGATGAGGATGACTATCATTCCTACACAGGATATCTGTTTGTACAGTCGTCAGCTGAGCAAGCAGAAGGCAACTCACTGTTGCTCTATACGCCACTAAGGTGGAGTATATGGCACTTGCAGAGTCAGCCAAAGAAGCCTTATACCTAAAGGAGACTTAAATTGAGTCTTCTGGAACAGGATGAAACTATTAACGTTATGTGTTGAAGCTGTGTATACATGTGCATGATATCCACAAATAGTGTATTGCGTGGGAAGCTCATGATTATTAATCATAGGTATGTGTTTTTCGAACAATGAAATGTATTTGTTTCAGTCCCTGAGAGAAGATAAAGGCAGAATTGGAAGTTCCCCATTGAGTGTTGGATTATAATAGGGGTGGACGTGGTGGGGAATAATGCTGAAAAGGGAAGGAGGATTATTGGGATAACGTGAGACAAGGAGATGGAGAAGAAATGTATCTTAACTATATATGAAACATACATTATATGGTTTGACCTACAGTACACCTGTCATACATTGTCCACCATATTGTGTATGTTTGACATGTAATCCAGATTCGAATGTGGGATGGGGGCCCCAGATTTCTAGATCACAATAAACCACCACTGCTCCCATAGAGTCTCATCCTTGACAAGATTGTGCTTGAGTTGAAACATCATCATCACCTGCCTCACCTGCCTCTCTTCCTGAGGAGCCAATAAACTAGCTGGGGTGAGTCTGCATCACATAGCTTCAAACCAAAGTAAAAAAAAAATCATTTTTTTCAACTCTCTAATTAGTTTTTCTGAGTATAGTTATAGGTCCCTCTGCGACCCTTCTGGGAACGTGAAAACATTGCCTTGCCTTCAGCAATACAGGCACTACCCATAGCATATATACAGTGCAACTATGTTAGTTTAACAGATAGCCGATAATTAAAAAGAGTAGGTTTCTATATTTGTAATACTCTTTAGAGGTAACTACAAATAAATGTAAATGTTGGTTACTACAGAACCCCATATTTTTTCTACATCCTTTCCAGAATAGATTACATAGAAAATTCTTAAGGGCAGATTCAATTACTCACTGGTTGTGTCACGTGGTCTCTTCTCCCATGTAAAGTGCGGAGAGCTATTCAATTAGAGACCCACAGTCACCAAACCTGGGTACAAGAAACAGCATGATCTTTGCGTATGCTTACCGCTGAATAGGTGGCAATGCCGTCTACATTACCATGGCGTGCCCACTGCAAACTTATGCTAAGTGCGAACATCCTCTTGCCACCCAGTTAAGCCCATTTAGCCGTAAGTGGAGATCCGGTTGACTTCCCTGCTACTCTGAGGGCCTTTTAGCCCTCAGACCCTCTCGCTAGATGCAGCCCCTCGCTCCCAGCGAATAGAAATACAGCTAAGTGACGTCAAGGCAGCGGCTCGCATGTTTTGGCGAGCGATCACTTTGTGTTTACAGACGCCCGCCAGCCTGTCTTTAGCCGCCCATTTGCGTACGTCATCTCCAGGAAGTACACTATATACAGCCCTCAGTACATCGGGTTCCATCGAATCTGACCGCAGCGCTTGCAGTTGACTGTACCCTACCGCAACCACTGCGATCACTTCAGTGTATTATTCAACCAGGTGACGTGTACTATGATGCTGCCTGTTAATTATGCATGCTCCAGAAACGGCATTGAAACACTCTGGCACGCCTGCATCCACAACTCCACTCCCCTGTTACTACTGGCCTGCCCCTGTTACCACCCACAAATTACCTCTCCTGTCACTCATTCCACTGGGCTGTCTTTGCAGGGAGAGCGAGCGCTTCCCGATCACTCGCATTACTTTGCCCACACACATTGCGAACTAGACACGCATGCGCATATTAGCGAACATCATCTGAAACGAGCGACCGCTTGCTAGCGAGTGGGTCTGAATCAGGCCCAGAGTCTGAATAGACCCCATAGATCCATAATAATGTAAATATTCGCTTCATAAGGCCTCAAACGCATTCACATTGCAAAAAAGCTCAGATATGGCAATTTTGTGTATGTTACTGAATTAGGCCCAAAGGTGCAATAAAGATGCACAATATCAGCTACAAAACTATGACAAAGAGCCATAAAGTAATACAAATCTAAGAGTAGTAGAAATAGGAGATGCAGCTGCCATAAGTTTAAGAAGGTGTCAGGGCACAGAACAAGCTTTGAATACATTGTTTCCTAATAAAATTTGGTGCTTCTCCAACACAACTGATAAAATAGCCATTTGACATGGGCGGAAAATGTCATACATTCATATGAATCAAGATTCGCAGCTGCAAATATTCTAGTTCCACTTTTACCTCACCACACTGTATTTGGAAATTAGCATTTTGCATAAAGATCAGATCTGAAATCATGACAACCAATTCATCTTCCTGTGGGGAGAGTTCGGGGCAGGACTGTGAAAAAAACGTAAAGCCAAATTCTGTGTGGCAAAACGGGTGAAATTTCACAGCCAAATGTTGAAGCAGCATTTGGAGGAAGAGTTTTAATAATTAACTCCACTTGCAGGTCGCTAGTAATGTGTCAGTAGGAGGCAACCAAAGCCATGGGCGTAACTACCATAGGTTCAAGGAGTGCAGCTGCTATGGGGCCAGGAGCTGAGGGGGGCCATCTTCCTTGTCAAAGTTACATGTTGTCACGGCCAGAGTTTCTCGGCATGGTAGTCACAGAGTATTACCTGTGAGGTTGTTATGGTGGGGGGTCTCTGACAGCGGTGCTGGTGTTTGGCGAGGAGCATTGGCTGCGCGTGGTTCTGTGCGGGCACATTGTCACTAGGCCTGATGAGGTCTGGCGGTGTTTCCATTCCATTGGCATGGGCGCCGCCATCTTGCCTGCGGCCATGTGATTCCGGCTGTCCAATCCTGGTAGGTCATGTGCTCATTCCAGCCAGTCACACCGCGGCACTGAGCATTTAGGAAGGTCCAGAGCCTTCCTTCCTTTGCCAGTGGAACGTGTTTCTCAGCTGCGGCTGAGAGAGAGTACCTGTGCCTTACCTGCCTGCTTGTAATTCGCTTCTAGCGTGAACCTTGCCTGCTCCAACCTGCTGGACTTACCCTGCACCCTCCATATACCTTCTTACTTGCCTGAGTACCTGAACCTGCTGTTCCCTGCAACTTGCCTCCCTTCACTCCCAGCTGGACTTCACTACCTCTGCTTGCATTTGTTACAGCTCATCATACCTGCATTAGTTACAGCTCACCAATCCTGCATTCAGTTACAGCTCATCATATCTGCACTCTCTTACAGCTCACCATATTTGTTTACTGGACTGTTCCTGCCTGTCACTATCTGGATATTTCCCATTAACCCCCACTACAGTTATCAAGTGCACTTTAGTGCTATACCTGGACTTTTATTTGCCATTCCCATGTCTTCTAAGTCACTTATTAAAAACTCCACTTTTTCATTTAAGTCTGCTTCTGTGTCTGCTCCTATCACCACCCCGGGTCCACAAGAAATTCAGAACCTCACACATGAGTTATATACATTTGTCACCATTGGGTGGTACATAGGGGCCCTTACAAACTTTTGCTATGGAGCCTTCAAATACCTAGTTACGCCCCTTAACAAAGCTATAATATTAGAATTAGTTTATGAAACAGAAAGAACTAGTTTGAGTTATTTCTTCATGCATTACAGTACAAAGAAGAGGTAGTGAAGTGAATGTTGTGGAATAATTGCTGAATTAGTTATTCTTAATAAAAAAATATTTAGTTAGAAAGCACATTTTTCTGGTACCATGAGAAAAGAAACATTTGCCAAACTTTTACAACAGATAACTCTGATATATTGCAATTTATTTTACTCCCAGCACGAGCTAATAAAATACCTCCTTGGTATCATATTTAAATTTGAAAACATGTCTCTCCTACAACAACATAATACTACAATTGAATTACTGTACCAAAGAGACTACTCGAAGATAAAATAAATGACTCACATAAACCTCCATTTCTGGATAATAGAAACTTACTACTTGTAATTTGCCCTTTGTACTTTTATTTTTAAAATATGAAAATGGAACGTGTATTAAATCTAATGTTATATTTTAACACACTTACATTAATAAAGTGCATATTTATTTCCCATTTCATAAACTTTAAACTAAAATATACAATAGTCATATATAGGGGTGAGCGGGTTCGGATTTCTGAAATCCGAACCCCCCCGAGCCCCCCCGATCCGAGTCCGATCCGAGTCAGGCTCGACTTTTCCCGCCTGACTCGGATCTGACATCGAGGCAAAACGTCATCATCCCGCCTTCCGAGTCTCGCGGGTTTTGGATCCTATATAAGGTACCCGCGTCGGCGCCATTTTCTCACTCGGCTGTGGACAGTGAAGAGGGAGGGTGGGAGTTAGTGCTGTGTAGTGTAGTGTAGTGTAGTGCTGCTGTTGTCCACTACTTCAAAGTCCATAGGGGCTGGCTGTGTTGTGCTGTGCTGCTGTTGTTAATAGGGGCTGTGTCCACTACTTCAAAGTCCATAGGGGCTGGCTGGACTGTGTTGTGCAGTCAGTTCTCCATAGGGGCTGTGTCCACTCCAAAGTCCTGTGCAGTGTCCCAGTCCTAAAGGGGTGCTGTAGTGTTGTCCAGGGGGTGCTCTGTCCATCAGGGGTGCTCCCCCCAAGTGCTAAAAAAATAATATATTTTCTGTGTTTGTGAATTGTGTGCGCAGTAGCCGCACGTGCATCAACAAAGTAGTGCCAAGCGTGCGCCTGTGTCATAAGTAAAGGGCCGGCTGGCTTGACCGTTAAAGGGTGCTGTAACCCCCGAAAGTACACTCCAGTCCAAACCAAAAAAAAATTATTTTCTGTGTTTGTGAATTGTGTGCGCAGTAGCCGCACGTGCATCAACAAAGTAGTGCCAAGCGTGCGCCTGTGTCATAAGTAAAGGGCCGGCTGGCTTGATCGTTAAGGGTGCTGTAACCCCCGAAAGTACACTCCAGTCCAAACCAAAAAAAAAATTATTTTCTGTGTTTGTGAATTGTGTGCGCAGTAGCCGCACGTGCATCAACAAAGTAGTGCCAAACGTGCGCCTGTGTCATAAGTAAAGGGCCGGCTGGCTTGACCGTTAAGGGTGCTGTAACCCCCGAAAGTACACTCCAGTCCAAACCAAAAAAAAAATTATTTTCTGTGTTTGTGAATTGTGTGCGCAGTAGCCGCACGTGCATCAACAAAGTAGTGCCAAACGTGCGCCTGTGTCATAAGTAAAGGGCCGGCTGGCTTGACCGTTAAGGGTGCTGTAACCCCCGAAAGTACACTCCAGTCCAAACCAAAAAAAAAATTATTTTCTGTGTTTGTGAATTGTGTGCGCAGTAGCCGCACGTGCATCAACAAAGTAGTGCCAAACGTGCGCCTGTGTCATAAGTAAAGGGCCGGCTGGCTTGACCGTTAAGGGTGCTGTAACCCCCGAAAGTACACTCCAGTCCAAACCCAAAAAAAAATTATTTTCTGTGTTTGTGAATTGTGTGCGCAGTAGCCGCACGTGCATCAACAAAGTAGTGCCAAGCGTGCGCCTGTGTCATAAGTAAAGGGCCGGCTGGCTTGACCGTTAAGGGTGCTGTAACCCCCGAAAGTACACTCCAGTCCAAACCAAAAAAAAAATTATTTTCTGTGTTTGTGAATTGTGTGCACAGTAGCCGCACGTGCATCAACAAAGTAGTGCCAAGCGTGCGCCTGTGTCATAAGTAAAGGGCCGGCTGGCTTGACCGTTAAGGGTGCTGTAACCCCCGAAAGTACACTCCAGTCCAAACCTAAAAAAAAATTATTTTCTGTGTTTGTGAATTGTGTGCGCAGTAGCCGCATGTGCATCAACAAAGTAGTGCCAAGCGTGCGCCTGTGTCATAAGTAAAGGGCCAGCTGGCTTGACCGTTAAAGGGTGCTGTAACCCCCGAAAGTACACTCCAGTCCAAACCAAAAAAAAATTATTTTCTGTGTTTGTGAATTGTGTGCGCAGTAGCCGCACGTGCATCAACAAAGTAGTGCCAAGCGTGCGCCTGTGTCATAAGTAAAGGGCCGGCTGGCTTGACCGTTAAAGGGTGCTGTAACCCCCGAAAGTACACTCCAGTCCAAACCAAAAAAAAAATTATTTTCTGTGTTTGTGAATTGTGTGCGCAGTAGCCGCACGTGCATCAACAAAGTAGTGCCAAGCGTGCGCCTGTGTCATAAGTAAAGGGCCGGCTGGCTTGACCGTTAAGGGTGCTGTAACCCCCGAAAGTACACTCCAGTCCAAACCAAAAAAAAAATTATTTTCTGTGTTTGTGAATTGTGTGCGCAGTAGCCGCACGTGCATCAACAAAGTAGTGCCAAGCGTGCGCCTGTGTCATAAGTAAAGGGCCGGCTGGCTTGACCGTTAAAGGGTGCTGTAACCCCCGAAAGTACACTCCAGTCCAAACCAAAAAAAAATTATTTTCTGTGTTTGTGAATTGTGTGCGCAGTAGCCGCACGTGCATCAACAAAGTAGTGCCAAGCGTGCGCCTGTGTCATAAGTAAAGGGCCGGCTGGCTTGACCGTTAAAGGGTGCTGTAACCCCCGAAAGTACACTCCAGTCCAAACCAAAAAAAAATTATTTTCTGTGTTTGTGAATTGTGTGCGCAGTAGCCGCACGTGCATCAACAAAGTAGTGCCAAGCGTGCGCCTGTGTCATAAGTAAAGGGCCGGCTGGCTTGACCGTTAAAGGGTGCTGTAACCCCCAAAGTACACTCCAGTCCAAACCAAAAAAAAATTATTTTCTGTGTTTGTGAATTGTGTGCGCAGTAGCCGCACGTGCATCAACAAAGTAGTGCCAAGAGTGCGCCTGTGTCATAAGTAAAGGGCCGGCTGGCTTGACCGTTAAAGGGTGCTGTAACCCACAAAGTACACTCCAGTCCAAACCAAAAAAAAAATTATTTTCTGTGTTTAGCCGCACGTATATATCAAATCGATATAACATAAATGGAGGACCAAACTTTCTCCGATAAAAATAAAATAGAGAAAGATCAAGAACCACTTCCTCCTAGTGCTGAAGCTGCTGCCACTAGTCATGACATAGACGATAACATGCCATCAACGTCGTCTGCCAAGGCCGATGCCCAATGTCATAGTAGAGGGCACATACAATCCCAAATGGCAAAGTTCAGGAAAATGACCTTGAAAAAGACATTTAAATCAGCTGAAGAGAAACGTAAACTTGCCAATATGCCATTTACGACACGGAGTGGCAAGGAACGGCTAAGGTCGATCCCTAGTATGTTCATGACTAGTGGTTCAGCTTCACATGACGATGGAAGCACTCCTCCCACTAAAAAAATCAAAAGAGTTAAGCTGGCAAAAGCACAGCGAAGAATTGTGCTTTCTAAGAAGATATCACAAATCCCCAAGGAGAGTCCAAGTGTGGTGGTGGTTGCGATGCCTGACCTTCCCAGCACTGGACGGGAAGAGGTGGCTCTTTCCACCATTTGCACGCCCCCTGCAAGTGCTGAAAGGAGCACCCACAGTCCACTTGCTGATATGCAAATTGAAGATGTCACTGTTGAAGTACAACAGGATGAGGATACTGGTGTAGCTGGCGCTGAGGAGGAAGTTGGCGAGGAGGATTCTGATGGTGATGTGGTTTGTTTAAATCAGGCTCCGGGGGAGACAGTTGTTGTCCGTGGGATGAAAAAGCCCATCACGGTCATGCCTGGGCAGAAGACCAAACATTCCACCTCTTTGGTCTGGCAATATTTCTATCCAAATCCGGACAACAACTGTCTTGCCATATGTACCATATGTAAAGGTGAAATAAGTAGGGGTAGGGACGTCAACCACCTAGGAACATCCTCCCTTATACGGCACCTGCAGCGCGTTCATAAAAAGTTACTGTCAAGTTCAGAAACTTTGGCTCAGACCGTAAGCAGTCCAGGGACACCTAAATCCCGTTGTCCTGTTGTATCCAAGCGCCTGCAAACCACACCGTCAACTCCCTCCTCGTCAATTTCCTCCTTAGTCAGGATCGGAAGTAGTCCTGCAGGCCATATCACTGGCATGACTGACTCTCCTATCCGGGATTCCTCCGGAGGATCCTGCATTGCTACGCCTACTGCTGCCGCTGCTGCTGTTGCTGCTGCTGCTGGGAGTCGTTCATCATCCCAGAGAGGAAGTAGGAACACCACTACTTTTACTAAACAATTGACCCTCCAACAGTCCTTAGCGAGGAGGATGAAGTACGACAGCAGTCATCCTGAAGCAAAACGTATAACTGAGGCCTTGACTGCTATGTTGGTGTTAGACGTGCGTCCGGTATCCGCCATTAGTGCAGTGGGATTTAGACAATTGATGGAGGTAGTGTGTCCCCGGTTCCAAATCCCGTCTAGATTCCACTTCACTAGGCAGGCGATACCGAGACTGTACAAAAACGTCAGAAAAAGTGTCCTCAGTGTCCTGAAAAATGCCGTTGTACACAATGTCCACTTAACCACGGACATGTGGACAAGTGGAACAGGGCAGACTAAGGACTATATGACTGTGACAGCCCACTGGGTAGATGTATCACCTTACGCAGCAACAGCAGCAGCGTCACCAGTAGCAGCATCTCAGAAACGCCAGCTCGTTACAAGGCAGGCTACGCTGTGTATCACCGGTTTCAGTAAGAGGCACACCGCCGACAACCTCTTAGAGAAACTGAGGGAAATCATCGCCCAGTGGCTTACCCCACTTAGACTCTCCTGGGGATTTGTGATATCTGACAACGCCACCAATATTGTGCGGGCATTACATCTGGGCAAATTCCAGCACGTCCCATGTTTTGCTCACACAATAAACTTGGTGGTGCAGAATTTTCTGAAAAGCGACAGGGGCGTGCAGGAGACGCTTTGGGTGGCCCGAAAAATTTCTGGCCACTTTCGCCATTCAGCGACTGCGTGCCGAAGACTGGAGCGCCAGCAAACACTCTTGAACCTGCCCCGCCATCACCTGAAGCAAGAGGTTGTGACGCGGAGGAACTCAACCCTCTATATGCTTCAGAGGATGGAGGAGCAGCAAAAGGCCATACAAGCCTATACATCCACCTATGACATAGGCAAAGGAGGGGGTATGCACCTGACTCAAGCGCAGTGGAGAATGATTTCCGTGTTGTGCAAGGTTCTTCAGCCCTTCGAACTTGCCACACGTGAAGTCAGTTCAGACACTGCCAGCTTGAGTCAGGTCATTCCCCTCATCAGGCTTTTGCAGAAGCAGCTGGAGAAAGTGAAGGAGGAGCTAAGACGGAGCGATTCCGCTCGGCATGTGGGACTTGTGGATGAAGCCCTTCATTCGCTTTGCCAGGATTCCAGGGTGGTCAATCTGTTGAAATCAGACCACTACATTTTGGCCACCGTGCTCGATCCTAGGTTTAAAGCCTATGTGGTGTCTCTCTTTCCGGCCGACACAAGCCTGCAGAGGTGCAAAGACCTGCTGGTGAACACACTGTCAGCTGAAGCGGAACGTGACACGTCAACGGCTCCTTCTTCATTTTCTCCCGCAACTGGGGCTGCCAGGAAAAAACTTAGGTATCCTAAGCAACCCGCTGGCGGTGATGCAGGGCAGGCAGGACCAAGTTTGGACATCTGGTCCGGACTGAAGGACCTGGCAACAATTTCTGACATGTCTACTGTCACTGCATATGATACTGTCACCATTGACAGAATGGTGGAGGATTACATCGGTGACAGCATCCAAGTAGGCATGTCAGACAGTCCATACCTGTACTGGCAGGAAAAAGAGGCAATTTGGAGGCCCCTGTACAAACTGGCTCTATTTTACCTGAGTTGCCCCCCCTCCAGTGTGTACTCCGAAAGAGTGTTTAGTGCAGCCGGGAACCTTGTCAGCGAAAGGCGTAGGAGGTTGCTTCCACAGAATGTGGAGAAGATGATGTTCATCAAAATGAATTATCAGCTCTTCCAGGGAGACCAGCCTCCAGAACGTACAGAGGGACCTGTGGTGGTGGATTCAAGTGGGGACGAGTTAATACTTTGTGAGGATGAGGATGTACACACTGAAGAGGGTGAGGAATCGGTGGATGAGGAGGATGAGGATGACATCTTGCCTCCGTAGAGCCAGTTTGTGCAGGGACACATTAATTGCCAGCTTGTTTTGTGGGGGCCCAAACGAACCAATCATTTCAGCCACAGTTGTGTGGCAGACCCTGGCGCTGAAATGATTGATTTGTTAAAGTGTGCATGTCCTGTTTATACAACATAAGGGTGGGTGGGAGGGCCCAAGGACAATTCCATCTTGCACCTCTTTTTTTCTTTGCATTATGTACAGTTTGGGGCCTAGTTTTTCTAACTGCCATCCTGTCTGCCACTGCAGTGTCACTCCTAGATGGGTCACGTGTTTGTGCCGCCCACTCGTGTCGCTTAGCATAGTCATCCAGCTACCTCGGTGCAACCTTTTGGACATAAAAACACTATTGTGAGGTGTGAGGTGTTCAGAATAGACTGGAAATGAGTGGAAATTAAGGTTATTGAGGTTAATAATAGCATAGGAGCAGAAAAACCTACAAATTCTGTGATTTTAGCTGTTTTTATGCTTTTTTTCAAAAAAATACAGATCCAAAACACAAAACCCAGAACCCAAAACACGGAAGGGTGGTTTTGGCAAAACCAATCCAGATCCAAAACACGAAGAAAGATCCAGATCCAAAACCAAAACACAAAACACGAAAAGTGGCCGGTGCACACCCCTAGTCATATATGAGGTGTAAAAGTTTCATGTACAGCAGAAAACCATGCATGCCTTTTGACACAATTTTGGAGCAAAGCATGTATAACATATTATATACAAGCATAATTGCATCCTTTTTTTCTAAGTTTGTAATAAGTAATCATTTCATTTACGTTGACTGAGACCAGAACTCCTTTTGTTATTATTACATCTTCTTTGCACTAGTTTGGGTGGGGACTAAATCAGTCAATCAGATCCTCAGGGTGTTCCCATCAGCAGAATACTTGAGGGTATAAGTGTGCTGACCTTGTGTTAGGCAGTATCCTGTCCATATGCATAAGTGAGGGCAAGGGCTAACATCATGTGATGTAGGTGGTAGGGCTGTAAGCAAGTAATAAGACACAGACTAAAGCTGGCCACACACTAGACCAACTTACATCCAACCAGCCAACTTGTTGATTGGTTGGAATGAAAATCTGGTAACGTATGGGAGTAACTGATGATCAGCAATTTGCTCCTAAATGCCAGAATACAGATGAAAATGGTCGTTCAGACAAGTTTGTTAAATGTTTGATCTAAACTATTTGTTCAAACAACAGTTTTGGTCCATTTTCCAGCGTTTGGGAGCAAATTGCTGATTGTCATTTGTTTTCATCCCTTACCAGATTTTCATTCCAACCAATTAACTAGTTGGATGGTTGGATGTAAGTTGGTCCAGTGTGTGGCCAGCTTAAGAGTTGAATAATGGAAATAGCTGGGTCCTCTAGCAGTACAGAATATTAATGTTGTGGACTGCATCTTTAATAGTTCTTTCATCTGTTCACCAGTGGCAATTATCACTCTTATGCCTTCGAATAACTGATGCCAGACTTGTACATGTACAGTAGGTTCTGTGTCTTGGCACTGGCAGTAAGAAGCCTAGAATTGGCCACAGAAATTGCAACCTGACAATAAGAAAAATTAAGAATAAAAATGGTTACACAGATCTCAGGAATTGCAAATGAAATCCCTCCATCATTCAAAGATATGTTATTCAAAATACATTTTCAGGGGGCACTAACAGAAGGAATAAAACCAAGATATATGACATTTTCTGCATCATCAAAATCTAGAATGCTAGGACATTAACACAATCAAATTACTAAACTGTTCAAATGTTATACACGACCACCCATAACATTAAAACCACTGAGAGGCAAAGTCAACATTGATTATCTCATTACAATGACACTTGTCAAGGAGTGGGATTTATTAGGCAGCACGTGAACACTCAGATCTTGGAGTTGATGTTTTGGAAGCAGAAAAATGGGCAAACGGAAAGATCTAAGTGCCAAATTGTGATGGCTAGCTGACTGGGTTAGAGCATCTCCAAAACAGCAGGTCTTGTGGGGTGTTGCTGGTACAGTATGTAGTGGTTAGTGCCTACTGTACCAAAATGGTCCAAGGAAGGACAACTGGTAAACCAGCGAAAGGGACATTGGTGCCCAAGGCTCATTGATGCTCATGTGGAGTGAAGGCTAGTCCATATGGTCCTATACTACTGATAGGCTACTTTAGCAAAAATTTTTGTAAAAATGCTGGCTATGATAGAATGGTGTCAGAACACACAGTGCATCGCAGCTTGTTGAGTATTGGGCTGTTTAGCTGTAGACTGGTCAGAGTGCCCATGCTGACCCCTGTTCACCATCGAAAGCGCGTACAATGGGCATGTGAGCATCAGAACTGGACAATGGAGCAATGGAAGAAGGTGGCCTGGTCTGATGAATCACCTTTTCTTTTATATCCATGTGGATGGCTGGGCACATGTGTGTCATTTACCTGGGGAAGAGATGGCACCAGGATGCACTATGGAAAGACGGCAAGTCAGGAAGGCAGTGTGATGCTATGGGCAAACTTTTGTTGGAAAACCTTCATTTCTGGCGTTTAAGTGGATGTTACCATGACATGCACCACCTACCTAAACATTGTTACAGACCAAGTACATTCCTGCATGGCAGAGTTAATCGCTGATGGCAGTGGCCTCATTTAGCAGGATAATGCACCCGACACTGGAAATATTGTTCAGGAATAGTTTGAGGGCCTCCAAATCCACAGATCTCAATATGATCGAGTACAGTATCTGTGGGATGTGATGGAAAAATAATAACGAGCCATGGAGGCCCCACCTTGCAACCTTACAAGACTTAAAGACTTAAAGGACCTGCTACTAATGTCTTGGTGCCAGATATCACAGGACACCTTCAGAGGTCTTGTTAAGAAGCCCAGCATGATTGGCACTGCTTCGCAGAAGGCAGGCAGATAAATATAATATGTCATCACATTTGCTTTTTACTCACCCATTGGTACCATACCCATTTGTAAAGGGCTTTTAAGAATTGGAAAGTACAGTATGGTTTGCAATAACTTAGGGCCTAATTCAGCAGATTCCCGATGTTCAGGAATCTGCGCAGGCGCATGAGCCGTTCTGCGTGTGTGCAGAACTGGTCTGCAAGCCTGCACATAAACTGGCAGCAGCTTGCCAGTGATTGACAGTCTGCTGCCACTTGATGGCGGCGATGGCCTACGTTTCCTGAAACGGAGGCGTGTCGCCGCCATTGGGGGGAGAGGGAAGAGGCCAGGATCTCTGTCGGCTGACGGAGATTTCCTTGCCTCTTCCTCGCAGCTGTGATGACCGGCTGCATGACCCCATGGGTCACCTTAGCTGGCCGATGGTCCGCAGAGTATCCGATGCCGCTTTGGACAACACAGCTCAGATATGTCATGCAGCAGGAGGTGAGATGCCTCCTGCTGCATTACCATATCAGCACAGACAGAATAGCTAAGCTGCTTGCTGAAGCTGAATAAGGCCCTAAGGTCTTTCAGAACATGGGGTGAAAGCCAATTGAAGTATTATTCACATTAGCCAAATAGTTCTTGGTCCTAGACTACTGCCAGCCACAGCAATGCATTTTTATTTTTCATGGAACCTGTATGTTCAGCCCTTTCAGTCCTTTACCCTTTTTTGCTATTGCTAATGTACCTAAATAATTTTTGGGGGGACTAGTATTGCTTTCTTCAGTTTTTCTTTGTCTCAGCCAACTTGGATTACATTTAACAACCCAAGTTGCATTCTTTGTAGTTCACAACTTTAAATGCTGTCCCTCTTAACTCATATTATATAAATGTCCTCTTTTTTTGCATTTAGTTCTTGTTTTACCTTTAGCAAGTACCATATTGGATTTTACAGCATGTTATTCCTCACCACAGTAGTAAACTGCTAAATTTATTTATTTTAAATAATTTTTGAAGACTCCCATTTATGTTCGATGACTTTTCTTTAGAAAACTTTATAGGTTCGACCTCAGCAGAGGGAAACTGACCTTCTTAAAACTCAGTTTTTGTCCAACCAACGTGTATTTCTTTATTATAGGTTCAATCAAAAGACACTACCAGGGGCATAACTACCCAGGGGCATAACTACGTATTTGAAGTCCCCATAACAAAAGTTTGTAAGGGCCCCTGTGTACCACCCAGTGGTAGAACATGTAACAAATGTAACTTTGACAAGTAAGATGGACCACCTCAGCTCTGGGCCCCATAGCAGCTGCACCCCTTATGGTAGTTAAGCCCATGACTACATCATAATCACTATTTCCCAGGTTCTTCTTAACTGTAACAATTATAAAAAGTCCTGCATTGTTTGAGAACTCCAGATCCAACAGAAACATTGCACCTTTTTCTTTTAGGTGGACCTTCTACCAACTGACCCATTAATTTGTCCTGTAGTAGGCCTCCCATTACACCAAACAGTTTCAGGGTGATTTAAATAGTCATTCCCTACAATTACAACATTGCCCAGATGGGCAATGTATTCTATCTGTGGGCCTAGTTCAGAGATGTAAGCAAACCCGATGGTTTACGTATATATCATAGATGGTGTGAGATCTAGGCATGTGCAGATGGCGCACTGCACAAGTGCAAGATCGCTCGCAGTGCCCTGGATATTGTAGCTGCATTGACAGGCTGCAGCCATTTGGGGGCAGAGCGGGGGCGGCAACAGGCAGTGTTGCAGAAAACAAGGGCGAGTCATTTTCTGAGCATGCTAAAGTCAGTGGCTGCGTCCTTGGACACAGCTTCACTGGGTTCAGCACCGTGAATTTCCCGGCCATCCAGAGACAAACATTTGGTGAGCCCAGCTTCAGTCATCCAGAAAATAAAATGGATATCCCGACTCCCATCCATAGAAGTCATGAGTCCTGATATGACACAAGAACACCTCCAACTGAAGCCATTTGGAACAGCACCCATATCGTCTTCTCAGCTCATTACATTCTTCTTTCATATGATTTGAACCTTAACGTTCTACTGTATCTAAATACCATGCTTGGAGATCGTATCAGCCCCCTGGACGTGCTTTCCAATTAATATCTCTAAATTAATAGTTGCTTGACCATGGCCAGGATTTTTCGTTGAGACCTAGGAATCTGAAACACAATACGCCATGGGGAAATCAAAGAGAAATGTGTTTAGATGCTGTTGCTGGGAATTGAAATATCACTCAAATTAAAGTTATAAATATCGAGGGGATTTTAAATGTTTCGTGTTTTTTTTTTTTTTTGCCTTTAAACAAACCAGCCAAAGATTAACAAGATCTTGTGTAATTGCGTGAAGCATTCAGATGTTCTGGCAGATGGCTTGTCCAGGTTCTGCGTTTCTGGTTATCTCTTGTTTTAGCTCAATATTTTCAGTAGAAATATGACAGGGAGCCCCTAAGGCCACTATATCAATTTGTACTGATGCGAACTTCCATTGCTCCGGATTAACCCTTTGCAGAGTTGGACTTGATGTACTGAAGATAAGGAAGCTTTACTCCCACAGCTCTCTATAGAGTTACCTATAAATTACCTTTATGCACTGTTTTAAGTGCAATTACTAAAGTTTTATTGTATGTGCATGCATTTATTAATACTTTTTAGTTCATTCCTTGTGCGTAAAAAAGTCAAACGAGCAGAGTGTGTATTGATTGTTTGGCTCAGCATTTACGAAAGTGAGTCACTGGGAGATTGAACTATAAAGGTCTTTACACTTATATATGTCAACCACTGTTGGATTAGTTTCCCCTGTATAGATTTGTTTTTGCTGGAGAGAGCTCTTGGCAAGTCAGAGCAGCGAGCTTAAAGTAAATTACCTGGCTAGCTTACATTCAAGAATATGAGTGATTAAAAGCAATCTAGATAAATGATTTTTTGTGAGAAACACAGCAGCTGGTACTGTGCTCTGAGCCACGCTATTGGAATGCACTGTGAGAATACAGGCTGTCTAAGCAAGTATTAATGTAAAAAGAACTTCTCAAAACAGTGTCCGTAACATTGGAATGAGCAATATAGTGTCAGATATAAATGCTTTCTAATACATATGAGCTAAACAAAATATATAATATGATTCTTGAATAAACAACATTACTTATAAACACATGCACTTGTATAACTGTTAAAAGTGTATTATTGATAAGGTTAAATTATAAAAGGTTAAGAAACTAATTTATCCTGCTTGTGCCGTTACTCAACTCACGGGAAGTCGCACGGGCGGTGTGGAAAATGTAGTGTGTAGGCGCTGTAAAACCGGCGGATTCCAGACGCAGGGTGTCGCACTGGTGTCTTAAGTCTGGGTGCAGCTCGGTGAGCTCAGGGTTGGACTCGAGCATCAAAGAAGCTATGACCCAAACGATTAGTCACAACAAAGAGTCTCTGAAGCAGCTGTGGCTATAGACTGTTGCCCTAGCTAAGGGAAATAAAATCACGGAGCGATTAAATTGATTTTTGTTTTTAATTGTGAGGATCTGCTGCAAAACTAACTGACAACACAAGTTAGTACTTTTGCTAAAGCTCAAGTCAACAAGGGACTATGAGGCTTCACCTGTTTTCAACCTAAAAGGCGCTTAGTACTACCAAACTGTGCAGAAGCAAAGTTAGAACTTTGGGCCTGATTCAGACCCACTCGCGAGCGGCTGTCCGCTCGCAAGTGGGTCGATGGTCTGCACTGCGCATGCGCACGACGGAGGGAGCTCCGTCGTGCGCATGCGCGAGACGCGACGAGCGAAGGACTTTCCTTCGCTCGTAGTGTCTGATCAAAGGGGGCGTGCTGTCGATGTTGATTGACAGCACGCCCCCTTTGGTGGGCATGCCAGGGGCGTGCCTCCCAGACGGAGGCGTTCCCAAGGGAACGCCTACCGTCTGAAGCCGGCCCCACTGACATCACTAGTGATGTCAGTGGGAGTGATTTTGGCTCTGCCAAAATCACTCCGGGCCTTGCGGTTGAGAAACTCAACCGCAGGCTTCGGCTCGCAGTGGCGATGGTCGCGATGGTCAAGACCATCGCGACCATCATCCTGCACGCTCGTATATGCTGTGGGTGGTGACCCACAGCTATACGAGCGTCCAGGAGGACGCTCCATATTTATGGAGGTGGGCCCTGATTCAGAGCGAGCGCTCTGGTCAGAGCGTCCGGCTCTGAATCAGGGCCTTTGTCTCTCTGCAGGTGCTCCAAGAATTTTGTTTGCCCGGTTATCGACTTCAGCTTCATCCCTCACAATTCTACAGGCTCCAACCCATCAACTTGTGCAGCATCCCTCAGAATTCTACCCTCATGACCAGTCCTATGAGGGCTAAGCAGCTTGGCAGGTCCATTTTGTGTCTCTTATTGCTACCTACTCCAAGTGGTTGTCTCCTGGAAACCACCATCAATGGAACAACAATGCATTTTGAAGAGTATCTGAAAGCAAGGCTATAAGTCGGCCTATCTGTGAGGACCATTACCCAAAATTATATCCGTAACTACTACCCAAAACACTCAACAAACAGCCAAGCACTACCAACGGTGGCCACCAAGGCAAGCAGTGTGGTGCTGAAAAGCAAAATTGATTCATTCTGGTGCCAATAAGAAGTCATGGAAATAGTGCCATGTGTTCAGTTTTGGACTGGGATACACAGAATGGTAATTGCTGAAATCAATTTATTGGTCCATCACAGGTGCATGTAATGGAGCATACACACGGTCAGATTTGTCAGACTTGTCAGATTTGTCAGATGAACGACTGAACGATTGAACGATTTGAACGATTTGAACGATTTTACCAAAGTTTTGAACGATTGAACGATTTTTGACTGCATTAAAATGAATGGAATCGTCCAAGTCTGACTGCAAACACATCAGATGTCAGAAATCGTTATCTGACCATCTGGAACGCGCATCGTTGATCGTCCATCGTTCAGGCATGTCAGATATGAACGATTTTCCTTCAGATATGAACGACTGAACGATTTTTAAATCGTTATCGTTCATATCTGAAGGAAAAATCTGATCGTGTGTATGCACCATAAGAGAGGGGTTAATAACAAAATAATTTCTCCAGCACACCATAATGGACCAGCATTATTATGTTGACTTACATTCTACATAATAATAGTAATGAAGAGATCTCAGGGCCTGATTCAGAGATGCATGTTAAGCGCACATCTCCAATGTTTTGGGGTTTGCACATGCACTGGACCCGTTCGACGCATGTGGAGAATCCATGCTTCTCAGATAAGTGATACACAGAATGGTAGTGCATAGAGGAGGAGGGGCTCTCTGACAACCTGTGACTGGGAAGTGACTTATGACAGGGTCTATTCTCAAGTCTCTGGCTGAGACACTATTGATTGCCCCTGTCAACCAGCCAAATAACAGGGATAGAATTTAAAACATACCTAGTTCCTTATTGGACAGTAAGTCAAAACAATTTGTTGTAATGCCTCTTCGGATGAATCCTGCTTAGTAAGTGTTGCCATATAGTGTAGGAAACTGCTGGTACCAACATGGGGGAGGGGGAAGCTGTGGTGCTATTGGTAGATTTATAGCTTGCAGATCCCTTTTCTGACATGGAGGTCCTCATACACTCTATTGGCCAGAACTGATACCAAAAGTGTTACAGCAAAAATATGATATGAGCTAATTAAGAGTGAGAAAAAGTATAAAATATATTTTTCGGCATTTGCGTGAAGTGAATTAAAGTAGATTTTAAGTTGTAAAATGTCCGACACCAATATGACGTTTTGATGCAACAAGTTTTTACCGAGGCGAAGCAGGAAGCACTAATGATGAGATGTATTAACATTTAATCGGCTGGAGCGGGGGAGGCGATCCCTGCTAAAGCCCACAGTGCATCAGCCTAGTAGTGCTGATGCGCTGTGTCTCACTCCCGGCCGGCTCCACTGAGCATGCGCGGGACCTCGCAAGTATCGCGAGTTCCTGTGTGCAGCCCTGGAGTCAGTGGCCGGCACAGCAGGGACAGCGCAGTCCCTGCTGTGGGGATAGGGCAGCGCCAAGCTGCAGCTGTCGATATCGACCGATCATACATAGCCCTGCCCATCGCCGCTGCTATCTTGTAGATAGCAGTGCCGATAGTGCCCTGTCATTTACCGCCCAGCCCCCCAATCATACATGAGTGAGAATCACTATCAGTGCACATAACGTGTGGCTAATGCAGCTTTGGCAGTTAAAACATCTACCCCACTATAAGCCATCTGTCACCAGTGATCATGGTTTCTGATATCATGGAAAGTATCCAGGATAAGTTGGCACTGTGTTGGACTTGACACCAACCCCTTTGATGATGTATGAACTGTTCTGGGAATCTAAGAGACTTTTGTTACTATTACTATTAAAGGAGAGTTAGGAACTTTTGGATTGAAGTTTGAGGCACCTAGCTAGATGCCACGCTGCGTCCCGGCTTGCTAATTGTTGATGCTGATTGCAACCCTCTTTTGAAATACATCAAGAAATATTATTTACCTTTATCCTCGTTTGGACTACCAGTTCTTTCATTTCCAATAAAAGACAAGACTGACAATGCTTTGCATTATAGTGTAGTATAAGGCTGCAGGGAATGTGTGACAGAATAAGTCAGGGTACAGAAAGGCAGCACACAGCCAGCGGCTGTTTACGTCTCGCTCCTCCTGATTTCAAAGCCCCCGTTCCCAGGTGGGAGCATAACAAATGAAAAACACTATGACGCTCAGCAATGTACTCCAACAGCTCTATGTTCCTTCCCACAAATACTGGTCTTTAAGGACAAGGCATCTGATTTTGAATAGAAGCTGCAGGTGGGTTACAGAAGGAAGCAATAGTCTATGCAAGAGCCAGAAATGTTCAATCTGGCTCCTAAAGGTTTTATTAAAGCTAAATGATGAGGTTTTGGATTTTACTAGATTAAGCAATTCATTCAAATAATGTGTAGATCAAATTTATTATTATCAATTACTTTGTGTCACCATTGGACAGCAAAATAAAAGGAGATAGATAGGTATTGGGGGATATACTGTAGGGGCATATTCAGGGGCCTATTCATCAACACTAAAATAACGTTTTTAAGGACATTTTCCTTAAATAATGTTATTTTGGTATTCATGTAGCCACTTAGCACAGGAGATATCACAGATATCTCCTTGCTAAGTTCCCCTGCGTTAATTTCCACACTCCCCATACATTAGTATGGGGATGTGGAAATTGTGGTATTCATCAAATTATCAATTTTCAGAATTTGATGCAGTTACTATTCGCCACTGTGAGGTGGCGAATAGCAGAATCGACTTACCTGTATCCGCGTGTGCAGGTCCCCCGACGAGTCCCTCCGGCGCTCTGCTCTGTCCTCAGGCTCCGGAGGGTGGTCGGACGTGTGCTCCCCAGCAGAGCACAAGAAAGTTTAGACAAAAAAAAAAAAAGTTTTTTTTTTTTCTAATCTGTCATGTGGTCTGCTGGGAAACCACATGACAGACCAGCAGGACGGAGCCGGAGGCTGCTGCGCGGACAGGTAAGTCGGGGGGGGAGGTGAGCGGAGGGGGGTGGGTACACAAACTTAACGCATCTGTAGGCAGTGCTGCGCATGCGCTGGTTTTACAGATGTAACAGCGCATGCGCAGCACTGTTTCCAGATGCGATAAGGTAGTGTAGGCAGGGAAAAGTATCTATTTCCCGAAAAGCTGTCATCGCAAAAATGACAGCTTTTCGGAATAGATACTTATGGAGAGGTGGAATGATGAATTCCACCTATAATTAGGTAGAACTCCATGCGAGTTCTAAAGCTAATTATCTCCAGAGAATTTTTAGGTTTAATGAATAGGCCCCTTAGAAACATTATTTTTACTAAAATCATTTGAAAATGGGGGTTTTCACACCCTTTTCACATTATTTTTGTATCACATAAATGTATTAAAGGGCAATTGGAGTAGTTTTCATGAAAAGCTACTCCAATCCCTTAAATTCACATATTTTTAGTAAGCAGATTGCATTTCCCATACTTGTAATGGGAAATGTGACCTGCTTAGATTTACTTAAAATATATTGTGAAAAAAAAAACAGAGCATGCCCTGTTTTTGTTCTGGACGTTAGTAATTTTGGGTATGCGGGAAAGCACGGTAGAACAGCACACTGGGTGCAAGTTTTGAGTTGTAAACTCAAAGTTATAGTTATATTTGTTGTGTGGTGCTGACTTGCTAACTATTATGTAGCTGCACCACTTTTCCTGGGGCAGCAAATGCAGGGCCGGCTGTAGGGGTGTTCGACGTGAGCGGCCTACAGGGGCGCCACCCACAGAGGGCGCACCCTTCCCCAGCATCCCGATTTCAGCGGGACAGTACTGTCCCGCTGTTCCACCCATAGGCCGATGTGGCCCGCAGGTGGTCAAACTGGGGGGTTGGGGACCCCCACAGCCGCAGCTGTGTGGCACTGCTGGGACCCTGGACTCTGAATGGATGCTGCGCGCATCCATTCAGTGCCGTTAGAGGACTGGGGGATGCCCGCTAGTGAGGCTCCCCCCAACCTGATGTTATTTAGAGGCATGTAATGCGGGCACGCCCCTCAGATAACATCACGTAAGGAGGCGTGACATATGGTAATTAGGCCACACACCCAATTCCGGTTGCGTGCGGCTGAGCCGCGCACGATAAGTAGTGCAAAGCACTCGGCCGGCACAGGGCACTATTAGCCCTGGAGCTGGCCCTGAACAAACGCCTTCCTTACTGGAAGGATAGTCAAGTTTCTAAGGGGGATGTTGGATACCCATGTTATGGTTGTGCATTGTTCGCCTTGTCGGTCTTGGCTTACAATACATTTAAGTTGGTAGTGCACTGTAGGATTTTCTTGTGTTCTAGACCATCCTTTCTTGGCCACTGCACTTCCTTTAAGTACTTCCTAATATTTATTTGAATAATGTTAGTGTTATTAATTATGTGATTGACAGGAGAGACAGCCCATCAGCCGATAGTAGGTTTTACTGCTTGGGCCACAAAATATGTAAGTACAAATGTGAAAAGGAACATGGGATTTTCACCAAGTAACATTATACATTATATTATAAAATAATAATGTTATTTGCATCATTTTCACTTCCACCTAAAGTATTACGGGTGTCAACCACAGACCTGCAATGAAAGCAAACCATAGAAAACATCCGAGCAAACGTTTGCCAGAACCAACGACCACAAATTGCAGCATTTTTCCCCCGAAAATGATCCTCGAGGGCACACTCTCACCAAGGGCAAAGACGTTTGTAGTTAACTTACATTTTTCATCTGCACATAAGATTTCATCTTCAATTTGCAGCTAATTTCAGTAACAGAGACCTTGATAGAGATGGAGGATAACGTTTAATGAAGAGGCGATTTGAACTGTATCCATCCCCACAATTGCTTTATTGATTGTAAGTGGATGGAAATGGGGAGTCAGAGGGTAGTAATTCTCGGCACATATTATTATCCTCTCAGTCTAGTCTTTTATTTGGTAATAGTCTTGCTGGAAGATATTATGAAACTGGTTTGGTTGCTCATTATTTATTCTAGCTGTAGGATTTCCTGCTTTTAAAACAAACACTGTGCCTGTATAATTGCAGTTCACGTACAAGTTCATTACCATATCATATTGTTCATCGTTACATTACTCATAATAATACGACATCAGCGCCAATGGAACCTTTATAGCTGTTTGCATTATGTTAAGTATTCACGGAAGCAGTCGCATACAATGTTCTCTGTACATTGCTATGAAATTTCAGGGCAGTATAAATATATTGCTATTTCCGTATTCAAACAATACTATCGGTAAAAAGCTGTTTGCAGACATAACAGGCATACAGTAATAGTTTTAACTAGAGATGTGCGAGTCCGTATTTCTGAAATCAAAAACACTAGAATTTAGGGGTTCTAAGTCAAAGTCAATTCGGGTCAAGGTTCAGATTCACTGTTGTGTCCCAGTTCGAACAGAGGAGCTCATTCAGACCCACTCGCTAAACGCGTTCGCTCGCTCCCTGCGTAGGCAAATCCAGCGTACGCCCAGCAAGGCAGGAGATCGCACGGCAAGGCATTAGCACGCCCACTATGCCCACTTGCGCACATCATCTCCAGGAAGTGCTTGAAAACATTGGTACATCGAGCACCATCGGGTGCGATCGCAGTGCTCAAGGTTGCCTATACCCTGCCGCAAGCACTGCGATCACTTCAGAGTGAAATCCCACCAAGGGACATGTACTATGACGCTGTCTTTTATGTATGCATGCCTCTAAAACGGCGTTGAGACACTCAGGCACGCCTGCGTTCGTACCTCCACTCCCCCGTTTCCAGTGGTCAGCCCCTGTCACCACCCACAAACGGCCTCTCCTGTCACTCACTCTACTGGGCAGTCCATGCGCATCGAGCGAACGCATCCCGATCTCTCGCATTGATTCGCGCACGTGCATTGCGATGCGTACGCATGCGCAGATAGCGACTATCGGTCAGCTACGAGCATTCGGATCATAGCGCACGGGTCTGAATCAGCTCCAGAGTCCCAGTTCTGATCTGTTGCTGGTTCAGAACTCGGATTTAAAAATCGAACTTGGGTTTTGGATTCGGACATTTTAGCTGTTTTTATCGATTTTTATTTGATTCCAAAACCAAAACGCTTGAGGGTGGTTTTGCAAAACCAAAACACAAAGATGAATCCAGATCCAAAACCAAAACACGGGGAGTCTTGACTCCTGGCACATCTCTAGTTATAAAAGGCGCAAAATGTCTACAGGGTCAAGTAAACTATTAATGGAGAGTGTATATAACAAACAATGTTGGACTGGGGGATGTGGCCAGTCACCAGAGGGGGTGTGGCCAGTCACCAGAGGGGGCTCCTTGCCAGTCTGTTTGGGGGGTGGTCTATAATTTTGGGTATATGCAGGATCGCAATCCCACTCACTAAACTGTCCGGCTTCTAGGTACCGCATTGGTTGCAGGACCGGACTGGCCTATAAGCAGTGAGCCAGTCCGACCCTACTAACAAATGATTTACAAGATAGAGCCAATAGGTATTTTAAAAAAATGTAGGTATTTAAAAACTGTCCACAGTGGTGAGAATAATCTGTACTCCTTAATACTTGTATAACAGTGAAATGTGTATTCTATGTCTATGTTATATTGGCCTCTGGGCCTGATTCAGAGCCGGACGCTATTTGCGCTCGCTCATTCCGAAAAAGGGGCCGGCTATTTATATTCAGCGCTCGCTCTTTGCGGTCTGTTGACGCCTCTATGTCTGAGCGAGCGAACGAAACATGCGCTCGCAATTTTGTAAAGACGCCCCCTGGCCCGCTCGCATCCTACGTCATCTCCGCTATTTATTTGATTAATCGAGTACATCGAAAGGCGTCTGAACTGCTCGCAGTGCTTGTGGTAGGATTTTCCTACCGCAATCATGCGAACAGTTCAGGCTAAGAAACAACCAAGTGACGTGGTCGATGACGCTGCTTTGTTAATTATGCATACCCTTAAAACGCCCGTTTTGACCGTTGGCACGCCTGCGTTCGGATCACCACTCCCCGTTTTCAAGCACCTTCCCCTGTTACCACCCACAAACGCCTCATCCTGTCCCTGAAATTAGCAGGCACTCGCTATTTTGCGAGTGCTCGATTTCCGACCACAATGACTGGTTGGCGCATGCGCATTACGACCCATACGCATGCGCAGATGTGCGAACATCGCTCGGAGCGAACGAGCGGCCGATTACGAGCGGCTCTGAATCAGGCCCTCTGTCCTGTGTAATATGTCGGACAGTGAATGTCTGTCTGTTACTTCTATTTAGTCTTTGAGCCTAAAGCTGGTACACACTATACGATATATCATATTATATATCATCCCGACACAGGGCCTGATTCAGAGCCGCTCATAAGCGGCCGCTCGTTCGCTCCGAGCGATGTTCGCACAACTGCGGTCGGAAATCGAGCGCTCGCAAAATAGCGAGTGCCTGCTAATTTGAGCGACAGGATGAGGCGTTTGTGGGTGGTAACAGGGGAAGGTGCTTGAAAACGGGGAGTGGAGATCCGAACGCAGGCGTGCCAAACGGTCAAAACGGGCGTTTTAAGGGCGTGCATAATTAACAAAGCAGCGTCATCGACCACATCACTTGGTTGTTTCTTAGCCTGAACTGTTCACATGATTGCGGTAGGAAAAAGCTACCACAAACACTGCGAGCAGTTCAGAAGCCTTTCGATGTACTCGATTAATCTAATAAATAGCGGAGATGATGTAGGATGCGAGCGGGCCAGGGGGCGTCTTTACAAAATAGCGAGCGCAAGTTTCGTTCGCTCGCTCAGACATAGAGGCGTCAACAGACCGCAAAGAGCGAGCGCTCAATTTAAATAGCCGGCCCCTTTTTCAGAATGAGCGAGCGCAAATAGCGTCCGGCTCTGAATCAGGCCCACAGATCTAAAGTATATTGTACACATCGTATAGTGTGTACGTCCGATCATTATATTCAGCTGTAACAACGATACATTATGCCATCATATGGCGGATCGTGCAGTGTGTATTGTTGCATCAGTTGCTGCAGCGATGGGTCACATTGGTTCTCTGCTATCGATGGCAAAAGTAGTTGACATCGGCCATCCCTGATCTCTATTGTGGCCTGGGAGGAGTCAGTATGCTTAGCCTTCCCTTTCACTGTGTTGCAGACAGGGACAGACTGGGGCTGTAGTTCAGCCCTGGCAGTCCGCCCTGTGCGCGTGCCTTAGGCCCTTCCCTCCCTCTGAGCGGCGCATATCACCTGTATCCGGCGCCTTGGGATGGAGGGCGGAGGCACTTCCTCCCTCCTCGAGCCAGCCCTGAGGCCATCGGCCCTTCTGGCATTTGCCAGAAGTGCCCGATGGCCAGTCCGGCCCTGATTGCAGGGCAATAACTACAGCAGCCTACCCCTTCTTGTCTGTCTGAAAGGTCTGAACAGGTGCATTCAGTCTCTGAGTCACTTATACTGGTTCAGATTCTAATTGTCTAGATTTCAATATTACTGATTTATGTCCTTGTGTTGCAAATATACTATATATGTTAACTCTGTCGACACCTTAGATTTACAGTAGGGGTGTGCACCGGCCACTTTTCGTGTTTTGTGTTTTGGTTTTGGATCTGGATCTTTCTTCGTGTTTTGGATCTGGATTGGTTTTGCCAAAACCACCCTTCCGTGTTTTGGGTTCTGGGTTTTGTGTTTTGGATCTGTATTTTTTTTTTAAAAAAAGCATAAAATCACAGAATGTGTTGGTTTTTCTGCTCCTATGCTATTATTAACCTCAATAACTTTAATTTCCACTCATTTCCAGTCTATTCTGAACACCTCACACCACACAATAGTGTTTTTATGTCCAAAAGGTTGCACCGAGGTAGCTGGATGACTATGCTAAGCGACACGAGTGGGCGGCACAAACACGTGACCCATCTAGGAGTGATACTGCAGTGGCAGACAGGATGGCAGTTTGAAAAACTAGGCCCCAAACTGTACATAATGCAAAGAAAAAAAAGAGGTGCAAGATGGAATTGTCCTTGGACCCTCCCACCCACCCTTATGTTGTATAAACAGGACATGCACACTTTAACAAAGCAATCATTTCAGCGCCAGGGTCTGCCACACGACTGTGGCTGAAATGATTGGTTCGTTTGGGCCCCCACAAAACAAGCTGGCAATTAATCTGTCCCTGCACAAACTGGCTCTACGGAGGCAAGATGTCATCCTCATCCTCCTCATCCACCAATTCCTCACCCTCTTCAGTGTGTACATCCTCATCCTCACAAAGTATTAACTCGTCCCCACTTGAATCCACCACCACAGGTCCCTCTGTACCTTCTGGAGGCTGGTCTCCCTGGAAGAGCTGATAATTCATTTTGATGAACATCATCTTCTCCACATTCTGTGGAAGCAACCTCCTACGCCTTTCACTGACAAGGTTCCCGGCTGCACTAAACACTCTTTCGGAGTACACACTGGAGGGGGGGCAACTCAGGTAAAATAGAGCCAGTTTGTACAGGGGCCTCCAAATTGCCTCTTTTTCCTGCCAGTACAGGTATGGACTGTCTGACATGCCTACTTGGATGCTGTCACCGATGTAATCCTCCACCATTCTGTCAATGGTGACAGTATCATATGCAGTGACAGAAGACATGTCAGAAATTGTTGCCAGGTCCTTCAGTCCGGACCAGATGTCCAAACTTGGTCCTGCCTGCCCTGCATCACCGCCAGCGGGTTGCTTAGGATACCTAAGTTTTTTCCTGGCAGCCCCAGTTGCGGGAGAAAATGTAGAAGGAGCCGTTGACGTGTCACGTTCCACTTCAGCTGACAGTGTGTTCACCAGCAGGTCTTTGCACCTCTGCAGGCTTGTGTCGGCCGGAAAGAGAGACACCACATAGGCTTTAAACCTAGGATCGAGCACGGTGGCCAAAATGTAGTGGTCTGATTTCAACAGATTGACCACCCTGGAATCCTGGCAAAGCGAATGAAGGACTTCATCCACAAGTCCCACATGCCGAGCGGAATCGCTCCGTCTTAGCTCCTCCTTCACTTTCTCCAGCTGCTTCTGCAAAAGCCTGATGAGGGGAATGACCTGACTCAAGCTGGCAGTGTCTGAACTGACTTCACGTGTGGCAAGTTCGAAGGGCTGGAGAACCTTGCACAACACGGAAATCATTCTCCACTGCGCTTGAGTCAGGTGCATACCCCCTCCTTTGCCTATGTCATAGGTGGATGTATAGGCTTGTATGGCCTTTTGCTGCTCCTCCATCCTCTGAAGCATATAGAGGGTTGAGTTCCACCGCGTCACAACCTCTTGCTTCAGGTGATGGCGGGGCAGGTTCAAGAGTGTTTGCAGGCGCTCCAGTCTTCGGCACGCAGTCGCTGAATGGCGAAAGTGGCCAGAAATTTTTCGGGCCACCCAAAGCGTCTCCTGCACGCCCCTGTCGCTTTTCAGAAAATTCTGCACCACCAAGTTTATTGTGTGAGCAAAACATGGGACGTGCTGGAATTTGCCCAGATGTAATGCCCGCACAATATTGGTGGCGTTGTCAGATATCACAAATCCCCAGGAGAGTCTAAGTGAGGTAAGCCACTGGGCGATGAATTCCCTCAGTTTCTCTAAGAGGTTGTCGGCGGTGTGCCTCTTACTGAAACCGGTGATACACAGCGTAGCCTGCCTTGTAACGAGCTGGCGTTTCTGAGATGCTGCTACTGGTGACGCTGCTGCTGTTGCTGCGTAAGGTGATACATCTACCCAGTGGGCTGTCACAGTCATATAGTCCTTAGTCTGCCCTGTTCCACTTGTCCACATGTCCGTGGTTAAGTGGACATTGTGTACAACGGCATTTTTCAGGACACTGAGGACACTTTTTCTGACGTTTCTGTACAGTCTCGGTATCGCCTGCCTAGTGAAGTGGAATCTAGACGGGATTTGGAACCGGGGACACACTACCTCCATCAATTGTCTAAATCCCACTGCACTAATGGCGGATACCGGATGCACGTCTAACACCAACATAGCAGTCAAGGCCTCAGTTATACGTTTTGCTTCAGGATGACTGCTGTCGTACTTCATCCTCCTCGCTAAGGACTGTTGGAGGGTCAATTGTTTAGTAAAAGTAGTGGTGTTCCTACTTCCTCTCTGGGATGATGAACGACTCCCAGCAGCAGCAACAGCAGCAGCGGCAGCAGTAGGCGTAGCAATGCAGGATCCTCCGGAGGAATCCCGGATAGGAGAGTCAGTCATGCCAGTGACATGGCTTGCAGGACTACTTCCGATCCTGACTAAGGAGGAAATTGACGAGGAGGGAGTTGACGGTGTGGTTTGCAGGCGCTTGGATACAACAGGACAACGGGATTTAGGTGTCCCTGGACTGCTTACGGTCTTAGCCAAAGTTTCTGAACTTGACAGTAACTTTTTATGAACGCGCTGCAGGTGCCGTATAAGGGAGGATGTTCCTAGGTGGTTGACGTCCCTACCCCTACTTATTTCACCTTTACATATGGTACATATGGCAAGACAGTTGTTGTCCGGATTTGGATAGAAATATTGCCAGACCAAAGAGGTGGAATGTTTGGTCTTCTGCCCAGGCATGACCGTGATGGGCTTTTTCATCCCACGGACAACAACTGTCTCCCCCGGAGCCTGATTTAAACAAACCACATCACCATCAGAATCCTCCTCGCCAACTTCCTCCTCAGCGCCAGCTACACCAGTATCCTCATCCTGTTGTACTTCAACAGTGACATCTTCAATTTGCATATCAGCAAGTGGACTGTGGGTGCTCCTTTCAGCACTTGCAGGGGGCGTGCAAATGGTGGAAAGAGCCACCTCTTCCCGTCCAGTGCTGGGAAGGTCAGGCATCGCAACCACCACCACACTTGGACTCTCCTTGGGGATTTGTGATATCTTCTTAGAAAGCACAGTTCTTCGCTGTGCTTTTGCTAGCTTAACTCTTTTTTGATTTTTTTAGTGGGAGGAGGGCTTCCATCGTCATGTGAAGCTGAACCACTAGTCATGAACATACTAGGGATCGACCTTAGCCGTTCCTTGCCACTCCGTGTCGTAAATGGCATATTGGCAAGTTTACGTTTCTCTTCAGCTGATTTAAATGTCTTTTTCAAGGTCATTTTCCTGAACTTTGCCATTTGGGATTGTATGTGCCCTCTACTATGACATTGGGCATCGGCCTTGGCAGACGACGTTGATGGCATGTTATCGTCTATGTCATGACTAGTGGCAGCAGCTTCAGCACTAGGAGGAAGTGGTTCTTGATCTTTCTCTATTTTATTTTTATCGGAGAAAGTTTGGTCCTCCATTTATGTTATATCGATTTGATATATACGTGCGGCTAAACACAGAAAATAATTTTTTTTTTGGTTTGGACTGGAGTGTACTTTTGGGGGTTACAGCACCCTTAACGGTCAAGCCAGCCGGCCCTTTACTTATGACACAGGCGCACGCTTGGCACTACTTTGTTGATGCACGTGCGGCTACTGCGCACACAATTAATAAACACAGAAAATAATTTTTTTTTGGTTTGGACTGGAGTGTACTTTCGGGGGTTACAGCACCCTTTAACGGTCAAGCCAGCCGGCCCTTTACTTATGACACAGGCGCACGCTTGGCACTACTTTGTTGATGCACGTGCGGCTACTGCGCTCACAATTCATAAACACAGAAAATAATTTTTTTTTGGTTTGGACTGGAGTGTACTTTCGGGGGTTACAGCACCCTTTAACGGTCAAGCCAGCCGGCCCTTTACTTATGACACAGGCGCACGCTTGGCACTACTTTGTTGATGCACGTGCGGCGACTGTGCACACAATTCACAAACACAGAAAATAATTTTTTTTTGGTTTGGACTGGAGTGTACTTTCGGGGGTTACAGCACCCTTTAACGGTCAAGCCAGCCGGCCCTTTACTTATGACACAGGCGCACGCTTGGCACTACTTTGTTGATGCACGTGCGGCTACTGCGCACACAATTCACAAACACAGAAAATAATTTTTTTTTTGGTTTGGACTGGAGTGTACTTTCGGGGGTTACAGCACCCTTTAACGGTCAAGCCAGCCGGCCCTTTACTTATGACACAGGCGCACGCTTGGCACTACTTTGTTGATGCACGTGCGGCTACTGCGCACACAATTCACAAACACAGAAAATAATTATTTTTTTGGTTTGGACTGGAGTGTACTTTCGGGGGTTACAGCACCCTTAACGGTCAAGCCAGCCGGCCCTTTACTTATGACACAGGCGCACGCTTGGCACTACTTTGTTGATGCACGTGCGGCTACTGCTCACACAATTCACAAACACAGAAAATAATTTTTTTTTGGTTTGGATTGGAGTGTACTTTCGGGGGTTACAGCACCCTTTAACGGTCAAGCCAGCCGGCCCTTTACTTATGACACAGGCGCACGCTTGACACTACTTTGTTGATGCACGTGCGGCTACTGCGCACACAATTCACAAACACAGAAAATATATTATTTTTTTAGCACTTGGGGGGAGCACCCCTGATGGACAGAGCACCCCCTGGACAACACTACAGCACCCCTTTAGGACTGGGACACTGCACAGGACTTTGGAGTGGACACAGCCCCTATGGAGAACTGACTGCACAACACAGTCCAGCCAGCACCTATGGACTTTGAAGTAGTGGACACAGCCCCTATTAACAACAGCAGCACAGCACAACACAGCCAGCCCCTATGGACTTTGAAGTAGTGGACAACAGCAGCACTACACTACACTACACTACACAGCCCTAACTCCCACCCTCCCTCTTCACTGTCCACAGCCGAGTGAGAAAATGGCGCCGACGCGGGTACCTTATATAGGATCCAAAACCCGCGAGACTCGGAAGGCGGGATGATGACGTTTTGCCTCGATTTCAGATCCGAGTCAGGCGGGAAAAGTCGAGCCTGACTCGGATCGGGGGGGCTCGGGGGGGTTCGGGTTTCAGAAATCCGAACCCGCTCACCCCTAATTTACAGTAATATCACTATCATTTATATAATAGATTGAGCTAGTGTTTTGTATCATAACAAAAATCAGAGTGTGCCCCTGTGCACTTAAATACCCCCACTCAGGTATTGTAGCTAATTCAATAAAAACATCACATTCTCCAGTATTCTGGGTTAGTATTGCATTCTCTAGGGGCAAGTAGAGAGCAGTCTGGGAAGTCTGATTTGCTGCATGTACTAAACTTAATATCTTTCGAATGCTGTCTGCAGTGATCTTAAATGAAGCCTACAGTATCTAATCTACACTAAGTGGAGAGTTTATTAGGAACACCTGCATTTACTATGAAACTGATGCTCAGTCAGTGACAGAATAATATGAATAGATGATGCTAAATACTGTATGTTTATGTGATACTGTATATTGACTAGACAGAAATAAGTTAATCAGGAACAGCAACACTGACACATGACAATGACACAAGTACATTGAGAAATGACTCCCAGCCAAATAACATCCAGCCAATGACAAATAACAGGTCAATGAAAATAAAAAATAAAGCTAGCAAAGGCAGACATGACTTGTACCCAAGGGCACCAAGTAGCTACTCTAGGTGTGGGGGGTGTAGTTGCTATGGGGCCCGGTCTGCCTTTGGGGCCCGCTTTCCTCCCTGTACACATTCACGCTGCAGAGTAAAGGCCTCATTGCCCTCCCTCCACCCCAATTCTGCTGTGGAGAGGCCCTAGGGATGGCCATTGACCATCGATGATTCAGAATCATTGATGGCTTTTGGCCAAATGCTGAATGCTTTTAACATCGATGGTGGAGAAGAGATGGTTTTTCTTTATCGATGGCAAAAAAAGAAAAAAAAATAGTAAAAAAAAATAACTTACGTGAGTCCATGGACCAGTGATCGGAGCTCCAGTGATGTTTCCCCTCCGGTCAGCTGGTCTCCCTTCCTGCACTGGGGCCCGGTCATCACCTGACCGGGACCCAGTGCAGGATGGGATGTCAGCTGACCGAAGTCACGGAGGACATCACCGGAGCACCTATCACCAGAGGTAGGTGTAATTAAGGGAGGAGGGGTTGGGGGGGTCACTAGGGGGTCACAGTCGCGGGGGGCGGCAGGTCGGCACATGCGCAGGCTCTTGTCACTGTATTTTTTGCAAAAATACTGTGATAAGTGTGCGGAGGGGATTTGCAGGGACAGAGCTTTATCGCAAGCTCTGTCCCTGCAAGGGTTTTTTAGTAAGTCCCTGTGATATTGCCTGAATTCCCAATGCGAATTCAGTCGGTGATATCACACTACAATATGCATTCAAAATGCATATTGTAGTAAATAGAGCCCTTGGTAACCACACCTATGGTCATCCCTAAGAGGCCCGCGCTGCCAATGCCTCCTGGCCACTAGTCATGTCATATCCAGAGTCCAGACAACACAGAGCTGCAGTGCAGCTGTGCGGCCTCGCTAGTTACTACACTGACTGCAGACTATTAGCACTATCGATTGGTGGATGGCATTGGCCATTCAACAATCACATTCATGGGAATATCTAAACACTGATTGGTGGATGGCTGGAGCCAATCAGCAGAAACTGTAGTGAAAGCTGCTGCTCAGACGACAGGGAGACAGCCGGAGACAGAAGGGACAGCTGCAGCAGGAGCCGGAGGAGAGTGAGGAGATGTGTTGGGCCCCCCCTATAGATTTGAGGTCTCATTTGAAAAGCATCTTTTATTGGGTGGAGGGCAATTGCAGTTGGGTTATGATTTTAATTGTGGGAGAAAGGGAGGGGGTTGTTTGGTATAGGAGGGGGCATTTCTGGGATATGATATTATTTGATGGAAAAGGGGGTTATTAGGTTTGGAGACATGATATTAATTGAAGAAGGGGGTTGTTAGGTCTGGGTAGGCAATTCTGGGTATGATATTAATTGAAGGAGGATGGGAGGTTGTTAGGTCTGAGGTGGCAGTTCTGGGCATGATATTAATTACGGAATAAGGATGGTTGCTCAGTCTGGAGTGGCAATTTTGGGATATGAAGGACAATTAGTGCTGCAGACCGCAGTTGCTCCTTTTTTCAGTGGGAACTACGGTCTGACTCCTATGTATCAAACTTCCGAAAAGTGACGTTTTACAGAGCTTGGCCCTGCTGGTTTACACCATACTCAGATAACGTAAATCACTTTATGCCCATGGAGACAAATTTGCAGAAGAGGGATCTTCCGATTCCTCTCCCGCAGTCTGGCCGGCTACGGACATTCTCCCGGAGGAGTCTTTTCCCAAATGTGTAAGACTCCTCCAAAATGCCAGGTATATATAACTTTCAGGTACAGCGGTTATTGCTACCGCTGTCCCTACATGTTACTCTTAGTATGTAGCGGGGAAATTTTCATTAAAAATGAAAATATCCATTGCGATATGGACCGAAAATAAACTTTTAACAATTTCTGTGAACATTGGGTGAGGCCCTTTCAACATTTTGCAATGGGGCCCAGAAAGTTCTACTGCAGCTACGTCCCTGCTTGTACCTCCTCATGGGTAGCTTGGTGACATGGTCTGCCTTACATGCTTACACAGTCATCGGCAGGGCCGGGTCTAGGGGTGTTCGACCAGTGCGGTCGAACAGGGGCGCCACCCATAGAGGGCGCACCCCTCCCCAACATCCCGATTTCAGCGGGACAGTACTGTCCCACTGTTCCACCCGTGGGCTGAAGTGGCCTGCGGGTGGTAAAATTGGGAGGTTGGGGGCCCCCGGAGTGTGAATGGATGCAGCGTGTATGCGTGCGGCATCCATTCACAGATGGGAGAGGGCTTGGGGAAGCCCAGCCAGTGACAGAGGGCAGGGCTTTACCCCCAGCCTGACGTTACTTGAAGGCGTGCAATGGGGGCACACCTCCAAATAACGTCACGTAGGGGGCGTGGCCCATGGTAATGAGGTCACGCCCCAATTCCATGCGCGATAGCAGGACACGGCTTTACCGGGCTGGCACAGGGTGCTCAGACCCCTGGAGCCGGCCCTGGTCAACGGTAACATATTAGAAGAGATGTGTACTGACCCCCCTTTTTTTATTATGGTTCTAAATCATGTTTTGGATTTTGGATCAGAATTTCTTAAAAAATGTATAAAAACGGCTAAAAATCATGTAATTTGAACCTGTTTTTTATACAGTATTATTAACATCAATGGCATTCATCCCCAGTAAATGTTGATTACCTCACAGCTCTTCCACACAACCCCTGGGCTTTAGGTATGTCGATAATAGTAATTAAAGAGTCAATAATATTGTTTTAGAAAACACAAAGTTCACATCCTCTTCATTCCAAGTAGCATCCTGACAATTGGTAAAACAAAAAAATCCTGACGGACTGACTGTGCAGCAGACTAGTGGTGCAGTGTGACCAGGTCACTCTCGGTCACCTCATAGAAATGAAAGGGGAAGAATTCCACTCTCTCAGCCAATCACCGCTTCCATATTTATATCTATGAAGTGACCGGGAGAGACCCGGTCACACTGCGCTGTTCGTCTGCTGTACACTGTGCAGCATGCTGGGCTGTCGGGTTTTTGTTGTACTGCTGCATGTACAAGGCTATAAAATTGATGGAATAGCAACTTCAGCATAATGGTCAAATTAGCCTCTCATATCCAAATGGGCCTCTCATATCCAACTGAGCATCCCTGGGAAATGATGAACAGGGGCAGGTGAGTGGTAGGACAATGATTTCCAATAATTCATGTTTTCAGTCTTCTCAAAGGATGTGACCCTATAGCCTGATCCAGAAAATTTTTCAACACATTTTCAATGAAGTGGTATCAATGTCTTTCATAGGCCAAAGGCCGTGACACCGAATTTGAAATGGCCATATCTTTTGCAAAATGCTCTTTTCCACCTGATCAAGGCCAGATTATAGGTGCCCTCAAGTCTAAGCTGATAAAAAGTTTTGCACTTGTATTCATTCCAATAGCACTGGAGTAGTCTCAAAGCATTTTAATCAATGCAGGGGTGTAAAGATCCATCTTCTTCCCAAAAATGGAACATGTGAGCCTCTGTAGAGAAGGACTGTAGAACATCGTATGAACTCTTTTTTTAAAGTTCCTTTTGAAATATTCTGTAAAAATCTATTCTCAGAGCCAAAGTTTAAAATATGGCCACACAAAATTTGAGTCCAAGGTAGTCGGAGTTCACCAGAATGACACTCACAAAGTTATACTGTAGTATGGTGCCAGGTGTTCAGGTGAAGCCAAGATGATGGCAATATTAAAAGAAGACAGTAGGACTTCAGCAAGCATAGACCTCCATGTACAGTTACCCAATTGGTGCTGAGGAAATGTAGGAATATGTTCTGAGAGGACCAAGTTGATAATAACAGAGTGAGACAGGGAGAGCTAATGTGTGAAAATGGTAGCTAGAGCATGAATGTGGGGTGAAGGAGGTGAAGGAGAAAGAGAAGAAGAGGATGACACCAGGGCAACAGACTTGGGGCACAGGTGAGAGGACAGTGTTAGATGCAGAAAGAGTGAGGTGAGAGGGAAGATGGACACTGGAAGGGGAAGACAATAAGATCAGTTTTAGACATGTTGAACTTAAGAGGTTGTTGGGACATTCAAGAAGTAATGTAAGAGAGACAGTTGGAGATAAGAGTGAGGGTGCAGCGGGAGTGGTCAAGGGAGAAGAAGTAGATTTCTGTATTGTCAACATAAATATGATATTGTAGTACGAAGGACCTGATGAGATGACTAGGGAAGGAGCAGGTATAAAGAGAGGAGAGAAGGACACAAAGGACAGAGCCTTGGGTAACACCAAGATAACGAGAGAGGGATGTACAGTTAGAGTTAGAGATGTAGAAAGAGCAGTTCTAAGGTAGGACAGCCATGAGAGATCTGTGTCAAATAATCCAAAGGAATGTAGGGTTTGAAGAAAGAGAGTTTTGTCAGCAGTGTCAATGATAGCTGGCTGGTTAAGGATGACAATTAAAAACTGACCCTTAGATTTAGTTGTGAAATGGTCCTTGGTGACCTTGCTAAGGGCAGTTTCTGTGGAATGAAGGGAGCAAAAGCCATATTGAAATGGGTCAAGGAGAGTGTGTGAGGAAAAGAAGGTGGACAATTGTTGGAAGACCAGATGTTCTAGGAATTTTAATGCAAATGGGGAAAGAGAGATGGGATAGTAGATTGAGAGGGAGTCAGGATCCTGAGAGGTTTTCTTTTTAGAATGGAAGAGACACTGCCAGTGCAGAGAGAGTTTAAAGTGGTCAGTGAGCTGAGAGCAAGCATTTAGAGAGAGGGAGTGGAAGAGGCTGGAGGGAATGGAGGCTAAGAGCAGGTGGAGGGGGATGAGTGGAAGAAACTGATTTTGTTGCATGTGCAGCCAAGGTTATCATTACATCTGCTGCTAGTACATCTTGTGGACTCAGCTCTACATTAGTGGTGCAGGGACAGTGCATGCAAGTTACCATACCGTATTACTCTGTGCTCTATGGTTATTGGGTTATACTATTTGTGCTGACCCAGTATTGGTTTCCCTGTGCTGTGTGCTATTGTCCTGGGCTGGGTCAGAGAAGAGTGCCGGTTCCAGGGCTAGAGTTCAGTGTGCAGTATATGGTCTGTACACTGAGGTGTTCAGTAAGCTGTATTACTTATCCTGGCTCTCTGTTCCTGAGTTCCTCACTGGTTCTAGTTCCAGGTCTTGCATCAGATCAGTATCAGAGTTGCAGCTTCCTCGAGTTCAGAATCAGAATATGTTGTCAAATATAAACACATATACAAGGAATTTGACTCCAGTAACTGCTGACCAAGGGCCTGATTCAGACCCACTCGCTAAGATGCATATTCTCGCTGCTGCCGATGGTATGCAGTGTGTATGCATTGTGCGCATGTGTAGCCATTTGTAGGTGGTAACAGGGGCTGGCCATTAAAAACGGGGGAGTGGAGGTGCAAACGCAGGCGTGCCTGAGCATCTCAATGGCATTTTAGAGGTGTGCATAATTATAAGACAGCATCATAGTATACGTCACCTGATTTGTTTTTACACTGAAGTGCTCGCAGTGCTTACGGCAGGGTATGGTCAACCTCAAGCGCTGCGATAGCTTCCGATGTAACAATGGCTGCATACACTTCCTGGACATGACGTGCGCAAGTGGACATCTTAAAACAGGCTGGTGGGTGTCTGCATACACTATGTGATTGCTCTTTAAGAAATACTGGGCGTGCTAATGCATTGCTGTGCAGAAGCACTGCCTACGTAATTTGCATACACATTGTGCGAGCTATTGCATCTAGCGAGCGGCTCTGAATCAGGCCCCTAGTACTTAGTTGAATACTTCAATCATACATTCACAATACACAAAAAAAATAATAAAACATTTAGACAATAAAACATATAAGGTAAAAAAGTTGCACTATAAAAAAAACTACATCTATTTAAGAATTAGGCGACAAAATTGCCTGTGGGAAGAAACTATTTAAATGTCTGGAGGTCTTAACCAGGTATGATCTGTATCACCTGCCTGACGGAAGCAGCCGAAACAGGTCATGATCCGGATGGGCCTCGTCCTCCATGATATTTCCAGACCATTTCCTAACCCTAGACAGGTATAATTCTTGAATAGAAGGAAGATCAACTCCTATAATCCTTTCTGCAATCCTGACCACTCTCTGTAGTCTAGCCTTGTCCCGGTCGCTGACTGCCCCAAACCACACGATTATTGAGGTGCATATTACAGAAAGACTCAATTATTGTTGAATAGAAGAGAATCAACAGGTCAAATTTGCATGCGCCCACTTAATGATAGCGTCAACTTTCTTTTCCCATTTTAAGTCTCTAGAAATAATAGAGCCCAAGAATTTAAAAGAGCCCACCACCGACACAGCAGCGTCGGCTAAGATCAGGGGAGATGCACTGACAGACTGCTTTCTAAAGTCAATGCTCATCTCAACTGTCTTAAAAGGATTTAACTCTAAGTTATTCTGGTTGCACCACTGTGCCAACCGATCCACTTCTCTTCTATAGGCGGACTCATCCCCTACTTTTATAATTTCGATGACCGTGGTGTCATCTGCAAACTTTAAAAGTTTGACAGATGGATCCCCAGAGGTGCAATAGTTTGTATACAGAGAAAAAAGCAACGGGAAGAAAGCAACCTTGAGGAGCCCCAATGATAATCCTCCGTACACTTGAGGCATATTCTTCCATACTGTGTTCTGTCTGACAGGAGATCTATAATCCAGCTAATAGTAGAGACAGGGACCTCCTATTTAATAATTTTGGGTAACAGCATTTCAGGGATGATTGTGTTGAACGCAGAACTGAAGTCCACGAACAGGACTCTCACATAGGTGCTTGGCAAATCAAGGTGCTGCAAAATATAATGCAACCCCATATTTACTGCGTCCTCCACCGATATATTTGCTCTGTAGGCAAACTGCAATGGGTCTTCGGAGGGGGCCCGTCATCCTCTTTAGATGGTTTAACACTACTCTTTCAAAGGTCTTCATGACCACAGACGTAAGAGCAATTGGTCTCTAATAATTTTGGCCAGTGACGAATGACCTTTAGACTCCAATTCCTGACCTGAGTTCTTAGTTCCAATCTACCAATACTATATTGTTCTGAGTCCAGGAGGTCAACCTGTCTCTGAAGTGTATCCCTGGTCTTGCTGGCCTTCATAGATCACTAGGCAAGGGGTCGTCCAGTGAACCTGGCCTGTTCAGTATCCATGCATATCACAAGTCTGTGGTTCCTACATTGTTGCTAGTGTGCCTACACTCCTATTTATACCAATGAGCTAAAGTATCATTAAGCCTCCACATTTCCTATGCACATCCATCATACCTAAGGGTCCCAAGCCGGATCTACAGAATATCAAAACCATGACACACTGGTTAGTTACTTGTTGTGCAGCACAGGACAAAAATCAGCAGTGACTGTGTGAAGAATATAGAGAGGACAATTTAGCATTTTTTTCTCTACCAACATTGGCAGGTACACTAACTTTCCTCACCCTCATTTATTAGAGTAACTGTGACCTATTCTGCTTAGTCCTATGCTAAATAATCAGAGAAGTCCAACCCCTAAGCAGCACCAGACTATACAAACAAAGCTAAATACGTTCATGTGAGAAAGATAATTAAGGAATAGACTGGACAAAATCAGTGGCCTTCTTAATAAGGTTACAGTCTTCATTCTTTTTTAAGCACTGCAATGATTAACAGCTGACCCAAAAGCAACAGGGACATATCAATTACTAACACGCCAACATAGAGCTGAGGCAGACCTCATTCAGAGACTTTAATATAGACCCAAGTATAAAAATATAGAGGACAACTAAATTGTACAACCAAGCTCTTGGACTAATTTAGTTTTTATATTTAAGATTAAGATAGTTGTATGGATGTTTAACTTAATAGTAATTTGAATTTGTTTGGAAAAACAGTTTAATAGTAAACCTGAATATGTGATAGGAATAAAAAAAATTAAGCAAGAGATTACACCAGTGGTTCCCAATCTGAGCGCTGTGGTTCCCTGAGGTTACGCGTTGCTGACACCGGGGTGCCGTGGCTGGAGGCTGCCTTTTTTGTAGGTCAGAGAGGGTCAGGGTTGGGGAGTGGAGCAAAGTTGACCTAACTACTTGGATCAAACAGGGACCGCTTGGTAATTATTTTGGCTTAAGGATGCCTTGAAAAAATCATGGAGACCCTAAGGGTGCCTTGAACTGAAAAAGTTTGGGATCCACTGGATTACACAATTCTTTAAGTAAAAGAAGAACAACTTAGATACTGTATATCCACAAGAAAGGTTTATTAAGGCACCAATGGAGTGTTGTAATATTGATATTGTTTTGTACTGTTAAATAATATTGTATGGTATCCTAATGTTCTTAGTTAATGGAAAGTTTAATGAATTTCTGTTAAAATCACCTAACCCTTTCAGATACAGTAAAGTGTCATCTCCATTGAAGGACATTGTAGGGGTCAGTAGGGAACAATTAGTATTCAATAAAGAAAATAAACTTTGCATTAAAGTTGTCCATTTACTGTGTCTGGGAAGTGGGAACCCTGCCTCTCTGCCAAGGGTGAAGTGGTGGTCAGGATACGGAGTGGCCAACAGAAAAAAGAGTACCAGAAGATTACCCCTAAACCAAGGTGACTTCAGGCTGTAGCCAAGGCACATTATTTGCTATCTATTCCAATTAGAGGGTATTATATATGTTTCTGGTTCACTCCACAAGAGAACAATAGTATATGTGTTTGGTATACTCCAGGAGAGAGCAGTAAGATGTGCAGTAGATTTACACCAGGAGAGAACAGTAGAATAGTCCCTGGTTTATACCCCTGGCTTACTATTGAAGCCTATGGACCCTGTATTGCCAGAGGCCAACACTTGGTGGCACTGTGGAGTGCAAGAAGGCCTTCAGGCAAGTGGAAAGTGCTTTGCTGTCTGGACATGTGCAGTGTTAGTTGAGAGAAATCAAGGAGCGGATCTAGAGAGTGGCTGTGAGGTGCTGCAGGTCTGACAGAGGTGAATGGGCAAGCAATGCTGCTGTCTTGGTGCCAGGAGACAGGGCCACTGAGTACCCGCTGAGTGGAGCGCTGGGGACCAGCGGCTTCTCCTACTCTCTTAGATGAGGGGAGCTTCTGCCACCGAAAACCACACACCCTAACACTCTTGGCGCCTGCGCAATCAATCTGACGGGTGCATGCGTACTAGCGGTGGGGAGCCACGCATGCGCATACCCCCGGCTTCCAAAGGGCTGCATCATCTGCATGTCCCAGGGGGAGGAGACACCTGTTGTTTATGTGACTGGCAGGTAGTCACTGCCAGTCACAGGGTAGCCAGTGCAGACAGGGACTGCACTGACTACACTGAGGTGGCAAGTTTTTTGAGGAAGGGGGCAGCCCTGCAGCCCCTAGGCAAAGTCCGCCACTGTTGGGGACTGGAGCTGAGTCCCAGCAATGTAAAGGAGAGACAGCAAGGCAGTGATGAAAAATGCAGAGGACCTGTGGAGACTGACAGTTTACTGAGCTAAGAAGGGGACTTCCCACTGTAGATTTCAGCAACATCTTAATAATGCTGTATACATATATAAAGAGGCTAACTTTTACTTGCTAATCAATGGAAGGAAACATATACAGTGAGAGACATTACGCTAAGTGCTGGATAGAAGTGTGCTCAGGACTGAGGGCCTTATTTAGAGCTGTACACAAACCCTGGTGAGACTGTGATTCCATACGTAATATGCTAATGATTTAGCTGATGTCTTGTGTACAGAGCTACCCACCTCCGGCATCTCACATACGCTGCTTGCGTACAAAAGACGAAACATTGGGAATATCTGTCGCACATCGAACAACTGAGCTACCCTATGCTATCTCATGATGTTCATCTCACAAAAGACATTGAGGCCTTTGCAGCAACATACAAATTCATGGAGGCTCATTAGGGCACATCCAGAAAACAGTCCTGACACGCTTGTGTTTTTATAGCCACCCCACCCCCCCCCGTTACCTTTCCCAAATGCTGACTACCTCTCACTCCAATTTGTGAAAAAGTCCTCATTTTGACCGCCCAGAGTGGCTTTGCTGCATGCGTAATAGCCAAACATTGATCCACTGCTCTGACACCGGGGCTACATCCGCCTCTGAATCACGCCCTGAGGTACATACGTAACGGTGTGGCAGTAAATTTACTAAAATTCGTGTTGGTACCAATTTGATACATTTTTAAACATGGATAGGATCGATCAAAAACGGCCATTTTTTTTCACAAAAAAATCGTGAATTTACCAAGCTCCCGTGTTGGTCAGGATAGTGTTATCCGTGTTAAAGCCCCGAGTTTACTGCCCGAGTTTCCCTCCCAAACAAGCAGCCTGCACATATGAGATATGTGAATGCTGCTTGTGTGTGTTAGTGTAATTAAAGTGTTGATCAAAAAAAATTATGTATGTATCCCCCCCCAAAAGCATAACCAGCCCCTGGTGGCTAAAAATACGGGGGAAATGACGAGTAGGCTCCCCCCTGTATTTTAGAAACCAGCACCTGGCTGCTGGCCAGTCCTGGTTTTAAATCTAGGGGAAAAATTATATGTAGGGGTCCCCTTATTTTTAAAACCAGCACCGGACCAAAAACTGACTGGGGCATAATGTCACAACCAGGGGACCCTATAACCAACCCAGCCAAAGCATTAACACCCCATGCCAGTCAGCCCAACCCAGGGATCTCAGGGGAGGTTGGGACCCCCTCAATAAAGGGGTCCCCCCTCTCCCGAGCACCCCAGGCTTTGTCTGAAGCCCAGGGCTCTTCCCCACACCCCTGGGCTGTGGGTATGAGGGTAATAGTAGTGTAAAGTACTTCTGAATTGAGTCATTGGTGTATTCATCCCGAATTTGTGGGATTAAAAAAGCAAATTTTGCTCCCCCTAAATTAAAAAAACCACCCGATTTTAACAACAGTAAATACCCGTGTTGGTAAAAAAACTATACACCCGAGATTGCAATCTCGGGCCAACACGAATCTTAGTATATTGGTTGTTGTACTCTAAGTACTGAGCTATTTAATTAATTATAGAGAGAGTGCTATAGAGAGCTGAAGCTATCATTTTTCTGGATACAGGATGAACAGCACTAGATGCTATTGTGGATTACAAATACATGCATGTAATGTTAGGACAGTAACCACCTAGCAAGAGAGTACTCCAATGAAAGTGTTCACCTACAAGTAAATGACTGATCAGTCTGGAGTATTTATGGTTTGTTGCGTAATAATATATTTTACCATTTACTCATATAAATTTTATGTGAAAGTTACTGCATATATTCAGAGTATAATGTGTTGAAAAAGTTGAGGAATTGGATGTTCTACTTACTGATAACTAAAGAGATGTAATATGCATAGTAGTTATTAATTATTTTCTTGTTTTCTACTTATTCTTTATTGTGTGGTCCCCTGTTATTTATATGCTGATAGTTATTTTCTGCATGTCTTTTCCCTGGACCTCCATTTATACTCTTATGTCCTCTAATACATTTTCCAGATTATTCTGTTTATCAAGTTTGTCATGTTACTGTGTATGGGCCTGGCCTCTCTGCTGCAGTCTGAGAAGGAGAAGCCGGTGGAGTTGTTGCCAGGAGATGGAAGGAAGATCAACTGGAGCTGCCATTTATACTGTAAGGTTCCATCTACACCTAACTTATCTGTGCCCAAACTTCCATCCCGGCGTACTACACATATGCCTGGTCTACTCCAGGAAAGAACAGTAGTATATGTGCCTGGTCTATTTTATACCAGTAGATAGCAGTAGTGTATGCACCAATTATACTACAGGAAAGAAATATATATACATATATTAGGGGTGTGCACCGGCCGCTTTTTGTGTTTTGTGTTTGGATCTGGATTTTTCTTCGTGTTTTGGATCTGGATTGGTTTTGCCAAGACCACCCTTCCGTGTTTTGGGTTCTGGGTTCTGTGTTTTGGATCTGTATTCTTTTAAAAAAAAAAAGCATAAAAACAGCTAAAATCACAAAATTTGTGGGTTTTTCTGCACCTATGCTATTATTAACCTCAATAACCTTAATTTCCACTCATTTCCAGTCTATTCTGAACACCTCACACCTCACAATAGTGTTTTTATGTCCAAAAGGTTGCACCGAGGTAGCTGGATGACTATGCTAAGAGATACGAATGGGCGGCACAAACACGTGGCCCATCTAGGAGTGACACTGCAGTGGCAGACAGGATGGCAGTTTGAAAAACTAGGCCCCACACAGTACATAATGCAAAGAAATAAAAGAGGTGCAATATGGAATTGTCCTTCGGCCCTCCCACCCACCCTTATGTTGTATAAACAGGACATGCTCACTTTAACAACCCAATCATTTCAGCGCCAGGGTCTGCCACACGACTGTGGCTGAAATGATTGGTTCGTTTGGGCCCCCACAAAACAAGCTGGCAATTAATCTGTCCCTGCACAAACTGGCTCTACGGAGGCAAGATGCCGTCCTCATCCTCCTCATCCACCGATTCCTCACCCTCTTCAGTGTTGTGTACATCCTCATCCTCACAGAGTATTAACTCGTCCCCGCTGGAATCCACCACCACAGGTCCCTCTGTACGTTCTGGAGGCTGGTCTCCCTGGAAGAGTTGATAATTCATTTTTATGAACATCATCTTCTCCACATTTTGTGGAAGCAATCTCCTACGCCTTTCGCTGACAAGGTTCCCGGCTGCACTAAACACTCTTTCAGAGTACACACTGGAGGGGGGGGCAACTCAGGTAAAATAGAGCCAGTTTGTACAGGGGCCTCCAAATTGCCTCTTTTTCCTGCCAGTACAGGTACGGACTGTCTGACATGCCTACTTGGATGCTGTCACCGATGTAATCCTCCACCATTCTGTCAATGGTGACAGTATCATATGCAGTGACAGTAGACAAGTCAGAAATTGTTGCCAGGTCCTTCAGTCCGGACCAGATGTCCAAACTTGGTCCTGCCTTCCCTGCATCACCGCCAGCGGGTTGCTTAGGATACCTAAGTTTTTCCTGGCAGCCCCAGTTGCGGAAAATGAAGGAGCTGTTGACGTGTCACGTTCCTCTTCAGCTGACAGTGTTTTCACCAGCAGGTCTTTGCACCTCTGCAGGCTTGTGTTGGCCAGAAAGAGAGACACCACATAGGCTTTAAACCTAGGATCGAGCACGGTTGTCAAAATGTAGTGGTCTGATTTCAACAGATTGACCACCCTGGAATTCTGGCAAAGCGAATGAAGGGCTTCATCCACAAGTCCCACATGCCGAGCGGAATCGCTCCATCTTAGCTCCTCCTTCACTTTCTCCAGCTGCTTCTGCAAAAGCCTGATGAGGGGAATGACCTGACTCAAGCTGGCAGTGTCTGAACTGACTTCACGTGAGGCAAGTTCGAAGGGCTGGAGAACCTTGCACAACACGGAAATCATTCTCCACTGCGCTTGAGTCAGGTGCATACCCCCTCCTTTGCCTATGTCATAGGTGGATGTATAGGCTTGAATGGCCTTTTGCTGCTCCTCCATCCTCTGAGGGTTGAGTTCCACCGCATCACAACCTCTTGCTTCAGGTGATGGCAGGGCAGGTTCAAGAGTGTTTGCTGGTGCTCCAGTCTTTGGCACGCAGTCGCTGAATGGCGAAATTGGCCAGAAATTTTTTGGGCCACCCAAAGCGTCTCCTGCACGCCCCTGTCACTTTTTAGAAATTTCTGCACCACCAAGTTTATTGTGTGTGCAAAACATGGGACATGCTGGAATTGCCCAGATGTAATGCCCGCACAATATTGGTGGCGTTGTCAGATATCACAAATCCCCAGGAGAGTCTAAGTGGGGTAAGCCACTGGGCGATGATTTCCCTCAGTTTCTCTAAGAGGTTGTCGGCGTTGTGCCTCTTACTGAAACCGGTGATACACAGCGTAGCCTGCCTTGGAACGAGTTGGCGTTTCTGAGATGCTGCTACTGGTGACGCTGCTGTTGTTGCTGCGTAAGGTGATACATCTACCCAATGGGCTGTCACAGTCATATAGTCCTTAGTCTGCCCTGTTCCACTTGTCCACATGTCCGTGGTTAAGTGGACATTGGGTACAATGGCATTTTTCAGGACACTGAGGACACTTTTTCTGACGTTTCTGTACAGTCTCGGTATCGACTGCCTAGTGAAGTGGAATCTAGACGGGATTTGGAACCGGGGACACACTATCTGCATCAATTGTCTAAATCCCACTGCACTAATGGCGGATACCGGACGCACGTCTAACACCAACATAGCAGTCAAGGCCTCAGTTATACGTTTTGCTTCAGGATGCCTGCTGTCGTACTTCATCCTCCTCGCTAAGGACTGTTGGAGGGTCAATTGTTTAGTAAAAGTAGTGGTGTTCCTACTTCCTCTCTGGGATGATGAACGATGCAACAGCAGCAGCGGCAGCAGGAGGCTTACAATGCAGGATCCTCCGAAGGAATCCCGGATAGGAGAGTCAGTCATGCCAGTGACATGGCCTGCACGGCTACTTCCGATCCTGGCTAAGGAGGAAATTGACGAGGAGGGAGTTGACGGTGTGGTTTGCAGACACTTGGATACAACAGGACAAAGGGATTTAGGTGTCCCTGGACTGCTTACGGTCTTAGCCAAAGTTTCTGAACTTGACAGTAACTTTTTATGAATGCGCTGCAGGTGCCGTATAAGGGAGGATGTTCCTAGGTGGTTAACGTCCCTACCCCTACTTATTTCACCTTTACATATGGTACATATGGCAAGACAGTTTTTGTCTGGATTTGGATAGAAATATTGCCAGACCAAAGAGGGGGAATGTTTTGTCTTTTGTCCAGGCATGACCGTGATGGGCTTTTTCATCCCACGGACAACAACTGTCTCCCCTGGAGCCTGATTTAAACAAACCACATCACCATCAGAATCCTCCTCGCCAACTTCCTCCTCAGCGCCAGCTACACCAGTATCCTCATCCTGTTGTACTTCAACAGTGACATCTTCAATTTGCATATCAGCATGTGAACTGTGGGTGCTCCTTTCAGCACTTGCAGAGGGCGTGCAAATGGTGGAAAGAGCCACCTCTTCCCGTCCAGTGCTGGGAAGGTCAGGCATGGCAACCACCACCACATTTGGACTCTCCTTGGGGATTTATGATATCTTCTTAGAACACACAGTTCTTCGCTGTGCTTTTGCCAACTTAACTCATTTGATTTTTTTAGTGGGATGAGGGCTTCCATCGTGAAGCTGAACCACTAGTCATGAACATAGGGATAGACCTTAGCCGTTCCTTGCCACTCCGTGTCGTAAATGGCATATTGGCAAGTTTACGTTTCTCCTCTGATCATGAAAAAAAGGTCATTTTCCTGAACTTTGTCATTTGGGATTGTATGTGCCCTCTACTATGACATTGGGCATTGGCCTTGGCAGACGACGTTGATGGCATGTTATCGTCTATGTCATGACTAGTGGCAACAGCTTCAGCACTAGGAGGAAGTGGTTCTTGATCTTTCCCTATTTTATTTTTATTGGAGAAAGTTTGGTCCTCCATTTATGTTATATTGATATATACGTGCGGCTATGGCGCACACAAACACAGAAAATAATTTTTTATTTTTGTTGGAGACTAGTACACTTTGTGGGTTAAACCACCCTTTAAGAAATGAGCCAGCTGGCCCTTTACTTATGGGACACAGACGCACGCTTGGCGCTGCTCCTTTGTTGATGCATGTGCAGCCACAGTGCACACAATTCACAAACACAGAAAATATTTTTTTATTATGTTTGGAGTGTCCTTTGGGGGTTACAGCACCCTTTAATGGACAAGCCAGCTGGCCCTTTACTTATGGGACACAGGCGCACGCTTGGCGCTGCTCCTTTGTTGATGCACGTGCAGCCACAGTGCACACAATTCACAAACAGAAAATATTTTTTATATTTTGTTTGGAGTGCCCTTTGGGGGTTACAGCACCCTTTAATAGACAAGCCAGCCAGCCCTTTACTTATGGGACATAGGCGCACGCTTGACGCTGCTCCTTTGTTGATGCACGTGCAGCCACAGTGCACACATTTCACAAACACAGAAAATATTTTTTTATTTTTTTTGGAGTGCACTTTGGGGGTTACAGCACCCTTTAGCGATCAAGCCAGCCAGCCCTTTACCTATGACACAGGTGCACGCTTGGCGCTACTTTGTTGATGCACGTGCGGCTACTGCGCACACAATTCACAAACACAAAAAAATATATTTTTTTATTTTTTTGGAGTGCACTTTGGGGGTTACAGCACCCTTTAATGGTCAATCCAGCCGGCCCTTTACCTATGACACAGGTGCACGCTTGGCGCTACTTTGTTGATGCACGTGCGGCTACTGCGCACACAATTCACAAACACATAAAAATATTTTGTTTTATTTTTTTGGAGTGCACTTTGGGGGTTACAGCACCCTTTAATGGTCAAGCCAGCCGGCCCTTTACCTATGGGACACAGGCGCACGCTTGGCGCTGCTCCTTTGTTGATGCACGTGCAGCCACAGTGCACACAATTCACAAACACAGAAAATATTTTTTTATTTTGTTTCGAGTGCCCTTTGGGGCTTACAGCACCCTTTAACGGTCAAGACAGCTGGCCCTTTTATTTATGACACAGGCGCACGCTTGGCACTACTTTGTTGATGCACGTGCGGCTACTGCGCACACAATTCACAAACACAAAAAAAATATTTATTTTTTTGCACTTGGGGGGAGCACCCCTTATGGACAGAGCACCCCCTGGACAACACTACAGCACCCCATTTAGGACTGGGACACTGCACAGGACTTTGGAGTGGACACAGCCCCTATGGACAACTGACTGCACAACACAGTCCAGCCAGCCCCTATGGACTTTGGAGGAGTGGACACAGCCCTTATGGACAACAGCAGCACAGCACAACACAGCCAGCCCCTATGGACTTTGGAGGATTGGACACAACCCCTATGGACAACAGCAGCACAGCGCAGCACAGCACAACACTACACTGCACTATACTAGACTACACTACACAGTTCAGCCAGCCCTAACTCCTACCCTCCCTCTTCACTGTCCACAGCCAAGTGAGAAAATGGCGCTGACGCAGGTACCTTATATAGAATCCAAAACCCGCGAGACCCCGAAGGCGGGATGATGACATTTTGCCTCGATTTCAGATCCAAGTCAGGCGGGAAAAGTCGATCCTGACTCGGATCGGCCTCGGATCGGGGGGGCTCGGATTTCAGAAATCCGAACCCTCTCACCCCTAATATATATATACATGTGTGTATATATATATATATATATATATATATATATATATATATATATATAGAAAAGTCCTGGTCGCACTCCATAAACAAAGTCCACAGGCTGGAGTGCTTGGCACATAAACATTGGTAGAAATAGTAAAAAAAGGAGCCAGCATATCCATTTAAATGCAAAAAGTATATTAATATTCAATAGCAGTAAAATACATGATGATGTTCACCATAATAGCACATGTATATACAGATGGTCAGGTACCAAACAGAAAAAGCCAGGGTGGTCAGATACACTTGCCAAAGCCATCATAGTGCATGGGAACATGAAATCAGTTGTCCGTCTAACAGCTATTTCGGCGCATCCAGCCAGGGCCACCATCATGGGGGGACTGCGGGGACTGGATTCCCGGGCCAGGCCCTGCAGGTTGGGGGGGGGGCCTGGCCCTGCTTATTTCAACAGTCCCGGGCCCCACAATTTCTGATGGCAGCCCTGCATCCAGCGCCTTCATCAAGGACATCATAACTGGCATACCATGGCAGCATATATACCCAACCTCATATGTGACAATCTCACCTGGGGAGAGACGCGCACCCGCAGTCATCTCCATACAATCCGGAAGTACAGCTTAGTACACGTGCAACATGCCGCGTGTAAACAACCGGAACACCGGACGTCATACCAGGAAGTGACGTCACGTGTGTCATGACAACAATATACAATAGCAACCAGCATTGTTAAACAAACACTCAATGCATCAGGAAATGCGCAGCAACAAAAAGCACAGCCGCATAAATATTAACCATTAAATACATTATAACAAACAGTGCTCACCAGTGAGTTAGTCAATGAGTGGATATAGATGATGCCAAGATAAACACATTATAATACAAAATACAAACAAACAGACAAACACATAGACAACATAGAATATGAGTGCAGCAAAACAAATGTGTACATATGCAGATAATGATCAATCAATTTGAAAACAATCTAGAACCATATATCACCGCATAAGTTATTTTAAAGAAAGCAATTAAAGTATTGTCCCTCATTAATCCCATTGGGTACAACAGTGTTTAAGCGGTCAATCCAATAGCATTCCTTCTGTAACAATGCCCTATTCCTATCATCCCCCACGTCGCAGAGGGGGATATGATCAATTGGCATGCATTTAAAGTCTCTCAGTGTGTGTCCAAGTGTGGCAAAATGTCTCGCCACCGGTGGTGTATTAAGATCCACCGAGACAAGAGCTTTTTTAATAGAGGACCGATGTATAGCGATCCTCTCCTTTAGTGCGCGAATGGTCTTTCCCACATAGAAAGAATTACAGGGACACCTGATCAAGTATACCACAAATCGACTGTTACAGTCAAGATGATGTCAGATTTCATATTTGGTACCATTCTTGGGGTCAAAAAAGTGATCACCCAAAATTAAGAATTGGCAGTTGACACATCCATGGCATTTAAAGGCTCCATTTTTAGCGAGTAACCAATTTTTATTCCTTATGAACCCTATATCCGACTTGGCAAGCACGTCTTTAAAGTTCTCACTTCTCTTATAGCAAAAGAGGTGTTTATTCATACAATTTCGACCAATAATTTCATCAGACTGAAATATATGCCAATGACGTAAGATCGTGTCCCGAATATGTCTGGAGGCAATTGAATATGTTGATGAAAAAATCATCCGATCCTTTTCAGACCTTGGTTGTTTAGTAACCAGTGTGTCCTCATGATTAATATTCAAGCATCTGGAAATAGCATCATCAATTTCCACATCTGGGTAGCCTCTATCGATGAATCTCTGTCCCATCTCCCACAATGCTGCAGATAAGTCATCAGTATCAGAGGTAATGCGCACTACTCGCAACAACTGCGAGAAAGGAAGCCATTTCTTCAATGTGTCAGATTGAAACTATCAGCCATAAGGAGAGTATTTTTATCAGTCTCCTTACGATAAATGTTAGTAAACAGTATACCATCACAACTGGACACACAAACATCAAGATAGTTGATAGTAATATTGCTAAAAGCCAATGTAAACCTAATCTTGGTATCCAAAAAGTTGAGAGTGTCTATGAATTGAGTCAGGAGTTCAGTTCCTCTGGTCCACACTACAAACAGGTCATCTATATAACGTGCATAAAAGAAAATAAATTCTGAAAAAATAGGATACGACATGATGTGTTGATTTTCATACATATGCATATATAAATTTGCATACAATGGGGTTATATTGGACCCCATCGCATTCCCTCTGAGTTGTAAATAAAAAGAATTTTCAAAAAAAATAATTTTTACGTAAAACTATATCCATTCATAGTAATAAAAACTCAACGCAAGGACCTGTGTAGTATGGACTGTTGGAAATTAAACTCCTGACAGACTCAATACCATCAACATGGTCAATGTTGGTATATAGACTTGATATGTCCAGAGTATCTAATAAGCTACCCTTAGGTATAGGGCCTAACTTGTCCAATTTTTTAAGGAAATCAGTTGTGTCCTTAAGGTAATATTTAGTATTTTGAACAACTGGCTGCAACCAGAAATCAATATACTGAGAGAGGGGTTGACATGATGAACCAATGGAGGATATGATGGGTCTACCGGGCAGCCTCACCAAAGTCTTGTGAATTTTAGGCAAGACATATATCAACGGTATTCTCGGGTGAGACTGTGTAAGAAATTGCCCTGTAGACTCATCAATCCAACCATTCAACAGACCAAGATTAATAATCCCATCAATCTCCTTTTTGTACACATAGGTTGGATCATAGCTAAGTGCCTTGTAGCACAAATTATCTGATAATTGTCTCTTGATCTCTCCTATGTAGTCTGTTCTATTAAGAACCACTATCGATCCACCTTTATCCGAAGAACGAATAATTATCTCAGAGTTATTCTTCAAAGACATCAATGCCTGATTCTCAATTTGTGTCAAGTTAGAATATGACATCTTCTGTTTACTAATAAATGGCAGTGTATCTTTTTTCACCAAATTAATAAATGTCTCAATGGAGGCATTAGTCCCAGGAGGGTCAAAACAACTTTTAGGCTTAAAGCCCTTATTTTCAACAGATGTACTCGTATGTCTGTTGAAGTAGTCTTTGAGTTTGAGGGAGCGATGAAAACAATAAAGCTCCACCTCAAACTCAAAGATTTGTTGTTTATAAGTCTTAACAAAAGAAAGACCCTTAGATAAAACGGCTGTCTCAGTGGCGGACAATGGGTATGTAGATAGATTAAATATTACTGCTTCTTTCTGCTCCTTGTCCCTGTTTTTACATTTTTGGGAACCTCCCCCACCGCTCCTTCTGATTGGCCTTTTGGGTCTTGACGTCTGCTCCTCATCACCGAGCCTCCTAAAAAAGATTTAGGTTGAGACTGATCTGAGTCACTGGCTGATGTATTGATGTCAGAAAAATACCTATCCACTCTATTTCTCCTAAATCTATTCCCCCCTCTCCAATTCGGTCTTGAATCACTTCCCTGCAGCCAACCATAGACACGTGACTCCTTATAGTCGTCTTTAACCCTCTTAAATTTTCCTTTTTTAAAGGCAAGCAATTCTGTATTAAATAAATTCACTGCACTCTCAAGTTTGGACAGCGTTCTCACAAGTCAAAATTTCTTTATCCAACAACAACAAATCTGTATTAATCTGCTCAATAACCAGTATCATTAACTGAAAAGAACATTCATTCAGAATTTGGCACCATTGCTTACAGAAACCCACATTAGATCTACCAATGGTGGGTTGATTCCTGGTGCAGAAGCCCCTGGGTATAACTTTTTCTTTATAGTATTGAGATAATGTAAGCCCGTGCAGATTTAATTCCACCTTTCTATTTTTCAGATTTCAATAACTCAAAATACACTTCAGAACTGCTATCCACATCAAAAGCTAATGAATTGGTGTCAGAAAACAAAATTCTTGTAATGTCCTGGTTATCAAATCTCTTGACATCAGTCAAATCATCCACATGTTTAGTAGCCGCATCCATGCTACCACGAATATGTGATGGTAATACTCAAAAAAAAGCAAAAAAAGATAGAAAAAATTTCCTTAAAATCTTTTTGTAAAATGTGGGTGCTGACTAGCATATTATATGTTACATAGAAACAAGTCCTGGTCGCACTCTATAAACAAAGTCCACAGGCTGGAGTGCTTGGCACATAAACATTGGTAGAAATAGTAAAAAAGGAGCCAGCACATCCATTTAAATGCAAAAAGTATATTAATATTCAATAGCAGCAAAAAACATGATGATGTTCACCATAATAACACATGTATATACAGACGGTCAGGTACCAAACAGAAAAAGCCAGGGTGGTCAGATACACTTGCCAAAGCCGTCATAGTGCATGGGTACATGAAATCAGTTGTCCGTCCAACAGCTGTTTCGGCGCATCCAGCACCTTCATCAAGGACATCATAACTGGCATACCATGGCAGCATATATACCCAACCTCAGATGTGACAATCTCACTCACCTTCGGAGAGGCGCGCACCCGCAGTCATCTCCATACAATCAGGAAGTGCAGCTTAGTACACGTGCAACATGCCGCGTGTACACAACCGGAACACCTGACGTCATACCAGGAAGTGACGTCACGGGTGTCATGACAACAATATACAATAGCAACCAGCATTGTTAAACAAACACTCAATGCATCTGGAAATGCGCTGCAACAAAAAGCACAGCCGCATAAATATTAACCATTAAATACATTATAACAAACAGCGCTCACCAGTGAGTTAGTCAATGAGGTTGGGTATATATGCTGCCATGGTATTTCAGTTATGATGTCCTTGATGAAGGCGCTGGATGCGCCGAAACAGCTGTTGGACGGACAACTGATTTCATGTTCCCATGCACTATGACGGCTTTGGCAAGTGTATCTGACCACCCTGGCTTTTTCTATTTGGTACCTGACCGTCTGTATATACATGTGCTATTATGGTAAACATCATCATGTTTTTTACCTCTATTAAATATTAATATACTTTTTGCATTTAAATGGATGTGCTGGCTCCTTTTTTACTATTTCTACCAATGTTTATGTGCCAAGCACTCCAGCCTGTGGACTTTGTTTATGGAGTGCGACCAGGACTTGTTTCTATGTAACATATAATATGCTAGTCAGCACCCACATTTTACAAAAAGATTTTATGGAATTTTTTTCTATCTTTTTTTGCTTTTTTTTGAGTATTACCATCACATATTCGTGGTAGCATGGATGCGGCTACTAAACATGTGGATGATTTGACTGATGTCAAGAGATTTGATAACAGGGACATTACAAGAATTTTGTTTTCTGACACCAATTCATTAGCTTTTGATGTGGATAGCAGTTCTGAAGTGTATTTTGATTTATTGAAAATTGAAAAATAGAAAGGTGGAATTAAATCTGCACGGGCTTACATTATCTCAATACTATAAAGAAAAAGTTATACCCTGGGGCTTCCGCACCAGGAATCAACCCACCATTGGTAGATCTAATGTGGCCTTCGGTAAGCAATGGTGCCAAAATCTGGATGTGCTGGTTCCTTTTTTGCTATATATATATATATATATATATATATATATTAGGGGTGTGCACCGGCCACTTTTCGTGTTTTGTGTTTTGGTTTTGGATCTGGATCTTTCTTCGTGTTTTGGATCTGGATTGGTTTTGCCAAAACCACCCTTCCGTGTTTTGGGTTCTGGGTTTTGTGTTTTGGATCTGTATTTTTTTGAAAAAAAGCATAAAAACAGCTAAAATCACAGAATTTGTAGGTTTTTCTGCTCCTATGCTATTATTAACCTCAATAACCTTAATTTCCACTCATTTCCAGTCTATTCTGAACACCTCACACCTCACAATAGTGTTTTTATGTCCAAAAGGTTGCACCGAGGTAGCTGGATGACTATGCTAAGCGACACGAGTGGGCGGCACAAACACGTGACCCATCTAGGAGTGACACTGCAGTGGCAGACAGGATGGCAGTTAGAAAAACTAGGCCCCAAACTGTACATAATGCAAAGAAAAAAAGAGGTGCAAGATGGAATTGTCCTTGGGCCCTCCCACCCACCCTTATGTTGTATAAACAGGACATGCACACTTTAACAAATCAATCATTTCAGCGCCAGGGTCTGCCACACAACTGTGGCTGAAATGATTGGTTCGTTTGGGCCCCCACAAAACAAGCTGGCAATTAATGTGTCCCTGCACAAACTGGCTCTACGGAGGCAAGATGTCATCCTCATCCTCCTCATCCACCGATTCCTCACCCTCTTCAGTGTGTACATCCTCATCCTCACAAAGTATTAACTCGTCCCCACTTGAATCCACCACCACAGGTCCCTCTGTACGTTCTGGAGGCTGGTCTCCCTGGAAGAGCTGATAATTCATTTTGATGAACATCATCTTCTCCACATTCTGTGGAAGCAACCTCCTACGCCTTTCGCTGACAAGGTTCCCGGCTGCACTAAACACTCTTTCGGAGTACACACTGGAGGGGGGGCAACTCAGGTAAAATAGAGCCAGTTTGTACAGGGGCCTCCAAATTGCCTCTTTTTCCTGCCAGTACAGGTATGGACTGTCTGACATGCCTACTTGGATGCTGTCACCGATGTAATCCTCCACCATTCTGTCAATGGTGACAGTATCATATGCAGTGACAGTAGACATGTCAGAAATTGTTGCCAGGTCCTTCAGTCCGGACCAGATGTCCAAACTTGGTCCTGCCTGCCCTGCATCACCGCCAGCGGGTTGCTTAGGATACCTAAGTTTTTTCCTGGCAGCCCCAGTTGCGGGAGAAAATGAAGAAGGAGCCGTTGACGTGTCACGTTCCGCTTCAGCTGACAGTGTGTTCACCAGCAGGTCTTTGCACCTCTGCAGGCTTGTGTCGGCCGGAAAGAGAGACACCACATAGGCTTTAAACCTAGGATCGAGCACGGTGGCCAAAATGTAGTGGTCTGATTTCAACAGATTGACCACCCTGGAATCCTGGCAAAGCGAATGAAGGGCTTCATCCACAAGTCCCACATGCCGAGCGGAATCGCTCCGTCTTAGCTCCTCCTTCACTTTCTCCAGCTGCTTCTGCAAAAGCCTGATGAGGGGAATGACCTGACTCAAGCTGGCAGTGTCTGAACTGACTTCACGTGTGGCAAGTTCGAAGGGCTGAAGAACCTTGCACAACACGGAAATCATTCTCCACTGCGCTTGAGTCAGGTGCATACCCCCTCCTTTGCCTATGTCATAGGTGGATGTATAGGCTTGTATGGCCTTTTGCTGCTCCTCCATCCTCTGAAGCATATAGAGGGTTGAGTTCCACCGCGTCACAACCTCTTGCTTCAGGTGATGGCGGGGCAGGTTCAAGAGTGTTTGCTGGCGCTCCAGTCTTCGGCACGCAGTCGCTGAATGGCGAAAGTGGCCAGAAATTTTTCGGGCCACCCAAAGCGTCTCCTGCACGCCCCTGTCGCTTTTCAGAAAATTCTGCACCACCAAGTTTATTGTGTGAGCAAAACATGGGACGTGCTGGAATTTGCCCAGATGTAATGCCCGCACAATATTGGTGGCGTTGTCAGATATCACAAATCCCCAGGAGAGTCTAAGTGGGGTAAGCCACTGGGCGATGATTTCCCTCAGTTTCTCTAAGAGGTTGTCGGCGGTGTGCCTCTTACTGAAACCGGTGATACACAGCGTAGCCTGCCTTGTAACGAGCTGGCGTTTCTGAGATGCTGCTACTGGTGACGCTGCTGCTGTTGCTGCGTAAGGTGATACATCTACCCAGTGGGCTGTCACAGTCATATAGTCCTTAGTCTGCCCTGTTCCACTTGTCCACATGTCCGTGGTTAAGTGGACATTGTGTACAACGGCATTTTTCAGGACACTGAGGACACTTTTTCTGACGTTTCTGTACAGTCTCGGTATCGCCTGCCTAGTGAAGTGGAATCTAGACGGGATTTGGAACCGGGGACACACTACCTCCATCAATTGTCTAAATCCCACTGCACTAATGGCGGATACCGGACGCACGTCTAACACCAACATAGCAGTCAAGGCCTCAGTTATACGTTTTGCTTCAGGATGACTGCTGTCGTACTTCATCCTCCTCGCTAAGGACTGTTGGAGGGTCAATTGTTTAGTAAAAGTAGTGGTGTTCCTACTTCCTCTCTGGGATGATGAACGACTCCCAGCAGCAGCAGCAACAGCAGCAGCGGCAGCAGTAGGCGTAGCAATGCAGGATCCTCCGGAGGAATCCCGGATAGGAGAGTCAGTCATGCCAGTGATATGGCCTGCAGGACTACTTCCGATCCTGACTAAGGAGGAAATTGACGAGGAGGGAGTTGACGGTGTGGTTTGCAGGCGCTTGGATACAACAGGACAACGGGATTTAGGTGTCCCTGGACTGCTTACGGTCTGAGCCAAAGTTTCTGAACTTGACAGTAACTTTTTATGAACGCGCTGCAGGTGCCGTATAAGGGAGGATGTTCCTAGGTGGTTGACGTCCCTACCCCTACTTATTTCACCTTTACATATGGTACATATGGCAAGACAGTTGTTGTCCGGATTTGGATAGAAATATTGCCAGACCAAAGAGGTGGAATGTTTGGTCTTCTGCCCAGGCATGACCGTGATGGGCTTTTTCATCCCACGGACAACAACTGTCTCCCCCGGAGCCTGATTTAAACAAACCACATCACCATCAGAATCCTCCTCGCCAACTTCCTCCTCAGCGCCAGCTACACCAGTATCCTCATCCTGTTGTACTTCAACAGTGACATCTTCAATTTGCATATCAGCAAGTGGACTGTGGGTGCTCCTTTCAGCACTTGCAGGGGGCGTGCAAATGGTGGAAAGAGCCACCTCTTCCCGTCCAGTGCTGGGAAGGTCAGGCATCGCAACCACCACCACACTTGGACTCTCCTTGGGGATTTGTGATATCTTCTTAGAAAGCACAGTTCTTCGCTGTGCTTTTGCCAGCTTAACTCTTTTGATTTTTTTAGTGGGAGGAGTGCTTCCATCGTCATGTGAAGCTGAACCACTAGTCATGAACATACTAGGGATCGACCTTAGCCGTTCCTTGCCACTCCGTGTCGTAAATGGCATATTGGCAAGTTTACGTTTCTCTTCAGCTGATTTAAATGTCTTTTTCAAGGTCATTTTCCTGAACTTTGCCATTTGGGATTGTATGTGCCCTCTACTATGACATTGGGCATCGGCCTTGGCAGACGACGTTGATGGCATGTTATCGTCTATGTCATGACTAGTGGCAGCAGCTTCAGCACTAGGAGGAAGTGGTTCTTGATCTTTCTCTATTTTATTTTTATCGGAGAAAGTTTGGTCCTCCATTTATGTTATATCGATTTGATATATACGTGCGGCTAAACACAGAAAATAATTTTTTTTTTGGTTTGGACTGGAGTGTACTTTGTGGGTTACAGCACCCTTTAACGGTCAAGCCAGCCGGCCCTTTACTTATGACACAGGCGCACTCTTGGCACTACTTTGTTGATGCACGTGCGGCTACTGCGCACACAATTCACAAACACAGAAAATAATTTTTTTTTGGTTTGGACTGGAGTGTACTTTGGGGGTTACAGCACCCTTTAACGGTCAAGCCAGCCGGCCCTTTACTTATGACACAGGCGCACGCTTGGCACTACTTTGTTGATGCACGTGCGGCTACTGCGCACACAATTCACAAACACAGAAAATAATTTTTTTTTGGTTTGGACTGGAGTGTACTTTCGGGGGTTACAGCACCCTTTAACGGTCAAGCCAGCCGGCCCTTTACTTATGACACAGGCGCACGCTTGGCACTACTTTGTTGATGCACGTGCGGCTACTGCGCACACAATTCACAAACACAGAAAATAATTTTTTTTTTGGTTTGGACTGGAGTGTACTTTCGGGGGTTACAGCACCCTTAACGGTCAAGCCAGCCGGCCCTTTACTTATGACACAGGTGCACGCTTGGCACTACTTTGTTGATGCACGTGCGACTACTGCGCACACAATTCACAAACACAGAAAATAATATTTTTTTTGGTTTGGACTGGAGTGTACTTTCGGGGGTTACAGCACCCTTAACGGTCAAGCCAGCCGGCCCTTTACTTATGACACAGGCGCACGCTTGGCACTACTTTGTTGATGCACGTGCGGCTACTGCGCACACAATTCACAAACACAGAAAATAATTTTTTTTTTGGTTTGGACTGGAGTGTACTTTCGGGGGTTACAGCACCCTTAACGGTCAAGCCAGCCGGCCCTTTACTTATGACACAGGCGCACGCTTGGCACTACTTTGTTGATGCACGTGCGGCTACTGCGCACACAATTCACAAACACAGAAAATAATTTTTTTTTGGTTAGGACTGGAGTGTACTTTCGGGGGTTACAGCACCCTTTAACGGTCAAGCCAGCCGGCCCTTTACTTATGACACAGGCGCACGCTTGGCACTACTTTGTTGATGCACGTGCGGCTACTGCGCACACAATTCACAAACACAGAAAATAATTTTTTTTTTGGTTTGGACTGGAGTGTACTTTCGGGGGTTACAGCACCCTTAACGGTCAAGCCAGCCGGCCCTTTACTTATGACACAGGCGCACGCTTGGCACTACTTTGTTGATGCACGTGCGGCTACTGCGCACACAATTCACAAACACAGAAAATAATTTTTTTTTTGGTTTGGACTGGAGTGTACTTGGGGGTTACAGCACCCTTTAACGGTCAAGCCAGCCGGCCCTTTACTTATGACACAGGCGCACGCTTGGCACTACTTTGTTGATGCACGTGCGACTACTGCGCACACAATTCACAAACACAGAAAATAATATTTTTTTTGGTTTGGACTGGAGTGTACTTTCGGGGGTTACAGCACCCTTAACGGTCAAGCCAGCCGGCCCTTTACTTATGACACAGGCGCACGCTTGGCACTACTTTGTTGATGCACGTGCGGCTACTGCGCACACAATTCACAAACACAGAAAATAATTTTTTTTTTGGTTTGGACTGGAGTGTACTTTCGGGGGTTACAGCACCCTTAACGGTCAAGCCAGCCGGCCCTTTACTTATGACACAGGCGCACGCTTGGCACTACTTTGTTGATGCACGTGCGACTACTGCGCACACAATTCACAAACACAGAAAATAATATTTTTTTTTGGTTTGGACTGGAGTGTACTTTCGGGGGTTACAGCACCCTTAACGGTCAAGCCAGCCGGCCCTTTACTTATGACACAGGCGCACGCTTGGCACTACTTTGTTGATGCACGTGCGGCTACTGCGCACACAATTCACAAACACAGAAAATAATTTTTTTTTTGTTTGGACTGGAGTGTACTTTCGGGGGTTACAGCACCCTTAACGGTCAAGCCAGCCGGCCCTTTACTTATGACACAGGCGCACGCTTGGCACTACTTTGTTGATGCACGTGCGGCTACTGCGCACACAATTCACAAACACAGAAAATAATTTTTTTTTTGGTTTGGACTGGAGTGTACTTTCGGGGGTTACAGCACCCTTAACGGTCAAGCCAGCCGGCCCTTTACTTATGACACAGGCGCACGCTTGGCACTACTTTGTTGATGCACGTGCGGCTACTGCGCACACAATTCACAAACACAGAAAATATATTATTTTTTTAGCACTTGGGGGGAGCACCCCTGATGGACAGAGCACCCCCTGGACAACACTACAGCACTCCTTTAGGACTGGGACACTGCACAGGACTTTGGAGTGGACACAGCCCCTATGGAGAACTGACTGCACAACACAGTCCAGCCAGCCCCTATGGACTTTGAAGTAGTGGACACAGCCCCTATTAACAACAGCAGCACAGCACAACACAGCCAGCCCCTATGGACTTTGAAGTAGTGGACAACAGCAGCACTACACTACACTACACTACACAGCCCTAACTCCCACCCTCCCTCTTCACTGTCCACAGCCGAGTGAGAAAATGGCGCCGACGTGTGTACCTTATATAGGATCCAAAACCCGCGAGACTCGGAAGGCGGGAAGATGACGTTTTGCCTCGATTTCAGATCCGAGTCAGGCGGGAAAAGTCGAGCCTGACTCGGATCGGACTCGGATCGGGGGGGCTCGGGGGGGTTCGGATTTCAGAAATCCGAACCCGCTCACCCCTAATATATATATGCTGTGGCTCAACACTGTTAGTAGTAAATGCTGAAGCAACCCTACCCAATTTGTACACAATATAATACTTTTTTGTCTGCATCTGAACAATGTTATTAATAAATGATAAAGTCACATAGGTCTAGTAAATCACAGTTTCAAATAAAGGCAAATACAAAATGGAAGTATTACTGTTTAACTAAATGCCAATATCCATTGTCATTAACCTCCAAAAAATCAAACGGGAATCTGCTTTCATGTAGTGGCCCGATTACATATATCAAATAAATAATGAGAATAGATTGCGGCAGCCAAACTATTTTCATAGTAAAAATGGCAAAGGAAGGGATCAACACATGTGCCTAGTCAGTAGCAGCTGCCTATTGTCACCCTCATGAGTGTGTTTTTTGCACCAGGTCATGAGCACTTGTGACATGTACACCCACTGACAGGGTCATGAGCGTCTTTGTTGCGGCCTGGAAGAGAAGGATTTGTGTGGGCACACCATTACAATGCTCGGTCAATGCTTGCACGGCCACACCATCTTCAAGTCCACATCTCTAAGCGTAAGGATGCGTAAGCTCAAAATGCGCCTGAATCAGGGGCGAATTTACAATGGCTGCAGGGTGTGCGGTGCACACGGGCAAAATTCACAGGTAAAATGGCGGCGGCTATTTTCCCTGTGACCCGCGCATGTACAGAAAAGAGGTCCCTGGAAATAAGGCGAGGGTACCATTTTCCTGGAGACCCGTGCATGTGCAATAGATTCTGGCATTAAGCCAGAATCTACTGCGCTCAGTGCGCTGTTAGAGAGGAAGGGGCCCAAACGGAAGCTGCACACGGGCCCCCTCCTCTCTTAAAACGCCCTTGGCCTGAATTTACGTATGGATGGAGGTGCAAGAATTTTATGAACATATCAGTATAAAAAAAGTGCAATTGGTGCTTACCAGTAAGGTCCCCATTATCTCTGTAACTTTACACCTCTGCCAGACGCCTCTTCCCCCACAAAACCCAATTTACATGAGATTTTGCCATAATTTCTCTTACTCTACCTCCAATATCTGCACAGCAATAATACTGTATATACCGTTAAATAAATGAGAGATAGTGTTTTAATCTGTAGCATACTAGGTGGCCTCCTTCATAAGACAAAGTGACCTTTAACTGGGATTGTGTATAACATCGCTTACACAGCTGTGATATTGTTGTTCATACTTTGGCTTTACTATATATTGTATGTTGCTATATCAGACCTCAAACATCCTTTTGTTCTTCCCCGTGTGCGCAGCACTCAGTAGCTTCGTTTATTTTTCCTCTACACGCTATTTGCTCTGGACTCAATTTAATCACAAAGGCTTTAGTTTTATTATGATGGGAAAAGTCCATTTTATTGTCATTACCCATCATTTTTACACCTAGTTATTGTTCTCTATTATCTCACGTTTTTGATTTATTTTAACAGGTTGCTTACAGGAAACAGTTGAATATTATATTTTGTACATGTGTTTTTTTTTTTTTTTAGTATTTCAATTCATTTTCATAGTTATTGCACACGACCAAATGTACCGGTGTTGTTGGACACTGGTGTTTTCAGATGTGAAACCTGTGATGTTCTGAAGGAATCAGTCACTACTGCAGCACTTTGACAGCTCATGACATCGGATAGTATTGTTCCACGTTCACTAGAACATCACAGCACAGGGGCATATCTATTAATTATCACCTTCTAGACCTGGTAATTATAATTTCTTATCACCATTTATCGAATCACTGGAATGTATCATTAAACAAGGGCAGGGACAGGGATTCTAAGGTGATCATGTCACTTCTTCCTGACAACGGTGCGCTACTGTACATGCGTGGTCTGCTGACCATGCGTTTGCACACAGCCAATGTCAGGGAGGGATACTACGGACCTCTCTACCGGTAAATGGTACTGAAAGTAGCCCATAGGATACAATGGATAACATCCTCTAAAGATAGTGTTAGTATTAGATACTTCGTAAATTTGTCAGTAAAGCAGCCCTCATATGGAAACCTATGGGGGCTCCTATTGTGGTCAAAAACAGGATCTGCTGTAGATCCCTGTACATACATTCGAGGGATACTTGCTGGTATCCCCCCACCTCTGAAAATGGGTGCTTTCAGGATATATCCCACAAATATTAATTGATAAATACACTGAAGTGCCAAAAGTCATGGGATAGGTGCCTAGTATCTTGTAGGAGCACCTCTAGACCGGCGAAGTGCAGCAACTCAACGTGGCATTGATTCCACAAGTGGACGGAAGTCCTCTGGAGAGATGTTGACCCATGCGATCTGGATAGCTTCCCACAACTCCCTGATATTTGTAGGTGCAGTATCTTGGGTGTGAATAAACCCCTCCACCATCTCCAAACAGGGGCGCCGAGAGGGGGGGGAAGTGGGTACAAATTACCCGGGCCTGGGCTTGCTGGAGCAGCTCGGCAGGGGCCCAGGTCCGGCACCGCTCCCCCCCCTCCTACATTACAGCAGCCCAGCACACGCTGCAGTGAGAGACTGCTCGTGGCTGCTAAGAAGCAGCCACAGCTGTCTCCTATGCCTGTGGGGGGAGCGATCAAGCTGATCGCGCCCCCCACTGGTTATGAGCCGGGCTGGGGGGTTCAGAGTGCGCCCCTCGCCAGTGCGCAGCGCTGCAAAACTTTTTTGATTTTCCTCGGAGAGGACGTGGTCACACCTCCCGCTATTAGGCCATGCCCCCCTTTTTACCCGGGCCTGCCATGTCTCTTGGTGGGCCTGTCTCCAAATGCTCGACTGGGATCATGTCTGGTGAACGTGGTGGCTACAATTTTCATCAGAACACTCCAGAATGCTCCACAAACCAATTCTGATAACTTGGGACCAATGACAGAGACATAGAATTTGACGTCAGAAAAGAACCATTTGGACAATCTAGTCTGCCCTTATTTTTGCCTTTTTGGTAACCTCAACCATATTTGACATGGTGCATTATCCTGCCACAAGTTTCCAATGGACATTTGATCACTGAGGTTATTGCCATCTATATATTAATCCTATAAAGTTTTTTATTGTGAGACCTATTTTAAGAGAACATCTGAACGTAAAAATATGGTTGTGGTATCAATATAAAGGTCTTACTATGTAGATGTGCCAGTCAAAGAGAAAAAATTTATTGGGGCAATGGTTTGGGCATGGCAGAGCAGCAAAGTTGTGTGTTATTGGGCACACTAGTTCACATGACTGCGCATTATTTCCCAACGGCTACACACTTCCCAGCGTATCCACTCACCTGAACTACTTCCAACTGTCACATGACCATTTGTAATCAAATCCAACTGTAAACAACAGCATCGCTCATACAGACACTACTCACAGGAAAGTAGTACAGTGGCACATCTCACTGACAGCAGCACATCCCTGCCTCACTACTGTACAGCAGCACATCCCTGCCTCACTGACAGCAGCACATCCCTGCCTCACTGACAGCAGCACATCCCTGCCTCACTGACAGCAGCACATCCCTGCCTCACTGAGTCACTGAGAGCGGCACATCCCTGCCACACTGAAAGCAGCACATCCCTGCCTCACTGAGAGCGGCACATCCCTGCCACACTGACAGCAGCACATCCCTGCCTCACTGAGAGAGGCACATCCCTGCCTCACTGACAGCAGCACATCCCTGCCTCACTGAGAGAGGCACATCCCTGCCACACTGACAGCAGCACATCCCTGCCTCACTGAGAGAGGCACATCCCTGCCACACTGACAGCAGCACATCCCTGCCTCACTGAGAGAGGCACATCCCTGCCACACTGACAGCAGCACATCCCTGCCTCACTGAGAGCGGCACATCCCTGCCTCACTGACAGCAGCACATCCCTGCCATACTGACAGCAGCACATCCCTGCTTCACTGACAGAGGCACATCCCTGCCTCACTGACAGCAACACATCCCTGTGTCACTGACAGCAGTATATCCCTGTCTCACTGACAGACATACACATTTCTGTTGCATACTTATCCATAACAGAATATCTTCACCTGAGTAAAAAAGAAAAGAAAACGTAAGAGCCTTACTGGAAAGTGCAAGCGATCAATGGGTCGCAACTATATGTCTCAGACAAGAGAGAATGAAGAATATTTGCAACAGAAGTCTTATTCCAACAATATTTACAACCAAATCAAGAGGCGCAAACTATCCAGCCCTCAGCCATCAACCTGTAGACAGCCAACCAAAAATGGAGGCATTTATGGCAAACCTTGAAATCCCTGATTTGAACAGGGCCTTGACACCCCCCATCTCAAACATCAGTGAAACATTGAACCAATTGGAACATCATCACTCTGAACACTTTGCCGATTTCGATATTGGCACATCAGGTGAAGAAGAAGCAGAAGTGATACCTCTTTTGATGCCAGCTATAAGAAGATGTAAACCACACCTTTGCTGCACATTGAATCCTGATTTTTTTTTTTTGTGGGTTATTACGATCTAGACCCTTTGCCCTTCCAATGTGACTTCTGCAGAGCTTTACATTGCTATTGCGAAAAGGCTGGCACCAAGTGATCCTCCAGGAAACTATGACTTTAAGGTCTTCCCTAAGGGATCTGGGACTGAATACCTGAAAAATATCAACATATATCTCTTCACTTATCTCAAAATATCTTCCAACCTGATATCTCCGCTCTGCACAAGAACTGTGTCTGTTATCCACACGCATTGCTTGTTCCCATTCACGGTTACAGGACTTTTTTCGGGCTGCACCCATCCTGTGGAATGCCCTCCCACGCACAATAAGACTTTCTGCTAGTCTCCAAACATTCAAGCGTTCCCTGAAAACTCACCTGTTCAGACAAGCTTATCAGATTCCAGAACCATCCACATAACTTTTATAGCTTCCCTATCTAATTACATCCCTTCTTACAGTCTACACATAACCTCACATATTTTCTCTTCTTCAATTTCACATCCTCCTGACCCTAGGTCAACTTTCCTGTGTGACTGGATCATACAGCTCACCAACAATCTCTGCAATCTGGCTGGACCAATTTTCAGTATGTAGCACCTATCCTTGTGTATCAACACCTATTTCTCTATAGATTGTAAGCTTGCAAGCAGGGTCATCTTACCTCTATGTCTGTCTGTTATTACCCAGTTAGGTTCTATTAATGTTATTTCCATTTGTATAGCACAAAGGAATATGCTGCGCTATATAAGAAACTGTTATTTTTTTTTATTATTATTATTATTATTATTAATATCAACTCACTGCATCAACTCACTGACCCGATGCTATACCCTTTACTGTGTCCTTACAGAGAACGTGGATGGGATAAGAATAAGCCACATGAAAGAGAGACCAGTGGCAAGTTCAGAAAATTGACTCATTTGCAGTATGTAGCTTATAGAATGGCTACCGGGAAATAATTTTCTGTTTTACACAACTCGGGCAAGTTGTGGTTATTAGTTGCTTGATATGAGTTTATTATTTAAAAAACAAAAAACAAACTATCAATTTCAACGGGTTTCTATTAGTATATTGTAAACAAGATAGGGTATCTACTGTATATTTCCTCTGTCCCTTATCCCACCAATACATACTCCTTAGCTGCTGAAGTTTTGTTTTTTACCAGCATAGCACTTTATATTGACTTTTATTATGTGCATTTTTGGACTGCAATTACTTTAGCTGTCACACTTTTGCTACATTTGCTACTTTTGTATCATATGTTTGCAAATGATTGGCCACATTGTTTTTTTAACTCCATTTTAGAAAGTTATCTATAGTGATACCATTTCGTATTGGTGTTCAATTGTGCCAACCTATTTATAGTGGGGGTGTGCATCGGTTACTTTTCATGTTTTGTGTTTTGGATCTGGATCTTTCTTCGTGTTTTGGATCTGGTTTGGTTTTGCTAAAATCACCCTTCTGGGTTTAGTGTTTTGGATCTGTATTTTGTGGGAAAAAAGCATAAAAACAGCTAAATTCACAGAATTTGTTTTTTTTTTTTTTGTTCCTATATGCACTCGCTATGACAAAGGGTTTGCTCCTGCGGTTTTTAGAGCAAAATTGGTTGTTGAATCCACTTTTCGCCTGCTGCATTTGCACCCTAGGTCCTTACGTTTTATGGGTTTTTATGAGTCTTTTCAGTTAGATGGCCCAAAGTATTTTGAACAGTTTAGTACTTTCATGCATTGGTGTATCCAGGCTGGTATGAGCCATGCGGGAATGACACATTATTTGGACGACTTTGTGTTCGTCGGCCCATCAGATGGCGCAGTTTGTGGGGAGGTTTTATTATCTGCACAAACCCCTCTTCCGGGTGCTTCGAGTGCCGATTGCCTTGGACAAAACGAAAGGCCCGACTTCCTGCTTGTCTTACCTTGGAATTGCAGTGGATACAGTTGATGGGTGCTGCCGCTTGCTATCTGATAAGGTGCAGCATTGCTAGTGCAGATCAGTGTTTGGCTTCCAGGCAGTTTAAATTGCGTTAGGGGAGTCGGTCCTAGGTTGCATTTAATTTTGCTTGGTGGACTATTCCGATGGGGCGGGGGTTTCCCCGTAAGCTAGAGCGTGCTATTGCAGGGGTCTCCAACCCACATTTCAGTGCCCTCCTATTCAGGGAAATTTTTGGTTCATTTACGGGGGTGGGCTTCAATTTTGGTTGACAATGCCGAGTTGCAGTTGTTCACCGATGATGCTGGTTCGATTGACTTCATAGTGTTCTTTCAAGGGGACTGGTGTGCTGCTCCATGGCCTGCATCATGTAGCTTTCAGTCCAGCCTGCTGTTATTGGAACTTTTTCCAATAAATAGTGGAGTTGTGGGCTAATAGATTGTCTGACAGGAATATAATTTTTGGTGTGTCAGCCAGGGAGTGGTGCACACTATTAATAATCAGGGTTCCTCTTCCCCTGTGGTGCTGCGTCTGTTGAGGTCCTTGGTTTTGAAGTATTTGCTTTGCAGGCGATTATTGTTTTAGGACGCAACATGTGCCGGGTATTGAGAATGGGATACCGGATTCCCTATCCTGTTTTTCAATTTAATAGGTGTCAGATGTTGGCCCCTGAGGCCAATCTGATTGGTATGACTTGTCAGAGTGTCGAGCCGGACTAGTTGGTCTGGTCCGGAGGTCCGGGGCTCGGCCTACTTTGTGGGGTTTACAAGGCAGCGTGGTGCGACTGGGAGACGTATCAGGTTAGGTTTCCTTCTGCGGGTAAGTATTTGGATCAGCGCATGGTGGAGTTTGGGTGGGGCCGTTATCAGAGGGGCCGATCTAAGGTAGCCATGGCTTTTGCCCTAGTGGGTATTGCTTTTTATCTTGCCTTCATGGCAGCCACCACCCCCGCAGAGTCATTTCATGCTTTCTAAGCCCCTTAAGGGTTGAGATATAGATAGCTCCATTGTAGGCATTTTCGCCGCCCAGTTGATGTGGCACTGCCGCTGCGTCTGGTAGGGGTGGTTTCATTGATTCTTCAGACTTTGAATCAGCTTTGTTCCAACTAACTGTTTGTGCTGGCTTTCTTTGGTGCATTTCAGATTAGCGTGCTTGTGGCGTCTGGTAGGAAGTCTGCTGACTCCGGTCTATTACTTAAGCATGTGGTACTTCAGGCTGGGCAAAATTATTTCCTTCTAAAGCTGATCAGTTAAGCATTGGGTTACCATCAAGCCTCATCCTAATACTTAGATTACCCTTTGAGCTTGGCTGGTTTATATGCGGGTCTGCACCCGTAAGTCGGCCCACAATGGTTATTGCATGCGGACTCCTCCCTCTTGACTAGTTACAGTTTGCTGCTCTTGATTAGGCATTGGGTTACCATCAAGCCTCATCCTAATACTGAGATTGCCCTTTGAGCTTGGCTGGTTTATATGCGGGTCTGCACACATCAGTCCGCCCACTATGGTTATTGCATGCGGACTCCTCCATCTTGACTAGTTCCAATTTGCGCTGTTTGGGGCAGTTGGGTTTGGAGGTTGCACAGTATGGTACTCACGCTACTTGTGCGATGGCCAGCGGGTTGCCTCCATCTGCCATTCAAGCTATTGATAGATGGAGGTCATCCACCTTTAGTTATATGTTAGCTGTGTAAAGCTTTAAACTGTGTTTTTCCTACCCAGAAACGTTGTTTACCTGCCAGTTTTTGAATGGCTAGCATTCAAAAATTGAAGGTATGAAGGGATTTTTTCATTTTTCCTCCAAAAGGGCCTCTATTCAATTGGCTTCTTATTCACGGCTCACTGTAGGTTTTTTTTGTTTTTCTCTTTTGCTTGGGTATTGCTACTTACATTCTCTTTCTTGGTTACCTCTCTATCCTTTTTCTTTTATAGGTTCTGATTATTCTGTTTTAGTCTGTTTGTTCTTTAACTGCTTTGTCCGTATCTTCTGAGCAAGTGTGGCTTGGGGCCATTCATTTATTTATTGGGCTAAGAAGCATGGGATGGCAAGAAGGGCATCCCTGTTATTTGGTGGTCGTCAGGTTCAGTGGTTTGGGTCTGGGTGTGCATTGGCCGGCTCTTTTTGACCTTCTGTTTCTTTATGAGAAGCACTGTGGGCGCCCATCATGGTTGGTGATTCACCTTGGAGGCAATGATATTGAAAAGTTGGAGGGAATTGAACAGATCTTGTGGATGAAGGTTGACTTGGATGCCCTACGGTCGTGGTGGTCTGGGGTGTGCTTGGTGATCGAAAATTGTCCTTCACCATGTGTGGAGGGTTTCTAGAGAACTTTTGGCCTTGAATAAGGCTTGCAGGAAGATTAATAAGGCTGTTTCTCATTTTGTCTCCAGGTCTGGTGGTTTGGTGGTGTGGCACCCAAGTTTGCAGCAGGAACAGGCTCAAGTTTTTTGCTCTTTGGGGGTACATTGTCAGAGTTAGGGTAGGTGTTTTTGGTTGCTGTTTCTTCTTTTTGGATGCAGTTTGGTGTTTTGGTTTGGGTGGCAGGCTGTGGTTCTTTGAACTTGGCGGTGGCGGGAAGGTGCTACAAACCAGCGGCCACGTAAGGTGTAAGAAAATGTTGTGTAGCACATATCTTTTGAAGGGTCATAGTATGGCCTACCTTTGCGGAAGGACTTTGGGTGTCCATCTCTATGGACACGCTCATACTATGCAGTATTATAGGGGGTTGTGAGTCTTCACAGCTCAGCTTACAATGGCCACAGAGGGGGCGTATCAGTCGCTCCCTAATATTGGTTTAGTAACATATGGCTGGAGCTGAGTGTTTGTAGCATCCTTCTTTGCCTCCCAAAAGTAAATTAAAATCTCAGGGTCATACCTTCAATAAAAGCAAGTTATGACCATTTAACCAAAGCAGTCTGTGTCTGTGTCTTTATTTTAGTATAAGTTAGTTGTAAGTTGTTATATTGTCTTTAATTTTAATTGCAATAAAGTTATGGATGCCTTATAGGATAATGAGGGCAAGAGTTTTGGAAGAACTGGTGAAGGTATACCAGCCTTTATCACCCTTCTGCCAACATAGCATGGGGCAAGACAAAGATTTCAAACCTCCACACAGTGTTCAAGAAAGAACTGAACAATAGATCTGGTGCAGGAGCAGATGAGGTGCATGAGCCAAGACTCTGGTAGTTTGATTTGCTGTCATTTCCTGGCCAACCATGAGCTTCCTAGAGCATTTGTCACCAACCTTGAAGAGGGCATAAACGAGGGGGCATTCATGTCTTCTAGTATATCAGCATACATGGATGGGATAGCTTGCAGTGGCATAGTAAGTATTAAAACAATAATGACAAATTTGTATATAATGTTTATTAATGTAATAATATACAAGATATATGTATTTTGCAATGTCCTGAAAACAGCATGTTGTACTGCGCATAGTGGAGACTTTGCGATGAAGATTGTGTAGGACACAACATGCCAGTTCCACCAAGTCTATTTTATCAAGGCGCAGATTTATTGCAGTGTGGAAACTCCAGAAAATGGGCCATTGCAGGCCATTCCTCAGGGTTGATGGTAACTGAAAAGACAAAATGTACATTTTAAATGACAAGAACTCAATGATTTGTTAGAACATACATTTCAATATTTTTTTTTCTAAAAGCCATCGGCACTAATGAAGCATCAGCTATGACAATGGCTAAAACAGATGAGGCTACAACTGCCACCCAAGTGACCCTACCTCCATGCACCCAAGTCTCAGTACCTCCTGCCATTCTAATTCCACAACAATCTGCCTTTTCTATAAGGAGGGGAAAGAAAAGACCATGTGAGTCAGGGGAGAGCACAGATCAGCACAGGTCATGACTTGTTGAATTCTGGAGTCCACTAACTGACTCATGGAAAAGAATCCAGACGAGTATGATGTTGTGGCAGCCAATATAGCACAGAAGCTGCAATGAGTGGATGACAGCAACAGAGCTGAAGCACAGAGGATATTGGCTGATGTGCTATATACGGGGACCAGAGGTCTACTCACCCCTTGGAGATGGAGATGCCTCCTAGGCCACAACAGGATCCCTACACCCAATGTATACCTCCCCACCTCCCATATGCCATTTCAAAAGGGAATGCACCACCATTATAAGAGGCCCTATGTTATCCCTCAGATGTACGCTAGGACTTCCCCACTTGCCACTTCTGGGAGCAGACCGTCATTGGACTACAGTGCCAGCCCTGCCTCACAGGAAAGTTACCATTTATACAGTCAGTTTAGGAAGTTTACGGCTATGTTTTATGTTATGTGTGCTTATTTATATTTTTGAGAGGAAAATACATATTTAATGTTTTTCTATTACATATGTTTATGAATATTTTATTGAAAATTAAGCTGATCTGTATTATTTACATTTACAGTTTGCAAAAAAAGTACTAATTTAATAAAATGATTATGAAAAACAAACATGACTGTGATTATTTGTGAGAACTGTTAAGAATATTTATGATGGCCAGTGTCGTAATGTGGGTGGGACCAGCAGGGCACACGCCCAGAGGGCAGGGGAGGGCACTGACGTGTGACTTGGCAGACAGCGCTGTCAGCACAGATCACATTCACCCATAGGAGGCACCGAGAACTACAAGTAGTAGTAATGTATGATCTATAGCTGGACGTTGAACACAACATAATTTCAACAACTCCTGTCACATGGAACACAGAAGAGTTAAGGGACTGGAGAGAAGATTGTGCTGCACTCTCCATGGTGATAGTGCACACAAAGTTGCAGTGATGGGAGATGAGGCCGGGTCAGCATATATCAGGCAATGTCAGGATGACATGACTCAGACCAGCACTGCAGCAAAGCTTAATTGCTGATTCAAACTGTGCTGTCCAGCTTTAGCAACTAGATGACATGCAGGTTAGTGAGAAGGACATTGCATGGCTCCTTCCTTTTTATCACGCCCATCAGTACCTGCTAAACTACCACAATTATTAAACTCACTTAACGTCACTGCTGATAGCTTCTGCACTACTGTTTAGTAAACCTCCCTGTCCCCACATTGATAAGTAATAGCGCTTATTACCTCTTGTTAGATGACTTTGGTGACTTGTTGCTGCTGGTGAGACTTCCCCAAGTGTCACCAGCACTGGTGCCGGGAGAGTGTTTCGGTGCAGGAGAGGGGACTGTTACACCGTCTACTCTGTACAGCTGCTGTGAGACGCCAGGCCGCTGATCAAGAATGGGGACCCCGACAGCACCCCACCCTTGCAGAGTTGGATTGTGAGGCAGAGACAGATGCAGGGACCATGGCAGCAGTGTGCTCTTGCCTGAGGGTATACTGTGGGTGCCAAGCTGGTTTTAGACACCTGGAGGGTGGAGGAGCTCTGTCTAGATATGCTGGGTGCTGGGACCACCAACCAGAAATATCTGATGGCATTGTTTTAAGAGCATCCTGTGCTGTCATTGTTGGTCTGCTGGAAAAAATATAATTAAATAAAATTAAAGTTACAGTATGATCAGGGACATTATTATAGCAAGTGGTCTGGTGGCCTATTTATTGCATAAATCCCAGCTGTCCCTCTTTTCTAGGACTGTCCTGTCATCCCACTCATGGGTCGCAGTTTCCCGCGTGTGGGGTGGGGTTGTGGAGTTCAGGGGGAGCACTCCAAGTGTCACTGCTGGTCTGCAGCATGTGCACGGCATCTGATCACAGTGCAGTGAGAGCCTGAGGCAGCCCAGTATCTCCAGGAGTGCTGGGTACACCAGCAAGGTGATGAAAGTGGGGGCTTGTCACAAGGCCACACCCCCTTCCCACAAGGTCACGCCCCTCGTACAGAGTCCCGAGCCCCATCCTGAGAATGTTGGGGGGCATGTTTATTGTATAATGATCTGGAGAACAGCAATCTCTGCAGTTTGTTAAGTTTATTAAATAGTTACTGTGGGATCAATGAGAGATTTCTCTGTCCTTAACCTCCATTAATTTAATGTCATCCCCATAGGGATCCATGGGGACAGCTCCATCCATCCCAGGGAATAGCGTGTCATCAAACGTCAGTTTTATTTTTGCAAACTCGCACTAAGGATGGTGGTACCATACATTTAACATAGATTATTTTAAGTGCATATACTGGAAATAAGCCAGCATAAAGAACAAATGGTGCATTTATGTCATAGTAAAATACACTTGATTTATACATTTCATTTTATATTTTATATAAAACACAATAATTCCCTTACTAGTTTGTACATATGTATAGGAAACAATGTGATGGTGGCCAGGGCGTCCTTACCTGACTGTTGATATCTAGCTTTATACCATTCACTGCTACGTTCACAATTGCCAGCAGCAGCAGGGATGCAACATTGTTTATCCCAGACACCAAAGCAAATTTTTCCTTTCTCACACTCACAGCAATATTCAGCCTAGAATAGGAGTGGGACATGCATCAGTTATATAACACAGTACAAGACATGGGGATACTGTGGGTAGTGTAAGTCATAGGACTGTGACCAGACATATATCATTGTGTTACACAGGGCCAGAACAGGGCCCATTATGTCATGCCTAGGGGGCCGCCAGGTCTAGAAAATAGAGCAATACCCATATTAAGAAATAGAGCACTACCCATAGTAGGGTACTACAATTATAGGGTTCTACAACTATAGGGTACTACAGCTATAGGATACTACAACTATAGAATACTACAACTGTAGAGTACTACAACTATAGGGTTCTACAACTATAGGGTGCTACAGCTATAGGATACTACAACTATAGGGTACTACAACTATAGGATACTACAACTATAGAATACTACAACTGTAGGGTTCTATAACTATAGGGTACTACAACTGTAGGGTACTACAGCTATAGGATACTACAACTATAGGGTACTACAAGTATAGTGTACTACAACTATAGGGTACTATAACTATAGGGTACTACAACTGTAGGGTACTACAGCTATAGGATACTACAACTATAGGGTACTACAAGTATAGTGTACTACAACTATAGGGTACTACAACTGTAGAGTACTACAACTATAGGGTACTACAACTGTAGAGTACTACAACTATAGGGTACTACAACTGTAGAGTACTACAACTATAGGGTACTACAACTGTAGGGTACTATAACTGTAGAGTACTACAACTATAGGGTACTACAACTGTAGAGTACTACAACTATAGGGTACTGAAACGTGACCCATGCGCAGTGCGGCTCATATACATGTGCAGGTCACAGATAATTGCTCTAACTGCGCAAACTGTGGCATTGCCGCCATCTGTGTATCAGGGCCATTGTACATAGCACATTGGGGCTTATAATGACTAACGATGAAAGAACTGGGAATAAAGATTACGTTGCTTGTTTTACATGCAAAGGAAACAAAATAATTAGTCAGTGACTGTTATAGATCTGTACATAGTAATAATATGACACATCGGCATCTCAGTAGTAGTGGTACAGAGAGCATACTTACAGTATTATTGTGATAAGTATCATATAGGAGGCCTTACAGACAATGTAGCCAGCATAGCCCACCCAGATACTGTTATAGTAGGCCATGGCGAATACGGCAGCACTGTCCCCTGCACAGAGGACACACAGAGCCAGCTCTCCCCAGAAGCTCCAGTCCGTCTTCATGCAGCCCATCACAGAGAATGCAAATACACCTGCAGGAAACATAAAGGTGCAGAGTAGCGATGAGCTGTCATAATGTATTTTACTGACCTGATATGATCGGAGCAACTTAAAATGAATATTATCACCCATTCTTGATACATAAGGGAAATAAAATCTTCATTGTAAATATTCAATGTTGATATTTTAATCTTCTTATTTACAGAAGTTATATAGGTTATATCATTTCATCTTTCTTCTAAGTTCTAAATTCTGTTGACTGCAAAATCAATGAGTTTTAAGAAAGTACAATATGCTCATTGAATTGGGACAAGTTCTCTATAAAACATTCATTTGGCAAGGCACATAGGCAAACACAGGGGGGGGTTTCCGGTTGCCACAATAGCAGAAGTATAGAAAATGATTTGATACAACAAGCAGTTTAAGGGACAGTACAAAGTTGCTATACATGCCCAGTGGTAGTGGCTTCTAATACCAAAATCCCGGAAGACAGCATTTTACCGCATTTTTCAGTTTAGTACATCTAATGGGAAAGGGATATTTGCCTAGGACCTTGTCCTCCCTAGCCAGTGTGTGAGGTTAGAGATAAGTGTGATGGAGACACATAATTACCCACACTGCGTAATCTATTTCATACCTAGCACAGCTGCAGCAGCTTCCACGCCTCCAGTAAGCACATTATTATTACGAGTTTATTTATTTATTACCAGTTATTTGTATAGCGCACACATATTCCGCAGCGCTTTACAGAGAATATTTGGCCATTCACATCCGTCCCTGCCCCAGTGGAGCTTACAATCTATATTCCCTATCACATGCGCACACACATACACACGAGGGGTAAATTTGTTAGGAGCCAATTAACCTACCAGTATATTTTTGGAATGTGGGAGGAAACCGGAGTACCCGGGGGAAACCCACGCAAGCACAGGGAGAATATACAAACTCCACACAGTTAGGGCCGTAGTGGGTATTGAACCAATTACCTCAGTGCTGTGAGGCAGTAATGCTACCATTACATAGACAGCACATAGATACTGTCAGAATGTTCCAAGCTATCCCAGAGCATTTGGGAAGAGCCAATTACTTGGTAGGATCCAGCTGTCACAAGTGCCCAAAATAAGGACCAGATAATGGTGTTGCAGGAATAGCACTCACGCAGCTCCAGCCACTGCTGCTTGAAGAACTTGGCCACCGTCTTACAATAGCTGTGCACAGCGTTCATGTGTCTGTGTTTGATGTGGTCATTTGTACACTCTGAACATGGCTGCTCCTTGCTGGGCATGGGCAAGAGAATGGCGATGATGAAAGCTATTGATGCACATTCCAAGGTAAGGGTGTTCAGGTAAAAGTAGGAGGAAAGACCAACTGACACCATGAGCTGACCACACACGGCACCTATGGTGTATCCCAGCAGGCTAAACCCTCGGAAATAGATCAAGGCCTTCTCATATCGATCAGTGGTCACCACACTGTGTACATAGGAAGAGATGGCAATGTCGCATGCAGTGACCATGGCTGAGGTAACCTGAAGGTACTGCATGGCCTGGACACTGGAAGCAAAGCACAGGAGGCTGTCGCTGATGACTTGGAACAGGCCCTGGCACACAATGACTGGTTTGTATCGTCAGAGGTCAGTAAAGAGGAGCACTGGCAGCTGGAGAAGCAGCACACTGTATGTCCATATTGTGGAGAGCTTATTGGTGACCTGAGGAGAAAGAAGACACATGATCAGCAATCTGTTAGTGACAGCAGAGTCTGATATCAGTTGTCATATTTTCAAATGTATGACCAGGAGACAGTATCCTTAATAGAATTATATTTCCATTATATCGTAAGTTTATCATAGATTTAGGGGGGAATTTAATTAGACCCCATATTTTTGGGGGGCGAATAAAACAGGATCTTAATGCTTGAATTGCCATTCGGGCACTTTTATACAATTTATACAGTATATTAAAGTGTATTGTAAATTTCACACAATTTACATGTTACTGATATACTAAGGGGTCTATTTACTAAGCAGTGTTAGGAGTCTGAGTGAAAAGTGATAAGGTGCCAGCCAATCAGCTCCCAACTGCCATCTCACAGGCTGTTTGAAAAATGACAGTTGGGAGCTGATTGGCTGGCACCTTATCACTTTTCACTCTGTCTCCTAACACTGCTTAGTAAATAGACCCCTAAGACTGTGTTCTCTTACCTCTGCCATGGTGAAGTTCTTGCTGGGCCCAGTCATGTATGACGCGTAAGGGTTCTGCAGGTCTCAGGTGGAAGAAGAAACCATACAGACATAGTAAGAACACCGAATGCTGTTGAAGCATGTTCTTAAAAGGCGTTCTTATATTCATGGCTATTTACTAGCGCACAGAGGGCCTGATTCAGACCTGATCGCGAGCGTTGAGTGCAGAGCGCATGCACACGACGGAGCAGGCTCCGTCGTGCGCATTCGCGAGGCCCGGGTAGCGACGGGCAATCCGTCGCTCTGGGTCTCGCACCAAAGGGGGCGTGCTGTCGATGTTGAGTGACAGCATGCCCCCTTTGGTGGCTGCCCAGATGGAAGCGTTCCCATGAGAATGCCTACCGTTTGGGGGCGGCCCCACTGACATCACTAGTGATGTCAGTGGGAGAGCTTTCGGCTCTGTTTGAGCCGAAAGCTCTCTGGGGCTTGCGGCCACGAGACCCTACCACAAGGGTTTCATCGTCACCATCATCCTGGCCGCTCACATTAGCTGTGGGTGGCAACCCACAGCAATGCAAGCGGCCAGGAGGCCGCTCCATAAAAAAAATAAAGACGCCCTGATTCAGAGCGAGCGCTCTGTCAGAGCGTCTGGCTCTGATTCAGGGCCTCAATCTGTGCAATTCATGGTAAATTCTCTTCTGAAAGATAAACACAATGGTTGTCAAGTAAATAAAACAAGTAATAATGTGAGTTGCTATAACTTATTTATGTTCTTGGCTTATTACCTACATTACATATATACTGTACATGTATTTTCAATATACAGTGGAAATATGGATCCATTTTTTAAGCTTTATTGCCATATGTCCACTAGCGATGCATAAAATGAAGTGTAGGACAGGGGTGCCAAGAGGGGGAGAGTGGGCCTGGAGGGTGCCTGGGTCCAACCCCAGCCTCCTTACCTGTCAGCAGCCCAGAACATGCTGCTGTGTGCTGCTGTGAGCCCAGGGAGACAGCTCGCTGCCACTGAGCAGCAGCTGCAGTCTCCTCTCCTCTGCCTGCGGGGGGGGGGGGGGGGCAATCGCACTAATTGCGTCCTCCTATGGATTTGCGCCGGGCTGAGGAGCTCACAGCACTCCACAGCGCTCAAATGGGGTTTTGTTTTTTTGTTATTTTTCCTAAGGGGTCATGGCCCCACCTCCCACGATTAGGCCACATCTCCCACGATTAGGCCTTGCCCCCACGGTAGTACTGGGGCCCAGGCTGGCTCACTACGGCCCTAGTGTAGGGTGTGGGAAAAGCCGGTATTTTGCCAGCAATTCTTTTACAAATATAAATACCTGTGCATTTTATTTTATTTTAATCTACAACTAATTAATTCATATAAAATGAAAATCTAACATTACAAAATGGAGAAATATTCTGATTGGCAGATCAGAACAATCTAATGATGTTCCATTATACAGTTCCCAGGACAGCTGCTTTTTAATTTTATTAATCATTTTATTAGTTGCATTGCATAATACACATTTTTCCTTTTTGAATTGCAACAAGTAAATATAATATCATATACATAAGTAGAAGTTAATGTGAAGTAAAAACTAATAATACATCTTAATGTTTACTCAATCCACATAAAGTAAATAAATATTCACTGCTAATAGATGGGGGATGTTTTAATGAACTTCCCTCTATGATCGAGTCCTATTAAAGGTTATAAGACGACCGAAGCACATTATACTGCATGTAATTATAGTATGATAAGATAATATAGATTAAGATAATTACATGTCATCTAATACCATAACATAGAGAATAGATAACAGATAACACATAGAAGCAGCCCATCTTCTCTACATACAGTACATTCTATACATAACAGCCTAAATGTTTTTCAGCTTTTAAAATTATTGATTATATACTGTAGGTGAAAAAATGATAAAATCAATATTAGACTGACTAAACATAAAAGCAAATTAAGAGCTATAATCCTGAAACTGCTTAAATATGTTTTAAGGGTAATTTTTATATTATACGGATGAACAGCCCCAATAAGGTAAAAAAAAAACCATGAGTGATGATGATAACTGGCATATACAATAAATGTACAATAATAAAAACAAATACAAAATAAAGTAATCCCCCTCCACCACCCCCCACAGCCACCTAAATTGATCCAAGCACCAGCGCCTGCGGCCTGGTAGGATAACAGCTATTAACATTTACATTAATATAAACTTACCTGAAACTGTAAGAAGTGAAATATGTGTAAAGAGTTACAGCAATGAGAAACTATCTATAGATATAGATACAACGCGCACTCAGCTAGTAACTCAGTGTCCCTATACCAGGCAGTGGCTTTTATTCTAATCTTAGTGACATCACAAAGCAGTCTGTCACAATCATCCTCACATTGGGGAGATGCACTAAGCCTTAGAGAGTGATTAAGTAACAACCAATCAGCTCCTAGCTGCCATTTTACAGGCTATTGAAAAAAATGATGGTTAGGAGCTGATTGGTTCGTACTTTATTTCTCTCCACTTTAGCTCTCTCCAAGCTTTAATAAATCTCCCTTTCACTACCCAACATTGTTCTCTCCCTTTCTCTCCCCCACCTCTAGGGAAGATGCACTAAGCCCTGGAGAGTGATAAAGTGGAGAGAGATAAAGTACCAACCAATTAGCTCCTAACTGTAATTTTTCAAACACAGACTGTAACTGACAGTTAGGAGCTGGTTGGTTGGCAGTGGCGTCCATTCCCGTGGTGACACCCAGTGCAAATACGATTGTAGTGCACGCGGCAAATCTGCGCTGGTAAAAAAGGGTGTGACCTCACTGGTAGGGCGTGTGGCCTCATGGTTAGAGGCGTGGCCTCACAGCCCAAACCCTCGTTTTAGTCGCTCCGGGGGTCTTGCAGATCTGACTGCCCACGGGGACAAGTCTGTGCACAGTGCTGGCTGCCTCACTGTGTCAGGAGCCCAGTGCTGCATGTAATGCTATAGTGCACCACCTGGCTATTCAGTCAGTCACTAAACAGGAATGACCATCGGTTGGTGAAACCATCGATGGTCATCCATTGAATAGTTTGCAGCCATTGATGGCTACTTGCTATTTTGCCATCGATGGTAACACCACTGATGGCCATCCATATATATATATATATATATATATATTATATATATATATATATATATATATATATATATGTAGGAGATAAAGAGGCGCACTAGGTTACAACGTGACACTTAAATAAACACAACAATACTTAAAGTAACACGACAATAGATATTCAAAAAATAAAAAAATAAACATAAGTGACACTCCTCAAGGATTATTGGGTGGCAGCTCCAATAAAGTGATAAGGTATGGCACCCGTAATAAAAAATAATAAGTGAGATGAAGGAGCGCCTACTAGTGCATAAAAAGATAATGAAAACAAGTGAAAAAAAGTGAACCGTAATATATCCACTACTTATCTGAACGGATGTTGCTTCGGTCAAATGACTAATGAAAGAGATATAAAAAAGAAAAAACAAGAAAACCACATAGTGTGTACCATCCTATACTGTATAGCTTCATAGTCAATAATAATCTGCTAGACCCTTTTGGGGTTTATTCCCAATTACCTAGAAAACTATTTTAAGGCGTATTGCAGGGTCAAAGACAGATTATATTTAAAAAAACATTTAATTGACACAGTATCCAAAAAACGGTAAAAAAAACACACGTACAAGACATAAAAATATTCAATGCTTATCTGTCCATGTATGGGGGGTTGGTGAACAGCAAATCCCAACGCGTTTCGTCCTTTTATGACTTCATCAAGGGGATGGACTCTCTGTGCGGTGGACATTGCATGCTCAGGGTCGCTGGATATATAGGAGTGGACAGGCCCGCCAAGAGCCGTGGCAGGGTTCGGTAATAGGGGGCATGGCCTAATGGCGGGAGGCGTGGCCACGCCCCCTTGCCGAGAAAAAAAAGTTTTGCAGCGCCACGAAGCGGCGCTGCGTGCTCGGCAGGGGGGCGCACTGAGCCCCCTCAGCCCGGCGCAAAGCCAGGGGGGCACGATCAGTGTGATCGCTCCCCCGCACAGGCATAGGAGACTGCTGTGGCTGCTGCTCAGCAGCCACGAGCAGTCTCCAACTGCAGCTCAGCACATGCTGTGTGCTGGGCTGCTGTGAGGGGGGGAGCGGCGCCGGACCCGGGCCCCCGTCTGGCCCCTCAGGAAGCCCGGGCCAGGGTATCTGTACCCGCTCCCCCCCCTCTCGGCGCCCCTGGGAGCGGATGGCATGGGTTGGTGCCTCCCGTACATAGTACTTTGCATTTCTGCCGAGGAGTGGGTGTGGCGCACCGCTTTATCAGGTCGCCTGGGCCGAGGGTATTGTAGGGGGCGGTCAGGTCCGCTGCCAGGCAGCTTTTCCACATTGCTCCCCCACGGCTGCTGTGTTGTTTGTGGCTGAGGGAGGCCGGGCGCCATCTTGTGGGTGTTCCAGTAATGGCAGCGGGTTGCTGGAGCATGTTCATGAAGTTTTATGAAGTAAGGGAGGTGGTTTACTACACTTAGTGCCACTTTTATATACCTATGTTACACTGTGACTCCTACAATATGTGTCTGAACTAGGGGTGTGCACCGCCCACTTTTTCGTGTTTTGTGTTTTGGTTTTGGATCTGGATCATTCTTCGTGTTTTGGATCTGGATTGGTTTTGCCAAAACCACCCTTCCGTGTTTTGGGTTCTGGGTTTTGTGTTTTGGATCTGTATTTTTTTTTAAAAAAAAGCATAAAAACAGCTAAAATCACAGAATTTGTGGGTTTTTCTGCTCCTATGCTATTATTAAGCTCAATAACCTTAATTTCCACTAATTTCCAGTCTATTCTGAACACCTCACACCTCACAATAGTGTTTTTATGTCCAAAAGGTTGCACCGAGGTAGCTGGTTGACTATGCTAAGCGATACGAGTTGGCGGCACAAACACGTGGCCCATCTAGGAGTGGCACTGCAGTGGCAGACAGGATGGCAGTTTGAAAAACTAGGCCCCAAACAGTACATAGTGCAAATGCAAAGAAAAAAAAGAGGTGCAAGATGGAATTGTCCTTGGGCCCTCCCACCCACCCTTATGTTGTATAAACAGGACATGCACACTTTAACAAACCAATCATTTCAGCGCCAGGGTCTGCCACACGACTGTGGCTGAAATGATTGGTTCATTTGGGCCCCACAAAATAAGCTGGCAATTAATCTGTCCCTGCACAAACTGGCTCTACGGAGGCAAGATGTCGTCCTCATCCTCCTCATCCACCGATTCATCACCCTCTTCAGTGTTGTGTACATCCTCATCCTCACAGAGTATTAACTCGTCCCCGCTGGAATCCACCACCACAGGTCTCTCTGTACGTTCTGGAGGCTGGTCTCCCTGGAAGAGTTGATAATTCATTTTGATGAACATCATCTTCTCCACATTTTGTGGAAGCAATCTCCTACGCCTTTCACTGACAAGGTTCCCGACTGCACTAAACACTCTTTCGGAGTACACACTGGAGGGGGGGGCAACTCAGGTAAAATAGAGCCAGTTTGTACAGGGGCCTCAAAATTGCCTCTTTTTCCTGCCAGTACAGGTACGGACTGTCTGACATGCCTACTTGGATGCTGTCACCGATGTAATCCTCCACTATTCTGTCAATGGTGACAGTATCATATGCAGTGACAGTAGACATGTCAGAAATTGTTGCCAGGTCCTTCAGTCCGGACCAGATGTCCAAACTTGGTCCTGCCTGCCCTGCATCACCGCCAGCGGGTTGCTTAGGATACCTAAGTTTTTTCCTGGCAGCCCCAGTTGCAGGAGAAAATGAAAAGGAGCTGTTGACGTGTCACATTCCGCTTCAGCTGACAGTGTTTTCACCAGCAGGTCTTTGCACCTCTGCAGGCTTGTGTTGGCTGGAAAGAGAGACACCACATAGGCTTTAAACCTAGGATCGAGCACGGTGGCCAAAATGTAGTGGTCTGATTTCAACAGATTGACCACCCTGGAATCCTGGCAAAGCAAATGAAGGGCTTCATCCACAAGTCCCACATGCCAAGCGGAATCGCTCCATCTTAGCTCCTCCTTCACTTTCTCCAGCTGCTTCTGCAAAAGCCTGATGAGGGGAATGACCTGACTCAAGCTGGCAGTGTCTGAACTGACATCACGTGTGGCAAGTTCGAAGGGCTGGAGAACCTTGCACAACACGGAAATCATTCTCCACTGCGCTTGAGTCAGGTGCATACCCCCTCCTTTGCCTATGTCATAGGTGGATGTATAGGCTTGAATGGCCTTTTGCTGCTCCTCCATCCTCTGAAGCATATAGAGGGTTGAGTTCCACCGCGTCACAACCTCTTGCTTTAGGTGATGGCGGGGCAGGTTCAAGAGTGTTTGCTGGCGCTCCAGTCTTTGTCACGCAGTCGCTGAATGGCAAAAGTGGCCAGAAATTTCTCGGACCACCCAAATCGTCTCCTGCACGCCCCTGTCGCTTTTCAGAAAATTCTGCACCACCAAGTTTATTGTGTGAGCAAAACATGGGGCGTGCTGGAATTTGCCCAGATGTAATGCCCGCACAATATTGGTGGCGTTGTCAGATATCACAAATCCCCAGGAGAGTCTAAGTGGGGTAAGCCACTGGGCGATGATTTCCCTCAGTTTCTCTAAGCAGCGGTGTGCCACTTACTGAAACCGGTGATACACAGCGTAGCCTGCCTTGGAACGAGCTGGCGTTTCTGAGATGCTGCTACTGGTGACGCTGCTGCTGTTGCTGCGTAAGGTGATACATCTACCCAGTGGGCTGTCACAGTCATATAGTCCTTAGTCTGCCCTGTTCCACTTGTCCACATGTCCGTGGTTAAGTGGACATTGGGTACAACGGCATTTTTCAGGACACTGAGGACACTTTTTCTGACGTTTCTGTACAGTCTCGGTATCGCCTGCCTAGTGAAGTGGAATCTAGACGGGATTTGGAACCGGGGACACACTACCTCCATCAATTGTCTAAATCCCACTGCACTAATGGCGGATACCGGACGCACGTCTAACACCAACATAGTAGTCAAGAACTCAGTTATACATTTTGCTTCAGGATGACTGCTGTCGTACTTCATCCTCCTCGCTAAGGACTGTTGGAGGGTCAATTGTTTAGCAAAAGTAGTGGTGTTCCTACTTCCTCTCTGGGATGATGAACGACTCCCAGCAGCAGCAACAGCAGCAGTGGCAGCAGGAGGCGTAGCAATGCAGGATCCTCTGGAGGAATCCCGGATAGGAGAGTCATTCATGCCAGTGACATGGCATGCAGGACTACTTCCGATCCTGACTAAGGAGGAAATAGACGAGGAGGGAGTTGACAGTGTGGTTTGCAGGCTCTTGGATACAACAGGACAAAGGGATTTAGGTGTCCCTGGACTGCTTACGGTCTTAGCCAAAGTTTCTGAACTTGACAGTAACTTTTTATGAACGCGCTGCAGGTGCCGTATAAGGGAGGATGTTCCTAGGTGGTTAACGTCGCTACCCCTACTTATTTCACCTTTACATATGGCAAGACAGTTGTTGTCCGGATTTGGATAGAAATATTGCCAGACCAAAGAGGTGGAATGTTTGGTCTTCTGCCCAGGCATGACCGTGATAGGCTTTTTCATCCAACGGACAACAACTGTCTCCCCCGGAGCCTGATTTAAACAAACCACATCACCATCAAAATCCTCCTCGCCAACTTCCTCCTCAGCGCCAGCTACACCAGTATCATCATCCTGTTGTACTTCAACAGTGACATCTTCAATTTGCATATCAGCAAGTGGACTGTGGGTGCTCCTTTCAGCACTTGCAGGGGGCGTGCAAATGGTGGAAAGAGCCACCTCTTCCCGTCCAGTGCTGGGAAGGTCAGGCATCGCAACCACCACCACACTTGACTCTCCTTGGGGATTTGTGATATCTTCTTAGAACACACATTTCTTTGCTGTGCTTTTGCCAGCTTAACTCGTTTGATATTTTTAGTGGGAGGAGGGCTTCCATCGTCATGTGAAGCTGAACCACTAGTCATGAACATAGGGAAAGACCTTAGCCATTCCTTGCCACTCCGTGTCGTAAATGGCATATTGGCAAGTTTACGTTTCTCTTCAGATGATTTAAATGTTTTTTTCAAGGTCATTTTCCTGAACTTTGTCATTTGGGATTGCATGTGCCCTCTACTATGACATTGGGCATCGGCCTTGGCAGATGACGTTGATGGCATGTTATCGTCTATGTCATGACTACTGGCAGCAGCTTCAGCACTAGGAGCAAGTGGTTCTTGATCTCTCCCTATTTTATTTTTATCTGAGAAAGTTTGGTCCTCCATTTATGTTATATTGATATATACGTGCGGCTAAAGCGCACACAAACACAGAAAATATTTTTTTATTTTGTTTGGAGTGCCCTTTGGGGGTTACAGCACCCTTTAGCGGTCAATCCAGCCGGCCTTTTACTTATGGGACACAGGCGCACGCTTGGCACTACTTTGTTGATGCACGTGCGGCTACTGCACACACAATTCACAAACAAAAAAAAATTTTTTTTTATTTTGTTTGGAGTGCCCTTTGGGGGTTACAGCACCCTTTAACGGACAAGCCAGCCGGCCTTTTACTTATGGAACACAGGCGCACGCTTGGCGCTACTCCTTTGTTGATGCACGTGCAGCCACAGTGCACACAATTCACAAACACAGAAAACATTTTTTATTTTGTTTGGAGTGCCCTTTGGGGGTTACAGCACCCTTTAGTGGTCAATCCAGCCGGCCCTTTATTTATGGGACACAGGCACACGCTTGGCACTACTTTGTTGATGCACGTGCGGCTACTGCGCACACAATTCACAAACACAAAAAAAACATATTTTTATTTTGTTTGGAGTGCCCTTTGGGGGTTACAGCACCCTTTAGCGGTCAATCCAGCCGGCCCTTTATTTATGGGACACAGGCGCACGCTTGGCACTACTTTGTTGATGCACGTGCAGCTACTGCGCACACAATTCACAAACACAAAAAAATATATTTTTTTATTTTGTTTGGAGTGCCCTTTGGGGGTTACAGCACCCTTTAGCGGTCAATCCAGCCAGCCCTTTATTTATGGGACACAGGCGCACGCTTGGCACTACTTTATTGATGCACGTGCAGCTACTGCGCACACAATTCACAAACACAAAAAAATATATTTTTTTATTTTGTTTGGAGTGCCCTTTGGAGGTTACAGCACCCTTTAGCGGTCAATCCAGCCAGCCCTTTATTTATGGGACACAGGCGCACGCTTGCCACTACTTTGTTGATGCACGTGCAGCTACTGCGCACACAATTCACAAACACAAAAAAATATATTTTTTTATTTTGTTTGGAGTGCCCTTTGGGGGTTACAGCACCCTTTAGCGGTCAATCCAGCCGGCCCTTTATTTATGGGACACAGGCGCACGCTTGCCACTACTTTGTTGATGCACGTGCAGCTACTGCGCACACAATTCACAAACACAAAAAAATATATTTTTTTATTTTGTTTGGAGTGCCCTTTGGGGGTTACAGCACCCTTTAACGGACAAGCCAGCCGGCCTTTTACTTATGGGACACAGGCGCACGCTTGGCGCTGCTCCTTTGTTGATGCACGTGCAGCCACAGTGCACACAATTCACAAACACAGAAAAAATATTTTCTTTTTTTGCACTTGGGGGGAGCACCCCTGACGGACAGAGCACCCCCTGGACAACACTACAGCACCCCTTTAGGACTGGGACACTGCACAGGACTTTGGAGTGGACACAGCCCCTATGGACAACTGACTGCACAACACAGTCCAGCCAGCCCCTATGGACTTTGAAGTAGTGGACACAGCCCCTATGGACAACAGCAGCACAGCACAGCACAACACTACACTGCACTACACTACACTACACTACAACACTACACTACACTACACAGCCCAGCCAGCCCTAACTCCCACCCTCCCTCTTCACTGTCCACAGCCGAGTGAGAAAATGGCGCTGACGCGGGTACCTTATATAGGATCCAAAACCCGCGAGACCCGGAAGGCGGGATGATGACGTTTTGCCTCAATTTCAGATCCGAGTCAGGCGGGAACAGTCGAGCCTGACTCGGATCGGCCTCGGATCGGGGGGGCTCGGGGTGGTTCGGATTTCAGAAATCCGAACCCGCTCACCCCTAGTCTGAACCTGGTTCATTTATATTGATGCACTGTGACTACTACACTCAGTGCCTATGCCTGGTACATTATGTTATTACACTGTGGCTATTACACTCAGTGCTTGTGTCTGGTACATTATATTATTACACTGTGACTACTACACAGTGCCTATGCCTGATACATTATATTATTACACTGTGACTGCTATACACTGTGGGCCTGATTCAGAGCCCTCCTTCCTAAACTTGGAGCGGCCTCCTGGCCGCTCGCATAGCTGTGGGTGACCACCCACAGCATGTGCGAGCGGCCAAAAAGATGGACGCGATGGTCAAGACTTGGGCTTGCGACGAGACCCTGTGGTAGGGTCTCGGTGACCGCAAGCCCTGGAGTGATTCTGGCTCTATCAGAATGCGGGGCAGGGATTGAATAGATCTGTTTTGAACGATTCTGTACATTCTGGTGCCAGGATGCAAAGTCAAGAGGTTTAAGAGAGAGCGCAGCTGTCATTGCGGAACACGCGATGGGGGCTCGTGTGGTGAGTTGCCTGCAGATTGAGATGGGCTGGTAATTTCCTTGGGCAGTGACTCCGAGCAGGGGCATCTTAAGAGAGGAGGGGGCCCGTGTGCACTCCCCGTGCGGGGCCCCCTCCTCTCTCCTCGGTGGCCGGCAGCCGACTGATGCTGCTAGCAAGCCACCGGACCCATAGTAGTCTCCGGAGTCTACTGCGCATGCACAGAAAGCCGGAAAAATGGCCACGGCAGCCATTTTACGGTGTTCTGAGCAGCGCAGACACCCGGCGTGGGACTAAAATAATATGGGTGCAGTGTGTGCGGTGCGGGGCCCCCCTGGACCCGGGGGCCCGTGTGCCCCGCACACACTGCACCCATTATAGATAAGCCACTGACTCCGAGGTTACTGCGGTGTAGTAAGTGGCCTCAGTCCAGTGGCGGACCATGCGTCATTTAGTTTTTCCTCCACTTATTCGGATTCCTCTTCTGATTCAGGTAGGGGGAGGAAAACTGGGACAAGTAGGAAAGCAAGCACAGGCGTCGGCCTTAATATTAGTATTGCATTTGCTTCTAACATCTCTGATGGGGTCAGCATTGGATATGGGCGCTCTCTTGGGGGTAGGAATGGGTCAGACGGGGGCGTTATGTTATATTTTGCCATCACCAGTTTAGCTAAGAAATGGCGGGGATAGGGGGAGTGGGACTGGAGTCGTGCATTTTTTACCATAACTTTTTGCTTTTTAGTCGGTCCCGTAGGGGAACACATAGGTGTTTAGATGCATGTTTTGATGCACAAGACTTTAGGGTTTCGAGGCGTAGCCCGTGGTAGGTGGGATTAGGAGTTTCAGAGTATGCAGCATGGTAAGGGAACCATAGATTTCTGGGCTGGGGTTCTAGAGGTTTTTTGTAGAGGTAGCTAGGCTGCAGTGCTCACAATAGGAGATAAGGGGCTTGCTTTAGGGCGGTTTCTTTTTGCAGCTGGGTCTGACTTTTGAGGCAAAGGGATCTGCACCTAGGTTGGGACAAGGGAAGTGTTCTGCCTTTAACAATGGGCAGTGCTTGCCACCCTCTCATCATTAATTAGGGTACCCACCCCTGCTCGCCGGTAGGCAGTGTCGGTACGGATGGAGGTTTTTTCAGAGCTGTGTGGTGTCTCCTTCTTGTGGGGAGGGATTACGAGTGGTTTTGTGCTCCCGGTGGTTGGGGTCATTCAATCTTGTATGGAGCGGTATTTGCGTTTAGCGAGGGATTTGCTGGGGTGTTGTGGTAATAAGGTGAATCAGAAATACAATTGAAGCGAATAGTGGGTGCATTCATGGAGATTCTGATTCCGGGTTTGGTCTTGTCACCGGTCGGGGGGCTGCCTAAGAAGGCGGCTGGTTTTGGGATGCACGTTGAAGGGGGCCATCGCCAAGCTGTCTTATTTTGGTATTGAGTTCGATATGTAGGGTGGTCTCTTATGGTCGGCAGCGATGAGGTCTTCTTTTGCACAATAAAATTGTTCTGGTGCTGCTGTAGGGAAGGGATAATGTGGCAAACCTTGTCGCTTTTGGTTTTGTTTAATTTAGCTTGCGGGGCTGTACCAGTTGGTAAGGATTTTTATAATAATTCGAGCTGGCTCCCGGGCTGGCGCGCTCAGCATTATGGGAGAGACGTCATGATGTCATGACGTCTGTCCCATTACCCACTGCAGGAGCCGGACGGAAGCCCGGCTCTTGCAGTGGGTGCTGCAGCAGTCAATGAGAGTCTATCTGACTTTCATTGGCTGCTGTTTAACACACGCATCGGCGCCAGCGCTGGAGGCAATGCGTGTGTTATGCACAGCCTGAGCCCGCTTCCTAGCGCTTTTGGGCAAGCGCTCAGGGGGAGAGAACGGGCTCAGCTGTGCAGCACAGGACCGGCGCTGGAACCCTAGTGCCGGTCCTGTGTAAATGTGTAGCGGTGACCACACTCACTGCGGTCGGCGCTACACTGGTAGCTAACTAGGACGGGCCGGACCGTGGCCGGCGGCGGCCTCCCGCACCGCCGGTCCCACGGCGCCCAGGGCATGCACACTGCCCAACCCCCCCTAGTTAAGCCACTGCCCATCGGTGAGTTATGCCCCGGTTATGCCTGGCAGGTGATACGGTCTCCCTTTAGGCATTAACACATCCATACCAGGTCCCATGCAGTGCCGGATCCAGTGGGGGTGGGGGGGTGATCAGGGCGATCGTCCCCCATAACACACAGACACTGTACACAGTACTGGCAGCCTGAGTGATCTGCTCAGGTTACCTCCATGAACGCTGCTTGGAGCCCGGGGAATAGGGGACATGATGCCCACACCATGCTGAAAAAAGAGTGTTTTTTTTGCCTAGGGGCAATCCAGCAATTTGCCTACGCACCCAGCGATTAGTTCACGCCCCTTTCCTAGAGGCCCACGCGGGCTCTCCAAGGACCTGGTTACAGGGACAAGTAGGTTGCTGGGGGGTATGTGTGTAGAAGGAGAGCTGAGATAGATGACTGGTGGAGTACGGGAGCATGCTGACATCATGGATATGTTTTATATATATATATATATATATATATATATACAGTATATATATAAATATATATATAAAATAGGATATTGGGTGTGATTCAGAGTTGTACTCAGGACACTCAGCTGCTGCATGTTTGAACGCAGCTGCTGTATGTAAATATGCTAATAATGACGCCTCCCGCAAGCTTTTGTTATCCACTACTGCATCAGATCATCTGCATTAACATCGCCCCTCAGGTTATGCAGGATGGCCATGTTTTCATTCTGCCCAGGCCAGAAATCTGTGTCGGAAGATGCAGACTCTGGCCTTGGCAAGCCTACAAAATGGGAGCGACACATCACTATTTTGTGAAACGCACACCGTTGACACTCCTGTCCCACCGCCAAAATGGCCGCAGCATGACAATGAAGCTGTGGCTTGGGGGCACTGTGAGCAAGCCTACAGAAGGATACCTGCACATTGACCAATGTTTTCGGGACTGTGCATGCGCTGAAGCTGAAGTGTGCATGTGTCCCGATGATGCTGCAGCTGTTTGGGAGTGGCGACAGGATGGAGTATATAAAACACCGACATGTTACCAGTATTTTAGGGGTATGCCGATGCCAGCGACTGCATCATCGGACGCAGCAGATAAGAACCACTTGGCCCATCTAGTCTGCCCCCTTTTTAACCTTATAATAACCTCAACCAAATATGATCCTTAGTTCTTTGTAAGGATATCCAAGAATGTATAAATTACTCCACCCTTATTAGCCTCTACCACCTCCGATGGGAGGCTATTCCACTGATCCACTACCCTTTCCTCAATTTTCCCCTAAACCTCCCTTCCTCCTCTTTTAGTGCATTTCCTCATGTTCTAATATTCCTGAAGAATGCTTCCCTCCTGTACCTTATTAAAGCCCTTGATATATTTGAATGTTTCTTTCATGGCCCCCCTTTACCTTATCCACTCCAAACTATACATATTAAGATCTTTTAGCATTTGTAAGTAAGTTTTGTGATGTAGGCCATGCACTATTTTAGTTGCCCTTCTTTGTACAGTCTCTAATATGACCTCCAGAACTGAACACAGTATTCTAGACTAGGCCAATGACCTATACAGTGGCATTATCACTTTTACTACTCATTCCTCTCCATATGCAACCAAGCATCAGACTTGCTTTTCCCATTGCTTTGTTACATTTCTTACTTACCTGTAAGACACCTGAAATAGTGACTCCTAGATCTCTTTCCTCCTCAGTAGTGTCCATTATAGTGCCTTTAAATCTATACTTAACCTTTGGGTTTTTGAGACCCAGGTACATTAATTAAATTTTGCATGTTTTTGGCATTAAACTGTAGTTGCAAGGTTCTTGACCATCCCTCTAGTCTACCTAGTTTCACTGACCTCAGCAGCTGGACATTCTGAGCAACATTAGGTTTGCACATATGTCTGATGGTCCGGCCAATGGCTGCAATGGTGATTCGATGCTGCATCCTCGGCTGCCAGCTGCGGACTGAGAATTATATAAAAGATGCCTACTGCTGCATTAACAACTTCTGAAATCTGCTACTGCGGCCAAAGATGCAGCACCAATCACTCCTGCGTCCATCTCTGAATTAGGCTTTTAGGTCTTTTAACCATAAGGCTTACTTGGCAGTTTATGTAAGTGCCATGTACTCCACTTCAGTGGCGGATAGGGCAAGAGTGGATTACTTTCTGCTTTCCCAGCTGATGGCTGCACCTGTTAGTATAAACATGTATCCCATATATTAATGACGGTCATCCTCATCTGATCCCCAGTCGACATCACAGAAGGATTTCAATACAGAATTTTCAGAATATGAAAACTCTAATATCAGGAAGTTAAAACCATTAAGCATAAGAGGATTCTCTTAACTACAGTCCAGTGTTGTTTCCCAGGATTAACTGCAAAATGGCTCACTTTGCTCACAACATGTGTGATGTCTGGATGAGTCCCAATGCTTGTATACATTGATCTTCCAATAGCGTTTTAATAAGGAACATTCAAAATTTCCTCTATGCCTGCCTCATTTGTTGGTGATATGGCTTTTGTTAATTTTGTGCCTTTCTCAATGGGAATTCTGACTGGTTTTGCATCTATCATTGCATACTTGGTAAGTATTGTCTCGCTATATCCCTTCTGATCAATTGTGACAGTTCCTGCACTCTTTTTGTAAGATCCTCAAGCCTAACAGGTGACGTGCACTAGGTGTCCACTTATTGATTCTATTTCCATCGGACCACACACATCTGTATGTAACAATGCTTGTGGTGCCTCAGCTCTGATTGCTGACTTCAGAAAGGGACAATGGGTTTGCTTACCCTTTATACAGCTCTCACATGCTTGTCTCGCTGGATTGTTCATGGCTATTCCTGTCACCATTCCATCAAGGAGTTTCTGGACATTATTATACCCCAGGTGCCTTGTCGCCTATGACACAGCTCCATGTCTTGGATGTGTAGTTGCTGGCACCGGGTTACTGTTGCTATCACTGTCCCTTTTTTGTTCTGCACAAGGCACTTGCCCTCTATGAACTTGCCCTTGAAACCTTTGTCTTCTGGAATAAATGATGGTGATAAGGTATGAATAACACATCCTGGATATCTGTGACAATGTTTTCAATTCAAGCATACCGTGATTGTCCCAACTTTCGTAGCTGTAAGGACTTTGGCCCTCATTCAGAGCCGTATGCTCTGAGCAGAGCGCACGCTCTGAATAAGGGCCGCCCTCCATAATTATGGAGCGTCCTCCTGGACGCTCGTATAGCTGTGGGTCACCACCCACAGCCTATATGAGCATGCAGTTTGATGGCCGCGATGGACTTGACCATCGCGACCATCGCCACTACGAGCCGGAGCCTGCGGTTGAGTTTTTCAACCGCAAGGCCCGGAGTGATTTTGGCTCTATCAGAGCCAAAATCACTCCCACTGACATCACTAGTGATGTCAGTGGGCCGGCTTCTGATGGTAGGCGTTCCCTTGGGAACGCCCCCGTCAGGGAGGCACGCCCCCGGCACGCGCTCCAAAGGGGGCGTGCTGTCAATCAACATCGACAGCACGCCCCCTTTGATCAGACACAACGAGCAAAGGAAAGTCCTTTGCTCGTCGCATCTGGCGCATGCGCACAACGGAGCTCCCGCCGTCGTGTGCATGCGCAGTGCACAACATCGACCCACTTGCGAGCGGACAGCCGCTTGCGAGTGGGTCTGAATCAGGCCCTTTGTCTTCAATCCCTCTGACTGATATAGGGTCACACATGCTCAATCATGTAAATCATTCTTTATTGCAACTGAAATGTCTTGTGGCTCCTGAGTACCAGCAATCCTTCATGTGACTGTTGGTGACATTTAAATCTGACTTGTTTTCTTTTCACACTTCTTTTGCATACCAATTGAATCTTTCAAACTGCATTCAGAAGCTTTATGTCACACTTTGTGACATATGAAACTCTTAGGTCTTTTGGGCTTAGTGACATTTGTGAGTAAATAAGAACTCTCGCCATTTGTCTCAATTGGTATGCATTCTTGAAACTGCAGCAGCTTAGCCCTCTCGATCTCCATTGATAGCTTAGTCGCATAGGATTCCAAATCCACTACTAAGAAATCAAATTCAGGCATCTGATTTTGCAGCATTGTCATTGCAACCACCTCCTCATTCACCTGTACTCTTAAAAATTTCATTTGCTGATATAAGTACAACATGTACTCGTTCATGTCTCTACATGCACTCAGTTTGGTGCCTTATAGTGCATGCCTCAATTTTATCCTCCTCATTAGACCTTTATTTTCATACACAGGGCTATCCACATGTCAGGTGCTGACATTAACCTGTGAATTATGGAATACACATGCTGTTCTAAAGCTAGGCCAATGGTTCCCATGGCTTTATCAGGATTTGAATTGTCACCTGGATCATTTGTGATCTTCCACAATTTTTCTCAGTTTAGCTGCATCTTCATGGTGAATTTCTAAGTGTTGGAATTCTCTGAGCCATTTAGTTTTACAAAGCTCATGCTGATTACTGCAGTGTGCATTTTCTGTCTTGATCCAAATGCAGGGCTTTTCTGTATACTTTCACACTCTGGGTACTGAGAACCTTAACCTATTTGTATAAACTATTGGTAATACCTGTTTGGTCACAATACGTATATGGGAAAGATTTCTGGACTGCACACCCTGAATATATATATAATGGGAGGTGCTACCTGATTAGACAAATTGCAGGCACAAAAACAGACAAATCTCAGGTGCACAACTCCAAATTATTAATAATATATAAATGCAATAAAATTTTGCAATCAATAGAGGTTTTTAGCATAATCTTGGCCAAGGTTATGGGCCTACCCACCATATCCAGGTAACCTCTGTAGGGTAGGTCCCTAACATACTATGATTCAAATCCAGAGCACAGGACACCCCTAAACTAGCCCAGCTAAGCCACCCCAGGGCACCACCTTAGTAAGAAAAGTGCAGTGTGAAAGAGATAGTTAGGAGCAGCTACTGCTGCATATAAAGAATGAAATTAAAAAGTGAGGTACATATATAATAAACAAACAGTGAAGGGTTAAAATGTGTTATAAAAGAAAAATGTGTTATAATGCGGTGCCCTGAAACAGATCAACAAAGACAATCCAGGGGGACCCACGCCCCAAAAATTAACCAAAGTTGCACTACAGTATATAAAACTTGTAGGACCTACCTAGAATTGTGCCTATTACTAGTGTGCATATTCATTACAAGGCTTTAATTACGTGTCAGCGGACTGTGAAATGGAGGTTAGTCCACACAGATGTCCTTAACTAAGTTGATGAGTTTATTTGATAACAGTGGTATACACAGGGTTAACAGCATTGTGTAGAGTTAACAGGGATAATGCAGGTAATGGCTGTGGGTAGCGGTAACAGGTCTCACAGAGTGTCTCCCAGCCCAGCAGAAGCTGCTGTGTGATGGGCAGCGGTGGGACCAAGGAGGCTGCCGCTGCTGATCATCAGTACTGGGTGAAATCCTTCACTTGTGAGTACTGTTGTTTACTACCCCTGTTCGAGTCTATCCCTGACACTGGTAAGACCAGTGACCAGCACCATGTAGAAGAAGGATGTCTTTCAGAGGCATCCTTCATTTGTTTGTTAAGCAGTCTCAGCAATATCCTCCAGGGGCCGGAGCCCTAGGCAGCTGCCTAATGGTAGCACCATCCCTAGTGTCATAGTAAAATGGCATTTGGGCAGCACAGATGGTGTAATGGTTAGCGTTACTGCCTCACAGCACTGAGGTCATGGGTTCGATTCCCACTACGGCCCTAACTGTGTGGAGTTTGTATATTCTCCCTGTGCTTGCGTGGGTTTTCTCCGGGTACTCCGGTTTCCTCCCACACTCCAAAAATATACTGGTAGGTTATTTGGTTCCCCACAAAATTGACCCTAGTGTGTATGTGTGTGCGCATGTGATAGGGAATATAGAGTGTAAGCTCCAATGGGGCAGGGACTGATGTGAATGGTAAGATATTCTCTGTAAAGCGCTCCGGAATATGTGTGCGCTATATAAATAACTGCTAATAATAATAATAATTTAAACTGCAGACACCTGCTGTGGTAACGGGAGTGATTGGACATGGGGACTGTCTTTATTATTTGTGACACTTGTGTCCGTGTGAAGCTTTATATTACACCACTCAGAGTCGCATGGAAATACTCCTCTCTCTATGTAATTGCAGATGGAGGTGGATCTGAATTAAATGCACAGGCTGAAACTGCCAGCTATCAGCTAGCGCAAAATTCATGTCTATTTGCGCGATTGAAATTTCTGATATGTCTAAGTGAATTGTAACATATGTCCCTAAATTAGTGCCCTTTAATCCCATAATCACACTCTGTAAGGTGAAACCTCATTATTGTACTGCTCCTTACATAAACTCACAGGGCCTGATGCAGGGTCGTAGTATTGTCCGGTCGTGGACTGATCTTGGGAGTTTTAGCTCAGCGCATGCTCTGTTGCCGAGTGCGCCCATCTACATAAATCTACATGGGATTCTAAGTCATATGCTTCTCAGTGTTAACCCTGCATCAGCCCCTGCATTCCCTTAGTCACCCCCCGTTACCTCCCTCAATCGCTGACTACCTCTTACTCACTGTGCGAGTGAATCCTCTGTGCAAGCGTAATCGCAAACCAATCGCTGCACGTACACAGTTTGGCTTTCATGCATGCGTAATGCCTATAAATCGCTCAAACTGCATAAATAGCCGGCATTGTGCAATCTGTGAATCAGGCCCTAAGAGTGAACGAGTACTAGTCTATAGGTACAGCAAATTACGGTTATAAACATGACATTTGTTTATTCTTGTTGATAGAATACTTTATGTTCCATACTGTATACTGTGAATTTACAGTTGGCATAAATTATTAAGTAAACTTTGGGTGAATGTAAACGCATTTGCAAATCTCCTTTACCATTGTGAGTTGATACATTTAAATCAAATCACTATGGCAACAGAGATCCCACTGCAGCAACTCCACCCAGGAAGGACGCCAAGCACAGTGAACAAAAGATCCGCCACTACTTAGATTACGCGGGTCTGAAAAATAATGATCAAAACTACTTTTTAGAAAGTGAAATTTGTCTTTTTATTCCCTGCTTTACTCTCTCTATCCAGCCCTATGAACCTGTCAGGAGGACTATGTAGGCCATGGGGTTGCGGTACTGGTTAGTGACGGGCAAGAAAACCTATTTACTGACATTTAAAACATCGTAAAGTATAAAGATTTCTTAAAACGGTATTTAAAACTTAAAAGGAAACAAAATATATGTTCCTAGCAATAGTTTAGAATATGCAATTTTCCGCAGATGAGAAATTCCTGTGTGATCCAGGAACCCAGACATAAAATGCTCATATTTTCAAGAACACACAGATCAATCTATAAACAATATTAATGTCTGCCGGGTTACCAACAAATTGCCCCAAAGATGACCATAATAAATAAATTAAGTTGAAACAGAAATTCCTTTTTTTTTTCAACTACTGTTCTTTTTACAAGATTTCTGCCAGACATTGCTCGGAGTCAGGAGGTCAAAGTCAGACCACCCTGTTTGGGGATTTACCCCTCAACTCAATGCTGTGTCAAATACCTCAGCTGAAAAATGTCAACTACCACCTTTCTTATTATTAGTGATTCATAAACAGAAAAGCCTGTACTATCCACAAAATTAGAACTTTACATTGAAATATAGTTGACGTACATAGATCAATGATAAAAAAAAAAGGCTGCTAATGCATCCTGCAGAATCACACGGCCGGATGGGTACAGTCGATGTAAACAAACTAGGCGCTAATTGTCATTTATTGACTGTAATATAATGACGTGCTAAAAAGAGAGGCTTCGGAGGAGTCGTTCATCTTAGTAAGTAGGTGTTTTCTTTGGCAAGATGACATTCGGTGACGTGAGAACCGAATTTTGAACAGAAGACGCTTCCACATAATGGCATTGCGCCTTTAACTTTTACATAAATAAATTGCACCACACAAGTATTGCTGAATGTTTTCAGATCATAAAATACAAAGAAACAGCATAGTTGTCTGCTGTCCTGAAATGTCTGGGAGAATCCTGAATTAGGGTGAGACCTCCTGGGCAACTTTGAATGCTAAAGCTTTCCTGCAGGGATGCTCAGCTACCCATAACATGCACCCCCTGTGTATAAATAAAGTTTTGTGAATTGATTCACTGAAAGTGTAACATCTGTATCTTATTAATTTCATTGTATTGCATGTTTATTAAATATAAGTTGATTCTTATACAGTATGTAGGCAAGTGTTATTTTTATATTCAGAATCCCATTACTAATGCTGGGCATACACGGCAAGATAAAATGTCTGTCAGACCGACAGACATTCTATCTGGCCGGCTGCCAGCCGCAGATGTCCGCGGCATACACTGTGAGAGAAATCTCACAGTGTATAGCTATAGCCCGACATCTGCGCTCCGCCCCCAGGGAGGAGACATTTCCCTGTTCCTTCCTTAGGAAGGAACACAGGAAATGTCTATCTGTCGGCTGCGCTGGGCATACACTGCCCGATGCGGCCAACAGTTACCGGGTGAATATCGCATCGGACGGGCATGCTAGACAATCCAGCATGCCCGACCGAGCAATATTTAACCCTCGGTCGCCCCCCCATGCTACAATTATTGCGGCGATCCGCCGATATCGGGCGGATCGTCCCGATAATTGCAGCGTGTATGGCCAGCATAAGAGAGATCCAAAAACCATAAAGTATTTTAACCATACTGAGGTCCCAGTGCCAGCATTCTGGTGTGACTGTAAACATCCAGATTGCATCCCCCCAGTATTAATATTATGCCCCAATTGCCCCCAGTATGCCCCTAGTATTAATATTATGCTCAGTGTCCCAGTTGGCCACACAGTACCCCAAATAGCCACACAGAGCCCCCGAGTACTTACCTCTTGTGGCGGGATCCTTGCTGATACCCGGCCCCCATACAGGGCTGCCCCTGCATCATAATTCAGAGTATCTCCCAAGTCCCTTAAGCATTGTGGATGTTATGTGACGCTTAGGGACTCATGAGATTCTCTGTAAGCAGTGCTGGGGACGCCCGATTTGGGAACCGATGCTGCTGGGCACCTGTTCTTCGTAATTGATGCTTCAGACCAATTTTGAATGGGGGCCCCCTGTGTGTGTTTGCCCCATCATTAATCTGTTGCGCTGGGCAAAATGAGGAAAGCGAGGTGTAAATATCTCTATGCAATTTTGTATATTTTAGGTATACTGTAGTGCAGCAAATTACAGCAAACCTAAATTTAAAGCTTAGATGTTTCGGATTGGTTCATTATTCTAGGACAGCTTGAGAGCCACAAACTTGCTTACGGTACAATCGACCAGTTCAAACCGATTTCAATTTAACTTGCGGTCCAACGTTTACATTCACAGTTTACGGTTTGCCTTCTCGGCCTTTGAAGATATTAAGATCAATTTTGAAATGTTATACAGTTGATATTATTCCGCTAATTAAGCAAGAACATGCTCAAACTGACTTAAATTTTTTGTTTCATTTAAAGATTGAGAATTTATTGCACAGTTGAACTTTATATTCAGGACTTTGAAACTATTTTTAGCATTGGTAGTCCCAAGATCCCCCGGATAAAAGATCTCATTACTGTACACATATTTCATGCCTTAGTTATTAAAACTTGACGTAATTAAATAAACCCAATACTGTACATACTGTACATTTTCACTGATTGTGTGTTTCTATGTCTTACATCTTTGTCCTACTATTGTATTCTGGGCCTGATACAGAGCCGCTCACTCTCACAGAGCGCTCGCTCTGAATCAGGGCCGGGCTGTTTTTCTTTTGGATCGGCCTCTTGGCCGCTCGCATAGCTGTGGGTGACCACCCACAGCTATAGCAAGCGTCCATGATGATGGTCGCGATGGTCAAGACCATCACGACCATCGGGCTTGCGACAAGACCCTTGTGGTAGGGTCTCGTTCATCGCAAGCCCCAGAGAGCTTTCGGCTCTAACAGAGCCAGAAGCTCTCCACTGACATCACTTGTGATGTCAGTAGGGCCGCCCCCAAATGGCAGGCATTCTCATGGGAACGCCTCCGTTTGGGCAGCCACCCCCCGGCCCGCCCACCAAACAGGGCGAGCTGTCACTCAACATTGACATCTCGCCTCCTTTGGTGTGAGACCCGAAGCGACGGAGTGCCCGTCGCTAGCCGGGCTCGCACATGTCCACGACGGAGCCGGCTCCACCGTGCGCATGCGCTGTGGGCCACCATCGACCCAGTTGCCAGCGCTCAGCGCTTGCGACCGGGTCTGAATCAGGCCCTCTATTCCTTATTGAATCCAAAATACGGGCCTGATGTAAAGCTGAATATTCGCCCATCTTTGGAACGTATTTTGCATCCTGTTGCACTAAAAGCGACGCAGAGTCAAACACATTTTAAATGCATATATATTTAAGACTAAAAAGGTGTAACTGGCCTGTAACAGGGTGTATCAGCAGAACCGCAGGCTACACGGAGATTTCCATAAATGTAAATACATCAACTATAGGCTCATGATGACAAGTAGTAAACAAAGATATAGATAGGGGACAGGCGGGTATACAGACGCAGGAGGCGTACACTGCTGCATACAGCAAATATACAAATGTCTTTCTGTACACGTACTGCTAGCAACAAGCCAGCACTGCACCCTGTGCCGGCCCTGCCCCCTACATATGACACAGCTACTGGCTCCAGCAAGTACAGTGCTGCTCGCAGCGTCCTAAGGATGCCCCACATGGCTCTGCAGTAACGCTGTCAGCTGCAGGGTGCCGTTCCAGGCACCCTGCAAACCCACAGGGACCTACGCTCTGTGCTGCGGCTCCGCTCGCACACCCCTAGTTACGGCCCTGGTCTGGAGCATCTATAGCTGATTTCTGCCTAACTTTGCCACAGCCCCCTGTGTGCAGGTAATGGACAGGTACTGGAAGCTCTATAACTGCATGTAGACTTTGGCTAGTTTCAGCTTTAGAAACCTTCTTAGGACTTGTCAACGTTACCTGTTAGCACAAAAACAAAATCATACTTAATGCACTGTAGACATTCCACCTAGATTAGTAATGCCAGGTGCTGGTGCTTGTATTTATAGAAAGGCTGTGAAAAGGCAACAAAGAAGTTACAATAAGGTACGTCCAATATGTTTATTTTTTTTGCTGTCAGTGATCGGAAAAACAGTCAGCTCACCTCAGATTTCTCTATTACCCCTTTTACGCCAACGTTAAAGTCCAGGTATTTGCATGTGAACGCGCATCAACCCGGGATTTTAGTCAGTGTAAATGGATCCACTCGGGAACCAGTGACCCAGGCATCCAACTCGGGTAGCTTGCTGGGTTGGGCACGAGTCGTTCCCATGTCACCTTGCAGTGTAAACGGTCTGAGCCGGGTCACGATGACCCGAGTCGTGCCACATGCTACCCAAATGGCCGGCTTCAGCGGCGCTTGGAGATTACATCATCTCCAAGCGTCCACTGCAATGCCAGAAGAGCCCGGTCACTGCAAACCTGGCTCCGGTGTGAACGGTGCCGACCCAGGGCATAACCCAGGTTGCATCGCAGTGGAAAAGGGGTCTGTCTCGGGTCTGATCCAGGTTGGAAACGTGTTCCAAATCCAGGGTCAGACCCGGGACTTTGGTATAAAAGGGGTATGATTTTCTTTGCTGCACTAAATGTGATTGATATTGAAATGTGATCACCACAGGAAATGTGTTAATATTGACAGTAGACAATACATTAAATTCACATGTATTGCAGTGGATATCAATTGCCACAGTACTTAATAAACTTTCCAAATAGAAAACAGAGACAGTGACTGCAAGAGCGATGTACAAATTGTAACATAATAATACTACTAATAATAATAATAATAATAATCAGTTTATAGAAATGTAATGCATATGTATCATTGTAAAATGTTTACAAGGTAGATACAAAATGCTAACAAAAAAACATAAGAAGATATCTTTATGTTAGAAGCAAGAACCAAAAAGTAAAAAAATTAATGTCCATACAAATAGGAAGTCATAGTTGGTGACTTTTTGGTAGAGATGTGCGCCAAACCCCGTGTTTTGGTTTTAGATCTGGATTAACTTTCGTGTTTTGGTTTCGGTTCTGGTTTTGTAAAACCACCCTCATGTGTTTTGGATTTGGTTTTGGATTTGTATTTTTTAAAAACAAAATAATAAATAGAGCTAAAATCACATCATTTGGGCCTGTTTTTGTTCCTACAGTATTATTAACCTCAACAACATGAATTACCAGTATTATTCAGTCAATTTTGACTACCTCTCAACGTGTTTGAAGAAGCCTGCACAGATCAGTGTGATCTATGCAGTGCTTCTGTGTGTGTAAAAGTAAATAAACGGTTCAGAATCGGGAAAAAAATGTGTGTGTCTCCCCCCAAACCCACGTCTCAAACAGCACCAGGCTTTTTTGGTTGTGTAAAGCACGGGGGGGGGGGGGAATGAGGTAGGGGGTCCCCCGTATTTTACATAACCAGCAACGGACTCTTTCTAGCAGGGATGTAAGGCCACAGCCAGGGGACACGCTTATATTGGTGCCCCTGGCCGAGGCATTCAGCAACCTACGCTAGTGAGCAGAGGCCAGATATTCCTGTGGAAGTGGGGACCTGAAAAAATATATTGTATCTAAGTATATAAGCACATCACATGATATAATGGGGTATCAAACTTTCTAAAGAGTGGAGAAGTGGACAAGTGGAGGTGTTTCCCATAGCAACCAATCATCTTCTACCGATAATTTATCATTTATCTATGCAACTGGTGCCACCATCCATGGTGCAAGGCTGAGAAGGCATTATGGTTGAATTGAATTGTAATGAATACTCTATAGTAAGTATAAAATATATTGGCAATATAAGAAGATGGCAATCATAGGAATCATATCTAATGTGCATAAATATTATTTTTTATTGTATATCTGGTCAGTACTAAAAAACTTTAGGAGCAAAATTTCAGGAACAACTTTCATAAAACACTTGCCAGTTCCTGGTGATTAGGGACATATCTGCAATTGTTACTATGCAATCCTGAAGCACGTATGTGAACTAGGTCGGATTTGCATGGCTGATGCAGTTTAAAAGGACATGACAAATTTAAGAGAATAAGTGACATACAGTACGATAGCATGTACTGTATAATTTACTGTATAATGTACTGTATCATGTACTGTATCATGTACTATATCATGTAAAGTTTCATGTACTATATCATTTACTGTATTCTATACTATATCATGTACTGTATCATGTACTGTACCATGAACTGTATTATGTACTGTATCATGAACTTTATAATTTATTGTATTCTGTTCTATATCATTTACTGTATTATTATTATTATTATTATTATTATTATTATTATCATTTATTTATATGGCGCCACAAGTGTTCCGCAGCGCCTTACACAGTACAAAAACAAATTGTATACAAGTGACTTACAGAACAATACAATACAGGACATGGATAATATATATTGCTACATTAGTGACCATAACACCCAGATAACCAACAGAGCATAAGCAGCCAAGTGTTAGGTGCCCTAGTGGTGAGTAAGAAGTAAATGACACTATAGTAAGGAGAAGCACAAGAGGGTAGATGGCCCTAAAAAGGTGGGGGGAAAACAAACTGGGTTGACACAGATGGGGACGAAGGAGCATGTAGCAAGGAGTTAGAATGATAGCTGGAAGGCTTTGATGAAGTAGTGGGTCTTGAGAGCCTGTTTGAAGGATTACAAACAGGTGGAGAGTCTGATGGGGAGTGGGAGAGAGTTCCAGAGGTGGGGAGCAGTGCGGGCAAAATCATGTACTATATAATTTACTGTATCCTGTACTATATCATTTACTGTATTCTATACTATATCATGTACTGTATCATGTACTGTACCATGAACTGTATTATGTACTGTATAATTTACTGTATTCTGTACTATATAATTTACTGTATTCTGTACTATATCATGTACTATATCATGTACTGTATCATGAACTGTATTATGTACTATATCATGTACTGACTGTCTCATGTACTGTATTATGTACAGTATCATGTACCATATTATGTACTGTATTATGTACTATATCATGTACTGTATCATGTACTGGATTACATACTGTATCATGTACTGTGCAGTATTTAAATTCATCAATAATGACACGCACACTATTGACATTCCGTAGTCAGTACTATGGTGATTTACATTCAGATACAGAGTTAACCATTTTGCCTCCCTAGAATACTTTTGTTTTCACCCACCTCCTTCTCTTCCCCATAGAGATCCATGATACAATTTAAATACTGTATACATAATTTTTGATATTGAGTGTAAACACATAAGAATAAAGTAATAACATAAATTAAATAAAAATACATCAAATAAATGAACCAAATTAACACTAGCAACTAGGTGCTTAGACTAAAATATGACACAAACTTATTCTGTCAGCGAAGAAATATATTTGAGGTTTTTCCTTTTTAGTGAGTGTTAACTGAATCAGACTGAGGAACGTTACACCTAGCATTGTTCCTGCATCGGTGATTCACACAAGACAGAGAAGACTTTTACACTGGTGTATAATATATGTTTTCATGGCCCCCATTGCCCTTGAGATTTTGATTTGTTTAGGGGAAGCCAATTGTTTTCCTCAGAGGTAGGGTCACAAGGAGGCCAAGATGAACGAGAATACAGCGTTTAGCCTTTGACCTGCTAACCACATGTCACTTTTTAACCACCATTTAACCTGTACTCCAGACTAAGTGCAAGGTCAGCTTTACAGAGCACCAGCTAATCTCAATTAGTCATACATATAACAGTCACACAGAGAGAAAACAAAATATCACATTAACATGTCTGAAAGCATCACCATTAAATGGTTCGTAAATTATGCTTCTATTTGTAGTACAATTGGGTGATACTTTCATTTACATAGAGCAGGTGCCAACATACCTCATTCAGACATCAATATTTTCAGCAATTGATGTATCTGTATTTCTCAGATATTAAGAAACCCTATGTAGTACTAACATATTGCTGCACGTGGAAGAAAATTATTGCTAGCAAAATGTGGACCATATTAGCCTACTCAACTGAGATGTCCGAGGAACCCCCAAACTTCCAATCTGGCCTTCTGGATCCCATTCAATACTTGGTGATTAACGATAAATGACATCATCATGGTCCCTCCCCCCACTGCATGAAGCCAATTTATGGCAATCCTCACAGCAGAAACTCCAACATCAGAAAGAACAAAACGTAGATTAACGATGAAATCTGAGTGATGTTAACTGAGTGACCAACCGGTGTCAGTGGATCTTGTTAAAATAGCCAATCACAAGTAGAGATGTGTGTGGACCCCCGTGTTTTAGTTTTAGATCTGGATTCATTGTCGTGTTTTTGTTTTGGTTTTGCAAGACCACCCTCAAGTGTTTTGGTTTTGGATTCAGATAAAAATCGATTAGAACTCGATAAAAAGAGCTAAAATGTATGAATCCAAAACCCAAGTTCAGTTTTTAAATCTGAGTTCCAAACCAGCAACAGATCCGAACCGGGACTCGGTTCGAACCAGGACACAAAAGTGAATCCGAACCTTGACCTTGAAATAAGAAGGCAGCCCCCCACTCGAGAGGAGTGGGAGCAAATACTACTTACCTTAGCCCATGTGGGTTGGAGGGTCCCAAGCCCGGCAGGGGCCTGGTCAGTGACCTCCCCCACTGCTCCACCCACTACCACTGTCCGCGCCTGTATAGCAGTGCAGCCGCATCGGCACAACAGGCAGTGACAGAGCAAAGACTGCTGCTGCTGCAGTCTCCTCTCGCTGCTGACTTTCAGCTGCATTGCTACAATCACACTTGCCTACTCTCCCAGATCGGCAGGTCACCCTCAACAACCACCTAATTTCTAGTGAAATTGGGGGGCTGATTCACGCAATTCTTAGCATCATCATCATCAACTCGATGCCGGTAAGTGTGCTGATGTTAGTGTGAGGGGTGGGTGCGGTGCAATGCCTGCTGCCGTGCAGGTGTACGTCTGTTACTTACCTTGCGTCGCACCCTCTCACCTTCAGGCCGTGTGTTGAGCAGACGGTCCTGGAACCTCCAAATAGAACACGGACACGATGACCTAGGGGGAAGGAGACGAGGTGAGTACCGTCCTTCCTCACGTCGACCGACGCGCCCTACCGAACCGGGGGATAAATTCAGGTTTTAAGTGAAGATCATCATTGGCACTTTTGGCCTCAGATCCCGAATTTTCACCTATCGGTACTCACGCACCAGGTGAAGATCCGTCCTTGCACCGGGTTGCAAGGTTCACCGTCCGCCCAGAAGGAAGGAGAGATAGATAGTGACAAACAAACAGGGAGAGACAGTACACACAGATATTCCTCACCGTGTCCACTCTTGCTCTTCGTCCGCTCACTCGCCTACAGGTAAGGAGATACACAACACGGCCGTGCAGGGCCTAAACCTATGTCAAGCAACTACACATACTAAAACGGCATCACCCTCAACCTACAGTGTGTGTAGTGCGACAGATATAACAACAACTAAACTTTTGCCCTGCACGGAACACCAAACACAGACTAAATATACAAGAGCAAAACACGGTGCTGTCCCTTTAAATGTCTGCTACCTATCCAGAGCTGGCCAGCTCCTCTTCTCGGTGACTGGGGAAACCACTACCTCATGGGTGGAAGCCGTACAGCTCTCCACCACTGCTCAAACCTCTCATCCGCCTCTCTGTTAGCGCTGCAGCTAATGGGCTCAGGGCCCTGGGCCTAACGCCCAGGGTCTTACATGCGGCTCAGGCCTAGGTGCCTGCCAAACGGTGGGCTCTAGTAGTGGTCTGGGCCTAATGCCCAGACCACTTTTTGTGGAGCTCAGGCCTATTTGCCTGCCTATCGGTGGGGCTCATATATAGGGCCTAGTGCCCTCCTGTATGGGTACAGGCCTATGCCTGATTTATGGCCACGGGCCGGGTTCCCGCCTACTTTATTGAGTCGTGACCTGGGCCTAGTACCCAGGCCACTTATACCTGATTAAGAGGGGATCCTTTTATGGGGCCTAATGCCCGCTACTGTGCCCCGGGCCTTGTGCCCGACTAATTGCCCACGGGCCTAGTGCCCGACAATGCTCCACGGGCCAAGCGCCCGACAACCCTGGCGGTCTAGGGAGGGGGGTATATGGTGGGCCTCACGGAGGGCCTACCTGCGACGTTGGAAGAGGCTGCGGGGGGGAACTTCGTGACGCTCTTTCACTTCCCTCCCCCGCAGTCCTCTCCGGTCCTCAGCCGCATTCTTCGGCCGCTGGCCCGTCCTGGCCAGCGGCGCCGCCTCTTCCTCTTTTCTTTCAGCCGGCGCCGCCTGTCTTCTTCCTTGACAGTGGCGTCTCTTCCGCGGCTGCCGCCCCTGTTGCCGCGCCGATCCTCCGCTCTTTGGCCGCCGAACTAACCTTTCCCGCTCCGCGCCGTCTAATACAAGACGGCGCGAGTGGGTGGGGCTATGACGTTGCGAGCTGCGATTGGCTCGTTGCGTCCGCCTCTGATTGGCTGCTGGCCCGCGAGCCAGGTTTGGCTCGCGGCCAGAGCCAAACGCCCGCCGCACTGACTGCCGCGCCCAACGCCTGACCGGCGCTGGGAGCAGGTACTCTGTCCCAGCGCCGGCTACCCGTCGCTTCTTGGCTGCCGGGCGCCAAGCTCCGCTGAGCTTGCGCCCAGAGCCAAGCTTCTCCCGACGCCAAAGTACCGTCGGCACTGGTGAAAGGGACCAGGCGGTCCCTTCACCAGGTGCCCACGGTATCTGCACCGACGCTAGGGACATTACTGTCCCAGCGCCGGCAACAGATGTGTCCCGCAGAGGACACATCCCTTCTGCCTGCCCCCGCACCTCGGCTGATGCTGGGATCAAACACGTGATCCCAGCACAGCCTTCCACATTAGCAGCATCTGAAGCATGGTGCCAGAATATGCCCCAAAACATTCTGCACTTTAATTTTTGTCTTTGCAATAATACTGCTCTAATAGGCATTTACAATTAGCAAAGAAGTGAGTTCCTGTTTCTATATGCATTTTGTTTATAATAAATCTAGATCAGCAAGTAGATAAGATTATACATCTCCTGGGTTTAATATGGATCTGTCTGAGCCTGCAAAAAAAAATAATATTTTTTTAATTAAAGTTCATAAACCCACAACGTAAAAATGCAAATATAATCGCTGCTGCCCAGTGAGCATCTCTTACCTGCAAAACCCCCAACTCACAAGCATTCTGGATATTAGACACCAAACTTTTATGTGTTGGTTAAAAAAAAATTAAATAAATAAATAAAGGATAATTAAATAGAGGAACAAATTAAAATGAATAAATTAAAAAAAAAGATTTTAATGTTCAAATTTTTAAAACAAGCTGACAGCAAAAGATGGTGGCTATGGTTGGGGGAATCACTTAGAGATAAATTACATTTGTTTGTTTTTTTTAAACCAGTAATCTGAGCCTGTTCATTCAGGTTCATTAATAGCTTTCAGAAAATTTCCTTTTTTCCTGTGAGTTACATGAATAAATAAAAAAAAAAATTTACAGCCATTATTATTTTAAGAATTTACTGCTGGATTAACGCTGTACATTCTGTCAGACTCTGTCCCGTCCATGACAATGTAACACTGTGCTGTCAGTGAGCACTATTCTTCACAGTAAAGCCCGGGGCTTTCTCACCACATTCCTCCATCAGCCTGGAGAACTGGATTCATATTCACTGTGAAATCTATTTAAAATAAAATTAAATAAAAAATTAAATAAAAAATTAAATAAAAAAATACAACAACCTACTACATGGCATTTCCCCCTACTTAATGTCATTCAGTAGCTGTTAATATTAAAATAGCAAATATTATATCCCTGTCACCATTGCGTCAAAAGCTGACTGTCCTCTTAAATCTAAAAACAATGTTTTCATTAATGGATGTGGCAGGAGATACTACAGAGATCTGATCGGGGCATGTTTGTACTTTTAGTTTTTATTCAAAACTATTTCTTTATTAGTCTTAAGTATATTAAAGTAAATACCATACAACAACATCTGCTATTATTGAGCCTCTCTCCAGGACTTCCAGCAATATAAGAATTACCCTTCCAGAGTCTTTCTGATAGAACAATGATATTGTATGCTGGCCCTAGAATAGATAAATTGTCCCGGAGCCATAAATATTTCCCAGAGACAGATAATAAAAGCATTCATTGTATTTGGGTAGAAGAGGCTCCGTACAGTAATAATATTGAGTTTAAAACTGTGTTATAGTACCCACCAGGAGGCTTCTGCCACGAGGCAAAATGAGTGACTTGCATCAGGGGTCATAAGGTTAGGGGTGGCGTAGGGTGAGGGAAATCTAATAATGAAAACAGCCTTTTAAATGTAACTGTTTTCTGCTGGTTTATCCCCTAAATGTATAATAGTACCCACCTACCAATACAATGTTCTGCAGAAACAAAATGTCCGCCTTCCTTGCTGTGAAGCAATACTGGAGCAGGTTTTCTGGATAGCACTGGAGCAGAATGCTATGAAGCAAAACTGGAGTAGGTATAGACCCAGGAGACAGGGTACTGATCGTCAGAAAGAGATGTACTGGCAATGTACTGTCAGCATTTCCTGGTTGAAATCAGGACCCTGAGTGCTGATAGGCTGGGTGAGGCATGTGACCGGGGAGCTGGTTAGACAGAATGGATGATGTGATACAGTCCAAGATGGCAGCACTTATGATGCAGGAACTGCCAGGAGTGGAACACCAGCCACACTTACAGATAAGTGACCACAGGTCTCATGAATGCCACTCGTGGTCAGCGGGGACATAATGGGTACCTGGCCCCGATGTGTGACCGATGTTTCACATATTAACATTTACTATATCGACACTGATACAATGATGACAATGTCGACAGTCAGGATGTCAACTGCCAATTTAAGGTTTGAGTAAGATAAAGGATAGGCTGTGATTAGGGTCAGTTTAGAGTAGGGATGTGCGCCGGACCATTTTTGGCGGATTTGGATTTGGATTTGGTTCTAATTCGTCATCCGGCTTTGGATTTGGATTTGGATTTGCCAAACTGCGGTGACTGGCTTTGGATTTGGATTTGGATTTGGATTTGGATTTTTTGCCAAAATTGGCAAAAAAAGCTAAAATTACATAAATTGGGCTTTTTTTTCTTCCTAGAGTGTTATTTACCTCAATAACATTAATTTCCAGTCATTTACAGTCAATTTAGACCACCTCACAGTTTAAATTATTCGTTTCACCATTATTGGCCAAAGGTTGCAGTGAGCTGACTGGTGACCAAGCGTCAGAGCAGCGGCGCAGTGGCACAGACACCACAGTTTAAAGCACATCTATGAAACTATGCCACACAGCAGTGGCAGAAATGAAAGGTAGTGCTAGATGGAATTGTCCTTGGGCCCTCCCACCCACCCTTTATGTTGGATCTTAAAAAGGACATGCACACTTTAACAAACAAAGCATTTCAGCGACAGGTACTGCCACTTTGTGGCTGAAGTGCTTGGTTTGTTTGGGCCCCCACAAAAAAATCTTCCAATCTACTAAAGGCAACAGGTCTACAGTGGCATGATGTCACCATCATTGCCATCCTCACCCTCATCAGTGTGTACATCATCCGATTCCTCACACAATATCAGTTCATCCCCGCTGGAATCTACCATTACAGAAGTATCTGTACTGTGACGTGATTGGTGGGAAAGGTTTTCCTCGTGAAATTTCCAGTTCATTTTAATGAACATCATTTTTTCTACATTTTGTGGAAGTAGCCTCCTTCGTCGTTCACTCACAAGGTTCCCGGCTGTACTGAAAACTCTCTCCGAGTACACACTGGAGGGTGGGCAGCTTAAATAATGCAAAGCCAGTTTATACAAGGGTCTCCAAATTGCCTTTTTTTTCTTCCAATATTCGAAGGGACTCTGTGACATGTCTACGTGTATGGTGTCCTGAAAATAATCCTCCACCATTCTTTGGATGGTAATCGTATTAGATGGAGTTGCGGTAGAGGTGTCACTGGTGTTGGGCAAATCTTTTAGACCCGACCAGATGTCAAAATGTTGACTTGACTTATCTGCATCACCACTGGGTCTTTTGGAAAAGGTGCATTTTTTTCTGGCTGCTGCTGCAGAAACCGAAGGAGGAGACGTCATCGTAGTGCCATGTGTCACTTCAGCTGCCAACTTGCTCACCAGGAGCGCTTTGGTTCTTTTAAGATCTGGGTCAGTTGTAAAGAAAGACACAGCATATGACTTGAACCTAGGATCAAGAATGGTTGCTAAAATATAATGATCAGATTTCAAGATCTTGGCCACCCGTGGATCCTGGCGAAGCGAACAAAGGACTTGATCTATCAGTCCAGCATACTTTGCGGAATCACTTTGTTTAATATCATCCTTCAATTTCTCCAGCTGCTTTTCCAAAAGCGAAATCAGGGGAATCACCTTACTCAAGCTAGCAGTGTCAGCACTCACTTCACAAGTGGCAACTTCAAATGGTTTGAGCACCTTGCACAAGACAGAAAGTACTCTCCACTGTGCTGGGGTAAGGTACATTCCCCCTCCTCTCCCAATGTCATGGCTTGTCGTATAGCTATGGATGGCTTTTTGCTGCTCCTCCATCCGCTGAAGCATATACAGGGTTGAGTTCCACCTCGTTACCACTTCTTGCTTCAGTTGATGGCAGGGCAAATTAAACTGCTCTTGCAGGTGCTGCAATCTCCTGCACGCTGTTGCTGAATGCCGAAAATGTCCCGAAATTTTTCGGGCCACAGACAGCATCTCCTGAACGCCCCTGTCGTTTTTTAAAAAACCCTGCACCACTAAGTTTATTGTGTGAGCAAAACAGGGGATGTGTTGGAATTCACCCAGCTGTAATGCTTTCACTATATTTGTAGCATTGTCAGAAATCACAAATCCTGAGGAGAGTCCAAGTGGGGTAAGCCATGTTTCTATGACATCTCTTAGTTTTTCTAAGAGGTTGTCAGCGGTATGCCTCTTATTGAATCCGGTGATGCACAGAGTTGCCTGCCTCTGAATGAGCTGGTGTTGTTTGTTAGATACTGCTGCTGCTGAAGGCGATTCACCCACCCAGTGGGCTGTCACAGTCATGTAATCTTTAGTTTGTCCACTACCGCTTGTCCACATATCTGTGGTTAAGTGGACAGTGGGTACAATAGCATTTTGCAGACCAATAATTAGGTTCTGTTTAACGTCCTGGTACAGCCGAGGAATGGCTTTTCGGGTAAAATGAAACCGAGATGGAATTTGGTACCGGGGACACATGACCTCAACTAGCTGTGTAAATCCCACTGCATTAATTGAGGATATTGGACGCAGATCTAATATTAGCATAGCTGTCATGGCGTCAGTGATCCGCTGTGCGACAGGGTGAGAGCTGTCATACTTGCTTCCCCTTGCAAGAGATTCTTTAACAGTCAATTGTTTTTTTGGTATACTACTAGTAGTCTTCTTTGTCCACTTCTGGGATGAAGATCCACCAGCAGCAGCAGCAGCAGGCCTAGCGCTCAAAGATTCAGTTTCTTCTGAGGTGTCCTGGAAATTGGAGGAGTCACCGTGACTTAGCACTAATAAATTGGATGTTGTACTACCACTGATCATTCCTGAGGATATTGAGGAGGAAGGTGTTGTCGGTGGAGATTGCAGGTGCTGGAATTTAGTAGAGAGAAGGCATCTAGCTAATGCTGGACTGCTTGTTGTTATTTTTTTTGCAGTAGTTTCTGTTATCAAACACCTGTCATGAGCTCGCTGCAGATGACGTAATAGCGTAGAGGTTCCTAGATGTTTAACGTCCCTACCTCTACTAACTGTGGTCTCACAGAGGCTACAAATGGCTTGACAAACGTTGTCAGGGTTTGGGTAAAAGTAATTCCACACAAAAGATGTGGATTTCTTGGTTCTATGCCCAGGCATGGCAATGGCCTTCTTATCTTGGCCAAGAGCTGCTTCCACTGGTGCCTGACTTATACAAATAATATCCTCATCCTCAACATCCTCATTAGTGCCAGCATCAGCTGCACATATATTCCTCTCATCCTCTTGCAATTCCACGGTGGCATCCTCAATTTCTATGTCCTCGGCAATACTGCTCATCCCCACAACTACAGATGGAAAAGAAACTGTGGAGGGCGGCTTCTCTGAAAGGTCAGGCTTACACATAGAAATGCCACTTGTGGACCCACTTAGACTCTCCTCAGGGATTTCTGACATTTGTGTTTCAAAAAACACAGTTTGTTCGACTGCCTTATTGGTTTTAAATTTTTTCACACTTCTATAGTCTGATTGAAAAGGTCTTTTATCATCACGAGAGGCACAAGATGCCTCACTGACAGCTGCAGAACCACCACTCAGAAATAAAGGGCAAAGCCTGAGTCTTTCCTTGCCGCTACGTGTGGTGAATGGTATGTTGCCAATTTTCTGTTTCTCTGCAAAAGTAGTAGTCTTTAGAGGTTTTTTTTTTGTCTTTACCCCTGTAAAATCTAAATTTTTTGATTTCAGGTTCCCTAAGGTTTTAAAGCCTCTACGCCCTTGAGCATCAGCTTTAGATAAAAGTGATGGACTTCCAGCCGCTGCAATGCTAGCATTTACATGTTGTTTCTGCTCTCCTCTCAGTTCATTCTCGTGATCCATATTACTTTATCACTATGAACTGGAGTCACAGAGCTTGTATACACACAGTGGGCTATGCCCTTTCACGGAGCTTGTATAATAGACACAGTGGGCTATGCCCTGTCACGGAGCTTGTATAATACACTCAGTGGGCTATGCCCTGTCACGGAGCTTGTATAATAGACACAGTGGGCTATGCCCTGTCACGGAGCTTGTATAATAGACACAGTGGGCTATGCCCTGTCACGGAGCTTGTATAATACACTCAGTGGGCTATGCCCTGTCACGAAGCTTGTATAATACTCAGTGGGCTTATGCCCTGTCACGGAGCTTGTATAATAGACTCAGTGGGCTATGCCCTGTCACGGAGCTTGTATAATAGACACAGTGGGCTTATGCCCTGTCACAGAGCTTGTATAATAGACACAGTGGGCTTATGCCCTGTCACGGAGCTTGTATAATACTCAGTGGGCTTATGCCCTGTCACGGAGCTTGTATAATAGACACAGTGGGCTATGCCCTGTCACGGAGCTTGTATAATACACTCAGTGGGCTATGCCCTGTCACGGAGCTTGTATAATACTCAGTGGGCATATGCCCTGTCACGGAGCTTGTATAATACACTCAGTGGGCTATGCCCTGTCACGGAGCTTGTATAATAGACACAGTGGGCTATGCCCTGTCACAGAGCTTGTATAATAGACACAGTGGGCTATGCCCTGTCAAGAAGCTTGTATAATACACAGTGGGCTATGCCCTGTCACGGAGCTTGTATAATACACTGAGTGGGCTATGCCCTGTCACGGAGCTTGTATAATACTCAGTGGGCTTATGCCCTGTCACGGAGCTTGTATAATACACTCAGTGGGCAATGCCCTGTCACGGAGCTTGTATAATAGACACAGTAGGCTATGCCCTGTCACGGAGCTTGTATAATACTCAGTGGGTTTATGCCCTGTCACGGAGCTTGTATAATAGACACAGTGGGCTATGCCCTGTCACGGAGCTTGTATAATACACTCAGTGGGCTATGCCCTGTCACGGAGCTTGTATAATAGACACAGTGGGCTATGCCCTGTCACGGAGCTTGTATAATAGACACAGTGGGCTATGCCCTGTCACGGAGCTTGTATAATACTCAGTGGGCTTATGCCCTGTCACGGAGCTTGTATAATAGACACAGTGGGCTATGCCCTGTCACGGAGCTTGTATAATACACTCAGTGGGCTATGCCCTGTCACGGAGCTTGTATAATAGACACAGTAGGCTATGCCCTGTCACGGAGCTTGTATAATACTCAGTGGGTTTATGCCCTGTCACGGAGCTTGTATAATAGACACAGTGGGCTATGCCCTGTCACGGAGCTTGTATAATACACTCAGTGGGCTATGCCCTGTCACAGAGCTTGTATAATAGACACAGTGGGCTATGCCCTGTCACGGAGCTTGTATAATACACTCAGTGGGCTATGCCCTGTCACGGAGCTTGTATAATAGACCCAGTGGGCTATGCCCTGTCACGGAGCTTGTATAATAGACACAGTGGGCTATGCCCTGTCACGGAGCTTGTATAATAGACACAGTGGGCAATGCCCTGTCACGGAGCTTGTATAATACACTCAGTGGGCTATGCCCTGTCACGGAGCTTGTATAATACTCAGTGGGCATATGCCCTGTCACGGAGCTTGTATAATACACTCAGTGGGCTATGCCCTGTCACAGAGCTTGTATAATAGACACAGTGGGCTATGCCCTGTCACAGAGCTTGTATAATAGACACAGTGGGCTATGCCCTGTCAAGAAGCTTGTATAATACTCAGTGGGCTATGCCCTGTCACGGAGCTTGCATAATACACTGAGTGGGCTATGCCCTGTCACGGAGCTTGTATAATACTCAGTGGGCTTATGCCCTGTCACGGAGCTTGTATAATACACTCAGTGGGCTTATGCCCTGTCACGGAGCTTGTATAATAGACACAGTGGGCTATGCCCTGTCACAGAGCTTGTATAATAGACACAGTGGGCTATGCCCTGTCAAGGAGCTTGTATAATACTCAGTGGGCTATGCCCTGTCACGGAGCTTGTATAATACACTCAGTGGGCTATGCCCTGTCAGTTGTCATGGAGCTTGTATAATACAGTGAGTAGTAGAGTACACATACACACAGTGGGCTTATTATGCCCAGTCACGGAGCACACACAAGGGCTTATGCCCAGTAAAGTCACAGAGCACTGCCTACTCTAATCTATCTAACACTAGAACAGACAGCGCACTAGCTAACTACCTAACTACGCGTCACGCGAGAAATGGCGCCGACTGCCGGGTGCCGCGCCTTTTTATTGAGGCCGAACGTCAATCGGCTCTCGCGAGAATCCGACGCCGGACGGGTGACGTTCGGCCTCGAGGTGGAATCCGAGTCAGGCGGGAACACCCGAACTTGCGTTCGGGTGGACTCGGATTCCACCTGTTCGGAGAGGTTCGGATTCCTCAGAATCCGAACCGCTCATCACTAGTTTAGAGATAGGGTAAAGCTGGGTACACACTGATAGATATATCGGCCCACCCATTAAACGGTCAACATATCCTACATATCTATAGTGCATCGGCAGGTGTGTACGACGTCGTTCACAAACATTTTGGATCGGCCCTCCGGCACAGCAGATGGCCGATATACTGGTCATCTGCTGGTGTTTATGGGCGACCCACCAATCAAATCACCCGTACTCATGCTGCAGAGACCCGCTGATGAGTGACAGCTCAACCCGCTCAGTTGTGATGTCGAGCCCGGGATATCGGGCAGACGATTGGTATGTATTCGCTTACCAATCATCAAATTGGTCAACCGGTCGGCCGAACATCCACTCAGTGTGTACCCAATTTAATACTGATTTGATCTACATTCAAACTTAATGTACTGTAAAATCGCATTGCTGACATATCGAAAATCGATATTTGTACTTTGTACCAGAGACATTATCATATATACTACAGAAGTGTACTTTTGGGACTTAACATCCATTGTGTATCTGTTCTTAATTATTAATTTATATATGTATGCTCATAAATGTTTGAATGTATATTGAATTATTATATGTTTCTAAATATTTTTTTTCTATATGATTAAAAACCAATTGTTTTTAATATCAAGCCGCGCTATATATTTATTTTTATACCTATAGAGCTGTTTTTTTCTGTTTATATTGTTAATTTTCTTGTACTTGATAAATGCTAGTTAGAAGAAGCCAATTGGTTGCTATGGGCAACTCCACTCTCCCCTGTTTTGAAAGTTTTACATCTTTCCCTCTAAATGTGATGTATAAGATCGGGAAGATAACCATTGTATAGAGCAGCAGTTTGTAAGGCCTTTATAGATACAAGGATGAACAGAGAGTGCTGGCTGCTTAATGTGCTGATTACCATTTATATTCCCTCCCCTTAAAATCTTCACTCTTGGGGATGAGAGATGACAGAAATTTTTTAAAGCTGTTCCGACAAATATTCACCACATTTCTCATTCGGGCACAAAATTTGGCAAATTTCTCAACTAGATCAGTGCAAAAATTAGATTTCTTTTTGCAGAACAAATTTATTGAAAGAAGATAAAGGAAATGAGAAAGCATTTTTTTTAGCGGTGTTTCTTGCTTGATGGTCATCGGTACACAGCCATTTCCATTCTGCAAAAGAGCCTAAATTCTCACACCAGCTCAGAACCGACGGACTTTGCATATTCTCCCACACTGTTAATGGAATCCGTTTTATGCCTCTATGACAGGGATGGGGAACCACAGGCCCGGAGGCTGTATAAGGCCCACGGTATCATTTGGTCTGGCCCTCTGAGCTTTTTCCTGTTAGCCTCATCTGGCTAGCAGGGTGCCTAGAATGGAGCCCTGAAGCCTGCATCTATGCAGCAGTGCCGCCTGGAGCATCCTTAGGTCGCTTCAGACGGTCACACCGCCACCCTTACAGCTCCCCAGAGCATCCTAAGGATGCTCCGGGCATTGATGTAATCACTGGCGATTGTGGCCTCACCCCCGGAGAGGGCGTGGCCTGCACCGGGCCTGCAAGTAATGTTACATATATCAAAATGGCGCTCGGCAGAAAAAAGCTTCCCCACCCCTGCTCTATGATTTAATTAGGCAGAAAAGTAGATGTTCAGAAGCTCTCAGAGCAATGTAATACAATGTTTCACCCTCCACAAATTGCCACATGTAACAAAGGAATTTCCAATGTCCCCTTACTTTCCTGATTAATTTAAGCTGAACAAAAGCTATTTTATTGAAAGGGGTGGTTCTATGGTCAGATTAGCCATAGACTACAATGGTAGACTTATTGCCCCCCCAACATGATGTCAAAGGGCTGTTTGGGGCAATCACTGCTGGCCTGGTCTCAAATACATTTACTTGTGCTGGCATCTCTGTATTCTTCTTCATGCGCTACCTGTTGCCTTAGAGAGGCAGGTTTCAGCTATTCCCTGCTCCCACATCTGCTTGTAGTCTATTCTTTTCCTACCCTCATGTCTTTTTCTGTCCCCATTCTCTCTGTCATCAATTTTGCATACTGTTTATTTCATTCTCCTCATGGGTGTCTTTGTACCCTACATGTATGTGTGCATCTCTATACCCCTCCTTTGTGTGTATACTCCTCTGCTCCCACTTTCTATGTGTACATCACTATATTCACCCTTTGTGTCTACTGTATGCATTTCTTCTCCCCGTGTGTGTATATGCATGTCTGCCCACTTTGTGTGTGTGCATCTCTGCCCAACCCCCATGTGTGTGTATTTCTGTCTTCCACTTTGTGTGTGTGCATCTCTGCCCAACCCCCATGTGTGTGTATTTCTGTCTTCCACTTTGTGTGTGTGTCTGCATCTCTCTCTCCACCTTTATAAGTGTGCTTCCCTTTGTGTCTGCCTCTCTGTTTCAATTGAATGTGTATTAATTTCCCCCATTGTCTCTGTCTCCTTAAGTGTATTTCACTCAGAAGGTAACCCAAATTCTTTATGGATGTCTGTCCATTTTTTTCTCCCATTCTGTGTTTATGTTTCCCTCTGTCCCCTCCATTATTCCCATCCGCCCCCACAACCAACTGTCTTCTGTGGCCACACTTTCTCCCCTTTGCTCTTCCACTTCTCCTTCAGTATGCCTTTCCTTCCTCCTCTTGTGCTTTCATCCATGTGTGCGGCTGCCAATTACAAATGGAATAGGCACTGCCATGTCCAACACCATGTCATTGAACCTAAGGATGGCAGGTCATTTTCTGATTTCAGTTATGTTTGCTGAGCGCCTGAGTAGTGTACTTTTTTTATGGGGAATAATCATTTAAGGTCCTGTAGGAACCTCGTGTGAGTTGTCTCATGTGGAACGTTACTGGTACTAAATGGTGCAAGCAAAAGCATGCAATGATTTCTCCACCATACTGTCCATAAATGTGCGGAGAAGCACATGGCCCGAGGCTCTGGGACCTCAGGGTTAATTGAATCACTCTCTATCTAATGCATGCACTATTGAGACAATTATAATGGTGAAAATCCCTTCTATAAATCAGTAGGAATATTTCTGGCATCAAATGTTTGCCACTGGTGATAATGCTGCTATCACGATGAAACGCCCTCTTCCACCCTCATCCCCCTTTCACTGAGTGGAAAGATTGCCTTTGCATGGAGAAGGTATTTAACAAGTATGGTGGAGGTACTTTTACCATTGTAATGGGATGTAGTTAATAGACCGGCGGACTAAATGCTGCTGGTCTATATCCCGACACCAGAAGACCGGCAAGGGACAGAAGATAGGCGTCGAAATACCGACACCTATCTTCATCCTGACGCTGGCGTGCCGAAGGACACCGGACCGATCAAGGTGAGTCCAGCCATCCCTAGCACTTAGCCATGGGGGGGGTTAGGTTTAGGCAACCCCGGGAGGACTTAGACTTAGACACCCCTGGGAGGGTTAGGGATAGGCTATGGGAAGGGGAACTAGGGTTAGGCACCTCTGAGAAGAGGTTAGGGCTAGGCACCCCCCGGGAGGGTTAGGTTTAGGGTGTGGGGGAGGGGGGGGTTTGGTTTAGTTGCCACCGGGGGGTACTTAGGGTTAGGCACCACCCTGGGAGTTTAGGGTTAGGCACCCCTAAAGGAAAGTTAGGTGGGGGAGGGGAGGGTCAGGTGACTTACCTGCCGCTGTCGGGATTTCGTCCTGTCGGGCTGATGCTATTGGGATTTGAACCAGCGGCATTTCAATCCCATTCTATTGTAATACCTGTTCTGTTTTCCCTATCTCAGGTATTGGCCCTGCTTTTCATTAGGCTAGAGAAAATGGTGTTCTAATCCTGCCTACTTTATATTGGCTACAGGCCTGTTCTATAGTCATTTTGGGCCCCACATTGAATCAATTCAAGAGACTGGTGTTCTCTCTAGTAATGAAAACAACCCCGTCGCTCCCCAGGTCTCGCGCATGCACACGACGGAGCTCCCTCCATCGTGCGCATGCACACTAGGGCACCATCGACCGCTTGAGTGCTCGCGAGCGGGTCTGAATCAGGCCCCATGTCGGGGGAGATCCATGCCATAGTGCTACAAGCCCTGACTGTTAACGCCTAGTTCTAGAAATATAGGGGTCTATTTACTAAGCAGTGTTAGGAGACAGAGTGAAAAATGATAAGGTGCCAGCCAATCAGCTACTAAAATGACAGTTGGGAGCTGATTAGTTGGCACCTTATCACTTTTCACTCTGGGCCTGATTCAGAGCCGGACGCTCTGAACGAGAGCCCGCTCTGAATCAGGGCCGTCTGGCAGCCACGCCCCCGGCCTGCCCACCAAAGGAAGCGTGCTGTCACTCAACATCGACAGCACGCCCCCTTTGGTGCGAGACCTGGAGCGACAGCTTGGCTATCGCTATCTGGGTCTCGCGCATGTGCACGACGGAGCTCCCTCCGTCGTACGCATGCGCACTAGGGAACCATCAACCCGCTTGCGAGCGCTCAGCGCTCACAAGCGGGTCTGAATCAGGCCCTCTGTTTCCTAACACTGCTTAGTAAATAGACCCCTTAGAATTCTCACTATCTTTGTCCCTTTGTTTTTTTTCAATACCAGCCTAGGCAGAAGTGCTACAGCTGAATGCACTTTTTGGGAGAGCTCTATGGATTTCTTATTAATTTTTTTAATTGTATCATAAAATAATTATACATACAGACTCAATCGAGATAGCTGCATTAGCAGCTAACTCGCTACCTAGAGCCAGCAGTGGCACTTACTATTCTTGCACCTGGTGCGGCCTGTTGTAGGACTCCACACGCAAGGGGGCTTGGTCTCGCTCCGCAAAGCCACACGCCCTTATGTGTGGAAATCTTGGGGGCGTGACCACATGTCACGTCCCCTGTTCTCGGCACGGCCCCAGACACAGTGGGCTTGTCTTACCCTTACTTCGGAAGCTGCTGGGGGCAGTCCACGGCCTCTCCCCTGTCTCTCTCTGCTCAGTGACACCATCCAACCAGGTGACACCAAAAGAGCACAGCAGCTCTACTATTTTGGTGTCACCCCCTCGGATGGTGTCACCTGGTGCAGCCCACCATGCACACCCCTAGTGATGCCAGTGCCTAGAGCAAAGTCTATTATTTCGAAATTTAGTCTGGTGCATTTTGGGCAACTTTATAACTTGCTCCCTGTTACATCTGGTCACATGTATGATTTACATAACACAAAATCGGGATGGTGCCTTGCGTAGCGTCAAGATTGATTTAGACGGGCTTCTGGCAACTTTATGTATATTTGTCTTCTATTACATACAACGACTTGAAACTTGTCGGGAAATTACCGGAAGCACGCCAGTTTCGTAAAATCGGAGGCTATTACTGTACATTCCCCACAAATGTCCTCATTTCATTCTCTTTCTTTTTTTACAGCAAACTTTGTTTTTTTTTCACATTTAACAGTATGTATCACCAACAGCTCTTTACTTTAACTTACTAGCCTATGTAATATTGAAAAGACCCAGGGATCAGATGTATCAAGCCTTGGAAAATGACAAAGTGGAGAAGTTGCCCAAATCAACCAATCAGTTTCTACCTGTCATCCATAGATGGTCGATAATGTAGCTGCTCTCTCAATAGTGGTTGCGGAAATATGCAAATGCTAATCTCAGCCTTCCCTCTATGCAGGACGGTGTGATGGAGTGTCGGAGCGGTGACGCCGGTGAGACACCAACTTTCAGGCTGTGTGGTCTGTACATTTGCCATGGAGATTGTAAACACTCCAACATCAATACAACATCGGTCACACTATCGACATTTGCGGTAACCTAGGGTCTACTCTAGCTACGCTCCTCAACAGAGCCGTAACTAGACTTTTTGGTGCCCTGTGCGAGAGAGAGAATTGGTGCCCCCCTAATTTTTCAAAGGGACATAATGCACCCAAAAAAAGGCAATGGCTTCATGGGGAAGGGCCACGGAAGAGATAGGAGAGGCCAGGAGATGCTGGGCATGAATAAGAGGAAGCTACAAGCAAGAATGATAATAAACAGAAATTTGACAGGCCCAAACAGCGCCCCCTGACCTGTGGTGCCCTGTGCGATGGCACCTGCCGCACTACCCTAGCTATGGCCCTGCTCCTCAAATCCAACCAAACGGCCCCTGAGGCATTGCATTTACGATTGGGAACACAATTGGATATCACTCCCCTTTTTTTGATCACTTTAGGTCACCTCCCAGTCTCCATTTTGATACACCCAGGCAGAGCCTTAACTGTGGCTTGCGCCGCCCGGTGCAGGCCATGCCCCCTCCATGTGATGTCATGTGAAGGAGGCGGGGCTACGAACACCGAGCATTACAGCAATGCTCGGAACAGCCTCAGTATGCTCCAGGTGGCTGTTAGGGCAGCGATGTCCACGTCTGAAGTGTCTTAAGGATGCTCCAGGTGGCACTGCAGCATAGATTCTGCCTGCAGAGTGCTGTTCCAGGCACCCTGCTAGCCAGTTACAGGAGCCGCGGGTGAGCGGCGGTGCTGCCCACAGAGCTCCGTGTGTGGCCGCACCACTCACACTCCCCAAGTTACGGCACTGCGCCCAAGGATCGCAAGCCCCTTCTCAAGTTTAGCGATTTCATACACAACTTCGAACGTCATCGCTCACATTGGTTTGCACGAGCGCATTAAGGGTTTTCGAGACTTTCTGCGCAAAACATCACTAAACTGCAAAAATACTGGTACTGCATCCATTCCTGAATAAGACCCTTGGTTAGGGAATGTCTATTCTCACTGGTGTCGAAAGCACGCGGTAGTCAGGCCGACCCTCTTTTGAGTCAAGCAATCCATATGTTTGGGAGAGGTAGATGAACTGTCTTGTCTGCTTTTCTTGGCATCTCTTCCTACAAGTGGGAGGTGGCAATGAAGAGAACATGAGGAGAACTGAAGTTATTTACTTAAAACTTTCAGCCAAACGGCCAGAGAGAGAGTTAACATAAATCACAAACTGTCAATGATGACAATGTTAGACTGCTACTTGTTCACTCCTGTGTAAACTCTTAAAGGCGGCACTTCATTTTTTTTTTAATTGTCATTTCCATTTATTTGCTTAAACGCAAATGCATTGCACGGATGTAATATCCCTAGATGATTTGCTGGGGCTAAGCTGCAAAGCCTCACACAACACTTCACAGATAATATCCTTTAAAGCTTTCCTCAGGAGCATGAGTCAGTCCCAGTAGAGTCATTTCCATAGCTCAGTGTTAGCCTAATACTTTCTCAACAGAGTTGTACAGAACGGTGCATCCACCGACCATACTACAACCGGGTAAAGAATCATATTGGCTAGATCTCTATTTCCTTTCCCGAGCACCATTCTCTGATGGTAATCCTGTCTTGAAGTTTTAAGTTACAGTTAAGACCTTTGTTTAAACCAACGAAAAGGCCAATAGTTCAACCAGGAGCCTCCTACATTTTTTTGTTTCTTTCTTGATAAGTCCGTGGTGACCACAGCTCAATAAAAACACAGAGGCCAAGGGGGGATTTTTATAAATTTAATCACAAGTAAATATTTTTACCCCCCCAGTAAACGACTTCTCCAGTAATACCTCGCAGCATAATACAGGACTGAGTGCATCTCTGGATGGAGACTAAGAGGATACAGTAAACAGAGGAATCGTACAAACTAAATCAAACTTAAACAGTAGTCCTGAAATATAAGCCATTGCGGTAAATGTTATTGCATGTGCCCGGGGTTAAGAGGCTTTTATACTTTGTTCTATTTCCGTTACTGCTTTGTTGATGTTTTTGTGTTTATTGTGGGAAGAGTTGGGAGATTGATTCATACTAGAACAAACATTTTGGTTACTCGGCGGTTGTGTTGAGATCTTGACTTTTTGAAAGAAAAGTCTTTCTACACGTATCTCTTGTGGTGCAGATGTCACAGGCCATGCTGAGGTATCTTGGGCTTTGCTTACTGTAAACTCTTCCACCCTTTGACTTAATCTAACAAACTAATACAGTATATTCATTGTCAGTATTCCCATTGGAGTAAATTGACAATGTCTCTTGGGAGACGCCATCAGTGGCTAGAAGCACGTCTTGTTGTCCAAGAGCCCAGCTTCCTCCCACTTTAGAACCATCTGTTCTATAATATAAAAATGAAGTGCAACATGAGCACTATGGCACCAGGTGTTATTTTTCTCTGCACATTTGATATTTTGACTCCACAAATGACCTTTCGCTGTGTCTAGGTAACATATAAACTTTAAGGACTTGTTGCTGAGTTTACACTCAAAAAAGCTGTACTTAAAAATAGAGCATTTACACCCATATTCTGAATCGTACACTTTTCAAGATGCGTGCAGGTCTGCACCAGCAGTATCTTCACCTGCCTTATGCTGTAACTAGAGATGTGTGGGTCCGGTTCCCAGAAAACCGTCAACAACCAAATTTAGGGGTTACAAGTCAAACCGAGTCCGAGTTTGGAATTACTTTGGGGTTCCAAGTCAAACCGAATCCTGGTTCGGTTTTGCAGTCAGTTCGGAACACAGATTTTAAAAACGAACTGTGGTGTTGGATTGCATGCAAACATAAAACATGTCCAAATTACATGATTTTAGCTGTTTTTTATATATATTTACTAAAGTGAGAGTTTTTAGAAGTGGAGATGTTGCCCATAGCAACCAATCAGATTCTACTTAACATTTAACTAGCACCTTCTAGAAGATAATAGCTAGAATCTGATTGGTTGCTATGGGCAACATCCCCACTTCTAAAAACTCTCACTTTAGTAAATATACCCCTTACTGTTTCTGACCTCCATCAGTCAGCCCCTTCCCTCTCATGTTCCAGCTCTCTAGGTGCAAGCAGGCGTAAGGGATATATTTAATAAAGAGCAGGATTTTAGAAGTGCCCATAACAACCTATCAGATGCTACTTAACATTTATCTAGCACCTTCTAAAGCAGGGGTGGGCAGGAAGCGGCCCTCCAGCTGTTGTTGAACTACAAATTCCAGCATGCCTTGCAATAGTTTTAGCATGGCCAAATAGCACAACTTTTGCAGGGCATGATGGGATGTGTAGTTCTACAACATCTGGGGGGGCGGAACTTATTGCTCACCCCTATTCTAGACGATAATAGCTAGAATCTGATAGGTTGCTATGGGCAACATCTTCACTTCTAAAAAACCCAACCTTTGTAAATATACCCCTAAGTGTCAGATATGCATACAGTACATATATACAGTACGTGTGCTGCCTCATTTGTGGGCCTGCACAATTTGGTGTAAGTATCCTGAGTTTCTAAGAGGGAATTTCAGGATACAGGGATTTTGAACAACAATCATGATATATAATTTTCTCCTGTATAAACTCCAAAATAATAGTCCATTTCTCATACTGCTCCCACTGATAGATATAAGTTCAAACACTGAATTAAGCCAGTGGTTAATTATCCTTGCTCAATTACCAAACAAATGGCTAGAAAAAAACAAGTTAGATGCTATTTATCTATTATATTCCTATTGGCAGCCAGCTCTAGCAATGATACATTTTGCAAACAACAGTGAAATCTGATACATAATTGCTAATCTGGCCAATGCTGAGCTATTCCTGCAGATAATGTTAAGAATCGGTCAGTCCCTTGTGTTGCTCTTTCATGCACCTTGTACAACCACAATGCTCAGTCAGATGTGAAAAGTTTGATGAGGATGACTGTTATCCCAACACTAATAAAGGTAATGCAATTCCCACAGCACCTACACATCCAGAACATCATTTATCCTACAAGAGTTACATTTGCAACTAATATTTTAATAGACTTGGGAATGCTCACCATTATAAAAGAATCATTTCCTTTCAAAAGAACATTGCCTAATAAAGATGGATTGTTGTGAGCTGGGAAGCTAAGTAATACTGGGTGGTGCTATGATTAATAGATTCTAAAATTAAGAAAAACAAACCCAAAAATATTTTTTTACCATTCTTTTTGTATTGAAGTGGGCTCGCGGCCCAGTGAGTGGTCTGAACAAACGGGCTGATTCTGAGATGGGAGCAAAGAGAGCCAGTAACTTTGCATCTGGAACAAACCATGTTGCAATGCAAGGGGTGCAAATATATATTTATTTTTACATGTTGAATTTCATTGATTTGCCGATCGCGATCAAAATATGATCTGATGAGCAAATCGGGGATCTTTAACATGTAGAATTTCACTGATTCCCCGACGGATCGGCAAACATCGATGGCTACCAATCGGCATTTCCGACCGGTTGATCAGCAGATTGGGTGATAGGTGAAACACCCTCCTTATGTATGGGGGCCTTTTACTTGCTTTTGATTGCTTTGCTCCCGATTCAGAATCAGCCCCATACTGTAGATCAGAGGTTCCCAAACTCTGCCATTACAGTCCAGGTTTTAAGGATATCCATGCTTGATCCCATAAGGTTAAATCAAATTGACTGAAGTGCTATTTCAGTCAACTGTGCTCAGGCAGGGATATTCTTAAAACCTGGACTGTAATAGCGGAGTTTGGGAACCTCTGCTGTAGACTGTAGAAAAGAGGAGTGAAATCACAAATCTGCTTTCACATACCAACAGATTGTTCAGTGTTGGTGAAAAGTTATGGACATACACTCTCTAAGTTCTGCTCTGCGGAATGATATCCTGCAAACCAGGGTGGAGTACTAGTATGCACACTGAAATGATAAGTATTTGTGAATATGGAGCTGAATCAAAGGTTTCTGACTTTTTTTTATCTGCGCATGCACAAAAGTCACACTGCACATATGCAGATCTGGTCCTGCAACGTTGAATGCAGTTTGGCTGCACATGTTGGGTGAGTGACAGTCTGCAGTCGTTTGGGGGTGGGGAGGGAGAGCCTCCATTTTCTTAGAGTGCTGAACCCAAGTTACTCAGATGTCCAATGGCTGCCCGATGTTCCCGATGCCTGATGTCCATGCGGTGGATCCGATGCTGCATCTATAGACTCAGCCAGAGGATTTGAAGAAACTAGCAGTGGGTGTCTTTTTACAGAATACGCCACCTGCTGCATTTATTAAATATACCCAGATCAGCTGCATCCCAAGTCGCAGGATCGATCCACAGTGCCTCCACCTTTAAATCAGTCCCTATTAGAGATGGATGTGCGGTTCGGTTCTCCAGAAATCCAAATCCACATGAATTTCATGAATCCAGGTAAATCCGAGTCGCGGTTCAAATCTCCGGAGGAGATCCAGGTAAATCCGGGTCGTGGTTCTGATTGTTTTGCGGTTCGGAATTTGGATTTTAAATCGGAATTGCAGGTTTTGGATTGCATAAAATACATGATTTTAGCTGTTTTTAAAACTTTTTATCTATTTTTTATTTTAAAAAATCCAGATCCAAAACCAAAACCAAAATACTTGAGGGTGGTTTGCAAAACCAAATCCATATCCAAAGCCTTGAAGGAGATACAGATCCAAAACCAAAACACGGGGGTTGGCGCACATCCCTAGTCCCTATATACAGTAATGTCTGTGGCTTCATCTGGTGTTTGTCTCTAATTTTTATAATCAAATATCCTTTCAAAGAACTTGCACGGGAGAGAATAACAGCAGGTCATACCTACAGTAACAGTGACTGAATTCTGCTGCAGGACAAAGTTCTGCCGGTTACAAAGCATATGACCACCACAGAAATTGAATGCTATTCTTCTACACTACAAATCCCACATTAAAACAAACAAACAAACAATACAATACAAAAGGAGATAGCTAGGGTTGAGAGGGCCCTGCTCTTAAGAGCATCACATATTAGGGGAGATTTATCAAATCTTGGAGAGAAGTGCAAGAAAAATTACAGAAGCTGATTGGTTGGTACTATGGACCTCATTCAGAGTCGGTCATTGCGGCCGCTCGGTCGTACGCCACCGATGTTCGCTAAACTGCGCATGCATAAAATTCACAATGCGCGTGCGCAAACTAGCTATTACGATCAGAAATTTCTCACTCCTAGACCACAGCCAAGTCGTTAGTTTGAGTGACAGGATTAGGCGTTTGTGGGTGGTAACAGGGGAAGGTGCTTGTGAACGGGGGATTGGAGATCCGAACGTAGGCGTGCCTGACTATGCAAACAGCGTTTTATGGGAGTGCATAATTAACTAAGTAGTGTCATGGCACATGTGACATGGGTGGTTATTACACTGACTAGATCGTAGTGCTTAAGAGAGGGTATGGTCAACCTTAAGCTCTACGAGCAGCTCCAATGGTTCCCAATGGTCTCGATTAATCCTTATATGCCCGGAGATGACGTGTAATGTGAACAAAAGGGGGCGTGTTTTTAGTCTTACGGCCGCATCCTCCCCTCGCTCGTCCAGCTAACGATCCCAGACTCTGTGTTGTCTCTTATCAGGTGAGCACCAGTATCCAGTCTCTACCTGTCTCCTGCACTTACATGACCACTTCAGTCTATCTCTAACAAGAGCGTCCTATTTAAGCCTTCACCTGACACAAGCACCTGGTTGAAACAATGTGGTTCTTTAACTTTCAGTGATTTCACTTACTAGTGAGTAAGTGCTACTGTACCCCTAATCCACAGCTGCTGTCTCTGAGTATTCCATCTACTCTGTAGTCCTGCACTGTATGCTGTTTCCAAGCCTGCATCTACCAGCCTGTATTCAAGTACCAATTTCAGTCCAACTCAACTCCAAGCCTGAGGTCTGCTATCTCTGGTTCCACACCACTTTAAGCCTGCGGTTCCACTCCGACAGACTGCTGCTTTCTTTGGTCCAAGCCTGCGGTTCCACTCCGGCTGGCTGTTGCTCTCTCCAGCTACTCTGCAGTTACCTAAGGTCCTAGTCTGGTTCAAGCCACTGGTTCCATTCTGGCTTTTCTACAGTTATCTCTAGTTCCAGTCCGGCTCAAGTCTCCAGTGTCACTCTGGTTTCTTTATAGTTACTTCTGGTTACAGTCCAGTTCAAGCCTCTGGTTCCATTCTGGCTCACTCTTCTGCTAGCGCCTGTTCCAGTCCGATTCAAGTCTCCATTCAATTCCTGTTCCACCCCTGCAACCTCCAGTTCTTATCCAGTTCATCTACAGTCCAAGTCTGTAATTTATTCTTCAAGTCTAGTCTGCTTGTATTCTAAATTCTCCTCGGTATCTCAAGAATCTCCTAGCGATTCCAGTGCCAAGTCTTCTGCCACAGTGACCTTATCAACTAGCAAGTCCTCCAAGTATATCTCTCCTGCTCATTGCAGGTTCAAGTGGACTTTAACCCCACTGTACTTCAGTTTACTCCTGACCTGCATTATTCTGCTTTTACTCAGTATTGCATCTCCTACCTAGTCTGAGAATCACTACATACCATCGGTACCTCTATCAGTGATGGTTGTTGCCTTGTGAGTCCTCTCCTAGAGTGCTGGGGCTCATGCTGAGTTTCTGCTACAGCGTTCATTCCGGTTGTTGGCTACTGGGTGCAGGATCTAGGTTTCTCCTTGAGGATTCATGCTCCGGTGACCCAGCTCTGATAACTGGTCTGCAGCATCTGCTAACAGATTCCAGGCAGGCTACCAATTACCTGAATTACTCACTGTGCTGTCTCCTGAGTTTGGAATGGATGAATGAATCACTTATACGCGTTTCACAGGTTTCCCATCCTCTTCCTAAAAAAAAAAAAATTGAATCTACAACACTATCGCTTTGTAACTGATAGCAATCACAGCATGTCAATTCAGAGTGAAGAAATTTTCTAAGCTACACACAACTTTGGTCTACTCATGTGCCTCTCTTTCCTGACATGGGGGCATAACTGTACAGTAGCTCTAACAGTCCATATAGGGCACATAGCACAGAGGAAAAAATGTTCTTTAAAATACAAATTTAATATGGCTCAATGATTAATTTATCACGAGTGTTATTTGATTTGAAAAATAACAAAGAAACAATGACTATATATACTGTATATAACTCATACCAATGTACCAAGCTGCTACTAAAATAATTACTATTCTAACTTGGGGAATGGAGCAGACTTTGTGCTGTGTGTGACTTTATGACCGAAACATTTCTAGTTACACCCCTGTCCTGAGATGTCTCATCTCCCATGGCCGATCGCTGCCAAATCCAATGATACAAAGGAGGATGAAATGATCTTGGCTTAATTATTTGAAATCTCTCCAGTGTTTGTAACTCTTTTTTTCAGGCGTATAAAATTTTGTTTTCATTTATTTTGTGATAGGCAGCTTTACCACTCAAGTAAGCATCTTATTTATGTTGTCAATGGTCAATGCCAGTAAATCCACTTTAAACACATTTTTCTCTGATTTTAATCACATTTTTGGAAGGGTTAAGGATATGAATTCTTGAGAATTCTCTACGACTAGCCATGACATTAGTTGATACGTTGTAGTTGTGTTTGTTTTGAAACGAGGACAATAAAGTCTGAACTCCCGAAAGTGATATTAGCATCAACTGCTTAGTTTTCTGTTTTTTTTTAAATGAATATCAAATAAATTATTCCAAAAAGCTTAAAACATCTTTCTACAATCTGACTGATGCTTAAAAAAATAATGCCCTTACAAATGTAATTAGTAGGTGTAACAAGGTTATCAGCAAATCAGACGCCAGTACGTGCGGCTTCATCTACCTACAGGCATTTTTAAAAATTATATTGTTTTTAGGGAGAAATGTGCAGATACTGGAATCTTTTTGAAAAATTGTTCTCATCTCTGCCACCATTTAAGAGCCATGATGTATTCAGCTGTGTACAAAACATGCCCATGCAGACTGGCGCAGTTTTGCCATTTGCACATGCCTGCAACTGAAGAGGCCAAATTCTGCCAGCGAATTGTGCTAAATTTTGCAACAAATACAGAATGAGGAAAATATTTACTGGGATCTTTTTGAAAAATTGCTCTCATCTCTGCCACCATTTAAGAGCCATGATGTATTCCTAAAAGTTGATTTCTCATGCTATACATTTAGATAAATATTATCTAATATAGTTCATTAGCAAAGGATTCGTGAACAGACAATATATTAGAAAAAACGTTGTACTAATAAAAGTAGAGACAAATGTGCAAAATAATGTTAATCAGGGTTCTCACATTAGTAATAAAATCTTTAGAAAATGCTTAGACCTCCGTTACAAGAGAAGCAGAAATTGAATGAAAGCATCTTTTCTAAGCAAAATGAAACAAACTAATCCAATCAAAATAATAATAATAATAATAATAATAATAATAGTAATAATAATGATACTTCAGATGTGTCCTCTTGCATCCTTGCCGCTCGTGCTGCAAACGTGTGCAAGCATCGCACCAATGCGATTTGCCATGGCTGCGTGTGCCATGGTAAGCCATGCCGTGGCTGTGTTCGAACCATGCTATCCCTTAGGGTCTTGAGTGCGAACGCAGCACGCATATCCGTTTGCAAGCCATGCATGGTGCGATTTGCCGCCCAAGCGGCAAAGATGCAAGTGGACATATCTGTACTATGAATCATTTTAGCAGTTATGTATACACAGCAGCGACTTATACCTCGGCTGACCAGGAGGTCTGTAACTGTGTGCATGTTTGTGATTGCAATTCCGTAACAATCTGGCCAGCTTCTAGGGACTGCATTGGCTGCCGTGATAGCAGGGGAGTGGCTTCCCATGGGGCTGTTTGTCCATCATGTGATTGGCAGGGAGTGCTTCCAATGGGAAGTCACTGCCACTGCTAGTCCTTCCCTGTGGGTGACAGGTTTTACTGGCCATGGAAAGGAGATTTATCATAGGTGCTTAGATCAAGCCACACATTCTTCACGTTCTGCTTTTGTTTCATAATTCCACACCATATTTGTAAATTCTATTCTGCTCTATGGCATGGTGGTAGGACCATAATAACAGTCCGCTAGCAAAACGCGCAAAACTTCACAGCCAAACACAGAGCAAGATGAATATTTAGCAGGGCAGGTTTTGCACATCTCTGGTAACAATTGATTTTTGTAATAAGCATGATGACGGATCACCTGAAACAAAAATGTTTGGAAGCTTTTTTTTAAAAAAATGTTTAAGATATTAGAGATGGGCTAGGCGTGCCAGAGTAAGAATTGGCATTGTGCACAGCTGACAAGACTGAGCTGTGTGCCCAGCTAGAGATGTTTACACGCTCAATTCCTTGCGTAGTTGAGAAACAGCTGCCTCCCACTGCAAAGATGATACTTGGCAGCTTTGCTGTGTAACTGAGATGTAACAAAATGTTAACATAAATTCTGCTTGTAATCCTCAGTAATTTAGATGTCAGTGTTCTGAGTTTACAAAGGGATTCATAGACTATTGCGCTATACCTCCATTTAGATATAAATATATACGCAGATTAAATACCTCTTCAGATGGGATTAACAAATGCGGTGTTACCCATATCTTCCAAAACATTCTGCAAACGGTAAATTAAGGACATGACCACTTTTATTGTTTTCCTCCAATACATACAATATACTGTACCAGTATACCAAAAGGGTAACTTTTTTTTTTTTTTAAATAATACCCCATAAAACAACTGTTCCCTATCTCCTAATTAAAGGCGCATAGCTCAAGTACAGTCTTTTTATTTAGTATAATGAATAAAGTCACAATCATGAAAGAGGTTTCTGCATTTCGCTGATCCTTTAATCTGGCTCACACTTACTTCTGAGAGACACCCCAGTTATTCTGCTCGTTGGACCACTTATCTAGGATAAGTGTAACTTGCTTTACTTTTACTAAATATTATGAGGGGGGAGAGGTAAAGTGGAGAGAGATAAAGTATCAACCAATCAGCTCCTAACTGTAATTTTTCAAACACCTGTAAAGTGACAGTTAGGAGCTGATTGGTTGGTACTTTATCTCTCCACTTTATTTTTCTCCAAGGTTTAATACACCTCCCCCTAAGTCTGAATTTGATCTACGTACATTCATTCTTTTTATCTAACACTCTTCAATCAAAAACATGACTTTCGCTTAACCATGGAGGACACCTTGCTCCGGGGCAACGCTCACATTTTTTTATTTCAAATTTCTTTGATGGCACAGTGCACTATGTATGGAGGATGGTTTTTGTTTATTATACCTTTGATCATGCCCGTATTTGCACCATCCCAGTTCTCTGACCACCAGAGAAGCCATCATCACGATCATGGGAAGTTACACCTATCCCATAATAGGTTCTGGCGAACCGCCTGAATTTGCCATCTAATTTGCATACACATGACCACAACACGCCCACTGACTGGTTCTGTTACGTGCGTTTGCATAGTTCACACCTAGTTGAAATCCAGAAATGCCCATTCAGCAATCGCAGAGAAATTACTGAATGTGTACGATTCTGAATGGCAAAGATGGGCATGCAGCCCACAACGCATTCGCAGTTTGATAACAATCACTAGATGCCGTCGCATTCGGACTTGCATACAAGTGAGAATCAGGCCCTCAGTGTCCTAGAGTGTCGATCCAATTAGCATCGATGATCTCGCCGGCGCGAGTCATTGCAGCAATGGGCGCACTTTACGGCAGCCCGAATTGGTGGAATTTTGTTCGCAGCCCCGTAGGGCTGTGAGCAAAATTCCGCAAATGTGGGCTCATAGCAGGCCGTGAAGGGTTTGAGATGCCGGTACGTTGCTGGCGTTTTAACGCCGTTGCAACGGCAACTCGCACCATTCGTGGCTAATTGGATTGACCCCTAGGTGTTCTCTTGGTATGATGTCATTCTGTTTCAACTTACCTATCTGTTCGCTACCATTCCTGTTCCCTACCATTCCTGTTCCCTACCATTCCTGTAACCTATAATTTTTCAACTTCTGAATTGAACAATGTGGGGTGTCCAAGTGCGGACATTGCAACAATGCACTAGTATGGCACCAAGTAAATAAAAAGTCACACTTCACTACAATAACTATATTACTATTATTATTATTATCCTTTATTAACCCACAAGGGTTCCACAGTGCCTTAAGAGTACATAAACAAATGAGCACACAACAAAAAGAGTACAAAACAATGCAGGACAAGCACAAGGTTTATAAACATTGCTGCGTTAGCGGTCATAACACTCAGCAAGCAGCAGGGCGTAAGCTACCAAGTGTTAGCTGCCCTTGTGAGGAGCTAGGAGTAGACAATAGTATGAGTATGGGAAGGAGAAGCACATGTGGGAAGAGGGTCCTGAGAGCTTACATTCTAAAGGTGAGGGGCAGACAGACAGGGGTAACACAGATGGGGTATACAATGAGCAAGGAGCATGTAACAGCAGGTTAGGATGAGAGTTGGAAGGCTTTGATGGAGTAGTGGGTCTTGAAAGCCTGTTTGAAGATTTAATGAAAACATCCCTGAATTGATGATTTGGTAATACTGCCTTCCTAACATTGGAGTTGGGAGTGAGATGCATTAGGGATAAGCTGTCTACAGAAAAAATAATAATACAAATATATCATTGTGTGCCTTTTGCAGCATAGTCAGAAATTAAATAAGATTACAGAGCAAAAATACTTTAGTTGCAAATAATACTATACACAGTACATGGAAATTATGTAATTTATAGCACAATTGGTAAGAGAATATGATTTGTATGAAGGAAGATGGTGTTATTTGGAGGGAGATGTCTGCTATTACAGAATATAGATTTCTTGTGGCAGGGCACTGTGGTGTGGTAGTACGGGGGGGGGGGGGGGCCATGAAACGCACAATGGGCCTGATGCAGCAAGGAGTGCTATTCTGCTAATACACACGCAACGCAGTTGCTAATATCAGTGATGATATGTAAATAATTTCATTCGCATTGTGATCACAGCCTGACATAAGGACGCCCACTTCCCCTTACTCACATCCGTATACCTTGGCAACATAGCGAAATAATCGGTAACATCGAGTAACTGCGAATCTTGCTAAATCAGACCCAAAGTGCCCAAATTGTCTGTAGTTTTGTTACTTGTCGATCAGCTTTTGTGTGTGACTTTGGAAGTCTGGCTAGCTAGATACACACTGCGAGGCACTTCCCCTCTGTGCTATTGTATTATTACCTGCACAGGCTTGTCTCCTGAATATAACATGATATGTGGTTTGGCATGGGTTAACCATGGGAATAAAGTTGCATACAATGAATGTAAAGTTATATAATATGCTGGATAATCGGATTCGTTATGGAGAGAATAGATGTTTTTTTTTTCTTTTTCACTGCATGGCGTGATATTCTGTATATAGCATACTAAGTATATCCTTGCTTAAGTCTATTTTACACACAGTGTTTCCCATTAGTTGACAGCAAATATTGGGCTTTTTAAGTTGACACATTTCCAATATATTGAATAGAACAGTAGAAATTGTTCATAGTTTTTCTCAAGTAGTCTTTTCCCCCAAGCGTTTCCCATCCTTGTGAGGTTTATACTTGGAATAAATTCACAGTGTTAGAGATAACATGTTTTCTTTCCCTGGGAGAATATTTACACGGCTGTGTAATATTTCTTAATTCTTTTTATTATTATTATTTTTTTTTAACTCATCTCTCATAATAATTTAAACAAGTTGAACAAAAGGTTTATTGATTGTGAGGCAAGACAATCATCCAATAAGATATCATGTAAACAATCAAAACACTTTTCAGTCTCATTCTTATGTGCAGGAAAACCAGGTGCTTATAGCCAGGAGCCAAACTTTACTGAGAACCAGCAGACATCTCGGTTCTCAGATAGAAGGATGTGGATGGTGGCAGGTATCTTTACTGGGTCGTAGTAACAGTACTTTTATTGTTTGTTATTAAAGAAAAAACCTACGGACATACCTTTTAAAGGTCATATTTCCATTATAGTCCAAAATGATACGTCCACTATCTGTAGAAGGCAGATACGTTGCTAAATTCACAACATATCAATATCCATAACTGTGCTAACATGAATTTTTCAGAAGACAGTCCTTACTTCATCTGGTCATGCATGGTTTTGAAGTACAGCATACAGTATTTCAGCCATTTGAAACATTTTATCGAAAAGTAAGTCCCATTGACTAGATTTGGGCAATGGGAGCTAGCTGGCACGGGAGTCTATGGGCGGGGCTAATCTGGCGAGCCTGCCAATCGCACAAAGAACCAGCTGATCCTTGCCGGTGAGTTCAATGATCATTACCAGGCAGCAGCATTTGGAGCAGACTTCATTTTATTGTTTAAACAGCACCCCCTTGCTGTTTTGGTAAGGGCTGCAGCCTCCACCATGCAACCGCCACTGATTGAAGCATTCTACTCTACTAAGATGGCCGCAATTTGGTTTTCTGCGCATGCCCGGCGCCATCTGGCAACTGTGTATGAGCGCCACTGTGGGACAGGGACGTGTTCCATTTAGCTCCAGAGCCCCTCCCAGATTATCCTGAATATTTCCCTCTGTATACTGTGTATACCTGCACCACTGCCTTGTGGTGGTCCTCTGTATGTTATGCTTAAGCTCTGCTCCATCCAGATCAACAAATGTGTAACTGTGTGTATGGCTGTACCAGTAACTACTATACTTCAATAAACCTGACACTGGTTAAGCACCGGGACTGTTTGGTGTATCTGCAGTTCTCCTGGTGTTGCTACTTAACTCTGCATACAGTACCACTGCCAAATAGCACACACATATCATAAAATACAGTATAAGGATATTAGAAGTTAATAAAGAGGCCAGATGTTTGACCTACATGGCAAACACGTTCAATATGGAACATGGATGTGACACATTACACAAGTTACTATTGTCCAAATAAAAGTGGAGGCATCACTCACTAAATATAAGGTCATATTTTATGGCATAATTTACATTTATTTCTGTCACTTGTGTATTATATGAACAAATTGAAGAACTGTACATAATAAATTACATTATATACATTTAAATGTATCTTTAGACCATATTTTAAGCTTAAACCATTAACAATAGGCTGCAGTGTAATCTCTGCAGCAGAGTCCAAATGATTCTGTGCCGGTCCCATAGAGTACACTGCAGTATTTATTATTGATTATGTTGGTGAATGCAGTCAAAGATGACTGCTATTGGCCTTTTATCATATTTAGGGGTCTATTTACTAAGCTGTGTTAGGAGATAAAATGAACGATGATAGTACCAGCCAATCAGCTCCTAACTGCCATGTCACAGGCTGTGTTTGAAAAAAGGCAGTTAGGAGTTGATTGGCTGGTACCTTATCACCGTTTACTTTATCTATTAACACAGCTTAGTGAATAGACCCCTTAGACTGCATTAACAAGCCTGGGTGATACTGATGGGGCGTGATAAAATCTGGGAGGTGTGGCCCTCTGAAAACATCAATGAAACATATTGTAAAGGGGAAGCATTTGTCCCCCTCAACAATTGGGACGGGCCCCCGCCGGGTCCCTCAATTAAGCTCGGGCCCGGGTGATTAGTACCCACTCCCCTCCTTCTGGGCACCCCAGCCAATGATGGCGGAAGTCATCCAGCCACCCAGAATGAAGGCAAATTTGGCATAATAATATCCAATTTGATCATCTACATGTGGGGTTGAAGACCTTTTTGTTGTCAACTTTACTGAATTTAGTTGACGCTGAGCATAAATCAGTAATTTAGATGGTGCCAATAACTGCCGAATCCATCTTTGATAAATATATTTGATAACATAGCATCTAAAAATGAGGGGGGACAAAAACAACTGTATTATTTGGTTTATTTACATTAATTTATACAGCTCTAGTATTAGCAGAAAGACAGAGAAGTAACAGTGCCGTGCTCCCTAGCTTATATTCTATACAGATATACGTAGGAATTTGATTAGGTTAAGTGTTAGTGGGCTGTTTGATCCAGCCATACAGCTATGGTGGTAGTAATTTTGGCCTGTGGTCAGAGGGTTGTCTAAGTATGGAACATATGTAAATTTTGTTTAATCTTTGTAGAGAAGCGGTTACCTTGTACTGTATGTACAGTAACTTTGCTTTATTTATAAAAATGGCAAAGAACTTGTTCTAAAAAATCACTAAAGGTGCATACACACACAAAGATTTTTTGAACGATTATCGTTAACGATATCGTTTATCATTCAATTGTTGAAAAAATCATTCACTTTCTGAGTTAAAACAATGAACGATTATCGTTCATGCACGTTCACGTTTGTAGTTTGTAGTTCAGTCAGTCTGACCAACTCAACGATTTTCAGCAAGGGAATATGCAAAATCGTTTGTAGTTCAAAAAAATCGTTAATTACATTTAGTAAATGAACAATTTTAGTAAACAATTTTCGTTAATTTTTCTCTTGAAAAAATGAATGAAAATCGTTTACTAAAATCGTTCATTTACTAAATCGTTGTGTGAGTTTGAACAATTCAGTTGCAAAAACTGTAGGCTTACAAGTGTATTTTGAGCTATACTGTAGGAATCTGAATATAAGTCCAGCTCAAAACAAATATGTTATTTCTATGTCAGGCATCCAGATACATCTGGAATATACTAATGCCTAACTCCAGCAATAGCGTAGAGAAGATGTGTCTAGCCTAGAGGTGCCCAAAAACCAGATACTGTGCAGTACAACCGATATAAAGTGCACTGTATGTATTTGAGGTACTTAAGAGTTGATGGGCTCTATTGACTACAATCCGCATTTGTAATACAGATTGTAGTGATATTACCGTCTGAATTCGCATTGCGAATTCAGGCAATATCACAGGGATTTACTACAAATCCTTTGCAGAGACAGAGCTTGTGGTAAAGCTCTGTCCCTGTGAATCCCCTTCGCACACTAGTCACGGTATTTACGGGAAAAATACAGTGACAAAGTGCCAGCGCATTCGCCGACCGGCCACCGCTGTATCCCCCCGGTGCTAAGCCCCACCCCCCGGTGCTAAGCCCCGTCCCCCATGATCGCGGACCTCCCCCTCCCTTAATTACATTTACCTGCATGATCCGGGCCTCCAGTGATGTCTTCCATGTCCTCCGGTCAGGTGATATCCCATACTGCACTGGGACCCGATCACCTGATGACCGGGCCGCAGTGCAGCATGGGAGACCAGCTGACCGGAGGGGAGACATTACCGGAGCCCCGACCACCAGTCCATGGAGTCAGGTAAGTTTTTTTTTTTTTTTTGCAGTGTATCAGCTTGCGGTCTGCTTAGACCACACAGCTGATCACTGGGGCCGGCACCCAGATCTGCTCTGCCTTTTAGAGCAGAGCAGGTGTCCGGTAACCAGCGTTATTATCGCAGGGCCTCCCTAGATATTTTTTTCACAATTTATTTTTAGTAACTACCAGGCAGATCACAATTCCCATTACAATTTTGGGAAATGCGATCTGCTTACTAAAAATAACTGATACTTAGGGGCTGGCGTAGAATTTTACAAATTCTACTCCAATTGCCCTATAGTAACTGTAGGTGAAACTAAAATAATGTGAAAACAGTGTCAAAACACCCTTTTTCACTTTATTTTAGTAAAAATAATGTTAATAAATAGAACCCGATGTGTGAAGCAGTGAAAATAGTGTAGAAGTGGACCAGTGGAGAAGTTGCTATAGCGACCAATCAGCATCTACCGGTCATTTTATAGAATGTACCTAATAAATGCTTCCTCAAAGCTGATTGGTTGCTATGGGAAACTTTTCAGTCTTTTCACTGCTTGATAAACCAGCCCATTAGTGTTGGACGTAAATCACATTTCTTGCTAAGGATCACTCACTCACTTATTGTTTACGCATAGGGTACATGATTCAACAACAGTGTGTATGACCTGTGTACAGCAACATTAATAACTAACAAGGTAAACACACAGTTTTCCTTGTACAATAATATTTGACATTACAATAACCCTGCCTGTGTACGACTGTTTATATTTCAGCTCATCATATTTAATGCTGGGCATACACGGCAAGATAAAATGTCTGTCAGACCGACAGACATTTTATCTGGCCGGCTGCCAGCCGCAGATGTCCGCGGCATACACTGTGAGAGAAATCTCACAGTGTATAGCCCGACATCTGCGCTCCGCCCCCGGGGGAGGAGACATTTCCCTGTTCCTTCCGTAGGAAGGAACACAGGAAATGTCTGTCTGTCGGCCGCGCTGGGCATACACTGCCCGATGCGGCCGACAGTTACCGGGTAAATATCGCATCGGACGGGCATGCTGGACAATCCAGCATGCCCGACCGAGCAATATTTAACCCTCGGTCGCCCCCCCCACGCTACAATTATCGCGGCGATCCGCCGATATCGGGCGGATCGTCCCGATAATTGCAGCGTGTATGGCCAGCATAAGTAATGTCAAATAAGCCAATCAGATTTACAAATAAAAATTGTAGCAATGCATTAACACATTTTATTAAATGGGAAAAACTATGCAGAGAATTCATTGAACTCAGGAACTGATTTGGGGCCGCTCGCAAACGCTGTGCGCTCATAAGCGGCCAATGTTTGCGCACTGTGCATGTGCCGGGTCCGGCATGCGCGAGCCCCGCTGAATGACAGTCGGTGCGGGGCTCGCAACAAGACGGGGCAGCTGTCGATGTTGATTGACCCCATTTTGTGGGTGGGTAGGGGGAGTTGCTGCACAAACTCAGGTGTTCCCTTAGGAACGCCTGGCGTTTGTTGAGCGGTCCAACTGACATCACTATTGATGTCAGTAGTGGACTTCCTGCTCTATTAGAGAAGGAAGTCCACTCGGCCTTGTGGCAGCTAGACCCTACCCCAGGGTCTTGTTGCAAGGCCGATGGTCGCGATTATCACGACAGTCTCCAACCCGCTCGCACAAGTTGTGGGTGGTCACCCACAGCTTTGCGCGTGGCCGGAGACCAAAAAAAAAACACGCCAACATTCAGAGCGAGCGGCCACCAGCAGCGAGCGGCTCTGAATAAGCTCCTCTATTTCTTGCCTTAGGGTGAACCTGATCAAACTCAATTGTTAGTGCTGGCAATTCAGGTATTCCCTGAGGCATCCTCTCCTGATATCCTCCCCCTGGTGGTCCTCCATCTGTGCAGTGCCAACGTTCTCCCAGCACAGAAGTGTCTGTGTATAGGAATATTTTATTTATAATGTAGGCACTATTTATTGATTCTTTGCTTCATATGTATTTAGATTCAGCATTGCTAATAAATAGGTTTCTGCATAAAAAGTCTGTCCCAGTGAGCCTAGAACACTATTGGGCTGATCCTCAGTATCTGGAACAAACCTTGTAACAAAACAAGAGGTGCAGTTACATTTATTATTTTTGCATGCAGAGTAAATACTGGCAGCTTTTGCATGTAGCCCACAAATGCTGGACAGCTTACACTGCAATTTAGATTAGGGTTTAGACACACCCCTCCCAAATCTACATCTCTCCAAGGTGTACAGTTACTTTGCTTCCAAATGTGAGATGCTAGATAGGGTCTGAAGTTACACAGATACTCATATAGATTGTGCCATATTTTGTCATGGAATAAAGACAGCAAGATCCATCAAATGTTTTTCAGACTTTGGCATGGAACTGGCCTCCATAGAATACATTTGGGATGATTTACACACTGCAAAAAAAAGGCTAAGCGTCCAACATCAATTCCCGATCTAGGTCCTGACTAAGGAGTCTGGATGCCCTAGGCTAACTGATGCATAGTGCCCACCCTCCCCCCCTACACCCACACAATCTTCATCTGCCCATATAGGAACATTTTTAATGAAAGACTCCAAGGATGACTGCGTGCAGCCATCCAGCCGACCCAGATGGTACAGTACCACAGTGCGCATAACGTAAAAGTTTTAGCAGTTAGTTACATGGTCACTTCAGTGCAGCCAACTGCCGGTCACTTTGAGAACTGCTGCGGTGACTGGCATCTTTGGAATCTGTTTTAATTAAGCTCCGCAGCCACCAACAGCATGGAATTCATTCGGTCTTCAGTTTATTCCCCAACTGCCACCTCACTGGCACCCCTCTTCCAAATCCTGGCATCCTAAACTGTAAACTAATTCCCCTAATGGTTGATCAGGCACTGGCACATGCTCACTGATGTTACTGTAGCTGGCTCCCTGCAGCCATGTTCTAAAGTCTAGCAGACAACCTTCCCAGCAAAGTGGAAGCTATTATAGCAGCAAGGGGAAGAAGGGAAGGGGGGGGGTTTAGCAAATTGTTGGCTGGTCCAGGAGGAAATCCAGCTGGACCTGTGTCACCGATGGGTAATCTTGCCCTAATTGTCAGGTGTTGCATGCTGAAAGAGGCATATTTACAGAATATTAGTAGTATATATATTCACAGTCAGTCTAGTAACAGTTTTAGGGTTGATCATTAATGATTGCCATGGTCAATGGTTTTAAACCATTGATGGTTGGTGGTTGAACCATTGATAGTTTAACTTTGGGTATGCGCAGATGGCACCCATGCATGTGCAGACTGCCACTGATGTTCACCATCGGTGGCCTCCCATCAATGGCGAACATAGTGAAATTGGGTCACATAGTAAAACTGGTAACCTTCGCCATAAGACCATCAATGGTTTCTATACATTGACAGTTGATGGCCCATCCTAGCCAGTTTGTGTTGTGAGCACTTGCTGGCAGCCATGTCATTAATTGCATTATGACACCCAATATCTTACATAACCACATCTCTATTATTTAAACCTTTGGGGGTAGTTGATAATAATTTAAGTAGAGATATCTGCAGACCCCCGTGTTTTGGTTCTAAATCATAACTGTGTTTTGGTTTTGGTAAAACCACCCTAAAGTATTTTGGTTTGGTTTTGGATTTCTTTAAAAATTGATAAAAGCAGTTAAAATCATGTAGTTTGGAGCCGATTTTGTTCCTATAGTTTTATTAACATCAACAATGTTCATTTCCAGTCATTTCCAGTCACTTACAGTCAACTTTAACCATCTCACATCACTTGTAATCACGAGGGAGAGACATACATGCAATCCAAAACATGCGAGAAACGGTTTTTAGATCCAAATTCTTAACTTGTGAGAAGACCCGAGCCAGGACTCGGTTCTATTTGGAACCCTAAAGTGATCTGAGCCGGGACTCAGTTTGACTCGGAACCCCAAAGTCCGGCTGTGTTCGGTTTTCTGCAAAACCAAACTGCTCCTCTCTAGTTTTAAGCATATTCTTCAAATTCAGTTTACATATAAGATGTCCAATATGTACTTGTCAGGATCTGCAGCTTCCAGGCTAAAGCACTGTATTAAATACTGCCTGTCTGTGTGCAGTGTCAGGTGCATGTTAATTAATTCCCCTGTCTGTGCACAGCTGCACACTGGTCTATCATTAAGGGAGACTTGCTCTGTTTGGGCCTTGTTCCTGTTAAATTCCAGCCAGTCCATCACTCCATGTCAGTGATAGAAGTTTTTTCGTACTTCCGGTTTCTGTCTCCTGCTTGTCAGTGGAGTTCCTGAGTCAGTCTAGCTGTGTTTTGTGTGTTCCATTTACTCCATCCAGGCGGCTCCACCTGCATCCCATCCACACATGCTACTTGTTCCATCTGGGCAGCACGGAGCGCTTCCTATCCCAGAAGCGTCTCTCACCATCCGGTGGCCGGTGCCATCCCAGCAGCACTGGTAGCAGCTCTGCGTTCCAGGTGCGCAACCTCACACACCGTCGCCAGTGTCATCCCGGCGACACTGGTAGCCACTCTGCATTCCAGGTGCACAAATTAGCACACCGTCGCCAGTGTCATCCCGGCGGAAATTCTAGCAGCCCCACATTCTTGTTGCATACCTCACCTGTGTGTCATCAGACCAAAGATTGCAACGGTCCTTGGGCCCCAGGTCACAATCAGCCCTCAAGGCTGCTCCAATAGCCAAAAGGCTGCTTCACACCATCAGTCCCTTGGCCATGACTATAAAGGCCACAATCAGCCCCCAAACCTGCTCCAACAGCCCCAAGGCTGCTTCAATTCACCAGTCCCATGGCCACGACTATAAAGGCCACAACTAGACCCCAAGCCTGCTCCTTCAGCCCACAGGCTGCGTCACACCTCTTGCCCTCGGCACAACTTGTACAATCCATTCCAGCCCTCAAGGCTGTCATCAGTTGGTTCTACATTTATACCATCGATTCCCTTCAGGAATCATAACAGTACTATAGATATCTTCTTTCTTTATTAAAATGCTTAATACGCCGATTAACATGCCATGCTTAAAACATTTCTTTGTCATTTCACCCCATTACAATTTTAACTTAACTGACTGCAATCAAATCTGTTGCAATAAATGAAATTAACATTTTTGTTTCTTGAATCCAAGCCATACATTTAATATGAAATCGCTATCAAGAAAAGAATAGATTTTCATGTGGGAGATTATTTGTTGCTTGTAAAAGCAAGATATTCCTTTCCTGTGTAACAGAGTAATGGCCGATCTCCAGCAGATCACAGCAATGCAGCTTTTCAGTATGATCAGCAGCCAAGTACAGCAATATAAGGGGAACATCTCTGCTGATCAGCAAAATACAGCCTGTTATAGCCAGCAGGGATATGTCACAGCTTCAGGCAGATTCCACTATCTTTATTTTATTGCATTGACCACATTGTGAGATACTGTGGGTCAGAAGAAGGTCATGGAAAAAATCCCCACCAAGAAATGCTCAGCCGTGTATACTATAATAATATTACTTTTCAAAGTGTATTATTTATCTAAGTAATGTTCTGTAATATCATAAAGATTTTTTTTTTATTCTTAGTAAGTATTAGAATATTTTTGGGGATACTTTAATGTGTGCACTTCTGCACTTACAACAGTTAAAACTTTTAACTGATGATTTAGGTGTACATGTAAGCCTGCACGTGGGTTGCACCTTTAGTTAATGAATCCATTAAGAACTGGTAGCATTAGTTGCCTCATACGTCTAATGCATACTTGCCAATTCTCCCTGATTGTCAGGGAGACTTCCTGAAACAGTAGCAATCTCCCTGTTTCCCTGAAGAGCCCAGCAATCTCCCTGATTCTACCTTACACCATTATGTATATGTTAATATCAAAATAAACAGAGATATTTACATTCAAATGGGATAATTAGTATAATTTCCCTGCATTGGTTATAAGGCACAATGGGCCTGATTCAGAGCCACTCGTAAGTGGCAGCTCGTTCGCTCCGAGCGATGTTTGCCCAACTGCGCATGCGTACGGATCGTTATACGCATGCGCGAACCAGTCAGTGCGGCCGAAATTCATGCGCTCGCAAAATAGCGAATGCCTGCTAATTTGAGTGACAGGATGAGGCGTATGTGAGTGGTAACAGGGGAAGGTGCTTGAAAACGGGGAGTGGAGATCCGATCGCAGGCGTGCTTAAAGGTCAAAACGGGCGTTTTATGGGTGTGCATATTTAAAACAGCAGCGTCATTGACCACGTCACTGGGTTATTTTATAGCCAGAACTGCTCGCAAAATTGTGGTAGCAAAAACCAACCACAAGAATAGCGAGCAGCTCATACCCTGTTCGATGTACTCGATTAATCTAATAAATAGCGGACATGACGTAGGATGCGAGCGGCCAGGGGGCGTAGTTTCCCAAAAAACGACCGCAAGTTTTGTTCGCTCGTTCAGACCTAGAGGCGTGAACAGACCGCAAACAGCGAACGGTTCATTTGAATAGCCACCCCTATTTTCTGGCCGAGCGAGCGCAAATAGCGACCGGCTCTGAATCAGGCCCAATGATCCCTATGGCTACATGCATTTTCTGTATCAGAGTGTTTTCATACAAAAATAGATCTTACTAACTGCTTTTGGACTCATTTACATTTGGATGTAAGTCAGTTCTATGACACGCCTCCCAGTACACGCCCACTTTGCCGCACGCTCATAGGTGCTGCTTTCACAATCTCCCTGGAATGCTTTTTCAAGTATGCCCTAATGTCAATAGGTCTCAATTAATATAGCAGGCTGCATTCTCAAGATTATTGTGCTACCAAATACCAGTGTCTGGACTGATTTAAGAAAGTGCTATTTAATTTATTACGTGGTATCTTGCTTTTCACTGTTTGTTTTTGGTTTATTGCTAGACTTTGTTGTGGGACAATTTTTGGGGGTTGGTTCATGTTACTGATCACATGTGTACTCTATGTTACCCACAAATGATCAGTGTGTAATCGCTGTTAGTGAGTATGCTGTAAGGGCACGATTCAGAAATGTAAGGTGATACAATTGCAGCTGTGATTTATATGCTGCAATGCCTTGGAGGTGCCATATTTTGTAAAATAGCACCCTCCCCTAATAGTACTGAGACACCCACCGGAGCCATCCCAAACAACACCAGCATAAACATTCTCAGCCCATATGCCGGTTCTCCGATAATCGCCCATGTAACTGTATGGTCATACAGCATGCGTGCCTTGACTGACGCTGAAGCCATTTTATGTGCTTAGGGGATCACAGACGTCTACTGTGACCCACCCCAAATGGCACCTACCCGCCTGCGTTTAGCTGACCACTCCCCCGTTCTTCCTGTCAATCACACTGCTGAAGGTATGCGCGTGGGATCACAGAGGTGGCTTGGCTCATGTGCATTTTCATGCAAGCGCTGTTCACCAATAATCGCCCAACTGCGTAAAAATCGGAACAGTGTTAAACCGCATATATGAGGATGGTTTTAATGTATTATAGTAGTAAACTAGTATTTTGGACCCATCATTCGCCAGGTTGCTAGCTATTGTGCAAAGATACTTTTTTCTTTCTCTTCATCTGCTCTCTCCCCCTGTTCCTCCAATCTACCCCTGTTCCTCCTATCTACCCCTGTTCCTCCTAACTACCCCTGTTCCTCCCATGTACCCCTGTTCCTCCTATCTACCCTTGTTCCTCCTATCTACCCTTGTTCCTCCTATCTACCCCTGTTCCTCCCATGTACCCCTGTTCCTCCTATCTACCCCTGTTCCTCCCATGTACCCCTGTTCCTCCCATGTACCCCTGTTCCTCCCATGTACCCCTGTTCCTCCAATCTACCCCTGTTCCTCTCATGTACCCCTGTTCCTCCTATCTACCCCTGTTCCTCCCATGTACCCCTGTTCCTCCTATCTACCCCTGTTCCTCCCATGTACCCCTGTTCCTCCTATCTACCCCTGTTCCTCCCATGTACCCCTGTTCCTCCTATCTACCCCTGTTCCTACCATGTACCTCTGTTCTTCCTGTCTCCCCAGTTCTACCATTTCCTCCTTATCCTTCCCCTTTTCCTCCCATCTTACCTTGATTTTTCACCTGTGCCTCCCATCTCACTGTTCTTCCTCCTCTCCTCCCATCTCCCCCTGTTCTTCCCTTTTTCTCCAGTTTCCCTCATGTTCTTCACCATTTCCTCCTGTCTCACCCTGTTTTCCACCCCTCTCCCTCCTATCTCCCGGTTCTTCTCCATCTTCCAGGGGGAGGGGATAGCTGGGGTAGAGGTAGTTCTCTAGTGTGCAGCTGCTAGACACACACCTAGCAGCATTATATAATAGATGCTTCAGTGGTTATTTTGATACTAATGATAAGTCACACTCTGTGTAGGTGTTCTGTCAACTAATGGATGTGGAGGAAATTATTATTATTATTATTATTTTTATTATTATTATTAGTTTCCTATTAGGATGTGAACATTGGCAATTATTACACATCCCCTGTCCATATAACAGGAACTTGACAGTCTGTGAAAATAGGAATTATTGATTCATATACAAGGAATGTAGTTAGGAATCCTGAATTCCCGGCATGGGACTAATGATAGGCATAAAAGTAGCGACTATCATTAGCCCCAAGCTGAAATCCCGATGCCCGACATACTGATCGTAGGTAAGCCGGGCATCAGGAGTGGATAGCTGAGGGGGGGGTTAGGTTTAGGCTCTCCCAGGGGCCTTAGGGTTAGGCACCCCCCTGGGAGTGTTAGGGTTAGGCTAGGGGAAAGTAGGGTTAGGGTCAGGCACCCCCGGGGGGAGGTTAGGGTTAGGCACCCCCCCGGAAGGGTTAGGTTTAGGGTGCAGGGAGGAGGGGTTAGGTTTAGGCACCCTTGGGCAGAGTTTAGGGTTAGGCACTAGGGGAAGAGGTTAGGGTTAGGCAGCCCTAAGGGAGGGTTAGGGGGGAGAGGGGAGGGTTAGGGTAGTTACTTACCTTAATCGGGATCTTCATCTGCCAGCCTTCCGGCGTTGAGATTTGATTCGCCGGGCTGATGTCCGGCGGTCATACATACTGATTCCCTATACAATATGTGCTGTTTTTTTAACAATGACATTTTACCTCATAATTGGTTCACATAAGAATGAGCAATCTGTGTTCCTGGTCTAACATCAGGGATCCCTATTTTACCAGTCACTCAAACTCCCTTGTACACAACTCAGAGAGAATGGACAATGGCTTCCTGGTGAGCCTGAGTGTTCAATACCCTCAGTTAACTTTAGAGGTATCGAAGGTGAAGCCGTTAGCTCTAGTTGTTCTAATTTAAGGTAGAGAAAAAGGAACTAATACTAGCTGCTACAGGGTCCCCCAGCCAATCATTAAAGACAGTAAGGGGTAGCATGGTTGCATGCCACCTGGTCACATACAGTACATACAGTAGACATACAGTACCTGAAGCGCACTTGTCAGTCATGTACATGGCTGATGAGTCCAATGACCAGGGAATTCTATCCACTAAACATACTATCATGTGACTGTCTAATGATCTTTAACTGAGTCCAGGCCAGAATTGTATTACAACTGTCACCGACAAAGGAATGTTTCTGAATAACATAATTCAAAGGCAGAAAGTGCATGTAGAAGGTAGAGCCATTAGGGCTGATGCTACATACAGTATGCCTTTGCAAATGTTGAGTGAAATCACGCCGCGCATGTGCCAAGAATAAACGCACACAAGTATGGGCTATACAGAGCATCTACACATCTACACTTGGGACCAAAGAGGTGGCACTGAGGTGTGATGGGGCGTTCTTATGTAGGCACGGGTCAGTGTTAGTGCAGATGTATCCTATGCTGACAAGAGACAAATGCTTTGAGCAATGTACGTCTGATGGACAGCCATCTCTGCATTAGACCAATATCCTCAAAAGCACTGAGCATCTATCAGTAAATAGCATCGGGTTACATACGGGTTACATAATAATAATAAGTCATAGCAATAACTTAAATACAGTGCAGCAAAAAGGTTTGAGGATTAGCCCTCCAGTATTATAGAGTAACAGAATAAAATAAGAACAATACTGACTGCACAGGGCAATAAATGTGGGAAGAACAGGCTTTATTTGAGGTTGTACACTAACAAATAAATCATGCACAGAATTAACATAAATTAATATATATGATAAAAAGAATACAGTACTAAAATCAAAATAACGTTTAGGATCACTACAGTGGTTTCCTCTGCAACGTAATTAATGCTATTATCAGCCCAACAAATCAATTTTTAGAACAGTTAAAGCTTTATTTCATCTTAAAACTCAACAATATAACATAACTACGAGTCTATTAAGGCTGGAAAAAGTCACATTTGTTTAATGCATTCCTACTCACCATTAGTGGCTAAGACATTAATTTGTTGACCTTTATAAAATCTAAACAATAAGCTTTCAGCGTGATCCTGTGCAAGGACGCAACACAACACACGACACAAACTAGAAGCTATTTTTATGTTTGTTTCGCAGACTCGGATTTCACATCACATTCCTGGATTTTTACAGCAGCATTTTACTTCCAAATATTTGCTAATGAAGAATATTTGTGGGCTGCGCACAGGATGAAATAAAATTTTTATCAGTACAGTTTTGAGTTAGTGTAAGGTCATGAAATCTGGCAAAAAAAAAAAAAATGCATCTGCAAAACCCTGAACTCAAGAAAAAAATAAATTCATATATAAAAACTGAGTTTACCTTTGTGGCAGCTAAAAATTACTACACTTGTGGGCAGCCGCGTCCACGCCTTTCGCCAGTCACATCAGAGCCGGCCCATGCCAATTTGGAGCCCTAGACAAAATTTTGACTGGTGCTCCCTAGCAGATAATTCCACCACCAATCTTATTGTTTTTCCGTGGACACAAGTATAACACATTGGTTTAAAACCACTCTTTGCCCCCAGCCCCAGTCATGGGTGCCCACCTATCTCCCAGCTAGCCAAGTACACATTCATTTTTTTAACACACCGAACATACCCAGAGTTGGAGTGAGAAAGCAAAAAATTGTCATCAGCCATGGTATAGCGGTATGTGTTTTTGAAAGTATCGGAGTGTGAACGCGCGGTATCCAGTCACAGACGGGAGAGGGCTGGGGGAAGCCCAGCCATTGACGGAGGGCTGGGCTTTACCCCCATCCTGACTTTACTTGGAGGCGTGCCATGCGGGCACGCCTCCAAATAACGTCATGTTGGGGGCATGGCCTATGGTAATGAGGCCACGTCCCCAATTTTGGACGCGTGATAGCAGGCATACCGGGCTGACACAGGGTGCTCAGACCCCTGGAGCCGGCCCTGCTTCCACCCATTTCTGCACCTCTATACCACAGAAGTGTCTACTTATGGACAATGGGTGAATGGAAGACATTTTTATGTCATTGCTTAATCACCAATAAAAGTTTGCTAAGTGGCATCTGAGAGATGATCAGCTTACTGGCGATGCTGAGTGGCGGCGGTAAGAGGGCTTTGCTTCACCAGACAGTCCTGGGCCGGGATGTACTAAAGGAAAAATGCGGTAAAAACCTGGTTTTCGGGGGTTTTACAGCATTTCCATATGTACTAAGCCACAGCCGTACTTTTATCAGTGTAGAGGGTCACGCCAGAAAAAACTGGCGTTACCCTATAGAAGCCCATGGGCTTCTTACCGCACCCCGCTCTCGACTTGTCACCGCCGCCCCGCTGTCGCCCACCGCTCTCCCCCACTCACCTGCTCTCCATGGTCGCGGGCCCGCGCTCCTCCTGGCTCCTCCTCCTCCTAATCTTCTTCCGGGTGCAGGGAGGAGGTGGAGCAGCCCGGGACTTCCTGCACAGGTGACCAGCAGGAAGCTCCCGAGGCTCGGAGGGGGCGGAGTCCCACTGAGACCCCATCACCCGGCGTCGGCTGCTTCGCAAACAGCTGCCTTTGCGATACTAATCGCATATGTTAGTACATATGTAATTAGTAAGGTTGCAGTGACTGGCAGAATGCTCACCGCAACCTTAGTACATCCTGGTCATACCTGTTTACGCACAACCTGGCTCTGCCGGCTCACACATGGTAACTGTGATTAGCCACCGTAAAGTTTTTGGTTTACAGTAGAAGAGTCACTAGAAAAAAATAAAGGATGAAGAAAAGTTTTTTTTTTTAAGCAAAAATTATTTAAATATTACTTACAAAGACAAAAATCCTTTAGATCTACATAACAATCTGCTAAGGTCTGCCCGTCACAGACATGTACAGTGAGAGCTTGGAGCATGCCCTAGTAGTAAACGGTTCCGTCTGCAGAGACGGCACATACCTTAGAGGACAGGGGACCACTCTGCGGGTGCCAGGAACAGGGTAAGTATTATGCAGGGAAGCAGTGGTGTTGGTGGGGGCGGAGTGGGGGGCAGACCGCGGTAACCTGGCATTTGCCGGGTCCCTTTACCAGTTAATGATTAATAACAAAGCATTTTTTCCTGTCTTTATATCTGCTCTCACCATTCAGGGATGGCAATGGTAAAGAGGAGGCAGCTATCACCAGAGGTGGGCAGAGGCAATTGTAACCACCTGGGTACTTTTTAAAAAGGAAGTTGCCAAGTTTCCAAGGTGTTGTGCGTGCGCTTAATTACGCCTGTTGTCAGATGGATCTCTTCCACCAGGTTTAGGGCTGATAATTATGACGGCTGTGAAACCAAGCATCCATGATTAAAATACACATCTGCAAATGAAAAATGCTAACGTCATAATACTGACAGCTATTATATTATGTTTTATTATATTGCATTATATTATGTTTTATTATATTGCATTACATTATGTTTTATTATACTGTACCACCTCATTAAGTGGAATCTTTCTTTTAAGTCTCCTGAAGTATTTATGTTTTTTTAAGCCATAATTTATGGCAGCAAGGGGGCAATGGGGCTGCCTTTATTTAACGTGTCATAATTATGAGTTATTCCTTGACAATTACATTAGTTTATACATTTGTTTTACATGGTTAATGCATTTCCTCCATAAAACAGCAAATTGTGTCACACTGATGGTAGCTCTGTAGCTGAAGTCAAATTACAGCCATCTCAAAAGTGATTTTAAAAATCTATGTAGCATCGTCCTTAATTTAAGAATACCTTTTAAAAAAATGTTCCATATCTTAGTTTTATTCTATTTTTCCATCCAGGAGAACTAAATACTTAGTTATGCAAGATGCTTACACTGCCCTGGGCAAATTTTTCTATTTCACAAAAAATTAATAACAGTGGCGGAACTTACTCCCTGACTCCCAGATGCACAATATCCTGCCGGCTCAGGCCCTGGATTTCTGTACCTGGGCTCTCCACCCTCCTTAGGCCGCCCCCCCTCCTCCCACGCACGTAGCGACTGCTGCCTCCAGGAGTTGCACCACTGATTAATAGAAACAGATTTAGAAGTAGAATAATAATGTTCCGCCTAGACAGCCTTTGTAACAGTATTGTTTTTAGGTGATAATCTCTGTGCAAAATAAAGTTCGCTTGTCTTCAGGTGATCTCTTTGTAGGTAAAATCCACAGATACTCAACCTTGTGTGTTAATTAGCAATTTCAAAACTGTATGGATTGTGAGTTTCTGCCTAAGCATTATGGTCTTACATTAATAACAAACATGATCACTGACATAGACAGTCCTTACTCAGGGCTGGATTAAGGACCACATGGTCCTGTTACTGAAAATGTTCAAGGGCCTATACTGAGAAGGGGAGGAGCTGTGACCAGTGCTGTGTGGGTGTGGCCAGTGCCATGTGGGCGTCTACACCACATACACTATCAGCCCAAATGTCTCCCTAAATACATAAATATAGAAAGATTTGGTGAGAAAATTAAAACCACACTTTTAATACATATGATTTATGGCTGACTTTGTGGCCAGCTACAGTAGGCAGCTCATCATCATCATGCTGTCATAATGATGGGCCTATTTTTATGTGGAGGCCTGGAGCTGTAGCTCCATCTGCCCCATTGTTCATCTGGCCCTGTGAGACCTGTATATGCTTAAACTGTTTGTGGCGAATGTGACGTCACTGCTCCTGACGTAATGCAAAGTATATCAGTCTGATCTGATGCCAGATATGTGACTATCATCGCCCGGAGGTGAAATACAGCCAATCGCTCTTGGATATCAGATGCTTCATTAGGCCCCACCACCACTAGACATAATGCTATACATCATGGATCTATCAAGAGGGGTTGGGGACAAAATTCCACCAATTCTCGGGAATGGCATCATATTGGCCCCGTGCCCCCTCCTCATGGACATGCGATTTGTGTAATTACAGTATGTTCACAATCCTGCTCAATTTAATAGAAAGTGAGTGGAAAGCAGGAGTGTCACCTATGCTTCTGCAAGTCTGTGGAACGCCATGAAAATTCGTGAGTCTCCTGGTTAAGTGCTGTCACTGTTATATTGGTATTAGTGAAATGATAGCAACATTTTGCACACATTTAGTTACACAGCGGAACATACCGTATTGTAAAGCTACGAAGTGCACAATGTGTTTTGGAATTTTCAAAATTTTACACGTTCTCCATTTGTAAACTGATATTCTGATATTAGGTTATTAAATAAATGGTCTCAAAATCATTCAACAACTCCGGTGGGTTTCTCCAGCTATTTTAATCCTATGGAGTCGATTGCCGTTTTCATCCTAGTAACTCTAAAAAGACGGTAAGTTAAACTACGGGAACCCATTTAAGTAAATGGAAACACATTGAATGAAAATAAAGTAAAAATTAGCAATCATATCATATTTATATTGCTAAATTTAATTAAGCTTGTCTTCAGATAAAAACGTTATAGATATATATGTATGTACAGTATGTTATAGAGATACTGTGCTAAAAGATATTTTACAGGGAAACCACAACTATTTTTCCCTCAATATGATATGATAGCAGATGTAATATGTTTGGAAAATGTTTAACCAAGTGACTGCCGTGTTTATTTCCTCATATACTGTATTCATTTGAAGCCTTGATTATGTCATTTTGCATGGAGATGCCATAACAGGGATTCCACAGTTGGTCAGATTCATTACATGGGATAGGGTCACTTCGTGCAGTCTGAATCGGTATGTAATTCTGCCAGATGTATTCCCGGCGGACATAATATAGTTGCCGGAAGCCCGAACAGTGAGATCCCGATTGGGGCTGGTAAGTACCCTAACCCTCCCCTCTCCCCCCCTAACCCTCCCTTAGTGGTGCCTAACCCTAACCTTACACAGATGTTGCCTAACCCTAACCCACCCTTCCCCTAACCTAACCCTCCCCGGGGGATGCCTAACTCTGTCCTCAGGGGGTGCCTTAAACTAACCCTCCCCTTCCCGCGGCTTATCGCTTAAAACAGCTAACAGTCCCCGGTTACCGTCATTCGGGATGCCGGGCGTCAGGATTTTGGCTTCTGGCTAAAGATAGGCATCGGGATTTAGACACCTATTTTTAGTACCAGGTCGGACTTCCTGCGTCGGGATTCCGACGGCCAGCATTCCGGGCGGCGGTAAGTTAACCGTATCCTGTGCAGTCCCTTACTGCTACTCTATAGTAGCCAGTGCATTTACACACACATCGCCGCCGATGCGGCGACGATGTGTGTGTTTCAGCAGCCAATGAGAGTCAGACACTCTCATTGGCTGCTGCTGCGCCCACTGCAAGAGGCGGGCTGGAGCTCACCCATGTTTCCGGCTCCTGCAGTGGGTTATGGGAGAGACGTCATGACGTCTCTCCCATAATGCAGAGCGTGCCAGCCCGGGAAGGCCGAGGTGCGGATGGCGGCGGGAGCGGGAATTTAGGTAAGTGTTTTTTTTTACTTGTGTGTCTGCACTACTGGGGGCACTGCATCGGGGGGGGGCTATAACTGAGGGCACTACATTACTACTGGGGGGGCCTCTACTGGGGGCACTAAATCAGGAGACCACTACATTCCACAATGACTCACAGCAACAACAAAAATGACAGGCAGCAGAAGAAGCTGTATTTATCTGACCACCGGTCCGTCACAGCCCAGTCTGCTCCGCTGCTCAAGATGGCGCATGCCTCGACGGATCCTCAGCATCCTCACTGTGCATGTCAGAAATCTCTGACCAGGCCAGCTGTGGAAGAGACTTCACTGTATCTATGGTAACTTAGCGGGCCCGCTGCCCAGCACCGGCACGATGTGCATGTGGCAGACTCTATCTGCCAGAGTCTCAGGCTGCATAGAGTCTGACACGTGCACATCGCACTGGTGCTACGCCGCGGCTGCCTGCACTGCTGATGACAGGCAACTACTGTGCTGCCCAGCTGAGGCTGTGAGTCTCATTGTAAATAAGTGGGCAGAGCATTTCGGGAATCGGGGCTCTGTGTGTACAGGGGGTGATTGCCCTGATTGCCCCCCTTCCTGGATCCGCCACTGCTCCTGGGTAATACTGTTAGTAAGGTTAGGTAGGTAGTACCTGCACTTTTTTTTCATAGAAAAAAAAAACACTATTATAATTAATTACAGTAAGAAGAATAAAGAAAATCCCTTCGTTACATCACACAATATTTAACAACTTCCATATTGTCCACTTAAAATATGGCTTCACTTAATATACCATCAAAGATGCATTTCACTTACAGATCATTTCCCACATTGGCTACTGTAACACTCGACACCGAGAAGGAATGATCCCTAAACCAGATGCCTTCGTCTTCATCCATCTAATAGGCATTGCCATAAATTGCACCATTTGCCAGTCTTCTTCGCCACCCACATCGCTATCATTATATATTTTTATTATTTCTAACAATGCAATGTATACAGTATGTTGAAGGACTAGAGATATAGTACTTTCTCCTTCTAGAAAATATACAATATAGGAGCACAGATGCAGGTGCTCGTGGATATGATCCAGCAAATCCTGAAATGAGCTTCGGCTTTTGAATCACTGTCTTTTACGTTATAATAATAAGCTCTGGAACTTTACAGACTCTGTATTATTTTTAGGTAAGAAAACATTGTAAAGTTCATGTTTTATTGTTGCTTGCAGTTGTATAAATTGCATTTGGCTCAAAAAAATGTGATTCCCACTGTGTGAACCAGGATTGGAGAATGTTGATTTTCTTTCAGTTATAAACAATGGGAAGATATGTTATACAGGGTCATAGTTTTCCACTGAACATAAGAATATATAACTCAAGTTTAATAACACCACTGTATAGATCATAAAAGCTCCTTACAGCATGAAGCACAGATTAAGTTACACCGCACAGCAAGGGATATCCTGTAGTATACCACAAGCACTAATATAGAGTTTGTCCAAATGTATAATTGTAGGTACTTATTAGTAATGGAACAGCTACTGTGCAATGTCATCGCAATGATACAGTTTCCAACCCGTGCAAAAATGCATTAATCTTGACTAAAAAAAAAAAAAACTGCTTAGCTACAATAAAGACATAACACACAAGACAGCGTAAAACCATTGTAAAACAAAACCATAATAATGTAATACATTTTTGGTAAGATCAATCAGCTTAGAAAGCACAAAAGTTGCTGGGAAATGGTGGAAGAAACCAAAATGAGAGAACAATGATTATAGCACGTGGTTCCGCTGCATAAAATGACATTTTAATACTAGCCCATGACCTTTGTTCAGGGAGATAAAGTAATCAGAGCCAAAAATGGCTGAGGACTGTGCAAAATTTGCAAATTACAGGTATTCCTGGAAAAATAAAATTAAGCTGTTTTACTGTTTATTGCATACAGGGCAATTTGCTAGTCTGAGAGCGATCCTTATCTGATTCAATATATGCAAGCTGGAATTTTTTTAAACGTTTATGTAAATGACAGCTGCCATATTAATTAGGATCTAAAAACTACAGAAGATTCCCAGAGGAAGGAGATTAGTGTATAGATTAGAAATGAGCGGGCCCGGTTCTCAGGAAACAGAGCCCACCAGAACTTTAGGGATCCAAGGGGATCCGAGACACAGCTCAGATCTCCGCTCCCTCCTCGGTTCCCAATTCGAGGCAAAACCTTAAGATCCCACTGTCGGATCTTGAGGTTTTGCCTCGAGCGTTCATTTTACAAAGTCCCATTGAATTCACTGAGCTTAACACTTATTGGCTGAGAGAGCCATCTATCATGGCTTTTAGCCAATAAGCACTTGCCCATAGACTTCGATGGGCAAAATGGAAGATAGCTACCACCCATCCCCTGCACTGACACCGCTGCCCCCTGCTGCCGATACCGCTGGCACCCTTGCACTGCCGATACTGCTGTCACCTCTGCGCTGCTAACACTGCCAGCACCCCCACACTGAGAACTCCGCTGGCACCTCTGCACTGCCGACACCGCCGGCATCCTGCACTGAGGACACTGCCAGTACCCCTGCACTGCCGGCACCCCCGCACTGAGGACACCGCCAGCACCCTCACACTGATGACACTGCCAGCATCCCTGCACTGAGGACACTGCCGGCACCCCCGCACTGAGGACACCGCCAGCACCCTCACACTGATGACACTGCCAGCATCCCTGCACTGAGGACACTGCTGGCACCCTGCACTGAGGATACTGCTGGCACCCCCGCTCTGCCAACATCGCTAGCCCCCTGCACTGAGGACACTGCCGCCCCTCGTAGTGAGAACACAGTCAGCACCCCCACACTGCCGGCACCCCCGCACTGAGGACACCACTGGCACCCCTGCACTGCCGACACTGCCAGCACTTCCACACTGAGGACACCAATGGCACCCCCTGCTTTGTTGACAATGCCGGCACATTGCACTGAGGACACTGCCACTACCCCCCATACTGAGGACACTATCAGCCCCCCCACCCCACTGCCGGCACTCCCACTCTGAGGACACCACCGACATTCCCACACTGCCGATACCACCTGCACCTGCTTACTGAGGATGCTACTGGTATTCTCGTACTGAGAACACCGCCGGCATCCCCGCTCTGCCAACACTGCTGTCACAGTAAGTGCACTATTTGTATATCCAACCCACACTGTGTACGACATGCACAGTAGCCGACCCGCACTGTTTCCAACCCACACTGTATCAGACCCACACTGTATCCGACCTGCACTGCATCCAACCCACACTGTATACCGCACTGTATCCAACCCACACTGTATCCCGCACTATATCAGACCCACACTGTATCAGACCTGCACTGTATCAGACCCACACTGTATCCGACCTGCACTGTATCCAACCCACACTGTATACCGCACTGTATCCAACCCACACTGTATCCCGCACTATATCAGACCGACACTGTATCCCTCACTGTATCCAACTTGCACTGCATCCAACCCACACTGTATACCGTATGGCCTGCACTGTATCCAAGCCACACTGTATCCCACACTTTATCAGACCCGCACTGTATCCAGCCTCTACTGTATCCAACCGGCACTGTATCTGCCCCACACTGTATCTGACCTGCACTGTATCCAACCCACACTGTACCCTGCACTGTATCTGCCCCACAATGTTTCTGACCTCAGGTATGTAATGCTGTTTTTATGGTTGGGGAGATTTGGGGAACTGCTCAACAAAAAGGCTGATTGAATGGGGCTTTACATGGGCACAGAGTGCCAGTCATCAGTGGCCCAGCTTCCCCAGGAGGGAAATACAGATTGGGCACTGAGAATAGGCATGTGCTGGGGGGCATGTGCACTCGTGTAGGGGGGATTCATGTCTGCTGTAGCTATTTATTTACAAATGGTTTAGGGGTTTTTCGTTTGCTGCTTGTTAATTACGACTTGTTTTGAGCAAGGATTTTCCACACACAATTTTTTGTAAATTTCTGTGTTGTATTGTTTTCTATTGAACGTACTTGCGAGTTACTTTTATTTGTTATTGCTAATACATTACTATTTTACAAAACATTTGTAAACAGAAATAACTGCCGTGTGATTGGCCGCTGCTCTGTTTGTTGCTTAGTTTAGCCGGCCAGCCTTTGGCCTATGTTGGTGAATAATATTGTGAGCTGTGAAGTGGTCAAAACTGACTGGAAATTAATGTTATTGAGGTTAATAATACCATAGGAACAAAAAAAGGCCCAAATTATGTGATTTTAGCTGTTTTTATACATTTTTGAAGAAAAAACAGATCCAAAATAAAAGGCAAAACACGCAAGGGCGATTTTGCTAAACCAAATTCAGATAATGGATAATATATATTATGAAATATGAATACATAAAATATACATAGCAATAGTCCATACAGGTAAGGTTTTGCTCAGAGGTGGTGGCTGCTGGGTCCGCCCTGGCTTTTATTGCCGGAGTCGTGGCTGCGATAATATGCAAATGCTGGTTTCTGCGCTCCCCTGGTACAATCTCCAGCATCTGAATGTGCATACTGTACATTTTTAAAGAATCCAAAACCGAACAAAAACCAATCCGAAACAATACACTTGAGGGTGGTTTTGCCAAAACCAACACTCGATGATGAATTATTACCAAAATACGGGGGTCCGCACACTTCTCTATTTATTTATATTATGTACTTTATGCAGTGCTTTCTAGAGAATATAAACCATTAATACCAGACGTTATATTTCAACAGGTAATCTAGAAGTTAAAATGTGACAAGATACAAACACGAATGACATAAAAAATGGATTATATTTCTTTAGTAGGCTATCACGTACCTCTCACCTTTATTTGCAGAGCTATTCTGATACAATATGGAATATTTATTTATATTTGGAAACAACCAGAAAGTGCCATTTAAATGAAATAATTCTGCTTGTTGAAGGCCTAATTAAAAGTTAAATTATTAATATATCCAGCAATAAAAACAAAATGAAAATTGTTATCTAGCGGTCTTTTTGTAGTCAATTAGCAAGGACGTGACATGTCTATAGACAGGGCCAAGACTTCGGTGGGGGGTGGGGGCGCTAGGTGGAGCACGTGCCTCGGGCACAGGATTTGAGGGGGCACCACAGAGCCGGCACCAGAGCCATTTGGCCAAAGCAGCCAAACGGTGGGGGTGCAATGCCGCAGTTTGGAGAGCATAGCACTCCTCCTCCTTTCTCTCCTTGCTCCCTCTTCATGCAATGCATGCACAGTGCACACTGTACTGGGCTCTTGCAGGCTAAGTTGAGGCACGGACAATCAGTAACGTGGTGGCATGATGTCATAGGTCATGTCGAAGGTCACGTCACCATGCGTTGTCCCTACCCATGCTGGGGCTGGCTGTGGTGGAGAGGGGCTGGGGGCTGGCTGAGGAAGGCGATTGGGCTTGCTGGGGAAGGTGATGGGGGCTGGGGGCTCGCTGAGGAAGGTGATGGGGGCTTATTGAGGAAGGTGATGGGGTCTGGGGGCTGGCTCCCCCGGTTCTGCTCACAGTATATGCGCTTTAAAAATCAGTAGAATTTCCCTCACTAGGCCGCAGGTCTAGGAACACAGAATATCAAAACTAGAAATTAAGTTTTAATTTCAAGAATACTTCAAAGTAGGGGTGAGCGGGTTCAGATTTCTGAAATCCGAACCCCCCCTTGCCCCCCCGATCCGAGCCCGATCCGAGTCAGGCTCGACTTTTCCCGCCTGACTCGGATCTGAAATCGAGGCAAAACGTCATCATCCCGCCTTCCGGGTCTCGCGGGTTTTGTATTCTATATAAGGTACCCGCGTCGGCGCCATTTTCTCACTCGGCTGTGGACAGTGAAGAAGGAGGGTGGGAGTTAGGGCTGGCTGGGCTGTGTAGTGTAGTGTAGTGTAGTGCAGTGTAGTGTTGTGCTGTGCTGTGCTGCACTGTGCTGCTGTTGTCCATAGGGGCTGTGTCCACTCCTCCAAAGTCCATAGGGGCTGGCTGGACTGTGTTGTGCAGTCAGTTGTCCATAGGGGCTGTGTCCACTCCAAAGTCCTGTGCAGTGTCCCAGTCCTAAAGGGGTGCTGTAGTGTTGTCCAGGGGGTGCTCTGTCCATTAGGGGTGCTACCCCCAAGTGCAAAAAAATATATATTTTTTCTGTGTTTGTGAATTGTGTGCACAGTAGCAGAACGTGCATCAACAAAGTAGTGCCAAGCGTGCGCCTGTGTCATAGGTAAAAGGCCGGCTGGCTTGACCGTTAAAGGGTGCTGTAACCCCCAAAGTGCACTCCAAGCAAAATAAAAAATATTTTCTGTGTTTGTGCATTGTGTGCACTGTGGCTGCACGTGCATCAACAAAGGACCAGCGCCAAGCGTGCGCCTGTGTCCCTTTAGTAAAGGGCCGGCTGGCTTGTCCATTAAAGGGTGCTGTAACCCCCAAAGTACACTCCAAACAAAATAAAAAAATATTTTCTGTGTTTGTGAATTGTGTGCACTGTGGCTGCACGTGCATCAACAAAGGAGCAGCGCCAAGCGTGTGCCTGTGTCCAATTAGGAAAGGGCCAGCTGGCTTGTCTGTTAAAGGGTGCTGTAACTCCCAAAGTACACTCCAAACAAAAAAATATATATATATATCTGTGTTTGTGAATTCTGTGCACTGTAGCCGCACGTGCATCAACAAAGTAGTGCCAAGCGTGCGCCTGTGTCATAAGTAAAGGGCCATCTGGCTTGACCGTTAAAGGGTGCTGTAACCCCCAAAGTGCACTCCAAACAAAATAAAAAATATTTTCTGTGTTTGTGAATTGTGTGCACTGTGGCTGCACGTGAATCAACAAAGGAGCAGTGCCAAGCGTGCGCCTGTGTCCCATTAGTAAAGGGCCGGCTGGCTTGTCTGTTAAAGGGTGCTGTAACCCCCAAAGTACACTCCAAACAAAATAAAAAAATATTTTCTGTGTTTGTGAATTGTGTGCACTGTGGCTGCAAGTGCATAAACAAAGGAGCAGTGCCAAGCATGCGCCTGTGTCCCATAAGTAAAGGGCCGGCTGGCTTGTCTATTAAAGGGTGCTGTAACCCCCAAAGTACACTCCAAACAAAAAATATATATATTTTCTGTGTTTGTAAATTGTGTGCACTGTAGCCACACGTGCATCAACAACGTAGTGCCAAGCGTGCGCCATTGTCATTAGTAAAGGGCCATCTGGCTTGACCGTTAAAGGGTGCTGTAACCCCCAAAGTGCACTCCAAACAAAATAAAAATATATTCTGTGTCTGTGAATTGTGTGCACTGTGGCTGCACGTGCATCAACAAAGGAGCAGTGCCAAGCGTGCGCCTGTGTCCCATTAGTAAAGGGGCGGCTGGCTTGTCCGTTAAAGGGTGCTGTAACCCCCAAAGTATACTCCAAACAAAAAAAAAATATTTTCTGTGTTTGTGAATTTTGTGCACTGTAGCCGCACGTGCATCAACAAAGTAGTGCCAAGCGTGCGCCTGTGTCCCATTAGTAAAGGGCCGGTTGGCTTGTCCGTTAAAAGTTGCTGTAACCCCCAAAGTCCACTCCAAACAAAATAAAAAAATATTTTCTGTGTTTGTGAATTGTGTGCACTGTGGTTGCACGTGCATCAACAAAGGAGCAGCGCCAAGCGTGCGCCTGTGTCCCATAAGTAAAGAGCCAGCTGGCTTGTCCGTTAAAGGGTGCTGTAACCCCCAATGTACACTCCAAACAAAATAAAAAAATATTTTCTGTGTTTGTGAATTGTGTGCACTGAGGCTGCAAGTGCATCAACAAAGGAGCAGCGCCAAGCATGCGCCTGTGTCCCATAAGTAATGGGCCGGCTGGCTTGTCTATTAAAGGGTGCTGTAACCCCCAAAGTACACTCCAAACAAAAAAAATATATATTTTCTGTGTTTGTGAATTGTGTGCTCTGTAGCCGCACGTGCATCAACAACGCAGTGCCAAGCGTGCGCCATTGTCATAAGTAAAGGGCCATCTGGCTTGACCGTTAAAGGGTGCTGTAACCCCCAAAGTGCACTCCAAACAAAATAAAAAATATTTTCTGTGTTTGTGAATTGTGTGCACTGTGGCTGCACGTGCATCAACAAAGGAGCAGCGCCAAGCGTGCGCCTGTGTCCCATTAGTAAAGGGGCGGCTGGCTTGTCCGTTAAAGGGTGCTGTAACCCCCAAAGTACACTCCAAACAAAAAAATATATATTTTCTGTGTTTGTGATTTGTGTTGACTGTAGCCGCACGTGCATCAACAAAGTAGTGCCAAGCGTGCGCCTGTGTCCCATTAGTAAAGGGCCGGCTGGCTTGTCCATTAAAGGGTGCTGTAACCCCCAAATTACACTCCAAACAAAATAAAAAAATATTTTCTGTGTTTGTGAATTGTGTGCACTGTGGCTGCACGTGCATCAACAAAGGAGCAGCGCCAAGCGTGCGCCTGTGTCCCATAAGTAAAGAGCCGGCTGGCTCATTTCTTAAAGGGTGGTGTAACCCACAAAGTGCACTACTCTCCAACAAAAATAAAAAAATATAACATAAATGGAGGACCAAAATTTCTCCGATAAAAATAAAATAGGAAAGATCAAGAACCACTTCCTTCTAGTGCTGTTGCTGCTGCTGGGAGTTGTTCATCATCCCAGAGAGGAAGTAGGAACACCACTACATTTACTAAACAATTCACCCTCCAACAGTCCCTAGCGAGGAGGATGAAGTACGACAGCAGTCATCCTGAAGCAAAACGTATAACTGAGGCCTTGACTGCTATGTTGGTGTTAGACGTGCGTCCGGTATCCGCCATTAGTGCAGTGGGATTTAGACAATTGATGAAGGTAGTGTATCCCCGGTTCCAAATCCCATCTAGATTCCACCTGCATCCTCAAAGCAGCAGCTACAAATGTCCGTCTGTCTGTTAAAGGGTGGTGTAACCCTCAAAGTGCGCTCCACAAACAATAAAAAAATTCTTCTTTTTTTTCTGTCTTTGTGAATTGTGTGGGTTGTAGCCGCACCTGCATCCTCAAAGCAGCAGCGACAAGCATGCGTCTGTCTGTCAAAGGGTGGAGTAACCCCCAAAGTGCGCTCCACAAAAAATAAAAAAATCTTCTTTTTTTTCTGTCTTTGTGAAATGTGTGGGCTGTAGCCGCACCTGCATCCTCAAAGCAGCAGCGACAAGCGTGCGTCTGTCTGTTAAAGGGTGGTGTAACCCCCAAAGTGCGCTCCAACCAAAATAAAATTATCTTCTTTTTTTCTGTGTTTGTGTGCGAATCGCTGCAATTTTCCGCGAGGGGGAGGGGCTTAATAACATGGTGACAGCCTACTAGATCCTGTCCCTATAAAATCTGCTGCAAGGTAAGTTTTTTGTAATGTACTGTATATGTGACATGTGTGTGTGTGTGTGTATAAGGTATGTGTGTATGTATATGTGTGTGTATATATCTATGTATGTAAGTATGTATGCATGTGTATACACACATATACATATATATAAATATATATATATACAGTATATACAGTATATATATATATATATATATTTATATATATATATATATATATTTTATATATATGGAAACCTCCGAATAAAAATCCTGCATTTGCCCCTGATACCAGTCCATTATCTATAAGGTGTGTGCCAACGAAGAATTCAGCATGAAATAAACAGACAAAAACTTATCAGAAACAAGATGGAAAATAACATTGCTTATTCTTCTAGCTAAACGGAGCTGTCTTGTATCTAATGTTCTGTCAGACAGGAGGATATCTTCTTGATGCATTGTAAATTTTCTTTGACCTAACTTAAGTAAAATTGATTTACATCACTTGAGATAGTTATGATAGAAAATGTTTATGATGTTCGGTGAACGTCTGGATACTAGCTACTGCCATAACTTCCTGTCCTATTTCATACAATTTCTGTTTAAACAAATTATAATCTGCACTGGCCTAAATATGATGTTTATATGAGAATCTGTTTCCTGGCACATTGCAGACGGAGGCTACAGTTGAATTTTATGTGAGAACATATAATCCCGGGTGACCGTACTAAATAGATATTCTGGTTTACAAATACTAATCCACACTTTTCAAACTTTTTTTTTTATGGCAAACACTAAAATAAATCTATCTAGACCTTGTTTGCTCCATTTGAAAAACTTTTGAAGTATTGAAATAAAAAAAATGTATTTTTCTGTTTTTGCACTACTGTTTTGATAAGAAAGAACATGTGGTTAATTATATCTCTGCATTCAGAACTCTGCTGGACATGTCAAATGAACCACTTCAGCTTAAAAGCTTTTGGTGCCTACCGTGCACGATTGTTGACATAATGAGATTTAACACAGACGCTTTAAATCAGAATAACTGCTTGTTCTTTGTTAATGAAAATTCTGCCAGGTTTTTTTATTTTAGTTACATGACTATATTTCCATGTCTTATCTAGTAGAGCAAACTTCTCGTTGGGAAGAAGACTTTTCTTAATCGTTTAAACACTATAGAAAACATTACACATGTAGTGTATATATTAGTTTAATTGAATAATCATTTTGTTTTAAATTGGGTTGTAGTCAGCACAACGGCGCACAGAATACCGGCTCCGGAAAAAATCCACAACCAATAGTTGGATAGGATGAGGTCTGGTGATCAGGGTGGTCAAAATGTCTAAAAGTAGCAGCTGATGACCCATTTTTTTGGTAAAATGTTGCCTTGGCAATTGTAGCGCTCTTCAAGTGATTTGTATTGCCACATTGCAACCTGTCAATAAAACTAATGTACTTGTAACTTATCATTTTTGTCAACAAATGGCAAATTTATGAGCCTAGAACTCGCTCTAGAGTGCTCTAAGTAGGAATACTTTCGTTTTAACAGCCCTGTACATTGGCGTGAACAAACCGTACGATATAAAACAGTTCAAAATACAGTAGACTAGAAAAAATAAAACAGTGAGAAAATGATACAACCGAGTGTTCAGTTCTGGAAGCCACATCTCCAGAAAGATATAAATACATTAGAGACTGTACAAAGAAGGACAACTTAAATGGTGCATGGCCTACATCACAAAAGTTACCAGGAAAGACTAACAGGGGTATTCAATATGGGTGCGATAACATCGTTTTTGCGTTAATATCGGAGGTATGACGTCATTATCGCAGGTTTTAGTTTTACACCGTATTAAATTTCAAAGACTTATCGTAGTTTTGAAAAGTCTTTGATAAAAAACGGGGATAAGTTTTCACCATTGAATAGGTGTCGAAAAAAAGTGCAGAATTGGGGTTTAGGGGAGCAGGCTTAAAAAAAATAGCCTGCACCCCTGGGAATGACATTTAAAAAAGAACTGTGTCAAAAAAAGTTTAAAAAAAATATGGACACCCCAAAAAATGTATTTAAAAATTGGGGTGAAAAAAAAAAAATGGGAATCAATTGTTAAACAATAGGGAAATAGGTTCAGGGCTATTCTGCATATATGCGGCAGGTGTATTCTAGAATAGAATTATAGCGGCAGGTGCACAAATGCAGAATTTTTAAAAACTTACTTTAGGGACATAAAAATATGCTAGTGCCCATTTTCATGTACCCCAAATTTGATGGGACCACTTAAAAAAAACTAAAAAAATAACCTAAGTGCTCTTCTGCAACACTTCTTCAATGTCGGAAAAAAAACACCTGCTGCGGCTATTTAAATCCCCGACTTTCAATTAAAGGCTAAAACGGGGGTATCCATAGTGATCCCCCATGTTTTTACAACTTTAGGGGGGGTCTTACAATTTCGTAACTTTACGCAAATCCAACTTCGGAGTTTCCCGTTTACGTTATTTTTATATTGAATACGGGTATAAGCGGGAGCGCGCCCGATACTTTAACGCAGGTAAAAACTCCGATATGAAACGTTAACTTCGACAGTGAAGTTAACGTTTCATATTGACTACCCCTCTAAGAGATCTCAATATGTATAGTCTGGAGCAGAGAAGGGAAAGGGGGGACATGACAGAAAGTTTCAAATATATCATAGGTTTTAACAAGGCCAGGAGGGAGACATTCTTCAAAAGAAGAGAAGTAGAAGAACACGAGAACATGCACTAAAACTGGAGGGAGGTACATTCAAAGGAAATTTGAGGAAAAATGACTTCACAGAAAGGGTAGTAGATAAGTGGAATAGCCTCCCATCAGAAGTGGTAGAGGCTAAGGGCCTGATTTAGAGCCGCCCGTAAGCGGCAGTACGCTCGTTCCGAGTGATGTTTGCCCGTCTGCGCATGCGTGCGGTTTTTAATACGCATGCGCGAACCAGTCAGTGCGGCCGAAAATCATTTGTTCGCTATATAGCGAATGCCTGCTATTTTGAGTGACAGGAGGAGGCGTATGTGGGTGGTAACGGGGGAAGGTGCTTGAAAACGGGGAGTGGAGATCAGAACGCAGGCGTGCTTAAAGGTCAAAACGGGCGTTGTATGGGTGTGCATAATTAATACAGCAGCGTCACTGACCACGTCACTTGGTTGTTTTATAGCCAGAACTGCTCGCAAATTTGTGGTTACAAAAACCAACCACAAGAATAGCGAGCAGTTCATACGCTGGTCGATGTACTCGATTAATCTAATAAATAGCGGACATGACGTAGGATGCGAGCGGCCAGGGGGCGTATTTTTCAAAAAAACAACCGCAAGTTTGGTTCGCTCGTTCAGACCTAGAGGCGTGAACAGACCGCAAAGAGCGAACGGTTGATTTGAATAGCCACCACTATTTTCTGGACGAGCGAGCGCTAATTGCGTCCGGCTCTGAATCAGGCCCTAAGACTGTACAATTTAAAGATGCTTGGGATAGGCTTAAGAATATCCTTACAAAGAACTGAGGATCACATAGGGTTAGAGGTTACCAAAAGGTAAAAAAGGGCAGACTAGATGGGCAAGTGGTTCATATCTGCCGTCGAATTCTATGTTTCTATGAGTGACAATAATTAATAGCAGCACTTAATGTCCCTGTGCCCCGGGAGAACTGCCAGAAAGGATCAGAATTTTTGACTGTGTCTAGGAGGGCATTGGAGATGGGGTTAGTGCAGGGAGATAACAGGACGGTGGTGCTTACAATCTAGGTGGGTAGGGGGAGGTATAGTTGAGAGATGTACTGTAAAAAGATGTGGAGAGAGGACAGAGGCATGAGCTCAGAGTGTGAGGAGGGCTTTGATGAACAGGAGCGTTTTCAGGGAATTTTTGAATACAAGTAGAGCGGAGCAGTACTGGAGTAGTATTGGATATGGGAGGAGGTAGTTAACAAGGAGGGAATCAATAAGGAGGGAATCCATCTGGGAGGGTATCTGGCTGTCCTTATTTACTACTCTGCAACCCACTTCATGCATGAACCCCCCCTCCCAGAAATGATAAAATTGTGAATACTTAAGTATTAACGCTGAGTATAACTATATGGGAAAACTTAAAACAGATTTATTATACTTCCATATGCCAGCAGGTAAATACCTGATTATCACATACAGTATATATAAACAGTTAATAGTGTATACACAGCATAGAACAACATGCATTAAAAATACTACAATCTATAACATTGCAAATAATGCACCTACAGTACTGTATACATAGGCGAAACTAGAGATCTGGTAATGGGCGGTCCCAGTTTTAGCACTGTCAGATATTGTGTTACTGTTTCTTGGAAAAAATTTTTTATCACATATATATATTTTAGAGTTGCAGGGGCAATTGCTACTACTACAGAGAAGGGAACTCTCAAAAAAAGGGTCCTGGCCACCCCACAGCACTTTGCAAAGAATATTTGGCTATTCACATCAGTTCCTGCCCCAGAGGAGGATAAAAAAATGAAAAAGTCAGATCCACATAAAGTACCACCTTCACTGCGAGTCTTACTGCCGTAAGGGTTTTCTCCAGCCATAGCAGCATTAGAGGGAAAAAAATTATTTAAGTCATAAAATTGTGCTTACCTGCTATGTTCACGTTGCTTTTAATTGTCGGCCAGTAGGACTCCATCGGCTTCAGCAGAAGAGGAGGAGGAAGATGAAAGGGGGTGGCGGAATGAGGTTCAGGTCAAGAGGAAAAGTGTTTTTTGAAGGGCACAGGGGAAAGGTGGGTGGTATATGATGTCCGGATATGGAAGGGCAGGGATGGCTGCAATAGCAGAATAGGACCTGGAAGATGCAGGGTAGGGAGGGCTGGACCAAGGGAGGATACAGGACAGGGACGTATGGACCTGGGAGACAGGGCAGGGAGGGGTAGACTAAGGGGTAGTGCAGAACACAAAGGACTCAACTTACAGTATTGGGGGCACAGGGATGGCTAGACATGGTGGGGGGGTGGTACAGGGCAGGGAAGGCTGGACCTTAATGCGAGCCGTCTGGACCAGGAGCTGGAGAATGAGATTATCGTGCTAGCCACTGGATTGGACAAGTACCTGCAAGAGGTCTTCCACAACCTAGATTGGCAGGGTGAAGGCACCATCTCCAGGGCGGAGTTCCATACTTAGTGCAGGGTACTGGTGTTGGTGTTGGGCTTAAAGGAGTGTGAGGAGTTGCTGAACAATCTTCTGGAACGCCTCACCTTTTGACACTTCCATGCCAGGTTCTGTGGATTCTTCAGCTTTAAAGTAAGGGAACCCTGTCTCCCTATGGGACAGGAAAGTGAACACATCAAATCTCAGATCCGACTGCGTTGCCCAATGAGAAGGAGGAAGACCCCAAAAATGACTGGAGCAGAACATGAGCTCCAGATACTGTTGGATGAGAAGCACAGTCTCAGAGAACTGGTGGAGGACATGAGGGCAGCACTACAAAGCAGTAATGCCTGCTGTTCGGCACTGCAGGTGTGAGACTAAGGGGGCCTACTATAGGTAAATACACAAAGAGAGGGGGATCCGAGAGGCAGCAGTGCAAATTTTAGCCAGGCATGGTAAAACAGGACATGAAACGGCAGCCAATCAGAAGCGGCCACCGTGGCACCTTCTGATTGGCTGCTGATCTGCGAGCTGTGATTGGCTCATGGTCGGCTCCATGTCTGACATGCTACCAGCGTTGTATCACTATGCTGGATGCAGTAGGCTGCCTGGCTCAAATTCGTAAAGCTGCCTCCCTCTCTCTCCGGGCCGAGCAGATCTGCAAACTTGGCTAGTGGGTGGTCCGGTGCACCCCCAGACCACCCCCCAGTTTTGGCTATGACTGTATAAAACAGTTACTGTGCATTTCCAAAAGATTTCTAAATTAACATACTTATACTTATAGAGGTCCGGGGCTGGTTATGTTTTTTTGATCTGTGCAGTGCTTTGAATCCGCTGCCGACTGTCAGTGGATTCATGCTTCTATTTGTCAGCAGAGCCTATTGTAAACGGGGCCAATCAGCTGATCTTGCACACGCTCGAAACCAATGAGTATCATCATAATCAAAATAGACAATCCAACACACTGCTTTATAAATTTGCGGCTGACCCTGCTCAGATACCTTCAAAGTCCTACAACCCCATACACCAGTCTTTGGTTCAACTAATTTTTCCATCTCACCTTGGGCAGGATGTACTATGGTTGTGGTGCCCATTCCGCCAGTCAACGCAACCTTACTAATCGCATATGTACTAACATATGTGATTAGTATTGCAAAGGACAGCTCTTGCGATAAGAGCTGCCCTTTGCGTAGCAGCCGACGCCAAGTGACGGGGTCTCCGAGCCCTGGGAGCTTCCTGCTGGTCACCTGTGCAGGAAGCCCCGGGCTCCTCCTCCACCTCCGTGCACCCAGAAGAAGATTAGGAGGAGGCGGAGGACCCTGGAGGAGCGCGTGCCGGCAACCATGGTCAGCAGGTGAGTGGGGGCCAGCACTGAGCGATGGTGGGGCGGCGAGGCGGCGGCGATGCGGCGGGGTGCGGTAAGAAGCCCATAGGCTTCTATAGGGTAATGCCAGGTTTTTCTGGCGTTACCCTCCGCGCCGAAAAAAGGGTAGCCTTGGCTTAGTACATATGAAAATGTGGTAAAAACACCGAAAACGGGGTTTTTACTGCATTTTCCTTTAGTACATCCCGCCCCATGTCCCCAACTTGTTCTCTTGATGGCATTGTTCATCATTTATTGTATATAATTGTATTCATTCAGTACATGCCATCACACGGATCACTGTATCTTCTTGATGCACGTATTACTATTTATATCAGCATAACTTACTTTCTCATTATTACCTATGTAATCACAGTCTATTTAACATGAAATAAAAATGGATAAGAGGACATATTTGCAGTCATCAGATGTAATTTAATTATCAATTTAGCGTAAACGCAGCAACATAATCCCTTTCACCTGACACAAAATGCTACAGTACCAAACTGTGCAGAATTAGTTTATTTATTTGAAGGATGTTTTAAATCATCAGTAACTTTATTCAACACAGGTAACTGTAACAGGGCCAGTGTAAGAAGTTCTGGGCCCCAGCAGGAAAGTGGTATGGCCACACCCATTGTGTATTTCGGGCACCTGTTTGGCAATGCAGTGCTAGAGGGTACAAGGTCACTCTATGTTTGGCACATTTGGGCCCCCCATCCCTTCTTGGTGACCCTGAGTACCAATAAGAAAATAAGTGGGACGTTTCGGAGCAGAGGATTTTGTATCAGTTGGAAGGGGCCATGAATCGTAATTAAGCCCTTTTAATGTATAGAAACTAAGCAATATTGTAATTTGTAAACTTTATTAGGACTCTCAGCGTATTTTTAGCAGGAGACAAACAGAAACGTCTTTCAAAGTAGAGAATTCTTCTGTGCTGTAGACAAATTTGCAGCACCGTTTGCCTAAATGTTTAGATTATTTTACAAGCAGAAACTGTTAACACTGTAGTTGCAAATTGCCAGCCTGGTTTTGTAACTCCTTTGCCAGAAGTGAAAGTGATATACACAAACTATTGGCGCTGGGGACCTTAATCTATCCTAAGCTCACATTTTAGCTCCAGCTTCTATAAACACGGTTTAATACATGGAACATTTAAATGCTATATATTCTCTTAAAATTAGTTCGTTTGTCTTAGTCTGTAGCTCTACTGTTTAGAAAGCTTGCGTAAAGAATAATAACTATTTTATTGTGGTTTTCACTATGACATACAAGAAGCTTCTATATTTATAAATCAGATGTTTCTTCTCAGGCAGACGGTCTTACATTCTTCAAGTGTGACATTGCCATTTAAACATTAACGTTTTAAATGTGTATTCCTAGTTTTAATTACATTTTCTGGACAAAGAGCGATTGTGTACACAAGTATGTGAGCCACTGCAGATGCTTCTTTTAAAATTATTTTGGGATAGGAAACCTCGTGCATGCAATAGAAGAAGGTGATTGAATCATTTTGCAAACCTGTAATTATTTGCACCATATTTGACACCAACCTATGGAAGACAGTTTGGAAATATTCATACCTTAACCCTTCAAATCCTAGTTTAAAATGTGATCACAGGATGTTTTACGCGGGAGGTAGTTGAAATCCCGACAGCCGTGATGCAGGCGCTCACAATGCCGGCACTGGAATCCCGACACCAGTCAGAATCCCGGACCCTGCATCCCCACCAACAGCATCCTAATGGTAAGTATTGGGGTAAGGGGGAGGGCTAGGGTTAAGGGGTTAGGCACTAGGGTTAGGGTTAGGCAGGGCCGAATTAAACATGGGGCGGATGGAGCTGCAGCTCCAGGCCCATCATCAAAATAGGCCCACCGCCCACAGCAGCATCTGCTGTGGACAGGAAAAATTTTCTTGTTACAGCCTGAGGCCGTCTGACCTCCGCCCGCTGAAATCCCGGCAGGCTGTCCACACCCCTCTCCCCGGTTCAAACACTAAATATTGCAGTGCAGTGGTAGCCGGCTTCACTAGCCTAGCCCTCCCTCCGCCAGTGTATCTCTGCGCTTCCTCCGCGCCGTGTGACGTTGCAGCACGCAACGTCAGATACAGAAGGTGCTGCCCAATGCCCCCACCAAAAGTACTAGTAGCCGAGTCCGACCTCTGCTCCGTGAAGGCGGCTCGGCCGTGTGACTGGCTGTTCTGACACCGAAGTGTCAGTCGTCCTGTGTTGGCTGCTAATCTGGTGTCCTGCAGGCAGCTTGCTGATTAACAGGGTGTCCCATAGGCAAACGCAGGGGGGGGTTCCGTCTGCCTGGAAACCCCCCTCCCCAGCACATACCATGACCACAGTAGAAATAGTAATATAAAAGAATTTTACTAGTGCTACATGTTCTTCTCAGTATCACAAATGAAATAAATAGTACCACCTATGGATCTTTTAACATGTATCAGCCACTAATAAATAACCTGTGCATCAACTAGGAGATCTGGAAAACATGCACTGTTAGGGATGCACTGCTCTAGGGCCCAATATGTACATATATGTCCATGGCAGTGCTAGGTTCTTCTGCTGCTCCTCTCGGCTCCCGGACTTGCTCCAATGCTCTGGAATGGTGCTCACATCTAAAATAAAAACATTCAGCTCAGGCAGGATGGCTTACTGCCGCATCAAATGACTTACTGTGACCCTGTATTTGCTGGAATTATGACACACAATACACATTGTATGACGCATATTAAAGCTGGATAAGTACTAATTCTGCCCTCTTCATGGACTGGTCAAACTCGCTCTAAAAGCATTTGGAAACCCCCCTCTAGAAATCCTGCGTTTGCCACTGTGTCCTTCCCTTCAGTGCCTTTGAAAGAGGTATGCAGGTGCTGACAAAATATTTTAATATAGTTTCTTTTTAACCAGTTTCATGTATTTGTGGGCTATGTGTTGTGTGTGTGTATATGTATATATATATATATATATATATATATATATATAATATATTTATGTATGTATGTGTGTATATTAGGGGTGAGCGGGTTCGGATTTCTGAAATCCGAACCCCCCCGAGCCCCCCCTGATCCGAGGCCGATCCGAGTCAGGCTCGACTTTTCCCGCCTGACTCGGATCTGAAATCGAGGCAAAACGTCATCATCCCGCCTTCCGGGTCTCGCGGGTTTTGGATCCTATATAAGGTACCGGCCTCGGCGCCATTTTCTCACTCGGCTGTGGACAGTGAAGAGGGAGGGTGGGAGTTAGGGCTGGCTGGGCTGTGTAGTGTAGTGTAGTGCAGAGTAGTGTTGTGCTGTGCTGTGCTGCGCTGTGCTGCTGTTGTCCATAGGGGCTGTGTCCACTACTTCAAAGTCCATAGGGGCTGGCTGGACTGTGTTGTGCAGTCAGTTGTCCATAGGGAGCACCCACAGTGCACTTGCTGATATGCAAATTGAAGATGTCACTGTTGAAGTACAACAGGATGAGGATACTGGTGTAGCTGGCGCTGAGGAGGAAGTTGGCGAGGAGGATTCTGATGGTGATGTGGTTTGTTTAAATCAGGCTCCGGGGGAGACAGTTGTTGTCCGTGGGATGAAAAAGCCCATCACGGTCATGCCTGGGCAGAAGACCAAACATTCCACCTCTTTGGTCTGGCAATATTTCTATCCAAATCCGGACAACAACTGTCTTGCCATATGTACCATATGTAAAGGTGAAATAAGTAGGGGTAGGGACGTTAACAACCTAGGAACATCCTCCCTTATACGGCACCTGCAGCGCGTTCATAAAAAGTTACTGTCAAGTTCAGAAACTTTGGCTAAGACCGTAAGCAGTCCAGGGACACCTAAATCCCGTTGTCCTGTTGTATCCAAGCGCCTGCAAACCACACCGTCAACTCCCTCCTCGTCAATTTCCTCCTTAGTCAGGATCGGAAGTAGTCCTGCAGGCCATGTCACTGGCATGACTGACTCTCCTATCCGGGATTCCTCCAAAGGATCCTGCATTGCTACGCCTACTGCTGCCTCTGCTGCTGTTGCTGCTGCTGGGAGTCGTTCATCATCCCAGAGAGGAAGTAGGAACACCACTACTTTTACTAAACAATTGACCCTCCAACAGTCCTTAGCGAGGAGGATGAAGTCCGACAGCAGTCATCCTGAAGCAAAACGTATAACTGAGGCCTTGACTGCTATGTTGGTGTTAGACGTGCGTCCGGTATCCGCCATTAGTGCAGTGGGATTTAGACAATTGATGGAGGTAGTGTGTCCCCGGTTCCAAATCCCGTCTAGATTCCACTTCACTAGGCAGGCGATACCGAGACTGTACAGAGACGTCAGAAAAAGTGTCCTCAGTGTCCTGAAAAATGCCGTTGTACACAATGTCCACTTAACCACGGACATGTGGACAAGTGGAACAGGGCAGACTAAGGACTATATGACTGTGACAGCCCACTGGGTAGATGTATCACCTTACGCAGCAACAGCAGCAGCGTCACCAGTAGCAGCATCTCAGAAACGCCAGCTCGTTCCAAGGCAGGCTACGCTGTGTATCATCGGTTTCAGTAAGAGGCACACCGCCGACAACCTCTTAGAGAAACTGAGGGAAATCATCGCCCAGTGGCTTACCCCACTTAGACTCTCCTTGGGATTTGTGATATCTGACAACGCCTCCAATATTGTGCGGGCATTACATCTGGGCAAATTCCAGCACGTCCCATGTTTTGCTCACACAATAAACTTGGTGGTGCAGAATTTTCTGAAAAGCGACAGGGGCATGCAGGAGACGCTTTGGGTGGCCCGAAAAATTTCTGGCCACTTTCGCCATTCAGCGACTGCGTGCCGAAGACTGGAGCGCCAGCAAACACTCTTGAACCTGCCCCGCCATCACCTGGAGCAAGAGGTTGTGACGCGGTGGAACTCAACCCTCTATATGCTTCAGAGGATGGAGGAGCAGCAAAAGGCCATACAAGCCTATACATCCACCTATGACATAGGCAAAGGAGGGGTATGCACCTGACTCAAGTGCAGTGGAGAATGATTTCCGTGTTGTGCAAGGTTCTCCAGCCTTTCGAACTTGCCACACGTGAAGTCAGTTCAGACACTGACAGCTTGAGTCAGGTCATTCCCCTCATCAGGCTTTTGCAGAAGCAGCTGGAGAAAGGGAAGGAGGAGCTAAGACGGAGCGATTCCGCTTGGCATGTGGGACTTGTGGATGAAGCCCTTCATTCGCTTTGACAGGATTCCAGGGTGGTCAATCTGTTGAAATCAGACCACTACATTTTGGCCACCGTGCTCGATCCTAGGTTTAAAGCCTATGTGGTGTCTCTCTTTCCGGCCGACACAAGCCTGCAGAGGTGCAAAGACCTGCTGGTGAACACACAGTCAGCTGAAGCGGAACGTGACATGTCAACAGCTCCTTCTTCATTTTCTCCCACAACTGGGGCTGCCAGGAAAAAACTAAGGTATCCTAAGCAACCCGCTGGCGGTGATGCAGGGCAGGGCAGGCAGGACCAAGTTTGGACATCTGGTCCGGACTGAAGGACCTGGCAACAATTTCTGACATGTCTACTGTCACTGCATATGATACTGTCACCATTGACAGAATGGTGGAGGATTACATCGGTGACAGCATCCAAGTAGGCATGTCAGACAGTCCATACCTGTACTGGCAGGAAAAAGAGGCAATTTGGAGGCCCCTGTACAAACTGGCTCTATTTTACCTTAGTTGCCCCCCCTCCAGTGTGTACTTCGAAAGAGTGTTTAGTGCAGCCGGGAACCTTGTCAGCGAAAGGCGTAGGAGGTTGCTTCCACAGAATGTGGAGAAGATGATGTTCATCAAAATGAATTATCAGCTCTTCCAGGGAGACCAGCCTCCAGAACGTACAGAGGGACCTGTGGTGGTGGATTCCAGTGGGGACGAGTTAATACTCTGTGAAGATGAGGATGTACACACTGAAGAGGGTGAGGAATCGGTGGATGAGGAGGATGAGGATGACATCTTGCCTCCATAGAGCCAGTTTGTGCAGGGACAGATTAATTGCCAGCTTGTTTTGTGGGGGCCCAAACGAACCAATAATTTCAGCCACAGTTGTGTGGCAGACCCTGGCGCTGAAATGATTGGTTTGTTAAAGTGTGCATGTCCTGTTTATACAACATAAGGGTGGGTGGGAGGGCCCAAGGACAATTCCATCTTGCACCTCTTTTTTTTCTTTGCATTATGTACAGTTTGGGGCCTAGTTTTTCAAACTGCCATCCTGTCTGCCACTGCAGTATCACGCCTAGATGGGTCACGTGTTTGTGCCGCCCACTCGTGTCGCTTAGCATAGTCATCCAGCTACCTCGGTGCAACCTTTTGGACATAAAAACACTATTGTGAGGTGTGAGGTGTTCAGAATAAACTGGAAATGAGTGGAAATTAAGGTTATTGAGGTTAATAATAGCATAGGAGCAGAAAAACCTACAAATTCTGTGATTTTAGCTGTTTTTATGCTTTTTTTCAAAAAAATACAGATCCAAAACACAAAACCCAGAACCCAAAACACGGAAGGGTGGTTTTGGCAAAACCAATCCAGATCCAAAACACGAAGAAAGATCCAGATCCAAAACACAAAACACGAAAAGTGGCCGGTGCACACCCCTAGTGTATATATATATATATATTTATATATATATATATATATATATATATACACAAAGTGTGTATACTGTATATGTGTGCATATATCTGTATAAGTGTGTGTGTGTATATATATATATATATATATAAAATATATATATATATATATATATTATATACCAGCCAGTTTGTTTCTGGCCAGTACAGCATTTCAGCACATGGATGAAGATTATTTAAGGTGAGTGTGTTTGCTGTATGCTATGCTGACATTTATGCAGTTGATCGATTATCGGCCATCAGCGCATGCTTCTAAGTTGCACAGCGCACGCGTCAAAGTTCATTACTTTAGTCGCTCGCAGCAACTTTTTACCCACAGGCAAGGACCTTTTGGTGGAGGTAACAGGGAGTGGCAGCGAAAACGCACCGTCAACATATGGTATGCTGCATTGACAGGTACTGCACAGGCTGTCACGCCGAGCTATTTGATCTGCTGTATTTACAGATTAATTGAATTGCTCTGATAGACACCCATTACTTAAGATGCCCAAAAAAACAATTGAATTCCCCCTAATGTATCATGTTATGAGATGCCGACCTCCACGCTGTATTTCCAGTGGTCTCCGGTGGTGTTTGGTGTTTCCATGAATGTTTATTATATCGGGGTGCTCGTCATGGTTACCATGTGGGTTTATTGCACATAATGTTATTTATGAGCTTCCAATGAGGGCTCAGCACATCAGGAGGTGATGTTCTTTACTTAATCAATTGCCTTTTGGCCGATCACACCCCCACCATGCTGGTCAAACTCCCTGTGGCAACACACAATAGGCCCTTTATAAATTTCAGCTCCAGGCCCATGTGGACCTTAATCTGGCACTGGGGTTAGGCACTAGGGGGGTTTATGATTAGGTAATTGGGAGAGGTTAGTTTTAGGGTGCAGGGAGGGAGGTTTAAGGGTAGGATTAGGATACTTACCGACAGGCAGGGCCAGCTCCAGGGGTTAGAGCATCCTGTGCCTGCCCTTAATAATGCGCCCTTACATCACGCCCTTACATTACCATAGGCCACGCCCCCTATGTGACGTTATTTGGAGGTGTGCCTGCATGGCACGCCTCCAAATAACGTCAGGCTGGGGGTAAAGCCCAGCACTCAGTCATTGGCTGGGCTTCCCCCAGCCCTCTCCCGTCAGTGCATGGATGCACGCGGCATCCATTCACACTCCGGGGATCCGGCACTGCCGCACAGCTGCGGAGGTGGGGGTCCACAATCTCCCGATTTGACCACCGAAGTGGCCCGCAGGTTTAACAGCAGGACAGTGCTGTCCTGCTTAAATCGGGATGCTGGGGAGGGGTGCGCCCTCTACGGGTGGCGCCCCTGTGCGACCGCACTGGTCGAACACCCCTAGAGCCGACCCTGCCGACAGGTGTCGGTATCCTAACCCTGTCGGGATGCCGGCATCGGTATTCTGACCGCCTGGATCTCAAGTACCGACATCCCATAACCAACCCGTTTTACACTACTTACAGTATTACCATGTTTGTGTACTTCTTTTGGGGGTTTAGGTGCTTACATATTCAGCTGAAAATGTGGGGCAAGAGCAGCTTTTGCATGCCTATTTAATAAAAGCCTAACGAGACATACTGTATTATGTTAATGGCAGCCTGCAGGTTTCAAGATTTGAGGTCACAGGGAGGTAGGTAGCAGAGGGGATGCTTAATGTGAACTGGGGGCACTGGGTGGTGTGGAGGGTGGTATGATGTGATTTGGGGCATTTCCATGGGGCCCCTGCAAACCTTAATCCGGATCTGTAAATGGCATTTTTATCTTTTTCCTGCAATTTGTTGTTTATTTAATTTTTTACATTTCTATATTTCCTATAGATTATAACGGGAGCCTTGGTGGGTAGAATGGCATCGCTAGGCCCCTAACCAAATTTTTATATGACGGCTGATCATGCCCTGTTCCATGTAGGGGTTAGTATACAGATTAGAAGGTCAAGGTATATTTTTTTTAATTATTATTTCACATTTAGGGACTAATTGTCGGAGTTGCACGCAAATTAAGCTGCATTACGTGTAAGGAAATAAATGCTGTTCTTATCATTTTAATAAATTAAAAAAACATTTCAATTAGAAATAGTTAAAAAAAATATTAATATCGCAAGTATTTATAACAATTTTGTTTTAACAATTTATTTAATTATTTTTATTAATGGAACTGAAAGCTCAAGCCGCACATGCACGCATATCACAAGACTGGCTCAGCAAAGCTGAAGGTTCAGCCTTAAGACTCCCGGCCAATATCACCAGCAATATTTTATTGATATATGGTGGTGATCATCCCACATTTTCTATTGCATAATTATCGCCTCTTTTTAATAATTAATGTTGTCCCATGTAAGTATTAGTAGCCCCATAGCTGTGCAAAATATGAGTAATCTTTTCCCTTTCTCTCCTGCCACAATTGAAATAAAAATATGTTTTAAATAATGTGAGTAGGTGCCAGCAACTTCATATAGTATAGGAGCAATGCTGATGCATTAAGTACTACCAGTGGGTGGAGTCAAGACATGGTCAGCCAATTAGAAGTTGCCAACTGGTGTTGCCGAGCGTGATAATAATTGCATCTCCTTCCACCAGCACTCCAGCACCAACAAAATATACACTACCTGACAAGCGTATGTGCTTCTGTGCACTAACTTATTATCCTTACAACATGCCTAGCGTAGGGGTCACTAAGATGGGAGTGGGTTTAAGTTAAACCCACTCCCCTCTTAGTGACCCCTACATTAGGCATGCTGTAATTCTGCCAATCTCACAGTAAGTTAATTGAATTCTCTGCACACTAGCATTTTATACTGTTTAATAAATTATTACAAGATACATAATTCTATTCCTATAAATGTTTAATTTAAATTTTCTTTATTTGTGTGTTCCACATTAAAACCAGCTATGTTATTGCTTTAATACTTGGTATTTGTCATCACAAAATAGTCACTGTTATAATTTAGGCATTTACAAAACATCCCCCTTTAAAGCATATTTTATGCGCTAATTGTTTTATGTTATTTGGTATTCGTTTGAAGTACAAAACAGGATTTTTTGCGAAAATTTCCCTTATAAGGTTCTCCGAGCTGTTTGTTTTTCTGTGATGGCATTTGGAAGTTATTGGTTACTTGTAGTCTTTTGTCTTTGTGTTGTGAAGCTGAATGAGTAAAACAAGACACATCTAGAGAGTTGGCTGTAGATCAACCGGAACATTCTGTTTTGCTTATAAAAAAAAAAAAAAAATTGTTAGATTATAAGAAACTTTTTATTTTTTTTTTGCAAACTACGCTTTTCATGTGGGATGTGTTGTATTTATGTTTTGCTATTTGGATACCAGAAGCGGAATTCTCCGTGAAGACTCCTTAAGCTTGGCATGTAGATTGGTGTTATACGCAGGACAATCCATGCACTGAGAATACTGGATGGAGAAGAGAGAAATTCTGCAGCGGACATGTTTTTCAAAATACATTTCAAATGAAGCATCCTTTTGGACATGTTAAAAACAGAAGTTAAAAATGATATAAAAAAAAAAGGTGCTGTCGTTTTTTTTTTTTCCAGAAGATGGAGAACAACTGTAGACATACTGTAGCCAAAGGTCAGGGTCAACAGTAATAGAAATCTGGCACTAAACACTAGTTTATCTTCTGCATGATGAAATACTGCCAAAGCGTATATACACATTGTAGTGAAGAGTAAAAAGTGTCTGATGCCTCTCCAAAGTATTCATGAGGGCTTCTGTTTAGAAGATAGTCTCTTAGGTAACAGAATAATAACATATTAGGAGCATTTTTCATTTAACGCAAGATTTGGCTGCTTTTGGTGTGAAATCTCACGCATGATCTTTTTAAGAAGTAGAATGGATTTTTATTTTTTTACATTTGGTAAAATCAAACAAAATAAAAACAATAAAAGTAATATGCCTTTATTAAGCTGATTGTGTTCTCCCATCTTTAGTCAACTTTAGCTTATTTTTTTTTTGTTTTATATTTCTGGCTCCAATCGGTCTTTATATCATACATTTGATATAATATGACACTCATTGGTTTATACAGTTGCATCTAATGTACAGAGCAGAGCTGATCTGTGTCAGGGATGTAGTCGGTATCCCGGCGTGCGCTATGCCAACGGTCTAAATACGGCGCTGACATCCTGCCAGGTTGGGATCCTGGCACCAGTATCTCGACCATTGGCATCCCGAAGGTAAGTATTGGGGTGTTAGGGGGAGGTTAGGGTTAGGGTGCGGGTTAGGCACTAGGGGGAGGGTTAGGAACCAAGGGAGGGAGTGTTAGGATTAAGGTGCGGGGAGGTTATGTTTAGGCACTAGGAGGGATGTTAGGATTAGGGTGTGTGGAGGGGGAGGTTAGGCTTAGGTACTAGGGGGGGGTGTTAGGGTTAGGCACCGGGGAGGGAGGGTTAGGGTAAGGGTTAGGGAATTACTTACCTTTCGTCCCTATGGGTGTCGGGATTCTGGCTGTCAGAATGCCGCTGTCAGTATTCTGGCCAGTGGCATCCTGACAGCCAGGATTTCATACCCAACCTCTGTGTCATACCAAAAGGTGATGGCAAAAAACACAACTCTTCCTAGATGATCTGTAGGCTTTGTGTATATGTCAGTGGTTCTAGTTGCTCTGGCCATTAATCTCTCGTTGCATTCGGTCCCACCCTATGGTATTGGTATAGAGTGGGAGGTTTGGTAGATGCTGGAGATTAGACTGAATTGAAGTTGTTACATTTATACACTTGGTTGGTCTTAAAACTATAACATAATTTGTTGGAAATGAGGTGTGTGCAGCTGTTGACACTGCAGAGTCATATAGCATTGCTCCCAATCACCCCAATTTTATTGTGACAGTCCAGCTTTTCGGGGACTGTTCCACTGTCTCACCCACTGGGCACAGTGTCCCGCGGGCAGTTGGGAGGTTAGGGTATATGATGTCATCACCGCTGCGGTGCTGGTACAAATAAATGGATGCCGTGCATGTGTCCACTCAGTGCAGGGAGGAGGCTGGGGAAGCCCAGCAGCTGCAGGAGTCCAGGGCTTTCCCCCAGCATGAAATATAACCCAGACATTGATATGCACAATTGAATTTGTCTGAGTTAACAATGGTCAGAGGTTTTGCTTACCAGACACAGTGGCAACGACAATCAGCTGGGGGTTCCCACCCTGCTTGAAAGTGAACCTAGCTGTTTGTAACACCTTGCATTATAGATTTAAAAATATGATAGTAAGGGATAGAATATATATATATATATATATATTCCATCATAAATAGAATCTCATGCATAAACACCGCACATTACGCACAGTTGCGCTGCTAACATGACGCACATTAGCGAATGCACAATATCCTGCATGCAAACGCTGTTTATTAGCTGCATGTGTGCACATCTGCCCCAAATCAGATAAACCTAACTAGCGTCTCTTCCCAGACCCCTAATACTTACATAATGCACACTCACATGTTCCATAGCTTTAAAGTATAAGATCCAAGTTTTATACATTTATTACAAATGCAGTGAAATAAAGAATATTTTGGTGTCTAAGGTTTAATACATGAAAAGTAAGCCGTGTTTGGTATTGTACTGATCTGCATTTCTTCGACAGCTTCCCGGTATCATCGGTGTGAAGATCGCAACATGCATTCTCAACTTAAGGACCGTAGAGATATAAAGCACCAAAATGTATTTTGTGAAACCAACAGCCTAGATTTGCATGCAGGGGGAATAGAGGAGGCACCAAGCTGTTAGAGGCTGTTCTGTGTCCATTTGAACCAACCTGTTAAATGCCCTGTAACAGATGCACCCGCACTGGGAACCAATGGGATTAGCAACAAACCCCTCTTTTGTGTTGGCTGTTTCTGTGAGGGTATAAATTTCTGTGTTGTGACCCCAGTCTGGAGTCTTCTTGCTGATTGCTGATTGACGGAGGTTCCTTGCTGATGCCGGTATCTGGTCTAGAGCGCGTGTGTAATGTATAACTGTATCTTGAGTCTGTATAATTCTTTGCGCTAAATTGTACTTAGAACACAGCGTGTAACTGACTGTACTTTACTTGAATAAAACTTTGTGCTTTGGAAACACGTGTTCAAGGTCTGAAGTCTTTATTTTACTGTATGACTGCGTACGCAAATAGCGTAAATTTTAGTGGTTTATAGGCAGGGTTTAGAAGGTATAGGTAGGTGCGTATAGAGGTTGAAATCCAATATCCTTAGATAATTGGCCTCAGTAGCGGTGGTCTCCTCTTATAAAGTTCTCTCCACGAGGTGCTTCCTTCCCACCTTCAGCCCGAGTCACTCTTGGCCCCAGCATGCGGTGATTTTAGTCTCAGTGGTGCGCGGGACTTCTGGAGAGTTCTGGCCTCGGCTTAACTGCCACCAGTGCATGTATAGCAGCGTGAGAGCGCATATATATTTTCCCATCATAAACAAAGAAGTCCACTGCCACTAATGATATAATTTACTGTGCATTACTCACAATGCCACCAAATGCAAACAACTCAGACCACCGCCCAATTCATACAAATATAATTAAACTTCCTAAGCATACATCAGTATAATCAGTATTCCACATTTTCCTTATCCACATGGCATGTTTTACCTATGATAACCCTGATTAGGGGTTATAGTAGCAAAACCAATACGGTTGACCATCTCACCGGAGATGAACATGGGAGTGTGCTGTGAGGCCACATCCCTTCCCCATGAGATCTATACATAAAATACATATATCCTAACCCACTGCTCTATGCTCCTTCCTCACTATCCATCTGTGTCACCCCTGTCTGTCTGCCCCTCCCCTTTATAATGTAAGCCCAGGGGCTGTGTAAGGCCCACTGAGTTATTTGGTCTGGCCCTTAGAACTTTTCTCTGCTAGCCTTATCTGCAGCCAGAAACTATGCAGCAGTGCCGCCAGGAGCCTTCTTAGGATACTTCAGATGGTCACACCGCTGCCCTTACAGCTCCCCTAAGCATCCTCAGGATGCTCTGGGCATTGCTGTAATCACCGGCGATTGTGACCCTGCCTCCGTGTGACATCACACAGAGGGTGTGTGGCCTGTACCGGGCCCACAAATAAGGTTATATATATCAAAATGGCCCTTGGCAGAAAAAAAGGTTCCCCACCCCTGATGTAAGCTCTTACGAGCAGAGCCCTCGTCCCTCATGTGCTTTGCCTCCCCTTACTTATACTATCATTTACTCCTAACTCCCCAATTGGCACCTAACACTTGGTTGCTAATGCCCTGCTGCTTGAGCTATGCTGCAATGTTTATAAACCATGTCCTTGTCCTGCATTGTTTTGTATTACTATTACTGTTTTTCTTGTGTGCTCATTTATGTACTGTGTAAGGTGCTGCGGTACCTTTGTGGCGCCATATAAATAAAGGATAATAATAAAAAATATATTAATAAAATATGGAAATGGGGAGGCACCATGGTCTTGGGGGCACAGGGCACCAAAAATGTGTAGTTACGGCTCTGACAAATAGTTATTATGTGAACATTCCGTGTAACCTATTGTGTATGTATTATGCGGCTTACAGTATATTCTCTGGCTTGGTATACACAATGTGTAACAGGATGATAGGAGGCAGTTAGTCTCTTTCTATATATATATCATGCACATAAACATAAAATAATCTCATGCAAGATTCTATATGACTGCTCCTGTAGGTTTAATATCACGATAAAGGATGTAACTATAGGCCTGATTCAGCTTGGATCGCAGTTGCTAATACAGATGCAATTGGCCGATTGTTGCATTCTGCGCATATGTATGCATCGCAGTTCGAGTGTGCAAACTGGCTGCTGCGATGGGGACGCAGACCCATCGTAGAGTGTTTGACAGGAAGTGCCGTTTGTGGGTGGTTGGAGAAACGCAGGCGTGCCAGTGCGTTCGCACGCTGTTACAGGGGCATGCTTAAATTAGCCACTGCTATCCCATATGCAGTGTGAGGTCTCATAGCGTGCGTGGCTGTTAGCAATTTCTGAGTAAGGTCAGGGCTGGTGCAAGTGTGCCTATGGGTCCAATGGTACTCGATTATACCGATGGATGTGCGTATGGTAAAGTGGGTGTCCTTATGTGGTGCTGAGATTGCATTGCGATCGCAGGGGTTTGGCTTTGCTATCGCAGTTGAACTGCGTGCGTATGCAGTATTGCAATCTGTAGCTAATCAGGCCCTATATCCATATGTACAATAACATCTGTATGAGTATGGTGGCCATTTTCCCGATTATATGCAAATGTGCCGCTCACTAGAGAAGGGGGCTCACATGGAGACTGTACATGGGCCGCCTCCTCTCCTAATACACGCATGACACGGTCAATGTGAATATCAACAACACGATCAGCGAGAGTTATTTAAGTAAACGATTCTGTTATACTTTTAACACAAACCAAGAGTGTCAATTCAACCCTATCTCCAGTGCCCACAAAAAATTCCCATTCTATATTGATATTAAGGCTTTAGTGGAAAAAATACCTAAAAGAAAGCAAAAAACTTACAGCAGTGGATTTTATAAATGTTCTAGGATGGTGTTTACAATCACAATCAATTAAAGTTGTCGAAAAGTAGGAAACATTGTTCTGTTATGCTGTACATTCACAGCCTTTGGAATTTGAGGATCTGGGTAAAACTTTAGGAGGAATAAAGTTAGCTTAAAATAAATAGGATTCTGTTATAGGGTACAATAGCTTAAGTAAGACTGCGGCTGTAAGTAATAAATTATAATAAACCATACAATTCTCTTCTACCCCACCAGGGTCCTACTACTCCACTGCTAATCTCTCCTTCCACCATCTTCTTACCGTCACTACCCCACCTCCATCCACATCTCATTAAACTCCCTCCCTGACCATCACCTACAGGTTTCTCTCCTAGCACCGGAGCCAATACGATCACTACACTCTATTCATATAGCTCCGCCAAATTAATCTCAGCTCCACGCTACAGCAACCCTGATAATCTCATTCACATCCCTCCTACAAACTCTGTCCCTCTATCCTGTGCCCTCTGGAATGCCAGATCAGTCTGTAATAAACTGGTTTTCACCCATGACCTTTTCATCTCCAACTGCCTGAATCTCCTAGCCATTACTGAAACCTGGATTTCACCCTCTGAAACCACGGCAGCTCTCTCCTCTGGGGGCCTTGCCTTCTCCCACACTCCCCGGCCTGGGTGTTGCCATGGTGGTGATGTTGGGGTCCTTCTATACCCCGGTTACACATACCAACTAATACCCTCAGAAGCATCTTTTACATTCTCTACATTTTAAGTTAATGCTATACACCTCTTCCAACCAGCACACCTCCGAGTAGCAGTCATTTACCATCCCCCTGACCCTCCCTCCAAGTTCCATGCCAACTTTGCTTCCTGGCTCCCTCCGACCTTCCCTCCATTATCCTAAGTGATTTTAATATTCCAATTGACATTCCCACAGAATCCTCTGCCTCTAAACTCCTTACCCTCACATCTTCATTTGGTCTTTCCCAATGGACCTCCTCACCCTTCCATGTGAGTGGGCACTCACTTGACCTGGTCTTCACTCACCGTTGTGATATTTCTGATTACTCCAGTTCCCCATTCTCCCTCTCTGACCATCACCTTCTCTCTTTTAACTTATCCCTCTCTCCCTGGCCTCCTCTACCTCCTAAGGCTACCATTACTATACGTAACATTGAGGCTATCAACACTGTTGCTTTTTCCTCCCTGCTTGACTTACTTCTCTCCCCTATCCTTTCTCTCTCCTGCCCTGAACAAGCCACTTCCCTATGCAATGCCTCCCTTACTTCTGCTCTTGACTGTGTTGCTCCGACGATCACTACCTACCCCCGCAGATCCTTAACCCTGGCATTCTAAATGCACCAGATGCCTGCAAAAGTGTTCACGACAGTGGAAAAAATTACACTATTTGGCAGATTTCCTCCATTGCAAATGTATGCTCTCATCCTACAGTGCTGCTCTTTCCCTCTCTAAACCGTCATATTTAAAAATTCTCATCTCCTCCCAATCCTCAAACCCCTGGCGTCTCTTTGCCACTTTTAACACCTTCTCACCTCCTCTCCTTGCTCTCTGCAATTGACTGCTACATACTTTACGTCTAAAATTTACTCCATACGTTAGGACATTATGTCCCACCAGGCCCTCAGTAATAGTCCTCCTCCTTACCCTGACCCCCTTTCCCCTCCTCATTCATCTTACCAAGTCTGACATCATTCTCCCTTGTATCTGGAGATTAAGTCATGGCCCTCATCCAATCCTCCCCCACTCCTACTCCCTCCTTGACCCTATCCCTTCCTGCCTTCTCCACTACTATTCTCCCCTTGCCTGCTCCCATCTTGCCCACCTCCTCAACCTCTCTCTGTTATCTGGCACTGTCCCTTCTGCATTCAAGCATGCCCTTGTCTCCTCCATTATTAAAAAACCTCCCCTTCGATCCTAACACTCTCTCCAACCAAGTCCCATCTCTCTCCTCCCTTTTGTCTACAAACTCATTGAGCGTGTTGTCTTCAATCGCCTTACCACCTTTCTTTCCTCCCACTTCCTGCTTGTCCAATTTCAGTCTGGCTTCCATTCTCTCCACTCCACGGAAACTGCTCTTACAAGAGTCAGCAATGACCTCCTTGCGGCCAAATCTAAGGGCCACTACTCTCTGCTCATTCTCCTTGACCTCTCTGCTGCTTTTGACACTGTGGACCACCATCTCCTCATGCAGATCCTTCACTCTCTTGGTCTACATGATACTGCCCTCTCCTGGCTGTCCTTCTACCTCTCTGACCATTCCTTCTCTGTCTCCACTTATGTCTCCTCTCCCCCCACCCTGTTTCCACTAATGGTAGGTGTTCCACAAGGTTCTGTTCTTGTACCTCTCCTTTTCCCCCTCTATACATTTTCTTTAGGTGAACTCATCAGCTCTTTTGGCCTACAATAACATCTCTATGCTGATGATACTCAGAAAGGTTTTTTCCCCTGACCTCTCCCCCTCTCTTCTCACTTGTATCTCCAACTGCCTCTCTGCTATCTCTTCCTGGATGTCCCAGCACTTTCTTAAACTTAATATGTCTAAGACTGAGCTGATCATCTTCCAACCCTCCCACATAACCTCACTGCCCACAATTTCATTAACTATTAACGGCACAACTATCTCCTCTAGCCCCCAAGTGCACTGTCTTGGAGTGATCCTGGACTCTTCTATCTCCTTCAAACCACAATTCAGTATCTCTCGCAGTCCTGCCTCTTACATCTCAAAAATATTTCCAGAATCAGACCCTTTCTCAACACAGAGGTAACTAAGACCCTCATCCACTCACCGGTCATTTCCAGATTGGACTATTGCTACCTCCTCTTATCTGGCCTCCCTGACTCCACCTCTCTTCACTCGTATCTATCCTCAATGCTGCTGCTTGGCTCATCTTCCTATCCAAACATTCTACATCCACCTCTCCTCTCCTCAAGCCGTATATTGACTCCCCTTCCCCTTCAGAACCCAATTCAAGGTTCTTGCACTCACCTACAAAGCCCTTACCCAGTCCTCTTCAATTTACGTCTCTGATCTCATTTCATATCACACTCCTGCCCGCCCACTTCGCTCAACAAATGCATGCCGCCTCTCTTGCCAACTGATTACTTCTTCCCACTCCTGCCTCCAATAAGTTGCCTGTGCTGCTCCCTACCCCTGGAACCCTCTCCCTCTCCCTATGAGACTCTACACCTCTCTACAAATCTTCAAACAAGCTCTCAAGACTCACTACTTCATCAAAGCCTTCCAGCTCGCATCCAAACCTGCTGCTCCATGCTTCTTCTTCACTGTCTACCCCTTCTGTATCAACCCCTGTCTATCTGCCCCACCCCTTTAGAATGTAAGCTGTCACGAGCAGGGCCCTCTTCCTTCATGTCCTTTTCTTTCCCTTACTCATACGATCATCTACTCTAAACTCCCCACAAGGGCACCTAACACTTGGTTGCTGACGTCCTGCAGCTTTTGAGTGTTATGATCGCTAATGCAGCAATGTTTATAAATGATGTCCTTGTCCTGCATTGTTTTATACTGTAAGTCGCTGCCTTTTTGTTTGCTCTTTTGTTTATGTACTATGTGAAGCACTGCGGAAACCTTATGGCACCATATAAATAAAGGATAATAATAATAATAATAATAATAATAATAATAAATACACAGCAAAACATAAATGGTTGAAATGATCATTGCAATTTTTCAGTGCACTTACAAGAAAATGTAATGACATAATACTTCTGCTGATTATACCAACACCAACACACCTGCAAAGCCACCGACGGACCAACAAACAAACTTCTCCTGCACTCATATCTTGGTGTGGCAAGTGCAATAACATTTTCTTTGTTTATTGCAGGGCAGCGTGTGACACCATGACATCACGCAGTGCCACACTGTAAGCAGACAGCAGAGGAGCCGAGGTGGGGTAAGTGTTATGGCTGCAGGGACACTGTGGGAGCTGGTTGGCTGCTGGAGGGACACTGGCTGGAGGGACATTGACAGGGGGCTGGCTGAACACTGACAGGAAGTTGGCTGGAGGGACACTGACAGGGGTTGGATAAACACTGGGCTGGAGAGACAAAAGGGGTCTAGGGATGTAGAGACAGACGGGAGCTGGAGAGACATGGAAATAAGGCTGGAGAGACACAAGAGAGCTGAAGAGACACAAGAGGGCTGCAGAGACACAAGGGGGACGCGTCTGAAAAGAACTGGGGGGAAGTAGCTTTACATTATCCACAATTGGTCAGTAGTCTTCATTCTAAAGAAACATTACTAATACAAATGGTACCAAATCAGCAAATGCAGTTTAATAGTATAAAATTGTTTGATCAGGGAAGTGCACATTTTGTCCTTCATCAAAACATCTGTTACTATGTATTATCTGGTTGAACCTCTGCTATATGACGATATCATTGTTTATGTTCCTATGCAAATAGGCGTCTTTCGGACCATGTGATCTCCTACGTGAATACTGATGAATACCGAATGAAGTCACCATCTGCCCAGGGAGGAACAATTTCTTCAGAAGCTCCCCCTAGCAGAGAAACCACATATAGGTAATGCAGACTCTCAAGCGACTGGCCTGTACCTGCCAGAGTCACGGGGAAGGGGGGTGCCTAAAAACTGTGTGTAGAGGGACCCATGATTTCTGTTGCCACCCCTGTCTGGCTGTATATCATGTTGCCAAAATACTGTGTCAATATATGGGAACTATACATTTTTGTTAATGTTATTCATAACTCTTTGTTTACTGGCTGTTATGTTCTGGGTTGTTTGTGGACCCGGGGTGGTAGCAGGAGCGATCACAGAAGCAGATTTGAAAAGAAAACTAGGATTTTTAATAAGTGCTTGAGCAGACATATAATGTGGCAGTAAATAAAAGTCCAGGAATATATAAATGTGCACAAGAGTTCTGTGGTGGGAGTAAAAGGGTTAATGTCCAAGTAGAAACAATTAGAGCAGTCCAGGTGTGCAGGTAGTGAACTGAAAATAATCAAGCCAGGTTTGTAGGTAGTGAACTGAAGTGCAGGATGTCAGCAGGCTCAGGCACTCAGGTATGGGCAAGGATGTCAGCAGGCTCAGGCACTCAGGTATGGGCAAGGGTGATGGAGGTAGCGGGGTAGTCCAGTGGGAGCTAGGAGCTGACAGGCAGACTGGCAGACAGCAAATTCACAGGAACAGGAAAGCACAGAGAACTCCCTCTCAGCTAGGCTGAGATACACGTTGCACTGGCAAAGAAGGAAGGCACTGACCCTTCCTAAATAGCCCATGCCGTGCTTACTGGCCGGAGGGAACATGTGACTCACCAGGATTGGCCAGCCGCATCACATGGCCAGAAGGCAAGATGGCGGCGCCCATGCCAAACGGAGCGGAGACGCCGCCAGGCCTCACCAGCGCAGAGTGACAACAGGGCCGCACAACAACGCGCGCAGCCAAAGCCCCCCGCCAGACACCAGCTCCGCCACCAGACAGCCCGTGCCACAACGACCTCACAGGTAACACCCGCCTAGCGCCATGCTGAAATACACTGGCCGTGACAGTGTGTCAATATATGGGTACTATACATTTTTGTTAATGTTATTCATAACTCTTTGTTTACTGGCCTTCTAAAAAATAATATTATGGTAACAGACTTATGTACAGTATTTTACATAAATAAAATTACCTTTCTCTGGAGTTAAATGTAAAGCCTTTCATTGGATTTATAATTGGATTTAGCATTCAAATAATAACTGTTGATACATAAATACTAAATATAATATCAAGGAAATAAGCACTGAAATCCTACTATTTTTACTGCACGTTCCTCTGGGAAATTACCTACATTTGTAGTCTTTGCTTTTGAACAGTAAACTCTAATGATATTCATGTTTAATTATTGGGGAGTATGATTACTTATTGAATGTAGATTTCATTGTAAGGGTCATTGTAAATTAAACATTGGTTGCAAAGTTCATTCATCGACAAAATATTGTTTAAGATTTTGGAGTGTATCAGAATTATTCAAAATAACTTGGACATGTTAGAAGTTATGCAAAAAGAATAAACCAGAAGGGTTATGGTCAAGACCCCGGGGGAAGAATTTATGTTTTAGTTACAAAAAAGTACTGGCTTATGAGCTTGTTATTTAACAAAACACTACAACTTTCAACATTCAGACTGTTTGCTTCACAGTATTACATTATTTACTTATAAAGTGCTTAAAATCCATTATTGCAATATTGAAACGCTCACTAAGCCGAAAGCACATAAATGGTTTAAGAACTGTATTAAATGATTTAAGACTTTGGTAGACTTTCCCAGTAGGAAATTACTCCAGGGCAATTATAAGTATAGCATAGTAACCAATGCTGTAATTATTTGCTATAAATAATATAAATTTACATTTTTTATCATTTTACATTTAAGGTTAGATACATATATTAATAAATCAGTAAAATATGTGTAGTAATGTACTGTATGTATTACACTTTATATAAAGTCAGCTCCGATTTCCTCTTTAAAACCTGAAGAGCTTTAAGCAAACAGATAACTATAAGAAAACAGGAAACTTTCACTTTACGGAGGGGGGGGGAGGGGCGGTGTAAACCTGTAATGTAGGTAAAGTACCCACAAAAAACACCGTAAAATCTGCATAAAAAAATAGACGCGCAACAACCTTATGCAAGGTTTTTATAAGGCAATGTGCTTATCAATTAGCCCCTTGTTTTGTTTTGCTACTATTCATAAGAGACTTTTGGCAACTGTCATTCGCAGAGTTTGTAGAGTGCATTAAAATACTGACTCACTGGCTGTGGAAGGAGTTCCCCGGTAACATAATTAATCTAGAGATGAGCAGTTTTACTGAAAACTGAACACACCCGAACTTTGGAGTTCCGAGTTGTACTGAGGCTCGGCTCAGATCACTTTGGGGTTCCCAGTAGAGACGAGTCCCGGCTCGGGTCTTCTTGCAAAGTTCGGAACTCAGATCTAAAAACTAGATCTTGCAAGTTTTGGATTGCATGTAAGTCCCTCCCTCATAATTTCAGGTACCATTGTACGCAGAAGAGTGCAGGAAGATGGTGATGCAGAAAGACCCGGTGCACCACTTGGAAATTGGGGTTACCTGGATTCGGGAGGATCCAGCTCCTGTCGTGTGTTAGTGTGGTGTATCAGTCAATCGCAACACGCCGTTTGAAGATTGTGCCATTAATGAGCCAATCAAGGATCACCACAGTATCAATCCAGGATGACCATGGCAAGCTCCACTCCCTGGTGCTGGCTAATATTAGCCAGTGCAAGGTGACAGCAAACAGTTTGATGACGGAATAGGAGTACGCAGAAGCTCCCGAAGAAGGAAGAAGCCACAAGTGGCACCAAAGATGGAGGAAGTCCTGAGCTAATGGCAGCCAAATGAGCCTGAGCAGGTTGCCACTAGCCAGGTGAACATCAAAGTGGGGTTGATTAAGCTAGCGGAATCCCTGAGGCAGCAGTGTGTGCTCCTCGGGTGAAGACTACTAGAAGCCCTGAGGCGGTGGGAGCTCGCCTCAGTTGAAGGCTACAAGAAGCCAAGACATGGTAGGAGTTGTCCTGCCTCGGGGGAAGACTAGGAGGTGGACATTGCTGAACCAGGCTTGGTTCAGCAGAAGACTACGGGACTGATAAGTCCCTTTTGCATCCTTCCTAGACCATCTGTGTTTGGGCATTAGGTCTGGGCATGTCCAGGCAGTAGGCATGTTGCACTATAGGGGGCATTAAACCTAGCAGTCATCAGGGGGCAGTAGCCCCAGGACAATATATATTGTTAGTCAGCACTAGGCAGACTCCCATGAGCGCAAGGCCCTATAGCATCAATGTGCATTGTTCAGGTGGCACTAGGCTAACCCTCAAAGGTGCTCGGCTCTATAGCATTATAGTACATTGTTTAGGGCACTAGGCCCTCTAGCATTATTATGTATTGTTTAGGCAGTACTAGTCTGAACCACAGGGTGGCATCAGGCCTTATAAGTTCACAGATCGCACACCATAGCCACCCCTCACATTTTGGTGTAGTTGTTAGGATTCTAATGATGGATAGGGTGGAACCAGCACAGACCGATGACAACACAGGACTAAGTGCAGCACCGATTGGACAACTGACCCAGGTGAGACCTACAGCGGAGCAAGTGAGGCCAACTGTGGAACCCTCCCACCTGATGGGGTCAGTTGTGGCCCAACTTCCATGGTACATTGGCCGTGTGGTGAAAGGTAAGTGTCCAACTACACCTGCACTGCAGCAGGATGCACCCCATAGCCACTCCTCACACAGCCACTAGCTAGCACCTGCAATACAGTGCAAACAGGCTCATGTGTATGTTTGTTAGAAGTGAATGTGAAGCGATCTGCACTAGAATTGTTTTACATAGATGTGCTATAATCTTTTAAACTGTCGTGTGTTTGTGCTGCTGCTTTGTTACTTACTTTAGCCAACCAGCTCGATGCAGCCTTTGGCCAATATGTGTGAAAACATTATTGTGAGCTTCTAGGTGGTCAAAATTGTCAGTTGTATGTAGGGAGAGAATCATCTTTGAGTTCTGTGACCTTCTCAAAACCTTGCGACCTCATGCTTCCATATGGTCACTTAACAGGGAGGTGACTGTTTATATACTTTAATATAAGTTACTGTAGATTGTACATTATTCTCATTGTTTGTATGCACTTTTTAACAAATATTGTTGCTACAGTAGTTATACTATGGCGTCTATTTACTAAGCTGTGTTAGGAGATAAAGTGAACGATGATAAGGTACCAGCCAATCAGCTCCTAACTGCCATTTTTCAAACACAGCCTGTGACATGGCAGTAGGAGCTGATTGGCTGGTACATGGCAGTTAGGAACTGATTGGCTGGTACCTTATCACTGTTCACTTTATCTCCTAACACAGCTTAGTAAATAGACCCCATATATTTCTCTTTTACGTGTACTAGTTATATGTTACGAGTAGGGTTGATCATAAATCTTTTGCCTTACAATCCCATGTGACTAAGGTGGACATGTGTGTGAATAAATGCTAACTGGCAGTAACAGAAAACGTAGCCGAGTTTTCCATAACTCTCCTGGGTAAGGAACGCAATGCTGTTGTGCTCTTAAGTCATTTTCTGGAAAGTATTATATTGTCCAGAAATAATGGTTAACATTTCAAGAGCTCCTGGTTCTCTGTGGCACATCACCTTGCAGTTACCCTGAAATTGTTTCTGAATCACGTTTCCTGTGGCAGCGAGCAGTAGCCCTCACATTATATTACCTCTTACAATGTACAGTGCTCTGAACTTTCCCTATAACTGCTTTAATGTCACAATGAAAAATGATAACACATTCATTAAATAACAACCACATGTTTTCTGCAAAGTGTCTTTCTCCCTCTGATTTCTCTACAAGATGAATAAAAAAAAAGTCAGCATCTTCTAACACAGGGTTTCCCAACCATGGTCCTCAAGGCACACTAACAGTCCAGGTTTTAAGGATAGCCATACTTGAGCACAAGTGTGTTAATTAGTACTGCAATTATTTTGATTTAACCACCTGTGCTCAGGCATGGATATCACTAAAACCTGGACCGTTAGTGTGCCTCGAGGACCGAGGTTGGGAAACACTGTTCTAACACAATTGTGTGTGATATTCACGTGATGCGATGCAGGAATCCCGCTTCTAAATGAACAATTGCATTCGTATCAGTTACAGGACCATGAAACCCAACAGTAATATTTACAACTTAATATATGCCATTCGCTGTGCTGCTAAATGGAAGATATTTCTCTTGTTAGAGTTGGAGAGCACTGCGACGCATACTCCATGCTTAGGTTCTTACAGGGAGGCTTCAAATCCATAACCAAGATGGCCGCCAGCCCTATTACTACGTATGTGCTGCGCCACCTTGCCACTGTGTTAGAGCGCCACAGTGGAAGACGGATTCTTCCACTTAGCTCCATAGAGACCTGAGACACCCCACTGTACCACACCACCATTGCTAGAGAACCTGGTACCGCTTGCAACCTGCGCTGCTACCCAGATACAGGCACTGGCCGGAGACCTGTGTACTTCACTCGATCCTTACTCCATGCAACAAGCGCTATGTATGTATAACTGTGCGTGCGGCTGTACACTACCTTGCTACTAAATAAAACCACCCCACTGGTTTAGTACTGGGCTGTTTATTGTCTTAGGGCATCCGCTGGTATGTACACTCACTCTGTTGAGTTTATTACAGTATGTGTTTTTTGGTCTGTATTTGATCCTATGCACCAATCCATCTAAGTAGTAAGCCAGTCAGCCTGCTTCTTCTAGGGTGGCAGGGCTCATGTGGCAGGTCTGTAAAGGTCAGCTTCGAGGGGGCATCTGGTTTCTGTAGTGCCTGAAGCTAATGGGGACAGATGGATGGGTACTGCTGCAGCATGGCATCTGCCTGAGCCTTTTGTGCCTTCCGCTACTTGCAGATCACCAGTGGTCCTAGTGTTTGTTCCAGGCTCCAAGACGGATTCATGGTAACAGCTGTGGCTTGGTCCAGCCTACTTGTGCTACCAACAGAAAATGGATGGGTTGGGCCCTCCAGTATAGAGCTGGGAGCTTACACACCATTATCCATGGCAGCACCTCTCCATTGACCCATGGACACTAAGTTTATAGTGCTGGCTACTGCGTTACCTGTGACCTGCATACAGACAGAAGAGCTGGCTGTAGCCTCTCCTGGTACAGGTGACTTGGTTACTGCAATGGGGCCATGGTCTCATGCCAGGGCCATTCTTAGCAGCTTAATCCATTGCTTTGTCCTCCAGGACTCCTCTGGCTGCATGTCCCATGCCACAGTATTCTTGTTGACAGAAGTTGCAGCGACAGTTGGATCCTTTCACTGGGCAGTTGCCGCATAGATCAGTGCTTGCAGTCATGTTGTTGTCCCGATTGCTCTTTTGGTTGTCCACTCCTAATGGACTGCTTCCTCTTTTCCCTTACTTGTGCCCTCCCAGGTGTTAAATTCGTAAATAAACCTTTTAATACATTCCTGCCTATAAACCTCTAAGATTCACCTTCCTAGAACCTCTAAGACAAAACCTGCCTGTACCTTCTAAAACCACAAGATGTCGCTATTTTGATTATACCATTAATGAAATACCAAGACAGTTGAATAGCGGTCCGAAGCGCTAAAGATTATTATTCAGGTAAAAGTACAGATGTTACAACGCTATGATCTAATAATGAGCGCAAATAAATTGTACAAACATTAGGTCATAAGGTACAGTTAAAATACATGAAACGGTTATTAAAGATCAAAATACAATGAGCAATATGAGACAGAGAGACAGAGAGAGAGAGAGAGAGAGAGAGAGAGAGAGGGAGAGAGAGAAAGAGAGACACATTAAAGCAATATGAGACAGAGAGACAGAGAGAGAGAGAGAGAGAGAGAGAGAGAAAGAAAGAGAGACACATTAAAATACAATGAGAGATATATCAATGTCTGCTGAGAGCACAAGTTCAAGATGGCTGGTGATGGAGTGTGTGTGTGTTTGTTTGTTTGTGAGGGGGGGTTGGGAATGCTTCCTGCCCTATTGTTCAAACCGCATGGTCTACAAACAAACTTCTTTATGAAGCTACCTCATTGAAATCTCCCATAATGCCATAGTTAATTAAATATGCACGCTGGATATCATATGCCAACACATCGGGCAAACACTGCACCATTTAATATTCCAACATATACAACACAAGCTGATTCCAATATACAACAATACCATCCTACTACAGACCTCATCCAGTAGTCACTAGACCGTGGGGAGGGGGAAGGGCCGAAGCACATGTTTTTCCTTTGTTTGCAAGCCTCATGATCCCTAGGCAAACTCCATCCTGCACCAAGCTGCAACTCCGCAAATCATCCATCAATGACCACAACCACAACAAAGACAATATACCTATCTGACCCACACAACACCACAACTGGGCAGAATCACAATTTCCCTTGTTCACCCCACATGGAGGCAAGCCATCTCCAACAAACCGCAGACAACATACCCATCTGACTCACACAACACCACACGGCAACCACCCACGACCATTCAAAGCTGCCATCAATTCAACCTCCACGATACAACACTGACACCATCCTATGATCACATTCATGAGTATACAGCACACACAAAGCTCATCTCTCCAACCAGCATCAATCATTCACAAACGGGAAGGCAAACACAGAACACATGGCAAGGCCCCAACACAGAACACATGGCAGGGCCCCAACACAGAACACATGGCAGGGCCCCAACACAGAACACATGGCAGGCCCCAACACAGAACACATGGCAGGCCCCAACACAGAACACATCAGAGGATCTCAATCAACCAGCATCAATCATTCACAAATATCACAACAATTCCACAATCAATCCCTTTCCTGCATGCTAACAACAGACTATTGTACCCTACAGTGTAGATGAAGAGTACAGATTAGATAACATATCATCCACTGTATGCTCATGAATATCCTTAGAAAACTACAAAGCACACACCATGCTAAGCTAATAACAGATTAACACCAAACATAGCTACAGACACCCAAATAGGCTAAATATTGCACATTTTATACTCAGCTATAACCCAGGGGAACTGAGATCCATATTCCGTTGTCTTGTGAGAGAGGAAACCTCTCTCTCCTCCAAAAATCTGCCAGTCTCTGCTAAGCTGTGTTTTCTCAGCTATGTGCATGCTATGTTCCCGCCCCCTTTTACCTGTGAGGTCATCAGAAAGGGAGTATCCTTTTGGGTTACCTGAGACTACTGTTTCTACTCTCAGCTAGCTAGCTCTATTGATTAGACTGGAATAACCAGTCCTTTGGAGAAATCTGTTACAGGGCATTTATTGGACAATTCCAAATGGATACAAAAGGTCTCCAACCTCCTTTTGTATCCCCCAACATGCAAATCTAAGCTGCTATGGAAAACAACATTTCAAATAGATATTCTCTCTAACATTCATATTTCATAGCCGCATGTTCTGATCTTCATATTGATGTCACCGGAATGCTGTGGAAACAGAGTCGATCAGTACAGTTCCACACACAGTTCAATTGTCATTTACTAAGCCATAGTTACAGAAAACATTTCTTTATATACTGACATTGCGTTTAAACCATGTAATCTTAAACTGCAAATTGCAAAATGTGTTTATACAGTGAATTTAATTCTCATACAGGAAGGAGGCTTCCAGCTGTGCTGTCGGAGCCTCCCTGTTTAGTCTGCCTGTGTTTGAGGAAGGCTGACTATGTACCTCTTGTTTACAAAATAGTGCTGTGAGATTTTATTTCTAAGATGGAGTCTTGGCCCTTTACAAGACAGCATTGCGCAGATTCCAATTGCAAACAGATTCTGTCTTCGCCAATTATCCGGTTTTGACACAGTCCTACTGTATTTTGTTTTTTCTAGTTCCCAAGGACTGGATGTGTGATGCAGATTTTTTGGGATGGTGCTCCTCACTCCTGTCAGTAGGGGACCAGTCTGGGACTTTTTGTGAATTGATTTTGGAGCTCCTTCATGATTGTATGGTTAAGGATGGCTCCGTTTGCTTCTCTAGTGCCTATTCTGTATTGTCTGACTGGCACTTTGCAAAAGAGGCTCGGGGGGAGTATGGTCAGCATTGGTAGCAATGACAACTCAAGGGGCGGGGTTGTGCATTGTGATAATTCTGCTGGGCCATGTGAACTGCAGCCTATGGTGCATGCTAAAACAGTGGCAAATATGTTACAGCCTGGGCTGATTAAGAACCTCACTGACGCTAAGGACAAAGGTGGCATTGATGAGGAGGTGTAAAGATCTTATATGAATTGGTCGGGAGGAAGGTATTTCTTTTTGGCCTGCTATCTGGAGACATACGGCAGTGGAGTATGTTAACATAAGCATGTACCTGCATTGTAATTATGAGCTGTTCCAGCTACAGGCTCAGTATGGTAGATAAAGAGTGTAGGTGCAAATAGGATGACATTACCATTACAGTGTTCTCCCCATGCTGTTTTTTATTTGTGCACCACCCGGCAAGAAACAGCCTATCACCCGGCAGTTTGGGAGCCTGCAAGTGGGGACAGTATCTGGGAGATGTATAAGAAGGACCAGATCCTACAGATTTTGCAGCTTTTTTATAATCAGACAACTGTGCCTCTAATAATAAGAGGAGAGTTAATATATAAAATGTTATTTCAAGTTTAAATCATTATAAGGTCAGTGTTTTAAAACATTGTATTATTGTGAAAGCCCCCACCCGGCTACTTCTTGATGCCACCCAGCTGGAAAAAAATTCTGGGGAGAACACCGCATTAAAGGCTTCAGGTGCAATTATGTTGAGGTGTAGTTTAGAGTCCACCAGCCCATGTGGGCTCTACCCGAGCAATCTGCACCATAGCATTTTCAGCGTCCAGCACGGCATTCAGCACCAGCTTCTGCTAAGGGTTGATGTTATGTTTTTATTAGTCTTTTTGACACCTCTTCATTATGGGGTCCTTTCCACTAAGAAATGTGCCCATGCTGCTGGTGGAGCCCCTGCTAATAAGGAAGTCAGTGGAGGAGGTCCTAAGTAGAGTAGAGTGAATTTGCTTGTCAAGTCAAACCATGTCTAATGGTTGATCTTGAACCCCAACCAGGTTGATGCAGATATATGGTGACATAGCTTTACTGACAATATTAGGTTGCCTATTTCTGGTGAGGTCCTGATAGGCCACCCCAGGAATTTGTGTTTGGCTGTGATTTGCCAATGGTACTGAAGGAGAAGGTTATGGAGAAGACCTGGCTTTGGTTCATGGGATGACCTTTTGCCTTTACTTCAGTGGTGGACTTGGGCCCTGATTCAGAGCCGGACGCTCTGACCAGAGCGCTCGCTCTGAATCAGGGCCCTCCTCCATTAAAATGGAGCGTCCTCCTGGATGCTCGTATAGCTGTGGGTCACCACCCACAGCATATACGAGCGTCCAACAAGATGGTCGCGATGGTCTTGACCATCGCGACCATCGGACTTGCGAGTGAAACCCTGTGGTCGGGTTTCTCAACCACAAGCCCTGGAGTGATTTTGGCTCTATCAGAGCCAAAATCACTCCCACTGACATCACTAGTGATGTCAGTGGGGCCGGCTTGAGACGGTAGGTGTTCCCATGGGAACGCCTCCATCTGGCAGGCATGCCCACCAAAGGGGGCGTGCTGTCAATCAACATCGACAGCACGCCCCCTTTGGTGCGAGACCCGGAGCGATAGAAAGTCCTTCGCTCGCCGGGTCTCGCGCATGCGCACGACGGAGCTCCCTCTGTCGCGCACATGCGCAGTGGGGACCATCGACCCACTTGCGAGCGTACTGCCGCTCGCGAGTGGGTCTATATGACCCCCTTAGTTCTGTCCCCCATATGCATTGTGCCCAAAAGGCAATTTTCATTTGGTTCAACATCTCTCTTACTTACTGTAGCTGGTTGCTCCCTGGACAATATGATTTACATCAAGTTGCATACCAGTCCTTTGACTAGGCTCTGGAGGACAGCTACTACATAGACAAGAGTTTGCTAATGGGTTGCTCAGTCTCCTGCACTTCCTCAACTGTTGGAAAGCAGCTGGGATTAGGAAGCGCTTTTGGGTTCTCAAGGTCTTGGTAGTCTATTGGGGAGGAAATTACCTTCATAGTAGGACATCTTTAGACTTATGAGTGCCTATTATCTGTGACCAGGAGTGGTTTATGGGATTTGGCCCTGATATAAAGTAGCTTGGTCAGGCATTCTGTATTGCTATTATGGGGGTGTAGCAATTGATTTAGACGTAAGGTCAATATTGTCGTTGTGCTGTTTGTGCTATGCAGTGGGTTTTTGTTGTCCGGCATGAACTGGGATGGTTTTTTATACCGGCTGGATAGTATGCACCATACCAATCAGGACTTTTTTTGGTTTGGGGTTAAGGATAAGTGAACTGTAGCATTTGGTGGCAGTGCAAAACCTCATAGAAGAAATCTTGCTGTGGAGGGAAGGGCTTGGATGAGGCCAACCATCTGGGGTTCTGTGACATCACCCTTCCAGGTGGGTCACCATGGGCATGAAATTAAACAGAGGCGGAAACCGCATTGATATAGGCAGCTGATGTGGAACGCCGCTCCAAATGCATGTTTGAGGTCATTGCATAGTTGCATGGCCTGATAGTTTGCTCTGATTCTGGCTGCCCCCTACTTTGGCATCATATGTTGTTTTTATACAGTATGGGCCAAATGTAATAGGGGGAGAGTTTAGAAAATGTCAGAGTTTAGCAGTAAACTCTCACATTGGTCAAGTGTTATCTTCAAAATAGGAAAACATCTGGATGAGAGTTTAAATTGTGAGAGTTTGAGTCTAAAAACATGCAAGTTTTCCTGTTCTCGGACTCGTTACGTTGGCCGAGTTTAAAAGGTGTGAGAGATTACTGCTAAACTCTCACATTTTCTAAACTCTCACCCTATTACATTTAGCCATATGTCTTGTTACCAATAAATGATGACGTTCTCGCCATACTTCTTGCCTCTTGTTTTTATTAATGTTTCGAGTTAATTTATAAATTGTGTTATAGAATACGACAGAGTTCACAAGCTGTCATCAGTTGTTAAGGGTTTTATAAATTATAAGTAGCTATTTTATGTAAACCAACATGTAGTTTCAGTTTAGCTGACCTCAACAACAACAGTATTCGATTTATTAGCCTCAGACTCAGAAGTTTTATTTTTTTTGACAATTCGACTCTTGAAACATTTAAAAAGTCATTAAAACAACTTTACAAGTAAATAAATGTATACATTGGCTCAATATGGTTTATGGTTTTTGAGTACAGTCTATGGTTCACAAACATCATTTTGTACTACAATTGTTATCAATTCAGATGATCTAATTCTAGCACATGAGCGTACATCCTGAAATGTGGCTCTTTAGTTGATTTGAGACTCCCAAACATGCCAAATCCTTCAAATTTAGAACTTAGCAGAGTCAACAAATAAATGTATCAGACCCCCAAACCTGCCAAAAGCCCTCGTGCGCAGATCTTTGCTGAATCATCAACAATCAAGTAAAATAATAATCATGGATGCAGAACCAACACTTATAAATTATTATAATGGGCCGAAAGCTGTTCCGCAGTTGATCGATTATCGGAGAACTGCGCATGAATCAAAATGCATATGCGCCAAGCCACCTCTGCGATCCCGCATGCATACCTTCAAGGATCCCAGTGTGATTGACAGGAAGGCACCGTTTGGGGGACAAAACTGGGGAGTGGTCGGCAAAACTTACCTGCGATCGCCTACATACTCAGACGCCCATACTACATGACTATAGGGTAACTCACATGGAGATTGTCGGAGCACCTGCTTATGGGCTGCGAAATTGTACGCAGTTGCAGTGCTGCTTGCGACGGCTCCAGTGGGCATCTTAGTACTGTTAGAGGAGAGGGCTATTTTACAATCGCTCCTCCACAGCAAATTAAATTGCAACAACTCTGAATCCGGCCCACTTACCGCAGTCTGCAATTTTGTGGGCTGAACCTAAATTAATTATAATTGGCCTAACATTTAACTAATAACCTGTGACAACGCGGAGGTACTACGGCTATTCTAAAAGTGCAGCTGACTAATGTGCATGCCTACCTCCTATTCTTAGGTGATGCCTCTGTAACCTAGAATTGTGCATGAGTGTGTAGAGAAGTGGAAACATTATAAGAGGTGCACAGTGCAGGCAGAGGTCCAACCTTTAGTACCATAGACTCATTTATGGTTTATACTAATAAGAGTAAGTGGACCATGTGACTCTTTATTACTGTACTAGTAAAGGAACTCAGCATATGCTGGGTCACATCAGTCTGTCCCGGCTCCGCCTCATCCCCCGCTTTGACTGATCCCACCTCCCCTCTACCCGCTGCTCCACCCTTCTCTTTTGTTTTCGCCACATATGACAGAGACAGGACAGATCCTACACAATGTATATATTAATATTAATAAGCGAGAAAATGTGTGTGTGTTTCTGTCTGTCTGTTTGTCCTTTATGCACGGCCAGGGTTTTGTACCTAGCTCCACCAAATTTGGCATGGTGGTGTAGTTTGATCAGGAATACATTTTTGCCTAGGTTTGAACGTCATCAGGGTCACACACTGTCACACAATCCCACAAAACCGGGACACTCTTAAATTACACAGGTTCTGGGGCTGAGGGTCTGGCTTCATATATACACTGTCACACTCTCATCTCTTCCAAAGTGCTTGGTTATATCACTTTTCCAACAGCCAACAGTCCTCTGTGGGCCTGATTCAGACCCACTCGCGAGCGGCTGTCCGCTCGCAAGTGGGTCGATGTTCTGCACTGAGCATGCGCACGACGGAGGGAGCTCCGTCGTGCGCATGCGCCAGACGCGACGAGCGAAGGACTTTCCTTCGCTCGTTGTGTCTGATCAAAGGGGGCGTGCTGTCGATGTTGATTGACAGCACGCCCCCTTTGGTGGGCGTGCCAGGGGCGTGCCTCCCTGACGGGGGCGTTCCTAAGGGAACGCCTACCGTCAGAAGCCGGCCCACTGACATCACTAGTGATGTCAGTGGGAGTGATTTTGGCTCTGATAGAGCCAAAATCACTCCGGGCCTTGCGGTTGAAAACCTCAACCGCAGGCTCCGGCTCGCAGTTTCGATGGTCGCGATGGTCAAGACCATCGCAGCCATCAAACTGCACGCTCATATAGGCTGTGGGTGGTGACCCACAGCTATATGAGCGTCCAGGAGGATGCTCCATAGTTATGGAGGACGGCCCTCATTCAGAGCGTGCGCTCTGCTCAGAGCGTACGGCTCTGAATGAGGGCCTGTGTTTGCATTATTATCAATTCACTCACTGTCTCATCTTACAGAAGCTGCCCCAGAGGTCTTAACAGAGTGCCAGGCAGGCTCATGACCCCCCAAATGCTATTTCGCTAGTTTTTGAATTTGTACCCCCACTTTGATTTTTTCACCCATTTTTTGTGGTGTACTTTGTGGGGGTTTTTTGCGTGTTTGACGCAGTTAGCATCGGGGGGGGTGTCCAAAGAGTGCAGGGTGGTTTTTGAAACTTTGCACCCCAAAACCCCAATTCTGCACTTTTTTCCATCGGGTGTTCATAGGTGAAACTTTTTTACCTAATACATTGCATTGCATTAACGCGCTGGCGAAAAGACGCTAAAATTGAATACGGGGATAAATGAAATCAGCGAAAATACACGTCATCGGTGAAAAAGTTTAGCTGAAAATGGCTTTTTGCTTCTAATTGACTACAGCCCTATATGACCAAATCAGCAAAAAACACACTAATTAATAAACCAGCTGCAAATCCACATTACAGGGTGTGTGTACACCCAAAAAAGAACTAAATGTAAATAACCAAATAGGACGGTGCTTAATTAATTAAACAAGGTTATGAAATGGCAGAAAAATCGTATAGCGGTCAGGGTTCCAAATAATTTTTGATTTAATCACATATAGAAAATAATAACAATCCACAGCATAATTTCAATATACACTATTAAGCATACTATTAATAATTAACTATAATTCTTAAATAAAAAAAATCAATCTATATCAGGGTTAAATATACAATACATATTTTAGAATATTGTCCCTCAGGTACATATAATAACGGAATAAGGATATTGGGCCTGATTCAGACCCACTCGCGAGTGGCTGTCCGCTCGCAAGTGGGTCGATGTTCTTGACTGAGCATGCGCACGACGGAGGGAGCTCCGTCGTGCGCATGCGCCAGACTCGACGAGCGAAGGAAAGTCCTTCGCTCGTTGTGTCTGATCAAAGGGGGCGTGCTGTCGATGTTGATTGACAGCACGCCCCCTTTGGTAGGCGTGCCGGGGGCGTGCCTCCCTGACGGGGGCGTTCCCACGGGAACGCCTCCCGTCAGAAGCCGGCCCACTGACATCACTAGTGATGTCAGTGGGAGTGATTTTGGCTCTGATAGAGCCAAAATCACTCCGGAGCTTGCGGTTGAAAACCTCAACTGCAGGCTCCGGCTCGCAGTTTCGATGTTCGCGATGGTCACGACCATCTCGGCCATCAAAATGCACGCACGTATAGCCTGTGGGTGGTGACCCACAGCTATACGAGCGTCCAGGAGGACGCTCCATTTTCATGGAGGCCGGCCCTCATTCAGAGCGTGCGCTCTGCTCAGAGCGTACGGCTCTGAATGAGGGCCATTATCTTCCTTTAATAATAGAACACATAAAGTTAATAAATGTGTTAATAAAGCTCCACTTCAATTTCTATCGATAAAGTAATCCGTGAGGAATGGTTTGCAAAAAATCACGTATGGTCTATACGTCTCGAGAATAAAAGAGAACGTGTAAGTAGCAAATAAATAGCTCTTATAGTGTCACAAATTCTGACCACACTTGGTATACCTGGTCAGCGGAGTTACTCTGGGTGGCAGCCTGAGTTGGGCAGCCCTGCATCAGCAGTCTTGTTTAGCTCCCGTGTGCTCTAGTCGATCCAGCTGCATAAGTTCACCGGGCCCAGCTACGGACACAGCAGTGATTACAGTGTGCACTTTGCACGCCTCCTCCGTTTACGATTGTAATATCAAAAAAACACCCCAGTGTCTTCGTCACAAATACTGCCAATATAGGGGTCACTGATGCATTTCGCCCTTGCATATGAGGGTTTTATCAAATATCTTTGATAAAGCCCTCATATGCAAGGGTGAAATGCGACAGTATTTTTTTTGCAAACCATTCCTCACGGATTACTTTATTGATACAAATTCAAGTGGAGCTTTATTAACGCATTCATCAGAGTAGGTCCGAGTCATTCTACTAATGTATTTCTCTGCTGTTGAAGTGCAACATGGAGGGCACACAACAAGCTGGTCCTCAAGTCCTATTGCTGGGTGGAGATAGTCATGTGGGCTTGGGGGAGTTGACTTAAGCTTGGTAACTGTTGCTGGACATGTGCCATGGTCCACATATGCCACATGAAATGACTCACATGATGCTTAAATGTCACATAAACCCCAGTGTCATTAGGTAGACAGGCAGGGATGGAGCAGGAGCTAAGATGACCTGAGTACATGCTGTGACCGCATGCTCAGTCATGAGCTGGGTTATGCATGAGCTTACCTCATGGAATATCAGCTCATCATTGCAGAACCCAGTCTGGTAAGGCTGGCACTGCATAACTAATGTATACCAGTAAGAAATATTTAATTATCCAGGGTGAAGTTAGGATACTAGGCAGTGGCAGATCTAGAGGAGGGGGAGGCAATCTAGGGATGACTATCATTGTGTCCTCCATCGATGAAAATGGAGGGTATTACCATTGAAGGTTCGAGCATGTGCAAAAGAGCCTTCGGGGTCTATTTACTAAGCAGTGTTAGGAGACAGAGTGAAAAGTGATAAGTCTGTGATAAGGTGCCAGCCAATCAGCTCCCAACTGTCATTTTGCAAACACAGCCTGTGAGATGGCAGTTGGGAGCTGATTGGCTGCTACCTTATCACAGACTTATCACTTTTTACACTGTCTCAAAACAAACAAATGTGCACTAAAGTAATTCATAGGCTACTATAGGCTAACGCATCTACAGATGATGTTCGCTACTGCAGCCAAGCTAGGAATGATTCACATTCCCAACAACATAACAACAGCCCCATAGAAACTATGGGGGCTGTTTTTTAGCCGGCAATGGAGAATTCTGCTGTGGTCCCTCCATGTTAAATGTTTAATATATGCGGGACCCCCATTACCTCCCCCCTCCCCAAAACTGGTGTTTTTGGGGAAAGTTCAGCAAATCTTCCTGTATAAATATCCCCTATGTATGCTGTTACTGCTACCAATTGTTAATATAATTATATGTGCTTCAAGACTTTTTGTACCATTTGTCTGGGATTCTACTGTTTTACTGTATATATACCATTTATCTGGAATTATGTTATACAAAATAATATATACTGAAGTCCTGTACTGTTTCCTATTGCTTGCTCTGGATTATAATATTTGATCCAACTAAATCTATCACAGCACACAATAAAAATATTTGGAAGGTAATGGCGGGCTATGCGGCTAATAAGTACCAAAGTGGCTTGGAGCATCTGAATTGCTCCACCAAGCAAACGCAAAAATATATTTTTTTTTCACAAAAACTGTGGCTTCCCCCTGCCCAATTGTGTCTGATCAGTCTTTACTGAAATACAAGGGTTCCTTGTGGTGTAAAATGACTTTTAAACATTGCTCCTGCTGTTTTACTAAGTTTGAATTAATGGGTGTGTTTTTCACAGATGTGGCCAATCAGACACAGTCATCTTTATAGAAAAAAAACAACAAAAACCTGCACTTATGAATAGCTATAAAATAATCTTACATCTCAGAGTCGACTAAACATATAAATCATTTATAAAACATACAAAACATAACCAATATATGCTGCATAAGGATTATTCACATAATAAACACATATTTTTAATAATGCACATTAATATATTGTAACAATATACTCTTGGCATAAAATACTGTACATATTATTATTATTATTATTATTATTATTATTATTATTATTATTATTATTATTATCCTTTATTTATATGGTGCCACAAGGGTTCAGCAGCGCCTCACAAAGTACATAAACAACTGAGCAAACAAGAAAATAGTGACTTACAGTACAATACAATGCAGGACAAGGACATAGGCCCTCATTCAGAGCCACTCGCTAGCGGCAGTACGCTCGTTCCGAGCGATGTTCGCACATCTGCGCATGCGTACGGTTTTTAGTACGCATGCGCGAACCAGTCAGTGCGGCCAAAAAACATTTGTACGCAATATAGCGAATGCCTGTTATTTTGAGTGACAGAATGAGGCGTATGTGGGTGGTAACAGGGGAAGGTGCTTGAAAATGGGGAGTGGAGATCTGAACGCAGGCATGCTTAAAGGTCAAAACGGGCGTTTTATGGGTGTGCATAATTAATATAGCAGCGTCAATGACCACGTCACTTGGTTTTTTTTAACTCAGAACTGCTCGCAAAATAGCGGTTGAAAAAACCAACCACAAGAATAGCGAGCAGTTCATATCCTGTACGATGTACTCGATTAATCTAATAAATAGCGGACATGACGTATGGTGCGAGCGGCCAGGGGGCGTTTTTAAGAAATAAAAGAGCGTATGTTTTGCTCGCTCGTTCAGACTTAGAGGTGTGAACAGACTGCAATGTGCGAACGGATCATTTGCATAGCCACCCCTTGTTTTTGAACGAACGAACGCAAATAGCGAACGGCTCTGAATGAGGGCCATAGTTTATAAACATTGCTGCAATAGTAATAACAACACTCAAAAGCAGCAGGGCGTCAGCAACCAAGTGTTAGGTGCCCTTGTGGGGAGTTTGGAGTAGATGATCGTATGAGAAAGGGAAGGAGAAACACATGAGGAAAGAGAGCCCTGCTCATGAGAGCTTACATTCTAATGGGAGGTCAGAGAGACAGGGATGTAAACAGATGGGGTAGACAGTGAGGAAGAAGCATGGAACAGTTGGTTAGGTTGAGAGCTGGAAGACTTTGATGAAGTAGTGGGTCTTGAGAGCTTGTTTGAAAATTTATAGAAATGTGTAGAGTCTGATAGGGAGAGGGAGAGAGTTTCAGAGGAAGGAAGCAGCATGGGCAAAATCTTGGAGGTGGGAGTTGGAAGAAGTAATCAGTTGGCAAAAGAGGCGGCATGCATTTGTTGAAAGAAGTGGGCAGACAGGAGTGTGACGTGAGATAAGATCAGAGATGTAAATGGGAGAGGATTGGCTAAGGGCTTTGTAAGTGAGTGTAAGAACTTTGATTGGGTTCTGAAGGGGAAGGGGAGCCAATGTAGGGCTTGTAGAAGAGGAGAGGCAGATGTAGAATGTTTGGAGAGGAAGATGAGCTGAGCAGCAGCATTGAGGACAGATTGGAGTGGAGAGAGGTGGTAGTCAGGGAGGCCAGATAAGAGGTGGTTACAATATTCCAATCTGGAGATGACCAGTGAGTGGATGAGGGTCTTAGTTGCCTCCTCGGTGAGAAAGGGCCTGATCTTGGAAATATTTTTGAGATGGAAGTGGCAGGACTGTGAGAGATAATGAATGTGTGGTTTGAAGGAGAGGGAGGAGTTAAGGATTACTCCAAGACTGCGCACTTGTGGGCTAGAGGAGTTAGTTGTGCCATTAGTAGATAATGAAATTGTGGGCAGTGAGTTTATGCAAGAGGGTGGGAAGATGATCAGCTCAGTCTTAGACATGTTAACTTTAAAAAAGTGCTAGGACATCCAGGAAGAGATAGCAGAGAGGCAGTTGTAGATATGAGTGAGGAGAGAGGGGGAAAGGTCAGGGGAGGAAAGGTAGATCTGAATATTGTAGGCCAAAAGAGCTGATGAGTTTACCTAAAGAAGATGTGTAGAGGGAGAATAGGAGAGGTCTTAGAACAGAACCTTGGGGAACACCTACCATTAGTGGAAATGGGGTGGAGAGGAGACATGAGAGAAGACAGAGAAGGAATGGTCAGAGATGTAGGAAGACAGCCAAGAGAGGGCAGTATCATGTAGATCAAGGGAGTGAAGGATCTGCATGAGGTGGTCTACAGTGTCAAAAGCAGCAGAGAGTTCAAGGAGAATGAGCAGGGAGTAGTGGCCCTTAGATTTGGCAGCAAGGAGGTCATTGCTGACTTTTGTAAGGGCAGTTACCGTGGAGTGGAGAGAACAGAAGCCTGACTGAAATGGGTCAAGCAGGGAGTGGGAGGAAAGAAAGGTGGTAAGGCAGTTGAAGACAACACCATCAAGGAGTTTATAGACAAAAGGGAGAAGAGAGATGGGTCAGTAGTTGGAGAGAGTGTTAGGATCAAGGGTAGGTTTTTTAAGGATGGGGAGACAAGGGCATGTTTGAATGCAGAAGGGACAGTGCCAGATGAAAGAGAGAAATTGAGGAGGTGGGCAAGATGGGAGAAAGGTAGCAGAGGAGGCAGCAAGGGATAGGGTCAAAGGGAAAGGTGGAAGGGGGGAGATCGGATGAGAGCCATGACTTAATCTCCAGATACAGGGGAGAAGGATGTCAGAGTCGGTAAGATGGATGGGGAGGGGTGGTCAGGGTAAGGAAGAAGAGGAGTGCTGAGAGTCTGGTGGGATGTAATGTTCTGATGTATGGAGTAAATTTTAGATGTAAAGTAGGTGGCAAAGTCAAGGGCAGAGGGGGTTGCAAAGTCAAGGGCAGAGGAGGGAGTTGAAAGTGGCAAAGAGGCATCTGGGGTTTGAGGACTGGGAGGAGATGAGGTTTTTGAAATATTGTAAACAATTCCCACCAGAATCCTCTAGTTAAGAGGATATAATGAGGATGGATGGGATCCTTTATAGTCAATAATCTTTCAATCACAATATACTTAGCAACAAACTTACGGGACCTTATTAGGAAATGATGCTACATTACCTCTGGATCTCCCAATGTTATTAGCACAGAAACTTCTGTATTGGTGGATTGTAGGTACAATGCAGAGGAATGCACAGTATGCAGTTTGTAAGTAATGCTCAGCCTTCAACCACATACTGTATGCTTCCATCCAAATAGGATAGCAACGTGTGTGGCTTTCCCAGATGACAATAAGCACCTGCTCAGAGTAGACAAATTGCAGACATGGAAATAATATCAGTATTTAGTCCATGCAGATATTATTCAGCTTCCACGGCATAAATAATCTCAACGACGTCTTTCTGAAAGGTAATAAGGAGTGCAATGTCCACCCATCTCAGCTTGGGAATTATATAGTCGCTTCGACCAATAGGATAATTAAAATTACAAGTATCGCCCTAACGATTCATTAATCAATAGGTTTTCTCTCAAAACCACGCAGCATTCGACAAGGAGTGTAAATTGAGAATGATCATCATAAATTCTGAAATTAGCACTCGAAATCGACTCTGAGGTCCATACTGCAACAATGAGTAATTAAATAAATAAAAATGCAGTAATCCAAATTTTAAAAGTTATCAGTATAGGTATTCTCGGAATGGGATTTAAATACCAGTTCTAATCCCGACAGTGAGAGACCGATGGATGAAGATCCCGACGAGTGCCTGTAAATTAACTAAACCTCGCCTCTCCCCCCTCTGACCCTAATCCTCCCTTAGGGGTGCCTAACCCTAACCTCCCCCCAGGGGTGCCTAACCCTAAAGCCCCCCCAGGGGTGCCTAAACCTAATCTCCCCTCCTGCACCATAAACCTAAGTCTCCCAGGGGGGTGCCTAACCCTAACCTCCCCCCTAGTGCCTAACCCTAACCCCCCTTTCTCTAGCCTAACCCTAACCTTCCCTGGGGGGTGCCTAACCCTAAGTCCCTCCGGGGGTAACTAAACCTAACACCCCCATTGATGGGCTAAGTGCATACTAAACTCTGCAGGAGGATGATCGGTCTGGTGTCCTTCGGGGTTCCGGTGTCGGGATTAACATAGTCATCTGTATTTCAAAATCTATGTTAAATCTCTGTCGGGACTGAGACCGGCGGTTTCATAACTATATCCCGGTATTCTCAACTAATCTATTTAGGTAGAAAAAATACATAATAATATATATGGACATGGCTTGTACAAAAAATAATGACCAACATTCTAAATATATAATCTCAATTAAAAAAAAAATATTTCACATAGAAAAAAGTAAATAATAACTATACTATAACTTCATTGGCTAAAATAGATCTAAAAATAAAGAAATCCCCTGTGGGACACAAACAATGGACTTCCACATATAGCCTAGATAATTGTACAATTGGAGTGGAAAAAAGTATGGAGAAATGGGCGATATCTCTTATAATACACAAGAAGTGCTCTTGATGTTTTGAAATAAATACTTATCTCAAAAGCGATGTTCTGCCTTTTCGGTCCCTTAGTTGTCCAGCAAACCCCAACTGTACTCCAAATCTGACTTACGGGTAAATCGTGTTGGGTCTTACTTGTATGGGTATCTTTAGAGTTCTTTCTTAATGATGGCATTCTATCTCCATAGGTACCCTTCTAAATTATTAGGTACACACCTAACTTACACAAACATGGGTGATAATCAACTCATAGAGGTTTCTTTCCTGGGTGAATATGGCAATTTCTCCCCTATTCCTTGAGTGAACTGTGGACAGTAGGAATGGTATGGTACGTGGTAGAAAATGTTGATACGTACCCGTACTCACATGTGGCACGGGGTTGGTAGGTACATCTGGGTTTCTTTATCTCATATTACAGAATACCAAGATTTTAAAAAAAAATTTCTTTTTTTCAGAAAGTGTACATTTATTTTCACATCTTCATTAAAAAATGTATAAAACATGCGGTCAGCAAAATATAAAAATAGAAATATCCAGGTCGTGAATCGGAGTCTGCACCAGTGTATAATGAGGTAAGTGTGATAGAGCTGGTAAAAAAATCCTAGGTTCGCTCCATGCACAAAAAATAAAATAAACACATACCTCAAAATACCACTGTGCAGGGTCCTCCTCCCTGTGCTCCTCCAGATTTGGAGGTTCTGGAGGAGCACATTTGCAACAACCTTTATTAGCTTCCCAAAAACTTTTTTGATACAAGGTATAAAGGTTTCTCCTTCACAAATAAACTCAGATAAATGCAGTTCTTCATATTTTTAACTTTTTTAAAAAATATATATTTTAGGTCTATTCTCTAATTGGGCTTTTCATTAAAGATCTAACATGAGGGTTGAAAGCATAAGGGCTTTCTTGATTTCTCTTGAAGCTGAATAAAATCTTGAAATAAACTGCATTTGCTTTTCAGATATAATTATTGTCTTATTTAAATTTTTAGGTTTTTGATCTAAAAAATTTCTATCCAGATCCAAAGATATTTTTGTAAACTTTATTTAAACTATTCCAAAAGGGACTAAAAGATTCTCAGCCTGATTCTTAAAGGTTCCTACATCAGTACAGTTCCTACATTACCTGCAGAACTATCCGAATGGGATATTTGTTACACAGTTTTTTTGGTGATTACTACTGAAATGGATTTAATTTTCAGTATACCCTGGCTTACAAAAAGTAGAAGTAATAATTGAATCACCATCAGTTGTGAGGCTGATATCTGTGTCCTTACTATAAGTGCTGGTGAATTTTAAACCAAAATTCTCATGATTAAGGTGCTTTGTGATTTGTGAAATATAATTAGTGTCCCCATTGCAAATAAAAAGCAAATCATCTATATAACGTGTATAAAGGAGGAGATTCACTCTGAATCCACCTTTCCATATATATTTGTCCTCAAAATTACTTGCAAAACTCGGGTATGAAACTCGTCCCCATAGCTGTGCCAAATACTTGAAGAAAAAATTGTTTATTAAAATGAAAATAATATAAAGTGAATATAATCTAGACTAAACCATTTATGGTGTTGTGAGATCCCACACACCTTCAACATAACTGCTGCCAACCCTTGTTTTCGATCGATGCCGATATACAAGGGCTGCACATCCATCGTTAAATATAAATGGTAACTTTCATTCCACTTTTGATTTTTAATTACAGTTGGTTCAAAAAGTGTCATGTATCCCATATAGGGGATCTCAGGCCTACCACTGAAAGTTGATGATAGCGATCAATATATTGTGAAAGAAATTAAGTGAGACACCCTACACCAGAAATAATCAGACATGTTAAACTTTTGTGTATCATGGGAAGGAGATAATAAGTGGGTGTTCCAGGATGTGGAAGGAGCAACAAAATCAAATTCTCCCCTGGATATCACCCTCTCCTCTAAAGCTTTCTGAAGGAGTTTTTTTAATTATTTTTGAAATGTCGGGGTGTAATCTAATAAAAGCATTTTATTAAAAACTATTATTATTTTATAATTGTCACTAGCAGTCATCAGCTTACACCAGGGTCAGAGCTGACAAGTCAGACCCCTTTTGGGGGCTGCGTTTGAGACTTTTTCAGATGGCATGTTAGTCTCAATTTGCAATTACACACCCATACCAGTGCCACAATAGGGCTCTATGCTGCCCTGTGCTGGCCCTGCCCCTAAACATGTGATGTCATGATGTCACACCTAGAGAGCGGTGCCTCCGGCTCTTTTAAGTAGAACACTGCCTGGAGCATCCTAAGGAGGCATCTCCAAAGTCTGCAGGGCAGAGTTGGACTGGCCCACAGGGGTACAGGGGAATCCCCCAGTGGGCCCCATTGTCTGAGGGCCCACCCCCTCCTCTAGGGATCAGGTTCCAGACTGTGCACTTGAATTATACAATACACATATGTTACATTATACTGCACAGGACTGTGGTGTATTTCATACAAACTATTGCCATTATTAATCTGATATATTATCATGCATGCACTAACAGTATTTACTATATACTGTATATATAATTTTAAAGGGGCCCGGACCATGCACTTTCTAATAGTTAGCCAAGCCTCTGTGGAGGCTAGCCACACCCTTTCTGGAGGCCCCTATCACTGCATTCCCCCAGTGGGCCCTTCATGCCTCAGTCCAACACTGCTGCAGGGTGTCTGTCCAGAGTGTCCCTTGACGCTCCAGATGGCCCTGGCCCTTACTGTACTTTTTCGGTCATGACTGCACACCCACTACAGTCACATTCATGGTCACTTCCTGCACTTTTGTGCCCATTTGAGCCCTGAAATTTTGTGTGATGTGCAATTATTATTTGAGCACTTTCCTAGTTTCTAAACCTGCACCAACTTTCCTTCACCCCTTCACTGATGTGTAAAATTACTGCTACGAGGAGAATTGAAATAACTAACTTTTAAGCTGCAGTTGCACAATGTGTACTGTGTATTGAGACAAGATATTCTTTTGTGTGAATAAGATATCAAGTTGTTATGAGCTACTGTGTATATTTACTTAGCTACATCGAACATCTGGTTCTGTTATTGTATCTAAGGGATTAAACGTTGATACAAATGTCATGACCAGCCCCGACATATCAATAACTCCACGCTAAGCAAAACTGAGCACGTGGGAAAGTCCCAGGTACATGTACTAGGAAGAGATCATGGTGAGGGCTTTCTCCGGCCAAATGCTATGTTTATATGATCTATTGCTTCTAAGACAGTATTGGGTTCCTTTTTTAGCCCCGTCTGCTGGCTAGTAAAGGAAAAAGGGAGGATTGTTAAACACAAATTATTGTTTTGCGGAGAAACGACATATCTGCACCTGAGAATTTGTATGAAAATAGGAAACTGTATTCACATAAAGGCGTACATGCTGAGCTATTAGCATGCCAGTTGGCGCAGCGCGGCTTGTGGGAAATCCCTCTGTATATGCTTAGAACAATGTGAAAATACATATGGGCCCAGATTTATGACATTCAGCCACTTACACCTCTCCAGCATATCATTCTAGGATGGATGAAATGGTGCAAAACGGGGCATTCTGACAGAGGCCAAGTACAATAAGGGCAATCTTACACAATGGCGAAGGTGTACAGAACTGGAAAGAGAAAATCAGCTGACAGGGAAGATGCAAATGCTGGATCATAATGGCAGATTTGGTAAACCACTTGTGATTGGCTGCTTGCGAACACCCTGTTAACACTGATTGGTGCTTTCTTCATCCTCCTGGCATAGAAAATGTTGCTGTGTAATCTTGGAAGCATGTTGCAGTAATGCATTTTTTGTTGTTTTTTCTTGCGTATGGAAGGTAGGGGCCGTTACTGTTGTGCTAGACAGGTTTTATCAGATAAAATTATGCCAAATAACAAATGTATATACTTACATTTTTATTATAAACTCTGGAATTTGTAGCTCCTATCCTGCATTTCTCTGATTGCCCATCAACTAGAGCTGAGGTGGGGAACCTTTTTTCTGCAGAGGGCCATTTTGATGTATATAATATTATTTGCGGGCCTGGTGCAGGCCATGCCCCCTCCGTGTGATTACAGCAATGCCCGGCGTATCCTGACGATGCTCTGTGGAGCTATAAGGGCAGCGGTGTGACCATCTGAAGCATCCTAAGGACGCTCCAGGTGGCACTGCTGCATAGATTGTGAATGCAGGATGCCATTCTAGGCACCCTGCTAGCCAGATGATGCTAACAGAAAAAAGCTCCAAGGGCCAAACCAAATGATGCCGGGGGGCCTTATACGGCCCCCGGGCCTGAGGTTCCCCATCCCTGATCTAGAGTATAAGGCCACCCATCTTCTTTTGGTGGCAACTACTTTCTCTACTCATTGTGCCAGCCCATGAAACAACCCAAGAACAGAGCCTTCTATTGCACTGGTGCAGATCCCCGATCACTGTCAGGAAGTATAAAAAGAATGCTCTTCCCCCTTGATCAAACCCTCATTCACAAATTATTTGAAACAGAAGGAAAGAACTTGCAGGGTTTGTAAAAGAGCTGCAAACTCTTTTATTCAGGCCTAAGAATGCAACATTCCAGCTGGTCTAGGTTGCTTTTGAAATAGCACCTACTGTAGGCTTTAAGAAAAACAAAAAGTTTTCGTGAGTCGTTTATTTAAGTGTATCGTCTTGCCCAAGAAAGATTGCCACAATGTCCTGGCATTTATTAAATACTGTAGCAGGCAAAGTTAATTTTACTTTTAAGGAAAAGTTTATTTTATTTCTTCTAATATAATCAAATATATTGGTGATCATACATATAATTTGCCCAATTTCTATGCATTCTACATAAGCTGAAACATCCTACTGTAAACTTTTTTTTTGTTTAATGCATTTTATGATATAGACCATTAATTTTCCATCTAGTCAGCAAAATGCTAACTCCCTTTTAATTTATTTACATTAGAGAGATCATAAAAGTTAGTGAGGTTGTTTTCATCGATAGCTGCCGTTTGATCTTCCAAGAGTAACAGTCCTTTAAGGACAGCAAAGGGTCCAGAACATGGCAGTTTTATGCTGAAAGATTTATCCCGTACTTAATTGACAGTTACGTTTCAAATACAGCCAACGATGACATAAATCAGAAAAGCTTTAAAAGGCCTCTCAGGTTAAATTCTCTAGGAAAAAAAAAAAATCTTAGGTGGTCACATAATTCAAGGTTTTATGTTAAGTTTATTTTAATGAACTTTTACACCGCATGGTCTCTGGAATATGTTACAAAACATTTTGTCCTACAAGACAAATTAGCTAAAGCAAGCAATAAAACATGACACTAAACATAATTGAACATTAAAAGTTTTTCCTGTAGCTAAAGGTCACGAACATACGACCCGCGTTGTTTGTTTCCTTTCAACATTTTCGTCTTGTTTTCTGATTTGTTTTATGTTGCAACATGTTTATTTTTCATTTTTTTCTAGGGAACTGAAATATTGGATGGTGTGTAAGAAATGATTTTTCTTGCCATTCTATCATTTGCTCCTTGTGTGTTTTTGTCTTTTTTTTAAAAATAAATAATCTATGATGAAAATCTACTGTAAAACGATGGGATCACTGGGATTTAACGTATATAAAAATTGGCTGCATTAATTTAGTAGTAATGCTGTATTTATTCCCGATAAAACTTTTTTCATGTACAGGTTTTGCAATCATACATTTTTTTGTATTCAATATTTTTTATTGTCAATGATATTCCAAATGCAAAGCCAAACAAGATAACGCTCTTTGTGTAATTATTGAATTATTCAGTTGACTTGGAATAATAGCAAATTCTTGTATTTCATGACAATGCAACTTTCCATTTGTAAGTAATGTGTGTTGTATTGTACCCTGTTACGTTGTAGTTCACATTAATTTAAAAAATAAAATAAACCAGGATAGTGCAAATGCCTAACCTTTCAAACTATTTTGTATTTCATGGCTTAATATGGAAGGTGACCCTAGAGCTAAAACATATGTTTGCTTTTGCAGCAGTCCAGATTATTTAGCTAGGAACAAGCCTAAAGAAGACAATTGTATTTTTCAACTAGAGTGCGGACCCCTGTGATTTGGTTCTAATTTATAATTGTGTTTTGGTTTTGGCACAATCACCCTCAAATCTTTTGGTTCGGATTCGCCTTTGGATTCCTTAAAAATCGATTAAAAAAAATCGATAAATTCAGCTAATATCATGTAAAATGGATCGGTTTACATGCAATCCAAAAGCTCAGTTTTTAAATATGAGTTCAGAACTGACAGGAGACCAGAGCCATGGTTTCAGTTCCACTCGGAACCCCAAAGTGATTCCCAACTGGGACTCGGAACCCCTAATGTGGGCGTGTTCATATTTCAGGTAAACCGAACCGCACATCTCTATTTTAAACACCTTCATCTTGAAGGAGAGAGATATCGTAAATAAACATATAAATTAAGTATGAGCAATTCGGATTCTGTGGAATCTGAAATGTTCTGAGCATAGGGGATCCGAGTCCACCCGAGCAGCGGCTCCTAAACTCATGCTTCCGACGTTGGATTCTCGCGAGACTTTGTTCTATATAAGGCACTGTGACCGGTACTCGGCATAATTTGTTACTCCGCACGCACGCTGTGCACTGCTCTGCAAGAAGGTGGCTGTGTCCAGACTAGTGGCTGTGCTGTTAAGTGACTGCAGGGGGCACAAAGCACGCTGATGTATGCTGCGCTACTCTGCAAATTAAAGTGATTGTGTCCAGACTCTCAAGTGGCTGTGTGTACAAGGCATGCTGATGTATGCTGCTCTGTACTCATGCCCTTCTGCTCCAGTGTAAAAAAAAGTAAATTAATATTTTTAAAAAAATTAAATGAAATTAATAAAAGTTTTAAAAAACTGTTAATTATGCTGTATCCAACTGTGTACTGTATACCAGCACTGTGACTCCTTTGGCCTTAGCCCTCTGTGTATACCAGCACAGTAACTCTTTGGGCTTTAGCCCTCGGTGTACACAAGCACCGTAACACCTTGGGCCTTAGCCCTCTGTGTATACAAGCACTGTAACTCTTTGGTCCTTAGCCCTCTGTGTATTATAGCACCTTGACTCCCTGGGCCTTAGCCCTCTGTGATAACAAGCACTGTGACTCCTTGGGCCGTAGCCTGTGTATACTGTATACAAGCACTATGACTCCTTGGGCCATAGCCTACTGTGTATACAAGTACTGAGACTCTGCTAGCTGTACCCCACTGGGTGAATGGGAGGGCCCAGGACAATTCCATGTTGCACTACCTTTCATTTCTGCCACTGCTGTGTGGCAATGTGTCATACATGTGCTTTAAAACGCGGTGTCTGTGCCGCTGCTTTGTTGCTTACTAACCAGCCAGCTCACTGCAGCCTTTGGCCAATAATGGTGAAAACAATATTGTGAGCTGTGAGGTGGTCAAAATTGACTATAAATGACTGGAAATTAATGTTATTGAGGTCGACTTTTTTTGTCAATTCTTGTAAAAAATCCAAATCCAAAACCAGTCACGGCGGTTTGGCAAATCCAAAGCAGGGCAACGAATCAGAGCCAAATCCAAATCCAACAAAAATGGTCTGGCGCACATCACTAATATAAATGCGTGCTACTCTCCCACATCAAAAAGGGTGTCAGGCGTTTGTTAGACTGTGATTTCTAACAAGCAGGACCCTCTTCCCTCATGTGCTTTTCCTTCCCTCACTTGTATCATTGTGTTATGACTGCTGATGTAGTTTGCATAGTTTGGAACTTTTAATGTTTTTTACTGTGTCGTTTGCACTTTTTTCTTGTTTCTGAACTGTTTCTGTTATGCAGTTTGTAAAATGCTGCAGATCCCGTGTGACTCCATATAAATAAAGGATGATGATAATAAAAATAATATTAATTATAAAAATAATTATAATAGCCTGGAGAACTCACATAAAGGAAATAACTACCCTTAGGTATCCCCCAAATGTGTCTGGAAGTGAGGTGAGGGGGGGCAGCAGATACCGGCAGTATCTGCTGCAGTTCCTCATTTTTAGTCGCGCTAACAGCCCCCATAGGTTTCTATTGTGGCTGCTATTGGTGAGATTTACTGAGAAGCTTGGCCCTACTAGTTAACCAATTTTTAGACGGTGTTTGCCATTGTAGCCTATGAGCTACAGATCGCACAATTTACCAGGAGAGGAATCCATGCAATACCAACATATGCGAGCAATACTCAAGTACGCTAGTGGATCCAATGTTTCCACCATCACCCGCATCATCGACTCCTCGAGCAGCCCCTGCCTGGCGCAGCTTCGCATGCTCAAACACGACCATGACACTCCCATAACATGCCAATGACACCTTTTCTTGTTGCAAAGGATTTAGGTCATTGCCTAGTCTCCACCATGAGCAGTCCATGGATTGCAGAAGCCATTTCTGGTAATAGTAATGAATACGCCATTCTTCTGGGCTGCATATGTGAAATGTGTCGATTGTTGCTCCTAACGTCCGTTCTCTCAACTTCATCCACCTCCGAAATCAGGCCCAATGTTCTTTTGCAATCTGTATAAAATAAAAAAAAAACATTGACAATTTTAGTTATGTACTTGGCTGACACACAGGTGCTTGAAAAACTGGAATAATTGAAAAACAACAGTCTACACTACCAAAGCTTTAAGTAATCTGTATAAACAGTCAAATCACTGCAGCGTGAGTGTGGCAATGCAATATGCCAATGTGTATTGTCAAGAAGACAACTTATGCTAGCCAAACACGCTACAATTATTGGGGCGATCCGCCTGATATCGGCGGATCACCCCGATAATTGTAGCGTGTGTGCGGGTGACCGAGGGTTAAATATTGCTCGGTCAGGCATGCAGGATTGTCCAGCATGCCCGTCCGATGCGATGTTTACCCAGTAAACTGTCGGCTGCATCGGGCAGTGTATGTCCAGATTTCTCTCACAGTGTATGCCGGCGACATCTGCGGCTGGCATGCTGCCAGATAAAATGTCTGTCGGTCTGACAGACATTTTATCTGGCTGTGTATGCCCAACTTAAGCGATTTACAAAATATTGGTAAAAGTTTACATTCAGTTACAAAAGTTGCAAATTTATACGAATATAATAAGAACATTGTGTCTGTTTGTTCCAAGGTGGTGCAAAAACTACTGATTTTCATGAAAACTGCATCATTTTATAGTGGAAGCTCCTAGAAATAACCTGCACTTTGTGTCATCTCGATCTGTCAAGGTAAAGCTGAGCAATAACAAAAACAAAATATATCAACAACATCAACGCAAGAGACAGGTGCGTCACCATGCACATGGCCTGTATGTGGTGGGGTAGAGGTGCTTTGGCCCTACATTCACTTGAATAGGAGAGGTTACATAGCAGTCTGTGCACAGGGCACACAGTGACATTGGTGTGAGTGGTGGGTGAATAGGAGAGGTTACATAGCAGTCTGTGCACAGGGCACACAGTGACATTAGTGTGAGTGGTGGGTGAATAGGAGAGGGTACATAGCAGTCTGTGCACAGGGCACACAGTGACATTGGTGTGAGTGGTGGGTGAATAGGAGAGGTTACATAGCAGTCTGTGCACAGGACACACAGTGATATTGGTGTGAGTGGTGGGTGAATAGGATAGGCTACATAACAGTCTGTGCACAGGGCACACAGTGACATTGGTGTGAGTGGTGGGTGAATAGGAGAGGTTACATAGCAGTCTGTGCACAGGGCATACAGTGACATTGGTGTGAGTGGTGGGTGAATAGGAGAGGTTACATAGCAGTCTGTGCACAGGGCACACAGTAACATTGGTGTGAGTGGTGGGTGAATAGGAGAGGTTACATAGCAGTCTGTGCACAGGGCACACAGTAACATTGGTGTGAGTGGTGGGTGAATAGGATAGGCTACATAGCAGTCTGTGCACAGGGCACACAGTGACATTGGTGTGAGTGGTGGGTGAATAGGATAGGTTAAATAGCAGTCTGTGCACAGGGCATACAGTGACATTGGTGTGAGTGGTGGGTGAATAGGAGAGGTTACATAGCAGTCTGTGCACAGGGCACACAGTAACATTGGTGTGAGTGGTGGATGAATAGGATAGGCTACATAGCAGTCTGCGCACAGGGCACACAGTGACATTGGTGTGAGTGGTGGGTGAATAGGATAGGCTGCATAGCAGTCTGCGCACAGGGCACACAGTGACATTGGTGTGAGTGGTGGGTAAATAAGAGAGGCTACATAGCAGTCTGCGCACAGGGCACACAGTGACATTAGTGTGAGTGGTGGGTAAATAGGATAGGCTACATAACAGTCTGTGCCCAGGGCACACAGTAACATTGGTGTGTGGTGGGTGAATAGGAGAGGCTACATAGCAGTCTGTGCACAGGGCACACAGTGACATTGGTGTGAGTGGTGGGTGAATAGGAGAGGTTACATAGCAGTCTGTGCACAGGGACACAGTGACATTGGTGTGAGTGGTGGGTGAATAGGATAGGCTGCATAGCAGTCTGTGCAGGGGGCACACAGTGACATTGGTGTGAAAGGTGGGTGAATAGGATAGGCTGCATAGCAGTCTGTGCACAGGGCACACAGTGACATTGGTGTGAGTGGTGGGTAAATAGGATAGGTTACATAGCAGTCTGTGCACAGGGCAGACAGTTACATTGGTGTGAGTGGTGGGTGAATAGGATAGGCTACATAGCAGTCTGTGCCCAGTGCACACAGTGACATTGGCAGGGGCTGGCTGGCAACTTTTAGCCTGGGGGGCAAATGCATGCAGGCGGCCCTGGCTGAGGAGTAGCGTGTAGCCAGGGTGCCCGAAGAACGTGCGTGCTACGGCGCCGCCCCCCCTCAAGTGTTTCAGGGAGGAGGCGGGTCCATATGGGATTAATGTAAGGTAAAAATAAAGATTAGGGGCAGCCCCCTGTCGTAGTGCCCCTATGCTGTGCCCCCGTGTGCCACAGGAGAGAACACCCTTATGCAAGCCTCCTGTAGTGCCCCCAGTAGTGATCCCTCCCTATGCACTGCCCCTTGTGCCCCCAGTAGTAAGCCCCTTATATAGTGCCCCCAGTAGTGGTCCCCCCTGTGCAGTGTCCCTTGTGCCCCCAGTAGTAAGTCCCTTATATAGTGCCCCCAATAGTGGTACCCCCTATGCAGTGCCCCTTATATAGTGCCCCCAGTAACAGCCCACCGCCCATCCAGTGCCCCCAATAGGAGAGGCTACATAGCAGTCTGTGCACAGGGCACACAGTGACATTGGTGTGAGTGGTGGGTGAATAGGATAGGTTACATAGCAGTCTGTGCACAGGGCACACAGAGACATTGGTGTGAGTGGTCGATGAATAGGAGAGGTTACATAGCAGTCTGTGCACAGGGCACACAGTGACATTGGTGTGAGTGGTGAATGAATAGGATAGGCTACATAGCAGTCTGTGCACAGGGCACACAGTGACATTGGTGTGAGTGGTGGGTGAATAGGAGAGGGTACATAGCAATCTGTGCACAGGGCACACAGTGACATTGGTGTGAGTGGTGGGTGAATAGGAGAGGTTACATAGCAGTCTGTGCACAGGGCACACAGTGATATTGGTGTGAGTGGTGGGTGAATAGGATAGGCTACATAACAGTCTGTGCACAGGGCACACAGTGACATTGGTGGGAGTGGTGGGTGAATAGGAAAGGTTACATAGCAGTCTGTGCACAGGGCACACAGTGACATTGGTGTGAGTGGTGGGTGAATAGGATAGGTTACATAGCAGTCTGTGCACAGGGCACACAGTGACATTGGTGTGAGTGGTGGGTGAAGGCGCTGCTGCCACCAGTCTGTATAGTTCACTGGTTCCTTGTTCTTTACTGTCACGAGCTCCTCCAATGCCAAAGCCAGCAACTAGGAAGCGGTTATTGGATTCCATAGTCCAAATGTCCATTAGTCCAAAATGTGCTTCCTCACATGGGAACCGCATCTCGATTTTTAAATCTGTGGACTCTGTTGAGTACACATATAAGACTCAACAGAACTGCCTACTTTTCTCTAGTAAATTCCCAAGTCAATGGCTCTCACTGTGTTCAACAGGAATTGGCCCGACTTCTAGAAATCATTTCTGCTGATATAACGGTCATTGAATCACTGCGGCTGAGAGTGGCTTGCTGCATTGTGTCCATCAATGCGTTAATTTCCTTATGAACATTAATCTTTCCTCTTTATAGTCCAGCTTGCGGAAATTCCCTGCCTAGGATCTGTGTGCCTTTGGTCTGATTTTTTTAATGTGAGTGAGATAAAATATCCTTGAAAAAGGGCAAAAACAGAGACATAAAAGAATAAGATTTAGTTTGTTCCCAATTAGTGCTGGTACAATGTGGTTAGAGTTATAGAAGAACCTTATTGATTTTTATGGGAAGTATATTCTCCCCCCACCGCCATTGTTCTACCGGCTTCATGTAATATATATTACAAATATTAATGTCATATTTCTTCCAATGTTTTATTTAAATAAACAAAACCAGAAGATATTTTTGCCAATTTATTTTATTTTCTATTAGACATCCTGAATAAGTAGGAATAAACGAGCAGTTTGGACTCCTTTAAAAAAACATGTAAAACATAACAGAGATTCTTACATGATATGTAATGGAAAACATATATACGGCCTGTTGTACTCCATTATGACAAAATATTCAACAGGAAACAGCCTGAAATATTAACTCCTGGGTTAGAAATTCATCTTTTGGAATTTGTATATTGAAGAACCAACCTGATTTAACACTGAAAATATTCCCTTTGATTTCATTTCAGAAGAATGTATTAAATTGTAAATATGCATTTGTGAAAAGGGCAAAGTATTATTTTTATTGTTGTTTTTTTTTCACTACTACTATTCTTTTGTTGTTGATTGTTTACTTGGCATACTGTACTGTAGGTGGCCACCAAAAATAAAAGAAAATGTGTTTGTCCTGTCAACATTGTTCATTCACTTTGAAAGTTATTCAGAAGTTATTGGTCCATGGCTTGCTCTGATGAGATCTAAGAAGCTTGAGACAAGTTTGATTTACAGCCCCATCTCTAGATGTATCCGGTATATGTGATTATAATACATGTTTAGCCAATAGCAGCCAGTGAGAAGCAAACAGCAGTGAGGGGACAATAGGGCTATCTCTTAGGTGTCTCAGCTTTACATGTTTAGTTTTTCGTTGTTGTGGCCAGGACTAGCTGCTGGTGTTTGAGCTGAAGACTGGGGTACTTAAAGGTTATCTCTCATTGCTGTGGCACCATCATGGTTACATGCTGGCGCTCTGCGCTGAGTACATATGGAGCACAGAACCCAGAGGCTGATTTATTTTTTTTAATACAAATTTCTGAAGCACCTTAATTATCTATTTATATACTGTTATTTATATAGCGCACACATTTCAACATGATGAATGGTAATACTGTAGATCAGGGGTGGAGAACCTTTCTTCTGCCAAGGGCCATTTTGATATATATAACACTATTTGCGGGCCCAGTGCAAGCCACTCACCCTCCGTGTGAGGGGCGGGGAAACATCCTCAGGATGCTCCGGGGAGCTGTATGGGCAGTGGTGTGACTGTCTGAAGCGTCTTAAGGATGCTCCAGGCAGCACTGCTCCATAGATTGATGAGGCTAGCAGAAAAAAGCTCAGAGGGCCAGACCAAATGATTCCGGGCCTGAGGTTCCCCATTCCTGCTGAAGATTCTTATTTGCTGCTGGTGGCTCCTGGCTGTGTTAATAAGCTCTTTTGCCGACAGACTGTTTCTAGCTTCCATAACACCAATACTGTAGATCACTATAATGTGTCATGTCATGCTGTACTAGGACATTATAATATATAGTATAGATGTAGACGTACAGATGCGCGCCTACCCCTATATTTTGGTTTTGGTTCTAAATCATAGTCGTATTTTGTTTTTTTGCATCTCTTCTCCGGGAAAAGCCCGGTAAGGAGACACAGTTGACCACTTTATAGGGCAGGGCCGAATGATCATGTTGTTAGGCCCTGCCCCATTGTGGAAAAATGCTACGAATCAATGTATGTGGGGATGGCACTAAAATGATGCGGTTCGATGCATTTTAGCCCTGCTCCCTCCCTACGGACAAGGCAATTATCTCCCCATCCTGCCCCCTTCACTAGGTAGTTGGCGGGATACGGGAGATTTGGGGGTGCGAGGGGGGACTACCCAAAAAATCAAGAGATTTGGCAAGTATGTTATAGACACAACTTAGAACAATCCATACTCTTCCGTGGTATATCTCCACGCTGGGCCGTGTATAGACTGCAGGCTTGGCTAACGTCCATAATTAAAAAATAAGGGTCTCTGGAATGGGTGGGTGGAACAGAGAAAATAATAATTGTATTTATTTTTCTACTAATAAAGACTGTGCAACCATGTACCCCGCTGTTCTGCAACACGTGAACCTTATATTCCAAGCATAAACCATACGCACAGTTACTTATACAAATATAGCGCACTCTATTGCTTTCCTCTCTGTCAGTGATTTCTATAGTTCCTCCTGCTTGTTAGATCCTGCCCGGGTGCTGATTAAAACAATAGTTTTACTGAAAAGTCCAAATAAATTAATTTAGAAAAAGAGTTTTTTTGGCTATGGATCAGACAAGCGAAGAATGAAAGAATCTGCTGTCAACCTGGGACTCTCAGCCAATTCAACCTTAGCCGTAAATAGCATATCTGAGTATTAACATGAACCTTCCTCGCTTCCAACATATTGACAGTTATTATTTTTAGCCTGACCCTCGGGTCTTTTGCTCAGTCCATTTCTTAGAACAATAGAGAAAAAAAAAGTGCAACGTCTCGGTAGCAATTTCAAAACAAATACTTGTGTGCTTAAAATAAAACAGAGAACTGAGACGTAAAGTGTTATTGGAAACACGGAGAAATAAAAAGAAAAAAAGTTCTAATTTTAGTACACGGAAAAATAAACTGCTGGATGTTATGTTCTATATCTATACTGCAAAGCAGCCATCGGTTGCGATCACATCATAGTGAACTGGAAATTAACAGTTGTTTAGTAGCATATACATATTCTGCAGGGTGTTTTATCCCCTGGAGCTTACAATCTATGGGCTGATTCAGCAGTGCAGGCTAGAGAACTGCTGAATGCAGATTTCCGATGTTTGGGAATCTGCGCAGACACTGGACGCATTCTGCGAGTGGGCAGAATGGGTCCTGCTAACTCGCTCGCAGACTGGTAGCAGACTGTCAATGATTGACAGTCTGCTGCCATTTGTGGGTGGGGTAAGGGGCGGCGATGCCCTCCGTTTCCCGAAATGGAGGCGTGTTGCCGCCATTGCGGGGGAGGGAAGAAGTCAGGATCTCCGACGGCTGCCGGAGATTTCCTAGCTTCTTCCTCTAAACTGCGGCGGCCGGCTGCGGGACCCCGTGGGCCACCACAGTTGGCCGATGTTATGCAGATTATCTGATGCTGCGTTGGACAAGTAATGCACAGGAGGCGTTTCCCGAATGGAGGCGTGTCGCCGCCATTGTGGGGGAGGGAAGAAGTCAGGATCTCCGTCAGCTGCCGGAGATTTCCTGGCTTCTTCCTCTAAACTGCGGCGGCCGGCTGTGGGACCCCATAGGTCAAAGCAGCCGGCCGATGATACGCAGGTTATCCGTTGCTGCATTGGACAAGTAATGCACAGGAGGCGTAATACCTCCTGCTGCATTACCATATCTGCAAGGATCAGCTGCGTGCAACTTTGCAATTATTATCCTTGCAGAATAAGGCCCTATGTACACACACATGCACACTAGGGTTAATTTTGTCAGGAGCTAATTAAACTACAGGTAGATTTTTGGATTGTGGGAGGAAACCTGAGTACTCAGAGGAAACCCACACAACCACAGGGAGTACGTACGAACTCCATACAGTTAGGGCAGTGGGGGGAATTGAACCTAAGACCTCCGTGCTGTGAGGGAGTAATACTAACCATTACACCACTTGTGCTGCCCAAAAGGAAATATACAGTTCTACCTAATGGCAAAAATATGTACAGTAGGCAAAGAAAATAAATATGTAGCTAATAGGCACAGTACATAAGTATGTAGCTAATAGGCACGGGACATCACGCTCCTTCAGGAAAGCATCAAGCACTTTTCCAAGATGGCTGCCAGTTTGGTTTTCTGCACATGTGAGGTGCCATCTTGCCACTGTGTTACAGCGTCACAGTGGAACACGGACATGTTGCAGTTAGCTCAGTGAGACCCTGTGATATACTGCATTCCACATGCTATCCACCGCTTGTATCCTGCACCGCTACCAACATACAGTCACCGGCTGGTCCGCTTCATGTTGAGTGTCTGGTAGATACGAAGCTGCCTTGAAAGCCTCTGCTTGGCACGGCATTTGCATGCTCCGGGTGTTCAGCTTACCCCTAGTCCCAATGGCCTCCTTATGATGTTCCGGTTGCCCAGCTTCCACATTTGTCCCTTTATATAACCTCACCTATTAGTGACTGTGAGACTTCTCTGTCTTTGTAAAAATGAATGAAGGGTGGGACCAGGAAGTGGAAAATAGGTTCAACTTTCCTACGGAACACATTAATTTTGTAGCCCTACAACATTTTTTGTAGCATCAGCGGAACTAAAATTAAAGAAGAGTGCGATTGTTCAACAATGTTTTAGATGCTTTAACTTTCTTTGATTTGTAGCAAATTGTCTCCTGATTTAGTGAAGTGATTAGCTCCTAAGTACTTGCCAGCAGCAGTTTTATAAACATGGGTTCAGCCCAGCAATGTCTGTCTCCCTGTGAATAAAGAGGTACACATTACAGTCAGGGCCGGATTTCCCTCTACGCATCCTAGGCGCTTGCCTAGGGCCCGGCGGGCCCCATGGATGGGCCCCTTTACCCGAAGAAATCACCCAATTACAGCACTCCCACGTGGTCCCACCTCCACTCCCAGAGACTCCCGCACCGCTGTCTGCATGGTGCTCTCTCGGGGAGACTGTGTATGCGGCCGCCTGTGCATGACTAAATGAAGGGTGTGCATATGTTAGTATATATGCGATTAGTAAGATTGCAGTGACTGGCGGAATGGTCCCGTCAACCTTAGTACATCCCGCCCCCTATCTTTCCTCCCATCTCCCTCTGTTCATCTCCCTTTTTTCCTGTCTACCTCTGTTCATCCCCATTTCCTCCTATTTCCCTCTGTTCTTTCCCCTGTTCTTACCTGTGACATTTCAAATGGGGTCCAGACACCTACTGTAATTATATACACAGGATTGTTTGAGGGAGGGGGCCCCAAACCGGTATCTACATAGGGCCCCATGAGGTCTAAATTCGGCTCTGATTACAGTGCTCTGCCATAGCACACGGTAGTCACAGTGTCTTATCTAACCTAAGAGCTTTTCTGTTCATTACTTTGTTGATAAATAGGTAATATAATATGGGGGTTGGGGGCATTAGGGCAGCAAGGATAGCATTGCTGCCCTGAGGTTATAAATTCAAGTCTCTGTCATGGCCTATATCTGTGGAGTTTGAATGTTCTCCCCATATTTGTGTAGGTTTCCTCTTTTGTGATGGCTAGACACTCTGGGTGCTACATTTCCCTCCCACAATCCAAAAATATACTGGTGGGTTAAGTGTCTACAGACAAAACAATAACCCTAGTATGTATGTGTGTGTACATGTGCAGGGAATATACACCCAAGGGCGTATCTATAATGGGTGTAGGGTGTGCACACAGGCCCCTGGGTCCAGGGAGGCACACACACTACATCCATATTAGTTACCTTTCCACAGTCTCAAGAGTGCTGCTAATAAGCAAATATCACAGGTAAAAAGGCGGCCATTTTCCTGGTGACTCACGCATGTGCAGAAAAGATGTCCCCGGGAATAAGGTGCTAGTGCCATTTTCCCGAAGACCCGCACATGCGCAATAGATTCTGGCATTAGGCTAGAATCTACTGTGCTGCCAGAGAGGAGGGGGCCAAAAGGTGGCTGCACACAGGTCCCCTCCACTCTTAAAACACCCCTGTATACACCCATCAACTATTACATTAAGACCACTGACAGGTGAAGTGAATAACATTGATTATCTCATTACAATGGCACGTGTGAAGGGGTGGGATATATTAGGCAGCAAGTGAACAGTCAGTTCTTAAACTAGATGTGTTAGAAGCAGGCAAAAATGGGCAAGGCGTAAGGATCTGAGCGACTTTGACAAGGACCAAATTCTGATAGCTGGGTCAGAGCATTTCCTGGTATAAATGTGGTTAGTACTTACCAAAATTGGTCCAAGGAAAGACAGATGATGTCCTGGGCACCCAAGGCTCATTGGTGCACGTGGGGAGTGAAGGCTGGCCCATCTGGTCCAAAAGTTACAGTAATGCTGGCTATGATAGACAGGTGTCAGAACACATAGTGCATCATAACTTGCTGCGTAGATGCAGACTGGTCAGAATGCCCATGAGACCCCTGTCCACTGCCGAAAGCACCTACAATGGGCTGGTGAGTGTCAGAACTGGACCAAGATGTAATGGAAGAAAGCGGCCTGGTCTTATGTTAATAATGTTTTCTTTTATATCATGTGGATGGCTGGGTGTGTCGCTTACCTGGGATGCACTTTGGAAAGAAAGCAACCCGGCAGAGGCAGTGTGATGCTCTGGGCAATGTTCTGCTTGGAAATCTTTGGGTCATGCCATTCCTGTAGATGTTACTTTGACACGTACCACCTGTACCTAAACATTGTTGCAGACCCAGTATAGAATCAGTTTATAATGCTGGCAGCTGTTTAGCCGCTGGATCAAATACCAACAGCAGCAGCCCAACGGATCAATATCCCGACTGCAGCAGGTAAGTACCCTAACCCTTTCCTCCCACTACCCTAACCCTCCCTTAGTGGTGTCTAACCCTAACCTCCCCCCTAGTGCCTAACCCTAACCTCCCCCTGTTAGTGCCTAAACCTAACCCCCCTCCCCGCAACCTAGACCTAACTCTCCCAGGGGGGGTGCCTATCCCTAACCCCTCCTTCTCCCTTTCTGATCGATCCTTCTCTGTTTCCTCTCATGACTCCAATATCCCCCCTGCAGCCTCAGTAGGTGTGCCCCAAGGTTCTGTTCTTGGACCTCTCCTATTCTCCCTCTACACGTCCTTTACAGGTGAACTCATCAGCTCTTTTGACCTCCATTATCATCTTTATGCTGATGATACTCAGATCTACCTTTCCTCCCCTGACCTCTCCCCCTCTCTCCTCACTCGTATTTCCAACTGTCTCTCTGCTATCTCTTCCTGGATGTCCCGGTGATTTCTTAAACTTAATATGTCTAAGACTGAGATGATCATCTTCCCACCCTCCCACACAACCTCACTTGCCATTATTTCTTTATCAATTGATGGCACAACTATCTCCTCTAGCCCCAAAGTGCGCTGTCTTGGAGTCATTGTGGACTCCTCCATTTCCTTCAAACCACATATCCAGAACCTCTCGCAGTCCTGCCGTTTCCATCTCAAAAATATTTCCAAGATCAGATCCTTTCTCAGCCAGGATGCTACTAAAACCCTCATCCACTCACTGGTCATCTCCAGATTGGACTACTGTAATCTCCTCCTATATGGCCTCCCTGACTCCCACCTCTCTACTCTCCAGTATGTCCTCAATGCTGCTGCTCGGCTCCTCATCCTCTCCAAATGCTCTACATCTGCCTCTCCTCCTTAACCATGAAGGCCTTTCTTCGCAACTTAGAGGACTTAATTTGGTTAGAGCTGTTCTGGCAACACAAGGGGGACCTACAGAATATTGGGCAGGTGATTTTAATGTTATAGCTGATGGTATAGATTGTAATCTCCAGTGGGGCAGGGACTGATGTAAGTATCTAAATATTCACTGTAATGTGCTGTGGAATACAGTACAGTATGTGTGTGCTAAATAAATAAAAATGCCAATGCTTTGGAAGCTCATTCATCCATGTAAAACAGAAACACATGTGGAAATCAGCTGGTTCAAAATAGCACATATACTGATCATGGGGGAGATTTATCAAATCTTGGAGAGAGATAAGGTGGAGAAGTTGCCCAATCAGCTTTTAACTGTCACTTTAAAGGCTGTGCTACATATTGACAGTTAGAAGCTGATTGTTTGCTTTGGGCAATTTCTCCACTTTATCTCTCTCCAAGTTTTGATAAATCTCCCCCTATGTTTTGATAGTATCAAGCCTGGGACAATCAATGATGACTTTTGTAGTCATTGACAATCTGCACAACCACAGCTGCAGCATATGAAAACCAATATTTCAGCCTACAGATTAAAGGGGGGGGGGGGGGATTTATGACTTAATCTAAATGAATAAAATGGTCTTAACTCAATGTAAATACATCAAGGAAATATTGGATAATATTAATATTAAATATTGAAATATTTTAATAAGAAATGAAAGCAATAAAGCAACAGAAATAAAATATAGAGAAGGCAACTTTCTGGGGTGTTTCTTCCCTCCAGAGGTCATGCAGGGCCTGGAGCAGAATTGCACCTACAGCAGCCAATATTGAAGTTGATTTCAAAGCTCCAAAATAATTCTGGATATTCACCTCTATGTGACTGCATGGCCCCCGTGCTCCATACTCTGGTGAAAGCAGCCATTATCTTATACAGACAGCATTTCCACCAGCCCTATCCTTCGTGCAAGAGACCCAGCAGAAGTGTGACTGATCACTGCAGGCGCTTATCTCCTGCCCATGGACGCCCAGTTACTGCCTGGTCACACCCACACAGCCGCAAGGGGAAATACGACTGTAATACGTTCAACTCTGAATCACCCATGATTCAGGCTCCAACGCATGCACATGAATCCTTAATTATGCATGAGTGGCCAGATTCCATGAAGTATCAGAAATTTACTCCAAGATAAGTTTCATTTTCCACTTTTGAAGACACATAGTTATTTTATTATGCATAACAAAGTACTTCCTTGGTTATGTTCTTGGGCAAAGTACACAGTCCTTTGCTTAAGCTCATTTCTTTGCATGTGTACGAACTGAGCTTTTATATTAGTGACCACTTGTGCAAACTCAACTGACCACAACTCCACTGTGATGCCAGTGTGAAAAATCCTCTAAAACAAGACTCTCTTTGTGGTTGTGGTCACTGTCCCTCTAGTTTAGCATACTGTATATGTAGCTCCATTGAATTTAACACTTGTGCAACAGTTAGCGTGGAGTTAGGAAACACCAGTGTATATATTACACCATAGCAGCACGGAAAATCACCAGGGAGCCACCATGCATCTGCTGCCACGGTTTGCTTCCATGGAGCCATCGAGGGGCAGGATATTCTCTATAAACACTGCCTGACATTTCTCTGTAGTCAACACTCTTACAATATATACTGTATATAAAACATCAAAGCTTCCTGAACACTAACAAACTCACCGATGAGACCTTGTCCATCTATGCTACCAGCATGAACTGCCCCATTTTGTGATTCAAAGAGATGCAACGATCTCCGACTTCTATGTGTTATGCAACATGAAACATGCATCTCTCTGGCTCTCATCAGCCTCAGTTATAGTCAGTACTAAAACAACAGACAGAATTCGATTAGAGGGCTGATGTAATCCTTAGAGGCACATATTCATCATCAGGCAGGCTGTTCAAACAGGCTCCAGGCTAAAAATGGAGTAGAGTGGGAGGTTACATCTCATTATATACATTTATAAGAAAGGGCGATAAGATAGGTTGCTACAAACCCATCTTACACCATGCACTATGGAATAATTACTTCCATTTCTTAATCATTAACAAAGGAACATCCATGCATGTGACCTGAAATTTGTTCATGACATAAAAAGAGCTCCAAACATTTATCTTTATGTTCCAAGTAAGGTAAAACATTAAATAAGATCCACTTATTTTATTAAAGATGATATAATATCCTATTTATCACATTAAAAAAATAAAATGAATTGCAAGTTAAATATTTTGCATTTAAAATAAGGATCTATCCTGGGGAAATTAGGATACATGAGAGCCCTTAATATAAATGTTAAATGGGTGTTATTTTTAATTATTATTTTCCTTTCTGTAAACAATATAATGATGACTAACTGCATATGTTCAAACGAAATCTACATTTTATTTTTATTGTAGTAAACAAACTTTTATGGCACACTTTTTGTTTTTATGATACACTTTATATTTTTCACTGTTCGAAAATTTATTGGAAAAAAAAAAGAAAGAATTGTTACCTTGAATTTTCCATTATTTTCCAATAAGAGAAGAAAAAGAATATATATGACGTGATATAGTGGAATACATTTTGACATACTATACAATAGGGAAAAAAATTCTAATTTGCCAAATATGGGACAAGTAATTTAATTTTCATATGATACATCTGTGAAAATTTTGGGTGTATAGATTCACCAGTTATTGCAATTACTCCCAGTAATGTAATATAGTAGTGACATAATTTAATTTAATCTCTACACAGGGGTCAGAGTTTTGTATACAGTTGTGGGATGAACAATGATTATACCTGTGTATGAGTAAACCTGTGGTTTTTCGTAGAATCCAAATTTTATCTTTTATCAACAGTCCCTCAAAATGAAAAATTCTAATTGTTACATAAGAATCATTAAGGTAATATACATTGTTCAGTGGTTACCTCACATTTCACTGTGGCTCTGTTAAAAAGGATTATTATTATTAATAATAATAATATATTATTATTAATAATAATAATAATAATAATAATTACTATTATTATGATAATATATCCCCCCTCAATTACTGAGAGCAGAAGTTCCTCCTACATCTTTTAGACTGTGTCCTAATTGAATCTAATACAAGTAGGAGAAAATTAGAGATGTGCGCCAACCCCCATGTTCTGGCTCTGTATTTACCTTGTGTTTTGGTTTTAGTTTGGATCTGTTTTTTTTTTCTAAATTATAACAAAAATGCTAAAATCACATAATTTGGGCCTGTTTTGGTTCCTATGGTATTATTAACCTCAATAACATTAATTTCCAGTCATTTAAAGTAATATTTTGACCACCTCACAGCTCACAATATTGTTTTCATCCAGTTTATGCCAAACAGTTGCACCGAGCTAGCTGGCTGACTAAGCTAAGGGACAGCAGTGAGCAGCACAAACACGTGGCAGGTCAACTTCAAATATGGCACATCTAGGAAACAAAGTAGCATTGCAGTGGCAGACAGGATGGCAGTTTAATATAAACTATACAATGCTATAGAATGTCTTCATTAATCAAGAACTAGATCAGAGGCCCAAGGGCAGTACAGAGAAATGGAGGTGGAGTATGTAGTGAGAGATTGGTTGAGTAATTAATTGATTGATTCATGTATTAAATAATAATTTTATTACTGCTATAAAAAAAAACAAAGCAGAGAAGAGGAACATGCTATTAGAAAACAAGCACCCAAAATGGATGAAAGTGGTCCATTAATTAATGAATTGATTCATTGATTAATTATTTATGATTGATTAAGAAAATTAAAATTAAGGCCATAAAAGATTACATTGTCATTGACCACCAACCGCAACACACTCAGCTAACACTGCGTGGAAACAGTGTTTATATGTATGTGAATATAAAATGCACTGGGGGACAGCGCACAAACATAGTACAAACTATTTTAAATTTGCAACATTGCTGACACTGGGCCTGATTCAGACCCGTTCACAAGCGCTGTGTGCTCGCAACTGGGTCGATGGTGGACCAGTGCGCATGTGCACGACGGAGCCAACTCCGTCGTGTGCATGAGCGAGACCCAGATAGCGATGGGCACTCCGTCGCTCCGGGTCTCGCAACAAAGGGGGCGAGCTGTCGATGTTGAGTGACAACTCACCCCCTTTGGTGGGCGGGCCGGGGGAGTGGCTGCCCAAACGGAGGCGTTCCCATGTGAACGCCTCCGTTTGGGGGCGGCCCCACTGACATCACAAGTGATGTCAGTGGGAGAGATTTCGGCTCTGTTAGAGCCAAAATCTCTCTGGAGCTTGCAGCAACGAGACCCTACCACAAGGGTCTCGTCGCAAGCCCGATGGTCATGATGGTCTTGACCATCGCAACCATTTTCCTGGCCGCTCGCTATAGCTGTGGGTGGTCACCCACAGCTATGCGAGCGGCCAGGAGGCCGTTCTAAAAAAAAAAAAAGACCGGCCCTGATTCAGAGCGAGCGCTCTGTCAGAGCATCCGGCTCTGAATCAGGGCCACTGTGTGTGCAAGTCACTGGACCTCATTCAGAGTCGGTCGTAAGCGGCCGCTTGGTCGTAAGCCTAACGATCGAGAATCAGAAAAAAAACAATCGCACGGCCGGGCGATCGAAACAAAAGTGACGCCCATACATGAACATGCTGGTTGCGGCCGCTTGTGTTGTGTGCAAATTACACCAAAAATTAACAAAAAAACGCATAGAATAAGCCATCCCCGTGAAATTTATTTATTCTTATTATTCGCTAATGCAAACGCAACTTAATCAATTACAAGCCAATTAGCAGTGTTATTAGCAACAACAAATGATTATTAGCTGCTTGCATTGTGTGGCACAAAATAGAAACATCAGACATAACGTCAGTCACATTCGATAGTATCGATTGTACTCTGGGGCTTGAGAGAGCACGTACCCAACCTCAAGCTGTACGATCAGCCAGGCCTCTAACCTGCTCGTGACGTTTTACTACTTCCGGCCTTCTATGTCGGTCATAGCAGGAAATTTATGTACGCCCCTAAAACGCCCTGAAAACAGTAAGGAACGCCTGCGTTTTTAGACCACCACCCCCGTCAGCACCCACAAATGGCTTTTCATGTCAATCAACTCCCGGAAGCCACTTCCTGCTCGTAAGCCGTACGATCTACAGCATTTTGGATCGCAAGGTCTCGTATGCACATGCGCACAACTAAGCGTACGCATGCGTGGTTTGGAAACAACGGATGCGTATGACCGAGCAGCTGCTTACGACCGACTCTGATTGAGGTCCACAGTCCTTATATGTACGTGAAAAAATAAAGCACTGGTTGACAGCGCACAGACGCACTGTAATACAAACAATAGAAGAATATATTTTAACTTTTTTTAATTCACAGCCTAGCTGAGACTGTGCGTTCAGTCACAGCGCTTATATGTACGTAAACAAAAAATGCACTGGGGGACAGCGCACAGACAAAGTACAAACAATAGAAGAAAATATTTTTTCCTCCCCTTTTTTAATTCTCAGCTCAGTTGACACTGCGTGGAGACACACAGCACTTTTATATGTAGGTGAACATATGCAGTGAGGGACAGCGCACACAGGTAGTATAAACGAAAAAAATTGTTTTTACTTTTTACATTTTTTTTTACTTTTTCCACAAATGACAACTATGGCACAGGGACTGGAGTGCACACAGCACAGCAGCAGCCACTGGAGGGGAGGAGGATGGACACAGCACAGCAGCCACTGGAGGGGAGGGGGATGGACACAGCACAGCAGCAGCCACTGGAGGTGAGGAGGATGGACACAGCGCAGCAGCAGCCACTGGAGGTGAGGAGGATGGACACAGCACAGCAGCCACTGGAGGTGAGGAGGATGGACACAGCACAGCAGCAGCCACTGGAGGGGAGGAGGATGGACACAGCACAGCAGCCACTGGAGGTGAGGAGGATGGACACAGCACAGCAGCAGCCACTGGAGGTGAGGAGGATGGACACAGCACAGCAGCCACTGGAGGTGAGGAGGATGGACACAGCACAGCAGCAGCCACTGGAGGTGAGGAGGATGGACACTGCACAGCAGCCACTGGAGGTGAGGAGGATGGACACAGCACAGCAGCCACTGGAGGGGAGGAGGATGGACACAGCACAGCAGCAGCCACTGGAGGGGAGGAGGATGGACACAGCACAGCAGCCACTGGAGGGGAGGAGGATGGACTCAGCACAGCAGCCACTGGAGGGGAGGAGGATGGACACAGCATAGCAGCCACTGGAGGGGAGGAGGATGGACACAGCACAGCAGCCACTGGAGGGGAGGAGGATGGACACAGCACAGCAGCCACTGGACATGTTGGCACAGACTGGAGTCAGTGTGAAATGGCACCTGAATCACAGGAGGAGAGACTTATATAGAATCCAAGACCCAAGAGAATTTGACGAGCGGTACAATAATGAGTGTCTACAGGCAACAGTGAAGCATGGTGAAGATTCCTTGCAAGTTTGGGAGTTACATTTCAGCAAAAGGAGTTGGGGATTTGGGCCCTGATTCAGAGCCGGACGCTCTGACCAGAGCGCTCGCTCTGAATCAGGGCCCTCCTCCATTAATATGGAGCGTCCTCCTGGACGCTCGTATAGCTGTGGGTCACCACCCACAGCATATACGAGCGTGCAACAAGATGGTCGCGATGGTCTTGACCATCGCGACCATCGGACTTGCGAGTGAAACTCTGTGGTCGGGTTTCTCAACCGCAAGCCCAGGAGTGATTTTGGCTCTATCAGAGCCAAAGTCACTCCCACTGACATCATTACTGATGTCAGTGGGGCCGAACTCAGACGGTAGGCGTTCCCATGGGAACGCCTCCGTCTGGCCGGCACGCCCACCAAAGGGGGCGTGCTGTCAATCAACATCGACAGCACGCCCCCTTTGGTGCGAGACCCGGAGTTCCCTCCGTCGTGCGCATGCGCAGTGGGGACCATCGACCCACTTGCGAGCGTACTGCCGCTCGCGAGTGGGTCTGAATGACCCCCTTGGTCAGGATTAATGGTGTCCTCAATGCTGAGAAATACATGCAGGTACTTATCCATCATGCAATACCATTAGGGAAGTGTCTGATTGGCTCCAAATGTATTCTGCAGCAGGATAACGACTACAAACATACAGCTAATATCATTAAGAACTATCTTCAGCATAAATAAGAACAAAGAGTCCTGGAAGTGATGATATGGCCCCCACAGAGCCCTTATCTCAACATCATCGAGTCTGTCTGGGATTACATGAGGAGAGAGAAGGATTTGAGCGAGCTACATCCACAGAAGATCTGCGGTTAGTTCTGCAAGATGTTTGGAACAACCTCCCTGCCAAGTTCCTTCAAAAACTGTGCAAGTGTACCTAGAAGAAATTATGCTGTTTCGTAGGCAAAGGGTGGTCACACCAAATATTGATTTGATTTAGATTTCTCTTCTGTTCATTCACTTTGCATTTTGATAATTTATAAAAAATAAACTATTAACACTTCTATTTTTTAAACAGTATTGTACATTTAAAAAACATATCCAGAATATGACATATCTTACACACATATCTTACACAAGACACTACAAAAACTCTAATTTATGCACTCATAATTTCCCACATTGATTATTGCAATAGTCTCCATACTGGTCTTCCCTAAAACAGGCTCTCACCACTACTATCCATTCTGATGATGATCTTCCTCACCAGACGTTCATCATCTGTTTCTCCGCTCTGTCAATCGCTCCATTGGTTACCTGTATTCTGTTGAATTCAATATAAAATACTTACACATAAAGCTATTAACCAAACTACATCAAAATACTAATCTCAAAATATCTCCCAAACCGACTCTCCAATCTGCGTCTCTCATACACATGCATCACCTGCTCCTATTCATGACTTTTTTTTAGGACTGCACCCACACTGTGGAATGCCCTCCCATGCACAATAAGACTTTCCTCTAGTCTCCAAACCTTCAAGCATCCCCTGAAAACTCACCTCTTCAGACAGGCGTATCAAATTTCAGAAACGCCCACATAATCTTCATAAGCTTTTCTATGCCCTCTTACAGCCCACACATAACCTCTCATATTTTTTCTTCACTTTGACTTCCTCCTGACCCTTGGACAACATTCTTGTGTGATTGGATCATGCAGCCCAACAAGAACCTCTGCAAAGTGGCTGGACTGATATGCAATCGTTTGCACCTATCCTTGTGTATCAATGCCTTTTTTCCTATAGAATGTAAGCTTGCAAGCAGGGCCCTCTTACCTCCATGTCTGTCTGTTATTACCCAGTCTTGTTTTATTACTGTTTGTTCCCAGTTGTAAAGCGCCGCAGAATATGGTGGCGCTATATAAGTAGCTGATAATAAATGACCACCAAGATTTCATTGAAGCAATGAGAAGCTGCTAGCTCTGAAATAAAGTATACTGAAAGATCTTACCAGAGTCTAGAAGGTTTCAGCAAAGGTTGTAAATATTTTCAGATCCTTCGGTGGTGTCGGCAGGCGGTAATGATGTGCGATGGAAGTCTGTCCATATGATAACCTTAGCCAGGGAATCAGTGCTGTAGCTACCGGAAGGCCACACCCCATCCATGTGACATAACTTGGAGAGGCGTGGCATGCACCTGCCACCGGGATCAGGTGATTACAGCAATGCCCGGACCATCCTCAGGATGCTACGGGCTGCTGTAAGGGCAGCATTGTGACCATCTGGAGCGTCCAAAGGACACCCCAGGTGGCACTGCTGCAGAAATTCTGGCACCAAGGTGCCGTTATATGCACCATGCTAGCCAGTTGCAGGAGCTGTGGGTGAGCATCTGTGCTGCCCACAGTGCGGTCACACTGCTTGCACACTCCTAGTTACAGCCCTGCAGGGCATAGTTTATTAAGTGGTGGAACAGGTTGCATGTATCTTCCAGTTGCAGCCAGGAGTGTTTAAGGGTTGTACTGGTATCTGTAGTGCACCTAATGCACTCTCACTGTTGATTATGTGGTGGCAGCGGTATCTATATATAGAACAGTAGTTGTGATACAGTGTTAAATGGGGTCTCTGTGTGGCTGAATGACGCCTTAAAAATTGTAACCTGGTAGATGAGATGATCTTCTTTGGAGGCACTTCAGCAAGACCTTTAGATGACTAATCCGGAGAATTCTCGAATTGCAGGAATAAAGCATCCATCTTCCCTTTCCAGGAGCCATGTCAATAAGTTACAACAAAGTTGAAGCTGGAGAAAAAAATAGAGCCCAGGGTGACTGCTGAGCATTAAGTCGTCTAGCTGTTTGAGTACTCCTCCAAATATCTTTGCTCAGTAATATTGGTAACCGCTTGTTGTGGTTCCCTCCAGTAGATGATGCTATTCTTTCAATGCCATTTGGATAGCTAGAAATTCCTGGTCGCCAAGGGAGTAATTCATCTCCACAGCGCACAACAAAAATATTCAAATGGGTGATGTAAACACTTGACTCCTTTTCCCTGTGACAAGACAGCTCATATTGTAGTTGATGAGGTGACTATTTCTAAAGTGAAAGGTTGAGTTGGTTCCGGGTGTATCAGGACTGGGGAGGATTGAAATGCAGTAGTCGGTATCCAGGTGATGCCGACGGTCAGAAGACCGGCGCCTAAATCCAAACAGATCGGGATCCAGGCACCAGTGTCCCGACCGCCGGTATCTCGGAGGTAAGTGTTGGGGTGTTAGGGAGAGGTTAGGGTTAGGTAGCGGGGTTAGGGTCAGGCATTAGGGGGAGGGTTAGGCATCAGGGAGGTAGTGGTAGGATTAGGGTGCGGAGAGGGGGAGAATAGGTTTAGGCACTAAGGGGAGAGGTTAGGGATAGGCACCGGGGAGGGAGGGAGGGTTAGGGTAGGGGTCAGAAAAGTACTTACCATTCCATTCCATGGGTGTCAGGATTCTGGCTGTCGGGGTGCATCTGTCTGTATTCTGACCAGCAGTATCCTGACAGCCGGGATTTCATACCTATCCCCTTTAAGGAAGCTAAAGCATTTTGAATGGAGTCTGAACAAAGGAATAGAACTTGCTGAGGGTTAGCTCTGTAAGTGGCAGATGATCTTTGCGTTCTTTATGACGAATATACAAGTTTCCCTAACATTCTGAATAGCAGGCCAGAGCCTTAGTAGTAAGCATGCTTAGACCACTGGATGACAGTGTGCTCTTGAAACTTCATAGTCTCTACTTGGAATGTATAGTTCTCTTATTTATCATATAGTTTATGGTGCCTCAATCTTTCCAGGACTGTTTTCATATGACTTTGATGTTCTGCCTGATCTTGACAATAAATTAAAATACCATCAAGGTAAATGATAACAAATGTATCCACAATGTCCTGGAATACATCATTAACACAAAGTAGGAATGTGGCAGGTGCATTCGATATGTCAAACAGTGCAGCAAGAAAATGAAAATGCCCATAGCGGGACTTGAAAGGCATTTTTCAGGGCAAATGCGAATTAGATTGTAGGATCTACATCAGATCTAATTTAGTGAAAATACGAGTTGGGCACGACCTTTCCAAAAAACTCCAAAATCATATGGACAAGGATTACGTTGAGGGCTCTGTGATCTATCCATGTCTTAGGGGACCCTACTCCTTCTACTATAACTCTCAGTCTGTGCCTTCCTGCAGGCAGCATTCCATTACTCACATCATGTCACTACCCCTGTCACATGTAAAAATTTCATCACTAAACACATCTCTCATCTCCTGATATACTCTTTGCTGCTGGGGAATCCTGCGCCTTCTACTATATAACTCTCAGTCTGTGCCTTCCTGCAGCCTCCATTTTTCATCCACATCATGTCATTATCCCTGTCACATGTAGCATTGTCATGTTGCCCTGTCCTCACTAACACAACATTCATCTCCTGATATACTCTGTGCTGCTGGGTACCCTCCTCCTTTCACTACATAACTCTCAGTCTGTGGCTTACTGCTGCCCACATTCCCCTCCTCACATCATGTCACTGTCCTGTCACATGCAGCCCTCTCCTAACACATCAATCATTTCCTGAAATACTCTGTGCTGCTGGGTATCCTGCAAGAGCTGATAACCTAAAGTATTATGCTGCTTTGAAAATATTAACATTTTATTATAGTGTATTATATTTAAGCCAGTCCAGTCTTTTATTAAGTAAAGAAAACTCATTAGAAATCTCTTTCGTTTTGTTAACAACTTTTTTGTTTTAATGAGCAAAGGACTAAAGTAACAAAGTTACAATCCCAAAAGTATATTACCCCAGCCTCCACAGCTGGTAAACTCTGTGAAGAGAGCAAGGTGGGTTTTTTTGTGCCCCCACCAAAAAGACATCAGTCCTGTTGTACTGCAACATTTTTCAAAGCTAAGTCATGCTGGTGTTGGTTGAGGATTTGGGTTGACGTTCTGTGGCTGTATTTATTGCAGGTGGCAAGTTTGCAAAAGGTGTTGTGTGTCTGGAGTTACATTTTTCCGCTGATATGAATCTTGCAAGCACAAAACAACTCCCATTAAAAGTATACAGCAAAAGAATATCCCCACCAGTTCTTACTCAAGTCCTTTATGGAGTTGGAATAGCTGGGCATGGCAAAGAATGCCCATGAAAATTTGCCCTCTCTGCTTCTTTATTTCATTCCAGTAGTTTTTCTCTATAAAGTGAAATCTAGTTTTTACACTGCTCCCTAAAATGAGCCGCATTGGTGAACCTACTACATACTTTAGTAGAAGTACCTTAACTCAACCCAATTCCTCTTTTCTCCTCCTACAAAAATGTGCCCATCTTGCTCCACAGACGTACGCACCCACAAAGGAACCTCTGCATGCTTGAGCAAAACGACGAAGACAACTGGTGTAAAGTTCCAGTTTATTTGCAATGCACTACAGAGCGGCTGTTTTGCACTTCATAAATGACCTCTTATGCTTTGATGTACAAAATGTTGGTAACCATCAATGGCGACTGCAGAGGTGGGGCTTCAGCGCAGTCCAAAATTCAAATAGGGGAGCCACACCTACTGCCACCCCAAACGCTGCCAAACATTGCCGGCCAGGGCTGTCTGGCAATTGGTGTGGCTCCCCTATTTAAATTTTGGACTGTGCTGCAGCCTCACCTCTGGAGCCTCCACTGGTAACTATGTATTATTCATATAGATATTTTATTTTATTTTTAGATAAAAATAGAAAGTTTACTTTCAAGTCTATTATTTGAGCTAATAAATCCAATATGAGGACCCTCAGCTTCCCTACTAAAGAATAAACCATTCCGGACCTTTTTTTATATTTTGTTTTGACTGACTGGAGCTCCATAAAACAAAACAACGTTAATTATACAGTGACTAATAAAATACTCCCGTCTCTATTATTTATAAAACACTGTTTCTGGTTTCATTTTTTTTGCTTTTCACCTAAATAAAATCCAAACTTGAACATAATATACTGGAAACCATTCAGCAGAAAATTTATTCCAGTTAACAGGTCATCCAAGTTTAAAAATTCAGCTGTGTGCATCCAGATTGATGTCACAAATCTTCGGGAACCCTTGAGGAACAATTTACTGCATGCTTGTGTAACCAAGCCAAATCTTCTTGGCAAAGCTGCTCGTTGTCCCCTGTAAATATTACAAACCTCTACTGATTGCAATGATTTATTTCAATGTAATTCTTTCAGTCTCTTCCTTGGCTGGACATTATATTTCATAGTCAACCTGTAATGAGCGACAATTGACATTTTAACACATACTGTATTTGCTATTAGCTTGAAAAGCTATTCATGAACAATAAATATGCACATCATACTTTTAGGTGTATCACTGGTAATTATCCATGTAGTGTACTTATAAGTGTTATCTGTTAGTATTGAAATTGGATTTGACACTTATAGAAAATGAATATTAGTCTGGGGTTTATTTATTTTCAAGGTAGCCAGTCTTAGTCCAATTGTCCTCAAATTCAGCAATTATTGTAAATTAAGTTATAGACTGTAAAGTAAGTAGTTAATACAAGGGATGAACAATGCATTGCCAGTCCAAATTCCCCTCCGGGTAGTGGCACGCTCCTTGTACCCATGGTAGTTCCACCACCAAGTTAAAGGGTTTTTGTTATCTATACACAATACTTTATTCTTTGGTTTGCATATATTTACCTGAAACCTGAAAGTTTTACTAAATATGTCAGCTCTGTCCTGTCCTTCCATGTATTTTACAAATGCTTTTATATGATTTAGGCATGGTTGTTGATTTTCAAATGGTCAAGACATAAAATTTAGATAAATGAATTGCTGCTCAAACACAAGTGACAAACATGGGTAAGCCTTATGTAAAGAGGACGCAGACTTTAATTAAATGATCATGTTACAAACCACATTCAAAGCACAGTAATAAGTCAACAGCAAGTTAAACAGATCTGAGTATGTTATGTTAGAATATATAAGTTAAAGCTAACTGCACTAATATGCCATATTAATGATTCCCTCCATACAGAACATTTGTGTCACAAAGGCTGGTATATAAACATTTGCATATAAAGACTTAAGCTCCAGAGTGTCAATTCATGTATTACAAAAGGTATTAGGGATCCTTTCATAGCTTCAGAACATGAATTTGACAGTCCTGGGAAAATATGCATCAAAACAGACTTACTTTTTTTGCAGAGTTATCCTCAAGACGACAGGTGAATGAAAGTAAGAGCTGAAATAAGTACAGATTAAGTACTTATTATTTTATTTAAAAGGGAAGATGGAACGGGAATAATCAAAAGACGAAAACTATTAGATAAAAAATAGAGATGTTCGCAGATCCCCATGTTTTGGTTTCGGTTGTAAATCATCGTCTGGTTTGGGCAAAACCACCCTCGACTGTTTTGGTTCAGTTTTAGTTTTGGATTTCTTTAAAAATGGATAAAAACGGCTAAAATCATAAAACTTGGAGCTGTGTTTGTTCCTATAGTATTATTAACATCAATAATAGATCTTAATATGTATAGTTTGGAACAGAGAAGGGAAAGGGGAGACATGATAGAAACTTTCAAATACATCAAGGGTTTTAACAAGGGACAGGTGTGAAACATTCTTCAAAAGAAGAGAAGTACAAGAACACAAGGACATGCACTGAGACTGGAGGGAGGGAGGAAGGCTCAGAGGAAGTTTGAGGAAAAATTACTTCACAGAAAGGGTAGTGGATAAGTGGAAATTGCCAAAAGGATAAATAAAAAGGGGCAGACTAGATGGGCCAAGTGGTTCTTATCTGCCATCAAATTCTATGTTTCTGTAACCCTGGTTAGGGTTACGGAGATAATTCATAAATACAACTGAAGCAGGTATATATTTTCATTCATCTATTTACAGTAAAATGCCATTTATGAGGTAAATGTTAAATATACTGTAGGGATAGATATGATGTGATGTAAATATGTGGAAATGTATGTACCCTGTGCATGTTAGATATCTATGATGTCAGTGGACTTTGGTGCTTCATGCTGCAGATATGCATTTCACAGACATTGGTGATAGTTGCAGAAGGGGGTGGAGTAATATAGATGGGAGTGAATTGGTTCCTGTCAGGAAAAGAGGCTCTGGTGAAAGGGAGGACATATAACAGCTGTTAGCAGCAGTTGAGAGGCAGTCTCCTGATCCCTCCCTCCAGTGCTTGCCCTCCTGTGACCCGAGCAGCCAGTGAGCAGCTATGAGCTGCTGGGCGCAGGGGGGCAGAGCCAGAGAGGGATCCCAGCCGGAGCTGGGGAAGAAGGTGGGACAGTGGCACCCACCCTGTCTTGCCGATGATGCCAGAGAGGCGGCGTCACGGGAGGTGGACCCGCACCGATCTGGGTGATCCCTGGTGAGAGGAGGCGGCTGGCTCAGACAGCAGGCCAATGGTCGCAGTGGGACTGCCAGCGTCATGGAGCAGGCGCCGGCTACAGTTGGCCAGGAGGTGGCTGTCGGGAGTCCCCCTGTGATGGAAGTCTAAGAGGCGGGTCCTGGGCAGGCAAATCAGCCTGAATTCAGGCTGACGGCAGAGGCTGAAGCAAGCAGCAGCTCCCACTACAAGGGACAGCCCGGAGGCTGTATCTCTATACCGCAGGGGTGTGAGTACAAATACCAGCACCACACTCACAATAATCACCAGCTGTCCTTCAAACATTACTCAAAGGCTTAATCTCTGCCTAATCATATAACCAACTTACTAGCAAGCTGAGGCAGCAAAGAGGAGGGACCAAAAGGGAGAGATAACTCAATATCTATAACTGACTGGGACTTAGGAAAAAAAGCTATTCCCTCAGGGAATACAGGAAGCATTTGCAGCCTGAGGCAGATATAAGTCAGGGGGATTTGGTGTATGCATCTACTGTACTATCTAAAATAGTGCCAGTTACACTTATAATCCACAGCACACAGCACCAAACTCGGGTTTTTGCATTGGCAGGACTGCTGTATAAATATAATTATTTTGGAGTATGAGTAGTTATGTTCATTGTGACTGTGATGGAATAACCCCACAGGACTATATTTGTTGATATTGCAAGGCTTATATACTTACCAAGGTACCAGCATAAGCACATTATATGGACTTAGATATATTGTGGAGGGGAGTCCAGTTATACTAATCTATGGCATGACAAAGTCTATAATACGACCAAGGAAAAGTGAAGGCTTGCTAGAGGAAAAGCCCCATAAGGATAATTAACAAAGACAATATCTACACTTCAGAAACTGAACCGGGACTATAAAGTCTGGATTGGAACTATTTATAAATATAGTCTCCTAACTAATGTTATAACATTGTTTAAGTTTAAGGGTTTTGTATATTAAGCAATGTATTGATGTAATACATGGAGTTGTGTTTATCCTCTGTATATTAACAGCAGTTTATATGCAAAGTACAAGTGAAGATCCTTTACTTATATTCCTTATAAAAGTAACTTTAATGTTTTTTAACTACTGTGTGTTTACTTACCTGGAGTGATTACGGTGGGAGTTCCATTACTGTGGAATCTGTGGAAGGAGAAGACATTGGTGGTAAATGTGAAGTGAAATGATACAGTATTGTATGTGATTACACATTATCTATACACCACACTATATATTCTATCACTGGGTTTTCCCAGGTGAGCCCTTTTGACATTCAAAATAATTAACCTGGGTGGAGGCACTGACAATGGGGACGTACACCACCAATAGAGGGTAAGGGAGGGTACATTAGGAGTAACAAAGGTGGTAGTAACCTGGTGACCCTTTAGTGGTAAAAAGGGGGGTTACATTTCTATGTAATAACATTACATTCCAGTCATCTCATTTGGATCGACTCGGAGCCCCAAAGTTCAGGTGTGTTGTTTTTCATCAAAACCGAACCGATCTTCTCTAATAAAAAATGCAGAGTATGAGTTCTAAAATAAGAGCTATGAAGTTGATAGGCTGGTGCAATCACAGCCCACATACAGTAGTAGTGTAACAATATGGTAAACTCAATGGGGCAGATGTACTATGCTCTAGAAAGTAAAACATTGGAGAGTGAGAAACTACCAACCAATCAGCTCCTGTCATTTTCCAAACACAGCCTGTAACATGACAGTTAGGAGAGGCTGTTAGTTTATTACTCTCCAATTTATCACTTTCCAGAGCTTAGTACATCTTCCCCAATGTGTTCTAAGAAGGAATGACAAAGGAGGTAATGCGGTACCTGATTAGCTGCTGTGTCTTACAGCACCTGTGCTCTCATAGCATTATTTTAATAAATAAACCCTTAAAGTAACATAACTTGCTGAACAGTAGACTCACCATTGAGGAGGCAAAATAAAACACGTTTTAGATAATATCAAATCATGCCACTATCTCAGCAGATAGTGGTGCAATACAATGGGTTTGGTATATAAGATAGACAAGAAAGAGATAGACAACAGATGTTAGGCAATAGGTCGACAGGGACAAAAGGACTACATAGAAAAGGTCAACATGGATGAAGGTCGATTGGTACAAAAGGTCAACAGGGTCAAAAGGTCAACACAAAAATGGTTGACACATTTTTTTATTTTCTAACCCTAAACTGTACCCTAACCCTCCCCTTGGTCCCTAACCCTATTGTTACCCAGAGCAGCCAATCAGCTTCAACCTATCATTTTATAGAATGTACTAGCTAAATGATAGTAATACCCTGATTAGTTGTTAATGGCAACATCCTCACTTGTCCTCTTTAGAAGGTTTAGAAGGTTTGATTCATCTCCCCCATAAAGCTACATTTCTGTAGGCAATTGTTTGATTTACAGTAACTCTGATTAGCTTATGTAGTAACTCAGGAAGTAATTAGAGACCTTCTCAGATGGAGAGCTCTATATTTAGTGGTTACAGGGTTTAGCGTTTAATAGCGAGTATGAGGTTTTGGGGGGCTCTAGTCAGTTTTAGACAGACCAATAACTTTTTGACTAATCAACCCTTTTCAGAGTCACCGAGATATCAGGCACACCCGGGTACTGTTGGAAAGTGGGACGCAGAGTGGGTATGGAGCCTATGCACTATGGTGCATGTAGAAAGTGGAGTGCGCTATTGCGTATACTCCATCTTACCGTCACTCCAGGGAGGCTTCATTCCCTGTACCAAGATGGCTGCCATAGTTTGTACTGTGCATGTGCAGCTCCATCTTGCCACTGTGTAGAGTGATATGGTGGGAGACAGATGACTCCTACTTAGCTAATGGCAAGAAACCTGCAATTATGCTGTTCCAGCGTCCTGCACCTCTACCTGTTTGCAGCATACACTCACCAGCCGGTGAGCTGTATGAAACCCAGCTCCACTTAAGCACTGCTCTATACAACAATGAGTACGGCTGTACCTACTATATTAAATCAAATCAACACCACTGGTTAAGTAGCTGTGCTGTTCATAGTTTGAGTCATCTGCTGGCGTGTGCCTATATAACTCAACAACATCAACACCTGCAAACACATCATTTCCAACAGTGCACATGGAACGAGGGCTTGGTTGTGCCATTGAAAGAGTGCACTGCTGGGCCCCTAGATAGGCATCTGACACTGTCACATCCACATGCCATGCATGCCCGGAAACATTTTCACAGTCATAAACCCATAATGTAATATTTGACTATGGTGACATCATTAGCAGAATGTCCTCTTCTCTGGCCTATAACCCATGGCATCATGACATATTCCATTCACCTACTATGTCATTATCATTTTTATACTTACAAAATTTAAAGGAATGAATTTTATTAGGTTAAATGACTTTCTAATGAAAAAAAGAATAGTGGGATTTTTATTTGACATCACTATTCAAACAACTTGCTAACTTAGAAGACGATGAAGGAGACAATATTTGTGGAGTTCCTAAGCAACAGGTGAGCACAGCTCGGCGTGAAAAGCTTTTGCCAGATGAAGTACGCTGAAACAACTGCACATTTTAAAAGGAGATGAAATGGCTGTAATATTGTTTTGGACAAGCTACACACGATTACATCATTACACATATAAAATACATGACAACCTATCAAAAATGATATTTTTAACAGATATATAAACCCATATAATGTTTGCCAATTACCCTTTCGGAGGAAATGTTGTAAATGAAGAAAACATCTGTCTCACATTGGGGACCTCATGAAGCTTTAATGAGGAAATAATATTAACAACAAAGGATTCGTGAATTACCAGAATCAGGTATAAACACAGCCACAGCTACTTTACCTAAAAGGCAGTATGTGTGGCAGCGAGAGAACGTTACGCTCACTGCAGACTTCTGGCATTGAACAGAAACATTTAGCACGAGATGGAAACGGTCTTCTGTAGTTTATCTGAATCTGTTTTTGTGGCTCTGCAATTATCTCATATGATTTTCCATAGTGTTTTAGGCATGGCCGGTTCAAGAGAGGGGTAAACTATGTGCAGCTTCCCTCTCTTGCTGGCACACGTGTCCAGTAGTGTCCCTGGGGTTCCCTATGGACCCTGAAGAAGAAAATGAGAGTTATGGTGAAACTTACCTTTGTTAACTCTCTTTCTTCGAAGTCCATACGGTCCACAAGGTGCCCGCCCTGACACCGCTAGCTTCTCTGGGTTGGGTTTCCTGGTCACCGGTTTCCCATCTCTTTGATGTGAGAGGGTGATTCTTCTGTGTACCAGTCTTCCTTTTCTTTTCTCCTTTCCTCCTCCTGCCTTGGACTTGTTAACCAACTCAGAGGCGGGGTTTAGGGGGAGGGACAATTGCATCCTGGCAGTTGAAAGCTTAACTGTTTGGTGTCCGGTCCTTATCCACCACCTACACCCCTAGGTCTCTGCACGTGCGCTGATCTCTAGGAAAATGGCATGGGCACCATTTTTCTGGTGATTTCTGTAGTGAGCATGTGCAGATCTCCGGAAACATGGTGCCCTTGGATGGAGAGAAAAGTATCATGAGTGGACGTACGGTGTGAGCCCCCCAGGGAGCCCATGTGCATGGCACACACTGTACCTATTATAAATACTCCCATGATTCTAGGTCATTACTGTGGATTTCCATGAAGCTAGCATCATACGGGTATAACAAAGCTGTTTGCACACTGAAAAGCATTAAATAGTGACGTCGTACAATAAGTCTTTAGGGGTCTATTCATGTAGAACATGAAGTGACTACCGAAAAAATATAAATCTATATCGCATTACATCGATGCGATATACAGTATAGTGAGGTTTCGTAGTCTTTCTTGTACCCTTACCTGTCCGCCGTCTTCCTCTGGTAACTGGTCCGTCTGCGATGCCTGGAAGCAGTGTGAAGACAGACATATCGACAGTCCAATATGTCCACTTCCTAATGCGCATGCACCGGCGTCTGAGAGCAGCAGGTCATGTCACTGCTGCTGCAAAGGACGCTGGGTACCAGGAGGCGGAAGCAATGCCAGCTGCCAGGCAGGCAGCAGGGAAGTATGCAACTTCCCTGCTCTTTTGTTTTGCAGCACAGATTATGCCATCCTGAGTCTGTACACTACAGAGGAACGGAAAGCTGAGATTTCTGTTCTTCTATGATTTACACTCTGTAGTGGGTAAGTTACAGACGACCAATGGGAGACTGAGATGTTGCAAACAAGTAAGCTTTTATTCCAGGCTTGAAAAGGCAGAGCCAGTGTAATGGCTTTTTACATAAGGCAAACACAGTTCAGGAACAATAATTCAGCTTACATGAGACATCACATCAAACAAGCAGAGTATTCACAGCACAATCAGGATTCAGATTGTCCAGCATAAGGAGAGCTGATGAAGGTGCAACCTCTCCCTCACATTCCTCCTGACTAACTCAACCAGGTTTTTATACCTTAGCTGGTCTTAACTGAGGTATGGGTGTGGTCCCTCCCTGGCTACAGGAGGTTAACCCTTTCCTCAGAATGTGGGAGAGACCCACTCTATCACATACCTCCCCCATGAAAGTGCAAACTTAAATTGCCCACGGCAGAAGCCAGTCTCTCAAGTCCAGTTCGGGAGAAAAAAATCTGCATTCATATGTAAACATCCCGGTCTGTGCCGGACTTCAAAAGAAAAAGGCTGGAGAGCCAGGTACCACCTTGTCAGTCTTGCGTTAGAATCTTTTATGCACTGCAACCATTTTAACGGTGCATGATCAGTAACCACGGTAAATTTGGCCGCACAAAGATAATATCTCAATGACTCAAGAGCCCATTTTATAGAGAGGCATTCTTTTTCTATTACAGATTAGCTAGTCTCTCTTGGGAACAACTTTCTACTAAGATATAGAATAGGGTATTCAATGCCATCAAACTCCTGACACAATACTGCTCCCAAGCCCACATCTGATCCGTCTGTTTGTACAACAAAGGCTTGGTAAAATCTGGGGATTTCAAAACCGGGCCTTTAAAAAAAATATTTTTAATTTTGGTGAACGCAGGCTGACAGTCCCTAGACCACGCAAGTTTATTTGGGGCAGAATTTTTCAAGCGAAGGTACAAAATTGAGGCAAAAACCTCCTGTAATAGCCTGCCAAACCCAAGAAGGACTTTAACTATTTCTTGGTAATCAGAACTGGGGCACCAGCTACTGCTTGTACCTTACTCACAAGGGGCTTCAGACACCCACTGCCCACCACATACCCTAAGTACTTGGTTTCACTTTTACCTAGAGCACATTTCTTCAAATTAGCAGTTAAACCTGCCTCTCTCAAAGACTGAAGAACAGCCCTAAACCTTGTAACATGGGTATTCCAATGCTGACTACAAATGACAATATCGTCCAAATACAGTATGCTGCGGCATAATTCTAATGAGGATGAAGCACCTGGTCCATTAACCTCTAAAAAGAGGCTGGGGCACCATGCAAGCCAAAAGGCATTGTTTTCTCCTGAAAAAGGGCCTACGGAGTAGAAAAAGCAGTTTTCTTCCTAGCTTCCTCTGTCAGCTCAATTTGCCAATATCCCTTTGTAAGGGGGGATCAAGGGTAGAAATATACCTGGCCGAACCTAACCTATCAAGCAGGTCATCGACCCTTGGCATTGGGTAGACATCAAATTTGGACATTGCATTAATTTTGTGGAAGTCTATGCAGAATCTTATATAAGCAAATGCGACCCTTGCTGAATAAGGGCCTTAGTCACTACCTGTTGGCTGTAGCGACCCTTAAGGAAAATGCCTCCGGATAATGGTTGGCATAGTCAACCACAACTAAAATGAACTAAAATTAATTTATATCCTTTAGACGGTGGTTCAATTGAACCCACTAAATCAACCCCTATTTTTTCAAAGGTGACCCCCTCCAGTTGGGAGAGGGATCAGCTGGGCAGGAGACGGTCGGTTTACTGTTGTCTTTTAACACTCTGAGCAAGCGGAACAGAACCGTGAGACCTCGGCATAAACACCTGGCCAATAGAACCGGGAGGTTATTCTCTCCACCGTCTTATCCTGTCCCAATTGACCACCCCAAGGAACTGTATGGGCTAAAACCAGAATCTGCTTTCTGAAAGTGTTTAGGACCACCAACTGTCGCATCACCTCCCCCGTTTGTTTGTGCTTGTCTAGTCAATATAAAACCTCTGTAAGCAACACAAAATGGGAATATTTTACTTGTTACATGTGACAACAGGAAACAATCCACTGAAAAAAAATGTTCAAAGGCCCTTTTTAAAGAAGGATCTTCCAGTTGGGCCTTTTTTAAATTAGGCTGAGGCGCAAGGGGAAGTGTTAAGACCTCTTCATTAATATTAGGGATGAGCGGTTCAGATTTCTGAAATCCGAGCCCCCCCGATCCGAGTCGTATCCGAGTCAGGCTCGACTTTTCCCGCCTGACTCAGATCTAAAATCGAGGTGAAACGTCATCATCCCGCCTTCCGGATCTCACGGGTTTTGAATTCTACAAAAGGTCCCCGCGTCGGTAGGAGCTAGGGCTGGCTGGGCTGTGTTGTGCTGCTGTTGTCCATAGGGGCTGTGACCACTCAGTCCATAGGGGCTGACTGGGCTGTGTTGTGCTGCTGTTGTCCATAGGGGCTGGCTGGGCTGTGTTGTGCTGCTGTCATAGGGGCTGGCTGGGCTGTGTTGTGCAGTCAGTTGCAGTCATAGGAGCTGTGTCCACTCCAAAGTCTATAGGGGCTGGCTGGACTGTCTTGTGCAGTGTCCCATAAAGGCTGTAGTCCTAGAGGGGTGCTGTAGTGTTGTCCAGGGGGTGATCTGTGCATCAGGGGTGCTCCCCCAAAGTGCACTCCAAAAAAAAAATATTATTTTTTTTCTGTGTTTGTGAATTGTGTGCGCAGTAGCCGCACGTGTATCAACAAAGTAACGCCAACCATGTTCCTGTGTCATAAGTAAAGGGCCGGCTGGCTTGACCGTTAAAGGGTGGTGTAACCCCCAAAGTGCACTCCAAAAAAATAATATAATATATTTTTTTGTGTTTGTGAATTGTGTCCACTGTACGTGCATCCTCAAAGCAGCAGCGCCAAGCGTGCGTCTGTCTGTTAAAGGGTGGTGTAACCCCCAAAGTGCACTCCAACAAAAATAAAAAAATTTCTTCTGTCTTTGTGAATTGTCTGCACTGTACGTGCATCCTCAAAGCAGCAGCGCCACTTTGTAACCCTCAAAGTGCGTTCCACAAAAAATAAAATATTCTTTTTTTTTCTGTCTTTGTGAATTGTGTGCACTGTAGCTGCACGTGCATCAACAAAGGAGCAGGGCCAAGCGTGCGCCTGTGTCCCATAAGTAAAGAGCCGGCTGGCTCATTTCTTAAAGGGTGGTGTAACCCACAAAGTGCACTAGTCTCCAACAAAAATAAAAAAATATTTTCTGTGTTTGTATGCGCCTTAGCCACACGTATATATCAATATAACATAAATGGAGGACCAAACTTTCTCTGATAAAATAAAATAGGGAAAGATCAAGAACCACTTCCTCCTAGTGCTGAAGCTGCTGCCACTAGTCCTGACATAGAGGATAACATGCCATCAGCGTCGTCTGCCAAGGCGGATGCCCAATGTCATAGTAGAGGGCATATGCAATCCCAAACGACAAAGGAGGAAGTTGGCGAGGAGGATTCCGATGGTGATGTGGTTTGTTTAAATCAGGCTCCGGGGGAGACAGTTGTTGTCCGTGGGATGAAAAATCCCATCACGGTAATGCCTGGGCAAGAGACCAAACATTCCACCTCTTTGATGTGGTAATATGCGTTGCATTACATGTAAGCATATAAAACATAGGAGTACTTCTTTTTCCTCGTTATTTTCTGCTATAGAATACCCGATTAGGACATTCATTAATTGTAAAAACACATATGTCATATATATGCTTCAATGCCCGTGTCGGCTGAGTTACGTAGGGAGAACTACTAGATCTCTTCAGACTAGATTTATGGAACACCGTAGAAACATTGTTAAGGGCTTCAAAAATCATAGTGTCTCAAGACATTTTACATTGCAACATTCTGGAGACCCAAGTGTTCTGACAGTGGTAGGCATTGAACATATTCCCCCCACCGATAGAGGAGGAGACAGGTTCCGCAGATTGTGTATACGTGAGGCATATTGGATACACACTTTGCTGACCCTTACTCCGGATGGATTGAATGAAATGGTGGATATAGATTTTTAGGGGGATTTTTTTTGTGGGGTTTTTTTGTGTTTTTTTTGTGTTTTTGTTCCCCATTTTGATTGTGGATTTTATTTTGTATGCAATATCTTTGCTAGATCCTCTTTCAGCTATGGGGATTCATTATTTATTGTTTATTCTATATCACATTATTATTTTTTTTTGTTTCTTTTGATTCATTTATATTTACTTTGTCCAATTAATTAATTTATATATATATATTTTTTATTAGTATTAAAAATAAATTTTTGTGTTTTTTAATATATGTTTTATTATTCGGATTGTTTTTTTATTTATATGTATATGCATATATGTATGTATGTATGTGTGTGTATGTGCATGTATATATATATATATATATATATATATATATATGTGTATGTTTATTATTATTATTTTTTAGTTATTATGTTTGATAAATGTTATTATTATATTTGTGAGCCTATTTTTAAATTTTGAGTACTCTAGCCAATTGATAATATAGTGTATGTGTATTTTATTATTAACAAAACAAACCAAGAAGTATTGATTCTTATATGGGTAATGTGACAGCTATGTTTTTGATTTAGGGTTGATAATTGACTAATCATGTCAAGCTGGACATGGAAGTCTACCATTGGTAGCTGTGGATTTTTAATCCCTTCCTTGGAAAGGGGGGACTTATTCTGCCGTTTGAAAAAACCTCACTAAGTGAGGAGAAACGCGTCAAGGAACAGATCCTTCTATTTTGAACTGCTGTTGATGGTGAGCCAAGCAGTCGATTGCCGCTGATAGGAGGAACAACATACCGGAGTGTGTATCACCCATTCTAAACCTTAGCGGATCCTGCTGCTTCACCTAATACTTTGCCGCTGACTGATTCTATTTGATCCCAGACCATAGTGGATCCTGCTGCCCTGCTGACCACTCTGCCACTGACTGATCCCAATTTGATCTCAGGTGACGGGGTTTACTGCCATACGCAGCTTTGCTGCATCCCATTGTGGAATCAGCTTGTAATCAGAGATTCTGTGAACGGAAAGGCTGTCACCCGTGGCCGGCTGTGCTCCGGCGATACATATCCCTGGCTGGGTTGATTGCCCACTTGCATCCCCATTTACCGATCCCTGACCTGCTCTTGATTCCACGACGGTGGTGAGTGGCAGTCTATAACAGAGGAGATACGAATATCCAAAGTAAGGGGAAATAGCCATTTGCTATCCATTGAATTATCCTTGATTACCAGCTTTTTTATGGAGCTATACCATTGATAAAGGAACTTATATATTTTCATCAGTGACTGTATTGTGTAGGTCATTTGGACTTCATATGGCCTCATGCCCTTACTAATGTGTGGTTACATTCTGTTTTATTGTTCTTATTGTATGGGTAAATTATTGTATGTGAACTGCAGTTCTATAGGCACATTGTTGCTATTTTAATAAATATATTATGTGATTCAATTTTTTGGTTTGTTTGGATAGAGCAGTGATCCTTGGCGCAGACACATTTTTTTGTTTGTATAGGTTGATCTGGGGATTTTCAGGCAGCTATCCCCTTGTGTCAGCTGCCGACAATTCACTGATAATCTCTGTTGCAATAACAGCGCTACACTATTTTTCTACTGATTCCACCTCTTTGGTCTGGCAATATTTCTATCCAAATTCGGACAACAACTGTCTTGCCATATGTACCATATGTAAAGGTGACATAAGTAGGGAAAGGGACGTTAACCACCTAGGAACATCCTCCCTTATACGTCACCTGCAGCGCATTCATAAAAAGTTACTGTCAAGTTCAGAAACTTTGGCTAAGACCATAAGCAGTCCAGGGACACCTAAATCCCTTTGTCCTGTTGTATCAAAGCACCTGCAAACCACACCGTCAACTCCCTCTTCATCAATTTCCTCCTTAGTCAGGATCGGAAGTAGTCCTGCAGGCCATGTCACTGGCATGACTGACTCTCCTATCCGGGATTCCTCCGGAGGATCCTGCATTGCTACGCCTACTGCTGCCACTGCTGTTGTTGCTGCTGGGAGTCGTTCATCATCCCAGAGAGAATGTAGGAACACCACTACTTTTACTAAACAATTGACCCTCCAACAGTCCTTAGCGAGGAGGGTGAAGTACGACAGCAGTCATCCTGAAGCAAAATGTATAACTGAGGCCTTGACTGCTATGTTGGTGTTAGACGTGCGTCCGGTATCCCCCATTAGTGCAGTGGGATTTAGACAATTGATGGAGGTAGTGTGTCCCCGGTTCCAAATCCCGTCTAGATTCCACTTCACTAGGCAGGCGATACCGAGACTGTACAGAAACATCAGAAAAAGTGTCCTCAGTGTCCTGAAAAATGCAGTTGTACCCAATGTCCACTTAACCACGGACATGTGGACAAGTGGACAACAACAGCAGCGTCACCAGTAGCAGCATCTCAGAAACGCCAGCTCATTCCAAGGAAGGCTACGCTGTGTATCACCGGTTTCAGTAAGAGGCACACCGCCGACAACCACTCTTGGTGGTGCAGAATTTTCTGAAAAGCGACAGGGGCGTGCAGGAGACGCTTTGGGTGGCCCGAAAAATTTCTGGCCACTTTCGCCATTCAGCGACTGCGTGCCAAAGACTGGAGCATCAGCAAACACTCTTGAACCTGCCCTGCCATCACCTGAAGCAAGAGGTTGTGACGGGGTGGAACTCAACTCTCTATTTGCTTCAGAGGATGGAGGAGCAGCAAAAGGCCATTCAAGCCTATACATCCACCTATGACATAGGCAAAGGAGGGGGTATGCACCTGACTCAAGCACAGTGGAGAATGATTTCCGTGTTGTGCAAGGTTCTCCAGCCCTTCGAACTTGTCACACGTGAAGTCAGTTCAGACACTGCCAGCTTGAGTCAGGTCATTCCCCTCATCAGGCTTTTGCAGAAGCAGGTGGAGAAAGTGAAGGAGGAGCTAAATCAGAGCGATTCCGTTCGGTATTTGGGACTTGTGGATGAAGCCCTTCATTCGCTTTGCCAGGATTCCAGGGTGGTCAATCTGTTGAAATCAGACCACTACATTTTGGCCAACGTGCTCGATCCTAGGTTTAAAGCCTATGTGTTGTCTCTCTTTCGAGCCGACACAAGCCTGCAGAAGTGCAAAGACCTGCTGGTGAAAACACTGTCAGCTGAAGCGGAACGTGACACGTCAACAGCTCCTTCTTCATTTTCTCCCACAACTGGGGCTGCCAGGAAAAAACTTAGGTATCCTAAGCAACCCGCTGGCGGTGATGCAGGGCAGGCAGGACCAAGTTTGGACATCTGGTCCGGACTGAAGGACCTGGCAACAATTTCTAACATGTCTACTGTCACTGCATATGATACTGTCACCATTGACAGAATGGTGGAGGATTACATCGGTGACAGCATCCAAGTAGGCATGTCAGATAGTCCGTACCTGTACTGGCAGGAAAAAGATTCAATTTGGAGGCCCCTGTACAAACTGGCTCTATTTTACCTGAGTTGCCCCCCCTCCAGTGTGTACTCCGAAAGAGTGTTTAGTGCAGCCGGGAACCTTGTCAGCAAAAGGCGTAGGAGGTTGCTTCCACAAAATGTGGAGAAGATGATGTTCATAAAAATTAATTATCAACTCTTCCAGGGAGACCAGCCTCCAGAACGTACAGAGGGACCTATGGTGGTGGATTCCAGCGGGGACAAATTAATACTCTGTGAGGATGAGGGTGAGGAATCGGTGGATGAGGAGGATGAGGACGACATCTTGCCTCTGTAGAGCCAGTTTGTGCCAGGACAGATTAATTGCCAGCTTGTTTTGTGGGGACCCAAACGAACCAATCATTTCAGCCACAGTCGTGTGGCAGACCCTGGCGCTGAAATGATTGGTTTGTTAAAGTGTGCATGTCCTGTTTATACAACATAAGGGTGGGTGGGAGGCCCCAAGGACAATTCCATCTTGCACCTCTTTGTTTTCTTTGCATTATGTACTGTTTGGGGCCTAGTTTTTCAAACTGCCATCCTGTCTGACACTGCAGTGTCACTCCTAGATGGGCCACGTGTTTGTGCCACCCACTCGTGTCGCTTAGCATTGTCATCCAGCTACCTAGGTGCAACCTTTTGGCCTAAAAACAATATTGTGAGGTGTGAGGTGTTCAGAATAGACTGGAAATTAGTGGAAATTAAGGTTATTGAGGTTAATAATAGCATAGGAGCAGATTCTGTGATTTTAGCTGTTTTTATGCTTTTTTAAAAAAAATACAGATCCAGAACACAAAACCCAGAACCCAAAACATGGAAGGGTGGTTTTGGCAAAACCAATCCAGATCCAAAACACGAAGAAAGATCCAGATCCAAAACCAAAACACGAAAAGTGGCAGGTGCACACCCCTAATTAATACTACTTAATTGAACCTCAGCATTATTCCCCGCACCATGAGGATTAGGCGGGCTGCTAGACACATCAGTGTTCCTGGACCTCTCAGCACTACCATGGACATCAGCATGCATAGGCACATTAGTAATGAGAGGTTCATCAGAATTATCAGATACATCAGATACATACAACTCTGAGTACAACAAATCCCTTTGTATCAGCATAGTAACAGAGCCTGAGTCCACCAAGCCCTCGTCCAGTCTATTCCCGACTTGCACGCGTAAATGTATTCTAGGCGGAAGAGGGCAGGTATCTATTAGGGATGTGCGCCGGACCATTTTTGGCGGATTTGGATTTGGATTTGGTTCTAATTCGTCATCCGGCTTTGGATTTGGATTTGGATTTGCCAAACTGCGGTGACTGGCTTTGGATTTGGATTTGGATTTGGATTTGGATTTTTTGCCAAAATTGGCAAAAAAAGCTAAAATTACATAAATTGGGCTTTTTTTTCTTCCTAGAGTGTTATTTACCTCAATAACATTAATTTCCAGTCATTTACAGTCAATTTAGACCACCTCACAGCTTAAATTATTCGTTTCACCATTATTGGCCAAAGGTTGCAGTGAGCTGACTGGTGACCAAGCGTCAGAGCAGCGGCGCAGTGGCACAGACACCACAGTTTAAAGCACATCTATGAAACTATGCCACACAGCAGTGGCAGAAATGAAAGGTAGTGCTAGATGGAATTGTCCTTGGGCCCTCCCACCCACCCTTTATGTTGGATCTTAAAAAGGACATGCACACTTTAACAAACAAAGCATTTCAGCGACAGGTACTGCCACTTTGTGGCTGAAGTGCTTGGTTTGTTTGGGCCCCCACAAAAAAATCTTCCAATCTACTAAAGGCAACAGGTCTACAGTGGCATGATGTCACCATCATTGCCATCCTCACCCTCATCAGTGTGTACATCATCCGATTCCTCACACAATATCAGTTCATCCCCGCTGGAATCTACCATTACAGAAGTATCTGTACTGTGACGTGATTGGTGGGAAAGGTTTTCCTCGTGAAATTTCCAGTTCATTTTAATGAACATCATTTTTTCTACATTTTGTGGAAGTAGCCTCCTTCGTCGTTCACTCACAAGGTTCCCGGCTGTACTGAAAACTCTCTCCGAGTACACACTGGAGGGTGGGCAGCTTAAATAATGCAAAGCCAGTTTATACAAGGGTCTCCAAATTGCCTTTTTTTTCTTCCAATATTCGAAGGGACTCTGTGACATGTCTACGTGTATGGTGTCCTGAAAATAATCCTCCACCATTCTTTGGATGGTAATCGTATTAGATGGAGTTGCGGTAGAGGTGTCACTGGTGTTGGGCAAATCTTTTAGACCCGACCAGATGTCAAAATGTTGACTTGACTTATCTGCATCACCACTGGGTCTTTTGGAAAAGGTGCATTTTTTTCTGGCTGCTGCTGCAGAAACCGAAGGAGGAGACGTCATCGTAGTGCCATGTGTCACTTCAGCTGCCAACTTGCTCACCAGGAGCGCTTTGGTTCTTTTAAGATCTGGGTCAGTTGTAAAGAAAGACACAGCATATGACTTGAACCTAGGATCAAGAATGGTTGCTAAAATATAATGATCAGATTTCAAGATCTTGGCCACCCGTGGATCCTGGCGAAGCGAACAAAGGACTTGATCTATCAGTCCAGCATACTTTGCGGAATCACTTTGTTTAATATCATCCTTCAATTTCTCCAGCTGCTTTTCCAAAAGCGAAATCAGGGGAATCACCTTACTCAAGCTAGCAGTGTCAGCACTCACTTCACAAGTGGCAACTTCAAATGGTTTGAGCACCTTGCACAAGACAGAAAGTACTCTCCACTGTGCTGGGGTAAGGTACATTCCCCCTCCTCTCCCAATGTCATGGCTTGTCGTATAGCTATGGATGGCTTTTTGCTGCTCCTCCATCCGCTGAAGCATATACAGGGTTGAGTTCCACCTCGTTACCACTTCTTGCTTCAGTTGATGGCAGGGCAAATTAAACTGCTCTTGCAGGTGCTGCAATCTCCTGCACGCTGTTGCTGAATGCCGAAAATGTCCCGAAATTTTTCGGGCCACAGACAGCATCTCCTGAACGCCCCTGTCGTTTTTTAAAAAACCCTGCACCACTAAGTTTATTGTGTGAGCAAAACAGGGGATGTGTTGGAATTCACCCAGCTGTAATGCTTTCACTATATTTGTAGCATTGTCAGAAATCACAAATCCTGAGGAGAGTCCAAGTGGGGTAAGCCATGTTTCTATGACATCTCTTAGTTTTTCTAAGAGGTTGTCAGCGGTATGCCTCTTATTGAATCCGGTGATGCACAGAGTTGCCTGCCTCTGAATGAGCTGGTGTTGTTTGTTAGATACTGCTGCTGCTGAAGGCGATTCACCCACCCAGTGGGCTGTCACAGTCATGTAATCTTTAGTTTGTCCACTACCGCTTGTCCACATATCTGTGGTTAAGTGGACAGTGGGTACAATAGCATTTTGCAGACCAATAATTAGGTTCTGTTTAACGTCCTGGTACAGCCGAGGAATGGCTTTTCGGGTAAAATGAAACCGAGATGGAATTTGGTACCGGGGACACATGACCTCAACTAGCTGTGTAAATCCCACTGCATTAATTGAGGATATTGGACGCAGATCTAATATTAGCATAGCTGTCATGGCGTCAGTGATCCGCTGTGCGACAGGGTGAGAGCTGTCATACTTGCTTCCCCTTGCAAGAGATTCTTTAACAGTCAATTGTTTTTTTGGTATACTACTAGTAGTCTTCTTTGTCCACTTCTGGGATGAAGATCCACCAGCAGCAGCAGCAGCAGGCCTAGCGCTCAAAGATTCAGTTTCTTCTGAGGTGTCCTGGAAATTGGAGGAGTCACCGTGGCTTAGCACTAATAAATTGGATGTTGTACTACCACTGATCATTCCTGAGGATATTGAGGAGGAAGGTGTTGTCGGTGGAGATTGCAGGTGCTGGGATTTAGTAGAGAGAAGGCATCTAGCTAATGCTGGACTGCTTGTTGTTATTTTTTTTGCAGTAGTTTCTGTTATCAAACACCTGTCATGAGCTCGCTGCAGATGACGTAATAGCGTAGAGGTTCCTAGATGTTTAACGTCCCTACCTCTACTAACTGTGGTCTCACAGAGGCTACAAATGGCTTGACAAACGTTGTCAGGGTTTGGGTAAAAGTAATTCCACACAAAAGATGTGGATTTCTTGGTTCTATGCCCAGGCATGGCAATGGCCTTCTTATCTTGGCCAAGAGCTGCTTCCACTGGTGCCTGACTTATACAAATAATATCCTCATCCTCAACATCCTCATTAGTGCCAGCATCAGCTGCACATATATTCCTCTCATCCTCTTGCAATTCCACGGTGGCATCCTCAATTTCTATGTCCTCGGCAATACTGCTCATCCCCACAACTACAGATGGAAAAGAAACTGTGGAGGGCGGCTTCTCTGAAAGGTCAGGCTTACACATAGAAATGCCACTTGTGGACCCACTTAGACTCTCCTCAGGGATTTCTGACATTTGTGTTTCAAAAAACACAGTTTGTTCGACTGCCTTATTGGTTTTAAATTTTTTCACACTTCTATAGTCTGATTGAAAAGGTCTTTTATCATCACGAGAGGCACAAGATGCCTCACTGACAGCTGCAGAACCACCACTCAGAAATAAAGGGCAAAGCCTGAGTCTTTCCTTGCCGCTACGTGTGGTGAATGGTATGTTGCCAATTTTCTGTTTCTCTGCAAAAGTAGTAGTCTTTAGAGGTTTTTTTTTTGTCTTTACCCCTGTAAAATCTAAATTTTTTGATTTCAGGTTCCCTAAGGTTTTAAAGCCTCTACGCCCTTGAGCATCAGCTTTAGATAAAAGTGATGGACTTCCAGCCGCTGCAATGCTAGCATTTACATGTTGTTTCTGCTCTAATCTCAGTTCATTCTCGTGATCCATATTACTTTATCACTATGAACTGGAGTCACAGAGCTTGTATACACACAGTGGGCTATGCCCTTTCACGGAGCTTGTATAATAGACACAGTGGGCTATGCCCTGTCACGGAGCTTGTATAATACACTCAGTGGGCTATGCCCTGTCACGGAGCTTGTATAATAGACACAGTGGGCTATGCCCTGTCACGGAGCTTGTATAATAGACACAGTGGGCTATGCCCTGTCACGGAGCTTGTATAATACACTCAGTGGGCTATGCCCTGTCACGAAGCTTGTATAATACTCAGTGGGCTTATGCCCTGTCACGGAGCTTGTATAATAGACTCAGTGGGCTATGCCCTGTCACGGAGCTTGTATAATAGACACAGTGGGCTTATGCCCTGTCACAGAGCTTGTATAATAGACACAGTGGGCTTATGCCCTGTCACGGAGCTTGTATAATACTCAGTGGGCTTATGCCCTGTCACGGAGCTTGTATAATAGACACAGTGGGCTATGCCCTGTCACGGAGCTTGTATAATACACTCAGTGGGCTATGCCCTGTCACGAAGCTTGTATAATACTCAGTGGGTTTATGCCCTGTCACGGAGCTTGTATAATAGACTCAGTGAGCTATGCCCTGTTACGAAGCTTGTATAATAGACACAGTGGGCTTATGCCCTGTCACAGAGCTTGTATAATAGACACAGTGGGCTTATGCCCTGTCACGGAGCTTGTATAATACTCAGTGGGCTTATGCCCTGTCACGGAGCTTGTATAATACACTCAGTGGGCTATGCCCTGTCACGGAGCTTGTATAATAGACACAGTGGGCTATGCCCTGTCACAGAGCTTGTATAATAGACACAGTGGGCTATGCCCTGTCACGGAGCTTGTATAATACACTCAGTGGGCTATGCCCTGTCACGAAGCTTGTATAATACTCAGTGGGCTTATGCCCTGTCACGGAGCTTGTATAATAGACTCAGTGGGCTATGCCCTGTCACGAAGCTTGTATAATAGACACAGTGGGCTTATGCCCTGTCACAGAGCTTGTATAATAGACACAGTGGGCTTATGCCCTGTCACGGAGCTTGTATAATACTCAGTGGGCTTATGCCCTGTCACGGAGCTTGTATAATACACTCAGTGGGCTATGCCCTGTCACGGAGCTTGTATAATAGACACAGTGGGCTATGCCCTGTCACAGAGCTTGTATAATAGACACAGTGGGCTTATGCCCTGTCACGGAGCTTGTATAATACTCAGTGGGCTTATGCCCTGTCACGGAGCTTGTATAATACACTCAGTGGGCTATGCCCTGTCACGGAGCTTGTATAATAGACACAGTGGGCTATGCCCTGTCACGGAGCTTGTATAATACTCAGTGGGCTTATGCCCTGTCACGGAGCTTGTATAATACTCAGTGGGCTTATGCCCTGTCACGGAGCTTGTATAATACACTCAGTGGGCTATGCCCTGTCACGGAGCTTGTATAATAGACACAGTAGGCTATGCCCTGTCACGGAGCTTGTATAATACTCAGTGGGTTTATGCCCTGTCACGGAGCTTGTATAATAGACACAGTGGGCTATGCCCTGTCACGGAGCTTGTATAATACACTCAGTGGGCTATGCCCTGTCACGGAGCTTGTATAATAGACACAGTGGGCTATGCCCTGTCACGGAGCTTGTATAATAGACCCAGTGGGCTATGCCCTGTCACGGAGCTTGTATAATACACTCAGTGGGCTATGCCCTGTCACGGAGCTTGTATAATAGACCCAGTGGGCTATGCCCTGTCACGGAGCTTGTATAATAGACACAGTGGGCTATGCCCTGTCACGGAGCTTGTATAATACTCAGTGGGCTTATGCCCTGTCACGGAGCTTGTATAATAGACACAGTGGGCTATGCCCTGTCACGGAGCTTGTATAATACACTCAGTGGGCTATGCCCTGTCACGGAGCTTGTATAATAGACACAGTGGGCTATGCCCTGTCACGGAGCTTGTATAATACACTCAGTGGGCTATGCCCTGTCACGAAGCTTGTATAATACTCAGTGGGCTTATGCCCTGTCACGGAGCTTGTATAATACACTCAGTGGGCTATGCCCTGTCACGGAGCTTGTATAATACTCAGTGGGCTTATGCCCTGTCACGGAGCTTGTATAATAGACACAGTGGGCTATGCCCTGTCACGGAGCTTGTATAATACACTCAGTGGGCTATGCCCTGTCACGGAGCTTGTATAATAGACACAGTAGGCTATGCCCTGTCACGGAGCTTGTATAATACTCAGTGGGTTTATGCCCTGTCACGGAGCTTGTATAATAGACACAGTGGGCTATGCCCTGTCACGGAGCTTGTATAATACACTCAGTGGGCTATGCCCTGTCACGGAGCTTGTATAATAGACACAGTGGGCTATGCCCTGTCACGGAGCTTGTATAATACACTCAGTGGGCTATGCCCTGTCACGGAGCTTGTATAATAGACCCAGTGGGCTATGCCCTGTCACGGAGCTTGTATAATAGACACAGTGGGCTATGCCCTGTCACGGAGCTTGTATAATAGACACAGTGGGCTATGCCCTGTCACGGAGCTTGTATAATACACTCAGTGGGCTATGCCCTGTCACGGAGCTTGTATAATACTCAGTGGGCATATGCCCTGTCACGGAGCTTGTATAATACACTCAGTGGGCTATGCCCTGTCACGGAGCTTGTATAATAGATACAGTGGGCTATGCCCTGTCACAGAGCTTGTATAATAGACACAGTGGGCTATGCCCTGTCAAGAAGCTTGTATAATACTCAGTGGGCTATGCCCTGTCACGGAGCTTGTATAATACACTGAGTGGGCTATGCCCTGTCACGGAGCTTGTATAATACTCAGTGGGCTTATGCCCTGTCACGGAGCTTGTATAATACACTCAGTGGGCTTATGCCCTGTCACGGAGCTTGTATAATAGACACAGTGGGCTATGCCCTGTCACAGAGCTTGTATAATAGACACAGTGGGCTATGCCCTGTCAAGGAGCTTGTATAATACTCAGTGGGCTATGCCCTGTCACGGAGCTTGTATAATACACTCAGTGGGCTATGCCCTGTCAGTTGTCATGGAGCTTGTATAATACAGTGAGTAGTAGAGTACACATACACACAGTGGGCTTATTATGCCCAGTCACAGAGCACACACAAGGGCTTATGCCCAGTAAAGTCACAGAGCACTGCCTACTCTAATCTATCTAACACTAGAACAGACAGCGCACTAGCTAACTACCTAACTACGCGTCACGCGAGAAATGGCGCCGACTGCCGGGCGCCGCGCCTTTTTATTGAGGCCGAACGTCACTCGGCTCTCGCGAGAATCCGACGCCGGACGGGTGACGTTCGGCCTCGAGGTGGAATCCGAGTCAGGCGGGAACACCCGAACTTGCGTTCGGGTGGACTCGGATTCCACCTGTTCGGAGAGGTTCGGATTCCTCAGAATCCGAACCGCTCATCACTAGTATCTATAGCTGTAAAGACACCGGAAAAAGAGCAATCCATCTATGGACACGCCCATTATTGGGGTCGCGCTATGCTGTGGCGTACGGAGGATCATAGTACCACACATGCCCAGTGTATCGGGAGTCACAAACAGTGCATCCCAGACTTAACACTATAGTGATTTCATGACTTTATGGACTAGTAGCGGGTTGTTTGAAAGAGGGATCTCTGTATTACAAACGGACTGTGCGTTTTAAAACGCACCCTTGCGGCACTGTCGGCGCTGTCCCAGACACTATAGTGATTTCATGATTTTAGAAACTAGTAGCGGGCTCTGTTTAAAAGTGAGATTTCTGCATTACAAACTGATTGTTTAGCCACACCATTTACTATTTTGTGATATGATAATACTGCTGTATATTAGGTCCCTGACTGCAGTATTTGGAGAAGTCGCTGAGTGTGATCACTAATTTCAATATGATATATGGTGTATTTACCTATGAGGGGTTCCAAATTCACATCGATTACCATTCACATTAAGCAATGATGAAAGAACAGCATTATAGCCAATATCATAAGTGAATAATATTATCATATAAGGGTCTAACAATACTGGGTAATATGATATCGGTTTGATGTTTTAAAAAACCACTGCAGTACAAACTACTAGACACAGCGAATATCATATATGTGCAGCATTGTAATACATTGTGAACCCTATGTAACCATCCTACGTTAATAATGTAACTATTGTAGGTGGAAGCTCTATAATAGGAATACACAGTTGGTAATTAAAATCTGCTTATTACAATGCCAGGAATGCTATACTATACAAGCACTATAGAATTGTGTTAAAACATCACATTTTGGAATGAACAAGAATTGAAATTGATACAGCAGCCAAATAAGATTTACATAGAATATTCAATCCCTGTATGAATCAGTCATGGATTAAAGTGTGACAGCAAAAAACATTGCGATACTAATAGTCACAAGCACCAGCGGAACAAGGCGCTCATTCAGACCCGTTTGCTATGCTGCGCTCTCTCGCAGCCGCCAGGAGGTGGATATGCAAATTCCGCGATCGCACGGCCAGGCTTAAGGACGCCCTCTATGTCTTAGAGAGCGACGGCAGAGTGAGCGCACGCCGGTGTAATGACGCCCACTTTTCTTTCTTAGCACACGTCATCTCCAGGAAGTGTATGATTAATCAGTAACATCAAGAGCGACCAGAACTGCTCGCAGCCCTTGAGGTAGACCCTACCCCGCCGCAAGCACTGCGATCACTGCAGGCTGAAATACAACCAAGTGACATGTACAATGACGCTTCCATGCTAATTATGCACACCCAAAGAACCCCGTTTTGACGGTCAGACACGCCTGCGTTCGTTCATCCACTCCCCGTTTCTCAGGACCTTTCCATGTTACCACCCACAAACGGCACTATCTGTCAGTCAAAATAATGCTCAGGCTTTGTGCTACGATCGCACGATTTCCGAACGCAATGACTGGTTTGCGCACGCGCACTGCGAATTATACACATGCGCCGTTTGCAACAGTCGCCCCGGCTGCGAGAGAGCGCAGCATAGCGAATGCGTCTGAATGAGCTCCCTAGTTTTAAACACATATTCATTTCTTTGCACATCCTATTCTATTTTTTGCTTCTCATATGTACAGTAGCATTTGTGGTATATAAAGTATTATTTTACTCACTGACATAATAAAAGTTATATTTTCATATTTGACAAATTGCCTATGTGCTTTAAACATTCCAATTAACCCTTTACATGGTGACAATTCCAGACTTACAAAGCAAAGCAGGACAGCATTGGGAAATCATAGTAAATACAGTACAAAGAAATGTAATAGTTATATAAGGTACACCTGGAAGAACAAGGGCTTAAAACAAACTAGAGTCGTATCTTTGGGCAGAGGCCCTGATTCAGAGCTGGACGCTCTGACAGAGCGCTTGCTCTGAATCAGGGCTGTCCCTGCTCCTTTTTGGAGCGGCCTCCTGGCCGCTCGCATAGGTGTGGGTGACCACTCACAGCTATAGTGAGCAGCCAAAATGATGGTCGCGATGGTCAAGACCATCGCGACCATCGGGCTTGCGACGAGACCCTGCGGTAGGGTCTCGCTGCCGCGAGCCCAGGAGTGCTTTTGGCTCTATCAGAGCCAAAAGCACTCCCACTGACATCACTAGTGATGTCAGTGGGACCGGACCCAGACGGTGGGCGTTCCCATGGGAACGCCTCCGTCTGGGCAGCCACGCCCCCGGCACGCCCACCAAAGGGGGGTTGCTGTCAATCACCATCGACGGAGCCGTCTCCGTCGTGCGCATGCTCACTTGGGCACCATCGACCCGCTTGCGAGCGCTCAGCCTGTATAATAATGCTGTCTGGATATCTCCTTTCTGGTCTGGAATGATCCAGCGCGCGACTGCACCAGGGAATTCTCTCTTGTTTTTACTTATGCATTAATAAGAAGAGGAAAACTTATTTTGCTGACAAAACTACCCACAGGCTGCAACCTTGCCAATCTCCCAGTAATGAGCTCTCCCCAAGATAAGGGAGATGAACTTTCTTTGATCTTCTGCTGTAGAAATAGGAATTACCAACTGTGTAAAAGTCTGAAATGATAGCAAATAAAACATTTACCATCCACAAACTGCTGTGTTTCAAAAACATGTGAAAGTTAATCTATCCCAATGAGAAAGTATGTCCTGCTGGTGCCAATTTTCAGTAGATTTTAATTAAAGCTATACGATAGTCAATCTCTCAGGTAGAACATGTTCATATTGCAACAGTAAGATGAAAATTAAGGGACTTGTTCCAATTCGGACGCATCTGCAGACGCTTCTCCATACCCACCCATCTGTGCTACTTACCCCTCCGTCTTCATACAGAAGGCTGCACCACTCACTGTTTACCTGTCCACAGATGTCATCATTAGTGTTGTGACTTATACCCAACCCATGTTGGGTGAAAGAGATGCCGTATCTCCACGTGATCCAAACGAGCACGGAAGTTGGCCTAGACAGCCTCGACACTCCCATGACAGTCCGACCAGTAACGCTCCTTTGACGCAAAGAGAAATTCATCAATGGACAGATCGATCTATCCGCACTTTCAATCTGTTTATACATTTCACGGTACACGCACAACCTGTGATTGCTAACTGCGGCGCCTTCTGAGTCTGCAGATATCCGTAGGATCCAGGCACACTTGGACTTGCGCCGGCCCTAAATGTATATTATTGTATTAAAAAAAATAACCCAATTAAATGCAAAATGATTGTAACATAGATAGTTACATATTAATGCTACTGTGGAGATGTGTCACACTATGGACACGGCCGCAGCCAGTATTAGGACCAAGTGTCGGATCCCAGCACTGGATAAGTAGCAATGGCAGCGTGATTAAGGGATGCGTCAAGAAGCAGTGGCAGTTTACATTTGGTGCCGGCTGCCAGCTAATCGCAGCTCGCACCGGCTCGAGCCAATCGCGACTCACTGTGTCATAACTCCGCTCACTCGCGCTGGCCTTAGTTAGACATGACCTTTGACTCAGTCCTTTTTGCCAAATTAGCGTAAGTTTGGAGTTAGCTTATTAGCTATCCAGGTAAAACCAAAAGGCTCGTCGTTGTGTCACGAGTGGTGTGAGCTCAGTACAGCGACAGAGAGGGAGGAGAGAAGACCTCCCATAGGAAATAAGGAAGAAGAGCCGGCCAAGGACGGAGCCCTGGTGGGAGAATGCAGATGAGCGGCACCGGAGGGAAGAAGAAAGGCCGAAGAAGTGGCTGTTGAGCATGAGGACAGGATGCAGTCCGGATGCTGAGGACCAGATCACACTGATCTGTGCAGCAGTTCAGTTAAACATGCTGCTGACAGGTAGGTCTATTGTGTTCACAGGGCCGGCTCCAGGGGTCGGAGCACCCTGTGCTGGCCCCCTCCAGCGCGCTCTATAAATGGGGGCATGGCCTAATTACCATAGGCCACGCCCCTACGTGACATTATTACGAGGCGTGTCTGCCTCCAAATAACGTCAGGCTGGGGGGAGCCTCACTAGCTGGGCTTCCCCCAGCCATCTCCCGTCACTGAATGGCTGGCCCGCGCATGCGTGCAGCATCCATTCAGAGTCTCCGGGATCCAGCACAGCTGCGGCAGTGGGGCTCCCCAACCTCCCGATTTAACCACCCGCGGGACACTTCGGTCCACGGGTGGAACAGCGGGACAGTAATGAAATCGGGATGTTGGGGAGGGGTGCGCCCTCTATGGGTGGTGACCTCTCAGGCCGAACCGGCCCTGTGTGTTCAGTCAAACACAACTGAACACGCACACTTGCAAACACGATTGCATACACCATCGGAAAACACGACTCAGTCAAACATGATTCTTAGTAAATTTGTGAGTTTCTTTCCGTGCAATGGCAAATGTATTCAATACTCGGCCAGGCATGATTATTTCTAAATTTTACCCCTAAATGTCAATTCAGTTCATTTAATAGTTTATTTTTATAGATCATTTTAATGTATTTAAAAATACAACTGACTTCAGTACAGATCTCTTTAACAATCTGTTTTATCTCAATATTTATTTTGTGACTGTCGATTCATCCTAAATGTGTTTAGAGGTCATGCTTTCATAACACCTTTCCTTGACCTTATTTTATATCGCTGCCATATTTCTAGGGATCCGCTACCAATGAACAATGGCCAAGCAGGCTGAATTACATAGCTCTAAAGGACCAAAAGTCTTTTTGAAACTCAGAATGTTATGCACAGTATTTTCTTTAAAACCAGATACTGTAGTCATATTAAAGCACCTGCTGATCCAACTACACTCTATGGGGCCTATTCATCAATACTAAAATAATGGTTTTAAGGACCGTTTTTTTAGTATTCTTTAACACACTTAACTCTGATATCTACTGGTTAAGTGCGTCTGCATTAATTTCCACACTCCCCATACTTTAGTACATTAGTACATTAGTATGGGGATGTAGAAATTAGACTACTCATCAAATTCCGAAAATTATGTATTTTCAGAATTTGATGGTGTTACTATACGCCACTCTCAGGTATCGTACAGCGGGATATACTTACCTGCTTTCAGCTGGGCAAGTCCTCCTCGGCTCCCTCCGTCGCACCCTGGTCCCTCTTCCAGCTCTGGCTGCTGCTCTGATACTGTGGGCCTGATTCAGAGCCGCTCGTAAGCGGCCGCTCGTTCGCTCCGAGCGATGTTCGCACAACTGCGAATGCTTATGGGTCATAATACGCATGCGCGAACCAGTCATTGCGGTCGGAAATTGTGTGCTAGCAAAATAGCGAATGCCTGCTAATTTGAGTGACAGAATGAGGCGTTTGTGGGTGGTAACAGGGGAAGGTGCTTGAAAACGGGGAGTGGAGATCCAAACGCAGGCGTGCCAAACGGTCAAAACGGGCGTTTTAAGGGTGTGCATAATTAACAAAGCAGCGTCATCGACCACGTCACTTGGTTGTCTTTTAGCCTGAACTGTTCGCATAATTGCGGTAGGAAAATGCTACCACAAGCACTGCGAGCAGTTCATACGCCTTTCGATGTACTCGATTAATCAAATAAATAGCGGAGATGACGTAGGATGCGAGCGGCCAGGGGGCGTTTTTTAAAAAATAGCGAGCGCACGTTTCGTTCGCTCATTCAGACATAGAGGCATCAACAGACCGCAAAGAGCGAGCGCTCTATTTAAATATCCGGCCCCTTTTTCTGAACGAGCGAGCGCAAATAGCGTCCGGCTCTGAATCAGGCCCTGTGTTCTCCCGGCAGAACACAGTAAAGTTAAAAAAAAAAAAAAACAATAAAGTTTAAAAATAAAAATCTTCAGACGGGAGGTCGGGGCCTGTGACAGGCAGCCAGGTAGGTGGCAGAGTGGAGCGGAGGGGGGGGGGGGCACACACAGAATTACCGCAGCTGTAATCAGTGCTGCGCATGCGCCGCTTTTGTGAACGTAATGGTGCATGCGCAGCACTGATGACAGCTGCGGTAAGGTAGTGTAGAGAGGGAAAAGTATCTGTTTCCCGAAAAGCTGTCATCGCAAATATGATATCCTTTCAGAATAGATAGTTATGGAGAGGAGGAATGATGAATTCCTCCAGTAATTAGGTAGAACTCCATGCGAGTTCTAAACCTAATTACCTCCATCAGCTATTGATGTAGATGAATAGGCACCTATATCAATTAACCAATACTGGTGTATAAGTGACGTGACCTGCACCATTGTGACTGTTTCCAAGCCTGCGCCAATTCTACATTTGAACTTTCATTTCTACAGTCCAACAGAGTCTATTCAAGGTGACTGTTGAGTGAGAATGCTGTGCCCTTTAACCCCTTGGTAATTTAAAATGATACCATTAATAAGGGTGTGGTATATTTTGTTGGCACTCAGGGCTCGATTCAGACCCGCTCGCTAGATGCGTTCGCACGCACCCAGCGTATGCAAATCTGGCAAAGGCAGGCAATCGCACGGCAAGGCATTAGCACACCCACTATGTCTTGGCGTGTGATTGCTCTGTGCATGCAGACGCCCACCAGCCTGTCTTATGACGCCTACTTGCGCACGTCATCTCCAGGAAGTGTATGCAACCTTCGGGTACCATCGGCAACGAACGGAGCACTTGTGGTTGACCTGACCTTACCGCAAGCACTGCTAGCACTTCAGTGTAAAATACAACCAAGTGACATGTATTATGACGCTGCGTCTTAATTATGCATGCCTCTGAAATGGCGTTAAGACGCTCGGGCATGCCTGCGTTCACACCTCCACTACCCCATTTTCTCAGACCAACCCCTGTCACCACCCACAAACGGCTTCTCCTGTCACTCACTCAGCTAGACAGTCTATGAACAGCGAGCAAATGCTTCCCGATTGCTTGGACTGGTCCGCGCACTGCGATGCATACGTGTGCGCAGAATGCAAACATCGTCTGGCTGCGTGTGAATGCTTCCTAGCGAGCGTGTCTGAATCGGGCCCTCAGTGTGTCGACAGCATAATGCTAACATGGACTGAATATTGGCATGTAGTTGGGATACCCACAGCCAGGATGCCGACTCTCGGAATCCCGGCGCCGGAATCCCTACTTCCGGCTTGAAATACAGGCGCAGGAACCTTGACAGTAGTGGAGATGCCGACGCCTCAATCCCGACAAACGGCATCCTGATCGTAAGCATAGCTGGGGTGCTAGCCACAAGGGGGAGGGTTAGGTTTAGGCTCCAGTAGTGGTCCCCCTTATGCATGCCCCCAGCAGTGATCCCCCCTATCCAGTGCCCCTTATACAGTGCCCCCTTTAGTTTTCCTCTCTATTTAGTGCCCCTAGTGGTCCCCCCAGCACAGTGTCCCTAGTAGTAAGCCCCTTATATAGTGCCCCCAGCAGTAGTCCCCCCATGCAGGCCCTCAGTAGTAGTCCCCCCTATCTAGTGCCCTTATACAGAGCCCCCTGTAGTTTTCCTCCCTAGTTAGTGCCCCCAGTAGTGGTCCCCTAGTAGTAAGCCCCTTAAATAGTGCCCCCAGTAGAAGTCTCCCCCCCCCAGTAGTAGTCCCCAGTAGAGGTTCCCCCTCCTGAAGCAGTGCCCCCAATAGTAGTCACCCCCAGTTGTAGTCCCCAATAGTGCCCTACCCCCAGTAGTGGTCCCCCCTATAATGGTGCCTTCAGTAGTGGTCCCCCCCGTAATGATGCCCCCAGTAGTGGTCCCCCCCTGTAATGGTGACCCCAGTAGTGGTCCCCCCTGTAATGGTGACCCCAGTAGTGGTGCCCCCAGTAGTGGTCCCCCCTATAATGGTGCCTCCAGTAGTGGTCACCCCTGTAATGGTGCTCCCAGTAGTGATCCCACCTGTAATGGTGCCCCCAGTAGTGGTTCCCCCCATAATGGTGCCTCCAGTAGTGGTCCCCCCCTGTAATGGTGCCCCCAGTAGTGGTCCCCCCCTGTAATGGTGCCCCCAGTAGTGGTCCCCCCTGTAATGGTGCCCCCAGTAGTGGTCCCCCCCTATAATGGTGCCTCCAGTAGTGGTCCCGCCCTGTAATGGTGCCCCCAGTAGTGGTCCCCCCTGTAATGGTGCCCCCAGTAGTGATCCCCCCTGTAATGGTGACCCCAGTAGTGGTTCCCCCCCTGTAATGGTGCCCCCAGTAGTGGTCCCCCCTGTAATGGTGCCTCCAGTAGTGGTCCCCCCTATAATGGTGCCCCCAGTAATGGCCCCCCCCTGTGATGGTGGCCCCAGTAGTGGTCCCCCCCTGTAATGGTGCCCCCAGTAGTGGTCCACCCCCCTCCGATGTGCAGACACACAACACAAAAATACACTTACCTGAATCCACGCTCCGGCTCCAGCCACTACTCCCGGCGCCGCATGTCAGTCCTCCCGGGCTGGCGCGCTCTGCATTATGGGAGAGACATCATGACGTCTCTCCCCTTACCCACTGCAGGAGCCGGAAGGGAGCCGGCTCTTGCAGTGGGCGCGCAGCAGTCAATGAGAGTCTATCTGACTCTCATTGGCTGCTGGTTAACACACACATTGCCGCCACGCGGTGGTGATGTGTGTGCAGCAGCAGCCAATAAGAGTCTGTCTGACTCGCTGCCGCACTGGCGGCAATGTGTGTGCTAAGCTGCACAGGGTGAGCCCGCCTCCCACCTTCCTCCTGGCGCTATTGGGTAAGTGCTCAGGGGGAGGGAAGGGGCTCAGCTGTGCAGCATAGGACCGGCGCTGGGCGCAGGGAAACCTAGCGCTGGTCCTGTGTAAATGTGTGCGGCCAGCACTACACTGCCTAACTAGGGTGGGTCGGTACCGTGGTCGGCGGCGCGCCCCCCCGCGCGCCGCCGCTCCTACGGAGCCCAGGGCACACGCCCTGCTCGACCCCCCCTTAGTTACGCCACTAGAGAAGGGTTAGGTTCAGGCACTAACAGGTGGGTTAGGGTGCGGGGTAGGGAGGGTTAGGGTGCAGAAAAGGAGGGTTAGGGTTAAAGGGAGAGGGTTAAGATACTTACCTAACCTCCTGTCGGGATACGGAGCATTGGGATGCCGCTGCCGGTATTTTGACAGCTGGCATCCCGACTACTGGTATTTCATACCCAACTCCTGAATGTTGACATTAAACATGTCGACAAACGCATGGTTGATGCTCTCATAATGTCGACGCCCAAATGTCGACCTTGTGGATGTCAACAGGAAGATTTTCAATGTAAACTTAACCCTAACTGCAGCCTAACTCTAACCCTAGACGAATTCTCAACCTAAAATAGTTTGACAACATTTTGGCAGTCGACAAGTTGTATATCGACATTCTGAATGTCGACAATGTGCAAACTTGCGGAGATTTGCCATCGAATGAGAGAATCCTGTGAGGGGCACTGCCAGGGGGAGCCCTAATGCACAAGCTTTTAAATTAAAATCAGCATACTATTATCTGTGCAAACAAAAAGGCTGTGATCAATAGCAACAGCCAGATGCTAGGTCTTATTTTTTACACTGTAGTAGAGAGATGGCAGCATCTGTCTGGTAGCTATGGGATATGGCACCTAATGTACATTGTATTTTCACCCACAAAAAAAAATAAGAAAATAAAACTTCTGTTTAAAATAATCTACTTGTCACTATGCCTCCACATGCATCCATTTCAGCCGGGGCTGGGAAATTTCCTTTTGAAATTACAGCCACGACTTGATCCTTAAACAGTACATTTGCTTCACTTGTACCAGTGCCAGTGCAGCTACTACCTCAATTGCTACCACATGCTACTTGTTTTATGGCCAGCACGTGGTCTGCAATGACATAAACTGCTCACTCCAAGATTTTCTCTGCTTTGCAGAAACCAACAGACATAACACCCACTAAATAGTTGTAGCAGAGAACAATCGAGAGCTGACTTATGGGCTGCATTAGGTCATTTTGGGTGGTAACGGCAGAGATTAATACAAATTTGGTAGCATTATACTGCACTGACAAAGGTTTCGATTTTTTCAGTGATTGGCTATACTGTGGGCCCGATTCAGAGCCGCTCGCTGCTGGCAAGCGCTGGCTCTGAATCAAGCGGGGATTTTTTTTTTACCAGGCCACTCGCTAAGCTGTGAGTGACCACCCACAGCTTTTGCGAATGGCCTGGAGCCCCTTGCGATTATCGCGACCATCTACCCTGTGGTAGAGTCTCAGCTCTCGCAAGCCCGAGTGGACTCCCTGCTCTAATAGAGCAGGGAGTCCACTACTGACATCACGAGTGATGTCAGTAGGGCCTCCCACAAATGCCAGGCGTTCCTTAGGGAACGCCCTGCGTTTGTGCAGCCACCCCCCCTCCCCGCCGACAAAACGGGGCGAGCTGTCAATCAACATCGACAGCCGCCCCGTTTTGTAGCGAGACCCGCAGCGACGGAGCTGCCGTCGCTGGACGGGTCTCCTGCATGCGCACGCCGGAGGCGGCGCATGCGCGGAGGGGGACCGTCGACCCGCTTGCGAGCGCTGTGCGCTTGTGAGTGGCTCTGAATCAGCCCCTGTGTGTCATGTGAGCAAAGTATTAATACTCATTACTTGCTGCAATCTATTGGCTAAGGTGTGAGATCCAGTTCCCCACCCAAAACTTCCAAATCTTTGAAATGCTCTCAGCTAGTTCTGTGTGCCAGGCTAAGGGGTCTTATGGGTCTTCAGTGGATGTGAAACTACAATTCCACCCCTGCCCTGCAAGCATTTGGCTATCAGATAGATATTCATTAGGAAATTGGGCCTGATTCATTACCGACCGGACGATTGTTGCGATCTGCGTATGCACCGCAGTGTGCGAACTGGCCACTGCGATCAGGACTGCAATTACAGTGACTACTCAGACCCATCGCAGAGTGATTGACAGGAAGTCCAGGTTATGGGAGGTGACGAGGGGTGTGGTTGGCGAAAAGTAGGCGTGTCAGTGCGTTTGAATGCTGTTGCATGGGCGTGCATAAATTATCCACTGGAATGAAGTTAGCAATTCCTGAGTAAGGTCAGAGCTTGTGCAAGTGTGCGTGAGGATGCGATGGTACCCGATTGTACCGATGGTTTTGCAGTCTTGATAAACATTACGGATGTGTGTAAGGTATAGTGGGCGTTCATATGTTGTGCTGTGGCAGCATAGCGATCACAATGGATTAGCATGCTATAGCAGTAGAACTGCGTGCGTAATCGCTATTGCATTCACAGTTGCAATCTGTAATGAATCAGGCCCACTCGGATGAGAGGTGCTGCTGACCCCAGTAGGGTAAAATCATATTACCCAGTGCATTAAAGGGGAGTGCACCCTCAGACTACCACAAGCTAGACGCTGGATGGACGCTCGTTTTCACCATTAATAAAGCAGAATAACAAGACACAATTCTGAAGAGAGGTCCTGATAGCCAATAGGAAAAAGAGGCAGAGCTAAATCTACCAAAAGATTAGGGAACTTATATCCCCCACCCATCATACACCCACTTAAAGCCCATTGGACCACACCAATAACTACAACCTGAGTAAGCAGGCCAACACTTACATTTATTAATCCTATCTGACTCTGACATGTACTGTAGTTTAAAATCCATCAGGCCTATTTGTACCTCCATTACTCTTCTGATATATGGCTGTTGCAGACCTACTAGAGGACCCCTTTGTATAAAAATCCCATTTAAGATAGCAGACATGATTTCTTAGGTGCATTGCTAACACTTGAATCCCTATAACAAGGATAGCCTTGATACCAGCAGCTACCATTTCTATACCCCAGTGCTCCATTTATCTAAGCCAGTGTTTCTCAAACTCAGCCGTCATGGAACCCTAAGATTGAGTGTTTTCAAAGTATTCTCGGGAATAATTATTAATACCACCTTCAGAACTATTGTGTTAGTCAATTAATACACATGCTCCAGCTAGATGAACTGGAAAACATGCACTGTTAGGGTTATATCATGGGGATAGGGTTTGAGAAACACTGATCCTTAAATGCAACAAATGGGTTGGATAGATTGATCAAGACTGACCTAAGAATAAGGCTTTAGTGAAAGCAACTTTGAGTCCTTCATCAAATCCTTAAGATGGCCTTACACCTTGTAAATCTATCTGCTTGATCAGAGCCTAGAGATATAGGTCTCTGTCGCCTGTGTTGCCAGTGATCAATTGCTCAGGCCAAATGGCTGGAACACCTGGGGTGCGGTTTCTACAGTCAAATCACTGTCATGGTCGAAATGCCTCTTTTCCCAGTCTAGATCGACTTATGATAGATCACAAGCTATGGGGTGAATCTTTATTTATTCTGAGACATGTGACACATTGACTTGTACTGTATTTAAATGAATTCATTGCATTGTCTTAATTGCACATAATTTTGGACATACTGTAACATGCACCATTTTACAATCTGCACTTGAGAGCTTACATTTGTCCATATTAATTGGGATGCTTGTCTATTTTATCATAATTCCAATAAATGCATTTTATCGGCTGAAAGTTACAATTAAGATCTTACTGTTGTCAAATAAAAAATTTTCTCGAGAGATCTATACCTCTAATAATTCAAGATTAAGTTTGTGTTCATTTTTGTTACCGCTGATTTGCATTGGCTGCTTTGTAGAGATTATTATCCACATTTACTATAATTATCTTCAAGATGCTTGTTACTTTTAAATTTATTTATATTGAACTTCATAGGCCACTTAACAGCCAAGACTTTTAAATTACCATGATCCTTTTACAATCTGATCCAATGTACAATGCTCTAAATGACATGTATTACATAACATTGTGCTCTTAACAAACGCTGAAATACAATTTGTCTCTTCTGTGTTTAAACCATTTGAGATGCCCCGGGCCGAATCATGTGATACTTCCCCCATTAACTGTAGCTCACCTGCAATAACAACGTTGGTTTCAGAAAACCACTTGAAAGTTCTACACATGTGGTCCAATATGGGCCTACATTCTTTAATTGACACCGTAACCTATTTTGTTTTTACAAAAATTGTATCAAATGTTTCAGGAAAATTTGAGTACTCTCAATTACAACATGTTCATTGAGGCAATAATCCTATTTGGGACTCACCAGTGTGTAGAATATCTAACATACAATCTGAGACTAATCAGGTTACACGCCAATGCTGCACAGTGAATACACTACAAGCGGCTTACATAATGAACTGTACCGTCTGTACAGACCATTGATCCTTGCACAAGACGAGTCTGCAGTTGACTTGCTGTTAAAAAGTCGTTTTTAGTATATAGATTCTGCAGTCTCCCCCTCAAACTCCAATCCCAGCAAGAACATTGCATATATTATTGGAATATCAGACTCTGGACCTGATTCAGACCCGTTCGCTAGATGCGGCCGCTCGCTCCCTACGTATGTAAATTCGGCTAAGTGACGGCATGGAAGTCTATCGCTCGGCAAGGCATAAGCACGCCCACTATGTCTTGGCGAGCGATCACTTTGTGTATGTAGACGCCCAATTAGCACCTGTTGAGATGCCCACTAGCGCACGTCATCACCAGGAAGTGTCTTTAAACATTGGTACATCGGGGACCATCAGATGCAATCGCAGCTCTAGTGTTTGCCTCTACCCTACTGCAAGCACTGCGAGATCTTCAATCAGCCTGGTGACATGTTCTATGACACTTCCTGTTAATTATTCACTCCTCCGAAACGGCGTTGAAGCACTCAGGCACGCCTGCGTCTGCACATCCACTACCCCGTTTTTAATGTCCTGCCCCTGTTACCACCTACAAACAGCCTCTCCTGTCACTCATTACACTGGGCTGTCTTTGCAAGGCGAGCGGTTCCCGATCGCTAGGAGTAGTTCGAACACGTGCACTGTGAACAATACGCATGCGCAGATTAGCGAACATCGGCAGCAACGAGCGGACACTTACTAGCGAACGGGTCTGAATCAGGTCCTCTGTCATTGGCCCACTGAAACAGCCTGCGGGTGCCGTCTCCACCCGCGGGTCACAGTGTCCCACGGGTGGGGAAAACTGTGGTGTAGCTGCCACTGTCGGTGAATAGATGCCGGGCGAATGCGCCCAGCATCCATTCACACTGATAGCGGCGCTTGGGGGAAGCCCAGTATGTCCATAAGTGCTGGGCACGCCCCCAAAAGTGACAAAAGACATGCCCTTTTTCATTGGCCACGGCCCCTTTCCGGGTGCGCAGAAGTGGCCTTTCTCTAGGTCCGGTGCCCTGTCCACCGTCGAACCTAGAGTGAACACTACTATCTGTAATTTTTCAAAGACAGCCTGTAAGTGACAGTTAGAAGATGATTGGTTGGTACTTAGGACCTGATTCAGACCCTCTTGATAGATGCGTTCGCTCACACCCAGCGTATGCAGATTTGTGAATGCAGGCGATCGCACGGCAAGGCATTAGCAAGCCCACTATGTCTTGGCGTGCGATCACTTTGTGTATGCAGACGCCCACCAGCCAGTCTTAAGATGCTCACTTGCGCACCTCATCTCCAGGAAGTGTAGGCAACCATCGGTACCAACGGATGCGCTCGTAGCGCTTGTGGTTGACCATACCCTGCCGCAAGCACTGCGAGCACTTCAGTGTAAAATCCAGCCCGGTGACGTGTCCTATGACGCTGCCTCTTAATTATGCACGCCTCTGAAACGGCTTTCAGATGCTCAGGCACTCCTACGTTCGCACCTCCACTCCCCCATTTTTAATGGCCAGCATCTGTCACCACCCACAAACGGCTTTTCCTGTCACTCACTCTGCTGGCCAGTCTATGCGCAGCGAGCGAACACTTCCTGATCTCTCGCACTGGTTCGCGCACACGCACTGCGATGCACAGAATGCGAAAATCGGCCAGCTACGAGCAAACGTATCCTAGCGAGCGGGTCTGAATCAGGTCCTTAATCTTTGTCCACTTTATCTATCTCCAAGGCTTAGTACATCTCATTGTTGTTGCTGAAGGTGATTGCCTTACATCCCCTAAAGGTAGCACCAGTCCTGTTTACAGTCCCTTGGAAGCAGAATTTAAACCAGTAATGGGTGCAGGGTTTGCAGTGCTCACATATTTAAATTTTTTATTTCATATTTTAATTCTCCATATTTCACACCCTGCACCAATTTCAGTTGCATACTGTACCTACTGCTCACCCCCTACCATTATTCCATGTATATATTTTTATAAAAGATGGCACCTTTGCCATATTGCCAATGATAATGTTAGATTATTGTGCATGGGCAGAAGACTCTGGCAGAGTGCCAGGCTCTGTGTGACTAATTACAGTAGCCCAGGTTCCAGCTTTTATTTTCTGGGTGGAAGGGGGCTCACAGACATTTGCAGTCTTGAAAGGCTTCCTGGTTTAGCCATAATATAATTCAACTCTATGGAGCTAAGGGGGTTAAACCGTGAACCTGCCATGCATAAACTTAGCATAATTGGCTGTAGAATAGATCGGCAGCATGCGATGTTTGATATACCCTTAATTTAGTGCTTAAACAGCACACACAACTTCATACACTTGTAAGTAGGTCTACAAATATTTATCTAAGCTTGCTGTATGACTTCTCAGTCTATTAATACTCACTTAAGTCTATGGTTTGTTAGATACACAGTGCCAGGGAACTGCAATCACTGTTACTGGTAACCAAGAACATCGTCCCTTGTACATTCTGCACATTTGTACTGTAGTAAGAACTGCAAGATCAATCAACGTACAGTAGTCAGTGTGTCACGTGCACGCATCCATGTGGCAGTAATCTGGCAGAAATGGAGGTACCATATTCTTTTTCAGAGTGATTATTCGTTTATAGAAAACCTGTTGTGGAATTTAAAAAAGGTGTCTAAATAACAGGAGAGATTCACTCAGAGGTAGATTTGTTAGTAGTGGAGTACAATACTGCACAGTCTTCAACAAAATGGTTCCTTTGGGGATACTTAATTCCCAAACAAAGATGGCCGATGTTAGTGTATCTGCGCATGCGAGCCATCATCTTGCCACTGTGTACGAATGACATGGTGGAGGACGGACATCCTCCTCTAAGCTCCACAGTCCCACGGCATTATCCCGTTGCATCCGCTGTTCCAGAACCCTGCACCTGTGGCGGCACTAGTGGCAATCCAGCCAGTGGCTTGCACTGGGGCCCACTGTGGTGCAGGGGCCCATAGCCCCTGCAGCCAACAGCACCGCTGCACCCGCTGGCAGTGTCCCCCGGGCCCCATGGTGTAGTGCGGTCTGCACTTTACAACAAACACCGCTGCCGGCCCCGGGTAGTGCACTCGCACTACCTAGCGGCAGTGTGTTTGTTTTGGACAGACAGACAGACAGACTCTCATTGGCTGCTGCGTATACTGTGTGTATTGGAGCCTCACAGTGCTTTACAGCTGTACAGTACTTAGCCCAAGAAAAATTGATTCCTTATCATATTGACTGCTGTTTATCGTCTATCACCTGTATCCTTTAATATTCAATAAACCTACTCTGGTTTGGAATCAATGTGTGGGCTAACATACTTGTTTACATCAGCTATGCACCTACCAACTTGAAGGGATATGTTAATATCGACAACATACCCAGCTTCACAATTATTTTATATCAAGTTGTAGCCATTAATTCAAATTACGTATTTGTCATTTCAATTTGTTCTGTTGCAGGATAGAAGATTATCATTGTATTTTCAGCTGCAAATGTGGATGTTTTAGCATTTAATGTTATTCCATTTGAAAAATATGACTTTCGCTTTTATTAATTATAGTCAATCCACTATTTCCTCTTGTGTATATGATACGTCATTACATCATTATATTGTGTACAAATAGGGTAATGCGATTGTATTTTTCAATACTAACATTATCATGCCGCATCTCTACACTGTAGCAAGTAGTATACACAGAGTTGTACATCTGAAGTAGATACTACTGTTATTATAGTAGATACTACTGTTATTATAGTAGATACTACTGTTATTATAGTAGATACTACTGTTATTATAGTTGAATGCTATGAAAATATTGCTAAGCTTTTCTCCCTGTCATCCGACTTGCATGCCTATAGGTCAGTCTCATTTGTGACCTTTGGCCTTCATGATACCCAGGGGTGGATTGTTACCAGTGATGTGCAGTGACGTCAATGGCTGGGGAGGCACACATGGAGATGGGTCTGAGTGCTGGGAGCCTGTCTCATCTCACCCTCTACTCACTGTAACTCTCTCCTCACTACACTAAGCTTCAGTGTCCATTGATTCTCCCTTCACTGTGTCTCCTCTTGCTGCTGCTGACTGAGCTCTGATCTCTAAAGACTGCAGTGCACTTCCTGGTCACATGACACATCCAAAGTGTCCATCAGTGCTCAAGGCACCCCCCCCCCCATACTGAGGCATACCTCTATTAGCTTTCTGTCTGGGCAGCTAACTGCCCATGGTGTGGCTCCGCCCCTAGGTCTGCAAGCATTGTTTGACTATACAGAAGGGAGGCTGAGCAGTTGCTACCTCATCTCTCATCTCACTGCAGTCTCAGGGAGCTCCACAAAGTTGGTGAATGTTAGCTATAGAAATTATTACAATAATCAAAGAAGATGTGTATAAGTTATAAATATCTTCTTTGTATTATTTTAATCATTTTTATATCAAATCTCAGGATTATGACAGGGGAGGCAAAAACACAGCTTCACAATCCACTTGCAGCCAAATTAGTCCAACAAAATCCCTAACCCTACGTCAGCCCTGTCCAGGAGAGAGAAACATTCTGCCCTGCTTCTGCACCTTTTTAAACCTCTGTCATGTTTTCACTTACCAGGAGAATAATATGAACCTCCCCCCAGGCCTCAGCTTGCCCTGCAGTGTGTGGCACCAGCATGTATGCTAAAGCAGGATGCAACTCAGTGGAATGCATGTTACAGTAAACAAACAAAAGACATGTGTACACAATAGCAGCGGCAAGTACAACCCCTACTGGCAGCCTTTTCTATAATGGACATAAAATACATACCTCCATGATTAGCTCATGGGTTAGATGACAAGGGATGTCCCAGCAGGCTTAGCATCTATATTCAAGGCCCAGTCACCAACAAATGCATCTAGAGATACATCAAACTCAATATTCACATGACATCTATTTGACAGTTAAAGGGCACTACACACAACTAATTGCAATTAGACTTTCTACTCACCACAGAGAAGTTTGAGAAGGCAGTATAATCAGTGAAAGAAACAAATGGTGGGCTCTAAGCGCAAAGAATATCTGCTGCCTGTAGTCCTTCGCCCCAAAATGAAAAATAGAAAAACAGTGTATAATGACCTGGGTGCTGAATACAATGTGGACTCCACTGGGAGATAGAAGTAAATTTATTAAATAAACAAAGAAATATAAAGTGCAAATTTTATACAAAATATCAGTGGAAGTATTCGAGCATACCAGTCTCTGGTGGTGAGTGTCACCTTGGGTAAAAAAGCAGCAGGGGTTCCAGAATACACCCTTGCTGGACACTCACAAGCGTGAAACAGGGTCCTGTTATAGTAGATGGCTGCACACTGGTGGCCAACGCATTACGAGCAGGTTTGCTCTTCCTCAAGGCTGTCAGCGGGATGCCGACGTGCAAAATACTGGCGCCACAATCCCGACAGCATCGGGATCCCACACCAGAATCCCGACCTCCGGCATCCCGAAGGTACTGTAAGTAACGGGCATCAGGGGGAGGGTTAGGCACTAGGGGGGAGGGTTAGGTTTAGGGTGCGGGAAGGGGGAGGTTAGGTTTAGGCACTGGGGAGGAGGTTAGGTTTAGGCAATGGGGAGGGAGTGGTAGGTTTAGGGTGCAGGGAGGGGGAGGTTAGGTTTAGGCACTAGGGGGAGGTTAGGTTTAGGCACCAGGGTGGGAGGGTTAGGGTTAGGGGTAAGGGTTAGTCTTACCTTAGTTCCTTATGGGTGTTGGGATTCTGACTGTCAGGATGCCACTGTCGGTATTCTGACTAGAGGCATCCCGACCACAGGGATCTTATACCCAACCACTATAAGCACAACAATCTACGCCTGCACGTTACAGCCGGAGTCTGTAATACAAATTATTTAAAGGAAGAATGCAAAAAGTTCTTTTAGCTAAGGCTATTTTCACAACCAAAGAATCCTCTTTCCTAAGCAATCTAGCAATACCAAAAGCTGATAAAAATGCCACTTTATGCTCTAGGTATTGGCCAGCTGTTTTGCTAAACATATAAATACATACCTACAAAACTGGAGGAAAATCATCTCTGCCCATTGTTGGCGTTCCTGATACACCCTCTTCACGTTGGTTTTCCCCCATCATGTGTAGGGCATGATAAAACAGAAGTCATCTCTATAGATGCCGAAAAATCATTTGACAGGGTTAAATTAGAATGTATGCACAAACAAAAAAAGAAAAATAAATTATTTAAAAAGTCCATCATCAATCCTGTACAAATATGTTTTGGCCTCTGTTCAAGTACAGGTCAATGTGTGCTTTCCAGACTCCTCCTCCTTGAAGAGTTATTATTCTCATTAGCATTTGTTACAAGTCACTATAAAAAGAAGTCATAAAAACAGGAAAGACATAGTAATAAGGTTACAGCATATATATTACATGTGTTTAATTATTGGCATAGTTATGAGAAACGTAAAGGGAGGGATGAAACAATAAGAGGGAGACACCTAGAACTAACAGTGGTGGCAGCAGGAAGACATAAAGTGGGTAATGCAGGGAGGGCTTGCTAAGGATTATGTGGTGAGAAAACATATTTGCTGATCCTCGGACTGTCCCCTCCAGGAGGGGGAAGTCAGGTCGGCACTGCAGGGGGTGTGGAGCAGCTGAAGTGGGCGGTGCCATGGGGCATGGAAATGCAATCGCGTCATCTGAGCCCCACCACCTGCTAGACAATCCCGAATATACAGCCACTGCATATCGGGCGCGGCGAAATGCATCATCTTGTCAACCCCACCCACTTTACAATGCCTGTAATGCCCACTTTACTTGCGAAGTGGACGGCCGGGGTAACAGCCGGCACTGGGAGACTTGGCTTTTTTTCCGCCCGGCCGGGAGTGCAACACGATTTACATTAGCCTCCCGGAAGTTCCGGGACAATCGGCAAGTACGTGAGAGAGAAGAGATGGCGACAGGGCAAAAAAGATCAAGTAAAATATGGTTTCATCAGAATAAATACAGTGCTGGTAACAGAAGGAACTGATACATTTGCCAAGTGAAGAGGTATAGAGTGAAATGAGCGAGGGGTGAGAGGATGGGCCTTGGCAGACTCCAACAGGAATCAGTAGAGGGCGGTGGGGTTGCAGAGGTGGAACATATTGTATAGAGAAACAAGGAGAAGGAGTTTGTATTGGGTGCACCAAATATCAATTGAAATATAACTTTTAGTCTACTTTAAGGTGAATGTCAGACAAGAAGGAGCAGTTGGAGGTATATGAGGAGAGCCATATTACAAATACCAGTGAGTTAATAGAGCAGAGAAGAAGAGGGTCATCCACAGTGTCAAAGGCTGCAGAAAGGTGAACAAGAACGAGCATAGAAACATGACCCTTGGATTTCGTGAAGAGGAGGTTGCTGTTGAGGGCAGTTTCTGTAGATTGGGTGGAAGCCAAGTTGGAGAGGGTCAAGGAGGTAGGAATAGGACAATACACTCCCCACTATTTAATTTTATGTATGGATGGCCTTGTAACCCATATTTTAAAAAATTTAAATATATATGCATTGTTTCGTTTTTTCTTCCTTTTTTTTCTTTTACTTGACTCGCTGAGCTAAATATGTAATTTCGATATTTTGACATTATGATTTAGTGTGTGTATTTTTGTGATATGTATTTATATTTATTCTATTAATTTTTTTATATTTTTTTTTAGATTGTTTTATGGTGGTTTGTGGTTAGAATGTATTTGTTTAATGAGGGTTAGTGTAGAAAATATATATACTATATTTTTTATACTTGCCCAGTACTGGTGTATATGGCAGATATTAGGAACATTAGGAGTATCTCTATAGACACCTATATTATCTGCTTTCACATGCACAGAAATGGCTACTGTTTGATACAGTAACTTTATTTGTGGCTTGTTTTGTATGTTAGGTGGCAGTGGTCATCCTTCTATTACACATGTGCAGACGGTATGCGGTATCAGGTGGAACGCAGGAAATGGTGAGAGATTCAGGTTTTGCCATTGAACATGTGTAGTTCGCTGGAGATGTGGTCCAGCTGGAATGCAGGCAATCCCCTGACAGGAAACATCATAGTCATGGATGGGTGGCGGCATTCAAGGGGTTAGTGTATATCCAGTAAAAACCTCTAGGTCTGTTCTTTGAGCATGCACAGTCATCTGATGGTGCTCTTCAGTCAGAACGCAGATAGAAACTGAGGACGGGAAGCATCATGTGCATGTACCAGAGCAGTATGAGCCAGGTGTAGGTGATAATTGGAGGAGGATGTCTGTTATATACCAGTCTAGCAGGGTCAGCACTAGGTTTCTCAGTGCCCAGCGCCATCCTGTGCTGCACTGTCACCTCTTTCCTGTCTCGCTCCCTCCCCCTGAGTGTATACCAATAACAACAGCAGGGGGTGGAGCGTGGGTTTTTCTGGAGCCGAGTGGTGGTGAGTGATTCTAAAATAATGTTTAGACAGGGTAGCGCCCTTCAGAGTGATGGCCCTGCTAGTCCGTGCCTTGAACCGCCACCGACTGCTAGGTAAGTGCTTAATTGTACATGTTTTGTGGGGAGTGTCGGGAGCTATAAGTTGTTGGTCTTGAAAATGGTCAGAGAGATGACCAAAATGTTGAAGACCCATATGTGGCTTTGCATTTCAAACAATTTTACATATTCATGGAACTAGTTACAAACTTCATGTTTGCATGGCCAACTCAGCCTTCAACTTTGCATGGCCAACTCAGCCTTCAACTTTGCATGGCCAACTCAGCCTTCAACTTTGCATGGCCAACTCAGCCTTCGACTTTGCATGGCCAACTCAGATTTCGACTTTGCATGGCCAACTCAGCCTTCAACTTTGCATGGCCAACTCAGCCTTCGACTTTGTATGGCCAACGCAGTCTTCGACTTTGCATGGCCAACACAGCCTTCGACTTTGCATGGCCAACACAGCCTTCGACTTTGCATGGCCAACACAGCCTTCAACTTTGTAAGCCCAACTCAGCTTTCGACTTTGTATGGCCAGCTCAGCCTTCAACTTTCTATGGTCAACACAGCTTTCCACTTTGTATGGCCAACGCAGTCTTCGACTTTGCATGGCCAACACAGCCTTCGACTTTGCATGGCCAACATAGCCTTCAACTTTGTAAGCCCAACTCAGCTTTCAACTTTGTATGGCCAGCTCAGCCTTCAACTTTCTATGGTCAACACAGCTTTCCACTTTGTATGGCCAACGCAGTCTTCGACTTTGCATGGCCAACACAGCCTTCGACTTTGCATGGCCAACACAGCCTTTGACTTTGCATGGCCAACACAGCCTTCGACTTTGCATGGCCAACTCAGCCTTCAACTTTGCATGGCCAACTCAGCTTTCGACTTTGTATGGCCAACTCAGCCTTCAACTTTGCAAGGCCAACTCAGCTTTCGACTTTGTATGGCCAACTCAGCCTTCAACTTTCTATGGTCAACACAGCTTTCCACTTTGTATGGCCAACTCAGCCTTTGTATTTGCATGGCCAGCTCAGCCTTCAAATTTGCATGGCCAACTCAGCCTTTGACTTTGCATAGCCAACTCAGCCTTCGACTTTCAATGCATGCCCAAATCAGCCTTTTTTTTATGAATGACCAACTCAGTCTTCGTCTTTACATGACCAACTCAGTTTTCATCTTTGCATACCCAACTCAGCCTTCCACTTTGCATGGTGAAATAAGCCTTCATGTTTGCATGGCCAACTTAGCCTTCCTGTTTGAAATTTGTTCATGTTATCACTGTTATCCAGGACATATCACAATAAAAGAGGTGCTACAATTCACATTTGGTATACTTTCAATATAAGTAGGCCCTTTTGGTTCAGTGTACAGAAAATTATCAGACAACTGACATACAAACTAGTTTATGACTCTCTGATCTACCTGTTGGCTTTTAATAAAAAGCTTATTTCAATGTACTTGTAAATGTACTATGCTAGTAGTTTAATTCTAAGCTGCTCAAGTCCCTCTCACCCTATAACCATCTTTAAATGACCAGAGCAGGTGGAAAAAAACTATATACAGTACCTAGACAAATATTACTATTTAAAAACCAATGGAAGGCTTACAAAATGTTTTGCCCTCTACCCCTTTTTTATGGATCTTCTATTGTTATTATTACAGCTCTCATTCCATTTATGTTGTTTCAGTTTTTTTTAGGCATTTTATCATCTAATAACAAATATTATCAAATTGTTCTTTATGTGCACTATTAGAATGTATGTTAGTATACTGTAATATCTGTATATATGTAAACTATTTGACTTACTGTATACTTTTTAACTTGCTTTTATTTGTAACGATTTATACTTTATTTTATGTTCACTATTTCATTTGCTTTAGATTTCCATTGAATAACGTTGGCAAATTTCCTGTTTTGCTAAATAATAGCTATTAAAACATAGAAATAGAATCGATCTGATCAAAGAAAACAACTTATACACTAGGGTTTTCGCGCTAAATGGCGATTTTTGCCACAGGATTTAAATTTCAGTAAAAATGCCCCCATAAAAACGCCATTTAGAAAATAAACCCCACTGTTTACCAATGCATAGCAGACATGAAAAAGATGCCAGCTACTAAATCTATAGAGCATGGGCATACTGTGTGCCGAACGTTCATTGCGAATCATAAGCTTATGTTGTCTGTTATTATTTATACTTGGATAATCTGCATCAAATTTTAATAGAACACGTTCAATTGGATTTCTATCAAGGGCAGCTCAAAGCATAGCAGCGTACACTTGTGGATTTTAAAGCTTATATTCACAGCGACTTCTGGAGGGACTAAAAAGGTATCCATGCAGGACAAAACAAACATCAAATGCTATAATAGTAACTCATCCAAGGCAATTCACATAGTCACATTAGGAACAAAAAAAAGTATTATTAAACACATGGTATATTATATTAAGCACTGTTGGGGAAACGCACACACATATTGTGTATGAGTTATTAAACACAATAAGCAAGCTGACGTATTTGTAGCACTCTGCCAATTGTGGAGCAAATACCTTCTCTTGGCACGGTTAAAGTATGGCATATATTCAAAAGTGCACAAAAAAGTTGGATGCTGGCTAAAGTCGCGTACAGGTTTTTATTTGAATTCTAGGTTCAAAACCTGTTTTCGATTTCTTTGGGAACATAGTTTATCATTCAAGTGCTTTTCATTCCTGCCTTTTAAAATTAAATTAATTTTTAAATACAACAAGGCAACACAAATTTGGATTTAGTGCACTTGTGTGTATTTTTGTTTCTAATATTTATTACATCTTAATCTTGGTTAGAAATGTCGTTTGGAATAATTGGACACAGAAGGGTTATATAGTTCGTGCATTTTCTTTTTCTTCAAAGTATTAGGGATTCTGGGCCTGATTCAGCAAGGATCGCTGTTGCGATTACGCACGCAGACGGCCGATTGTTGCTGTCTGCGCACGCGTATACATCGCAGTGCATTTGCGCAAAGGTCTCACTGCGTCCGGACTGCGATCACAGTGACTACGCAGACCCATCGCAGAGTGATTGAGAGGAAGTGACCGTTTGGGGGTGGTGACGGGGGGGTTGGTTGACGAAACGCAGGCGTGTCAGTGCGTTTCAACGCTGTTGCAGGGGAATGCATAGATTACCCACTGTGATGCCTTGCGCAGCTTGGGTTTTCATTGCATGCGATGAGGTTAGCAATTCCTGAGTAAGGTCAGACCTTGTGCAAGTGTGCGTGAGGCTGCGATGGTACTCGATGTTACCGATGGTTCCACAGTCTTGCTAAGTATTACGGATGTGTGTAAGGAGAAGTGGGCGTCCTTATGTTGTGAGGCGACGGCATTGTGATTGCAATCATTACCATATTTTCATAGTGAGACTGCGTGCGTAATCGCTGCTGCGATCGCAATAGTGATCCTTGCTGAATCAGGTCCTCTGAGGCTTTGAATGGAAGCAAGAAAATGCTCAGATCAGGCACATGAATACCTTGGAGATTATAAAGTCTAGCAAGCATAATGCAAGGTTATAACTACATGCAAGCAGGTTTGGTTGCCTTATGTCCCTTTTTGCTACCGGTTAGCATAGAATTTGCATATTTGTATTGCTCATGAGCATGATAATAGCAACTGAGACCTGCACAGAGATGCTGATATTCCTACTCATAGCCGAATTGTTTATTGGTGACTGAGGGCTGGTGCACACTGATGATGATGATGACAGGAGGAACTAGTTGCCTGATTCATATTTGGGAATAGAGTAAGATAGAGCAAGTAAATGAGCACCTGGCTAAACTATGTTGCAATGCAAGGGGTGAAAATGCATACAATGTTTTGCATGCAGGGTAAATACTGGCTGCTTTTGCATGTGGCCCATAAATGCTGGACAGCTTTATTTTTACACTGCAATTCAGATTTCAGTTTGGACACGCCCCTCCCAAAGCAAAAACTTTTCAAATGTAATCTCTCATTTTCCATCTACCCCCTGTAGTGCAGCATGGTTTTACTTACTCTTTCTTAAGGGGGGCGTCCACTACACGATTTTAGCAGGTGATTGAATGATAACGACGTCGTTATTGTTCAATCGTTTAAAAATAGTATATAAATCGTGCAGTGTTTGGTCATTAACGATCAACGATGCCGCTCCCGCTGGTCGTTTGATCGTCTCGTCAGTCGACTGAACATGCAGGACAATTTCACTTGATCTATTGAAGATCATTTGCAAATCGTTCAGACTGACAGATAAAATTTCAAGGGATAAAATCAAGGGAAAATCGTTTAGAGATTGGACAGGGAGTAGATCGTCTAGTGGATGTGCCCCTTTACTCTAATCCCAAATCTGAATCACCCGGTGCGGGTAGCGGAGAATGCACCCGGTGCGGATAGCGGAGCATGGTGCACGGCGTAGCCATGCGCCGGGAAAAGCGGGTGTGGCTTCGTGGCAAGGGCTATGCACCCGAACCCCAGATTAAGTCTCTCCGGGGGACCGGGACATGCGGGCTGCCTCCAGGGACCACTGTACTTGTAGTGCCAGCACCCTTATTGTGACAGGAGCCGTGTGCTGCATGTAATTCTACAGGGCAGCACTCGACTCCTGTCACTGCTAGGGAGTCTGCACTTTGATGTTACTTCTTGGCGGGTGACACCCGGGTGCGGCCCGCACCCCCCGTGTGGCGCCATTGGGTACACCCGACTGACCTCTGAAGCTGATAGAAGCTTTCTTCAATGCACATGCATGTTATTATTATATGATTTTGTGGAAGTATTTTAAAATGTATTTTTGCTATACAGACATTCCTCACTTAACGACCTACCTGTTTAGCAACCGTTCGGACTTACGACCAGCTAACTGTGGCTTGCACTGATAAAAAAATAAAAGACAACTCTGTCCGACAGGGGGCCGTGGCTGTGGCGCAGGACACACAGGAGACATTGCATCCCATGAGGGAAAGGATGGACCGGATACAGCGCGCTCTCGGAGGAGGTGGGGCCCACACAGGCATGGGTCCTGCTGCTTCCCGGCCACTTCCCGGCAAACAGCGCTCAATCCCATAGATTTGTTTAACAACCGAGTTGTAGGAACGGAACTCGGTCGTTAAGTGAGGAATGTCTGTATTCATTTGCCAATGAAAAGGAAGATTATACCTACTGTATCATCATTATCAGACCTAGCAAATGTGTTTTTTATACTGAATATCAAAACAAATGTTTTCTTGTGCTAATGACCCTTTTGGGTGTGAGTACAGTATATCAGATATGTTACTGGAGCACATCTTAAACCGGGTACACACTAGACACTACACACTAGACGCCGGATCGAACGACATATCGTCCACATCGGGCAGTGTGTACCCGCTATGTCGCTGATGATGCACGCTCCCGCGCATCGTCAGCGGCATCACCCATTGGACCTGCATGCAGCCCTAGATGGACACAACAACCCCTGGATGGACAGCAGCCCTTGGATGGCCACAGCAGCCACTACCACTGGATGGAGACAACAGACCCTGGATGGACACAGCAGACCCTGGATGGACACAGAAGCCCCCGTCCTTGATGGACACAGCAACCCCTGGATGGACACAGAAGCCCCTGGATGGACACAGCAGCCCCTCTTGGGTGAAGCAAAGTCCTGAATGCCCGGGACTCAGCAAGCAAATGGCGCCAATCACCGTGGGGAGGAACTTTTATACAATCCAAAACCTGCGAGAATCCGACAGTGGGATGTTGAAGTTTTGAAACAATTTGAGATCCGAGTCAGACGGGAAAACCCGGGCCAGACTCGGATATGGAAGTTCGGGTGGGTCCAGTTCTCAGGGAACCAGACCCGCTCATCTCTAATAATTATTACTTTTATTATGTTATGTTTATTTCATTATGGCTATTCCATCTTTATATGTCACTTCACATGATACAGGACATTACCTGCAAAGCTATTTTATGATTTCAGCGCAAAAAATGTGCAACCTCTTTGTGACCTCCGAGGCTTCTGTATGACAGTAATGACGACCAGCCTCGCCCTACTAGAGAACATTCACAGTTTTCTCTTTACAAAGGTAGAAACTGTGACTAAAGGCTGCAATATTAATGTCTTCTTTTCAGATTAGAAAGCACAGGCAGATGCTTACGCAGAGCAAACACATCAGACGAACGGCTTCCAGTATAACCGCAGTTACTTGAAGCTCATGTTTGTTTGCCCACTTGAAAAACTAAGGTGAAAAGTGCATTTAGAGCACTTGACCAAATAAATTTAATAAACAATCATGAAAGATTAATTGCTTTTCATTAAAACCGGTATGCACTTGAAAAATCAATAGATGATGGGGGATAATGCAATAGGTTAAACATTAGTCCAAAATGACTTGGTTAGTGCTTGCATTTAAACACCCCCTCATTCTTAGGTAAACCATTGATACTGCACTAATTGTTCATCTAATGTGATGAGATTTCAGTGTGGAATGAGAGTGCCTGTTGATATTGAGGCAGCAAACAAAACCATGGGTTTGTTACTGATAAGGATTTGTTTAATCCTTGCCTTTCAGATGAATGATTGCCATCAACAACATTACTCCCATTGTGGCACGGGGTTCTATTTTAGTGCACTCTCAATTGTTCTCCCGCCCGGCTATTGTTATCAAGTGGTCCTTTGCCGATGCAATAGCTGGAACAAGTGCTAAAGGCTGACATGCTATCAAGACTCTCCAGATTCCAGGGGCAGACCTAACCCATCATGGAACTCTGGTCAAGTGACAAAAAAAATAATTAGTCACCGTTAACTGGAAGAATATTAATCCATGGCCCCATAAATTATATATAGCTTGTAATAAAGTTTCCTGATGTTATTTAACATTTTAATTTACATTTTAATATAATACAAGATGGTACTGAAACAGCGCTCAGTCCCATACAGTTCCGTGTAGCTACGAAATGTTAGATTGACGGATATATACGTCTGTTCCACTATAATCCCGTTTTCTCAGTGGCAGCTGTATGTTCTCCAAAAGAACCAGTTGTTGTATGATCCCAAATTGATTAAAAATAGAAAGGTGAGAACAAGATCCTTATAGTGTAGTAGTTATTACAATGCGGCACACTAAGTAATTCTACGTGTACCGTGTTAACCCAAAACAATGAGCATTGGGTTGTTTATCTTTTTCCTGACTTGACCAAAATGATTCCTCTACCAATCCAGAAGCATATAGCAATGCACTCCAAACATAAGAAAGAAGAGAGAAACACTCTCATTGTGTAGTAAATAAAAAAAAATTATAATAATAATTCCAATACAAACAATACACAAATAAAGATGGGAAATGACATTTTCAAAAATTCAAATAGGTTTATCTGATAGTAGCTGGTCATAGGTAACGGGGTATACCCACAGTCCTCAACGCGTTTCGTCCTTTGTGCAATAAAAGCTGGACTTCTTCAGGAGGATGCTAGTTCTTTCTATAAAATGATAGCTGTAAACTGGTTGGTTGCTATGGGCAAATTCTCCACTTATCCTCTTTAGAAGGTTTGATATATCTCCCCCATAGTGAGAATGCAGGTGTGGTGTGGCAGGGGCATAAGGGTTGGAGTTTGGAGGAAGACTGGTTGCATTGGAGGCTGGCGGAGAGTCTGCTTGGTCATAAAAGTGTGTTCCACAGGTGTAGAGCAGTATGTATGAAATCTTCAAGTGTGATGCAGTTACCAATTGTGCGTCGAGGTGCCAGGTAGGGTTACTTCAGTCACAATGACATAAACACTCTCTTACTCTACTTATAGTTACCTGCCCAATACTTCCCCTGTTATTCCTCTCCAGTTGTGAGAATAAGTAGCATCAAAAACCTCAATGAGACGGATGTGTACATTATTTTTTGTAAGCATGTACAGTAACAAAATGTACAATTTACACAAATAAAACAGATGTCCAACTGTGAGGACTGACTAGCATAAATCGGATTTAGTGTAGTCACATACTAGGAGCAACCCAGGGGCGCAGAGTCTGATGGGGTACTGGTATTCACCAAGGATTCCCACAAGTGATTTTGGAATATGAGCTTCGCTGCAGCATTCCCACAGGTCACGGCCCTAATGTGGAACCCAGGTGGAACTAGCAGGAAGTGTAGTAGACACAGGAAACAACACAAGTGTGTATATAGATGCAAAATATGAGGGACGTGAGTATTATATAGCAAGGGCGATAGAAGGCGGCTGGAGAGCATGCACTGGCAGGGAGAGGATGGCTTTAGAATTTAGCAGAGTAGCTACAGGAAGGTGGTACAAATGGAAGCAGCTTGGGAATTCAACAGAGTATCCACAGAGGCTGGCATGGAATATTGATCTGTGCACATTTGGCGCAAGCAGCAACATATTGTTTAACATCCCTGGAAATGGACGGCCACCAATAGTCTCCTAGAAGAAGTTTCGTGTATTAGTTGTGTATGTGGCTTCTTCAGTGTATTATTTGTGTATGTGGCTTCTTCAGTGTATTTTAAGTGTATGTGGCTTCTTCAGTGTATTATTTGTGTATGTGGCTACTTCGGTGTATTATTTGTGTATGTGGCTTCTTCAGTGTATTATTTGTGTATGTGGCTACTTCAGTGTATTATTTGTGTATGTGGCTTTTTCAGAGTATTATTTGTGTATGTGGCTTTTTCAGTGTATTATTTGTGTATGTGGCTTCTTCAGTGTATTTTAAGTGTATGTGGCTTTTTCAGTGTATTATTTGTGTAAGTGGCTTGTTTTAGTGTATTTTATGTGGATGTTTTTTTAAATTGTTCTGGCTTTTTCTTTCCCTTTAATAGTTACCTCTACGGTCATTGTGTGCATACGCTTTTACATGCTCATACAAACATCATATCAGGAGCATGGCTTAGATGCTCACGCCCAATTTTGCACGTGCGCCTTCGGTGTGCACATGATCTTGACTCTTTGACATACCTACAGATATTTTTGGGTACCTTGCCCCTGACTGGTTGGTTACCCCTGGTATAAAGCGTTGTAGCAGGAGAAATGGAACGGGGTTGGGAAGGGGCGTTCTCATGCCAGCAAAGTGCAGTCAGGCAGTTTATGCAGACCGGCAGTTATGGGTATTTTCGTCTGTTAGGAGACACATCTTATGCACATGCTACAGGGCAGGTGCCACTACACACTGGTGGGGATGTCTTGAGGTAAAACTTGCCAACACAAGATGCATATACTGTAGCTAGCGCTGCCTATGTGTCTGTGTACGCTATTCTGTAGTGCACTTTTTTTTAAAGTAATTAACGGCAAATTCGTATCAAGCAATGTAGAGAGTTGGGAAGTAGAAAAGCAGTCCATAGCGACCAATCAGCTTCGAGGTAGCATTTATCAAGTGCATTCTATAATTTGATAGGTAGAAGCTGAATGGTTGCTATGTTCGTCTCTTTCACTTGTCAACTCTTTGCAATGCTTGATACAGTACATCACCCCCATAGGTAAAGATATAATACTGGCATTGAATATCTATAAGGTCACTCCACTTGGAGCCATTAGATGTGGGAGGTTCACTTCAACCCTACATTACGAAGGTCCATAGGATCCATAATTATTCAAACACCAGTCTTATTTGCATACCAATAATATATGATACAGTATGTCATATGCTATGTTATATTATGTCATTTCATGTTATGGTATATTGTTTTGTTACTTCATATTGCAATATTATTCCAAGCTTTAGTAAATGATCTTATCACATTGCCAGTTACATTCACTGCATGGTGTATTTTTATTCCTACGGGCAAAAAGCACATTCAGGGGCCTATTCATCAACACTAAAATAACAGTTTTAAGCACATTTTGAGACAGAATTACTACAGCTGTAATTAGTGCCGCACATGCGCAGCTTTTGTGAATGTATTACAGCTGCGGTAAGTTAGTGTAGAGAGGGAAAAGTATCTATTTCCCGCACTGATTACAGCTGCGGTAAGTTAGTGTAGAGAGGGAAAAGTATCTATTTCCCGCACTGATTACAGCTGCGATAAGTTAGTGTAGAGAGGGAAAAGTATCTATTTCCCGGAAAAGCTGTCATCGCAAAAATGACAGCTTTTCGGAATAGATAGTTATGGGGAGGAGGAATGATGAATTCCCCCGGTAATTAGGTGGAACTCCATGCGAGTTCTAAACCTAATTACCTCCATCGAGTTTTTAGGTCCCTCAGACTTGTTCTTTAATGTGTACACACAAATTTTGGACAGTCTACTTATACAGTAACAGTGATTTTACTTGTGGCTTGTCCACTCGTCATGTCACCTTTATCGTACTTTATGGTATTCATTTCTGTTTTCTGTTCATGTAATAATGAACTACTTTGTGTATATGTATTAGGGATGATTTCTGAAATCCGAACACCCCCGAGCACCCCCGATCCGAGTCGTATCCGAGTCAGGCTCGACTTTTCCCGCCTGACTCGGATCTGAAATCGAGGCAAAACGTCATCATCCCACCTTCCGGATCTCGTGGGTTTTGGATTCTATAAAAGGTCCCCGCGTCAGCGCCATTTCTCACTCCGGCTGTGGACAGTGAAGAGGGAGGGTGGGAGCTAGGGCTGGCTGGGCTGTGTTGTGCTGCTGTTGTCCATAGGGGCTGTGACCACTCAGTCCATAGGGGATGACTGGGCTGTGTTGTGCTGCTGTTGTCCATAGGGGCTGGCTGGGCTGTGTTGTGCTGCTGTCAGATTGGCTGGCTGGGCTGTGTTGTGCAGTCAGTTGCAGTCATAGGGGCTGTGACCACTCCAAAGTCTATAGGGGATGGCTGGACTGTGTTGTGCAGTGTCCCATAAAGGCTGTAGTCCTAGAGGGGTGCTGTAGTGTTGTCCAGGGGGTGATTTGTGCATCAGGGGTGCTCCCCCAAAGTGCACTCCAAAAAAAAATATATTTTTTCTGTGTTTGTGAATTGTAACACAGTAGCCGCACGAGCATCAACAAAGTAGCGCCAAGCGTGCGTCTGTGTCATAAATCAAGGGCCGGCTGGCTTGTCCGTTAAAGGGTGCTGTAACCCCCAAAGTGCACTCCAAACAAAATAAAAATATATTTTCTGTTTTTGTGACTTGTGTGCACTGCGGCTGCACGTGCATCAACAAAGGAGCAGCGCCAAGCGTGCGCCTGTGTCCCATAAGTAAAGAGCTGGCTGGCTCATCTTTTAAAGGGTGGTGTAACCCCCAAAGTGCACGTCAACAAAAATAAAAAATTATTTTCTGTGTTTGTGAATTGTGTGCGCAGTAGCCGCACGTGCATCAACAAAGTGGCGCCAAACGTGTGCCTGTGTCATATGTAAAGGGCCGGTTGGCTCATCCGTTAAAGGGTGCTGTAACCCCCAAAGTGCACTCCAAAAAATATTTTTTTTTTCTGTGTTTGTGAATTGTGTGCACTGTACGTACATCCTCAAAGCAGCAGCGCCAAGCGTGTGTCTGTCTTTTAAAGGGTGGTGTAACCCCCAAAGTGCACTCCACAAAAAAAAAAAAATTCTTCTTTATTTTCTGTCTTTGTGAATAGTGTGCACTGTAGCTGCACGTGCATCAACAAAGGAGCAGCTCCAAGCGTGCGCCTGTGTCCCATAAGTCTGTTAAAGGGTGGTGTAACACCCAGAGTGCTCCAAAAAATAAAAAACTATTTTTTTTTCTGTGTTTGTGACTTGCGTGCGCTGTAGCTGCACGTGCATCAACACAGTAGCAGCGCCAAGCGTGCGCCTGTGTCATAAGTCAAGGGCCGGTTTGGACATCTGGTCTGGACTGAAGGACATGCCAACAATTTCTGACATGTCTACTGTCACTGTATATGACACTGTCACCACTGACAGAATGGTGGAGGATTACATTGGTGACAGCATCCAAGTAGGCATGTCAGACAGTCCGTACCTGTACTGGCAGGAAAAAGAGGCAATTTGAAGGCCCCTGTACAAACTGGCTCTATTTTACCTGAGTTGCCACCCCTCCAGTGTGTACTCCGAAAGTGTGTTTAGTGCAGCCGGGAACCTTGTCAGCGAAAGGCGTAGGAGTTTGCTTCCACAAAATGTGGAGAAGATGATGTTCATAAAAATGAATTATCAACTCTTCCAGGGAGACCAGCCTCCAGAACGTACAGAGGGACCTGTGGTGGTGGATTCCAGAGGGATCGAATTAATACTCTGTGAGGATGAGGATGTACACAACACTGAAGAGGGTGAGGAATCGGTGGATGAGGAGGATGAGGACGACATCTTGCCTCCGTAGAGCCAGTTTGTGCAGGGACAGATTAATTGTCAGCTTGTTTTGTGGGGGCCCAAACAAACCAATCATTTCAGCCACAGTCGTGTGGCAGACCCTGGTACTGAAATGATTGGTTTGTTAAAGTGTGCATGTCCTGTTTATACAACATAAGGGTGAGTGGGAGGTCCAAGGACAATTCCATCTTGCACCTCTTTGTTTTCTTTGCATTATGTACTGTTTGGGGCCTAGTTTTTCAAACTGCCATCCTGTCTGCCACTGCAGTGTCACTCCTAGATGGGCCACGTGTTTGTGCCGCCCACTCGTGTTGCTTAGCATAGTCATCCAGCTACCTCGGTGCAACGTTTTGGACTAAAAACAATATTGTGAGGTGTTCAGAATAGACTGGAAATGAGTGGAAATTAATGTTATTGAGGTTAATAATAGCATAGGAGCAGAAAAACCCACAAATTCTGTGATTTTATCTGTTTTTATGGGTTTTTTTTTAAAAATACGGATCCAAAACACAAAACCCAGAACCCAAAACACGGAAAGGTGGTTTTGGCAAAACCAATCCAGATCCAAAACACGAAGAAAGATCCAGATCCAAAACCAAAACACGAAAAGTGGCCGGTGCACACCCCTATTATATATATATATATGTATATGTATATATATATATATATATTTTAATCATTATTATATATTTATTTATTTTTTTACTTCTGCTTGTTACTCTTTTTATACCTTTCCAATGATGTTACATTTCTATTCATTCAAACAAAAAACTAGTTATATTCCAGTTTCAGGATGTGTTTTCATGTTCGGTATTAGCCATAGCAACAGGTAAGATGACAGAGTTTAAAATACTGAAAGAGGGAGGAACAGAATAGCAAAATACAATAAAAAATTTTTAAATTAAAATAAATTCTTCAGTTATGCTTGATTTTAGTTAACACATTCAAACTTAAATTCAAAAATAGGGGCCTCATGTATCAACGAATGATATTCTTGTTATCACTCGTTACTATTCTTAAATGGTGCTCCGACCAATCAGCTCCTAACTGTCATGTGTTTGAAAAATGACAGGAGCTGATTGGTTGGAGCTGCATTTAAGGTTCTTAACGAGCGAAAACTAGAATATCACTTGTTGATAACTGAGGAACTAATTTTTTTTTTTTTTTTGTAAATGAAACATTTGATCCTAAATGTAATGGAAGCTTGTTTTGCAGATTCGGTCTTTCCAACATGTGGCTCAAGCGGAATGGACAAAAAATGTAGGGCAGTAGAACATGTTCAGCAAGCACTATGACAGCTGTCCATCTCTCGGCGTACTGCTGTGTCCATTTACATTCAGGAATAATACAGTTACACTTAAACTCGTTAACATTAAATAGGGAGCTTTTATCGCACCAAAATACTGTAGTTTCAAAGCACATATCCCTACTTTAGTACTCAGCAAGTTTCAAAGGCTGGGATAAAAAATAATAAACTGTCAGGCAGACATGACAAGAAGGCACACAGTGCCCCATACTGTTTATTTCCTTTGTAAGCAAATCGAGCAGGACTTCTCCTAATGTGGTGTTATGTTTTCAGCTCCCTGCATGTTCGTGTGCTTTTTCGAGGAAGTGTATTTAACTTAATACAGTTATATGGACTGTCACACACATCCATTGCAGATGATCATTATTGACTCTACATCACTTGCATCATACACATCTGGAAATAACTTTTTTTTTAGCATTTTAATTATGCCTAAAGGTGATTTAAGCAACGTTTATGAGTGCCATGCAGTGAAATGACATCATGATACTGGGGGACATTCCATGGGAAAAAGAGCACTGTGTTTATTAAACTTTTTTTTTTTCTTTTACAAAAATTAAGGTTATGTTGCAACCTCTGCTATACAGTATCTAGACTGATCCTTACCCTGCCCCTTTTCTCTTGTGGTTACATTGCTATAAACCAGCATTTTTCAACCGCTGTTCCGTGGCTGGTTCTCAAGTGTGCCGCCAGAGATGCCTGCCAGTGCACATCCGCCGCCAATTCAATTCAAGTTCAGGCCTGGACAGCACTGGGATTTTTCTGGGTGGCTCAGACGCGGCCCGGGCTGTGATTTATGTAGTCGTGGCGGCTTGGTATCACAGGTCGTGCGCACAGCGTTGCCGCCCCGCCCGCACAGTACTCACTGCTCTGCAGTGAGTGTGATTGAGGCTCTTGTCACTCCTGCGTGTGACTGAAGCTGCAGCAACTGCTGCCGGTGAGGGAAAGGGGTGTCTATGATCTCTTTTCTCTTTTTTATTATTTGGGAACCAATGTGTGTATTTTTTTTCTGTGGGGGACAATGTGTGTGTTTTTTTCTGTGGGGGCCAACGTGTTTTTTTCTGTGGGGGCCAATGTGCGTGTTGTTTTCTGTGGGGGCCAATGTGTGTGTGTTTTTTTCTGTGGGGGCCAATGTGTGTATTTTTTTCTGTGGGGGCCAATGTGTGTATTTTTTTCTGTGGGGGCCAATGTGTGTGTGTTTTTTTCTGTGGGGCCAATGTGTTTTTTTCTGTGGGGGCCAATGTGTGTGTTTTTTTCTATGGGGCCAACGTGTTTTTTTCTGTGGGGGCCAATGTGTGTCTGTTTTTTTCTGTGGGGCCAATGTGTTTTTTTCTGTGGGGGCCAATGTGTGTGTTTTTTTCTATGGGGCCAACGTGTTTTTTTCTGTGGGAGTCAATGTGTTATGTTTTTTTTCTGTGGGGGCCAATGTCTTTGTTTTTTCTCTGTGGGGGGGGCAATATTCAATATATAATATTGAATTAAAAAAAATTGTGCCAGGAGTTGAAGAAAGGTTTTAAATCACTGGTATACACAGTATACTGTAGTGTGGCTCACTAGCTGCATACATTACTTTAATGTCATGTGCAGTATTTAGAGTCCTCTACCTTACACTCACCTCTTTTGAGAAACTTCTGTTCTACCCTATAACCTATCTACTATGCTCCATCTCCTGGCCTCATTGCACGATATCCTAATTTCTCTTATGTACCAAGATACATCTCTTTATTTTTCTCAAAAGGTCTGCCAACTAGACCCCTGACTCCATCCACGCTCATTACCAGTTCCCATTTCTTCTTTTAGGACCTTTTTTGGCTGTAACCACAGGGTGGAGTTCGCTCCCTCATTCAACAATACTTTCTTCTAGCCTCCAAACCTTCAAGTGCCACTTGAAAATGATTCTCTTCAGACAAGTGTATCAACTTATAAATCCCCCTAGGCTTTTTTTTTTTTATCCAATTACCACTTTTCTACACAGTTCACACAAAGCTTACATGTATTCTCTTTCTATGCTCAAACAACCCCCTGACCCCCATAACCCAACAAATCAATTTTAAGGCCGGTACACACTAGACGATATCAGGTGTGCCCGACCTCATCAGCGATGGAAACTGGCGTTGTAAAGCAGGGGACGGGGTCACCATGATGAGAGTCAGCGTGAATTCACCGGACCCCCCCCCGCTGCGGGGGTTTCTCTGTTTACTCTGGGGGGGTCAGGAGAGATGGCAGCCTCTGGGAGGCTTGCCTGCCTTTCTGGGGGTGGCCAGGAGCAGCACCCGATATTCGTGAGGCTCCCGGACAAATCGGGAGGGTAGGCAAACCTGCCCAGCTGTCAGGGTGGTGATGGTGCAACCATTAGGGCATACTTGCCTACTTTTGAAAAAGCATTTCAGGGAGATTGTGAAAGCAGCACCTATGAGCATGCGTTACAGTGAGAGTGTACTGCTACATCTGAGAGGCGTGTCATAATACTGATTTATATCCAAATGCATATGAGCCCCAAAGCTGTTAGTAAGATCTACTTGTTGATAAAAACACAATGCAGGGAAATTATACTAATGATCCCATTTGAATTGTATATATCTGTTTTTTTTAATATAACAGCTTCATAATGGGGGTAAGATGCAATCAGGGAGATTGCTAGACTCTTCAGGGAGTCAGGGAGATGGCTACTATTTCAGGGAGTCTCCCTGACAATGAGGGAGCGTTGGCAAGTATGCATTAGGGTGGTACAGTCAACTACCAGTCAACAAAAGGTGAGTGCACCTAGAATTTCTAATATTGCATCCAGACTGTTGGTTTGCCATTCTTTCCCTGCCCAAAATAGTTAACACGAGAACTGCAGAACAAACATATTGACACACCCCAACCACAGCCATGAGGTTTAACCATCTTCAATTATATGCAAATACTTCAGTTCCTCTTAAGTGCTGCCATAGAACTATTAACAGAGTAGCCAGTTGCTGACTTTTTCTGTAACATTCAAGGGGCTTAATTGGGGTCTGTTCACGAGATCGGTAGCAATGCATGTCCGTCGGTTCTAAATCCCGTTGGCGGAAGATTGACAGTTAAGATCCCGATAGGTAAGTATTTTATCTATTACTAACCTAACCTCCCCCCAACCCAACCTTAGGGGTGCCTAACCCTAACCTCCCCCCCAAGTGCCTAACCCTAACACCCTCTGAAGTGCCTAACCCTAACCCCCCCTTCCCTGGCGCCTAAACCAAAGTCTCCCAGGGGGTGTCTAACCCTAACCTCCCCCCAGGGATGCCTAACCCTAACCACCCTTCCCCTGGCCGAACCCTCCTGGGGGGGTGACTAACCTAACCCTCCCCCCCGCGGCTGTCCGCACCCGGCGCACCTTTGATCGGTAAGCCAGGCGTCGAGCTCCCGGCGTAGGTAAAACAACAGGTGTCGGGGTCTCGTCGCCTGTCATTAGACCCCTGTCGGGATTAGACAGTCGGGATTAGACAGTCGGGAAGCCGGCGGTCTGCATTTTGACCGTCGGCTTCCTTACTGCATCCCATGTTCAAATCTATACATGGAAGTATCCACTGATACGCAATTGAGTTTGCAAATCTCTGGTGGGTACAGGGAGGCTGCTGCAATGATCAGTAGCACTAATTAACTACTTCTGATTGGGTGATAGTCCAGATGTGTCATCATTTAACTGGCCGAACATAACTTGGGTAACTTTGAGTGATATGCTATTGAAAAAATATATATCTTGTAATAGGATATCACAACACATGAGGTGTCATAAGCTACAGATGTGTCCTTACTCATCTATCCGCAATACAGATGTGCCCACATACATCTATCCTCCGTGGCTACAAGTTGTGCCACACATAACGCGGGAGCTCAGTGTGACTCGGTAGTGCCGAGCGTCTTTTCATGCATCTTTTTACACAACAATGCGAATAGCACAATCAGCTTCTGCTGATTAAAATGACATGCAGCATGTCTATGTTCTGTGTGCGAGTGTGGCTGTATCTGCATGTGAAATGCTACGTGACAGTGTCAGCGGCTGTATCACTGTAATGTAGAATTTCACATACAGATACAACAACAGACGTACAGAGAACATAGGCATGCTGCATAGCATTTTGATCAGCAGAAGCTGCTTGTGCTATCTATTCACATCATTGTGCGAATAAGACACATTTGAAGGTAAAGAGATGCACGAAAAGATGCTCAGCGCTACCTAGTCACGCCACGGCATGGCGCGACTAGAAGGGCTAGACTAGAAGGGCTGTTTAACGTGCCAGGAGGCTAGATGTATGTGGACCCATCTGTATGCCTTGAAGCGCTATATGCCTGGCTTGAGTGAGCCGCCAGGTCCCTTGCAACTCAGCTAGTGTTGGACGTCTAATTTTACCGAAAATGCATCTAAGTCACAATGCGATGCGACTAAGATGCGGATTAATTTAATATGTGACTGCTGCATTGTAGCACCACACACGCTGATTCAGAGACACAGATATACAAGTGTCACGTATCAAATTAATCAGCACAGTCTCCTGGTGAGTCCTAGTCGCATCACATTGTGACTTAGATGCATTTTCTGCAAAAAAAAGCCAAAAAGAAGACGCCCAGCGCAAGCAGATGGTCTCATGCAACCAGGCATGCTGAGAGTGGCTGTGTGACGCGATTGCTGCAAAGACCAGTTAGGACATATCTGTAGCATTCTATGGAACTCCATGGAATACTATAGTAGACTTATCATGAGTTTTGACACTTTATCACAAGATGTTTAGCATATCACTCACAGACACTCAAATGTCTGACCTTAAGGATAGTGAGAGCAGTGCCGGCGCTTCCATTAGGCAGCCTTAGGCAGCTGTCAAAGGGCGCCGGGACCTGATGGGTGACCCGCTGAGGCTGTCTTCTAGAGGGGACAAAATGTTGCCTCTCGCGGAAGCCACTTAGGACACCCAGTGAACACTGCTTAGATTACACCAGCGCCTGTCTAGACCCGCCCCCTCGACAAGATAACCTTCCTTTCACTCAGCCAGACCTGAGAGACAAGCCGCAGAATGCTGCTCAGAATGCTGCACCAGCCGGCAGCCTCATCTCCACAGTCCTTCTCGTCTGCCTGCTCTCCAGCTGCCGGCTATTGCACGGCTGCGCCACGCCTTCCATCCTGTGCTGACCCCTGAGCCACCGAGGGAGCCCACAGGCTTGATGGCCTCTCTCTTCACTGGGGAGCTCTATGGCACAAAGACATTAAGAACATTAGAGGAAGGTAAGCAGGCTGGGGGAATGTGAATATTATATGTATACAGTACATATATATATATATATATATATATATATATATATATATATATATGTGTGTGTATATATACTGTATGTGTATATATATATATATATATATATATGTATAAATGTGTGTATATATATATATATATATATATATATATGTGTGTGTTTATACACTACCGTTCAAAAGTTTGGGGTCACTTAGAAATGTCCTTATTTTTGAAAGAAAAGCACTGTTTTTTTCAATAAAGTTAACATTAAATTAATGAGAAAAACACTCTATACATTCTTAATGTGGTAAATGACTATACTGGCTTCAAACGTCTGGTTCTTAAAGGAATATCTACATAGGTGTATAGAGGCCCATTTCCAGCAACCATCACTCCAGTGTTCTAATGGTACATTGTGTTTACTAAGCGCGTTAGAAGATGATAGATGATTAGAAAACCCTTGAAAACCCCTGTGCAATTATGTTAGCACAGCTGAAAATGGGTTTGCTCGTTACATGCTCCTTCCTCCCCATCTACCCCATCTGTGTCAAACCTGTTTGTTTTCCCCTCCCTTTAAAGGGGGGTATACACTTAGCGAATTAACCAAGCAATTGCACGATAGGGACGTCGTTATTGTGCAATCGCTTGCAAATCGTGCATGTTTTGGTTGGATACAACCAGCGATGCGCGTGCCCACTGGTCGCTTCCGACATCCGACATCGCCCGTACATGCTGGTCAACCTGACAATCCCGTCAGGTTCAGCATGTGCGGGGCTAAGGGATGTGCCTAGACTGAACGAGTGAACATTCAGTCTAGGCACATCACTAGATATACAAACGAGAGCACGATTGCAATGTCGTAATCGTGCTCTCGTTTGTATATCTATTAGTGGATAAATGGTTTTAGAATGTAAACTCTTATGAGCAGGGCCCTCTATCCTCTTGTGCTTCTCCCTACTTTAGTTTCATCTACTTCTTACTCACCACTAGGGCACCTAACACTTGGTTGCTTATGCTCTGTTGCTTATCTGGGTGTTATGGTCGCTAATGTAGCAATATATATTATCCATGTCCTGGTCCTGTATTGTATTGTACTGTAAGTCGCTTGTCTACAATTTGTTTATATATATAAGGCGCTGCGGAACACCTGTGGTGCAATATAAATAAATAATAATAATAATAGAGAAGCTATAAAACTGGCCTTCCATTGAGCTAGTTGAGTATCTAGAGCATCACATTTGTGGGTTCGATTATACTTTCCAAATGGCCAGAAAAAGAGAACTTTCATGTGAAACTTGACAGTCTATTCTTGTTCTTAGAAATGAAGGCCATTCCATGCAAGAAATTGCCAAGAAACTGAACATTTCCTACAACGGTGTGTACTACTCCCTTCAGAGAACAGCACAAACAGGCTCTAACCAGAGTAGAAAGAGAAGTGGGAGGCCCCAGTGCACAACTGTGCAAGAAGACAAGTACATTAGAGTCTCTAGTTTGAGAAATAGATGCCTCACAGCTTCATTAAATGGTACCCGCAAAATGCCAGTGTCAACGTCTACAGTGAAGAGGCTACTCCGGGATGCTGGCCTTCTAGGCAGAGTGGTAAAGAAAAAGCCATATCTGAGACTGGCCAATAAAAGGAAAAGATTAATATGGGCAAAAGAAAACAGACATTGGACAGAGGAAGATTGGAAAAAGTGTTATGGACAGACGAATCGAAGTTTGAGGTGTTTGGATCACACAGAAGAACATTTGTGAGATACAGAACAAATGAAAAGATGCTGGAAGAGTACTTGACGCCATCTGTCAAGAATGGTGGAGGTAATGTGATGGTCTGGGGCTGCTTGGTGCTGGTAAAGTGGGAGATTTGTACAAGGTAAAAGGGATTTTGAATAAGGAAGGCTATCACTCATCACTCATTTTGCAACGCCATGCCATACCCTGTGGACAGCGCTTGATTGGAGCCAATTTCCTCCTCCAACAGGACAATGACCCAAAGCACACTTCCAAATTATACAAGAACTATTTAGGTAAGAAGCAGGCAGCTGGTATTCTGTCTGTAATGGAGTGGCCAGCGCAGTCACCAGATCTCAACCCCATTGAGCTGTTGTAGGAGCAGCTCGACTGTATGGTACACAAGAAGTGCCCATCAAGCCAATCCAACTTGTGGGAGGTGCTTCAGGAAGTGTGGGGTGAAATTTCTTCAGATAACCTCAACAGATGAACAGCTAGAATGCCAAAGGTCTGCAATGCTGTAATTGCTGCAAAAGGAGCATTCTTTGACAAAAGCAAAGTTTGAAGGACACAATTATTATTTCAAATAAAAATCATTATCTCTAACCTTGCCAATGTCTTGACTATATGTTCTATTCATTTTGCAACTCATTTGATAAATAAAAGTCAGTTTTCACGTAAAATGCGAAATTGTCTGTGTGACCAAAAACTTCTGAACGGTAGTGTATATATATAAAAATATTGTAACAGGACTGGATTAGGGGATCCCTCTCCTCGGATAGATGGACTCCCTCTTCACACACACAGCAGCTGGAAAATAGTACACCAGTCTGGGGTCTCGTACTAGCTGGTCGGTACCAGTCTTTATTGTGCAACGTAAAAGAAAAACAAAACATAAAAATAAACGCCCGTCTTGGCGCTAACTAGACAAGAGGTTCCCTCTCTACAGAAACAGTGGGGCCTATTGCCTCCACAATCAACACAAGCGCATGCACAGAATTCACAGTTAGTTTTCACCAAGTGTCTCTTAGCCAGCCAAAACCTAGGGCAAACGTATCTATCACTGACCACTTTACCAGTGATCCTATCACAATATATATATATATATATATATATATATATATATATATACAGTATATGTGCACATATATATATATATATATGTGTGTGTGTGTGTGGGGGGGGGGGCAGGGGGGAGTAGGCAGAAGTTTTGCCTTGGGTGCCGGTTTGCATTGGTTCTTCCTCCTGTTAAATTGCAGTCAGTCCCAACATTCCCTGCCGGTGATAGCCTGGTCCTAGTGTTCAGTCTGTTTTGGTTTCGTCTTGCTCCCGGTCTCCTGTCTCGTCAGAGCCATTTACCTGTGCTAATTCATCTGTTTTCCTGGTTGAGTATCTCCCAGTCTGCTGTGATCATGTTACCAGCCTGAGGCCTAAGCAACATTATCATCCTGCGGTTCAGCTGTATTACCAGCCTGTGACTTAGTCACGTTATCAGCCTGTGGTCCAGCCCTGTTACCAGCTTGTGGCCTAGCCGTGTTCTCCTTATCCACATCAGTCTACAGTGCAGCTGCACTATTTGTAGCCAGTTGCTGTTCCTTCCTGCAGCCCAGTTGTGTACAAGTCATACTTGCGACTCTTACCATCAAGTGCAGCCCTACCGCAGCATATCTCCATCTCTATCTGTGGTCCAGTCACATTCTGGTGTGCCATCATATCTGCGGAACTACCATCTCCGCTGGCATCAGGGAACTGCCTTACCATTTGTCCACCTGCTGGCGTATCAGTCCTTGCCAAGTTCATCACTGGGTACTCAGATTCAACCTCAGCCCAGATCGAGATTGCCAGCTCAGGTACGTCCTAACGGCGTACCATCTTCGACCTTCAGGTGTCAGTAAGATAAGCCCACACTGTGCCGAGAGTAAGATCTGGCGCCAGCCTAAGTACCGGTGTGCATATCCAGTCACTAAGGGAACAACAGGTTGGTGTTATAGGTGGAAGATCTCATTTAGTAACTCAGTGGGTTTATCTTGCATCATACTGCAGCGTAACAACAATTAGTCCACTTGTCCAGCTACCTTCGAAGAAAAGAACAAGACGTTAGGCATAAATTATGGCCAGCACAGTATCTAGTTTTAGGGGGAGATGTATCATACCTTGGAGAGAGATAAAATGGAGAAAGATAAAGTACCAATCAAATAGTTGCTAACTGTCACGTTACAGGCTGTGTTTGAAGAATGGCAGTTATAAGCTGATTGGTTTGCTAACCTCATCGCACACAGTGCGTACTCAAGCTGCGTATGCCGTCGCAGTGGCTAATTTATGCACGCCCATGTAACGGCGTTCAAATGAACAGACACGCCTGCTTTTCTCCGTTCAATCCCCCGTTACCACCTCCAAATGCTGACGTCCCATCCCTTGATCTGCAATGGCTTTTTATCTGCATAGGTGAATGCAGTACAATCGCAATGCTAACTCACGCACGGTGCATACGCAGTTACAGTACATACCATCGGCCAATCTGTGTACGTTGTTGCAGTTGCGATCTGTGATGAATCAGACCCAATGGGCAAGATGCCTAACGCATCGCATTCGGGATTGCCAACTTTATCTCTGTTTACTATCTCCATTCAAACCTTGGAAAATAGACCACTAAGAGACCCGCAATGTTGTACACTATTTAATTCCACCCTTGTATTGTTTATATTGACGGTGTTTGTATATTTTGATCATTAGAGTCAGGAACATTAATTGGCACAAATTACACAGAATTTAGAAAGTATGATAACTTTGAGAAATGAGTAAGCAGTATTTTAACAGCGCACCAGTCATTCTTAACATTAAACTGACAGTACAGTAGATATTTAGGGGTATATTTACTAAGTATCGAGTCTGATCGTGTTTATATATTTTTTTAATTGATTTGCATCGCTGAAACTCGGGTGATTTTCCAGTTTTTAAATTCGCAAATTTACTAAGAAGTAAGTGTAGCTGAAACTTAGTGAGTTGGCCGATGGTAAATCAGATTGAGATTTCTCCCCCGAGTAGCAAGTTTAGATGAGATTGTAGTGTCTTCTCTCTGCAAAACTCTCCCGAGCAAGCAGCCTGCACATATCAGAGAGATGTGTGAAGGCTGCTTGTGTGGTCTACCTATTAAACAAGGTTTAAATCTAAAAAAAAATGACCAGCATAACCAGTCCCGGACTGCTCAGCCAGTCCTGGTTCCTAAAATTACGGGGAACAAAACGAGTTGGGTTCCCTTGGCAATTTAGGAACCAGCACCTGGCTGCAGGGCTAGTGCTGGTTTTAAATATAGGGGGAAAAATGTGTAGGGGTCCCCTATATTTAAAACCAGCACTGGACCAAAACCGACCGGGGTGTAATGCCACAGCCAGTAGACCCTATCACTGGTTTCCAGGGCCAAAGCATTAACACCCCAAGTTGGTCAGCACAAGCCGGGGCCTCAGGGAAGGTGGGGACCCCCCCAAGAAGGGGTCTCCTCTCTCCCATAAAGCCCAAGGCTTAGGCTGAAGCCCGGGGCTCTTCCCCGCACCCCTGGAGCGGTGGGTACAGGGATAATAATGTGGTATATAGTTCTAAACAATTGTAATTTAAAGTGGAACTACAGGTGCCAGCATGCCTGCCCTTTGGCACTTGTGGAACTACAAGTGCCAGCAGGCGGCCGACACCCGTACCCCCACTTTAAATTAAATAGTTTAAAAAAAACAGTACACACACACCGTCTAAAATAAAACTTTTTTACACACCTACCTACCTCACTCACACATACTTACCTGTACCAGCTGGTCACGTCCACTTGTCCCGTAGAACCCGTTTGGAGTACCTGAAAAAAAGATCTTATACTCACCTTCAACCTGGTCTCCGTAGCATCCAGGGGTCTTGGCAAAAAAAACAAAAAAACGCGACCCCATCCAGATACTTACATTAGCGGTGTATGTGTGTGACCACATACACTGCTACCTGGCTCCTGACTGATTAGTGTGAACTGTCAGGAGCCGGCAGCCAATCAGCGGCCGCTAACTGCAGAGCGGCCATTGATTGGCTCTGGCTCCTGACATTTCCACGTGGGCTGGTCAGTTAGTCAGGAGCTGGAGCCAATCAGCGGCCGCTCTACAGTTAGCGGCCACTGATTGGCTGCCGTATAGTTAGGGACAGTTAGTCACGTATGCTATCTTCCACCACACGGACATTGAAATGGCAAATATCGGAACCCCATGAACACCAATGTACTGTTTGTCCTCAAACTTGCAAAAGTGGCCACAAACATGATTTAATCATTTTTAATTTACAGGTATTGTGCTATATAGAAATTTTACACCACTCACTTACAAGCGCTTCATTTTAGATATCTATTTACTACTTTTCAGAATAAGCAGCTTTACTTTGTATAACATCTATTAGCGCGGTAACTATAAAACATTATTATCGAGATTAAAAACATGCCTAAACTCACCCGAGATTGTCATCTCGATCAAACTCGATTCTTAGTAAATGTACCCCTTATTGTCTAACTCAACCAAAAGAGAAAAAAGAAAATACGTGGAATTGAGAATTGTAGGCAAGCACAGACAGGGGTTGGGAAAGAATTTTCTGGGCTCCATAGATAAATTTTGAGGGGGCCCCTTCTTTCTTCTAGAGATTCATCTCTCTCCACAGCAGTTGTTCATTTTATGCCCCGTAGTAGTGCCCTAGTTCATTATATACCCCATAGTAGTGCCCTAGTTCACATTATACCACACAGTGCCTCCAGCTCATGTTATGTCACATTGTAGTGCCCCAAGTCAACAATATGCCACATTGAACTGCCTACAGTACACATGCCACACAGCTCCACCAGTTCACATTATGCCACACAGTGCTTAGTGGGCAATTCCAGAAACCTGGTAGACAACTTTATGACCTGGGTGCAATTGAGTTAGGCCCCAGAGGTAGATCCCTAAGCCTCTGGGCCCCAAAGCAATGGCACCCCCTTCACCCACTATAGTTATGCCCATGTACAGTACATCAAATCTTTTATTTTCATGCTGGGATATTGCACACATCACTTATCTCAGGGATTGTGTCTTTTCTCTAGCGGAGCAACCATTAGAGTCTGTAGACTTCTAGTGCTTTACCAGAACACATCATGAAACATTAGCTTTGTCAAAGCATTGCCACAGCTTGTATTACAGTGCAAGCTCATACGTAAGCTGATCAGAAACCCAGGGCATAACCAGAAATGGGTAGGCCTCATAGCAAGGGATTGAAGGTTCCCACAAAAGGCACCCACCGCAAAATTACCTCACTGACTACCTGCCTTTGCCCTCCATTGGAGAAGGGGGTGGCTCGAGTGGCGAACACTTTTCCTCTCTGCCCACTACTGCTGCAGCAGTCTCCTCTTATTGCCCCATGAACCACTGCAACGGCGCTTCTATACAGATGCGGCCCAAGCGGCAGTGGGCACAACTGGAGCCGCCCCCGCACTGAACTTGTGGCACCAAGCACAGTAGTTTCTTTCAGATTCTGGGGGGGGGGTGTTGCCATGTCTCCCTGGATTTGCCCAGGCTTCCCCTTACTTTCTTGGGCCCGTCAGAGCTTTTGACGGCCCTGATGCCATCATCCATGTGTGCACATGGATGTCTGCGCAGTAGCTGCGCTGGGCCTGAACCTGGAAGTAAAGTGATTGCGTAAGTGATCACTTTACTCCTTACTGATCTCCGTCAACTGTACCGTAATACATTTCACAAAAAAAAATGATTGCTCATTGCTGCGATAAGTAACTTTAATTTTTGAGGGCAGACCACACTATATAATAAACTTGCCCCTAGGTCAGACTTGAACCCGATGCCCCAGCAGTTTGCAGTGACAGCAATGTTATCCACTGTGCCAACATTCCCACCAAAGTGAGGTAAAGGGGATTCTTTTATGAATATACACCTTTTGCTGTCCCGTGTATGGTTAGTCCATTCTTCTTATGCACCTTTCAGAATTGAAAAAACAATGTAACCTCTCTGGATCCAGAGTGATGAAATAAAATAATACTTGATTTACGGCCATTGATATTGATCCAAGTGACTTATGAACAGATGTACAAGGATTCGGTTTCTATGCTGGGAGTGCACTGTACATCCCATGCCATAGCTAACATTTCTCCTAAATCTTATGGAAACTGTGTAATGCTTTAAGTTATAATGGTATACACATAAATTTCAGTGAATTATTATTCTTTTAACAAATATGTCCAGGGTTAGGCAAAGAACTGAACATAGGTTACAGTATCATAAGGCAAATGTTTAGCTAAGCAAATTACTTTTTTACAACACGGCCACAATATAGAATTTTATATCCTTGTGACTAATCATATTTTTCCTATGAGTGTACTGTATATTTAAATATATATATCTATATTTATTTTTTTATTTTTAAGCATATACTGAAGATGCAATGTACTGTAACCATCACCATTTTATTGACATAAAATATGTTTTTCTCTGCATGGGACATACCTGGAAAATATTGCATTTTTTAACAATGTACTTCTGGAGTTTATTAATTTTAACAAGGTATTCCTGAGCACGAAGAGGGGGGCTTTTCAGAGATCGCACTACTGCTGGAAACCATCACCAGAACCTGTACAATAAGGTCAGAAATCTCCATGTCTCAGTGAAGACACTGGTTTCTAGTGAAGTGATTGGGCACAGTCTCATGAATATTAGTTCAGCACACAAAATGGCTGCCTCCACTAAGTGCCTCAGTGATGTCAACGTTGTTTAGTGGATGAAGAAAATCACGACAAAGCTGCACATAAACAAATTTTGTGGCTGACCCAGTCGGTTTGGAGAGATGTGAAGTTCAGATCATGGTACAATACTTTGCTATTCCACGGAATGAGTATCACGGAATCAATCGGTGATAGCAAAGTCCTTATTAGTAGCCAGGGCTAGTGATGTCAAACCAGAGCACTTTGCTGCTGAGTGATCTACAGATTGTGCACAAACCCCTCCCCCCTTCCCGTGATGCCCCTTAGTGTGACAATTGGGTAACTTCTGGATGTTAAGCTTTGAGACATTATGGACAAAATGGGTCAGGAGCAATGGCAGTTTCAGAGGGAGGCTGCAGCACAGTTCAAAATTCAAATAGGGGAGCCACACCAACTGCCAATGAGACATGGTCGGCAATGTTTGGCAGAGTTTGGGGTGGCAGTTGGTGTGGCTCCCCTATATGAATTTTGGGCCTCGTTGCAGCCCCACCTCTGGAGGTCCCACTGGTCAGGAGGGTCTGAGGGTCTGCATATGGTACACAGATGGGCAGTGAGGCATCACATCAATAACCAAAAGAGAAGTCAGGTCAAGCTGGAATCAGGAACCAATTAGTATAGATAAGAATGAGGGAGAAGAATCAAAGTTCAAATACAGTAGGAGAGTTAAAAGCCAAGGAATATGCCAACAACGGATGGAGAGACACAGAACTGTTTGAGGCATGGGGGGACAAGTGTTAGGTTCTCTCAAGGTGATACACCTAGCCATGGTTCGACAGTTATGTCAACCCACCTGCATGCACAGGAGGAGTACCCTGAAGATGCATCTTTCCTTATTTGAAAATGTATGAGGGAGCAATGTTTTATGAGAATTGTTTTCTGGAGAGGAACAAGCTGTTTTGCATAAGAGCAAAGTTCCAGCAATACAATCCCTGGATTCTGCTTTTGTCTCGACATTTCATGGAGCACTTCTCTGCACTGGTGAAAAGGAGCATGGCTTCACCATGGTGTTTTGTCTTACGGTCGCTGCTGAGTAGATTGACTGGAATATGAAAATAAAGGCAAACAATCTGATAGCAGAGGTAAGAACGGACAATGTCATAAGTGTAACTGTGGGATCCATTTTGGGGGAAAACAGAGTGAAAATAGCATAGAGGGGAAAAGGGAAGGGAAGGGGTATGGCGTGGCTAGAACCGTCAAAGACAAAGAGGGGAGAAGAGAGAGAAGGAGGGAAAAAATTAAGTGAATGGGGAACAAGCATTAAAGAAGGACAACCAGGGGCCCCAGACCTTGTCAAAGGAGGAATGTTTAACTATACTGGCCATAAATTCCATGCGCTGGACCAGCCAAACCCTATCAATGATTGATTGAAGGGAGAGGGGGCTGACAGGTGGCCGCTGAAATAATGTGCCTGCAGGGTAGTAGCGAGGCCAAAATGGTCAGAGGGCGCAATCCTGAGTTCTGGAATTCATGGGGTGCTACATAGTATGACGGCCACCTGTTCTTTTTATCTCGGTTTGTTTGCTCTATATCCTAAATAAGTTACAGATCTGAAATCCGTTTCTACTTTTCATGCTCTATTAAACTGCCCAGATTGTATCCCCTCCTGCCCTCCCTCCTCTGTGATCACCTTCTGTCACCTCCCTTTCCTGTCAGATTGATTACTTTCACTTCTCACCTCTTTAATTCCCTCCCTTCTCTACCCTGTAATCGGCTCTATGCCCCTGTCCACTCCTTTCTTATTGGTTGTGTATAAATCCCCTTCTGTTTCTGTACCTGTGATGTGCAGTAAGGGCAGTTCCTGCCCATACAGTCCACCAAAAGAACACAGTTGTCCCCTCGGGGGCTCGCTTCGCTTTCCACACTTTGGGCTCGGTGGCTCACTTCGCTCACCACAAGATTATATTCCCCCTCTATGCCCATGTGGATGGTAGGGAATGATGTTGGACAGTAACTAATGACGTCATGGTACAGAAACGGAAGGGGATCTATCCACTACCCTTTCTTATTGGCTTCTATCACCACCCCTCTCCTTTTCTTATGGCTTCTGTCACTGGCCCTCTCTGATTGGCTTTGCCCTTCCCCTCTCCTTTCTTATTGGCCTCTGTATTACACGTCCAGTCCAGGACTTGCACATGGCTCAAGATTCTCCTGCTCCTATCACCACTGGATCTGCTTCCAGGAAAACAGGACGTCTGAGACCTGGGCTGGGTTCCTCCCATGTCACCTGAGGAGTCCTTCCTCTATTTTTACACACTGGATTCTAGCTGCCTTGCCGGCTATAGGGTTTATTTCACAGCACTCAGCTCAGCTGCATGGTCAGCTATTTTCTCCCAGCTATTTCACCGTGGACTGTTTCCCGACATCTTAGCCACTCCAGCAGCCATTCTCCCACAGCCTGCACTCCCGGATTCTTACCACTCCAGCAGCCATTCTCCCACAGACTGCAAACCCGGCTTCTTAGCCACTCCAGCAGCCGTTCTCCCACAGCCTGCACTCCCGGCTTCTTAGCCACTCCGGCAGCCGTTCTCCCACATCCTGCACTCCCAGCTTCTTAGCCTCCTCAGCAGCCATTCTCCCACAGCCCGCACTTCGGCCTCAAGCCACAACATCCGACTCAAGCCACAACATCTGCCTCAGGATACAACATCAGGCTCTAGCCACAACATCAGACTCAAGCCACATCTGCCTCAGGACACAACATCGGGCTCTAGCTACAGCATCGGCCTCAAGCCGCAACATCAGCCTCAGGCCACAACATTGTGCTCTAGCCACAACATCAGCCTCAAGCTGCAACATCGGGCTCAGGCCTCAAGCCGTTCCATCGGTCTCAAGCCACTATGTCAGCCTCCAGCCGCAACATCAGGCTCTAGCCGCAACATCGGCCTCAGTTACAACACCGGCCTCAAGCCGCTCCATCGGCCTCAGCTGCTCCATCCAGCCACTCAGCCAAATCTTCAGCACCGGCTTCATCTTCACCGATTGGCCAACTGCTACAGCTATCTGGCGCAAACATCTCCACTCATTTCTTCTTACCATCGACAAGACCTCTTCTACCGGCATTCAGCCAGTTGTCCGGAGCAATTAATAAACTACTCTTTCCACCTGGTCTGCACTGCTCTTCCACAGGGATTCTTGGGTGTCGGATCCCCAATAATCGTAACATTATAGCCAGCCACCTTGGAAGAGACCCCACAGACCAGTTATGAAGCAGTCACAGAATCTGGCACAAGTGCTTGCTGCAGATTTCTGCCCTGACCCAGAAGGTCCAGGAACTATCCATTAGCATCTCAGAGGTTTAGACAGCTACTCTTCCATCTACCGTCCAAGAACCTAAGATTAATCTGCCGAATCAGTTCTCCGGGAATTGGGACCAGTTCCTCAATTTTAGAGAAAGCTGCAAGCTTTATTTCCAACTGCGGCCTCTCTCCTCTGGCTCGGAGACCCAGCGAGTCGAGATTGTAATCTCACTTCTCCAAGGAGACCCACAAACCTGGGCTTTTAGTCTTCCTTCCAGCCATGCCGCCTTACAGTCTGTGGAGGCATTTTTTACAGCACTTGGCCTGATATATGACAATCTGGACAAGAAATCTTTAGCTGAGTCTAAGCTCCTACCTTTGTCCCAGGGTCACCGGGTGGCTGAAGACTATTCCTCCGAGTTTCACAGGTGGGCTGTGGGTTCCAGGTGGAATGACCCTGTGCTGCATAGCCAATACTGTCTGGGCCTCTCGGAGGAGATCAAGGACATTTTGGTCCAGCATTCTATGCAGAGCTTGCTAGATGATCTTATTAGTATGACCATTTATATTGATCACCGCTTAAGGGAGAGAAGACGTGAATAGAATTGTCCTGTACATCCTCCTCAAACATCAGCTGTATGGTCCTGAGTCAGGACTTGGAGGAGCCTATGCAGGCTATCACATGAGAGACGCCGTAGACAAGTCCAGGGCCTGTTTGTATTGCGGCAGCAAGGGGCATGATGTCAACACTTGTATCTTTAAGTTGGGAAAAGACCGAGCCAAGGTGGTCGAGAGGAGTTGCATCTAGGTCTCGCGTCTGTCTCCTCTAACAACTCGATCCTGCTGCTGGCCATGGTCCATTTTCCTCAGGCTCCCTTTTCTGTGTCGGCCTTCTTGGACAGCGGAGCCGCAGGAAATTTCATGGACCTTGCCTTTTTCCATCAGTCCGGGCTACCCACTGTTGCGCTGAAGGAAGAAATACCCATTTGCGGCCTAGATGGGAATCGTATCTCCAGTGGCACCGTCAAAAGTCGGACATCACCCATCTGACTTTCTGTGGATTCATTACATACGGAGACTATTTCTTTCATGCTTCTCCAATGCCCATTGACTCCCGTGGTCCACAGACTACCGTGGTTTAAGACTCATAACCCTTGGGTTGACTGGAGCACAGGGGATATCACCCAGTGGGGGTCTGGTTGTCAGTCTCACTGTTTGTCCATACTAGGGGTGTGCACCGGCCACTTTTCGTGTTTTGTGTTTTGGATCTGGATCTTTCTTCGTGTTTTGGATCTGGATTGGTTTTGCCAAAATCACCCTTCCGTGTTCTGGGTTTTGTGTTTTGGATCTGTATTTTTTTTTTAAAACAGCATAAAAACAGCTAAAATCACAGAATTTGTAGGTTTTTCTGCTCCTATGCTATTATTAACCTCAATAACCTTAATTTCCACTCATTTCCAGTCTATTCTGAACACCTCACACCTCACAATAGTGTTTTTATGTCCAAAAGGTTGCACCGAGGTAGCTGGATGACTATGCTAAGCGACACGAGTGGGCGGCACAAACACGTGACCCATCTAGGCGTGATACTGCAGTGGCAGACAGGATGGCAGTTTGAAAAACTAGGCCCCAAACTGTACATAATGCAAAGAAAAAAAAGAGGTGCAAGATGGAATTGTCCTTGGGCCCTCCCATCCACCCTTATGTTGTATAAACAGGACATGCACACTTTAACAAACCAATCATTTCAGCGCCAGGGTCTGCCACACAACTGTGGTTGAAATGATTGGTTCGTTTGGGCCCCCACAAAACAAGCTGGCAATTAATGTGTCCCTCCACAAACTGTCTCTACGGAGGCAAGATGTCATCCTCATCCTCCTCATCCACCGATTCCTCACCCTCTTCAGTGTGTACATCCTCATCCTCACAAAGTATTAACTCGTCCCCACTTGAATCCACCACCACAGGTCCCTCTGTACGTTCTGGAGGCTGGTCTCCCTGGAAGAGCTGATAATTCATTTTGATGAACATCATCTTCTCCACATTCTGTGGAAGCAACCTCCTACGCCTTTCGCTGACAAGGTTCCCGGCTGCACTAAATACTCTTTCGGAGTACACACTGGAGGGGGGGCAACTCAGGTAAAATAGAGCCAGTTTGTACAGGGGCCTCCAAATTGCCTCTTTTTCCTGCCAGTACAGGTATGGACTGTCTGACATGCCTACTTGGATGCTGTCACCGATGTAATCCTCCACCATTCTGTCAATGGTGACAGTATCATATGCAGTGACAGTAGACATGTCAGAAATTGTTGCCAGGTCCTTCAGTCCGGACCAGATGTCCAAACTTGGTCCTGCCTGCCCTGCATCACCGCCAGCGGGTTGCTTAGGATACCTAAGTTTTTTCCTGGCAGCCCCAGTTGCGGGAGAAAATGAAGAAGGAGCTGTTGACGTGTCACGTTCCGCTTCAGCTGACAGTGTGCTCACCAGCAGGTCTTTGCACCTCTGCAGGCTTGTGTCGGCCGGAAAGAGAGACACCACATAGGCTTTAAACCTAGGATCGAGCACGGTGGCCAAAATGTAGTGGTCTGATTTCAACAGATTGACCACCCTGGAATCCTGGCAAAGCGAATGAAGGGCTTCATCCACAAGTCCCACATGCCGAGCGGAATCGCTCCGTCTTAGCTCCTCCTTCACTTTCTCCAGCTGCTTCTGCAAAAGTCTGATGAGGGGAAAGACCTGACTCAAGCTGGCAGTGTCTGAACTGACTTCACGTGTGGCAAGTTCGAAGGGCTGGAGAACCTTGCACAACACGGAAATCATTCTCCACTGCGCTTGAGTCAGGTGCATACCCCCTCCTTTGCCTATGTCATAGGTGGATGTATAGGCTTGTATGGCCTTTTGCTGCTCCTCCATCCTCTGAAGCATATAGAGGGTTGAGTTCCACCGCGTCACAACCTCTTGCTTCAGGTGATGGCGGGTCAGGTTCAAGAGTGTTTGCTGGCGCTCCAGTCTTCGGCACGCAGTCGCTGAATGGCGAAAGTGGCCAGAAATTTTTCGGGCCACCCAAAGCGTCTCCTGCACGCCCCTGTCGCTTTTCAGAAAATTCTGCACCACCAAGTTTATTGTGTGAGCAAAACATGGGACGTGCTGGAATTTGCCCAGATGTAATGCCCGCACAATATTGGTGGCGTTGTCAGATATCACAAATCCCCAGGAGAGTCTAAGTGGGGTAAGCCACTGGGCGATGATTTCCCTCAGTTTCTCTAAGAGGTTGTCGGCGGTGTGCCTCTTACTGAAACCGGTGATACACAGCGTAGCCTGCCTTGGAACGAGCTGGCGTTTCTGAGATGCTGCTACTGGTGACGCTGCTGCTGTTGCTGCGTAAGGTGATACATCTACCCAGTGGGCTGTCACAGTCATATAGTCCTTAGTCTGCCCTGTTCCACTTGTCCACATGTCCGTGGTTAAGTGGACATTGTGTACAACGGCATTTTTCAGGACACTGAGGACACTTTTTCTGACGTTTCTGTACAGTCTCGGTATCGCCTGCCTTGTGAAGTGGAATCTAGACGGGATTTGGAACCGGGGACACACTACCTCCATCAATTGTCTAAATCCCACTGCACTAATGGTGGATACCGGACGCACATCTAACACCAACATAGCAGTCAAGGCCTCAGTTATACGTTTTGCTTCAGGATGACTGCTGTCGTACTTCATCCTCCTCGCTAAGGACTGTTGGAGGGTCAATTGTTTAGTAAAAGTAGTGGTGTTCTACTTCCTCTCTAGGATGATGAACGACTCCCAGCAGCAGCAACAGCAGCAGCGGCAGCAGTAGGCGTAGCAATGCAGGATCCTCCGGAGGAATCCCGGATAGGAGAGTCAGTCATGCCAGTGACATGGCCTGCAGGACTACTTCCGATCCTGACTAAGGAGGAAATTGACGAGGAGGGAGTTGACGGTGTGGTTTGCAGGCGCTTGGATACAACAGGACAACGGGATTTAGGTGTCCCTGGACTACTTACGGTCTTAGCCAAAGTTTCTGAACTTGACAGTAACTTTTTATGAACGCGCTGCAGGTGCCGTATAATGGAGGATGTTCCTAGGTGGTTAACGTCCCTACCCCTACTTATTTCACCTTTACATATGGTACATATGGCAAGACAGCTGTTGTCCGGATTTGGATAGAAATATTGCCAGACCAAAGAGGTGGAATGTTTGGTCTTCTGCCCAGGCATGACCGTGATGGGCTTTTTCATCCCACGGACAACAACTGTCTCCCCCGGAGCCTGATTTAAACAAACCACATCACCATCAGAATCCTCCTCGCCAACTTCCTCCTCAGCGCCAGCTACACCAGTATCCTCATCCTGTTGTACTTCAACAGTGACATCTTCAATTTGCATATCAGCAAGTGCACTGTGGGTGCTCCTTTCAGCACTTGCAGGGGGCGTGCAAATGGTGGAAAGAGCCACCTCTTCCCGTCCAGTGCTGGGAAGGTCAGGCATCGCAACCACCACCACACTTGGACTCTCCTTGGGGATTTGTGATATCTTCTTAGAAAGCACAGTTCTTCGCTGTGCTTTTGCCAGCTTAACTCTTTTGATTTTTTTAGTGGGAGGAGGGCTTCCATCGTCATGTGAAGCTGAACCACTAGTCATGAACATACTAGGGATCGACCTTAGCCGTTCCTTGCCACTCCGTGTCGTAAATGGCATATTGGCAAGTTTACGTTTCTCTTCAGCTGATTTAAATGTTTTTTTCAAGGTCATTTTCCTGAACTTTGTCATTTGGGATTGTATGTGCCCTCTATTATGACATTGGGCATCGGCCTTGGCAGACGACGTTGATGGCATGTTATCGTCTATGTCATGACTAGTGGCAGCAGCTTCAGCACTAGGAGGAAGTGGTTCTTGATCTTTCTCTATTTTATTTTTATCGGAGAAAGTTTGGTCCTCCATTTGTTATATCGATTTGATATATACGTGCGGCTAAACACAGAAAATATTTTTTTATTTTTGCTGGAGAGTAGTGCACTTTGTGGGTTACACCAGCCTTTAAGAAATGAGCCAGCCGGCTCTTTACTTATGGGACACAGGCGCACGCTTGGCACTACTTTGTTGATGCACGTGCGGCTACTGCGCACACAATTCACAAACACAGAAAATAATTTTTTTTTTGGTTTGGACTGGAGTGTACTTTGGGGGTTACAGCACCCTTTAATGGTCAAGCCAGCCGGCCCTTTACTTATGACACAGGCGCAAGCTTGGCACTACTTTGTTGATGCACGTGCGGCTACTGCGCACACAATTCACAAACACAGAAAATATATATTTTTTTGGTTTGGACTGGAGTGTACTTTGGGGGTTACAGCACCCTTTAACGGTCAAGCCAGCCGGCCCTTTACTTATGACACAGGCGCACGCTTGGCACTACTTTGTTGATGCACGTGCGGCTACTGCGCACACAATTCACAAACACAGAAAATAATTTTTTTTTTGGTTTGGACTGGAGTGTACTTTGGGGGTTACAGCACCCTTTAACGGTCAAGCCAGCCGGCCCTTTACTTATGACACAGGCGCACGCTTGGCACTACTTTGTTGATGCACGTGCGGCTACTGCGCACACAATTCACAAACACAGAAAATAATTTTTTTTTTGGTTTGGACTGGAGTGTACTTTGGGGGTTACAGCACCCTTTAACGGTCAAGCCAGCCGGCCCTTTACTTATGACACAGGCACACGCTTGGCACTACTTTGTTGATGCACGTGCGGCTACTGCGCACACAATTCACAAACACAGAAAATATATTTTTTTTTGGTTTGGACTGGAGTGTACTTTGGGGGTTACAGCACCCTTTAACGGTCAAGCCAGCCGGCCCTTTACTTATGACACAGGCGCATGCTTGGCACTACTTTGTTGATGCACGTGCGGCTACTGCGCACACAATTCACAAACACAGAAAATAATTTTTTTTTTGGTTTGGACTGGAGTGCACTTTGGGGGTTACAGCACCCTTTAACGGTCAAGCCAGCCGGCCCTTTACTTATGACACAGGCGCACACTTGGCACTACTTTGTTAATGCACGTGCGGCTACTGCGCACACAATTCACAAACACAGAAAATATATTATTTTTTTAGCACTTGGGGGGAGCACCCCTGATGGACAGAGCACCCCCTGGACAACACTACAGCACCCCTTTAGGACTGGGACACTGCACAGAACTTTGGAGTGGACACAGCCCCTATGGAGAACTGACTGCACAACACAGTCCAGCCAGCCCCTATGGACTTTGAAGTAGTGGACACAGCCCCTATTAACAACAGCAGCACAGCACAACACAGCCAGCCCCTATGGACTTTGAAGTAGTGGACAACAGCAGCACTACACTACACTACACTACACAGCCCAGCCAGCCCTAACTCCCACCCTCCCTCTTCACTGTCCACAGCCGAGTGAGAAAATGGCGCCGACGCGGGTACCTTATATAGGATCCAAAACCCGCGAGACTCGGAAGGCGGGATGATGACGTTTTGCCTCGATTTCAGATCCGAGTCAGGCGGGAAAAGTCGAGCCTGACTCAGATCGGACTCGGATCGGGGGGGCTCGGGGGGGTTCGGATTTCAGAAATCCGAACCCGCTCACCCCTAGTCCATACCCATCAGAACTTTAAGATCCAAGTCCTCCGATATGACCAATCCTTTGCCACCTCTCTATCAAGAGCTTTGGGATATCTTCTCCAAACAGAAAGCCAGCTCCCTGCCTCTGCACCTACCCTACGATTGCTACATCCAGCTTGTTTCCGGAGCAAGACTTCCCAAGGGTCATTTGTATTCTCTCTCCATACCAGAGACCCAGGCTATGGAAGACTACATCAAAGAGGCTCTGGCCAATGGCTTCATCCATCCGTCCAAGTCCCCAGTAGGGGCAGGGTTTTTATTTTGTGCCGAAGAAGGACGGATCTCTTAGACCCTTCATTGACTACCAGGACTTAAATAAGATCACAATAAAAAATTTGTACCCATTACCCCTCATCTCTGTGCTCTTCAACCAGCTCCGACAGGCCTCCATCTTTTCAAAGATCGATCTCCGGGGAGCTTATAACCTCGTCCGGATCAAGACTGGAGATGAGTGGAAGACGACATTTAGTACTCACACTGGGCACTATGAGTACTTAGTAATGCCGTTCGGCTTGGCCAATGCTCCCGCGATCTTTCAGGATTTCATCAACGATGTCCTCCAGGATTTTCTGGGCAAGTTTGTTGTAGTATATTTAGACGATATCCTCATCTTCTCATCATCCATGAGTGAACGTCAGAACACGTCAGACAGGTACTCCAGAAACTTAGAGAGAACCATCTGTTTGCCAAGGCCAAAAAGTGTGAATTCCATGTGCAACAGGTCTAGTTTCTAGGGTATGGATTTCCCCCCATGGGATATGCTATGGAACCAAAGAAGGTTAAGGCCATCCTAGACTGGGTCCAGCCAACCACTTTAAAGGCCATTCAGCATTTCCATCGTCGAGCTCACTAAGAAGTGTGCGGACACCATTCACTGGTCGGAAAAGGCTGCACGCTCTTTTGTTGTCCTTAAGAATGCTTTCATCAGTGCTCCGGTTCTTCATCATCCAGATCCAGATCTACCTTTCTTGGTTGAGGTAGACGCTTCTGAGATCGGAGCAGAAGCAGTGTTGTCCCAGAAGGATCCCAGTGATGGCAAAGTCCATCCGTGTGCCTTCTTCTCACAAAAATTTTCCTCGGCTAAGAGAAACTACAATGTGGGGAACCGTGAACTACTGGCCATCAAGTGGGCCTTTGAAGATTGGAGACATTGGCTGGAGGGGGCCAAGCACCAGATCTCTGTGTTCACTGTTCACAAGAACCTGATGTACATCGGGGCAGCCAAGAGACTTAATGCCAGACAAGCTCGTTGGGCACTATTCACTCACTTTAACTATACTATTTCCTTTAGACCTGGGTCCAGGAAAGTTGAAGTGGATGCCCACTCCAGGTGCATCTTTCCCGTACAGCAGGATGAAGCTCATCTTGAACCTATTGTGCCCTACTCCTGTCTTCACTTGGCACTTACCCGAGGTTTAGCGGAGATTATCCGTGCTCATCAAATGGAAACACCTGCTGACAAACCTCCACATCTGCTCTTTGTGCCCGAGAGATTCAGGCAACAGGTTCTTCTGGACTTTCATTCCCGACGAGCCTATGGATACCCGGGTGTCATCAAGACCATGGAATTGTTGTCCCGGTCTGTGTGGTGGCCTTCCCGCTGATACTCATGAATTTGTTCTCGCTTGTGAGACTTGTGCCCATAAAAAGACTTATCGCACTGCTCCTCCGGGCTTCCTGCTACCACTATCTGTTCCCAAACGGCCATGGTCCCACATTGCCATGGACTTTATTGTGGATCTTCCAGTTTCGGCAGGTTGTTCCGTGATTTGGACAGTGTTGGACAGGTTCAGCAAGATGGTCCATTGTATCCCGCTGCCAAAGCTTCCATCTGCTAAAGAACTGGCATACTTGTTCATTCAGCATGTCTTCCGACTGCATGGGGCATGGGTTATCAGTTGATGTGGTTTCTGACTGGAGGTTACAATTTGTTGCGATATTCTGGAAACATTTCTGTTCTGCCCTGGGGATACATCTTAGCCTGTCGTCTGGATATCATCCTCGATCCAATGGGCAAACAGAAAGAGCCAATCAGACTCTAGAGCAATATCTACAGTGCCACATCTCCAAGTGCCAGAATGACTGGGTGTCACATTTGCCTTTAGCGGAATTTGCCTACAACAACTCCTGCCATATTACTTCCAGGGTGTCACCATTCTTCTGCATCATGGGCCAACACCCTAGGGCTAATTCATTTGACATCAGCTTCTCTTCATCCACGGATCCTCCTGCGATCTCTAGATTACGGTGCATTTGGAGTAAGGTCCATGTCAAGTTGATCGAAGCCGCTGCCCGGGCCAAGAGGATCGTGGACAAACATAGAAGGCCATGTACCTTTCAGAAAGGAGATCTGGTCTGGCTTTCTACCAGGGACATCAGAATTTTTCAACCCACTAGGAAGCTCGTTCCCAAGTTCATTGGTCCTTTTCGGATCATCTCACAAGTCAACCTGGTGACTTTCAGACTTCAGTTACCAGCTTCTCTCAAGATAAAAAACTCCTTCCACTGCTCTCTTCTCAAGGCTGTTTTCACCACTGCCAAGTTCAGGATCCTCGAGTATCCATACCCAGACCAGTGGAAGTTCGAGGCCAACATGAATTTGTTGTTGTTGTGGATTGGAGAGTTTCTAGGGGTCACCTTCAGTTTTTGGTGCACTGGAAGAGTGGTCATGGGTGGCAGAACACGCCTTACATGCTCCCAGGCTGAAGAAGGTGTTCTTCCGGGACCTTCCATTTAAACCAGGCTCTAGGGGTTCTTCAGCCCAGCGTCAAGGGGGGGGTCCTGTTACAAGTCCAGGCTAGGACTTGTACATGGCTCAAGATTCTCCTGCTCCTCTCACCACTGGATCTGCTCCCAAGAGATCGGGACGTCTGAGACCTGGGCTGGGTTCCTCCCATGTCACCTGAGGAGTCCTTCCTCTATTTTTACACACTGGATTCTAGATGCCTTGCCGGCTATAGGGTTTATTTCACAGCGCTCGGCTCAGCTGCATGGTCAGCTATTTTCTCCCAGCTATTTCACTGTGGACTGTTTCCCGACTTCTTAGCCACTCCAGCAGCCGTTCTCCCACAGGCTGCACTCCCAGATTCTTACCACTCCAGCAGCCATTCTCCCACAGACTGCAAACCCGGCTTCTTAGCCACTCCAGCAGCCGTTCTCCCACAGCCTGCACTCCCGGCTTCTTACCACTCCAGCAGCCATTCTCCCACAGACTGCAAACCCGGCTTCTTAGCCACTCCAGCAGCCGTTCTCCCACATCCTGCACTCCCAGTTTCTTAGCCTCCTCAGCAACCATTCTCCCACAGCCCGCACTTCGGCCTCAAGCCACAACATCCGACTCAGAATACAACATGTTTCCCGGCTTCTTAGCCACTCCAGCAGCCATTCTCCCACAGCCTGCATACCCAGCTTCTTAGTCACTCCAGCAGCCATTCTCCCACAGCCTGCACTTCGGCCTCAAGCCACAACATCGGACTCAAGCCACAACATCGGACTCAAGCCACAACATCGGCCTCAGGCCGCAACATCGGCCTCAAGCCGCAACATCGGGCTCAGCAACAACACCGGCCTCAAGACGCTACGTCAGCCTCCAGCCACAACATCAGGCTCTAGCCACAACCTCGGCCTCAAGCCGCAACATTGACCTCAAGCCACAACTTCGGCCTCATGCCACAAATTCGGGCTCTTGCCACAACATCGGCCTCAAGCCGCAACATTCGCCTCGGTTACAACACCAGCCTCAAGCCGCAACATCGGCCGCAAGCCTCTATCTCGGCCTCAGCTGCTCCGCCCAGCCACTCAGCCAAATCTTCGGCACCAGCTTCATCGGTTGGCCAACTGTTACAGCTATATGGTGCAAACGTCTACACTCATGTCTTCTTACCATTGACAAGACCTCTTCTACCAGCATTCAGCCAGTTGTCCAGAGCAATTAATAAACTTCTCTTTCAACCTGGTCTGTACCACTCTTCCACAGGGATTCTTGGGTGTCGGATCACCGACAATCGTAACACTGTCACCTCCCCTCTCCTTTCTTACTGGCCTGTGTCACCTTCATTCTCTGATGGCACTTTCCTCTCCCCTCTCCTATTAGATCCCCTCCCTCCTTCTCTTCTCATTCATCCATTGTGCTTTAATGGACTTAAAAGTGACACATCTGATGTAAAATCCTAAACTTCAATTATGGTATGAGTTTAAATAGCAAAGCAGTGATTTTTTTTAAAAGTAATGGAGGTGTTCCCAGGCATGACCACAAAGTGTTGTTTGAAAGGTCTTTTAAAAAATATTAGGAGACCTGCAATAATAATAATGGTAGTAGATAGAACATGGTTAGTAGTACTCACATTAATATAGATGCAATGTATATTTGCTAAGTAGGATCATAGCTGAGAACGGAGCTTCCCATAGGTGTTCCCACTCCAGTGACAGCTGCTTGGGGCAGTAATTGTAGTAATAAGCTGTGCACTCTGTGGTATCTCACTCTAGCACATGTATTCTGTCAATTTAAGTTACCGTATATACTCGAGTATAAGTCGACCCGAATATAAGCCGAGGTACCTACTTTTACCCCAAAAAACTGGGAAAACTTACTGACTCGAGTATAAGCCTAGTGTGGGAAATGGCAACAGCTGGTAGTGCCCCCAGTAGTAATTCCCCCTGGTTGTGCCCCCAGTAGTAATCCCCCCCTGGTAGTGCCCCCAGTGGTAATCTCCCCTTTCAGTGCCTCCAGTAGTAATCCCCCCCTGGTAGTACCCCCAGTAGTAATCCCGCCTTTTAGTGCCCCCTGTAGTAATCCCCCCTTTTAGTGCCCCCTGTAGTAATCCCCCCTGGTAGTGCCCCCTGTAGTAATCCCCCCTTTTAGTGCCCCCTGTAGTAATCCCCCCCTGTAGTAATCCCCCCCTGGTAGTGCCCCCTGTAGTAATCCCCCCCTGGTAGTTCCCCCAGTGGTATTCCCCCCTTTTAGTGCCCCCTGTAGTAATCGCCCCCTGATAATGCCCCCTGGTAGTGCCCCCTGTAGTCATCGCCCCCTGGTAGTGCCCCTGCAGTCATCGCCCCCTGGTAGTGCCCCCTGTAGTCCCCCCCCTCCCTAGTAGAGAGAGACGTGATAACCTTAAAAAAAAAAATAAACACTTACCTGAAACTCCCGCTCATGGTCCCGCCGCTGTCCGCTCCTGGTCCCGCCGCTGTCCGCTCCTCCGGCCGCTTTGCATGGGAGAGACGTCGTCATGACGACGTGTCTCCCATCACCCACTGCGGGAGCCGGAAGATGGCTCCCGCAGTGGGAGCAGCAGCAGCCGCTGAGTGTCTGACAGACTCTCAGCGGCTGCTGATTACAGCAAACACATAGCTGCCGGCTCCGGCGGCTATGTGTTTGGCAGTGTGTAGCGCTGACCGAACTCCGTCCGGTCAGCGCTACACTTGACTCGAGTATAAGCCGAGGGGGACTTTTTCAGCACATTTTTTGTGCTGAAAAACTCGGCTTATACTCGAGTATATACGGTAAATGATCATAATATATAATGCTATATCCTGTATTGACTAATAACAATGATTCAAAGGAGATAAAAATCTGATCCTAGGTGCTATACATAAATAAAGCAGTGTCAAAGGAGCTACTCCTTACTGTCAGTGCATCACCGAAGCATTCTATTCCCCCATTGGGACCTCCATGCCCCAGCGTGATACTGCCACTGTTTGCTGTTTTTCTCTTCACTTCAGTATTCCCCCGCAGGCTGGCCATACCCCACTGGCACAGTCCAGTACAGGGAGGAGGGGGGAGGTGGTATGACATGCATTTTCTCCAGGAGCCACAGTTCCATGCTACTCCCCTGTTTGCCTGAATAGTTTATTTTGATGATCGGTGGCAGTAGTTAAAAGAAGTCAGGGTTAAAAGAAAAAAATTTAGGATCCAAAGGAATCGAGAGTTAAAGAATCGAAGAAATCAAATTCCTAATATCAGTCCAGAAACCAGTAGGCTTTGGGCAGCTCCACCAGATGTGGAAAAACGTGCCCTCCAACGTGCAGCCATGCCAACATCTATCGGATGCGCCAGGGAGCATCTTTTTCAACCAGGAGGGGACCAAGGACCTCAGTCAGAGTCGGTCGTTGCGGCCGCTCGGTCGTAAGGTAAAAGGGGCCGGATATGCAAATGAAGCGCTCACAAGTTGCGTCGTTAAGATGGGATCGTTAGCTGGACGAGCGAGGGGAGAATGCGGCCGTAAGACTAAAAATACGCCCCCTTGTCGTACGCATTACACGTCATCTTCGGGCATATAAGGATTAATCGAGACCATCGGGAACCATCAGAGCTGGACGTAGAGCTTAAGGTTGACCATACCCTCTCTTCAGCACTACAATCAAATCAGTGTAAAAACCTCCCATGTCACATGTGCCATGACACTACTTAATTAATTATGCACTCCCATAAAAAGCTGTTTGCATAGTCAGGCACGCCTGCGTTCGGATCTCCACTCCCCCATTCACAAGCACCTTCCCCTGTTACCACCCACAAACGGCACTATCTGTCACTCAAGCTAACGACCTGGCCAAGTTGAAGGAGAGAGCCATTTCTGACCGTAATAGCTAGTTTTCGCACACGCATTGCGAATTTTACGCATGCGCAGTTAAGCAAACATCGGTGGCGTACAACCGAGCGGCCGCAACGACCAACTCTGAATGAGGTCCCATGTACCATCTATAAAGGATTTTGTATACATTCTCTTTTATCCTCCTGTAGCTTGAGCTAGAGGCAGCCCCCTCTCTAATCTCATCCCAATTATCAGGATGAAGGGACTCGCCCAGCTCCCGCTCCCAGGCCAACTCATGCGGATCACGTGTGAGCATTGAGGGTAAGAAAAGCTTGGAATATAATGTCAAAATCAGTCCCGGCAGTGGAAGACTGACATAGACAGAGCAATTCAAGTCAGGGAGCGTAGAGAAAGACGGTGTTTAACTGTGCCATGAACATTTTAAATGTTGATACTTTCTTGTCTTAACCTCAATTTTTTACAGGTTGCTACATAAAAACTTTAAGTGAATATTTGCGTAATATGGAGAAGCTTGTAGTGAGAGGTGGTATTGGAGAGGCTACTCCATACTTAGGTTCCTACAGAGAGGCTTCCCTAACAAAGATGGCCACTGATCCTATTACTGCGCATGCGAAGTGCCATCTCGTCATTGTGTTAGAGCGCCACAGTGGTAGACAGACGTCTTCCACTTGGCTCCAGAGAGACCTGTGACTACCGCCATTCCACACCGCCAGAGAGCTGCTACCACTGCTAGAGAGTCTGGTATCACTTGCATCCTGCAGATACAGTCACCGCCTGGTGACCTGTACACGCCACTCAAGCTCCACTCCATACAACAAGTGCTATGTATGCCTAACTGTGCGTACGGCTGTACAATCACATTGCTACTAAATAAACCACCACACTGGTTAAGTACTGGGCTGTTCGTTGCCTCAGGGCATCCGCTGGTGTGTACACTCACTCTGCCATACCTCTGCTACCTGTACACACATATTCCAACAGGGACAGCAACGGTCAGTTCATCCTGCTGTGTGGTGTGTTCGGGTAAGACTTGGAACAGCAGAACAGTTTTGAATTTTGTGCATTCCGAGTTCTCTACTAACAATGTAACCAAAGTACTGAAGCCCATATACCGGTAATAGGTGAAGCTGTTTATAATACAATATAGTCATATAGTTTACTTAAAACTTTACTGTTTTTAAAAAGAGTCACCTACTGTAATTTAGCAACTTTGCAGCCTTTTCCAAATTCCTTGTTTTAGCCTATTTGTATGTTGTTGTTTTTATCATACAGTATGTGCTCTTTGCCTTTTGATTGTATATGTACTGTGGACCTGATTCAGGGTTGTACGCAAACCCGATGTGCAGATCTCCCTCTACGAGCCTGCTCACCGTGCCCCAAATGCAGCAGCCTGATTGTCAGTCTGCGGATGCTTGGGGGTGCCGCCCCCATTTTCTGGGCCTGCTGAAGCGAGTGGCTGTTTCCTTGTACGCAGCCTCACTGGCGCCAGCTGTGTACAAAACGTACTTACCTACATTTGTTTTGACCTCTTCATTGTGAAGTTCTACATTGGTGGTAAAAAAAAATAATTGTATGATCTGTATCTGACCAAGTTCCATCCGATTAGGAAGGACAGACACATTCGCATTTGCGCATGCGCGAATTGCAGAAACTTGCTATTGGCGTCCGTTCACAGAGATCCCTCCAACTCAGAATCAGCCCCATTGTAGCGCTGGAGCGGATGAATCGCCTCCAGCAAAGGAATGTATACTGCAATTAACAAACAAATGAGCTGACTAATTATATTATCCCGCCATCATAATGTAATACACCTTATAATTGTAATTATTTAGCTGTCTATATAGATCACCCTCCTTATAGATCATCAGTCAGCTACTGCTGGCGTTGTGACAGCTCTCCATAAAAACCCATTAAAAGACGCACAGAATTTTCCAGTTTCTGGACGACAGCCAGTTCAAATAAATCAACACATTAATCAGTTAACGGTAAGTTTTTACCAGTTCACCAAACTTTGTGCTTTAGTTTATTAGAATTTGTATCCCCTGGCAATACATGAGAATGTGACAGAACAAAGTACACCTTATGTGCATAGATCTGGGAGCAGCTATTCCACGAAAGTGCGATCGCCAACCCAATAAATATGCAAACAATGGGCCTGATTCAGGTTGGATCGCAACTGCGTCTGCGGCTGCGATTACGCATGCAGTCTCACTGCGAAGGTATGCTAATCCACTGTGATCGTTATGCCGTCACAGCACAACATAAGGACGGTCCTGCAACGGCGTTCAAACGCCCAAATTTCTCTGACCACCCCCCCATCACCACCCCCAAACGGTACTACCTGTCACTCTGTGATGGGCCTGTGTAGATACTGCGACCGCAGTCCCGATCGCAGCGAGGCATTCGCGCAGTTTGATGCATACACATGCGCAGTACGCAACAATTGGCCGATAGCGTGCGTATTCACAGTTGCGATCCAACCTGAATCAGGCCCAATATAAGGAGATGTGAAGGAGCGCTCCCAGTTTAGCAAAAAGTCTGTCCCAGTCCAGCAAGTCTCTGATATAATATACGGGACGTATACCAGTTCAGCAAAACCTTCATAAATAACAACTCCAGATCCAAATATGCATTAGGAGGACCCAACAATATTCCACAGCATTACTTCAGTCACATTGCATTATTTTAATGTTGTAGCGACAATAATAAATTATTTGTATTTGTCACTTGGATATTTTTGTGTCGATGGACAGAGAACTCATAAATATATACTCCTCAAAGTGTAAAACTGTACAATTATGTCAAAAATAATGTTCAAATATTCTTCCATTTCATATAGTGATAATCCGAAATAATGATAAAAATATTTGCTTACCAAACTGGGCCTTAACCAAAGCACTAACGCAGCATGTAAGTGAGTCCTGGGGCAAGTCTCCTCCACACTGTAGGTGATCCCAAGAAAGGATAGCAGCTCCTGTACTCCACCAACGCGTTTTGACTCTTAAAAGACTTTATCAAGGTGTATTATGCAGGTGGACCAATTTATCATATGTACCCCTAGCCACTTCCTCATCACTTATGGTGAGCAGGGATACACATTATACACATTCTCATTATTACCTGATCAACATAAATCTACGTATATAATGCAAATAGGCTTTTCTCATGAATTCATTGTACTTCCCCGTAAGGTCTCTTTTTTCAAATGTTATAATGGGCAAATAGTGGCGCATACTCTTCATCTCGTCCCCGTGATGTGACCTGGTGTTTGTGTTCCATCATGGACCACCTACCACTACCGCATTTTGTGCCTGAGTTTTTTTCGGATGAGGTCATGGGTTCAATTCCCACCATGACCCTAACTGTGTGGAGTTTGTATATTCTCCCTGTGCTTGCGTGGGTTTCCTCCGGGTACTCCGGTTTCCTCCCACACTCCAAAAATATACTGGTAAGTTAATTGGCTCCCAGCACAAATTAACCTGTGTGTATGTGTGTGCACATGTGATAGGGAATATAATTTGTAAGCTCCACTGGGGCAGGGACTGATGTGAATGGTCAAATATTCTCTCTGTAAAGCGCTGCGGAATATGTGTGCGCTATATAAATAACTGGTAATAAATAACCTCCCCCCAGGGATGCCTAACCCTAAGTCCCCCCTTCCCCTAGCCTAAACCTAACCTCCCGGGGGGGTGCCTAACCCTAAGTCCCCCCAGGGAACCCTAAACTTAACCCTCCCCCCCGCGCGGCTGCCACACTCGGCTTACCTTCGATTGGCAAGCCGGGTGGCGGGCTCCCGGTGTAGGTAAAATGACAGGCATCGGGATATTGACGCCTGTCATTTAACCCCTTGGATTAGACAGTCGGGAAGCCGACGGTTGGGATTCCGTCCACCGGCTTCCCGACTGCTTCACGTTTTAAGCCACGCACCTCGGGTTTAGAAAGAGAAGAAAAAATAAATAAATCTAGCACCAACAAGCGTTACTCATCCTCCACACCCAAGCGCTGGATCACCAAACCTCCTTATCCTGAAGCTATTGGGGCACGTGTTGCAACATGGGACGTACACCACTTCCCACATGTAAAAAGTGTAAAAAATGTAATCACATTTGTCTTTTACCTTTTAAACACAATAAAAATACCCCAAACATAATCCATATTGGGGTAATAAAATAGGGAAAGTGCAATGTGCGCAAGAGTTACAGAATACATAAAAAAAAATATATAAAAATACGAAATGAATCCGATGATTACAATACATTTGCCTATTATCCTATTAACAAAGTGCTTTTGTTTGTGCAGACACCTAATGACAGGGGAAGATTACAGCTGCAGTACTACACGGATCGGGTCCCAATGTGTGCGTCCTTCCAGCTGCTCTTTCATATATATACAGGATGATAAAATATAAGCATGAAGAGGACGTCAATTCTAAAAATACATTTTATAAAAAAACACATTAGTCCGAAATCATTATTTAATCCTTTGGGTTCTAAAGTTTGCATATTATAAATGAATGGTCTCTCAGCCTTAGCCAGTAATCTTTCTGTTCCTTTGGTATATCAGTTCCCTGGTACCCACCATTTTTCAAATCCCTTTTGTACTAAAATTATGATGGTTTAAAATATGCTAAGATAGTGAATGTTTGTCAAATCTCCTCTTAATGTTATGTATATGTTCAGCCCAACTTTCTTTTAGTGTCCAGGACGTTCTACCTATGTACTCCAGGCCACAATGGCATTGTATTAGATGGGAAGCAGACGGGAAGCCGGCAAGGGTTAAATGACAGGTGTTGAAATCCCGGCGCCTGTCATTTTACCTACGCCGGGAGACCTGCGCTCGGCATCCCGATCGAAGGTTTAGGGCTCCCAGGGGGGACTTAGGGCTAGGCACCCCCCCGGGAGGTAAGGTTTAGGCTAGGGGGAGGGAGGGTTAGGGTTAGGCACCCCCGGGGGAGGTTAGGTTTAGGCACCCCTCCCAGGGGGACAGGTTTAGGCAGCGGGGAAGGGGGCGTTAGAGTTAGGCACTGGGGGGGAGGTTAGGGTTAGGCACCCCAAAGGAGGGTTAGGGGGGGGGGATTAGGTTAGTTAGTACTTACCTTAGGGACGATCTGGATTTCCTCCTGTGTCAGGCAGCCGCTGTCGGGATTTGAACCGGTAAATCATACTGATTCCGTATTAGATAAATGCAATTTTTGCTATTGCATGTTAAAAAGTCTACTAATGTGATTTCTTGATTTGTGTTATGGGATACTACTATTTCAATTTGACTCAATTTTACCTTCACGTCTCCTTATGTTGTTTTAATTTATGGTTCGTGGACTGAACTTAAGCCAGAAGTGCCCTTTTTCTGCAAGAAAACACAGTTCATATACCCTGTCTTATATGCCCAGACTAAATTAATGGCAAAAGCATAATCTTTAAAGATGAAGGAGACCAGCAATGCACAGAAGTATAAGGCCTAGATAAAGAATTGTTCCCGACATAGGGCCATATTCAATATGGGGAGAAAAGTCCGTTATCGACGATAATTTATCGCCGATGACGTCAATTTCGTCTATTTCCAATATCCCCGTAATCGATTATATTGACTTTTCACCGGTGCAAAAAGTCAATGTTAATAAACGGGGATAATTTTTCGCCAGCCTTTTGCTGGGGTTTTGGGGTTTAGGGATGCAGGCTTAAAAAAATAGCCTGCACCCTTGGGAATGCCCTCTTAAAATGATCTGTGTAAAAAATGTAAAATATAGGGACGCCCCCAAAAAATTAGTTCAATGCTGGGGTTAAAAAAAAAAAATATGGGGAACAAATTATAAATTAACGAAATAAATTCAGGGGGGGTTGCCAAGTATACGGCAGGTGTTTAAAGAATGCGGGTGGTAGCGGCAGGTGCATTTTTGAAGAATTTTCAAGATGCACCTTAGGGACTTAAAAATAGCCTTGCACCCATTTTCAGGAATCGGTATGAATTACCGCTGGACCACTTGCCGGCGGTTCAAATCCCGACAGCGCCTGGCCGACAGAGGAGGAAATCCTGATCGTCCTTAGGTAAGTATTGACTAACCTAATCTACCGCCTAATCCTAACCCTCCTTTAGGGTGCCTAACCCTAACTTCCCCCCCAGTGCCTAACCCTAATCCCCCCTCTAAGTGCCTAAACCTAACCCCCCCTTCCTCGCCGCCTAAACCAAAGTCCCCCAGGGGGGTGCCTAACCCTAACCTCCCCCCGGGAGTGCCTAACCCTAACCCTCCCTCCCCCTAGCCTAATCCTAACCTCCAGGGGGGGTGCCTAACCCTGTCCCCCCTGGGAGCCCTAAACCTAACCCCCCCCCGCGTGGCTGTCCACTGCGGCGCCCGGCATCCGCTCGATCGGGATGCCGGGCGCCGGTATCCCGACGTCGGTCAAATGACCGGCGTCTAGATTTAGACGCCTGTCATTCATCCCTAGTCGGGATAAGTGTCTGGAAACCGGCGGTCTGCATTCCGTCCGCCGGCTTCCTAAACGTATACCCATTTTCATGTACCCCAAATTTGATGCACCTAGTTTTTATTTGTAAATAAAAAACCTAAGTGCTCTTCTTCAACCCTTCTTCCCTGTCGGGAAAAAACACCTGCTGCGGCTATTTAAAAACATACTTACCTTCTGCAGGCCAAAATGGGGGTACCCATAATAATCCCCCATGTCAGGCCATCATTAGGGGGGTCCCTGGATGGTTTCCCGAAAATTCCAGAATTTTTTCCGATACTAACCTTTCACCCGGGTCCCGTTTTCGCAGCTTTCAAATTTAATAAGGGGATAAAGCAGGCGCGCGCACGATACTTTATCCCCGTCAAACCTCCGATATGGAGCAAAAATTCCTATATACATATATATATATATATGTGTGTGTGTTTCCTCCGGGTGTTTCAGTTTCCTCCCACACTTCAACAACATACAGTACTGGTGGGTTCATTGGCTGCTAACAAATAAATTCACAGATGGTTACAATGGAGATCCCAGGCTGCAACCTCGAAGCAGCGCTGTTGCGCTGGGATCACGCAGATGCAGCCAGGAGGAGTCTGTTCCCTACAGATGCCTCCTGCTGCATTAGCATCTTAGATGAACGGAATTGCGCAGCCGCTTGTGTGCGGCTCATTCCGTCCATCTCTCCGCTTGTGTGCGGCTCATTCCGTCCATCTCTCCGCTTGTGTGCGGCTCATTCCGTCCATCTCTCCGCTTGTGTGCGGCTCATTCCGTCCATCTCTCCGCTTGTGTGCGGCTCATTCCGGCCATCTCTCCGCTTGTGTGCGGCTCATTCCGGCCATCTCTCCGCTTGTGTGCGGCTCATTCCGGCCATCTCTCCGCTTGTGTGCGGCTCATTCCGGCCATCTCTCCGCTTGTGTGCGGCTCATTCCGGCCATCTCTCCGCTTGTGTGCGGTTCATTCCGGCCATCTCTCCGCTTGTGTGCGGCTCATTCCGTCCATCTCTCCGCTTGTGTGCGGCTCATTCCGTCCATCTCTCCGCTTGTGTGCGGCTCATTCCGTCCATCTCTCCGCTTGTGTGCGGCTCATTCCGGCCATCTCTCCGCTTGTGTGCGGCTCATTCCGTCCATCTCTCCGCTTGTGTGCGGCTCATTCTGGCCATCTCTCCGCTTGTGTGCGGCTCATTCCGGCCATCTCTCCGCTTGTGTGCGGCTCATTCCGGCCATCTCTCCGCTTGTGTGCGGCTCATTCCGGCCATCTCTCCGCTTGTGTGCGGCTCATTCCGGCCATCTCTCCGCTTGTGTGCGGCTCATTCCGGCCATCTCTCCGCTTGTGTGCGGCTCATTCCGGCCATCTCTCCGCTTGTGTGCGGCTCATTCCGGCCATCTCTACGCTTGTGTGCGGCTCATTCCGGCCATCTCTCCGCTTGTGTGCGGCTCATTCCAGCCATCTCTCCGCTTGTGTGCTTCTCATTCCGTCCATCTCTCCGCTTGTGTGCGGCTCATTCCGTCCATCTCTCCGCTTGTGTGCGGCTCATTCCGTCCATCTCTCCGCTTGTGTGCGGCTCATTCCGGCCATCTCTCCGCTTGTGTGCGGCTCATTCCGGCCATCTCTCCGCTTGTGTGCGGCTCATTCCGGCCATCTCTCCGCTTGTGTGCGGCTCATTCCGGCCATCTCTCCGCTTGTGTGCGGCTCATTCCGGCCATCTCTCCGCTTGTGTGCGGCTCATTCCGGCCATCTCTCCGCTTGTGTGCGGCTCATTCCGGCCATCTCTCCGCTTGTGTGCGGCTCATTCCGTCCATCTCTCCGCTTGTGTGCGGCTCATTCCGTCCATCTCTCCGCTTGTGTGCGGCTCATTCCGTCCATCTCTCCGCTTGTGTGCGGCTCATTCCGTCCATCTCTCCGCTTGTGTGCGGCTCATTCCGTCCATCTCTCCGCTTGTGTGCGGCTCATTCCGTCCATCGCTGAATCAGGCCCCTAATGTGCATCGTGCACAAGATCTATATTTCCAGTGCAAAGTGGCAGATGACCGGTCTCTTCTTAACAGAGATGTACTAAGCCTAGGAGAGAGATAAAGTGGAGAGTGATAAAGTACCAACCAATCACCTCCTAACTGTCACCGTTACAGGCTGTGTTTGAAAAGTGACAGTTAGGAGCTGATTGGTTGGTACTTTCTCTCTCTCCAAGGCTTAGTACATCTGCCCCTCAATCCTAATGTGTTGTTTGACAAATGTGCAATGTGTTAAGAGGCACAACGTTACATCAAACCAAATGAATCAACACAACCTGAAGACAGACCACAATGTCAGTGGTAAGAGCCTAGACAAACACAAATATGTACTACTATCTAGCGCTTTGTAAAACTGTAAAATAAACCCTATGAAAAAAGCCAAACATTTGTGCTTTGGTTCTGGTATATAGATAGGTAAATGTTTTCCCATGCTGGTTACATAGAGATTGGCTGGCGTGTTGGAAAATGCTTGTGATTGATTGGGGGCTAATGGAAATTGAACTTTATGCTAATGCAGGTATCCGTCCATCTTCAAGCGGACGACTGCACCCCAACTGTTTACCCGTCTGTGGCTGCAACCATCAACATTAGTATCTGCACTTACACCCACTGCATGCTGGGGGCAAAAGATCCATCTGGAGCAGATGTCCCATCTCCTTCCGCTCACCTCAGGCAAGCACGGACGCCTGGCTAAACCCCCACCACACTCCCATGAGATGGATCTGTTCCATGCATCAACACAATAGCTGCCCACTTGCCCTCCTTGGCGTTACCCTATAGATGCCTATGGGCTTCTACCGCATCGCGCTGGTATGAGGGATCCGATCAGATTCCTCCCAGCATGCCTCGCGGCCACAGCATCACTCTGCGCATTCAGAGTGGACTCCCGGGTCATAAACCCCGAAGTTGACGGCGCAGTGCTGATCGCAAAGGACAGCTCTTATCGGAAGAGCTGTCCTTTGCGCCACTGATCGCATATGTTAGTGCATATGCGATAAGTAACAATGTGAAGTCTGGCTGGATGTACTCCGCAAAGGTTAGTACATCCCGCCCAGGGAATGGTGGTTCACACAATCGAAGAAGACCCATAAGTGAGTAATAAAGTGAAAAACAAGGGTGTGTGGAGGGGGGAGGGGAGAGGTCTGTGCATTTATTTAATACATTACTCTTATTTACAGTGTATCCTTTCTTTTTTTTTTAATGGTGCACTACAGGGTTCAGTGGGCCCAGGGTGCCAGGGCATGTTAGTAAATAGGCTTCTCCAGCATGGCTGGAGATATAAATGTAAGGAGAAAGGGTTAATCATTGAAGACTCTGGTGATGAAATCTGCGCTGTTCTTTATCTGACTTTCATACTAATGTCACAAAAATCATAATCATCCAAAGGGAAAACCAACAGAGACCTGGATTTTCTCTTTCATTTTTTTTTTCAGGGAAATTATGATTTTTGGATCAAGTTTAAGCAACTCCCAAAGCCCCTAAGACACATTTTAAGAGATGTCTGTCTAGCCTCTAAGGACACAGACACTTATTCTTGGAATTCTGTCAAAATATCAACTTGCCTTCCAAGCGCTACTATAGACTTCCAAAACCTTCTGCTTTGTTTCTGAACTAGTTCACTTTTTTTAACTACAGATGTGTCCACATACACCTTTCCTAAAATCTAGTCATATGGCCCAGTTTGCGATGCCATGGCCTCTGTGACTCAGCCATGCCATGGACTCTGTGACTCAGCCACGCCATGGACTCTGTGACTTAGCCATGCCATGGACTCTGTGACTCAGCCATGCCATGGCCTCTGTGACTCAGCCATGCCATGGATTCTGTGACTCAGTCACGCCATGGACTCTGTGACTCAGCCACGCCATGGCCTCTGTGACTCAGCCATGCCATAGCCTCTGTGACTCAGCCACACCATGGATTCTGTGACTCAGTCACGCCATGGACTCTGTGACTCAGCCACGCCATGGCCTCTGTGACTCAGCCATGCCATAGCCTCTGTGACTCAGCCACACCATGGATTCTGTGACTCAGCCACGCTATGGATTCTGTGACTCAGCCACGCCATGGCCTCTGTGACTCAGCCATGCCATAGTCTCTGTGAGTCAGCCACACCGTGGATTCTGTGACTCAGCCACGCTATGGATTCTGTGACTCAGCCACGCCATGGATTCTGTGACTCAGCCATGCCATGGACTCTGTAAAAAAAGAGAAAAAAAGAGAAAAAAGGTATTTGCGCTGGTAATATTATAGTAGAACAAATATAAATAGAATTTATTCAATTGTGAACTGCAGTTCAATAAAACATACACACATGTAACAAGTAATTGCTAAAAATTGCTGCCATGAATGATACAAACAACCAGATGATTGAGGTGGTTAATTCAGAAAAATTGTATCCAAATGTTCCCAATGGCTAACTTAATATCCAGTGAAGCAAATGGCTAAAATAGGCAATGGGCAATATTGTTTGTGCAAAAAGGGCTGCCAATGATAGGTATATGGATATATAACTGATCAGTGTCACAGGTCACTCTCACATCTCAATGTGTAAAGTCCATAGACTACAACTCCTTACCCCAAAGAGGCTCACAGGAGAAAATTGTAACGGCAGTGATGTTCAGCTGAGTCGCGCCGTTCAGGCAACTCCTGTCCGCACTTTGGGTGGATAGCGGAGATCCGTTGGTGAAAGATGCAGCGTGGTACACAAATGGTGTTGATGTAAAGCTGGATGGTGCCAATGGAGCGGCTCCTGTATACACCGTATGTGGATGGGCCCCAGCCCATATGGAGAGGACACCGCGGCACAGGAGCTCCACGAGGAGACGGAGACCAGCAGTGATCAGTAGGTATGTGTCCGTCCTGACAAGCGCAGGAGCCCGGCGGCTGAATGAGATATAGTCAAATAGCCGCTGGGTGTTGTATTGGCGGCTGCCGGGAGCTGAGCACACGGGGATCCAGGTAGTTTGCACGGGGAGCCCAAAAAGCTTGCACACTTAAGCAAAGTGTAAAGCAAAGGTGTATGATATGGTCGGCAGTTCACTGGTTCCTTGACGCGTTTCTCCCCTATACAGGGGTTTTCTCAAAAGGCAAACGGCATGGACTCTGTGACTTTAATCTACTACTTTATACAAATTCTTTTGCAGTAAAAAAAGTTGGTAATTTGTCCAATTGCTACTCATGTTGGAGCGTCAGGGGCAGGCTGGCTACTTTCACCATGGAGGGCAGACGCAAGCAAGTGGCCGCTTTCTGCCCGCACTTGCAATGGATTTATAGGCAGCACTAGAAATAAACACACAGGAAAACACATGCGCCCAGGCAAAAGTGTTTCATTACAATGAAATGTTGCTCTTCTTTCTGTGTTTTCCCTATTATGAGCCTGTTTCTGAGTCAGTCGTGGCCATCCATGCATTTTTTGCAGGAGCTGCATCTGCGACTTTCTGCTAATGACGGTACAGCGTCCTTCCCTGGTGTACATCCGTGCGTCTACATGTGCAGGGACTGAGACACCCACTTTCAGTGTCTTTAGATGCTGTAATACTGCTTGGTAAGTATTCAGACACCACCATCAGTCACGCCATTGACACTTGCACCAGTACTATGGCAAGTGCAGTATCTCCATCTACATATGCCCTCCTATGTGACTGACTGTGAATGAATCTGCTGCTCAGTACACAACCACTATCAGCCACACATCCCTGCAACACTCCCATAAGATGAAACATCACCGTGCGTCTGATTAGCCACCCCCCTGTCACCGCGCAGGAACACCCCATACATTTCCAATACAATTCTGCTACCGTGCATCTAAATCTGTACTGCGACTCTGTACAAATAACATTGGGATGCATGCATAGACAAAATACATCCCCCCGCTGCATCCGGCAACGCAGCTATGTCCCACCCAGAATCTGGCCCTACTGTATGTGTCCCTTACTTTGAGTGCTGCCTAATGTGGAAATTGTGAACACACACTAATATATATAAAGAACAATATAATCCTGCACTCACAGTACCAGCAGCAAATGTCCTGGTGCCTGGAAATAAATATATAGAGGTGCGCGCCACTCATGGATCCCTCAATAGCAGTACTCCTGATTTATAGTGTGAAGTAATACAGACACTAAAACTTTGAAGCAAGCTATGTCACCGTGAATGCTTATTATTAAGGGATCCATGAGTGGCGTGCAGCTCTACACATATATATATATTTTCACAAAATATGTCCCGTCTTCTTAATGCATGCACACTGGAAGCCGCACACGTCCCAACGGCTCCCAGTACGAGGCAGACGGGGCAGAAAATACCCAACTGCCAGAGAGGAGGAGGACCCTGTGGCCTGAACAGGGTAAGTATGGGACTGGGGGGTTGGGGTCAGATTTGAACTGTGAGGGGGTTGAGGGGCAGAACAACAGAGACTGGAGGGTGGAATGGGGTTCGGAGGGAGAGACTGAGGACTTATACTTATTGCATCTATATAGATTGTGTGTATACTGGCCCTCATTCAGAGCCGCTCGTAAGCGGCCGCTCGCTCGCTCGTTCTGACCGATGTTCGCACATCTGCACATGCGTACGATTTGTAATACGCATGCGCGAACCAGTCAGTGCAGCCGAAAATCGTTTGTTCGCTATATAGCGAATGCCTGCTATTTTGAGTGACAGGAGGAGGCGTATGTGGGTGGTAACAGGGGAAGGGGCTTGAAAACGGGGAGTGGAGATCAGAACGCAGGCGTGCTTAAAGGTCAAAACGGGCGTTTTAAGGGAGTGCATAATTAATACAGCAGCGTCATTGACCACGTCACTTGTTTTTTTTTTACTCCGAACTGCTCGCAAAATAGCGGTTGAAAAAACCAACCACAACAATAGCGAGCAGTTCATACGCTGTTCGATGTACTCGATTAATCTAATAAATAGCGGACATGACATAGGATGCGAGCAGCCAGGGGGCGTATTTTTCAAAATTACAACCGCAAGTTTTGCTCGCTCGTTCAGACTTAGAGGCGTGAACAGACCGCAATTAGCGAACGGTTCATTTGAATAGCCACCCCTTGTTTTAGAACGAACGACCGCAAATAGCGAGCGGCTCTGAATCAGGCCCACAGTGCCTTGCAAAAGAATTCACCCCCCTTTGGCTTTTTACCTTTTTTGTTACATTACAACCTTTAATTTATTTATTTTTTCATTTATTTTTTAATAAATGTAATTTATTTTTTTCATTTATTTATTATTTTATGTGATGCAGTTAAAGCTGGACTTCTCCTTAAGAAGTCCAGCTTTAACTGTATAAAGAACGAAACGCGTTGAGGACTGTGGGTGTACCCCTAGACTCTTTGACCAGCTACTATCAGATAAGCTTGTTTGAACTTTTATAAATGTAATTCTTCATTTTTTTGTGTGTATTGTGTGTATTTGTATTACACATCGTTTTGAAATATGCTACACTATGAGAGTGTTCTCTCTCTTTTTGAACTCTATGTTTGGAGTATACTGCCATTTACCTTTGGATGGTTAAGGGAAACAACCCGGTGAGGCCAGAAAAAGGACTCATAACCAAATGCTTGTTGTTCTGGGTTATTATGGTACGCATACTAATTATTGAGAGAGTGTGCCGCATTGTAATCAAATACTACACTATAAAGGCGCTTGTTCTCACCTCTTGTTTTTCATATATATATATATACATATATACATACACACACACACACACACAAACAAAAACACCCCACACACATAATTTACGCCAGACTGACATATAAATTGTATACACACACACACATATACAGTATATGTATATATAGATATCTATAGATATATACATACATACATAACCACACATAAGTACACACTAACCAGGCAGCCATGAGCACACAGAGGAGGACTGGAGAGGAGTAGTCTGGGCAGAAATTGAATTCATGGGAAGGATACGATCTGATCTCCCCCAGCCAGGAGTGTCCCGATAAGAAGCCCATAGGCTTCTATTTGGAAACGCCTCCTGAAGGTGGCGTTACCTAATGGGGCAAAGCTGCATTCTGGTGCTTAGTAAATTCGGTGAATTCGGTAAAACCCCCGAAAATGCAGGTTTACCACATTTTTACCTTTAGTAAATCCTGCCCTGAGTACTGTAAGTGATTGTGCTGAACAGAGGGCAGTGGATGACACCACTCTAAGTAATGGCATAGAAGTTTAGACATCGGATATTTATTTGTGTCACAAACCGCAAGGCCACATAGTATTGTGATGGGGCCATTCTTCAATGTATACACTTGGTGGACAAATATGCTCAACTGCCAATTCAAATCCCGACTGTGGTATCCCGGCAGCAGTGAAAATCCTGATCGTCCCAAGGTAAGTATTCACTAACCTAATTCTACCCCCTAACCCTCCCTTAGGGGTGCCTAACCCTAACCTCCCCCCCAAGTGCCTAACCCTAATCCCCCCTCTAAGTGCCTAAACCTAACCCCCTCTTCCCCGCTGCCTAAACCTAAGTCCCCCGGGGGGGTGCCTAACCTTAAACTCCCGGGGGGGGTGCCTAACCCTAAGTCCCCCCCGGGAACCCTAAACCTAACCCTCCCCCTCTGCGGCTGTCCGCGCCCGGCTTACCTTCGATCGGTAAGCTGAGTGTCGGGCACCCGTCGTAGGTAAAATGATAGGCGTCAGGATTTGGATGCCTGTCATTTAACCCCTTGCCGAGATTAGACGGTCGGGAAGCCGATGGTCAGGATTCTGTCCGTCGGCTTCCCGACTGCTTCCCATTAATAAAACATGTTCCATCTCTTTGTAATTTTCCTGATCATATATGACCCAAGACACACATATGATTACATTAGAGGTTTGTAATTATTGAAAGACAATTTAAACAGCCAGTGTGTGTAAATCCATGTCAAGACAGTTATAAGGAACAAGAAAGGCACCTGGAACAAAGTATGGTGCATATTGTCACTGACCGGCAGTTTTGTCATGGTCAGTACAAAATACCTGTTCATTTATACTGGTGCAAGAAGGGTGTTCTCAAGGGACAGACATCTCCATCAATATACAGTATCCAAACATTGGTTAAATGGCAGGTGAAAGGCGTGGAGTCATCATGTCTCTGAAGTTGTCATGAAAAGGGGTTGAGCCATCATGTCTCAAGTTGTCATGGAAATGGGTGGAGCCATCGTGTCTAAAGTTGTTTTATGGAAATGGGTGAATTAATCAGCAGCTTATGGGAGAGTGATCATAATCAAACAGTAGTTTCCAACGATGGCACTCTAAAGATCTGGAGTGCAGTTTTTGTTTGGAAACTGTATTTGTATAACTGAAAGTCATTTGGTACTAGGCATCAGAGCATTTTAATTCACTACCATTCCGTATAGTAATACGTATAAGAATGTGGCAGTAAATGATAAAGCTCAGTCCTGATTCAGAGCCGGACGCTCTGACCAGAGCGCTCGCTCTGAATCAGGGCCCTCCTACCTGAAAATGGAGCGGCCTCTTGGATGCTCGCATAGCTGTGGGTTACCACCCACAGCTATAGCGAGCGTCCATGATGATGATCGCGATGGTCAAGACCATCGCGACCATCGGGCTTGCGACGAGACCCTGCGGTAGGGTCTCGTGGCCGCAAGCCCTGGAGTGATTTTGGCTCTATCAGAGCCAAAATCACTCCCACTGACATCACTACTGATGTCAGTGGGGCCGGACCCAGACGGTAGGCGTTCCCATGGGAACGCCTCCGTCTGGCAGCCACGCCCCCGGCACGCCCACCAAAGGGGGCGTGCTGTCACTCACCATCGACAGCACGCCCCCTTTGGTGCGAGACCCGGAGCGACAGCTTGGCTGTCGCTCTCCGGGTCTTGCGCATGCGCACGACGGAGCTCCCTCCGTCGTGCGCATGCGCATTAGGGCACCATCGACCCGCTTGCGAGCGTCCTACGCTCACGAGTGGGTCTGAATTAGGCCCTCAGTTTCTTGGTGCATTCACTTCTAACTGTTTGTTTTTTATTCAATTATTATTAAAGTATATGAATTAAAGTATTTTATGTACAGCGCTGCATAATATGGTAAGGAATGGGAATGAAATACCGGCAGAGGGCATGCCGGCTGTCAGAACAGCGGCATCCCAATGGTTTGAATCCCAACAGGGGAACAGAGAGCAATGTTCCCCTGTCCTCATACTATCCCTCCCTAACCCGGACCCTAACTTAACCCTCCCGGTAAGTGCCTAAACCTCCCCCCTTAGTCCCTAACCCTCCCCCCTTAGTGCCTAACCCTAACCTCCCCCCAGTGGTGCCTAAAAATAACCCCTCCCTGTCTGCAGCCTAACCTCCCCCCTCCAGCAGACTAACCCTAAACCCCCCTGGGGTGCCTAAACCTAAAACAACCCCCCAGCGCGCGGCTGATACTTACCGTGCTCCGGTCTCCTTACGATTGGAATGCCGGCTGCCGGGATTCTGAGGTCGGCATCCCCAGTCATGTCGGGATTCCGGCGCCGGTGTTCTCTCGGTGATCGGGATTCCGGCGCTGGGATTTCGGCAGCCGGCATCCCGATCGTAGGGATATTAACTACATCCCTATGGTGATGCTATATCAACAAATAATAATAATCACATTTCAAATAAGTCACACAAGCACCTGATTCAGAGGAAGACGCAGTGTCGATGCCGCAGGCCATTGGTTGATGTTGTAAGACTGCGCACACACCTGTGTCGCACAGCTCATGCATCTCGGTTACTACCGTTCGGAGATGCAGGGTCTAAAGGATTTTAGTGGGCGCACCTGGGAGGTACAGGGGGGTTGGCTAAGCCAACGCGGGCGTGACGCTGAACTCAATTCCATCCAAAGGCGCACAGCCGCTCACACAGGAGGCCAAACTCACACGGAGAAAACTGTACCTGCCATAGGTCTAGTACCGATGCCGCACCTAAAGACGCTCCAAGATAGAAATGCACCATCTCTAGACACTGCAATCGGGTGTCTCAGTTTGTAGAGAATCGGGTGTGGCATTAGTTTTAGTGTTCCCGCTTGCCAGCGGGCAGGGCGCGGAGGGTCTGGGGACGTAGTATATGCATGTGCGCCGTAGGGGGCATGTCCGAGTGGAGGAGGGGGTGTGCCCTTATGATATGCCAATTCGTCACACTTGGGGGCCTGCCCAGCACTTACAGAGGTGCAAGGCTTCCTCCAAGCTCTCCCCTAACGGGAGAAAAGATGCCGTGCGTATGCATGATCGGTCACCGCAGCTTTTTCCACCTGTGGTAGACTGCGACCCGCGGGTGGGAAAGGCTGGGGGCAGGCTGTTTTAGTGGAGTGCCGCTAAAAGGGCAGGGCGCATTTTGTCCTTTTAAAATTGGGCAGGATACAAAACAGCCTAACGGGAACGCTAAGCATAACACACAGACACGACTGGGGCAAGTGACCTAATCAGTGGGGCATCTGCATCCAAATCAGAATCAGCCTCTAACAAACTGTGCTAGATGGGATCGGTATGATTTACGGCCGGCGGTTCAAATTCCAACAGCGACAGCCCGACAGAGGTGGAAATCCCGATCGTCCATTAAGGTAAGTATGCTAACCTAATTCCCCCCCTAACCCTCCAATAGGGGTGCCTAGCCCTAACCTCCCCCCAAGTGCCTAGCCCTAATCACCCCTCTAAGCACCTAAACCTAACCCCCCTTCCCCGCCGCCTAAACACTAACCCCCCCTTCTCCCGGGGGTGCCTAACCCTATCCCCCCCTTCTCCTAGCCTAACCCTAACCTCTCGGGGGGGGTGCCTAACCCTAAGTCCCCCCCGGGAGCCCTAAACCTAAAACCCTGCGGCTGTCAGCGCCCGGCTTACCTTCAATCAGTAAGCTGGGTGTCGGGTTCCCGGTGTAGGCCTAATGACAGGCGTCGGGATTTCGATACCTGTCATTAGATACGTGCCGGGATTTAGACAGTCGGGAAGCTGGCAGTCGGGATTCCGTCTGTCGGCTTCCTGACTGCTTCCCGTGCTATACCAAACCCCAAATATAGAAAGCGTTTTCCCATTTTTATTTTCACTCTTACTGTTTTTGGCAGGTAAATAGGAACATTTAGAAGAACACATGAACGGGCCAGACAGATTGCAGGATTTTGGCCTATACAATATTGTAGCCATTGTACAGTACATGACCCAGCGTAATGTACTAGCATGCACTATGTGCCATCTGATTACCGCATCTTTTTTTGTTATTACAACTTTGTTTGACAAACACCCGTAGATGTGGCTGTCATCAGGGCTGTTTGGAATAGATTTATTCTACATTTTGCTGGGCATATCACAGACTTCAGAGGCTATTCCATAGACTGTAGAATAATTTGGGTTAGCACAATTAATGACGGCAATTACCTGAGTACAGTTTAATACTAAACAGAATACGTAAAATGAATATCTTTGTATTTAGGTCATAATAAGATTTGATATCTATGCCTGTTATCATTGTGACTTACACAACACAGAAACCTTCAAGGTCTCCTATAGATAAAATTTCAACACAAGCAATTACACCATTTTAATCTGTGTATTCATTGGCCAAAGTGCAAATATTATGCTGTAATTTATATTGCATTGCAGAGACTGTACGTATTCACTCAGTCACAGGGACTTTGTAATGCACAAGCGTATGGAGTTACAGGGGAAACCTAATGTAACATTTCATTTAGCAAATTGCCATAAATAGGATAAACACTGTGCATGAAATGCATGGGGTTCAGTAAACTTGTGTACATTAGCTAATCTTACTATATAACATTTGTTGTGTATGAAAATAAAAACAAGTGGAAACAATTACAGTAGTCGTTTAAAATAAAAATAAAAAACAAAAAAAAAAAACAACCAGACAAACAGTTTGGAGTTGATTCAGACCCATACGCAAGGATGCGTTCGCTCACAGCCAGCAATTGTTTGCCTTCTGCGCATGCAATGCAGTGTGCGTGTGCGAACTAGGGGTGTGCACCGGCCACTTTTCGTGTTTTGTGTTTTGGTTTTGGATCTTTCTTCGTGTTTTGGATCTGGATTGGTTTTGCCAAAACCACCCTTGCGTGTTTTGGGTTCTGGGTTTTGTGTTTTGGATCTGTATTTTTTTGAAAAAAAGCATAAAAACAGCTAAAATCACAGAATTTGTAGGTTTTTCTGCTCCTATGCTATTATTAACCTCAATAACCTTAATTTCCACTCATTTCCAGTCTATTCTGAATACCTCACACCTCACAATAGTGTTTTTATGTCCAAAAGGTTGCACCGAGGTAGCTGGATGACTATGCTAAGCGACACAAGTGGGCGGCACAAACACGTGACCCATCTAGGCGTGAAACTGCAGTGGCAGACAGGATGGCATTGAAAAACTAGGCCCCAAACTGTACATAATGCAAAGAAAAAAAAGAGGTGCAAGATGGAATTGTCCTTGGGCCCTCCCACCCACCCTTATGTTGTATAAACAGGACATGCACACTTTAACAAACCAATCATTTCAGCGCCAGGGTCTGCCACACAACTGTGGCTGAAATGATTGGTTCGTTTGGGCCCCCACAAAACAAGCTGGCAATTTATCTGTCCCTGCACAAACTGGCTCTACGGAGGCAAGATGTCATCCTCATCCTCCTCATCCAGTATTAATTCGTCCCTGCTGGAACCACAGGTCCCTCTGTACGTTCTGGAGGCTGGTCTCCCTGGAAGAGTTGATAATTCATTTTATGAACATCATCTTCTCCACATTTTGTGGAAGCAACCTCCTACGCCTTTCGCTGACAAGGTTCCCGGCTGCACTAAACACTCTTTCGGAGTACACACTGGAGGGGGGGCAACTCAGGTAAAATAGAGCCAGTTTGTACAGGGACCTCCAAATTGCTTCTTTTTCCTGCCAGTACAGGTACGGACTGTCTGACATGCCTACTTGGATGCTGTCACCGATGTAATCCTTTAACAGACAGACGCACGCTTGTCGCTGCTGCTTTGAGGATTCAAGTGCGGCTACAGCCCACACAATTCACAAAGACAGAAAAAAAAAAGAATATTTTTATTGTTTGTGGAGCACACTTTGAGGGTTACACCACCCTTTAACAGACAGACGCACGCTTGTCGCTGCTGCTTTGAGGATGCAAGTGCGGCTACAGCCCACACAATTCACAAAGACAGAAAAAAGAAGAAGAATATTTTAATTGTTTGTGTAGAACACTTTGAGGTGTCACCACCCTTTAACAGACAGACGCACGCTTGTCGCTGCTGCTTTAAGGATGCAAGTGCGGCTACAGCCCACACATTTCACAAAGACCAAAAAAAAAAGAACAATATTTTAATTGTTTGTGTAGAACACTTTGAGGTGTCACCACCCTTTAACAGACAGACGCACGCTTGTCGCTGCTGCTTTAAGGATGCAGGTGCGGCTACAGCCCACACAATTCACATAGACAGAAAAAAAAAGAACAATATTTTAATTGTTTGTGTAGCACACTTTGAGGGTGTCACCACCTTTTAACAGACAGACGCACGCTTGTCGCTGCTGCTTTGAGGATGCAAGTGTGGCTACATCGCACACAAGTCACAAACACATTAAAAAATAGTTTTTTATTTTTTGGAACATTTTGAGAGTTACACCACCCTTTAACAGACAGACGCACGCTTGTCGCTGCTGCTTTAAGGATGCAGGTGCGGCTACAGCCCACACATTTCACAAAGACCGAAAAAAAAAGAACAATATTTTAATTGTTTGTGTAGAACACTTTGAGGGTGTCACCACCCTTTAACAGACAGACGCACGCTTGTCGCTGCTGCTTTAAGGATGCAGGTGCGGCTACAGCCCACACAATTCACATAGACAGAAAAAAGAAGAATATTTTTATTGTTTGTGTAGCACACTTTGAGGGTGTCACCACCCTTTAACAGACAGACGCACGCTTGTCGCTGCTGCTTTAAGGATGCAGGTGCGGCTACATCGCACACAAGTCACAAACACATTAAAAAAATAGTTTTTTATTTTTTGGAGCACTTTGAGAGTTACACCACCCTTTAACAGACAGACGCACGCTTGTTGCTGCTGCTTTAAGGATGCAGGTGCGGCTACAGCCCACACATTTCACAAAGACCAAAAAAAAAAGAACAATATTTTAATTGTTTGTGTAGCACACTTTGAGGGTGTCACCACCCTTTAACAGACAGACGCACGCTTGTCGCTGCTGCTTTAAGGATGCAGGTGCGGCTACAGCCCACACAATTCACAAAGACAGAAAAAAAAAGAACAATATTTTAATTGTTTGTGTAGCACACTTTGAGGGTGTCACCACCCTTTAACAGACAGACGCACGCTTGTCGCTGCTGCTTTAAGGATGCAGGTGCGGCTACAGCCCACACATTTCACAAAGACCAAAAAAAAAAGAACAATATTTTAATTGTTTGTGTAGCACACTTTGAGGGTGTCACCACCCTTTAACAGACAGACGCACGCTTGTCGCTGCTGCTTTAAGGATGCAGGTGCGGCTACAGCCCACACAATTCACAAAGACAGAAAAAAAAAGAACAATATTTTAATTGTTTGTGTAGCACACTTTGAGGGTGTCACCACCCTTTAACAGACAGACGCACGCTTGTCGCTGCTGCTTTAAGGATGCAGGTGCGGCTACAGCCCACACAATTCACAAAGACAGAAAAAAAAGAACAATATTTTAATTGTTTGTGTAGCACACTTTGAGGGTGTCACCACCCTTTAACAGACAGACGCACGCTTGTCGCTGCTGCTTTGAGGATGCAGGTGGAATCTAGACGGGATTTGGAACCGAGGACACACTACCTCCATCAATTGTCTAAATCCCACTGCACTAATGTCGGATACCGGACGCACGTCTAACACCAACATAGCAGTCAAGGCCTCAGTTATACGTTTTGCTTCAGGATGACTGCTGTCGTACTTCATCCTCATCGCTAGGGACTGTTGGAGGGTCAATTGTTTAGTAAAAGTAGTGATGTTCCTACTTCCTCTCTGGGATGATGAACAACTCCCAGCAGCAGCAACAGCACTAGGAGGAAGTGGTTCTTGATCTTTCCCTATTTTATTTTTATCGGAGAAAGTTTGGTCCTCCATTTATGTTATATTGATATATATACGTGCGGCTAAAGCGCACACAAACACAGAAAATATTATTTTATTTTTGCTGGAGAGTAGTGCACTTTGTGGGTTACACCACCCTTTAAGAAATGAGCCAGCCGGCTCTTTACTTATGGGACACAGGCGCACGCTTGGCGCTGCTCCTTTGTTGATGCACGTGCAGCCACAGTGCACACAATTCACAAACACAGAAAATAATTTTTTTTTTGGTTTGGACTGGAGTGTACTTTCGGGGGTTACAGCACCCTTAACGGTCAAGCCAGCCGGCCCTTTACTTATGACACAGGCGCACGCTTGGCACTACTTTGTTGATGCACGTGCGGCTACTGCGCACACAATTCACAAACACAGAAAATAATTTTTTTTTTGGTTTGGACTGGAGTGTACTTTCGGGGGTTACAGCACCCTTAACGGTCAAGCCAGCCGGCCCTTTACTTATGACACAGGCGCACGCTTGGCACTACTTTGTTGATGCACGTGCGGCTACTGCGCACACAATTCACAAACACAGAAAATAATTTTTTTTTTGGTTTGGACTGGAGTGTACTTTCGGGGGTTACAGCACCCTTAACGGTCAAGCCAGCCGGCCCTTTACTTATGACACAGGCGCACGCTTGGCACTACTTTGTTGATGCACGTGCGGCTACTGCGCACACAATTCACAAACACAGAAAATAATTTTTTTTTTGGTTTGGACTGGAGTGTACTTTCGGGGGTTACAGCACCCTTAACGGTCAAGCCAGCCGGCCCTTTACTTATGACACAGGCGCACGCTTGGCACTACTTTGTTGATGCACGTGCGGCTACTGCGCACACAATTCACAAACACAGAAAATAATTTTTTTTTTGGTTTGGACTGGAGTGTACTTTCGGGGGTTACAGCACCCTTAACGGTCAAGCCAGCCGGCCCTTTACTTATGACACAGGCGCACGCTTGGCACTACTTTGTTGATGCACGTGCGGCTACTGCGCACACAATTCACAAACACAGAAAATATATTATTTTTTTAGCACTTGGGGGGAGCACCCCTGATGGACAGAGCACCCCCTGGACAACACTACAGCACCTCTTTAGGACTGGGACACTGCACAGGACTTTGGAGTGGACACAGCCCCTATGGAGAACTGACTGCACAACACAGTCCAGCCAGCCCCTATGGACTTTGAAGTAGTGGACACAGCCCCTATTAACAACAGCAGCACAGCACAACACAGCCAGCCCCTATGGACTTTGAAGTAGTGGACAACAGCAGCACTACACTACACTACACTACACAGCCCTAACTCCCACCCTCCCTCTTCACTGTCCACAGCCGAGTGAGAAAATGGCGCCGACGTGGGTACCTTATATAGGATCCAAAACCCGCGAGACTCGGAAGGCGGGATGATGACGTTTTGCCTCGATTTCAGATCCGAGTCAGGCGGGAAAAGTCGAGCCTGATTCGGATCGGACTCGGATCGGGGGGGTTCGGGGGGGTTCGGATTTCAGAAATCCGAACCCGCTCACCCCTAGTGCGAACCAGTGTGAGAGATCGGGAAGCATTCGCAGGAGAGGCCGTTTGTGGGTAGTGACAGGGGCTGGCCACTATAAACAGGGAGTGGAGATGCGAACGCAGGTGTGCCTGAGCGTCGCAACGCCGTTTTCAGAGGCGTGCATAAATTAGGCATTGTCTATGGCTGGTTTATATACACTGAAGTGCTTGCAGTAGGGTATGATTAGCCTCGAGCGGCTGCTATCGCATCCGATTGTACCTGATGTACCGATGGTTGCATACACTTCCTGGAGATGAGGTGCACAAGTGGGCGACTTAAGACAGGCCGGTGGGCATCTGCATACACAGAGCGATCGCACGGCAAGACATAGTGGGCATGCTAATGCCTTGCCGTGCGATCGCCTGCCTTCCCAAATTTGCATATGCTGGGTGCGAGCGTACGCATCTAGCGAGCGGGTCTGAATCGAGCCCTTTGTTCCATGAGATCTGATTAATGATGGTCCACAAAGGCACAAATTAACTGTGGGAGTAAATCGTGCATCGTCTAGTTGGAAACATTTAAGGGTTGACTTCTGAAAATACATTGGCCTCCCCATCGGTCAGTATAGTGTATTTCTGTTTACAGCACTTGCATCTTACACTTTGTCACAAAGTAGGATCTGGTACAAATAAAGTTGTATATTGTTTGGTTTTCAGTTTCACACATTTCTCCTCCATTTTAACCATAGTTTGCGTACAAGCCCGATGGTGGAGGCACTGTGTATGCATATGACCCGTTCTGAGTATGTGCAGAACGGGTCCTGTTGAGATTGCTCGCAGTGCCCCCTAAGCCGCAGCATGAACGATAAGCTGTGGACATTTGGGGGCGGGAGACATGGTGACGCTGGGCGTTTTACAAAATGGGGGCATGCCCCTCCCCCTATTTTGTAGGCGTGCCGAGGCCAGGGTCTGCATCTTCCAGTACAGATTTCCTGGCCCCAGCTGAGCCGTTCCGACAGTTGTTTTGAGTAAGCTGAGGCTTACTCAGATAGCTGTTGGCTACGACCATCCAATGGTGCATCTTCAGATGCATCAATCGGATCTATGATGCCGACAGGAGGTGCCTCTTTTCTTCAGACACCTCCTTCTGCATTATCATATATTAGCATCGCTGCTGCACCCAATGATACAGCAGCGATGCTTATAGCGTACAGCTCTGTATCAGGTCCTATGTTAAGTGAGGAGCCTCTGTAAGTACACAGGCAGTGAGTGACTGACAGCTTTACAAACTTGCTTACAAAAATGCTCTGTGTGCATTGTTGGATTCATACATGGACAATGCCAGTGATGTTTTGGCAACTAAAATGAATACATACCTGAGGATGGTCCGAGCATTGCTGTGATTACCGGCAATTTTGGCCACACCCCCTCCACATGACACCATGCGGCACCAGGAATGTGGTTACGGTGCTGGTGGGTGATGCTTCATCAAAATGTGGAAGCTTCTGGGCAGATGAGGGCAGGGTTTTATTAGTAGATAAGGGTCACGGCCTATATTGTCCTGATTTTCAGGGGAACCGAGAGGGGGGGCGGGTACTAATTACCCAAGCCCGGGTTTGTAGGAGGGGCCTGGATCCGCCCCCTCCCATGTTACTTGTCAGTGGCAGCAGCCTCTCTCCCTAATCCAGCACACTCTACTGTGTACTGAGCTGAGTTGGGAGGATGCTGCTGCTGACCAGTCTCCCCTGCCTGCATTATGTGTGGGGTAAGGGGGGGGGAGCGATCCTGGATCTGCCCTTGGCTGAAGGGCACACTTTGCTGCCCTCTGAAATTTGCGTTGATGCCCATAAAGCTGTTTTTTTTTAATGTAGTGGGCGTGGTTCTGCCTCTGCGTTTAGGCCGTGCTTCCTACAGTACCAGGGCCCGGCCACGCTCTTCTCAGACCTGCTGACTTTGCATGCCTAAATGTTAGAAGGTATGATGAATATAGTCTCATATTTTTCATCTGTCTCAGCTCCTCTTAGAACACTGTGCAAAATATGTGGGAGAAATTTAGGTGGTTTCCAGGAATCCCCACCCATGCTCCGATCAAGCGCAGCCAGACATTCTGACATGACTAATCAGTTCAGGTCAGGAGCAGCTGGTATGGGGCATGCAGCTCAGGGTCCGGGAGGCATTGTATAAAGTCGGGTTCATCACACAGAGTAGGAGGGGAAAACAGGCCAAGTAATATGGAGGAGCAGAGGGATACTCCCAGGCCGTCTCTGGAGCAGCTTGTGAAAAAGTGGTAATTATATAATTAACATAGGGAAATTTCAGAAGTTTCAAAACCCTTGTATATAAAATGGAAATATTACCATACTGATATTAACAATTTTACAGCCTCTAAACTCCTCAAGCTAATTTGCTGCTAGGGGTTTACTAATTTATAATACAAGAATCATTTGTTCACATTGTAACAGTGTATACAGACAATGTCATGGTGTTGGATACAGGCAATGGTTTCTTTCATTGATCTTGGCCTGGATACATTTCGCCCTGTAGAATTTTACAGGACAGGTGTTACAAGTAAATTTTAAAACTGTGTTGGGATAAAGGAAATATAGTGAATACAGTAACAGACTATGGGGTCTATTCATCATGTTAATTATCTCCCCACACAGGGGCTTTTTCAAAAGGCAGAAGAGATGCCATCTCTTCTGTCTGTTGAAAAAGCCCCTGTGTGGGGAGAAATGCATTAAGGAAACAGAAGCTTTAACCTGTTTTAGTGGCTGACATTGCATTTAATTTATTGCCATTTGCCTGGTGAACTTACCTTTCAAGCGTGCTTATTACATTGGAGACTGTGATACCCAGTGACTGGCAATCCACTGCACGGAGAGACGTATGCCTGCATGCCGCTACTGCTGGAGGGGATGTAGTCAGGCAGCCAACGGCCTAAATGCCGACCGCCGTCTTCCTGGCTCTCTAATCCCGGCATGGTACTAATTACAGGCATCAAAAACTCGACGCCTGTCATTATCCATACACCGTAAGACCGACGACCGGCGTACCGAAAGAAGGTAAACCGGGCTTGGACAGCCTCGGGGGGGAGGGTTTTAAGGCTCCCGGGGGGGCTTAGGGTTAGGCTCCCCCCCCTCAGGAGGGTTATGTTTAGGCTACGGGAAGGGGGGTTAGGGTGAGGTACCCGGGGGGAGGTTAGGGTTAGGCACCCCTCCCGGGAGATTTAGGTTTAGGCTGCGGGGAAGGGGGGGTTAAGTTCAGGCACTTAGGGGGGGTTAGGGTTAAGCACTTGGGGGGGAGGTTAGGCTTAGGCACCCCTAAGGGAGGGTTAGGGTTAGGGGGTAGAATTAGGTTAGCGATACTAACCGATCTGGATTTTCACCCTTGCCGGGCTGCCGCTGTCGGGAATTGAACCTACTACACCCTGCTGGAGGGGTGTCTCGCTTAGCGGTACGCTCACTATCACAGTGTGCTATTTCCATTGGTCTCCACGGATACACCAACGGCTTCTATACTCTCAGCATATAGTCGGAGACTATCTATTGACTTCTTGAGCCTCCTGACAGAGAATCCACGGGTGTAAGTTTTCTGCATTAATCAACATTTTCTATGCCTGTTGGGAGCTGGGAGATTTCTTCCCCAAACACGCACTATTAAGCACGGACACTGTTGGCCTTGATCCTGCAACTATATTTCTATTTCAGTCTAACTATCTGCTGATTTACAAGACAGATTGATACATTATAAGGGCAATACTGTTGTCATCATTGAAACTGTGGGTTTATTTGGACAATCATTTTACAATTGTTTTGCATCTACAAATCATTTGGATATAGGGTCTGATATTTATGCAGATCTATTAAACCATTGCTCAGTGGGATAATTGTTTTTAGATTATATATTATACTCAGTTTATACATGTATTTTTAAACTGTCCATGTGTATTGTTGTTAATGTGTATTTTTTAATCAAGATTTTTGATCTTTATTAATATTAAAATTATATTAACTCTGTCTAGGGCTACCTTTTTCGTTTTTTTCTATTTGGCATTGTGAAAGGTTCAGCAAAATCTTTTTTAGGTGTGCAGCTAGTTATTATTAACACATGTCTTTCACCATCGGGTTGATTAGATTACTTTAGTATAATTTATTCCACTATCTGGTGCGAGGTCTAAACTTTTTCTATGAGTCACAGTGAGCATACCCATCTTTTCATATCTCCACTTGATTGTGAGTCAGAAGCCTCTCGGTCATTTCTCTCCATCTGTCAAATGGACGTTACTGAGTGGCAACTGGTCCTGGGCATGTAAGAGAACAATCCCCTGGGTGTGTTGAGGATGTGTAGCTAGAGTGACACCATAATCTGCAAGTCCGTGGAGTGCTGCCAGTTGTTGGATATCTGTACACATATATATATATATATATATATATTTATATATAGATAGGCATATACAGTATCTATATCTATATTATTATTATTATCCTTTATTTATATGGCGCCACAAGTGTTTCGCAGTGCCTTACATAGTACATAGAACTAATAGGTGAACAAGAAACAAGAAACAAGTAACTTACAGTACATTACAATGCAGGACAAGGACACAACTTATATACATTATAAATATATATATATGTATATCTATATATAGATATATGTATATCTATATATACTGTATATATATATATATAGGTCTATATTTATATATGGTCTATATTTATATATAGGTCTATATATACTGTATATAACTATATATATATATATATATATATATATATATATATATTAGAACAAAAAAGCTGCGGCACTCCAAGATTGGTGAAATAAGTAATGCAGCATTACTTATTTCACCAATCTTGGAGTGCCGCAGCTTTTTTGTTCTATTGTCTTTTATACTGCTGAAGGCAACCAAGTAGCCGCTGTCTATATACTGAAGTGCCGGTCCATTGTTGCTAGTTTATATATATATATAGATATATATATATATCTATATATATATATGAAAAATTGAGCTGCCTATATGTGTAATTAGGGATGATGTCACTGACTTACCCTAACAGACAGTGCACAGTGGAGGACCAGGGCAGGACGGTGCAGCCCAGCCAGACCCTACAGGTGGAGGTGTGCCGGGCGGCGGTGGGTGTTGGTGAATAATTGGCTCCTGTCCAGCTGGACTCCCTGCTGAGCCCGTCGCCCGCTCCGCGGTAGATGTCAAAGGAGGCCAGGGTGGAGGGCCGGCGCAGCCACGCAGCATCATGTGAATGATGTCATGACACTGCGCATAACGTTATGTGCAAGTCAAACATCCGACCTACGAGAAATTGAGTTTAATATGTTGCACAGTCTCCAAAAAATGGCTCCTCAAGGGATACTTCATTTCCTTACCAAGATGGCTGTCGATAGAGTATCTGTGCATGCATAGTGCCATTTTGCGACTGTGTATAAGTGACATAGTGACATACTGGAGGAAGGACGTCTCCTCTTAACTCCTGAAACCCACAATGTTAACCACTTGAGGCCTGCACCGCTACCCATACTGAGAGCACAGTCACCAGCTCCTGATCTGTCAGCACCCGTGTTCTGCTCCATCCAGAACCAGATATCTGTAACAGTGAGTACGGATGTACAATACACTATTACAGTGGTTCTCTAACTCGGTCCTCAGGACCCCACACAGGTCACGTTTTGCAGGTCACCCAGCAGGTGCACAGGTGTACTCATTACTCACTGACACATTTTGAAAGATCCACAGGTGGAGATAATTATTTCACTTGTGATTCTGTGAGGTGACCTGGAAAACATGCACTGTTTGGGGTCCTGAGGACCAAGTTTGAGAACCTGTGCACTATTAAATAATAAACTATAGTGCCTGTCTAATGGGCCCCATACATCAGAGATGGATTGCTGCGATCCCGCGATGCTGCAACCCGGCATCGCAGGATCGCAGAAATCCAACATGTTGGATTTCGGCGATTTGACGTTCATGATCACAAAATGATCGCAATTGTCAAATTGCGGACATTTAACATGTCAAATGTCTGTGATCTGGCGACGCTTCGCAGAACCTCGATGGAGTGAGGTCTGCGTTCCACCCGGAATCACCGGCATTTCCCATCGCATCGCCGGATCGTGACAAACAGTCGCTGATGTATGGGCACCTTAAGCTACTTGAGTGGTCATTGCCTACAACTTAACTGTTGTAGTGTATAGAACTCTGCTCACCATCAAGGCTACACACACATTCCCAACATACAGTAATACAGATGGTCTGTATCAGCTAAGTTTGTAAATAAATACACTATTTACTACAATAAGAAATAAGCAGTCTATCAATAAGACGTCTGCAATCTTGTGCTGAAACACCTTTCTCATCAATTATCTAGTTCAGCACAGGTGACTGCAATTGTAGATTAAGAAGGGAGTCGAGGAGCAGAGCATCTTGTACCTGGTGGAAGAGGTCATGTTCAGGCCCCCATATATCAGCAATCGATTGTGGCAATTCTGCAATTTGCAATTGATTGTGTATAAAAATCTGCAATGTATGAGCTTCACAGATCGCAGATCGCAACCAAAAAGTGATTGGAATTGTTAAATCAGATTGTCCAACATGTTGAATGTCACAGATGGATCGGGGCTGAAGATTGCTAGTGTATGGAGACGATCAGCAGATTTGCAGAACATTACTAGTAAAATTATGGACCTGTCAAGATCGCCAGATCTGTGTTTGCTGCAATCGTTCTGCAAATCACTGAAAAAGATCTGTGATGTATGGGCGCAGATTGCTAGATTGGGAAATCCTAAAATCTTCAAATTGTTCAATGTGGTTTTCAGATTGCTGATGTATGGGGCCTTTACGAGATGTTATCCAGCATATTGCTAGCCCTATGACAAGGCCCATGCATGGCTTCACCTGATGTCGCTATCTCCATGCCCACAGAACCTTGCAAAGGCCTGGTGAGCGTAAATGTGACTGCTCCAGGACTAATTAGAGAGTCAGTTTACTGTTGCCCCTGTAACCAACCAGTGAACCAAAGAGATAAGTTTGGAATGTTATATAACCCGCAAACAGTCGTCTAAACTATGGCTACTTATAGTGATTTACTGTAACTGCAGACTGCCAGCTGCTAATAGGAGTGCACTGAATCTAATTGTGCTGACAACAGGGGAGACCAATCCATCTTATATGGCTCAGTAGTGTCTCTGCTGTTAGGATGGATAAACAAACAAAAATAAACAGTTGTAAAAACGTTTTAAATCTGTGTTTCCCTTCAGCTTTGTTATTTCCTCTTCAGATCTTTGTGACTCGGTTAGCTTTCCATTTTATTTTCTGTGGGGCAGATTCTGAATTGCACGCAAGGTGGTTGCATTTGCGTCCACATGGCGTGCACGGAACTAATTGCGACATTAATCTGTATTCCGAGTTACATGCTCTTAGCGCCTGTCTAAAGAGCTGTCGTCATTATCAGCGCACACTAGTTCCATTCTAGGTGCAGGAGATGCGTCTGGACTTAGGGCCTCATTCAGCGATGGTTGGTAATGGTCGCAGCTGCTCTCTCAATAGTGGTTGTGGGAATATGCAAATGCTAATCTCAGCGTTCCCTTTATACACCATGGTGCGATGAAGTGTGCGAGCGCTGAGATGCCCATTTTCAGGTGGTCTGTGCTTTTGCAATGGAGGGTGTAAGCACTCCAACATCGATATAACATCGGTTGCACCATCGACATTTGCAGTAGACTAGGGTCTACTCTAGCTACTCTCATCTAAATCCAACTAAACATGGCCTCCGACGCTGATATTTGCGATCGGGAATGCAGCAACGTACCTGAATGCCAACGGACACTTGGGTTCGCGCATGTGCAGCAAATGATTCCCAGGCTTTTGCACATGCGCAGTAGCAAAACATCACTTAGCTGCATAAATATCGGCACCGCGTCCATCTCTGGACCAGGTCCTCCGATGGATCTCTGCATAAGCATATCTCGGCATAGCCCATCTACCATTTAGCCTACATGTGGATACCCCATTTCCAACCAATTACGCCCATTCTGCTGAAAAATGAGATGCATCTGAGGTTCGTGCAACCCTCATCCGCCTGTAGAGATGTACACTCACTCCGCAGCGTGTGCCGTGCGAAAAATCATTACATCTGTTTGCAAATAGACCTCGCGTTCAACTCTGTAACAGCCCTCAAAGGTATATTTCATTAGGATAAGTGGGTCTCCTCTAAGACTGAATGAATCAAGCCATACAAAGATGGTCTATCTTAAATCCAGGTCCACAACACAATTTCACAAATGGGGCTTTGGATAAATGAGGTTCAGTGATTAAAATAATCCAAGCTTGTAGAATTATGCCAGCCAGGGCGCAGACAGGGGCAGGACAATGCACCAGGTTCTGATAAAAGGATGTTTGTCATTGCTTTATAAAACATATTTTAGGGAGTTATAAAGGGACCCCAACATTTCTCTTGTACTAATTTTACCTAAAACAATTGTAATTCCTGCACTGCTCTTTTTATTAAGCGATTATGAGGGGAATTCAATATGAAACGTAAACTTCGCTGTCGAAGTTTACGTTTCATATCGGAGCTTTTACCTGGGATAAATATCGGGCGCGCGCCCACTTATCCCCATATTCAATATGAAACTAACGAAAACGGGAGCCTGCGAAGTGGGATTTGCGTAAAGTTACGCAATTTTCCTTAAAAAAATGGTAGGACCCCCCTAAAGTTGTAAAAACATGGGGGATCACTATCGTTTTAGCCTGTAAATGAAAGTCGGGGATTTAAATAGCCACAGCAGGTGTTTTTTTTCCGACATTGAAGAAGTGTTGCAGAAGAGCACTTAGGTTATTTTTTTCGGTTTTTTAAGTGGTCCCATCAAATTTGGGGTACATGAAAATGGGTACTAGCATATTTTGATGTCCCTAAAGTAAGTTTTTAAAAATTCTGCATTTGTGCACCTGCCACTAATAACCTATTCTAGACTACACCTGCCGCATACTTGCAGAATAGCCCTGAACCTATTTCCCTATTTTTAAACACTTTTTTCCCATTTTTTTTTTTACACCCCAATTTTTAAAATAATTTTTTGGGGTGTCCCTATTTTTTTTTTTTACTTTTTTTGACAGTTATTTTTTAAATGTCATTCCCAGGGGTGCAGGCTTTTTTTTTTAAGCGTGCACCCCTAAACCCCAATTCTGCACTATTCAGTGGTGAAAAGTTATCCCCGTTTTTTTTCAAAGACTTCGAACCTGCGAAAAGTCTTTGAAATTGAATAGTGTAAAACTAAAACCTGCGATAATGACGTCATAGGTGCGATATTAACGCAAAAAACTGAGTTTTCGCTCCAAATTGAATTCCCCTATAAGGGGTATATGTACTAAGCAGTGATAAGTGACAGAGTGAAAAATGATAAGTCTGTGATAAGTGCCAGCCAATCAGCTCCCAACTGTAATTTTTCATACACAGCCTGTGAGATGACAGTTGGAAGCTGATTGGCTGGCACACAGACTTATCACTTTTCACTCTGTCACTTATCACTGCTTAGTACATAGACCCCTCATTCATATGCAGGAGTGTGCTTATACACCTAGGGGTAAATTTACTAAAGTGAGAGTTTTTAGAAGTGAGTTTTAAAAGTGATGTTGCCCATAGCAACCAATCAGATTCTACTTAACATTTACCTAGCACCTTCTAGAATATACTAGCTAGAATCTGATTGGTTGCTATGGGCAACATCACTTTTAAAACTCCCTTCTAAAAACTCTCACTTTAGTAAATTTACCCCCTAGCCTCTATTGTCACAACTCGGGTCTGTTTCCCCTGCCGCTGAGTCACTTACCGATTCTGCCAGCATTTTCTATCACATCCCAGATGCACAGGCTTCACTGTTTCTCGGCCTGCTAGGCCTCAAGCAAGATCTAAGCCTGCTACAGAGTACAGCAGTGACAAATCCGATCACCTGTCTGCAACAGCCAATCAAGTGATAGCCCGAGCCTCAGCGTACCACCTGTCTCTGCTCAGCCTATCCCAGGTAACCTAGGGGTATATGCTGACTCTACCTAGTTGCCAGGACAATGTCTAATCTCAGTTCCTACTGAGTAAGCTATACTGAGCTCCTGTTGCTTACGTGTATCCTGTTTGTGCAGTTTTGCTTCCTTTTGCTACACGGACTCCTGCAAGTGATCTACACGTGGTGCAGCTATTCCACTGTATCTCAGCCTGTTCCTGATATCCGAACCTGCCACTCGCCTGTGTATACCATTCTCATCGCATGGTGAGCGTACCTGTTTCCTGCACCATTGATGTCGTCCCTGGTATCATCATCCACTATCCATTCTGGTGTCCGGTCTGAATCCGGTTCTGTCTATGCCTGATGCAGCTATCCCATTAGTTGCACAGTCAATACCTAGCTGATCCTGTTATCCGAACCTACAACTCGCCTGTGTATACCATTCTCACTACAATGTGAGTGTTCCTGGTTCCTGCTCCATTTGATGCCGTTCCTGGTATCATTACCTACTACCCATTCCTGTGTTTTGTCTGCATCTGATCCTTCTACCATCTGAGTGCTCCTGGATCCTGGACTACAGCGACAACCCAGTTTCAGCCTGGTGAATACGTTGCCAAGATCTACCACTACAGTATTCCGGTTACAGTAAGAGGAGTGTTTTTATTAAATATCTACAGCACTAATCCAGGATCAGCCTGGTCAATCAACTGCCACACTCTCCTCTGATTGCACATAACAAGTTGTCTTCAACACCGACGTCCTTGGTGGTCTAGTGGGCATGATCCGGCATCTCTCCGCTGAGACCCGGGTTTGATTCCCGGTCAGGGAAATGTTCTTTATTAACATGCCAGGAGGTCTTCTTAGGCCTGCCAGCTTTCTGTACAAGCCTCCAGACACCAACACAGACGAATATCAGACACCGGGTTCACAAACAAATACTAGTCTGAGATCAATATGCCATGTAGAGATGTGCATCGGACCATTTTTGCTTGTTTTGGTTATGGTTCTAATCCGTTGTCCGGTTTTGGTTTTGCCAAAACGCTGCGACTGGTTTGGGATTTTTTCCAAACATTGACAAAAAAAACTAAAATCACATAATTTTAGCCCTTTTGTTTGTTCCTGGAGTATTATTACCATCAATAACATTCCACTAATTTCCAGTCAATTTTGACCACCTTACAGCTCACAATATTGTTTTCATTTAGTTCAGGCCTTAAGGTTGCATCGAGCTAGCTGGCTAACGAAGCTAAGCGACAGAACTGGGCGGCACAAACACATGGCAGTTCAACTTCCAACATGGCACATCTAGGAAACAAATGTTTTCATTAATCAATAGTCCTGATGGAGTATGTATGCAGTTGAAGGCAGGGAAAGGAGGGTTGATTCGCACTAAATTTAAGTTTTGGATTCCAAAGCAATTTTATGAGGGAGGAGGGGAGGCATCTACAAAAAATATTTGAATCAATCACACCAGTTGAGCTCTTCGGGGGTTCCGAATGTTTTTTAAAAAAAATCAAAGGGGCATGCAGGAGATGCTGTCTGCGGCCATAAAAAATTCTGGACATTTTTGGCCTTCAACAAATGCATGGAGAAGATTTCAGTGGCTGTGGTAGTTCAAATTCCAAACATGGCACATCTAGGAAGAAGAGAGACAGCAACTTTTCATTAATGAAGAACTAAATCAGTGGCCCGAGGGAGGTAGAGTATGTATGTAGTGGAAGGCAGGGAAAGGAAGAATTGAATCATTGGTAAATTACATTTTTTGATTGCGAAGAAAATTTATTCAGGAGGAGGGTGATCCGACTGGATTCGAGTCCTGGCTGGAGTTTTCCTTTGAGGCTCGGCTTCAAAATCAAGGCAAAACGTCATCATCCCAGCGTTGGATTTCATGGGTTTTGGATTTGCTATAAATCCCTCTTGCAGTGATTCAGGCACCATTTCACACAAGACCACCAGAAGGAGAGCTAACAATGTCCCATGTTTTGCCCACCCAATAAACTTGGTAGTTCAGAATTTTTAAAAAAGAATGAAAAAGGCATGCAGGACATGCTGTCTGTGGCCATAACAATTTATAGACATTTTAGGCATTCATCAACTGCATGTAGAAGATTTCTTCAGCTGTGGCAGTTCAATTACCAACATGGCACATCTAGGAAAGAGAATGACTCTGCATTGAAAGACAGGATGGCCAGGATGACGCTACCATTAGGCAGCTGCCTAGGGATTCCGGCCACTGAATCAGCCTACCATACCATAAATATGAAGGATGTTTGTGATCAAGACATCCTTCATATTCATCACTGCTCTCCCTTGTTCTCTGGCTTACTAGTCGCATAGGCTCAGGCTGTGCTGTCACTCCTGTCCCCTGCTGTTTCCTCCCAACACTCCCAGCCAGGCACAGAGTAGCTTCACCCCCTAGAAGAGACAGACTGAGACAAGGAGCCTGTGCTGGGATGAGAGGCTGAGCTGCAGTTGGTACTGTAAGTGCCATGTGCCCAAGTCATAAATGTAAACTGATACCTGCAATTTACTTTTAATTGCTATGTTTTGCAAACACATCTGTGCTTCTCCCTCCCTACTGCTGGGGGCTATCTATCTATCTGTCTATCTCATGTCTACCTATCTATCTATCTATCTATCTCTGTCCTATCTATCTATCTTTGCATCAGCTTTGCAATTTGGCTGCAATTTGCAATTTTTGAGTCTGCATACACATTTTTTGCAGATGCAGTCTACTTGCGATAGTGTGCTATTAGGTTAGGGAGCTGGAGTAGATATGTATGCGAGGGGCTGGGCGGAGGGTTTGGGGGAAGCAGGGGCGTTATAGTGAACCTTTCCCTAGGGCACCTTAAAACCTTGCACCGGCCCTGAGGATGGCAGTTTAATAAACTATAACAATATGTTTGTCGTCTACACAAAAAAGACAATTAGCAATGTCCCAGTCAGTGCATAATGCAAAGAAAAGATCTGCAAGATGGAATTGTCCTTGGGCCTTCCCACCGACAGGAGTAATACCGGTGTCACACCTGCCGTTTTTTTGATTCTTGAATGGGTGGAAGAACTATTAATGTGGTAGCACACAAAATGGAAGCTCTGAACAGGAAGGGGGAAGAGGGATTATTAATGTCTGGTACTAAACATCTCTCATCATCGTGCTGGGATCAGGCCCGCCAAGAGCCGTGGCGGGCTCCGGTAATAGGGGACGTGGCCTAATAGCGGGAGGCGTGGCCACGCCCCCTTGCCGAGAAAAAAAAATATTTCCAGCGCCACGAAGCATCGCTGCACACTGGGGAGGGGGGGTGCTCTGAGCCCCCTCAGCCCGACGCAAAGCCAGGGGGCCCGCACAGGCATAGGAGACTGCTGTGGCTGCTGCTCAGCAGCCACGAGCAGTCTCCAACTGCAGCTCAGCACACGCTGTGTGATAGGCTGCTGTGAGGGGGGGGCGGCGCCGGACCCGGGCCCCCACTGGGCCCCTCAGGAAGCCCGGGTAAACTGTACCCGCTCCCCCCCTCTCGGCGCTCCTGGCTGGGATTATGTATGGGAAGGCTGGGAGGGGAGGGGGGAGAACATCTAAAGATACCATCACAAAATACCCTCTCCATTTGGTGCTTGAGTTGCATCTGACCAAACATGGCTGATCAAGGAAAGCTAAGCCCATCTGTTGTTACGCATTCGAATGAAAGTTTAAGAAAAAAGGCAACCAGGTTAGTATCTACAAAACAAGGTGAAAAAGATGGTGGGGGACTGAAGGTTACTGACTGGACCTGCTTTTTTTGGAGTCTGAACACCTTGCTATCCCAGGATTAAGGAAGGAGGTTCACTCTGGGAACTTGGGCACTTTCAGTAAACCACTTTTTCTGATGTTTTTATTTTTGTAACCATATGGTGGAATAAAATTATTTTTACGGATATACATAAAGGTAGTGTTGGATTGGTGTTCAAGGACGACATCCAAGAGGGTTTATATCCATAAAGAAACTTTTGTTAACGTTACAAGAATCTTATCGGTGAGTCTGTTTCCACGAGACGTATCTCTGAATGAACAACCTGATTACAGTTGATGAGCCTATTTGAAGCATAAAAGAAACCTTTTAGTGAACACCTGACATTGTCTCTCGGTGAGTGAGATCCATGTCATAATGGAAAAGTAGTGATCATTCACCTGGAAGGCGAGAGCAGTACATGGTGGATACTAACTGTAGCCTTATTGGACTGTTTTTTTTCAGTGTATTGTTACAGTCTACTCTTTTGTGACTACTCCATTATTTGTTTCATTCTGGTATTTAAGGCTTGGTGTACCTGGGAGCAGGACCGGGTCACAGACTAAGGGGGGTATTCAATTTGGATGCGAAAAGTCGGAATAGGTGCTAAATTATCGCCGATGACGTCATTTTCGCATTTTTCAAATATCCCCGTATTCAATTTCAAAGAATTTTCACATGGCGAAAAAAAGTGCAAAATTGGGGTTTAGGGGTGCAGGCTTAAAAAAAATTAGCCTGCACCGCTGCTAATGTCATTTAAGAATGAACTGTGTCAAAAAAAAAAATCGAGACACCCCAAAAAATTTACTTTAATTTTGGGGTTAAAAAAAAAAGTGTTTGAAAAAATTATTAAATTACACTGTACAACAAATTAATACTTTTAATTTGTTTCCTTCCTAAAAATATTCATACATTACTAATTTGAGGTCAAGAAAAACTACAATGATTTCAGAATGTTTTTACTAGCTCTATTTTTTGAGCTACACTACTTGCACTATACTGTATGTACATTAGTAATATAGTCATAATGAAAAGCTATTTTAAAATAATCTGATATTTACTTGATTGAATTAAAACAGCTGTCATTTATTTTCTATCAATCACAAATAAGAACATAAAATGAAACAAACATACAGCATACAAAACAAACATACAGCATACGAAAGTACTATGTAATATAGTGGCCTATTCATGGGGGTGCTTTCTCTTTGCTTGTCGCTTTTTGCTTGTACTCCTCTTCTGGGGCATCTCTTGTCACTGTCCAACCGTACCTACCCTGATATCTTTGTTCCATTGCTGAAATGTCTTGGTGGAATCGCTCACTATGCTTGTCACTCAGTGCACCACAGTTATCTTGAGGGGGTAATCCCGTGAATCGCATATATTTGAATAGGGGAGGGGAGTCATAACTGATTCATTTAATTGGGTCATTAGGCCACGCCCCCTCTGCATGGAACGCAGATTGCTGGTAAGATTCTCTCCATTCTGCCCACTTCACTAGGAATACCCCTACATCGTCATAAATGGCCTATATCTCGGAACTCAGAGCTAACTGAGAGTTTTAAATGTCATATTCATTCTTTGCATGCTGAAATCAATTAGAAGTAACTATTTTCACATAGGAAACATTTTCATTGTTGTGCAGTGTTAGCATAATAGCCTCGGGGGGGTCCCCATGTATGCGGCAGGTATTTTCTAGAATGCAGGTGCTAGCGGAAGTTGCATTTTTGTAGAATTTTGAAAACTCATTTTAGGGACTTAAAAGATTACTTACACCCATTTTCATGTACCCCAAATTTGATAGGACCACTTTAAAAAATGAAAAAGTGTTCTTCTGCATCACTTCTTCAATGTCGGGAAAAAACACCTTGCGCGGCTATTTAAAAACCCAACTTTTTTCTGCAGGCAAAAACGGGGGTACCCATAGTGATCCCTGAGGTCTGGACATCTTTAGGGGGGTCCTACAATTATTTCCCGAAAATTCCCATTTTATTTAGTTGATCCCAATTCGCCGGGTCCCGTTTTCGCTGGTTTTAAATTGAATACGGGGATAAAGCGCCTGATACTTTATCCCATGAAAAGCTCTGATGTGGAGCGAAAAGTCCAGCATGAACTTTTCGCTCCAATACAGAATACGGCTCTAAGGTGCAAGATACTTCCTAAATTTTATATTTTAAGGTGAAGAAGGCATGAGAGTATTTTGAAGGTACTGTATACATATTTGTGATTTTTGTTGAAATAAATACAGTATGAAGCTAAAAAAAAAAGAGCAACTGCAGTTTAAAAAAATATAGGACATCTATGAAACATTGGCACACAGCAGTGGCAGACAGGATGTCAGTCTAATAAACTATAAAAATGACAGTAAGCAATACCCCAAACAGCGCATAATGCAGAGAAAAGAGGTGCAAGCTGGAATTGTCCTTGGGCCCTCCCACCCACTCTTATGTTGTATTAAACAGGACATGCACAGTTTAACAAGCCAATAACGTCAGTGACAGGGACTGCCACTTGTGGCTGAAATGATTGTTTTATTTGGGCCCCCCATAAGGCAGCTAACAGTACTGTTGTTAATCCTCTCTACAGGTGGAACTGAAATGGGTAATTCTCCTCATCTGATTCCTCACCGTCATCAGTGTGTACATCCTCCTCACACAATATTAATTCATCCCCACTGGAATCCACCATTACAGGCACTTCTGTATTTTTCTGACGTAACTGGCGGTAAAGATCTTCCTTGTGGAATTTCCAGTTCACTTTGATGAATATCATCTTTTTCACATTTTGAGGAAGTAGCATCCTCCACCGATTGCTGATAAGGTTCCTCTGGCTGTGCTATCTATCTCTTTTCAAAATAGTTTTTATTGATAATTCTCCTGATTTCAGGGGCAGATGAATTATATTTTGTAATACAGGTTAAAGACTTGTTATCTGTGTCTGGGTCCCTAGTGTCCCTATCAGTTGTATAGACAGCTTTATGAACTACTGAGGAATAAAGCTGTCTATACAACTGATAGGGACACTAGGGACCCAGACACAGAGATAGATTACTAGCAAAGGATTTAGAAGGAGGGAGTAGAGTAGTCTACAGAAAAGCAGACAGTTTAAAAACCAAATTAGCACCTAGTTTATTGAAAAAGTCAATGACTATTCCTGGAGGAGACATAGCTGGCTAGTAAACCTAAAGGTTTCTTTAAATGTGGACAAACCAACTGTTACACATGTCTTCATGCGGACCATAAAAGTGACATCATTGTTTCACATGAGGATAAAAGTACATTTAAAATTGATTCCTTTATAAATTGCCAAATCAAAATATGTGATATATGTTATCACATGTGGCTGTGGGATCCAATATGTAGGCTGGACTATTCGGACCCTGAATACCAGATTTTTGGAACATAGGCGTTGTGTTTTGAAGAACACAAAGGCACATAGTCTTCCCAGCCATGTCTCTACATGCCCCTCTGGGAATATCAAAAAAATCAAGTTAAAAGCCTTAGAACAAATAAAACCAACTGTAAGAGGTGGAGACAGATTTCGGGCCCTCTGTAGAAAAGAGGCTTTTTGGATACATAGACTGGGAACCCTAGTCCCTTTTGGGTTAAATGACAACATTGAACTAAACAGTGTTTAGGATTACGGTGGGGATATGTAGGGGGTATTCGTATGGTGGACACTTCAGGACCCTGGAGGCTGTCTCCCATAGACCCACGAAGATCTTTCATCTCCCTAGAGCTGTATACGATGTTCCGTTCAGTTTTCCAAGGTATTCCTTGTGAGCTCTACATTCCCCCTCCCCCTACCTCTTCCTTTTTTGTTCTTCAACGTTTAGACTAGTTTGAAGATAAGGATTTCTGTTTTTGATTAGATGTAGGATTTCATCTACTTCATTATTAGTTTCCCTGTATGACTGTTTTATACACCTATGTTTCCCCTGTTGTGGATTATTATGATCAGTTCTTCCAAATAGATATTCAGGATATTGGGTATTAGACCTATTTATTACTCCCCATCATTCTCAGAGATGAAGAGATTATAGGAAGGATGAATTCTCATGCATAAGAGAAGTACCTGACATTACTGACTGGATCATGCAGCCCACCAAGAAACTCTGCATTCTGGCCGGACCAAATTGCACCTATCCTTGTGTATCTATTTCCCTATAGATTGTAAGCTTGCGAGCATTGCCCTCTTACAGTACCTCTATGTCTGTCTGTTATTACCCTGTTTTGTTCTATAAATGTTTCCAATTGTAAAGCGCAACGGAATATGCTGCGCTATATAAGAAACTGTTAATAAATAAATAAATACTACTGAAATGACAGTTATCACATGTCCGGTATGTATTAGGATGTATTTATGTTGTCATCCTGTATGTATTTTTATTTTGTTTATATGTGTTGATTTATTTTTGTATTTTTGTGGATACAAAAACATATAGGCCCTCATTCAGAGCCGTACGCTCTGAGCAGAGCGCACGCTCTGCATGAGGGCCGGGCTCCATTTTCATGGAGCGTCCTCCTGGACGCTCGTATAGCTGTGGGTCACCACCCACAGGCTATACGAGCGTGCATTTTGATGGCCGCGATGGTCGTGACCATCGCGACCATCGAAATTGCGAGCCGGAGCCTGCGGTTGAGGTTTTCAACCGCAAGCTCCGGAGTGATTTTGGCTCTATCAGAGCCAAAATCACTCCCACTGACATCACTAGTGATGTCAGTGGGCCGGCTTCTGACGGGAGGCGTTCCCGTGGGAACGCCCCCGTCAGGGAGGCACGCCCCCGGCACGCCCACCAAAGGGGGCGTGCTGTCAATCAACATTGACAGCACGCCCCCTTTGATCGGACACAACGAGCGAAGGAAAGTCCTTCGCTCGTCGTGTCTGGCGCATGCGCACGACGGAGCTCCCTCCGTCGTGCGCATGCTCAGTGCAGACCATCGACCCACTTGCGAGCGTACAGCCGCTCGCGAGTGGGTCTGAATCAGGCCCATAGTTCTATGGAATTTTTTACTCTGTCCAAGGGTTTATATGTATTTGCATTAGTTTTTTATATATAGATATTTATTTCGGTGATTATTTATTTAGATGTATTGTATTATCTTATATAAGATGTTTATATGCATATTCCTGAAATAATAAATGTTAATGTTAACACAAATAGGTGCATATCATCCCTTTAAAAAGTATAGATTAATCTGTAGATTTGTCTCAGTTATTTTATCTATATTAAAACTTGCCATGGTGATGTTACTTACCTCATATATAGACTGGGACTGAACAGGGCTTTGCAGTCCCATCAGCCAATCAGCGGCCGCGCTGACTGTAGAGCGGCCGCTGATTGGCTCTGGCTACTGACAGTTCCCATGTGGGCGAGTCACACCACATGGGAACTGTCAGTAGCCGGAGCCAATTAGCGGCCGCTCTACAGTCAGCGCGGCCGATGATTTGCTCTCGGGACTGCCAGCTCCGTGCATGTTCCGTCAGCTGGCATTCGGGAGCTATCAGTATGTGTGGCAACACACATACTGATAGCTGTTGCATGGATCGGGTAAACTCATTTTTTTGTTTTGCCAAGTTGCGGGGATGCTGCGGAGACCAGCGCCAGGATATATGTGAGTATGAATTCTTCTTTGCAGTCCCATGTTTTAAGGATATTCTACTGGAGAAGGGGACAGATACTTCTGGCATAGGTAAGTACTGTATGTGTGAATGGGTAGGTGTGTGTAATAAAGTTATACTGTCACGGTGTGTGTGTTTTGTCTTTTTTTAACTATTTATTTTACAGTGAAGTTACAGGTGCCGCATGTCTGCTGGCACTTGTTCCACAAGTGCAAAATGGCAGGCATGCTGGTACTTGTAGTTCCACTGTAAAACACAATAGTTTTACATTATTTGGCCCCCCCATTACCTCCATACCCACCAAGCCAGGGGTATGGGGAAGAGCCCCGGACTTCAGCGTAAGCCTGTGGCGCTCGGGAGGGGGGGACCCTTCTTTGGGGGGTCCCTGACTCCCCCCGAGATCACCGGCTTGCGCTGACCAATTTGGGGTGCTAATGCTTTGGACCTGGAGCCCCGGTGATTGGGTCTCCGGGCTGTGGCATTACACCCCGATCGGTTGGGTCTGGTGCTGGTCTTAAATATAGGGAGATCCCCACGTTTTTTTCACCCCTATATTTAAAACCAGAACTGGTCCCTGCAGCCTTGGGTTGGAACCGTACACTTTTTGTTACCCATATTTTAGAAACCACCACTGGCTGGCAAGCCTGGGACTGGTTTGGCTTTTGGGGGGGGACCCTATGTCATTTTTTTTGTAAATTTTTTGTAAATTTTTAAACAATGGGAATTTTCGAGAAATATTCTAGAGAACCCCCTTAAGATGTATAGACATGGGGGATCACTATGGGTACCCCCATTTTTAACTACTGAAGGAAGTCAGGGTTTCAAATTGCCGAAGCAGGTACATTTTTGCAGAATTTTAAAAAAAATGCGTTTGGGACTTAAAATATGCTAGTACCCATTTTCATGTACCCCACATGTTATGGGACCATTTTTAAAAACGAAAAAAATAAGCTAAATGCTCTTCTGCATCACTTCTTCAAAGTCGGGGAAAAAAAACCTGCCGCGGCTATTTAAAAACCCGACTTTCTTTTGCAGCCAAAAACGGGGGTTCCCATAGTGATCCCCCATGTCTGGACATCTTTAGGTGGGTCCTAGGATTATTTCCCGAAAATTCCCATTTTTTACCACTGATCCAAGTATCGCCGGGTCCCGTTTTCACCTACTTTCAAATTGAATACGGGGATACGCGGGCACGGGCGCGATACTTTAACGCCTGGAAAACAGGCAAAGTCGGCGTTAAGTCCGGGCCGCGTTAAGTTAACGTGGCTCGGCTCAAACTGAATACGGGCCTATATATGATGAATTATTGTGTGCCTTCTGGGGCCAGCTATTCCTGCCTGGACTGGAGCCACAGGAGTTATATACAGTATATGCAAATGAACAAAGTGCACCAAAAAGTACAAACAATATAATTATTTAATATTTTGATGGCGCAGGTCTATGGATGTGGACAGGTGTTTTTAGGATGGGTGGAAGAACTATTAATGTGGCAGCACACAAAATAGAAGCTCTGAACAGGAAGGGGGCAGAGAGATTATTCAAATCTAGTCCTAAACATCTCTCATCATCGTGCTGGGATTATGGTGGCTGCAGCAGGTGTTTTTTTTTTTTAAATGTTTAAAACTGCACTTTATAGACACAAAAATATACAAGCACCCATTTTAATGTACCCCCAATTTAACTACAACAATTATTTTTTTCCAAAAGAATTGCTTTATATAATTTTTCCTCACTTATACAAATATGTATATAACAGCCCTTTCACTCAATATAAGATCCCTAATTACTTTTATTAGGGCTATCAATACACTTCTATATTGATTTCCAGGGTCAGTTAACGTTTTATGGGGTACAGACTGATTTCCCCAAAATGTGCTGTACTTTTCGCTAGTTTTGCCATGCGCAATTATCGCACATATGCATTTTTGCGTGTTTCGCAATTGGATAGGGTGAAAGGCGGGAGCGCGCATTGAGAAAGTACACAAAGATTACATCAAAACTGGCAAATGCGGTGTCAACTTCGCCATGCGAATGCTTTTCGCCAAACGTGAATTTTCGCACCTAATTGAATACGGCCCTCAATACTATAGACTAATATATCAAGTAGCCTGATCGGGCACATTTGACAGGGCTTCCTCCAGCGGTGCTGCTTCCAGGCGCAGCAACTATTCCAGGTGAGGATGATGAGAGCAAATTCTCCCCAAATCATACTATGCCACACCATGCTGCCTCACTCGGGCTCAATTCTAATGCAGTGCAAATTATTAAAATAAAGTTAATCTATTAACACCAAAAATCATCATTACAAAATCATACTGTCTGCATGTTATGTAAAACTTCTAATTACCACCATGTGCTATCCCAAAATGTACAGTACACCCGTCTATAGTGATAGGGTGAGAAATTACATAGCGTTCCCGCTAGGCTGTTTCAGCGGAGCGCCGCGCCCTGTCCTATTTCTGAAGGGCAGAGAGCACCCTGCCCTCCAGCGCAGCGCCCCGCTGAAACAGCCTGCGGGTTCTTTCCTCCACTCGCGGGCCGCAGTGTCCCGAGGGAGGGGAAACGGCAGAGCAGCGTTCAGCGCTGGTGAATGTACTCGGGGCATGTCCGTAAGTGCCGGGCACGCCCCCAAGAGTGTTGAAAAGGGGATGCATAATAAAGACACGCCTCCTTTTCATTGGTCACGCCCCCTTTTCGGGCGCGCGGCAGGAGTGCCCTTGCTCTAGATAAGTCCCGTATCAGTAATACTTTCATATTATATAGAAAAATAGGCTGCAGGACAAGCAGCCTGTGAAACAAAGTGGCAGTGGGATAATTTTTTTTAAATAATGAAATGAATTGTATTTATAAAGGCTGCAGTGAATATTAGAGTAGATTAAACAATGTGTTTTGCATTCATGCTTCATTCTTACATTTTTTGATAACAGTTGTCCGATAAATTTCAATATTTCGCATTCATTATAGAAACTTCATGGACGGTAACGACATAACTCACAGCAATAACTTTCATCTACAAAACAAAAAGAGGAATTTTGGTTTTTATCAGCGTACAAAACCATAGCATGTTTCCCTGTTCCAATCAGAACATAGAATATGTCATGGCCTGATGATTGATAGTAATTTCTCAAAGGCGTTCCAGATCAGCAGTTGATTTTATGATATTCCGGCTTGGGTACAGTGCACATCAACCCACACCACTGTGTGCGCTATCTCTAGGCAGCATATCATTTACCAATTTAAAGCAGCTGGTTCAAGTAAATTTAACAGAGTTTAATATCCGGGATAGCTCACCAAGGGGATCACTTATTAAATTATTGGAAGCGATCTTAGGTTTCACTTGTGGTTTATTGTTCACAATTGTTTTGTCTTGAAAACAAATTTTCGTTTTTGACCTCAAAGAGTTTTCAGTTTATAGCAGAATTCTGGAAGTTTATTAGTATCATAAATATTAAGGGTGAAATCTACTCATGGCTCTTTCCTCCTGAGCGTTACTTTAAAAAAAAAAAGAAAGAGTTTTTATTTTTCTTGGTGACAAATGACTTTAGTGTAGAAAAAAAACGAAATATTAAACTAAATATAATTATTATTGATTGTAAAATGTTATCATTAGTGGCGGATTTTACCTAGTGGCTGAAAAGCTGCACTACCGCCCACCATCCCCAGCGAGCTCTGGTCTCGGTATCCGCTGCCAGTGCAGGAGTAGAAGGAGTTTGTTCCGGACCGTGTCTGCAGCAGGTAGACCATCTGCTAAATACAAGTCGTGCCTTCTTATTGGAAGCACGTAGCGCTAATCTCACACCAGGCTGGCATTCCTAGAGGGAGGAAACTCAATTAGCAGCACTAAGAGCTTCCAGCAGGACAGCCGTGTTTGCAGTGCTTCTAGGGGCTGCAGACTATGCAGTGCCTAGAAGCATAATTATCGAGTTTTAGCTCCCTCCTTCCGGCAGGGGGCACGTCGCTGCAAAGGGGGCGGAGCATGGGCGTGACAGCGAGATTAACGGCAATGCGAAGCAGGGGGCGGGGGCCACGATGACGCAATTCACACTGCCCCCCCTGCTGCCAGGGTTTATAGTGTAACCACGGGGGGGCATGAGCAGAACCTGGTTTTCGTGAGGCTCCTGGACGAAAAGGGAGGGTAGGCAATTACGCCTACAAGAAGTTTTAGTTTGAATGCGCATGCGTGCAAATTAAAGCTGGCGGTGGCCGCCGAAATCCAACACCTGAGTGACATCATTGCGAGGCATCATATATATATATATTAGGGGTGTGCACCGGCCACTTTTCGTGTTTTGTGTTTTGGTTTTGGATCTTTCTTCGTGTTTTGGATCTGGATTGGTTTTGCGAAAACCACCCTTCCGTGTTTTGGGTTCTGGGTTTTGTGTTTTGGATCTGTATTTTTTTTTTAAAAAGCATAAAAACAGCTAAAATCACAGAATTTGTTGGTTTCTCTGCTCCTATGCTATTATTAACCTCAATAACCTTAATTTCCACTCATTTCCAGTCTATTCTGAACACCTCACACCTCACAATAGTGTTTTCATGTCCAAAAGGTTGCACCGAGGTAGCTGGATGACTATGCTAAGCGACACGAGTGGGCGGCACAAACACGTGACCCATCTAGGAGTGACACTGCAGTGGCAGACAGGATGGCAGTTAGAAAAACTAGGCCCCAAACTGTACATAATGCAAAGAAAAAAAAGAAGTGCAAGATGGAATTGTCCTTGGGCCCTCCCACCCACCCTTATGTTGTATAAACAGGACATGCACACTTTAACAAATCAATCATTTCAGCGCCAGGGTCTGCCACACAACTGTGGCTGAAATGATTGGTTCGTTTGGGCCCCCACAAAACAAGCTGGCAATTAATGTGTCCCTGCACAAACTGGCTCTACGGAGGCAAGATGTCATCCTCATCCTCCTCATCCACCGATTCCTCACCCTCTTCAGTGTGTACATCCTCATCCTCACAAAGTATTAACTCGTCCCCACTTGAATCCACCACCACAGGTCCCTCTGTACCTTCTGGAGGCTGGTCTCCCTGGAAGAGCTGATAATTCATTTTGATGAACATCATCTTCTCCACATTCTGTGGAAGCAACCTCCTACGCCTTTCGCTGACAAGGTTCCCGACTGCACTAAACACTCTTTCGGAGTACACACTGGAGGGGGGGCAACTCAGGTAAAATAGAGCCAGCTTGTACAGGGGCCTCCAAATTGCCTCTTTTTCCTGCCAGTACAGGTATGGACTGTCTGACATGCCTACTTGGATGCTGTCACCGATGTAATCCTCCACCATTCTGTCAATGGTGACAGTATCATATGCAGTGACAGTAGACATGTCAGAAATTGTTGCCAGGTCCTTCAGTCCGGACCAGATGTCCAAACTTGGTCCTGCCTGCCCTGCATCACCGCCAGCGGGTTGCTTAGGATACCTAAGTTTTTTCCTGGCAGCCCCAGTTGCGGGAGAAAATGAAGAAGGAGCCGTTGACGTGTCACGTTCCGCTTCAGCTGACAGTGTGTTCACCAGCAGGTCTTTGCACCTCTGCAGGCTTGTGTCGGCCGGAAAGAGAGACACCACATAGGCTTTAAACCTAGGATCAAGCACGGTGGCCAAAATGTAGTGGTCTGATTTCAACAGATTGACCACCCTGGAATCCTGGCAAAGCGAATGAAGGGCTTCATCCACAAGTCCCACATGCCGAGCGGAATCGCTCCGTCTTAGCTCCTCCTTCACTTTCTCCAGCTGCTTCTGCAAAAGCCTGATGAGGGGAATGACCTGACTCAAGCTGGCTGTGTCTGAACTGACTTCACGTGTGGCAAGTTCGAAGGGCTGGAGAACCTTGCACAACACGGAAATCATTCTCCACTGCGCTTGAGTCAGGTGCATACCCCCTCCTTTGCCTATGTCATAGGTGGATGTATAGGCTTGTATGGCCTTTTGCTGCTCCTCCATCCTCTGAAGCATATAGAGGGTTGAGTTCCACCGCGTCACAACCTCTTGCTTCAGGTGATGGCGGGGCAGGTTCAAGAGTGTTTGCTGGCGCTCCAGTCTTCGGCACGCAGTCGAAATTTTTCGGGCCACCCAAAGCGTCTCCTGCACGCCCCTGTCGCTTTTCAGAAAATTCTGCACCACCAAGTTTATTGTGTGAGCAAAACATGGGACGTGCTGGAATTTGCCCAGATGTAATGCCCGCACAATATTGGTGGCGTTGTCAGATATCACAAATCCCCAGGAGAGTCTAAGTGGGGTAAGCCACTGGGCGATGATTTCCCTCAGTTTCTCTAAGAGGTTGTCGGCGGTGTGCCTCTTACTGAAACCGGTGATACACAGCGTAGCCTGCCTTGTAACGAGCTGGCGTTTCTGAGATGCTGCTACTGGTGACGCTGCTGCTGTTGCTGCGTAAGGTGATACATCTACCCAGTGGGCTGTCACAGTCATATAGTCCTTAGTCTGCCCTGTTCCACTTGTCCACATGTCCGTGGTTAAGTGGACATTGTGTACAACGGCATTTTTCAGGACACTGAGGACACTTTTTCTGACGTTTCTGTACAGTCTCGGTATCGCCTGCCTAGTGAAGTGGAATCTAGACGGGATTTGGAACCGGGGACACACTACCTCCATCAATTGTCTAAATCCCACTGCACTAATGGCGGATACCGGACGCACGTCTAACACCAACATAGCAGTCAAGGCCTCAGTTATACGTTTTGCTTCAGGATGGCTGCTGTCGTACTTCATCCTCCTCGCTAAGGACTGTTGGAGGGTCAATTGTTTAGTAAAAGTAGTGGTGTTCCTACTTCCTCTCTGGGATGATGAACGACTCCCAGCAGCAGCAACAGCAGCAGCGGCAGCAGTAGGCGTAGCAATGCAGGATCCTCCAGAGGAATCCCGGATAGGAGAGTCAGTCATGCCAGTGACATGGCCTGCAGGACTACTTCCGATCCTGACTAAGGAGGAAATTGATGAGGAGGGAGTTGACGGTGTGGTTTGCAGGCGCTTGGATACAACAGGACAACGGGATTTAGGTGTCCCTGGACTGCTTACGGTCTTAGCCAAAGTTTCTGAACTTGACAGTAACTTTTTATCAACGCGCTGTAGGTGCCGTATAAGGGAGGATGTTCCTAGGTGGTTGACGTCCCTACCCCTACTTATTTCACCTTTACATATGGTACATATGGCAAGACAGTTGTTGTCCGGATTTGGATAGAAATATTGCCAGACCAAAGAGGTGGAATGTTTGGTCTTCTGCCCAGGCATGACCGTGATGGGCTTTTTCATCCCACGGACAACAACTGTCTCCCCCGGAGCCTGATTTAAACAAACCACATCACCATCAGAATCCTCCTCGCCAACTTCCTCCTCAGCGCCAGCTACACCAGTATCCTCATCCTGTTGTACTTCAACAGTGACATCTTCAATTTGCATATCAGCAAGTGGACTGTGGGTGCTCCTTTCAGCACTTGCAGGGGGCGTGCAAATGGTGGAAAGAGCCACCTCTTCCCGTCCAGTGCTGGGAAGGTCAGGCATCGCAACCACCACCACACTTGGACTCTCCTTGGGGATTTGTGATATCTTCTTAGAAAGCACAGTTCTTCGCTGTGCTTTTGCCAGCTTAACTCTTTTGATTTTTTTAGTGGGAGGAGGGCTTCCATCGTCATGTGAAGCTGAACCACTAGTCATGAACATACTAGGGATCGACCTTAGCCGTTCCTTGCCACTCCGTGTCGTAAATGGCATATTGGCAAGTTTACGTTTCTCTTCAGCTGATTTAAATGTCTTTTTCAAGGTCATTTTCCTGAACTTTGCCATTTGGGATTGTATGTGCCCTCTACTATGACATTGGGCATCGGCCTTGGCAGACGACGTTGATGGCATGTTATCGTCTATGTCATGACTAGTGGCAGCAGCTTCAGCACTAGGAGGAAGTGGTTCTTGATCTTTCTCTATTTTATTTTTATCGGAGAAAGTTTGGTCCTCCATTTATGTTATATCGATTTGATATATACGTGCGGCTAAACACAGAAAATAATTTTTTTTTTGGTTTGGACTGGAGTGTACTTTGGGGGTTACAGCACCCTTTAACGGTCAAGCCAGCCGGCCCTTTACTTATGACACAGGCGCACGCTGGGCACTACTTTGTTGATGCACGTGCGGCTACTGCGCACACAATTCACAAACACAGAAAATAATTTTTTTTTTGGTTTGGACTGGAGTGTACTTTCGGGGGTTACAGCACCCTTAACGGTCAAGCCAGCCGGCCCTTTACTTATGACACAGGCGCACGCTTGGCACTACTTTGTTGATGCACGTGCGGCTACTGCGCACACAATTCACAAACACAGAAAATAATTTTTTTTTGGTTTGGACTGGAGTGTACTTTCGGGGGTTACAGCACCCTTAACGGTCAAGCCAGCCGGCCCTTTACTTATGACACAGGCGCACGCTTGGCACTACTTTGTTGATGCACGTGCGGCTACTGCGCACACAATTCACAAACACAGAAAATAATTTTTTTTTGGTTTGGACTGGAGTGTACTTTCGGGGGTTACAGCACCCTTTAACGGTCAAGCCAGCCGGCCCTTTACTTATGACACAGGCGCACGCTTGGCACTACTTTGTTGATGCACGTGCGGCTACTGCGCACACAATTCACAAACACAGAAAATAATTTTTTTTTTTGGTTTGGACTGGAGTGTACTCTCGGGGGTTACAGCACCCTTAACGGTCAAGCCAGCCGGCCCTTTACTTATGACACAGGCGCACGCTTGGCACTACTTTGTTGATGCACGTGCGGCTACTGCGCACACAATTCACAAACACAGAAAATTATTTTTTTGGGGTTTGGACTGGAGTGTACTTTCGGGGGTTACAGCACCCTTTAACGGTCAAGCCAGCCGGCCCTTTACTTATGACACAGGCGCACGCTTGGCACTACTTTGTTGATGCACGTGCGGCTACTGCGCACACAATTCACAAACACAGAAAATAATTTTTTTTTTTGGTTTGGACTGGAGTGTACTCTCGGGGGTTACAGCACCCTTAACGGTCAAGCCAGCCGGCCCTTTACTTATGACACAGGCGCACGCTTGGCACTACTTTGTTGATGCACGTGCGGCTACTGCGCACACAATTCACAAACACAGAAAATAATTTTTTTTTGGTTTGGACTGGAGTGTACTTTTGGGGGTTACAGCACCCTTTAACGGTCAAGCCAGCCGGCCCTTTACTTATGACACAGGCGCACGCTTGGCACTACTTTGTTGATGCACGTGCGGCTACTGCGCACACAATTCACAAACACAGAAAATAATTTTTTTTTTGGTTTGGACTGGAGTGTACTTTGGGGGTTACAGCACCCTTTAACGGTCAAGCCAGCCGGCCCTTTACTTATGACACAGGCGCACGCTTGGCACTACTTTGTTGATGCACGTGCGGCTACTGCGCACACAATTCACAAACACAGAAAATATTTTTTTTTTGGTTTGGACTGGAGTGTACTTTCGGGGGTTACAGCACCCTTTAACGGTCAAGCCAGCCGGCCCTTTACTTATGACACAGGCGCACGCTTGGCACTACTTTGTTGATGCACGTGCGGCTACTGCGCACACAATTCACAAACACAGAAAATAATTTTTTTTTTGTTTGGACTGGAGTGTACTTTCGGGGGTTACAGCACCCTTTAACGGTCAAGCCAGCCGGCCCTTTACTTATGACACAGGCGCACGCTTGGCACTACTTTGTTGATGCACGTGCGGCTACTACGCACACAATTCACAAACACAGAAAATAATTTTTTTTTTGGTTTGGACTGGAGTGTACTTTGGGGGTTACAGCACCCTTTAACGGTCAAGCCAGCCGGCCCTTTACTTATGACACAGGCGCACGCTTGGCACTACTTTGTTGATGCACGTGCGGCTACTGCGCACACAATTCACAAACACAGAAAATAATTTTTTTTTGGTTTGGACTGGAGTGTACTTTCGGGGGTTACAGCACCCTTTAACGGTCAAGCCAGCCGGCCCTTTACTTATGACACAGGCGCACGCTTGGCACTACTTTGTTGATGCACGTGCGGCTACTGCGCACACAATTCACAAACAGAAAATAATTTTTTTTTTTGGTTTGGACTGGAGTGTACTTTGGGGGTTACAGCACCCTTTAACGGTCAAGCCAGCCGGCCCTTTACTTATGACACAGGCGCACGCTTGGCACTACTTTGTTGATGCACGTGCGGCTACTGCGCACACAATTCACAAACACAGAAAATAATTTTTTTTTTGGTTTGGACTGGAGTGTACTTTCGGGGGTTACAGCACCCTTAACGGTCAAGCCAGCCGGCCCTTTACTTATGACACAGGCGCACGCTTGGTACTACTTTGTTGATGCACGTGCGGCTACTGCGCACACAATTCACAAACACAGAAAATAATTTTTTTTTTGGTTTGGACTGGAGTGTACTTTCGGGGGTTACAGCACCCTTAACGGTCAAGCCAGCCGGCCCTTTACTTATGACACAGGCGCACGCTTGGCACTACTTTGTTGATGCACGTGCGGCTACTGCGCACACAATTCACAAACACAGAAAATAATTTTTTTTTTGGTTTGGACTGGAGTGTACTTTCGGGGGTTACAGCACCCTTAACGGTCAAGCCAGCCGGCCCTTTACTTATGACACAGGCGCACGCTTGGCACTACTTTGTTGATGCACGTGCAGCTACTGCGCACACAATTCACAAACACAGAAAATAATTTTTTTTTGGGTTTGGACTGGAGTGTACTTTCGGGGGTTACAGCACCCTTAACGGTCAAGCCAGCCGGCCCTTTACTTATGACACAGGCGCACGCTTGGCACTACTTTGTTGATGCACGTGCGGCTACTGCGCACACAATTCACAAACACAGAAAATAATTTTTTTTTGGTTTGGACTGGAGTGTACTTTCGGGGGTTACAGCACCCTTTAACGGTCAAGCCAGCCGGCCCTTTACTTATGACACAGGCGCACGCTTAGCACTACTTTGTTGATGCACGTGCGGCTACTGCGCACACAATTCACAAACACAGAAAATAATTTTTTTTTTGGTTTGGACTGGAGTGTACTTTGGGGGTTACAGCACCCTTTAACGGTCAAGCCAGCCGGCCCTTTACTTATGACACAGGCGCACGCTTGGCACTACTTTGTTGATGCACGTGCGGCTACTGCGCACACAATTCACAAACACAGAAAATAATTTTTTTTTGGTTTGGACTGGAGTGTACTTTCGGGGGTTACAGCACCCTTAACGGTCAAGCCAGCCGGCCCTTTACTTATGACACAGGCGCACGCTTGGTACTACTTTGTTGATGCACGTGCGGCTACTGCGCACACAATTCACAAACACAGAAAATAATTTTTTTTTTGGTTTGGACTGGAGTGTACTTTCGGGGGTTACAGCACCCTTAACGGTCAAGCCAGCCGGCCCTTTACTTATGACACAGGCGCACGCTTGGCACTACTTTGTTGATGCACGTGCGGCTACTGCGCACACAATTCACAAACACAGAAAATAATTTTTTTTTTGGTTTGGACTGGAGTGTACTTTCGGGGGTTACAGCACCCTTAACGGTCAAGCCAGCCGGCCCTTTACTTATGACACAGGCGCACGCTTGGCACTACTTTGTTGATGCACGTGCGGCTACTGCGCACACAATTCACAAACACAGAAAATAATTTTTTTTTTGGTTTGGACTGGAGTGTACTTTCGGGGGTTACAGCACCCTTAACGGTCAAGCCAGCCGGCCCTTTACTTATGACACAGGCGCACGCTTGGCACTACTTTGTTGATGCACGTGCGGCTACTGCGCACACAATTCACAAACACAGAAAATAATTTTTTTTTGGTTTGGACTGGAGTGTACTTTCGGGGGTTACAGCACCCTTTAACGGTCAAGCCAGCCGGCCCTTTACTTATGACACAGGCGCACGCTTGGCACTACTTTGTTGATGCACGTGCGGCTACTGCGCACACAATTCACAAACACAGAAAATATATTATTTTTTTAGCACTTGGGGGGAGCACCCCTGATGGACAGAGCACCCCCTGGACAACACTACAGCACCCCTTTAGGTCTGGGACACTGCACAGGACTTTGGAGTGGACACAGCCCCTATGGAGAACTGACTGCACAACACAGTCCAGCCAGCCCCTATGGACTTTGAAGTAGTGGACACAGCCCCTATTAACAACAGCAGCACAGCACAACACAGCCAGCCCCTATGGACTTTGAAGTAGTGGACAACAGCAGCACTACACTACACTACACTACACTACACTACACAGCCCTAACTCCCACCCTCCCTCTTCACTGTCCACAGCCGAGTGAGAAAATGGCGCCGACTCGGGTACCTTATATAGGATCCAAAACCCGCGAGACTCGGAAGGCGGGATGATGACGTTTTGCCTCGATTTCAGATCCGAGTCAGGCGGGAAAAGTCGAGCCTGACTCGGATCGGACTCGGATCGGGGGGGCTCGGGGGGGTTCAGATTTCAGAAATCCGAACCCGCTCACCCCTAATATATATTGACGAAAGATTGTAGTAAATCTGAAACGCTGCACATTACCTGAACGATGTTGTGAAGTCCGTGGAGTGCTGCTCACTATATATATATATATATATATATATATATATATATATATATAGACTTGCCGTATCATCCGTTTAATTTGGGTCAGGTGAATTACAAGGAATGGGATTGAAATGCCGGCGGCAGCTTCATATCCCGACAGCGACAGTGCGTTAGATCAAGACACCGATGGTTGGTAAGTACCCTAACCCTCCCCTCCCCCCCCAACCCTAACCCTCCCCTAGGGGTGCCTAAACCTAACCACCCCCCCCCCTAGTGCCTAACCCTAACCTTCCCCGGGGGTGTGCCTAACCCTAAGTCCGACCGTGGATCCCTAAACCTAACCCCCCATCCCCGGGCTAAGGGTTTCGTATGTGTACCGAATTAAAGGTATAATATAGCAGGCAAGTATATACATATATATAATCTCAATGAGCCATAAAACCCACTGGCAGATTAAGTGAATTACATTGATTATCTTTTTAGAATGGCACCTGTCAAGGTATGGGATATATTATTCAGTCAGTTCTTGATGTGTTGAAAGCAGGAAAAATTGGCAAGCGTATGGATCTGACCGACTTTGGCAAGGGCCAAATTGTGATGGCTAGACTACTGGGTTAGAGCATCTCCAAAACGGAAGGTCTTGTGGGGTATTCCTGGTATGCAGTGGTTAGTACCTACCAAAAGTGGTCCAAGGAAGGACAACTGGTGAACCGGCAACAGGGTCAAGGGCGCCCAAGACTCATTGATGCACATGGGGAGCGAAGGCGAGCCCGTCTGGTCCTATCCAACAGAAGAGCTACTGAATCACATTTTATTTTACATCATGTAGATGGTCAGATGCGTGTGCGTCATTTACCTGGGGAAGAGATGGCACCAGGATGCATTATTGGAAGAAGGCAAGCCGGCAGAGGCAGTTTGATGCTCTGGGCAATGTTCTGCTGGGAAACCTTGGGTCCAGGCATTCATGTGCATGCTACATTGACACGTACAACCTACCTAAACATTGTTGCAGCCAAGTACACCCATTCATGGCTTCAGTATTCCCTGATGGCAGTGACCTCTGTCAGCAGAATAATGCTCCCTGCCACACTGTCAAAATTGTTCAGAAATGGTTTGAGGAACATGACACAGAGTTCAAGGTGTGAACTTGGCCTCTAAACTCCCCAGATCTCAATCTGATCGAGCATCTGTGGGATGTGCTGGAAAGACAATTCCGAGCTATGGAAGGGCAATCTCCCACTTATAAGACTTAAAGGATCTACTGCTAACGTCTTGGTGCCAGATAGCACAGGACACCTTCAGAGGTCTTGTGGAGTTCATGTTTCAACGGGTCAGAGTTCTTCTGGTGGCACGAGGGGAACCTACACAATAGTAGTCAGGTAGTATGACTGATGGGAATATATCATTCCCACAGGCTATTTCAGCGAGCCCCCACGCCTTGCCTGATTTAAAAAAGCTAAAATTAGCTCTGCCGTTATGGAGGAGCCAGGGGCGGATCTATACTTTTTTTTTTTAGGGGGGGCGGTTTAAGAATTAATCCTGACCCCGCCCCTCTCTATTCCATTATCCTCCCACTACCAGTCTTGACACCTCCCATTCTCAGACAGTGACCTCACATCATAGCTTTTTATACATTATTAATCTTTTTAATATTTCTTTTATTTACCTTTCTTTACAATTTTCCCTCTCTTCTCCCTTGTCTTTATGACCCGTTCTAAACACTCTGCCCCCTCTCCCCAGCAGCTCCATTAGGCAGCTCGCCCTCTTATTTCCCCCTTGTATCTACAATGTAGTGACTAAATGAACAAATATGTATTTTATGACCCTCACCCCCATATGTTATGCCCATCTCTCACTCCCATCACCCTTTATATATTTTATGCCCATCACTCCCTCTCCTCACCCCTATATACTTTTTGCTCATTGCTCCTTCCCCTCACCCCCAGGTAGTTTATGCCCATCACTCCCTCTCCTCATCCTTTATATATTATATGCTCATCACTCCTTTCCCTCACTCTTTATATATTATATGGCAATCACTCCCTCTCCTCACCCTTTATATATTATATGCCCATCACTCCCTCTCCTCACCCTTTATATATTATATGCCCATCACTCCCTCTCCTCAACCTTTATATTAGGGATGTGCAGGCTCGGATAGGTTCGAGTTTGCACGTTGAGTTCGGATTTTTCCCTCCAAAAAAACGGAACTCAGAAAGAGGCTAAACGTCATCTTACATGGACGAACATCATCATTCCTGGACTTTTGTCCAGGAATGATGATGTTCGTCCATGTAAGATGACGTTTAGCCTCTTTCTGAGTTCCGTTGTTTTGGAGGGAAAAATCCTAACTCAACGTGCAAACTCTAACCTATCCGAGCCTGCACATCCCTACTTTATATATTATATGCCCATCACTCCCTCTCCTCACTCTTTATATATTATATGCCCATCACTCCCTCTCCTCACACTTTATATATTATATGCCCATCACTCCCTCTCCTCACTCTTTATATATTATATGCCCATCACTCCCTCTCCTCACCCTTTATATATTATATGCCCATCACTCCCTCTCCTCACTCTTTATATATTATATGCCCATCACTCCCTCTCCTCACTCTTTATATATTATATGCCCATCACTCCCTCTCGTCACTCTTTATATATTATATGCCCATCACTCCCTCTCCTCACCCTTTATATATTATATGCCCATCACTCCCTCTCCTCACTCTTTATATATTATATGCCCATCACTCCCTCTCCTCACTCTTTATATATTATATGCCCATCGCTCCCTCTCCTCACTCTTTATATATTATATGCCCATCACTCCCTCTCCACACCCTTTATATACTTTATGCTCATTGCTCCTTCCCCTCACCCCTATGTATTTTATGCCCATCACTCCCTCTCCTCATCCTTTATATATTATATGCCCATCACTCCCTCTCCTCACCCTTTATATTATATGCCCATCACTCCCTCTCCTCACCCTTTATATATTATATGCCCATCACTCCCTCTCCTCACCCTTTATATATTATATGCCCATCACTTCTTTCCCTCCCTCTTTATATATTATATGCCCATCACTCCCTCTCCTCACCCTTTATATATTATATGCCCATCACTCCCTCTCCTCACCCTTTATATATTATATGCCCATCACTCCCTCTCCTCACCCTTTATATATTATATGCCCATCACTCCCTCTCCTCACCCCTTATAAATTATATGCCCACCACTCCTTTCCCTCAGCCATATATATTTTATGCCCATCACTGGCTCACCCCTTATAGATTTTTTGCCCATCACCCAATTTTAGTCAGTATTGGTTTGGTAATGTCTAAATCCCCTTCACGGAGAGGACCCTGACGTCATCAGCCAGTGTCCAGCATCATTCTCTACCATCCAAGTGGGCATAGAGGGGGAATATAACCTTGTAGCGAGCCACCGAGCCCGAAGCGTGGCGAGCACAGCAAGCCCGCGAGGGGACAACTTTCTTGTTTAGGTGGGGACAACTTTCTTGTTTAGGTGGCCTTAATGGGCATGGAACTGCTCGTCTGCCCTCACTCACGTCACTTACAGGTCCCTAGCATGAAGGGGAAATAAGCTCTACCGTATTGGTTTATGTCATGCTTGATAAAACCCAAGCATGGTTTTCTAAAAGGGCTGCTACTGTATGTACAGAAAGGCTACTCTAGATACTTGTGTATAAAATACTAACATGGGACCTAATCATGTGGGAAATATATCCCAGTGTCACTAATTTGTGTCATATACTTCAATTGGCTTTCTTGGAAGCTGCCCTGCATCTGATGATTTCTTACCTGGCTCAAACAGGAGACACACATGACACATCCCCCAGTTCTAAGCAGTCTAGTGTTTGCTGACTGCTCATCCTGCTGCAATGCCTCATGGGATTTGTAGTTTATATTTTACTGCTCAGAGTCTGATCAATAAACGATAAACTACAAATCCCATGCCTCTCCACCTCCTCTGGCCGGCCGGGTGCCTCAGGCTGACAGCTGAAGGCCCCCATACATCAGAGATTGATTGCAGCAATCGTGCAATTTGCAATCGATTGTGTATAAAAATCTTTCCCTTTTTCAGTCGATTGTGGCAATTCTGCAATCGATTGAAAAAGGAAAAGATTTTTATACACAATCGATTGCAAATTGCACGATTGCTGCAATCAATCTCTGATGTATGGGGGCCTTGACTGAGCTGAGTGCAGTGCCTGCTTGTATGTATGTGCCTGGCCTCTACTCTGCCCACCCCAGAGAGCTGCTTTGCTCCTGCCGACTCCCTGCAGAATCATTAGGTGGGCGGGGCTGAGGCTGTGTGTTATGGGGGGCAATCGCACTTATCGCCACCCCTGGATCCGCCACTGGGAGAAGCCACGCTGATTACAGCCTGATGGCGGTGAGAACGCAACGCCATGTCTCTCCCTGTCTTCGTCGTCCATCCCCAGTGGGCTGCAGTGCCAATCGGTAGGTTAAAGTTGAGGGGAGCAGTCAGCAGAATGTGAATAGATGCTGTGCACACCTCCTTCACACAGTAGCCCTCTGGGAGATATAGTTTCTCTCACTGGACTGGTAAAAGACAGAGGGCCTGATTCAGAGCCGCTCATAAGCGGCCGCTCGTTCGCTCCGAGCGATGTTCGCACATCTGCGCATGCGTATGGGTTTTAGTACGCATGCGCGAACCAGTCAGTGCGGTCGGAAATCGAGCACTCGCAAAATAGCGAATGTCTGCTAATTTGAGTGACAGGATGAGGCGTTTGTGGGTGGTAACCGGGGAAGGTGCTTGAAAACGGGGAGTGGAGATCCGAACGCAGGCGTGCCAAAAGTTCAAAACGGGCGTTTTAAGGGTGTGCATAATTAACAAAGCAGCGTCATCGACCACGTCAGTTGGGTGTCTTTTAGCCAGAACTGCTCGCATGATTGCGGTTGGAAAATGCAACCACATGAATAGCGAGCAGTTCATTTGCCTTTCGATGTACTCGATTAATCTAATAAATAGCGGAGATGACGTATGATGCGAGCGGCCAGGGGGCGTTTTTTACAAAAAAACGTCCGCATGTTTTGTTCGCTCGTTCAGACATAGAGGCGTCAACAGACCGCAAAGAGCGAACGGTCAATTTAAATAGCCAGCCCCTTTTTTCTGGACGAGCGAGCGCAAATAGCGTCCGGCTCTGAATCAGGCCCAGTGTCCATCTCTCTTCTTACTGAGGCAGATGTTCAGTGGCATATCTATAATGGGTTCAGGCCCCCGGGTCCAGGGGGGCCCCGCACCGCACACACCCTGCACCCATATTACTTTAAACTCACCTGTCTGTCGTCTCCCGTCGGGTGTCAGAGCCTCTCACAACACCGGAAAATGTCCGCCGCAGTCATTTCTCCGGTGTTCTGCGGATGCGCTGTAGACTCAGGGCACACTCTAGTGCGCAGAACGCCGGAAAATGGCCACCGCGGCCATTTTTCCGATGTTCACCGCATGTGCAGTAGACTCTGGGAACACTCTAATGCCCGGACTCTACTAATGCTCCGGTGGCTGGCCAGCCGTGTCATTCGGCTGCCGGCCACCGGGGAGAGAGGAGGGGGTCCTGCACGGGGAGTTCTCACAGGCCCCCTCCTCTCTTAAGATGCCCCTGCAGATGTCATTAGTAGCCACTAGTTGCTGAAGCCCAGCTGCAGGATCCCCAGGGGTTACAGTTAATATCCTCATTCTTTTTAGTGAGTGTGTATCGTATTCTGCAGTTTTACAAAATCAAAGAGAAATTTGAACACACTCTCCGGGGGAAGTTTGATTTGAGGACAGGTGTATGTGGGCACAGCTGTAGCTTGTAAGTGCTGACAATGTAAAGATTTTTCTGCAAGTAAGCAAAATGTCACAGCCATTTTGAAATAGGAGAAGTGAAGGTGTCAACTGGACACTTGTGCTTACAAATGTTGCACTCACTGAGACCTTACTGAGGTTTGCTGGCAGGCTCCAGAAGACTTCATGCTTCAATCTTCATATGAATAGCAGGCTGTGTAATCACACTGAAGTTGAAGCAATTTAATCGCATTTTGCAGCCAAGAATAAGGAGAAAGCAGTTAAGGAATGGAGAATTAACACAGGACATTAATCTTCAAACATATTTGTACTAAGTGAAAAATTGGGCTGTAATCGACTTTAATTAACCTCAACCAAATATATCAGTCACAAGAAATAATCTCTTAACTCCTGATTTCCTAGTATTGTTTGTTTGTGTCCACTCTCTGCTATAAAGAATCTGCCCGTGGCTGTTTTAAAGGAAATAAGTACACATTTTATATAAATAAATTAACATATATTGTAATTTTTTTTATGCCATGGGAGTTTGGGGTTATTCCTTTTTCGAATCAATATCATATTCATTGTTTTATTTGTTGCCGAATGTTAATTAAACTTTGAAATAAATTAACAAGCTATTTAAGTTAAAATAACCAGTGGTAAACCATACTTGCCTACTCTCCCCGGAGTCGTGCGGGAGGCTCGCGTTTTTCTGTGTAACCCCCCCCCCCGCAATCCCGGAATAGTAGGCAGATCTCCCGCCCACTTCCTAGTGAAGTGGGCAGGATGGGGAGATTTTCCGTTAAATTTGCGGGTCCGTAGGGAGGGGGCGGGGCTAAATAACGCGAATCGTGGGGAGGGGTTTCTGTAAAGGGGGCAGGGGGCTAATGCCTGTTATAGTCTGGTCCCGCCCCCCCGAAGCAGAGAGTAGATGGTCCTCTCCGGCTGCACCCGGAAAGGAGTGAAAGAAAGTTGGTAAGTATGTGGTAAACGTATTCATATACACACATGTATATACTGTATATCAGTGGTTCCCAAACTTTCTTGAATCATGGCACCCTAGAGTATCAGCATTTTTTATACGTCACGATTAGGTTAAAAGTTTCTTACTGACAAATTCTGCAATCATTATTAAATTAAATAAATTGTGCTTGTTCATCATTCTTTGGTACAGTTTTGAGGTGAGGACAGGGTTGTGCTTCTGTTTGTCTACATATTTTATGATTAAGTCACCTAGCCTGTCCTTCCCTCCCGCCTGCCTGCGGCCCGCCAGTCACCCATCCAGCCGTTTCCTCCCTCCCGCCCGCCTGCGGCCTGCCTGTAACCCACCTAGCCCTTCCCTCCTGCCTGCCTGCGGCCTGCCAGTCACCCAGCCAGCCCTTCCCTCCCGCCCGCCTGCGGCCCGCCAGTCACCCAGCCAGCCCTTCCCTCCCGCCCGCCTGCGGCCTGCCAGTCACCCAGCCAGCACTTCCCGCCCGCCTGCGGCCCTCCAGTCACCCATCCAGCCGTTCCCTCCCTCCCGCCCGCCTGCGGCCCGCCTGTAACCCACCTAGCCCTTCCCTCCTGCCTGCCTGCGGCCTGCCAGTCACCCAGCCAGCCCTTCCCTCCCGCCCGCCTGCGGCCCGCCAGTCAGCCAGTCAGCCCTTCCCTCCCTCCCGGACATTGCTAACAACTCTGCCAGCTGCTGACAGACGGCTCTGCACTGTGTGCACCCCTACCTGATGAGGGACAGTTAGATCCAGAAAAATTTATTTTTTTATGTGGGAGCCAGTGTGATTTGTCTTTGTGGGGAGCAATGTGGTGTTTATTTTTTCTGTGTGGCCAGTCAATTTGGTTTGTTTTGTTTCTGTGGGGGCCAATGTTTGTGTGTTTTATTTCTCTTGTGCCAATGTATGTGACTTTTATTCCTGTGGGGGCCAATGTTTGTGTGTTTTATTTCTCTTGTGCCAATGTATGTGCCTTTTATTCCTGTGCTGGCCAATGTATGTGTGTTTTATTTATATGGGGCCAATGTATGTGCCTTTTATTCCTGTGGGGGTCAATGTTTGTGTGTTTTATTTATATGGGGCCAATGTATGTGCCTTTTATTCCTGTGGGGGTCAATGTTTGTGTGTTTTATTTATATGGGGCCAATGTATGTGCCTTTTATTCCTGTGCTGGCCAATGTATGTGTGTTTTATTTATATGGGGCCAATGTATGTGCCTTTTATTCCTGTGGGGGTCAATGTTTGTGTGTTTTATTTATATGGGGCCAATGTATGTGCCTTTTATTCCTGTGCTGGCCAATGTATGTGTGTTTTATTTATATGGGGCCAATGTATGTGCCTTTTATTCCTGTGCTGGCCAATGTATGTGTGTTTTATTTATATGGGGCCAATGTATGTGCCTTTTATTCCTGTGGGGGTCAATGTTTGTGTGTTTTATTTATATGGGGCCAATGTATGTGCCTTTTATTCCTGTGGAGGCCAATGGTTGTGGGGGGTTTTTATGTGGGAGCCGATATGTATGTTTTTCATTGGTTGCGCACGCCATATCGTCTGTCCTAAGTACTAACCAATATATAAAACGTAAAAAAAGAGCAATAACAGCATTACCCTACGGTATACATTTATGCACTGATTAGTAATTCCCAGGTAATGAGAAAAGGCATGTCACAGGTATGTCAGTACTACACAGCCCTAGTGAGAAACTACTAGGCCAGATATTAACGCTTTTACTCTAATGTCGGGTCTGATCCGGTATTTGGAACAAGGTTCCAAACAGGGTCAGACCTGGGACGTACCCCCTTCAGACCGTGGTGGTCATTCTTGGGTCGGCACCGTTCGCACTGCACACGAGTGCAGTGGACCTGGTCTGCCGGCGCTTGGAGATGACATCATCTCTAAGTGCTAAAAAATCCAGAAATCACTAAATGGGACCCGGTTGGGTGTAAAAGGGGTATTAGAGATACACAAACTGAACATAAATAGCTAATTGTCTCCGAGTCCTATGGTTGCTGTTAGCATTGCCTGTGTGACCAGATGCTGACCCATATTATTCACATGCCACCTTTGTTACATACAGTACTAATACCCTGAGCATTAAATGGTGGTAATTACTAGGTAAACTACAAATGAGACAACAAAGGGGCAGATGCAAGTGACGTGGGTTAACTGGGTAGGATAACCTTGCTTGTTTTTCATCTGTTTGAACTCCGCCACTAATTGAACTTGCTACTTAAAATGGCTAGAATCACCAGATACAGTCTAAAATCGGGGCAGACTGTTAACGGCAGAGTAGGGTCACAAACTAATGGAAGACGACAGACAAGGTTGCTTGATAAACAAGCAGAGGTGGTGACAGGTGGCAGGTAAACTTCCCAGTGGTAAGCTTTGGGCTGCTACTGTCCACCTGCCACCCATTCAACATCACAGGGTTAGATTAGGATCTATAACCCCGGCCTTAAAAGTCACCATATGTAGTGTGACATTAGGGCCGGTACACACTACACCTCATTAGTGACGGGGTACCGACATTGGCAAGTACATACACACTTTCCGATGCTGGCAGCGACGGTGGGGGCCATGCTGCATTCGGTCCGACGAGCGATGTCGCTGACGACCCGTGGGAGCGTGCATTGCCAGTGACATAGCGGGTACCACCATATGTGCCCGATATGTTGCTACGATCTGCCGGATCAGACGACATATCGTCTAGTGTGTACCCGGCATAATTCTGTCCTACTGTACTTCATATCAGGTAAGGTCAGAGAAATCCCCATTAGTAGGATGGGAAACATTTCACTACAACTCACTAATGCATTAGTGTAATGTAAACAGTAGAATAGCCAAGTAACTGTGGAGTCTAGGGTTAAAAGTGATAACCAAAAGCACATAAAATAATTATACATTTACTGTAACCCTAAAGAAAAGGAGATATTACTATACCCCAAACTCCCCCAATACATTACTACACACCCCAACTCCCTGGTAATATTCGTATACAACCCCCCCATACATTACTACAGCACCCACCTCACACACACACCCCAGGTATTATTAGTATACACACCCTTCACTGTACACACAAATTACTACACCCCCCCAAAAAAATAAACACCTGAAACCCCAGGTGTTACTAATATACAAGAAACCCCCCATATACATTACTACATTTCCAACCCACCTCTTCCCCCCCAGATAATATTAGTATACACACACAAAACACCTACTTCTGCCCAGGGCTGCCATCAGATATTGTGGGGCCGGGTCTGACAAAATAGACAGCCCGCCCCCATTTGAGCAACTCCAGTACTGTAGTCTCTCTCAACTTACAGCCAGCTCCCTTCCTTCTCCCCAGCCAGCCCCCCTTCTGTGTCTCCTGCCAGTCCCCCTTCTGTGTCTCCTGCCAGCCCCCCTTCTGTGTCTCCTGCCAGCCCCCCTTCTGTGTCCCCTGCCAATGGAAGCAGGTGGAGGATTAGAGCTAGGGGTGGGTTCCTATGGGGAGGAAGGAAGTACAGCTGGTCTGGATGCCCCAACCCCCAGGGAGATGAGGTCCCACCCTTCCAACTACCACCCCCTGTTCTGTTGCTGATGACAGGAGGGCCCACCCACTGCTTTTGGAGTGTTGGGGTCAGAGACATGCGCAGGTATCAGGGCGGTGTAGGCATCAGAGCATCGCGTACAGTATCTGGATGAAGGGGTCTCCAGTCTGGCTGTAACACCCATGAGTCAGCCCAGTGCTGATTCTGCAGGACCTGCTGATGATGTTCAGCAGGACGGGGTTGGCCTGCTGCTGCTGTCTTTTGTGCCCCATACAACATGCTGCCCGTAACTCTGATGGTGGTCCTGCCCATAGAACCAGTCAGCCCCTGCAATTAAAGTGGGCAGAGTTACAAAGCAGGAGGGCCCACCGGGGATTTACCAGACTCCCCCCGGTGGCCCAGTCCGAGCCTGGTCAGACTAAACAGCGTGGTGAATTGAATAGCTCAGGGAACTCCTTCCCGGCTCTATTAACATTATGCTGAATTTAATCGCCCCCACTGTGTGGCCAGCTGGGTGGCTGCTCATCATCTTGCCATCATGATGATGGGCCTATTTTTATATGGAAGTGTGGAGCTGAAGTCCCATTCACCCCATTGTTAATCTGACTTTGCCAGTACCTTAACAAAGATACATTTTTAATAAGAGACATATCTTGGAATGTATTCAAATCTAATTTAGCCATACTTACGGGAAAGCACCCTTAATATACTCAAGCTTTACGTGTCAGTTTCTTGTTCTGTCTCTTGAAGCGTATCTGGGAAGCCTTAGATACGCAATAATCTAGATTTAGACACAGACTTCGCTTTTTGGGGGTCGGATCCAAAATGTCTAATGGCAGTCATAATGTCGACATTTTGTTGTGTCGACATGAGAATGTCAGCACGGTCATAATGTCAACATTGACCATGTCGACATTCACCATGTAGACAGTGATGAAATGTTGACATGATAGAATGCTAACATTTTATCGTGGTGACCCAGTGGTGACTTACCTGCTCCTGGCAGCTGTGGCGGCTCCAGTAGCATCTTACAGGTCCCGGCGGTCATGCGACACCACTTCTGGGTTAGAGCTCCGATCCTCCGGCGTTCTGGTAAGTATTTATCTGTTATCCCCAATCCCTACCCCTAACCCTCACTCTAGCGCCTCACCCTAACCCCCCCAAAACCCTAACCAAAAGCTCCCGCTTGCAGCCTAGCCCTAATGTCGACATTCTGACAATGTCTGCATTTCATTCTGAGAATGTTGACCAGTTGCTTGTCGGCATTTTAACAATGCCGACATCATAACTGCCGACATTGTGGTGTCAACCTTTTGAATGACATTGCTATTGTCTACCTTTTGCCCACATCCCATTTTTCTGTGTAGTAAGAAAATGCACAGCTTACGCGAAACAATTAAGGCATACCTCCAGCAACAAGCCCATTAGAGGGTTGTGAGAGGAGCAAACTGCTACTTAAAAATGATTGGTGAAAATGTTGCCAATACACCAAACCACATATTTCAACCCATGTTCATGCACTTGTCTCTAATGCAGAGGTTCCCAGAGTCCGCCATTACAGTCCACGTTTTAGGGATATCCAAGCTTGAGTCCAGATGGTTAAGTCAAATGGATTGAGGTACTAATTAAGTCACCTGTGCTCAAGCAGGGATATCCCTAAAACATGGACTGTAATGGCGGACTTTGGGAAACTCTGCTCTAATGTATTCGCGCTATTAGGAAATAGTAGTAATATGAAGTGTCAATTCCTCCTGACAATCATAAATGGTGGTGCACACATACACACATTTGTAGGTCTCACGTACAGTACGCCTGTCTCAGTAATACTGATGAGTTGGAAATGTACGTACATTACAGTACAGTATAGTATCTTGATATAAATTAAGTGCATGTGATTTAATGCATGTGTCCAGGGTGCAAAATACATCCAATTCTGATTGAGGCCTAGAGTGTCTTAATAAACACTTTCTCTCGATCATCAGATGCCAGACATTCACGCTAGTGAGAAAATCACACACAATGCACTGATAACTTTGAAACTTTGAAAAAAGTTACATTGACATTGGCTGAGCTCTATCTCAAGGACTACATTTAGTGCATTGCCAGGTTTTTTGTAAACTGATCACTCCCCATCTTCGTCTTCCAACTTTAAAGTGCTTTGTATATCTGCTAAATTAAAATCTGAAGAAACACAGAACTGCAGTCCCTCCGACCTTCCTATAAAGCATGGGCTTTGCTGAGTTGCTAAATGCTCATTTGCCCTGTCATTAACACCGGCAATCTGATAGACAATTAATTTCAGCAGGCCACAGAAATAGATCATATAGGGGTCTATTTATCAAGCAGTGAAAAGTGTAGAGAAGTGGACCAGTGGATAAATTGCCCATAGCAACCAATCAACTCCTACCTATTATCTTATAGACTGTACTTGATAAATGCAACTTCAAAGCTGATTGGTTGCTATGGTCAACTTATCCACTGGTCCACTTCTCCTCACTTTTCATTGCTTGATAAATAGACCCCTTATTCTCTTCCCATTTTATTCTCTCTTTGCTGACCACTTTATATTAATCTCTGTATAACTAGCACCTGGGCCATGCACACATACACAAGCACACACACATATCCTACATTATTGTTAGGGCAGTAGACATATGGGGGGAGTAAGTAGAGACTTATTAATAATAACATTATTTAATCATTAACATGTATTTATAAATAAAAAGGAGTAATCAGGGTGCGCTGACCGTATCTCTAACAATTAAAAAATCTGGAGTGCCTCAGGACACTTGCCTCGGGTTGGTGCTTCAGCACCAAATCAAATTATTTATGTTCAATGTAATGTAAATATGTGGTCAAATAGAAGTGCAAACCCGTCCACCACCTAACTGAACCTATGTATGACAGGTAAGCACAATTTACTTCACTTTACTACTTTACTTCATTTTTTACTGAATTGCTCAATAACAAACTTAAACTTAGGGGTACCGTGAAAACAATGTTTATACTCTAGGGTGCCGTGATTCAAAAAAGTTTGGGAACCACTAAAATAAAAAAGGCATTCAATAATAACATTCATAAAAAACATAAGAAAAAAAACTAATAATTAAATATATATATATATATATATATATATATATATAAAGTAGTACTTGGGGCAGCACTCCACGGACTTTACAGCAACACACACTTGAAGCAACGTTTCAGATTTATTAAAAATCTTTCGTCAAGCCAGCAATATACAAAATTCACTCACCTTAAATAGCTGTGATCACCCCTGAATGTGACTGCAAGCGGGCGGGCATCCTTCCCCTCCGGTGTCATGCGCCATGACGTCACACGTCGTCCGTCGGGTCAGGTGACCGCACGTTGCCCAGCAAGAATGTGCAAAGAACCATCACCATGGTGACAAATAAAAACAAAAGAAGAACAACCTATACACAGTCAATTAAGCGTCAACTTATCAAACATCGTAACATGGACAGTACATCCAAACATATGCCTAACAAATGTTATGGCAATAAATTGCATAATGCCTATAGTAGTAAATGATATTATCATGTATATTAACATATGGACAAACTTACAGGGACATGTGTATACCCAAGATGTTTAAAATATGCTCAGTATTGAATTAATTTAACGATATCAACCTACACTAGGTAATAGAGGTTATTTTTAAACTAAACATCTAAAGGGACTAGGGATGCAGCATTACCTCACACTCCCCCTGGATAATCTATTAGTATAGCATAAAGCAACTTGCATAGTGGTGACTGCAGCATATAAGAGCCAGTAGGAACTAATCCTACTGATCATTGTAATGAGAAGTGGAAACCAGTCCCACATAACATAAAAACACACAATATAATTGGGCTACAAATATGCAACATTCCCAATATAGAAGGACATAAATGTTAGAAATCAAACAAATCCACCAACCTCCTAAAATAGTTCCTAATAGGAGAAAGGTGTAATAACAATTAGCCAATAAATCAAAGAAAACATGCCAGATTTAGTTGTTCATTTAAGCCCCCAGGGGCTACCGTATTCAAACGATGAATCCAATAGGATTCAAGGCAAAGAAGTCTTTTGGCCCTATCCCCCCCCTAGAAGATGGTGGCACATGGTCTATAAGTTTATATTTGAGGGATGCCAAATTGTGTCTCGCGGTAGCAAAGTGTCTCGCGACCGGTTGGTCACTGGTTCTGCCCTCCAACGCGAGTCTAATAGAAGACCTATGTTGGGCTGCTCGTTCCTTAAAGGGGCAGTTCGTCTTGCCCACATACGCGAGGCCACATTGGCATTTGATCAAATAAACGACATAACTACTGGAACATGTAAGGACATATTTAATCGAAATCTTGGTTCCCAAATTTGGATGAGTGAAGAAATTTCCAACCTCTAAGTAACGGCATGTCATACATCCTATACAACGATATGAACCAGGTTTTTTAGATAGAAAGTGTTGGGGGTTTAATGGGTTATCAGTGACATCATTTTTGACTAAGTAATCCCTCAAATTCTTGCCTCTTTTGAGACAGGGTAACAGATGAGAATTCTTAAGAGAGGGAATATTCTTATCACTCTGGATAAGTGGCCAAAATTTTTTTGAAGTCTTTTTTACAAGCTTGCTCACATTTGTGTAATCAGTGGCAAAAGGAAAGATATCTTGTCTAATCTTATCCTTCTTCTTCAAACTCTCCTCACGTGTTATGTTTAAGGCCCTGGACTTTGCTAATTCCAAATCCCTATGTTGATAGCCTCTGGCTAAAAATTTATTGGACATACGTTCCATTTGTAATTTAGCATCATCTTCATTACTAGCTATGCGTCTAATGCGGAGGAATTGTGAAAAGGGTAGACCTCTTTTCATAGCTGGGGGATGGTAACTACTGGCATGTAGTAAAGTGTTTCTGTCAAAAACTTTCGTAAAAAGACTGGTATTTAAACCTAAAGCATCTCTACGAATTTTCACATCCAGATAGTCTATTGATATATAATCACAGTTAAACGTAAATTTAATTGTGTCATCCATCTGGTTAATAGTAAACATGACATTTTGAAATTGTTCCTTGTCACCCGCCCACAAGACAAAAATGTCGTCAATGTAGCGGGTGTAGAACAGCAGTTTTTCTGAAAATAATTTATTTAGCAAAAATAACCTACGTTCAATCTGAAACATATAGGAATTCGCAAATGCAGGTGCCACGTTTGAGCCCATGGCGCATCCCTGTAGTTGCAAGTAAAATGCGCCATCAAAGAAAAAGAAATTGCGTGTTAGTGTTTTTTCCAATAGACATAGAAAAAATGACAAATCTGGGCCCTTATAGTCGTTGTTATCCAACAATAACGCATAAACAGCATCTAACCCCTGTCTGTGTGGGATATTGGTGTAGAGACTAACTACATCAATACAGCACAGTTAGTAAATTTAAGGTAAGTTAGACAAACCCTGTAATTTTAACAAAAAATCTGTGGTGTCTTTGAGAAATGTCTCCTGTGATTGTATAATAGGCTGTAAAAAAAAGTCCAAATATTTAGCAATCATGGAGTAGATGGAGTTTCTGGCGGAAATTATGGGGCGCCCAGGGGGATTATAAAAGTTCTTATGTAATTTGGGTAAAGAGTAGAGCATTGGAACCAAGGGGTAGTCAATTGATAGAGCATTCATTGTAGGGCGGTCTATGATTAATTCCTCAAATGCTTTACTTAGAATTGCATGGATTTCCGCCTTATATTGGGAAGTTGGATCGCCAGGTAGTTTCTTATACACAGAAGCATCTCCCAATTGATTATACAGTTCCAACTTATATTTAGTTTTATCCTGTAGGACAATTGCCCCTCCCTTATCCGCTTCATGGATCACCACAGTATCACATTTACTCAGATTTTTAAGCGCAAAGTGTTCCTCCTTAGTAAGATTGAAGTGTGGTCGTATGTTGTTTAATGCAGCATTAGATACTTGATGGTCCAGAATTCTGGTATAGTTTTTAATTGCAATGTTGGAGGAGGTAGGGTCAAACGATGAAGATGTTCTAAATGGATGATTAGTCGTAAAGTTCGTAGCAACAGAGGGATTATTATCAAAATATTCTTTAAGCCGCAAATTTCTATTGTGTTTCCACAAATCCTTTTTCCAATTGAAGCTGTTGAATTTGTGATAAGGCACAAAAGATAACCCCTTATTTAACACTTTTTCATCAATAGCTGTTAAGGTATAAGAAGAAAGATTCACCACTAGACTCTGCGTTTGTACACACGATTGCCTCTGCCTCTGCCTTTGGCCACCTCGCCTTGTCCGCGCTCTGAACCTCCCACGCCGTGTGTGCGGGTAGTTACCCCCAAAGGGGGTTTAGTTTTAGATGGACCAGGGGTGCAGTCACTCTCACTTGTTGTTTGACTGTTGTTAATAGAAGAATTTTCTGATGAAACATAAGTGTCATAGTTTTTTCTGTATCTAAAAGATCTGGGTTTATTTAATGGTTGTCTGCCAGTAGCCCACGCATACACCATCTGTTCTTGATAATCCCTGTTTACCGTCATTAGTTTATTCTTCTTAAAGGAGATCAACTCCGTACGGTAATTTTCGTATATATACGGTAAAGTTCTGCCGCCGTTGGGTAGCAGTACTGAATAAATACTCGTTTGACCTCATCTTATTGGTGGTGGAGGAGTCCTCAAGAGAGTTGGCGGAAATCAGAAAGAAAATCTCAGAGATGGAATCATCAGCGAACTCTATTTTAATCAAAGACACCTCCACTAATTGGCTGGATAAATTAAATACAAATGTCGAAAATTACCGTACGGAGTTGATCTCCTTTAAGAAGAATAAACTAATGACGGTAAACAGGGATTATCAAGAACAGATGGTGTATGCGTGGGCTACTGGCAGACAACCATTAAATAAACCCAGATCTTTTAGATACAGAAAAAACTATGACACTTATGTTTCATCAGAAAATTCTTCTATTAACAACAGTCAAACAACAAGTGAGAGTGACTGCATCCCTGGTCCATCTAAAACTAAACCCCCTTTGGGGGTAACTACCTGCGCACATGGCGTGGGAGGTTCAGAGCGCGGACAAGGCGAGGTGGCCAAAGGCAGAGGCAGAGGCAAGCATGTGTACAAACGCAGAGTCTAGTGGTGAATCTTTCTTCTTATACCTTAACAGCTATTGAAGAAAAAGTGTTAAATAAGGGGTTATCTTTTGTGCCTTATCACAAATTCAACAGCTTCAATTGGAAAAAGGATTTGTGGAAACACAATAGAAATTTGCGGCTTAAAGAATATTTTGATAATAATCCCTCTGTTGCTACGAACTTTACGACTAATCATCCATTTAGAACATCTTCATCGTTTGACCCTACCTCCTCCAACATTGCAATTAAAAACTATACCAGAATTCTGGACCATCAAGTATCTAATGCTGCATTAAACAACATACGACCACACTTCAATCTTACTAAGGAGGAACACTTTGCGCTTAAAAATCTGAGTAAATGTGATACTGTGGTGATCCATGAAGCGGATAAGGGAGGGGCAATTGTCCTACAGGATAAAACTAAATATAAGTTGGAACTGTATAATCAATTGGGAGATGCTTCTGTGTATAAGAAACTACCTGGCGATCCAACTTCCCAATATAAGGCGGAAATCCATGCAATTCTAAGTAAAGCATTTGAGGAATTAATCATAGACCGCCCTACAATGAATGCTCTATCAATTGACTACCCCTTGGTTCCAATGCTCTACTCTTTACCCAAATTACATAAGAACTTTTATAATCCCCCTGGGCGCCCCATAATTTCCGCCAGAAACTCCATCTACTCCATGATTGCTAAATATTTGGACTTTTTTTTGCAGCCTATTATACAATCACAGGAGACATTTCTCAAAGACACCACAGATTTTTTGTTAAAATTACAGGGTTTGTCTAACTTACCTGAAAATTACTTACTGTGCTGTATTGATGTAGTTAGTCTCTACACCAATATCCCACACAGACAGGGGTTAGATGCTGTTTATGCATTATTGTTGGATAACAACGACTATAAGGGCCCAGATTTGTCATTTTTTCTGTATATTGGAAAAAACACTAACACGCAATTTCTTTTTCTTTGATGGCGCATTTTACTTGCAACTACAGGGATGCGCCATGGGCTCAAATGTGGCACCTGCATTTGCGAATTCCTATATGTTTCAGATTGAACGTAGGTTATTTTTGCTAAATAAATTATTTTCAGAAAAACTGCTGTTCTACACCCGCTACATTGGCGACATTTTTGTCTTGTGGGCGGGTGACAAGGAACAATTTCAAAATGTCATGTTTACTATTAACCAGATGGATGACAAAATTAAATTTACGTTTAACTGTGATTATATATCAATAGACTATCTGGATGTGAAAATTCGTAGAGATGCTTTAGGTTTAAATACCAGTCTTTTTACGAAAGTTTCTGACAGAAACACTTTACTACATGCCAGTAGTTACCATCCCCCAGCTATGAAAAGAGGTCTACCCTTTTCACAATTCCTCCGCATTAGACGCATAGCTAGTAATGAAGATGATGCTAAATTACAAATGGAACGTATGTCCAATAAATTTTTAGCCAGAGGCTATCAACATAGGGATTTGGAATTAGCAAAGTCCAGGGCCTTAAACATAACACGTGAGGAGAGTTTGAAGAAGAAGGATAAGATTAGACAAGATATCTTTCCTTTTGCCACTGATTATACAAATGTGAGCAAGCTTGTAAAAAAGACTTCAAAAAAATTTTGCCCACTTATCCAGAGTGATAAGAATATTCCCTCTCTTAAGAATTCTCATCTGTTACCCTGTCTCAAAAGAGGCAAGAATTTGAGGGATTACTTAGTCAAAAATGATGTCACTGATAACCCATTAAACCCCCAACATTTTCTATCTAAAAAACCTGGTTCATATCGTTGTATAGGATGTATGACGTGCCGTTACCTAGAGGTTGGAAATTTCTTCACTCATCCAAATTTGGGAACCAAGATTCCGATTAAATATGTCCTTACATGTTCCAGTAGTTATGTCGTATATTTGATCAAATGCCCATGTGGCCTCGCCTATGTGGGCAAGACGTTCTGCCCCTTTAAGGAACGAGCAGCCCAACATAGGTCTTCTATTAGACTCGCGTTGGAGGGCAGAACCAGTGACCAACCGGTCGCGAGACACTTTGCTACCGCGAGACACAATTTGGCATCCCTCAAATATAAACTTATAGACAATGTGCCACAATCTTCTAGGGGGGGAGATAGGGCCAAAAGACTTCTTTGCCTTGAATCCTATTGGATTCATCGTTTGAATACGGTAGCCCCTGGGGGCTTAAATGAACAACTAAATCTGGCATGTTTTCTTTGATTTATTGGCTAATTGTTATTACACCTTTCTCCTATTAGGAACTATTTTAGGAGGTTGGTGGATTTGTTTGATTTCTAACATTTATGTCCTTCTATTTTGGGAATGTTGCATATTTGTAGCCCAATTATATTGTGTGTTTTTATGTTATGTGGGACTGGTTTCCACTTCTCATTACAATGATCAGTAGGATTAGTTCCTACTGGCTCTTATATGCTGCAGTCACCACTATGCAAGTTGCTTTATGCTATACTAATAGATTATCCAGGGGGAGTGTGAGGTAATGCTGCATCCCTAGTCCCTTTAGATGTTTAGTTTAAAAATAACCTCTATTATCTAGTGTAGGTTGATATCGTTAAATTAATTCAATACTGAGCATATTTTAAACATCTTGGGTATACACATGTCCCTGTAAGTTTGTCCATATGTTAATATACATGATAATATTGTTTATTACTATAGGCATTATGCAATTTATTGCCATAACATTTGTTAGGCATATGTTTGGATGTACTGTCCATGTTACGATGTTTGATAAGTTGACGCTTAATTGACTGTGTATAGGTTGTTCTTCTTTTGTTTTTATTTGTCACCATGGTGATGGTTCTTTGCACGTTCTTGCTGTGCAGTGTGCGGTCACCTGACCCTACGGACGACGTGTGACGTCATGGCGCATGACGCCGGAGGGGAAGGATGCCCGCCCGCTTGCAGTCACATTCAGGGGTGATCACAGCTATTTAAGGTGAGTGAATTTTGTATATTGCTGGCTTGACGAAAGATTTTTAATAAATCTGAAACGTTGCTTCAAGTGTGTGTTGCTGTAAAGTCCGTGGAGTGCTGCCCCAAGTACTACTTTGTTGAATTTGTGACCTGCCTCTGCCTGTCATAACGGAGCTTGCACCCCGGCTGCTGTACCTTCTGCTAGGAGTGCCGGTCCACGTGTTACCTATATATATATATATATATATATATATATATAAAAAACATAAAAAAAACAACCCACATATGGGTCTAAGGATACTGGATTTAAACCTCTATATTCTCCTGCCTATACCTTCTAAATCCTGCCTATACCTTCTAAATCCTGCCTATACCTCATAGAATTGATGCTATTTGCGTACGCAGTCATACAGTAAATAAATGCCTTCAGGCTATGAGAAATGTGTTTCCAACGCACAAAGGTTATTATTCAACATAAAAACAGTAGGTTACATGCTGTGATCTAAATACAATTCAGCGCAAAGAAATCATACAGACCCAAGGTACAGTTATACATACACACGTGCACTGGGACCAGTTACCGGCATCAACAAGAAACCTCCATCATCAGCATCAGCAAGAAGACTCCAGATTGGGGTCAGAACACACATTTATACCCTTACCGAAATAGGCAATACAATAGGGAGGTTTGTTGTGATCCCATTGGTTCTCCATCACAGTGTATCTGTTACAGGACATTTAACAGGTCGATTCAAATGGACACAGATCAACCTCCGACAGCCTTTTGTCTCCTTATTCCCGCTGCCTGAAAATCTAAGCTGCTAACATTACAAAGTACATTTTGGTGTTTTAACTCTCTACAGTCCATAAGTTGAGAATGCATGTTGCGATCTTCTCACCAATGACACCGGAAAGCTGTTGAGACAGAGTAGATCAGTACGCTACCAAACATGGTTGGCTTATCATGTACTAAACCTTAGATATCAAATAGTCTTTATTTCACAACATTAGTAATAAATGAATAAACCTTGAATATTACACTTTGAAGCTATGGAACCTTTTACTTGAGTGTGCATTGTGTAAGTATTAGGGGCTTGTTAAAAGACGCTAGTTAGATTTATGTAGTGAGGACTTTTAACTTGGGGCAGATGCGTATGCATGCAGCTAATAAACAGCGTTCGCATGCAGGATATTATCCATTCGCTAATGTGCGTATTTAATGTGCATATGGGATATGGGCAGATATGCGTTCACATAATACTAATAATAGCATTGCCGTATGTGCTTAAGTGTGAGTTTCTCTAAAATGGCACTGGACGGCCATTCGCAAAATGGCATCATGCAGATTCTTATTTTTAAGATGGAGTCTGGTTGCCATTCGCAAGATGGCGTCGTTCCAAGCTAATTTTTACACTGATTCTGTCTCAGCCACTAAACCAGCTTTGACAAGTCTTAAAAACACCACATAGCAATATTAAGTATACTGTTATAATAACTGAAACAATGTTAATAATAAGTAGCTATTTCAGAAAACAATTGTGACACATTGTCTCTAAGATAAGGCAACACTTTGTTAGTCCAAGGGGTAAATTTACTAAGAATCGAGATAGGTCGAGTTTAGTTCTTTTTAATCTCGATTTGCATCCCCAAATCTCAGGAGATTTTCCCGTTTTGCTACTGGCAAATTTATTAAGAAGTGAGTTTAGCTGAAAGCGAGTTGGCTGATGGTGATGCAGAACGAGATATCTCCCCGGAGTTGCAAGTGAAGATGAGATTACTCACCCAAGATTGCAGTGTTTTCTCTCTTCCAAACTCACCCGAGCAAGCAGCCTGCACATATCAGTGAGATATGTGTAAACTGATTGTGTATTAAGACCTGTAAAAAACGGGTTAAATAATATTTAAAAAAAAGATATAGGGTCCCCCCTAAAGCTTAACCAGCCCCGGACTTGTGAGCCTGTCCTTGTACCTAAAATTACGGGGAACAAAATGAGTAGGGTTCCACCGTAAATAAGGTACCAGCACCAGACTGCAGGGCCAGACCTGGTTTAAATTATAGGGGAAAAAATTTGCCTAGGGGTACCCCTATAATTAAAACCAGCGCTGGACCCTTTCTAGCGGGGGACTGATGCCACAGCCAGGGGAGCCCATTCACCGGGCCCCCCAGCAGCAGCATCAGTCCCAACCATTAGTCAGCCCAGGCCAGGTATCCCTGGGGAGTTAGGGACCCCTCCAATAAAGGGGACCCCCTCTCCAGGGCACCCCTGGCCTAGGCTGATAGCCCAGGGCTATCACCACCACCCCTGGGCGGTGAGTGTTGGGTTGATAGTGTAGGTGTAGTGTGTAAAAAATAGATTTATCATCATTGTCTTTACAATGGAACTACAGGTCCCAGCAAGCCTCCCCCACATGCTGGTACTTGGAGAACCACAAGTACCAGCATATGGGGCATTAAGAGCTCCCTGGTACGTGTAGGTCACCTGTAAAGAAATGGGTAAAATACACAAGACACACACACTGTGAAAATAAAATTTTATTACATACATACTCACCTGCTCCCAGATGTCCATGTCCCCTTCTCAACGTAAAGTATCCATTGGAAGTACCTGAATAAAAAGATCCAATACTCACCTTTTGTCCCACGATGTTCTTCACAGTAATCCAAATAGGGGCCCGGACATGCTGTAACCACACGCTACAGTATGTTGTTACAGTAACGCTAATGACAGCTCCGGGCTTGAGCTATCATAAGTGCCGAGCCACCAGCCAATCAGCGGCGGCTTAACATTAGCGGCCGCTCATTGGCTGGGACCCAAGTGGACTTAGCCAATGAGTGACTGCTAATGTTAAGCCGCCACTGATTGGCTGGCGTCCCGGCACTAATGATAGCTCAAGCCCAGAGCTGTCATTAGCGTTACTGTAACAGCATGCTGTAGCGTGTGGTTACAGCGTGTCCGGGGCCCTATTTGGATTACAGTGAAGAACATCGTGGGACAAAAGGTGAGTATTGGATCTTTTTTTCAGGTACTTCCAATGGATACTTTACGTTGAGAAGGGGACATGAACATCTGGGAGCAGGTGAGTATGTATGTGTATGTATGGATGTAATAAAATTTTATTTTCACGGTGTGTGTGTCTTGTGTTTTTTTACACATTTCTTTACAGGTGACCTACACGTACCAGTGAGCTCTTAATGCCCCATGTGCTGGTACTTGTGGTTCTCCATGTACCAGTATGCGGGGGAGGCTTGCTGGGACCTGTAGTTCCATTGTAAAGACAATGATGATGAATCTATTTTATACACACTACACCTACACTATCAACCTAACACCCACCGCCCAGGGGTGGTGGTGATAGCCCTGGGCTATCAGCCTAGGCCAGGGGTGCCCTGGAGAGGAGGACCCCTTTATTGGAGGGGTCCCCAACTCCCCAGGGATCCCTGGCTGGACTGACTAGTGGTCAGGGCTGATGCTGCTGCTGGGGGGCCCGGTGAAAGGGCTCCCCTGGCTGTGGCAACTCTGACCCGCTAGAAAGGGTCCAGAGCTCGTTTTAAGTATATGGTGAACCTCACGCAAATTTTTTCTCCATACTGTATATTTAAAACCAGGTCTGGCCCTGCTGCCTGCTGCTGGTTCTTATATTACAGTGGAACCCTACACATTTTTTTCCCTGTAATTTTAAGAACACGGACAGGCTGACAAATCCAGGGCTGGTTAGTCTTTTTGGGGGGGACCTCACATAATTTTTTTAAATAATTAAAAATAATTTAACAAGTTAAAAAAAGAAACATATACAAAACACAATGATTTGTGTATGTTTTAGCCAAACTCGCAGCTCTGGAGGTGAGTGTTTAAAACGTCAATTTGGCATAGAGTTTGTCATCCCGATTCTTGGTAAATTTGCGAGCTGTATCTTTTAGGTGAAAAGTACTTCAGAGTTTGGCCGATGGTGAGAAGATTTGAGTTTGCTAGCTCTCCCGAGTTTTGCGAGTGAGATGAGAGAAATCTCTCTGTAACTCACCTGACTTTGCCTTTAGTAAATTTACGATTTGAAAAACATGCCTCATCTCACCCGAGATTGCAATCTCACCCAAACTCGTTTCTTAGTAAATTTACCCCAGAGTCTCCAATATGGCATAGTTAGATTGTCCCCGGATGCTGAATTACAGTATTAATGACATCAGGCTGAATTGAAATAATGAAAGTTAATAAAGCCCCTCAAGTCTTGTGTAAAGTGCCAAGGATTGTTCCATCTTCCTCTTTTTGTTTCAGGGTTTCCATGAGGAACTGGAGCCAATGATATCTCATACTTGGAAAGAAATCACTTAAGGTCTCTAAGACAGAACAACATCAAAAGGAGGAGATCGATGCACATATAAATTGCTGAGAGGCACACCGGCCCCACTGGATAACTCACATCATACCACTATGCTTGCTCTCAGCGGAGCACTCATTTTTACTGTGTCAAGGCCGCCGTCATATTTTTTTTTACATAGGAGGATAATATTTTAATTATTTTTTTTTTATTTGAAACAGATTAGATAAGGGGAAGACATGAAATTCCCCTCTGATTTGAAGACTATTCTACACACTTCCCTAATATATTGGATTTCAGATTTTTAATTGAGGAAAAATTAAAAATGACATTGATGATAGGCAGTGGCCTCGTGTGGATTCTGTTCTCCTGTGTTCATATCATAAAGCAATCTCAGCAGAAATATTTCTCATATAGCTTATTGTTTAATAATATGAGCTAGAAAGTAAGGTAATGGAAAGAAAAGATAAGCAAATTGATAATTAAAAACAGGTATCCAAAGGGACTACAAAAGAGTAAATCATTCAATAGTATTAGGCAATCTTAGATAAACGTGTGTAATGATTTACAAAGAGTCCGTTGCTCCTCAGTGACTGTACTGTGAATTATATCGCTGTCAGATGTGAGGTGAAGGTAATTTAGTGAGTAACACAAAAAAATGGACAGTAGAAAATAATTCTTGACGGAGACATATGGCATTACCTACAAATGTATTGTCTGTCTGTCTATCTATCTATCTATCTATCTATCTATCTATCTGTCTGTCTGTCTGTCTGTCTGTCTGTCTGTCTGTCTGTCTGTCTGTCTGTCTGTCTGTCTATCTATCTATCTATCTATCTATACAGCCATGGCCAAAAGTTTTGAGAATTACACAAGTGTTTGTTTTCACAAAGTTTGCTGCTTCATTAAACATTAAAATTCTCTGGATATAATTAGCTTTAGAACTCTCATGGAGTTCTAGCTAATTATAGGTGGAATTCATCATTCCACCTCTCCATAAGTATCTATTCCGAAAAGCTGTCATTTTTGCGATGACAGCTTTTCGGGAAATAGATACTTTTCCCTGCCTACACTACCTTATCGCATCTGGAAACAGTGCTGCACATGCGCTGTTACATCTGTAAAACCAGCGCATGCGCAGCACTGCCTACAGATGCGTTAAGTTTCGTTCTCTCTGCAAAACTCTCCCGAGCTGGCACCCTGCACATATCAGTGAGATATGTGAAGGCTGCTTGTGTTCTAGGCTGTTAAAAAACAGGTTAAATGTTATAAAGAAAAATGACATAGGGTCCCCCCCCCCTAAAGCTTAATCAGCCCCGGACTTGCCAGCCAGTCCTGGTCCCTAAAATTATGGGGAACAAAATGAGTAGGGTTCCACCGTAATTTAGAAACCAACACCAGGCTCTAGGGCCAGTCCTAGTTTTAATTATAGGGGGAAAAAAAATGCGTAGGGGTCCCCCTATAATTAAAACCAGCACTAGTAATGCCACAGCCCGGAAACCCTATTACTGGGGCTCGGCCAAAGCATTATCAGCCCAAGCCGGACAGGCCAAGCCGGGTATCTCAGGGGAAGTGGGAACGCCAGGCTTGGTCTGAAGCCCAGGGCTCTTCCCCGCACCCCTGGGCTGTGGGTACAAGGGTAATAAAGTGATAAATATAAGTAAACTATTGTATTTTACAGTGGGGCTACAGGTGCCAGCATGCCTGCCCTTTGGCACTTGTGGAACTACAACTGCCAGTAGGCGGCCGGCACCTGTACCCCCACTGTAAAATAAATACTTAAATAAAGACACCACACACACACCTTGCCTAGTAAAACTTTATTCCATACACCTACCCACTCACACATACTTACCTGCTTCCAGATGTTTCTGTCCCCTTCTCCAAGTAGAATCCACATCAGGAGCTGAAATAAAAGAGTCTATACTCACCTAGATCCTGGCACTGGTCTCCGTAGCATCCAGGGTCTTGTTAAAACAATAAAACGACTTACCCGAACCAGGGCGGACATGTTGCATATACTTACACGTCACGAAATGATAGTTGACGGAAGTCAGCTGTAATTTCTCACGTGCCGCAAGTCAATCAGCTGGGACCCACGTGGAACATGTTTACGTTTTATATTTTGCAGATAACGTAGATAATGATGTCGATAGAGTAACCATCGACCTCTGTACAACACTGCAATATTTGTAAAACCATAAAATATATGTTGTTTTTGTTTTGGCCATATTATTTACATTGAGTACAACACTACAAGATCAACTATGGCTGAGCAGCAGAACAAATATGGTTCTACAGTACAAACATATAGGTATATGCCGGCCATGAGCATTCCAACAATACATTACATGCTAATATCTCAGCCTGTTTACAAAATGTATTGCAGGAATCCTCATAAATGCCTGTATACACCTATATGTTTGTAGAACTAATGGTTATAACTAGAGATGAGCGGTTTGGATTCTGTGGAATCCGAACCGCTCCGAACATTGGGGATCCGAGTCCACCCGAACCCTGTTTGGGTGTTCACCGCCTGACTCGGATCCCCGTTCGGGGCCGAACGGTGGCCGCCTGATGTCGGATTCTCACTAGAGAATCCGACATCAGGGCTCCTATTGTGTAGGGCAGAGCGCTGTGATAGCCCTCTGCCCTACACAGACACAAACACACAGCCGCCACTGGCAGCTGTGTGTTTGTTACAGCAGCCAATGAGAGTCACACAGACTCTCATTGGCTGCTGCACGGAGGGAGCCGGCTGGAGCTCACACATGAGCTCCGTCTTCCGGCTCCCTCAGCGTGTGACAGCAGAGCGGACGGCGCGGGAGCGGGGATACAGGTAAGTTTTTATTTATTTTATTTTTACTTGTGCAAGGGCCGGCGCGCTACTGGGGGGGGTCTGCTACTGGGGGGGGCTATACTACTGGGGGGGCTATACTACTGGGGGGGTCTGCTACTTGGGGGGGTCTGCTACTGGGGGTCCATACTACTGAGGGGCCTGCTACTGGGGGGGCTATACTACTGGGGGGGTCTGCTACTGGGGGGACCATACTACTGGGGGGCCATACTACTGGGGGGGGCATACTACTGGGGGGGCTTACTACTACTGGGGGGGCCATACTACTGGGGGGGCCATACTACTGGGGGGGCTGCTAATGGGGGGCATACTACTGGGGGGGCCTGCTAATGGGGGGCATACTACTGGGTGGCATGCTAATGGGGGGCATACTACTGGGGGGCCCTGCTAATGGGGGGCATACTACTGGGGGGCATTCTACTGGGGGCACTGCATAGGGGACCCTACTACTAAGGGGACTGCATAGGGGGCACCACTGCTGGGGGCATTGTGTAAGGGACACCGCTACTGTGGGCATTGTGTAAAAGGGGCACTACTGTGGGCATTGTGTAAAAGGGGCACTACTGTGTGTCGTAACATAAATAAGAGACACTACTTTAGGGTGTAATGTGAATCAGGCCCTATGTGCGGTGTAATGTGAATAAGATTGTGCACTGTGACTCCTTGGGCCGTAGCCCACTATGTAAACAAGTACTGTGATTCTGCTGGCCGTACCCCACTGGGTGGGTGCACTACTTTGCATTTCTGGCACTGCTGTGTGGCAATGTGTCATAGATGTGCTTTATACTGTGGTGTCTGTGTCGTTGTGCCGCTGCTTTGTCGCTTAGTAACCAGTCAGCTCACTGCAACCTTTGGCCAATAATGTTGAAAACAATATTATAAGCTGTGATATGGTCTAAATTGACTGGAAATTAATGTTATTGAGGTTAATAATACTCTAGGAAGAAAAAAAAGACCAATTTATGTGATTTTAGCTTTTTTTGTCAATTTTTGTAAAAAAATCCAAATCCAAATCCAAATCCAAAGTCAGTCACCGCAGTTTGGCAAATCCAAATCCAAAGCCGGACGACGAATTAGAACCAAATCCAAATCCAAATCCGGCAAAAATGGTCCGGCGCACATCCCTAGTTATAACTCATACTTGCCGACAATCAGCTCCAGCCTTCCGGGAGGGAGCTGATTGTCGGCTAATAGCGGGGGGCGGGGCCGGCCATTGGGTCGGAGCTGGGGCGGGGCGCCCATTTTGGGTCACACTGGGGGCGGAGCCGTACGATCGTGTCATCGTGACTCCGCCCCTCTTCACAATGCCGTGATTTTCGGCATTGTGAAGCAGGGGGCGGGGCCATGATGACGCAATTCTGCGCGAATTGCGTCACCGGGCCCCCCGCTGCGGGGATTTTTGTTTTTTTCAGGGGGGAGGTGGGCAGGGTGTGAGACTTCCGGGAGGCACCCGAAAATCAGGAGGCTCCCGGCCAAATCGGGAGGGTAGGCAAGCCTGTTATAACTGGCTGATATATATCTACATTTGATATCTAAGCATACCCATATATGTACGCTGTATATGTAATGTTGATGGTGGCAGGGCCGTTGCTAGGGTAATACGGCCGGTGCCATCGCACAGGGCACCACAGGTCAGGGGGTGCTGTTTGGGCCTGTCAAATTTCTGTTTATTATCATTCTCACTTATAGCTTCCTCTTATTTCATCCCCAGCATCTCCTGGCACCTCCCCTATATCTTCACAGGCCCTTCCCCATGAAGCCATGGCAGTTTTTAGGTGCATTATGTCCCTTTGAAAAATGAGTGGGGCGCCAATGCTCTTTCTGGCACAGGGCACCAAAAAGTCTAGTTACGGCTCTGGATGGTGGTATGTACGTATTACACAACTTTACACAATTCAACTACTCTACATGATACAAACATAACAATGAGAGCTACAGTACAGTAGAATCAGATATTGCCATGGTAACTGCACCCATGCAATATGTCCTATTACAAACAATGTGCTTTTGTAAATTTCTTTTCGATTTTAACCATGCTTTCTTTAACATCAGTAAGGTTTTCCCATAATGCCTTTAGAGAGTGACGTAGCTGCATCATTTTTCCATCCATGCTACTATCATCAGCGGAACTGTCAGACGGTTTGTTGTTTGGGGGTCTATGTACTAAGCAGTGTTAGGAGACAGAGTGAAAAGTGATGTCTGTGATAAGTGCCAGCCAATCAGCTCCCAACCGTAATTTTTCAAACGCAGCCTGTGAGATTATAGTTGGGAGCTGATTGGCTGGCACTTATCACAGACTTATCACTTTTCACTCTGGGGTCTATGTACTAAGCAGTGATAAGAGACAGAGTGAAAAGTGATAAGTAAGTGATAAGGTGCCAGCCAATCAGCTCCCAACTACCATCTCACAGGCTGTGCTTGAAAAATGACAGTTTGGAGCTGATTGGCTGGCACCTTATCACTTCCCTATCACTTTTCACTCTGGGCCTGATTCAGACCCGCTCGCAAGCGCTCGCAAGCGGGTCGATGGTGCCCAAGTGCGCATGCGCAAGACGGAGGCGGCTCCGTCGTGCGCATTCGCAAGACCCGAATAACGACGGCCAAGCTGTCGTTAAGGGTCTCGCTACAAAGGGGGCGTGCTGTCTATGGTGATTGACAGGACGCCCCCTTTGGTGGGCGTGCCGGGGGCGTGGCTGCCTAGACTGAGGCGTTCCCATGGGAACGCCTACCGTCTGGGTCCGGCCCCACTGACATCACTAGTGATGTCAGTGGGAGTGCTTTTGGCTCTGATAGAGCTAAAAGCACTCCTGGGCTTGCAGCAGCGAGACCCTACCGCAGCGTCTCGTCGCAAGCCCGATGGTCGCGATGGTCTTGACCATCGCGACCATCATCATGGCCGCTCGCTATAGCTGTGGGTGGTCACCCACAGCTATGTGAGCGGCCAGGAGGCCGCTCCAAAAGGTAGGAGGGACTAACCCTGATTCAGAGCGAGCGCAGGGCCTCTGTCTCTTATCACTGCTTAGTAAATAGACCCCTCTGTCACTTATCACTGCTTAGTAAATAGACCCCTCTGTTACTTATCACTGCTTAGTACATAGGCCCTCATTCAGAGCCGGACGCTCTGAGCAGAGCGCACGCTCTGAATGAGGGCCGTCCTCCATAATTATGGAGCGTCCTCCTGGACGCTCGTATAGCTGTGGGTCACCACCCACAGCCTATTACGAGCATGCAGGGTGATGGCCGCGATGGTCTTGACCATCGCGACCATCGCCACTGCGAGCTGGAGCCTGCGGTTGAGTTTCTCAACCGCAAGGCCCGGAGTGATTATGGCTCTATCAGAGCCAAAATCACTCAGTGGGCCGGCTTCTGACGGTAGGCGTTCCCTTGGGAACGCCCCCGTCTGGGAGGCACGCCCACCAAGGGGGGCGTGCTGTCAATCAACATTGACAGCACGCCCCCTTTGATCAGACACAACGAGCGAAGGAAAGTCCTTCGCTCGTCGCGTCTGGTGCATGCGCACGATGGAGCTCCCGCCGTCGTGCACATGCGCAGTGCACACCATCGACCCACTTGCGAGCGGACAGCCGCTTGCGAGTGGGTCTGAATCAGGGCCATAGACCCCTTGGTCTCTTCTTTTGTCATTCAGAACATTTGTCTGATATTACTATGATATCTATAATTGAAGAATGGAAACCTATTTTAATTATCATGGGCAGGCATACTATGGGGTCTATGTACTAAGCCTAGGAGAGAGATAAAGTGGATTGAGATAAAGTACCAACCAATCAGCTCCTAAATGTCACTTTACAGGCTGTGTTTAAAAATTACAGTTAGGAGCTGATTGGTTGGTACTTTACCTCCATGAACTTTATCTCTCTCCAAGGCTTAGTACATAAACTCCTATATTCCTTTTATGCCCCCCAATGGAATGGCAGCGTATGCTCACCAAGGACACCGCTGGGATTACTAGAGATGTGCAGTCCGTTTCTCTAGAAATCTGAATCGACCCGAATTTTGTGAAGCCGGACAGAACCGAGTCACGGTTATAGTATCCTGAGGGGATCCGGACAAATCAGATTGGCGCTTTTGATTTTCCAGCGGTCCAGAATTCAGATTTTAAATCCAAATCTCGGGTTTTGGATTGCCAAAATGACATGATTGTAGCTGTTTTTAAAACCTTTTTATCATTTCATTTTTTAGTTTTTAAATGCAGATCCAAAACCAAATCACGACGATGAATCAAGATCCCAAACCAAAACACAGGGATCAGCGCACATCTCTAGAAAGAACTTTGTGCTGATGTCTCTCCACTGTACTCTCATACAGGGTTGGGTATGAAATCCCGGCTGTCGGGATGCCGCTGGTTAGGATACCGACAGCCAGAATCCCGACACCCATAGGATGAAACGGTGAGTATTTTTCCAACCTCTAACCAGGGCCGGACTGGCCATCGGGCACTACTGGCAAATGCCAGAAGGGCCGATGGCTAAATGGGCCCCCAAGGCTGAGCGCAGGCTTATTGGGCAGTACACCCTCCCGGGCAGTGCCATGCTCAGTCAGCAAAGAATTCTCACTAATGCGCGGCCCGTCATTGCGCGATGACGTCATGACGCAATCGTGTCATGACGCGGCCAGCTTCCAAGCCCCTTGGCAATGGGGCCATTGTCAATCTGGGTGGGAGGGTGAGCGCTGAGCGCCGCGCTATATAGGAAGTCTGCTGGCCTGGAGGTGGAACCGCACGAGCCGCTCCTCATTCAGAGGAGCCGCACATCCGCGTTATAGTGCCGGTAATGAAATGGTAGCTTAAACCCGGGCACCAGCGACAAGTGCAGCAGCGTCACAGAGGACTGCATACGCTGACTGTTTAAGACCTTCTCTTCAGACTCCAAAACTACATAAGGTATCTCTCTCTGCCATCTCCACCATTAGTTTCCTTCTGTCTCTCATCTCACCATATTCCTCCTCCTCTTACTCTCTCTTCCATCTCCCCTGATATTTCTTCTCTCTCTCTTTTCTGTTTCCCCTATTCTCCTCTCATCTCCCCCTATACCTAAACTGCTGTCTGCCCTTATTCATCCTGTCTCCCCTATTTCTCCTGTATACTGTCTTTCCCTATTCCTTCCCTCTATCTCCCATCTACCCCCTATTACTCCTCTCTCTCTAGCAGGTCCCCCTCTTTCTCCTATGTCTCTCACGGCTTTCCCTATTCCTCCTCTCTCTAACAGGTCCCCGTCTTTCTCCTATGTCTCTCCCGGCTTCCCCTATTCCTCCTCTCTCTCTAGCAGGTCCCCCTCTTTCTCCTATGTCTCTCCCGGCTTCCCCTATTCCTCCTCTCTAGCAGGTCCCCCTCTTTCTCCTATGTCTTTCCCGGCTTTCCCTATTACTCCTCGCTCTCTAGCAGGTCCCCCTCTTTCTCCTATGTCTCTCCTGGCTTCCCCTATTCCTCCTCTCTCTCTAGCAGGTCCCCCTCTTTCACCTATGTCTCTCCCGGCTTCCCCTATTCCTCCTCTCTAGCAGGTCCCCCTCTTTCTCCTATGTCTTTCCCGGCTTTCCCTATTACTCCTCGCTCTCTAGCAGGTCCCCCTCTTTCTCCTATGTCTCTCCCGGCTTTCCCTATTACTCCTCTCTCTCTAGCAGGTCCCCCTCTCTCTCCTATGTCTCTCCTGGCTTTCCCTATTACTCCTCTCTCTCTAGCAGGTCCCCCTCTTTCTCCTATGTCTCTCCCTGCTTCCCCTATTCCTCCTCTCTCTCTAGCAGGTCCCCCTCTTTCTCCTATGTCTCTCCCGGCTTTCCCTATTACTCCTCTCTCTCTAGCAGGTCCCCCTCTTTCTCATATGTCTCTCCCGGCTTCCCCTATTCCTCCTCTCTCTCTAGCAGGTCCCCCTCTTTCTCCTATGTCTCTCCCGGCTTCCCCTATTCCTCCTCTCTCTCTAGCAGGTCCCCCTCTTTCTCCTATGTCTTTCCCGGCTTTCCCTATTACTCCTCGCTCTCTAGCAGGTCCCCCTCTTTCTCCTATGTCTCTCCTGGCTTTCCCTATTACTCCTCTCTCTCTAGCAGGTCCCCCTCTTTCTCCTATGTCTCTCCCTGCTTCCCCTATTCCTCCTCTCTCTCTAGCAGGTCCCCCTCTTTCTACTATGTCTCTCCCGGCTTTCCCTATTACTCCTCTCTCTCTAGCAGGTCCCCCACTTTCTCCTATGTCTCTCCCGGCTTCCCCTATTCCCAGTCTCTCTCTCCCAGCTCCCCCTATTCCTCCTCTCTCTCTCCCAGCTCCCCCTATTCCTCCTCTCTCTCTCCCAGCTCCCCCTATTCCTCCTCTCTCTAGCAGGTCCCCCTCTTTCTCCTGTCTCTCCCGAGTTCCCCTATTGCCAGTCTCTCTCTCCCAGCTCCCCTATGCCTCCTCTCTCTCTAGTAGGTCCCCCTCTTTCTTCTATGTCTCTCCTGACTTCCCCTATTCCTCTTCTCTCTCTCCCAGCTCCCCCTATTCCTCCTCTCTCTCTCTCCCAGCTTCCCAAATTCCTCCTCTCTCTCTAGCATGTCCCCCTCTTTCTCATATGTCTCTCCCGTCTCCCCCGGCTCCCCTTATTCCTCCTATGTCTCTCCCAGCTCCCCCTATTTTTCCTATGTCTCTCCCAGCTCGCCCTATTTCTCCTATGTCTCTCCCAGCTCTCAATATTTCTCCTATGTCTCTACCAGCTCCCCCTATGTCTCTCCCAGCTCCCCCTATGTCTGTCCCAGCTTCCCCAATTTCTTCTCTCTCTCGGGGCTCTCCCTGTTCCTTCACAGTCTCTCTCTGTGTCTCACCCTGTCTGTCTCTTTCTCCCTCTCCCTTCTCTCTCTCTCTCTCTCCCTCTTCCGTCTCTCTCCCCCTATTCCCTCTATCTGTCTCTCTCTCTCCCTATTCCCTCTATCTGTCTCTCTCCTCTCTCTCTCTCCTCTCCCTGTTCCTTCACTCTCTCTCTCTGCTTTCCCTGTTCCTTCACCCTCTCCCTCTCTCTCTCGGCTTTCCCTGTTCCTTCACTCTCTCTGTCTCTATCTGCTCTCTCTCTTGGCTCTCCCTGTTCCTTCTCTCTCTCGGGGCTCTCCCTGTTCCTTCACTCTCTCTCTCTTGGGGCTCTCCCTGTTCCTTCTCTCTCTCTCTCGGGGCTCTCCCTGTTCCTTCTCTCTCTGTGTCTCTCTCTCTTGGCTCTCCCTGTTCCTTCTCTCTCTCTCGGGGCTCTCCCTGTTCCTTCTCTCTCTCTCTCGGGGCTCTCCCTGTTCCTTCTCTCTCTCTCTCTCGGGGCTCTCCCTGTTCCTTTTCTCTCTATCTCTGGGCTCTCCCTGTTCCTTCTCTCTCTCTCGGGGCTCTCCCTGTTCCCTCACTCTCTCGGGGCTCTCCCTGTTCCTTCTCTCTCTCAGGGCTCTCCCTGTTCCTTCTCTCTCTCTCTCGGGGCTCTCCCTGTTCCTTCTCTCTCTCTCGGGGCTCTCCCTGTTCCTTCTCTCACTCTCAGGGCTCTCCCTGTTCCCTCACTCTCTCGGGGCTCTCCCTGTTCCTTCTCTCTCTCAGGCCTCTCCCTGTTCCTTCTCTCTCTCTCTCGGGGCTCTCCCTGTTCCTTCTCTCTCTCTCTCTCTCTCTCTCTCTCTCTCGGGGCTCTCCCTGTTCCTTCTCTCACTCTCGGGGCTCTCCCTGTTCCTTCTCTCTCTCTCAGGGCTCTCCCTGTTCCCTCACTCTCTCGGGGCTCTCCCTGTTCCTTCTCTCTCTCAGGGCTCTCCCTGTTCCTTCTCTCTCTCTCTCGGGGCTCTCCCTGTTCCTTCTCTCTCTCTCTCGGGGCTCTCCCTGTTCCTTCTCTCACTCTCGGGGCTTTCCCTGTTCCTTCTCTCACTCTCGGGGCTCTCCCTGTTCCTTCTCTCTCTGGGCTCTCCCTGTTCCTTCTCTCTCTCGGGGCTCTCCCTGTTCCTTCTCTCTCTCTCTCTCTCTTGGGGCTCTCCCTGTTCCTTCTCTCTCTCAGGGCTCTCCCTGTTCCTTCTCTCTTTCTCTCTCCCTATCCCTTCTCTCTCTCTCGGGGCTCACCCTGTTCCTTCTCTCTCTCTCTCTCTCTCGGGGCTCTCCCTGTACCTTCTCTCTCTCTCTCTTTCTCTCTCTCTCTCTCGGGGCTCTCCCTGTTCCTTCTCTCTCTCACTCTCGGGGCTCTCCCTGTTCCTTCTCTCTATCTCTCTCTCTCTCTTTCTCTCGGGGGTCTCCCTGTTCCTTCTCTCTCTCTTTCTCCCTATCCCTTCTCTCTCTCCCAGGGCTCACCCTGTTCCTTCTCTCTCTCTCTCTCTCTCTCTCTCTCTCGGGGCTCTCCCTGTTCCTTCTCTCTCTCTCTCTCTCTCTCTCTGGGCTCTCCCTGTTCCTTCTCTCTCTCTCTCTCTCTCTCTCTCTGGGCTCTCCCTGTTCCTTTCTCTCTCTCTGGGCTCTCCCTGTTCCTTCTCTCTCTCTCTCGGGGATCTCCCTGTTCCTTCTCTCTCTCTTTCTCCCTATCCCTTCTCTCTCTTTCTCTCTATCCCTTCTCTCTCTCTCTCTCTCTGTGTCTCTGTCTCTCTCTCTCTCTCTCTGTGTCTCTGTCTCTCTCTCTCTCTGTCTCTGTCTCTCGTCTCTCTGGTCTCTCTCATTCTCCTATGTTGGATCCCATCTTTCCTTTTCTCTCTCCCCCAACTCCCCGAATTCCTCCCGTGTTTCTCTTGGCTCCCTCCTTTCCTCCTCTTTCCTGTCTTTCCTTTTCTTGTGTGTGACCTGCACCAGTGAAGTGCCAGCTTTACCCAAGTGTACACACTTATAGATATCTCTCCAATCTGACTGGTGGGAAGGAAAATCTGGTCCATTTTCCAGCATCTGGGAGCAAATTTCTATTGTTATTTGCTTCCATACATTCCCAGATTTTCCTTCCCACCAAATGGATTGGACAGATATATCTATAGGTGTGTACACAGTTTAACAGAACCAACACAATACCAAATGTTTGACTATGGCACATGTTTGAATCCCCTACAGGATGTGCTCTGTTGTTTGTCTACTTGTATGTTCTAATATTAATTATATTTGTAGGAGTATAGACTAAGAAATGGGAGGGGTTAGGGATAGTAAGGGGAGGGGTCTATGCTAGGAGCATGATGATGACGCGAGGTGGGCCTGTGTCCTCTTAAAATGCCACGGTCTATTTTAAGTCCCAGTCCGGCCCTGCCCCTAACCCACCCTCCCCGGTGTCTAACTCTAACCTTCCCCCTAGTGCCTAAACCTAACCTCCCCCTCCGCACACCCTAAATCTAACACCCCCTCCCCGGTGCTTAAACCTCTAGTGCCTAAACCTAAGATCCCCCTTCCCACACCCTATTCCTAACCCTCCCTACCCTGTGCCTAAATCTCTCCATAATGCCTAACCGCCCCCTAGCACTACAATACTTATGTTCAGGATGCCGGCGGTTGGGATACTGGTGCCGGGATCCCGACCTGTCCGGATTTTGGCGCCGGTATTCAGACCGTCGGCATCCCGCATGCCGGAATGCAGACTACATCCCCTCATGTATGGTGTTGTGATGGTCAATACTAACTATAGGGAAATATATTTGTGATATATTACCTATTTTTAAGGGTATGACATGTAAGGGGTAGAAATCCCAGAACTGTTGGGCATTACTGTTGTTTATCTTTGTTTACATCCTGTATTATTTCAATATTGGCGATGGTTTCTGCACTGTTGTTGGTTCCAGATGATGCTCCAATATCTGCTGCAGTCCCTCAATTTCCGACAGCAACCACAACCCCCATAGGTTCCTATGAGGGCTGCCTAGCTGTCAGATTTACTAAGCCTTTCAGAGCTTGGCCCCAATAGGATAACGCCACCTCCAAGTGGCATTATCTTATAGAAGCCTATGGGCTAATATTTCACAAAAAAATTACCCGGAGAGGGTTCTTCCGATACCCTCCCCAGCAATGGACGCCATACCTATGTGGTGTGCTGACCATGCAGACCGGCCCTGCTATAGAAGGGAAATGATTGCATTTAAGATCATTTCACATTTAATACATCTCAGGGACCCTGTATGTGATTATTAGTAAACTCAGAAAAATGTGGATTTCTTTTTAGCGCGAATAGCGGCGATAAGAAATTGTAATTATCGGGTCTGAAACACCATGATTAGTAATTATGCCCCTGTGACAGAATAGCAGAATTACATCTCTATTTATAGTACATTTTTGAAAAAATATTATGACCACATTGAAACCATGGGTATATTTATTAAGTAATGAAGCTTCAAAATCATGGGCATATCTACCATAGGTGCAAGGGGTGCAGCTGCTATGGGGTCCAGGTCTGAGGGGGGCCCATCTTCATTGTCAAAGTTACATATGCTATATACATTTTTCACCATTGGTTGGTACATAGGGGCCCTTACAAAGTTTTGCTATGGGGCCTTCAAATACCTAGTTACAGTATGCCCCTGTTCAACATCCTAAGTTTTTGCTGTTTTTGGCCGCCCTATAGAAAGGAGCAATACTAGGAAATGTAAAATCAGTCAAGTTTTCCTTTAAATATTAATGCACTTTTATATATTGCATGTAAAATCTGAAAAACGGGAGGGTTTTTAATATCCACTGCTTATTAAATTTACCACCATGTGTTTTAAACACATTACCAAGGCACATGAGTAGTGTGTAGGCTACACTTGATTTCTATTTCAGTTATGTATAGATGGTGCTTGTGTTATGGAAATTGTGCAGTAATTGTCTATTGTATTTTATTTACAGGCTGTTATCATGGCTGAAAGCATTGCTTGTGGCAAAGCAGCACTTTGAAAAGATTGCTCTAGTTAGAGACGTGCACTTCAATTTTCCTGAAAAACAAACATACCTGAACTACGGGGTTCCGAGTCGAATCGAGTCCTGTCTTGGATCATTTTTGGGGTTCCGATTAGAATCTAGTCCTGGCTTTGGGTTTCCGACTTCCGATTTGAACCAAGTCCCGGCTCGGGTCTGCTATAAGTTTGGAACCGAATCTCGGGTTTTGGATTGTATGTAAACAGCTCCACATTACATTATTTTAGCTGTTTTTATCCACTTTAAAGAAATCTAAATCCAAAACCAAATCCGAATCAAAACACTGCAGTCCGTGCAAATCTCTAATTCTAATAGGCTGAAGAGGGTCAAGGCTCTTGAGGATCTGGTGAGGGTGAGTCTGCCATGTATTTCTGAGGCAACAACAGATTGGGCCAGAGGGAAGATTGCCAATATGGGGACAGTGTTCAAGAAGGAATTAAACAAGAGGGAGGCATCCACAAAATCTGGGGCAGGAGCGGACAAGGTGCCTGTGCCCAGATTGTGGTGTTTTGATCTACTGTCCCTCACTGCCTCTATATCTCCTATTCGCAGAGTATAGCAGAGTGCGCCTGGGCATGTGACCTATCGGCTGAGTGACCAGGGAAGGACACTGGGGCCCATAACTTGATAGATGGTATGATGTTAATATATTTATATAACCACACACAGTACACTGGTTCCTGGGTGTACAGAGAGTGAGATGTGGAGCAGAGGTGATGGTGGTGGTTAGTCCACACATGGTACAGCTTAAACAGGTTTACTGAGCCAGGTAGATTTACTGGCTCATCGGGAATATAGAATGCACTTTTTCTGGAACCAAGTACCAGTGCGTGTAAATTTTAAAAGTATTTTCTTTGGTATTGGTATTAACAGAAGATTTACCTACCCGTTGACGGATATCTGCCCAGACTTCCTCTTCTAGACATCTCCCTAAATCCTTTTCCCAGGCCTGTTCAAAGGGTTCCTTAAATGTAGCAGATTGAGCATCTAGGAGAGAATAAAGGATTGAGTTTTCTCCCTTGCACCCTGGGCTGTAGATTCAGAGGCATTCAAATGCAGTAGGTTGTCTGAGCTTATGTGACTAGCTCAGAGATTGAACAAAACTCAAGATTTGCTGATATTCAAAATTATATTTAACCTCCATCCCATATCTTTCACACAAATCTGAGTAAGTTTGGGTGCAAAATAACCCAATATGTGTAGAAATCGAGTGATCCCAAGCATGGCCCATGGACGCATGTATGTGCTCATACAATACAATGGGAACTGAGGATGGCGTCAAAGGGGAGTCAAAGGAGATGGATTAGGAGCCAGTTCCAAATGCCAATTTACTCTGACCCAAGCAGAGAGAACGGCTTTGACTCAAGGAACTTCATTAACCAAGGCTGGTCTCAGGTGTAAGGGGAACTGAGGGAGAAAACCTACCAACTGGTGTCCAATGAGGTCACTTTCAAGGGTCATCCATTTTTTACAACCCTCAATCATATGCCATGACATTATATGGCTTAATTGTGTAGCTTGGAAATATCGTTCAAAAACAAGGAGACCAAGGCCCCCATTAACCGCCGACTTAGCTAAACAGGCCCAACAATGTCTAGGCTTTTTGTTCGACCACACAAATGAACAGAATGAAGATAAGGAGCAGGAACTACTATCAGGATTGTTTGGACATTTATAATATATTTTTATGACATGGCCACCTCTGCTAATGGAGGAGGGGACAGCCGCTACTACAAAGGAAGCTGTTGAGATGGGTTGGGTACAGGATGCTGGTGCTTGGGATTTCAGTGCTCAGAACCCCAACACCGACATGCTAACAGGGTTAGGATACTGTCAATAGGTAGCCTCACCCTACCCCTAAGCCTCCCTCCCCGCACCCCAAACCTAACCTCCCCCCTAAAACCAAAACCTAATCTTCGCCCCGCAGCTTAACTCTAACCCTCCCTCCCCTGTGCCCAACCCTCCCCCTAACCCCACTACTTACCATCGGGATGCCGGCACTGGCATTCTGAGCGCCAGCATCCCGTATGCCAGGATTATGACTAGATTCCATTGAGACACCATCTCCGACCCAGTTTACAACTCCCACCACACAGCAACAATCCCAGGCTTGTCCTTCAGGAGGGGAAGGATAAGGCCACATGAGGCAGGGAATAACACTGTGGTCATGGCTTGCCGCATTCTGGAGTCTGCAAACCGGCACATGGAAAAGGATGAGGTTGAAATGGAGAAAAGGCTTTTTGCAATTTATGAAAAGGTTAACACTTAGAGATATCACCAAATAGTCGCTACTTGCCTTTGTCCCCTATTGCATTTCATCACTGGGTAACGTAATTTTGAGATGACTTTACCCTATATCCGGCAATGGGGACCTGGAAAGCTGGGGAGACTTTACTTGATCCCTGCCAGATGGAACTACTGTGTATTTTGCTGTAACCTTTTGTCATCAGCATTTGGCTGCCAGTGAAGGAGAGAAAACCCTTGCAGAGGTGAGGGATTTGCACCAAGGCTATAAGAGGGGCTCTGGATTGTTATATTGCATCACTACTTTAATATGAATCACTGCAATATGCATTGATACAAGTTATTAGCGCCATCAACAAATAGACTCCTTGTTCTGTTTGGCCATTGCACCTTTACCTCCGTGTGTTAACCACCATCCTGTCTTTTCAAGTGAGATGGCTACATCTGTATGAGAACACAGCAAAATATAAATACAGATGTGTCCTCATAAAATATAGCTGCAGTCATGCCAAACAGCCCTTCAGGGTGCGACAGGTCCCATGTGACTCAGCTTGTACTGAGCATCTTTTGTATGTCTTTTACTCTCAAATATGCAGCTTAGTCACAATGTGATGCGACAAAACAGCTTAACGGGACTGCACTGATTAATCTGATATGTGACACTTGTACATCTGTGTGTGAATGAGCCTGACTCTGTATACGAAGTGGCATGATGCAGCAGTTCTTTCTCATGCCAAGTTCCATGGTGCTTCAATGTGACTTTGTACATGTTTAAAATTAATTCCTGTGCAGTTAAAGTCACAGCCCAGCATCTCTGGTACAGATTGAGTGGTGTTTCGCTGTGTCTGATGTGTGAATAAGTTCTAAATTGAAAGAAAAATTTGCCCCGATATTACGATTTGAGCGTGGATCACTTTTGCCAGGCAACAAATGGGAAACAAAGTCTTAGAGGATGGTGCAATTAAAGCTACAAATACATTCACAAATAAAATATAACTTTTATTAAATATATATGTTCCATAAAAGAAATCCTGAACTTCCAAGTACAGAGGGCTCAGGATGAGGCCAGCGGAAAAAAAAAAACAGCAACAGCTTTGGTATTGAGGATGGTAATGAATTCCTCCACCTCCTCACACGTGCCTTCCCAAAGCATCAACATATCATCAATGTAGGTACAGTAGGTACAGAAGAATATTTTTAGTAACTTTTTTGTGAGATTCTTGGAACACATGCTGTTCCCATTGCTGTCCCTCTAATCTGGGGGTAGTGGTGCTTGTTGCAGGTAAAATGGTTTCTGGTCAACACAAATTCCAATAGAGAGATTAGAAAGTTATTGAAGTCAATCTGTATCCCCATTCTCATGTATGTCTTTATAATGATTGATACTAGTATAAAGGCTTTCCACATCACATGACACAAGCCACACCCCTGGGTTCACACTTAAATTTTGTAACTTTTAAATACAGTCTCTGGTGTAAGAGGGTAAAGTGAGTACTAAGTTGCGCAGGTATTGATCTATGTAAATGCTGGCCTTTTCTGTTAAATTCACCACACCAGACACTATTGACCTTCCTGGTGGTACCTTGTCATTTTTGTGTGTCTTGGGAAGTAGGTACATTGTTGACGTTTTCGGTCTGTCCACGTTCAGGAATTCATAGTCCTTTTTATCAATAACCCCATTTTTGAAGGCTGTTAGAATGAGGTTATTATATTCCTTCGAATAGTTTGAATAGAGTGGATTTAAAGATTAGTTGTTTATAGCAGTTGGTATCGCTAAGTTGTTTGTATTGTTCCTCAATATACTGTACATATTCTTTGGCCACAGTACAATGTTAGCCCCCTTATCTGAGGGTTTTATTATGGTATCATGCCACTCTGAAATTTGTCGTAGTGCCTTTTCTCCCCTTTAGATATATTGTCTATATGTGGTTTATTCTGCATTAATAATTTATCTAGGTCTTTAGAAACCAGGTCCTGGTAAACTGTAACTGGGGGACCAGTCTTGATGTCAGGAGTGAAGTTAGATTTCTTTCTAATTTTAGATCTGTTGAAAGGTTCGTGAGTGTATTCAGAAAATTACTTTTCATATTGTAGGACTTCTAGTATTTGCACACCCAGGAGATCTTATGATTTTAAGGTATTGATATTCTCTTGGTCAAGCTCCTTTTGAGGAACTTGATTTTTAAATAATTTTTTCAGTAGGATCCTTCCTTTTCACATTCAAATCTATCTAGACTATGTGCTGGGGAAAAGGAAAGTCCTTTAGAAAGAACTGAAATTTGGTCTTCATTCAAAGTGTTATCAGTTAAATTAATTACTCTCAGAGCATCATTAGGATTATTAAGTTCTGATGCATTGTGTCCTATTTCCTATACCTTCTCCTTTCCCTGGGTTCCGCCCTCCAGTCTAAAGTAGAGATGAGCGGTTCGGATTCTGTGGAATCCAAACCGCTCCGAACATTGGGGATCCGAGTCCACCCGAACCCTGTTCGGGTGTTCACCGCCTGACTCGGATCCCCGTTCGGGGCTGAACGGCGGCCGCCTGATGTCGGATTCTCACTAGAGAATCCGACATCAGGTCTCCTATTGTGTAGAGCAGAGCGTTGTGATAGCGCTCTGCCCTACACAGATACAAACACACAGCCGTCAGCGGCAGCTGTGTGTTTGTTACAGCAGCCAATAAGAGTCACACAGACTCTCATTGGCTGCTGCACGCAGGGAGCCGGCTGGAGCTCACACATGAGCTCCGTCTTCCGGCTCCCTCCGCAGTGTGTGACAGGCTCAGCAGAGCGGACGGCGCGGGAGCGGGGAATCAGGAATCAGGAAAGTTTTTTTTTTTTTTAACTTGTGAAAGTTGTGCAAGGGCCGGGGGCGCTACTGGGGGGGGTCTGCTACTGGGGGGGCCTGCTTCTGGGGGGGGCTATACTACTGGGGGGGTCTGCTACTGGGGGGGCTATACAACCGGGGGGGTCTGCTACTGAGCGTCCATACTACTGAGGGGCCTGCTACTGGGGGGGGCTATACTTCTGGGGGGGTCCACTACTGGGGGGGCCATACTACTGAGGGGCCTGCTACTGGGGGGGGCATACTACTGGGGGGGCTTACTACTACTGGGGGGGCCATACAACAGGGGGGGCCATATTACAGGGGGGCTACTACTGGGGCAGCCTACTACTGAGGGGGGCCTGCTACTGGGGCAGCCTACTGCTGGGGGGGCCATACTACTGGGGGGGCCATACTACTGGGGGGGCTGCTAATGGGGGGCATACTACTGGGGGGGCTGCTAATGGGGGGCATACTACTGGGGGGGCCTGCTAATGGGGGCATACTACTGGGTGGCATGCTAATGGGGGGCATACTACTGTGGGGGCCTGCTAATGGGGGGCATACTGGGTGGCATGCTAATGGCGGGCATACTACTGGGGGGCATACTACTGGGGGCACTGTATAGAGGACCCTACTACTAAGGGGACTGCATAGGGGGCACCACTGCTGGGGGCATTGTGTAAGGGACACCGCTACTGTGGGCATTGTGTAAAAGGGGCACTACTGTGGGCATTGTGTAAAAGGGGCACTACTGTGTGTTGTAACATAAATAAGAGACACTACTTTATGGTGTAATGTGAATCAGGCCCTATGTGCGGTGTAATGTGAATAAGATTGTGCACTGTGACTCTTTGGGCCGTAGCCCACTATGTAAACAAGTACTGTGACTCTGCTGGCCGTACCCACTGGGTGGGTGCACTACTTTTCATTTCTGCCACTGCTGTGTGGCAATGTGTCATAGATGTGCTTTATACTGTGGTGTCTGTGTCATTGTGCCGCTGCTTTGTCGCTTAGTAACCAGTCAGCTCACTGCAACCTTTGGCCAATAATGTTGAAAACAATATTATAAGCTGTGATATGGTCTAAATTGACTGGAAATTAATGTTATTGAGGTTAATAATACTCTAGGAAGAAAAAAAAGACCAATTTATGTGATTTTAGCTTTTTTTGTCAATTTTCGTAAAAAAAATCCAAATCCAAATCCAAAGCCAGTCACCGCAGTTTGGCAAATCCAAATCCAAATCCAAAGCCGGACGACGAATTAGAACCAAATCCAAATCCGGCAAAAATGGTCCGGCGCACATCCCTAGTCTAAAGTTTCTGTTTTGGTGTCCTCCCTTTCCCTCACCTGATCTTGCGCTATCTGTTTTGGTGTCCTCCCATGTTTTTGGGGGGAATTTGCCTTTTAAAATCCCTACTATATGATAGGCTATTAGAACTTTCCCCTTCTGAGGAGTCTATAACCGATATACTGAAAATCATGGATTTAGAGTTCTTATTGTATGTTGTGGTAGTATTCCATTTAAAAAAAATATTTTGGGAACAGTCCATTTTGTCCCTATGGAATTTTCTCCTTTTTCTTTCAATTATTTCATTCTCGCATTCTTTGGAGTATAATATTGTTTACTTTCATATAATTGGATGGTGTTATATATAACTTCATCACTACAGTAGTAATAAGGCAAATTGGTGAAATAATAAACAGTACAAATGTGGCATTTTAGTATATCAACAAAAGATTAACTCAATATTGCTGGAATAAGAACCAAATAAATTAAGACACACAGCAGGATATTTAATATATCTTTTATTTCACATTTTCATCTTCATTGCACTCTAAATTTCTATTCTTAATTCTTTACTACAAATTTTATATATCTTGCTGGCCTTATCCTGAGCCCTCTGTATAAGGAAGTTCAGGATTTATTTTATGGAACATGAATATTTAATAAAAGTTATATTTTATTTGTGAATTTGTTTGTAACTTTAAGTGCGCCATACTCTAAGACAACACTTTTTCTCACTTGTTGAACATGGTAGCACCCCCAATAGAGACATCTACTGTGAAAGATATTTTACATGGGGCTCTCATACATGAAAGTTCTAAGTAATATCCATATATAAACAGAATATATTGTGGGCAGGTGTACATCTATATTTCTTTTGGATCAAATGGAAACAGCATATCTTTCAGATGGGGAAACCTTCGATGGTTGCTAACCATGGGTTTCTGATGGCCATCCTCACCATCACTTACATTAAGGAGAGGCAACTGGCAGCTACACAGTGAAGAAGCTGCCCGATTCTGATTCCTCCACAGACAGACAGAACTGTGGGAATGACACATTAAAAACGTTATGGGTTCTATTTACTAAGCAGTGTTAGGAGACAGAGTGAAAAGTGATGAGGTGCCAGCCAATCAGCTCCCAACTGTCATCTCACAGGCTGTGTTTGAAAAATGTCTCCTAACACTGCTTAGTAAATAGACCCCTTAGTCACTCATTCGGTTTTTAGGTTAGGTTAATTTTATGGTAGTATCGGGCCTCATAGGTGCAGTATATGTATATGTCGCATACCTCTGATCATTAGGCTTCCTCACAAGAGGGACAAATAGTGCACACAGCTAACAGGAGGGGAAGCTATATTGTGTTTCATGCTATCCCCTTAGGGCATTTTTAACAATTTAACAGCACAAGACCGCCTCCTTCACCTCTCCTGGAATCACACTCAAATTATTGCATTCTGCAGACTATCACACTCCCGTCAGACTGCTCCGGGAGGGGGCAGCCAGGTCGGCAGACGGGGGGGGTGGCGTGGCAGCACGATTGCGTTATCGAGGCCCCGCGCGCCGCTATACAGTGACGAAAAAACAGTCATTGCAAATCAGGGGGTGGGGCTATAATGCGAACCGCGTCATTGGAACCCCCCCAGACTGCCTACTTTGCTCTGTAAGTGGACGGCCACAGGGAGAAGCGCTCAGGTGGAGGGAGGCTGTGGGGGGGGGGTGTTGGGAGCACCTCACTGGGCATACAGAATCACTGTATAAGGAAAAAGAGAGACAGATAAAACAATTGGGCTGCCTGGCAACCTGTCTCATGAGGAATACAGTATGTCAGCTTCAATCAGTTGTGCCTGGCAGGAAGATAGAAGTCACATTCAACCCACAACATCCTCACCGCCACAGTGCCCCGAGGGGTATCGCCAGCCCACCCCTAACTGCTGTATGCAGTTAGCATCCTGCGTAATTCCAGCCCACAGCCTACACACTACATAGCAGCAGCTGGAATCACTGTGCTACAATCTACCTATCAGACATACACCCAGCAACTTCCACTGTCACTGTAAATGACCATAGCTGCTGTAAAGTTATTGCCAGCTAACACCTAGTTAAACTTTTATTTGAATTTATTATAACATTTTATTCAATTAATTTTTGTTACGCTTTATTTTGCAAGTCTAAGGTAACTTTATGCAGGTTTACATGTGGTTAGAAACCACATTGCAGGGTGTTTGGCAATATGTTATGTGAAAATGTCAGTGCCTAGCAAAGCTGGTAGATAATTTATCTAAGTTAGACCCTCTTGCTTCTAATGAATGGTGCAATCATTTACACCTCAATCATTTCTTGCTGTTTTACTGTTCATACCTTAGTATGGAAATGTTGCATATAGAATAGAAATGAAAGTCTGCTGAAGTTACCGAACAGCTAATTATGCATATTAATAAATAGCTTTTCACGTTTGTGGTATGCGAGTAAAGCTGGGCATCCACTATACAATTTTCTGTCAGATATCTGTCAAATCTGGCTGGTTGGAATGAAAACCTGGTAATGTATGGGAGCAAATGACAATCGTCCCATCTGTATGACAATCGTCCATTTGCTCACAAACACTGGAAAATAGCCAAAAATGGTTGATCAGACAAATTGGTTAAAATACACAAATGTAACCAATGTTAAAAAGTTTTTTGTTCTTTTTTCAGTGTTTAAAACCATATGATCGACTGTCATTTGCTCCCATACATCACTAGGTTGTCATTGCAACCAGCCAGATTGGACAGATATCTGACAGAATATTGTATAGTGGATGTCCAGCTTTAGGCAATCAGAAAGTCGACAATCAGCATGTCTACACGAGAATGTCGCTGGGTCTCTATGTTGGTATTTGCCATGTAGACATTCACAATGTTGACACTGACATAATATTGACATGTTCAGCATGTTCAGCATGTCGACATTATACAGTGTGAATGTCAACAATATTACATAACCCTAATCGCAGTATAACCCTAGCTGCAGCCTAAACATAAACCTAATCGCAGACTAACCCAGACTAACCTTAACTGCAGCCTAATCCTAAATATAACCACAGTCTAACCCAGCCTAACACTAACCCTAAATGCAGCCTAAGACTAATCACAGACTAACCCAGCCTATCCCTAACTGCAGCCTAAGCCTAACCACAGACTATCTGCAGCCTAAGCCTAACTACATATCTACCCAGCCTACCCCTAACCCTAACTGCAGCCTAACTCAAAGCCTAACCTAGCCTAACCCTAACTGCACCCTAATCCTAAGTCTAACTGCAGCCTAACCAAAGACTAACCCAGTCTAACCCTAACTGCAGCCTAACTCTAACCACAGACTAACCCAGTCTAACCCTAAATGCAGCCTAACTCAAAGCCTAACCTAGCCTAACCCTAACTGCACCCTGACCCTAACTGCAGCCTAACCCTAACCACAGACTAACCCAGTCTAACCCTAACTGCAGCCTAACTCTAACCATATACTAACCCAGCCTAACCCAACCTGCAGCCTAACGCAAAGCCTAACCACAGACTAAACCAGCCCAACCTTAATTGCAGCCAAACTGTAAGCCTAACTGCAGCTTAACTCTAAGCCTAACCACAGACTAACCCAGTCTAACCCTAACCCTAACTGCAGTCTAACTCTAACCACAGTCTAACACAGCATAACCCTAACTGCAGCCTAACCCCTACTCTTAGGTCAAGGGTTCAATCTGGTAGGTTAATTAGCTTCTGACATAAAATATTAACTCTAGTGTGTATATAGTGTGCACAGATGGTAGAGAATATATACTGTAAGCTGCACTGGGGCAGGGACTGATATTCTCTGTAAAGCTCTGCGTAATATGTGTGCATTACATAAATAACTGGTAATAAATAATAACTCCACCAGAGGTTCATGACTAAGTAAATGCAAATTTGTAGACTTTCTGGTTGGCTTTCTTGACTTCCTAGTCGGCTGGCTCGTCACAGCAGGGGGCATGTCATCAGCATAGGTGGGCGGTGCGGGGGACGTGGTGGGGAAATCGCATCATTGTGCCCCCCCTATGCAGTTCCGATATTATAGGCATTGTAAAGCAGGGGGCGGGACTATGATGACGCCCTTCAGTGCAAATCGCGTCATTTGTCACCTGGACCGCCCACTTTTGCTCACTGTGGACAACTGCAGGCGGGGGGAGGGCAGCTATGAGGGGGGTGCGGGAGGTGGTGGCCACCTCCAGGAGTCTTGCCTAGTCTTCCAGGCGGTCAGGAACGCCACACGATATGCAGGAGCCTCCTGGCTCCTGGGAGAGTAGGTAAGTATGAGTTAATAAAGGCCAAAATGACAATAAATTCCTCTTTTTCTGCAGCTCTTACCATTTGTTCTCATGCATTACTGTAGGCCACTAATGGTAATTTTTATTGTAGAGAATTATTTAAAACTTGAAAAAAAAAACTACATTCCAAGATGTGTAAACATAAAGAGCTGAGAATTATAGCCTTACAAGATCTGCGGAAACAGTATCGCTATAGATGGATGGACTCAGCAACGAAGCATCCCGCGCAGGTAATCCTACAATGTTGTCAGCGACGCTGCAGGCCGATTAGTACGCTATGACCTCCACAATTGCAAGTATCATTGCTTTTGTCACTTCTGCAAATAAGAAACAAGCTTTTCAAAGACCCTCTAAATCTCTTTTAGTCAAACTAGTTCCAGCAAATAACTGTGGGAATGTGTATCTGGGAAGATCATTACATTATCTAATTTGTTCTAACCATCAGCTGTAGTCTAGAAAGACTCAAAGCGCTGTTACATAGTGCCCTCTACCTGTCCATGTGAGAACTGCCACCGGCTCAACTGGTGAGGAAGAGGTCGTATACAAAACAGAGCTCTATAAATAAAAGATCTATATGTTGTCTGTGTATACAAACACCCTGGATCAGCACTGAATACTGCTTTGCACTCCCTCCTGGAAGCTTTCCTATACATGCTCATGTGATGTTTGTAGTACTGTATTATAGTTGCTGATATTTGGGGGGAGATTTATCAAATCTTGGAGAGATAAAGTGTCTGTAAAATGACAGAAGTTGGTTGGTTGGTACTTTAAAGTAGAACACAAATCAGTGTCTATAATTTTTCTAGCAAAGCATGTAAAATGACATAAGCTAATTGGTCAGTATTTTAACTCTCTAACATTTGACAAATCTCCCCCTGGGTTAGGGTTACGGACGGAGCTTGGCGTTGGTGTCTATACACTATCAGATAATGTCACCAACAGACAGACTGACCAATTATCTGACATGGCCTTACACACATTAGCCACACAAAGAATATCCGCACAGTCCTATGATAACAACCATCCCTCCCCAATATTCCAATTATAATTATTTAACTCAATGTAGGAGGGGAGGTGCACCCAGGAATAAAGATATATGCAATTGAAGAAAAAAGACAAAAGGGGCACTCACGGACTGATTCCAATTATTCCTATACAGTATAGTGACCCGCAATAAATGTTAAAAAATGACCTTTATTGAATCCTTAAAATAAGGTCAGCAAAATATTAATTTTTTTTAAATTTTTTATTAATTTTTATTTTAAAAAAAGTGTATATGTGGTTTAAAAGCCTGTGTTTGCCTCAAACGTAATTAATTAATTTGTCAATCATAAATGTGTACGTCACATTCATTGATTCATTTATTAAAGTTGGATGCAGTCGTATTATAATGTCTAAGTCTGCCTTTTGTTATTACTCACAAATGTATCATATGTTATATACCACTTATACCGTATCTATATAATTATTACCACAGGTGAAGTGAATTGAACTCCGTGATGTATAAAATAGTTGTCAAAATCAGTATGTACCACAGTAGGGATAATTGTAATATTAAAGTGCACTGGTATTGTATAGTTAATAATTCTCTGTGCATCTGACGGCTTGCTTGACCCCATGGTCACTCAGCAGGACTATGGTGGCGCAGACGATCCGATTATGCATCCTTGGACACAGCTCGGATCATTAATGCATGCGGGAGGCATGACGCCTCCTGCCGCATTACCATATTATTGCTATCACAGCTGCTACCATGTTACCATGCTACCGTCCGCTGCTGAATCAGGCCCCTATGTATTAAAAGTGCTCCTGCCAAAGAGGGTGAATGGAAAGATACCCCCTCGGCGGTGAGCGCACAGACACCTGGCGCAGCCATGATGGGTTTCTGCGCTCTGTGCGGTCTTGTGAGAACAAGCACAGCTCTGCTGTTTTATGCCTTTTTTAAAACTTTATTGGCAAATGAACAAACCGACAACAATGACGTCCGGATCTGAACTCTTCCCGCTGCAGGTGGTAGACAACGGCAGATAGAGTGGGCGAAGATGGTGTTGGAGGAGACACCCAACGGTAAGTGACCTCTCCCCTTAGTAACACCTGGGTCACTTAGGTGCCTATGGCAGTGCAATGTTATAGCCTGCACTGTAGCGCTGGCAGGAAGATGGCAGAGAAATCCCTTTAGTACATATCGAGAAGCGATATGTACAGGGATTTGCTCAGCCTTTACTGTTTGTTACCCTTATTTCCCCATATGGACCCCTAACACAGACCCTCCAACATGACCTGTTCCATTAGGTACAAAATGCTCTGCTCCTGGACTTCCCTCTTAATTTATGATTGCAGCCACCTGTGTTAAAACTCCTGTCTCATCAATTACCTAATTCAACACAGGTGATGCCAATCATTAATTAGGTGGGAAGTCCAGGAGCAGAGGATTGTGTACCTAATGGAACGGGTCATGTTGGAGGGTAGGTTAAAAGACCCTCCAACATGACCCGTTCCACCAGTTACAAAATACTCTGTTCCTGGACTTCCTTATTAATGTATGATTGCTGCCAACTGTGTTGAATCACCTGTCTCCTCAATTTAGCTCAACACCGGTGACTGCAATCATAGATTAGGTGGGAAGTCCAGGAGCAGAGTGTTTCTTTTACCTGGTGGAAGGCGTCATGTTGGAAGGTAGGTTCTAAGGGCTTGATTCAGAGGTGAATGCAGTGTTGATGCAGTGGATGCAGGGAGCCTCCTACAGTTTAAATAGCCTCACCCACAGCTGCTGGTACCTATGGGGACAGTGTACATTACCTCACCCTCACTTCCCCTCCTTCCAGCCGGTGTGGTGCCCCCCTGTACAGAGTGGGGTGTGGTGCCCCCCCATATCTCCCAACTTTTCATCCTATCAAGGAGGGAAGGCACGCGCGGCCGAAAAGGGGACATGGCTTACGCAAAAGAGGTGGAGTCTGCTGAAAATGCCTCGCAGCTGCCCCCGTTTTTGGCACTATGGTGGCGCAGCCCCCAGGCAGTCCTAACACATGAGAACAGATGCCGTAGTCCGAAACACCTCTTCACCTCCCCTGTCATCTCCTCTCCACCCCTCCTACCTCATACTCTCTGCGGTGAGAGGCGGCCGGTGATGTCTGACGGGTGGGGGCTTTGGAGACCAGGGGGCTGAGTGGGCTTAGGCAGCTTCTGAGCGGTGGGCTTCGTCTCCGGTGTGGGCTGCTGTGCTGCTGGGGCTTATGAGGTGCGGGCTGCTGACCCAGAGACTGCTGCTGCGGCTTATGCTGATGGTCAGCCGGGCTGCCTCTCTGACCGCGGTAGTTGGACTTGTCGCCCATGCCTCGGCCGCCACTTCCCCGCCTGTAAATGTTCCCTCCCATACCTCCTCCACCTGCCCTAGTGACCGGCCCCGGCGTGAAAACCAGAGGAGAGGAACGGTACAGCGACTAGCCTACAGTCAGACTGCGAGAAAGGTCAGTTCTCTCACTCACAGTCAACTCCTGTTGTGTTTTTTCTCTCTCTCTCTCTCTCTCTCTCTCTCTCTCTCTCTCTCACTCTCCCTCACTCTCTCTCTCTCCTCAATTTACCTAACATACTGTACCATTTGCCTCTAACCTTTACCCTTTGCCTATCACTCACTGCTTCTCCTTGTATTCCTCTTCCCGTCACACTCTCTCTCCGTCACCCACCGCCTGTCACCCTCTTTGTCTCTGTTACCCTCTCCCTTTTACTCACTGCTTGTCACCATCTCCCCATCACCCTCTGCCTCTACCTGTCCCCCTCTCCATTACCCACTGCTTCTCCTTGTCACCCTCTCCCATCACCTTCTCCCCGTCACCCACTGCCCCTCACCCTCTTTCTTTCACCTACTCTGTCACCCTTAGTCTCTCTCTGTCACCCACTGCTTTTCCCTATCGCCCTCTGCTTGTCATTCTCTCCCCGTCACCCACTGCTTCTCAATAACACCCTCTGCCTCTGTTACCTTCTCCCCATCCCCCTCACTCTCTCCCCTCATCACCCTCTCCCTGTCACCCTATGCCTCCCCTGTCACCCTCTACCTCCCCCTGTCACCCACTGCTGTGGGGCATATTGTGAAATATATAGATACAGTCAGGTGCATAAATATTGGGACATTAACAGAATTTTCATATTTTGGCCTCTATTCACCACCACAATGGCTTTGAAATGAAACAAACAGGATGTGCTTTAACTGTGGACTTTCAGATTTAATTTGAGGGTAATTATATACAAATCAGGTGAACGGTGTAGGAATTACAATGGTTTCTATATGTGCCTCCCACTTTTTAAGGGGCCAAAAGTAATGGGACTATCAACTCAAAAGCTATTTCATGGACAGATGTGGGCTATTCCCTCGTCATTTCATTATCAATTAAGCAGGTAAAAGGTCTGCAGTTGATTCTAGGTGTGACATTTGTATTTGGAATCAGTTGCTGTCGACTCTCAATATGATATACAAAGAGCTGTCACTATCAGTGAAGCAAGCCATCATTAGGCTGAAAAATCAAAACAAACCCATCAGAGAGATAGCAAAACAATAGGTGTGGCCAAATCAACTGTTTGGAACACTCTTAAAAAGAAAGAACGCACCGGAGACCTCAGCAACACCAAAAGACCCAGAAGACCACGGAAAACAACTGTGGTGGATGACAGAAGAATTATTTCCCTAGTGAAGAAAAACCCCTTCACAACAGTTGACCAAATTAAGAACACTCTCCAGGAGATAGGTGTATATGTGTCAAAGTCAACAATCAAGAGAAGACTTCACAAGAGTGAATATAAAGGGTTCACCACAAGATCTAAACCATTGGAGAGCCACAAAAACAGGAGGACCAGATTAGAGTTTGCCAAACAACATCTAAAAAAGCCATAACAGTTCTGGAACAACATCCTATAGACAGATGAGACAAAGATCAACTTGTACCAGAGTGATGGGAACAGAAGAGTATGGAGAAAGAAAGGAACTGCTCATGATCCAAAACATACCACCTCATCAGTGAAGCATGGTGGTGGTAGTGTCATGGCATGGGCATGTATGGCTGCCAATGGAACTGGTTCCCTTGTATTTATTGATGATGTGACTGCTGACAAAAGCAGCAGAATGAATTCTGAAGTGTTTTGAGCAATATTATATGCTCATATTCAGTCATATGCTTCAGAACTCATTGGACGCCGCTTCATAGTGCAGATGGACAATGACCCGAAGCATACTGCAAAAGCAACCAAAGAGTTTTTTAAGGCTAAAAAGTGGAATGTTATGCAATGGCCAAGTCAATCCCCTGACCTGAATCCGATTGAGCATGCATTTCACTTGATGAAGACAAAACTGAAGGGAAAATGCCCCAAGAACAAGCAGGAACTGAAGACAGTTGCAGTAGAGGCCTGGCAGAGCATCACCAGGGATGAAACCCAGCGTCTGGTGATGTCTATGCGTTCCAGACTTCAGGCTGTAATTGCCTGCAAAGGATTTGCAACAAAGTATTAAAAAGTGAAAGTTAGATTTAGGATTGTTTAGTTTGTCCCATTACTTTTGGCCCCTTAAAATGTGGGAGGCACATATAGAAACTGTTGTAATTCCTACACCGTTCACCTGATTTGGATGTAATTACCCTCAAATTAAATCTGAAAGTCTGCAGTTAAAGCACATCTTCTTTGTTTCATTTCAAAGCCATTTTGGTGGTGAATAGAGGCCAAAATATGAAAATTCTGTCAATGTCCCAATATTTATGCACCTGACTGTATATATATTATCCTTAATTTCCACAAGGTTTCAACAGAGCCTAGCAAGGGGTGGGCCCCAAACCGGTATCTTGCCTAGGGCCCCATGATGTCTAAATCCGGCTCTGGCCATGGCCAAAAGTTTTGAGAATGACACAAGTATTGGTTTTCACAAAGTTTGCTGCTTCAGTGTTTTTAGACCTTTTAGTCAGATGTTACTATGTTATACTAAAGTAACATTACAAACATTTCATAAGTGTCAATGGCTTTATTGACAATTACATTAAGTTTATGCAAAGTCAATATTTGCAGTGTTGACTCTTCTTTTTCAAGATCTCTGCAATTCGCCCTGGCATGTTGTCAATCATCTTCTGGGCCACATACTGACTGATGGCCGCCCATTCTTGCCTAATCAATGCTTGGAGTTTGTCAGAATTTGTGGGTTTTTGTTTGTCCACCCGCCTCTTGAGGATTGACCACAAGTAACAATGGGATTAAGGTCTGGGCAGGTTCCTGTCAATTGACCCAAAATTTTGATGTTTTGTTCCCCGAGACACTTTTGCCTTATGGCAAGGTGCCCCATCATGCTGGAAAAGGAATTGTTCATCACCAAACTGTTCTTAGATGGTTGGGAGAAGTTGCTCTTGGAGGATGTTTTGGTACGATTCTTTATTCATGGCTGTGTTCTTAGGCAAAATTGTGAGCCCACCCCCTTGGCTGAGAAGCAACCCCACACATGAATGGTCTCAGGATGCTTTACTGTTGGCATGACACAGGACTGATGGTAGTGTTCACCTTTTCTTCTCCGGACAAGTGTTTTCCAGATGCCCCAAACAATTTGAAAGGGGATTCATCAGTGAAAATAACTTTACCCCAGTCCTCAGCAGTCCAATCCCTGTACCTTTTGCAGGATATTAGTCTGTCCCTGATGTTTTTCCTGGAGAGAAGTGGCTTCTTTGCACCAGGCCAGGCCATCCTTCAAAAGTCTTCGCCTCACTGTACGTGAAGATGGACTCACCCCTGCCTACTGCCATTCCTGAGCAAGCTCTGCACTGGTGGTGCCCCGATCCCGCAGCTGAATCAACTTTAGCAGATGGTACTGGCGCTTGCTTGACATTCTTGGGCACCCTGAAGCATTCTTCACAACTATTGAACCTCTCTCCTTGAAGTTCTAGATGATTCAATAAATGGTTGATTTAGGTGCAATCTTACTAGCAGCAATATCCTTGCCTGTGAAGTCGTTTTTGTGCAAAGCAATGATGACTGCACCTGTTTCCTTGCAGGTAACCATGGTTAACAGAGAAAGAACAATGATTTCCTGCACCACCCTCCTTTTAAAGCTTAGTCTGTTATTCTAACTCAATCAGCATGACAGAGAGATCTCCAGCCTTGTCCTCATCAACACTCTCATCTGTGTGACATGATGTCGGCTGGTCCTTTTGTGGTAGGGCTGAAATGCAGTGGAAATGTTGTTTTTGGGATTAACTGCATTGTCATGGTAAAGAGGGACTTTGCAATTAATTACAATTCATCTGATCACTCTTCATGACATTCTGGAGTATATGCAAATTGCCATCATTAAAACTGAAGCAGCAGACTTTGTGAAAACCAATACTTGTGTCATTCACAAAACTGATTTAATAACTCACATATTAGCTTGTCTAAGTAGAGCTTGAACATACAAACTCCACACAGTTAGGGCCCTGATAGGAGTTGATCCCAGTGCTGTGGATCAGCACTGCTATCCACTGTGCCACCATGTTGTTCTTTGATGGAGAAGATGTGATGGAAGGGAACCAGTGAGTGTTGACCGTGATAAACAGACATCGCTAAAGAGAGAGAATAATATCCAACAACTACGAAATATGAATGGGATGATGCACGGTTGGTGTAATGGTTAGCATTACTGCATACTTACCTACTTTTGAAAAAGCATTTCAGGGAGATTGTGAAAGCACCATCTATGAGCGCGGCAGTAAAGTGGGCGTGTACTGCTACATCTGAGAAATGTGCCATAAAATGTACATCCAAATGTAAACAAGGCCCAAAGCAGTTAGTAAGATCTACTTATAATGATATCACACTGATACTTTTCAGCATGTAGCCATAGGGATCATTGTGCCTAATAGCTAATGTAGGGGAATAAAAATAATGATCCCATTTGAATGTATATCTCTGTTTTTTTTTATATATATATAACAATGACATAATGGGGGTAAGGTACAATCGGGGAGATTGCTAGACTCTTCAGGGAGATTGCCACTATTTCAGGGAGTCTCCCTGACAATCAGGGAGAGTTGGCAAATATGGATTACTGCCTCACAGCACTGAGGGCCTGATTCAGACCCGGACGCTATGCTGTGCTCGCTCGCATTGAGCGATTTTTCGCAATCTGCGCATGCGTTTGAGTCGCAATGTGCGTGCGCAAACCAGCCAGTGCGATGGGAAAGTGCTCGCCGTAGCCCACAGTTGGGCCGCTATTTTGAGTGACAGATAGTGCCGTTTGTGGGTGGTAACAGAGGAAAGTGCTTGTAAACGGGGGTGTGGTTGTGCGAACACAGGTGCGCCCGAACGTCAGAACAGCTTTTAATGGGTGTGCATAATTAGCAAAGTAGCATCATTACACACGTGACTGGGCTGTATTTTAGCCTGAACTGCTCGCAATGTTGTGGCGGGAAAAGGCTACCACAAGTGCTGCGAGCAGCTCCTATGACTCTCGATGTTCCCGATTAATCCTACAACTGCCGGAGATGATGTGTGTTGCGAGTTCGAAAGGGTACAGGTGTGAGCTTAGTGCGGCCGCTAACTATTAATTAGTGGGCGGCTTTACGCGACGCAGTGCGAGCACATGATTTAAATAGCCGGCCCATTTTAGCCAGAGAGCGGCAGCAAATAGCATCCGGGTCTGAATCAGGCCCTGAGATCATACTGTAGGTCTGATTCCCACCATGGCCCCAACTGTGTGGAGTTTGTATATTCTCCCTGTGCTTGTGTGGGCTTCCTCTGGCTACCGAAACTACATATACATGTGGGAGGGAGTATATTATTATTATTATTATTATTATTATTATTATTATTATTAACAGTTTCTTATATAGCGCAGCATATTCCGTTGCGCTTTAAAGTATAGATAGATTGTATAGATATATAGATTGTATATCTATCTATATAGAGTATAGATTGTAAGCTTCAATTAGGCAGGAACTGCTGTGAATGGCGAAATATTCCCTGAAAAATATGTGTGTGCTATATAAATAACTGGTAATAATGATAATGAGAATATACAGGGATAGGGAGTCAGCGAGCCAGATGTAGGATAACATTTCCCTCCACAGTTTCTTCATGTTTTGTACTAAATATATATTCTATAACATCTTAACAACTTGCCTGGCATGGTCACTTCAGATGCAACCACACCTGGCTGGGCTTTCCCTGACACGGTCACATCTGATGCCCACTTGGCGGCAGTGGGAAGATAATCGTCCTGCAGCCGCCAGTCTTAGAGGGACCTCAGTGATCAACAGCCTATGGAATCCCCCCACCCAGCTCTGTAGTCACCATGCAGCGGCTCTGTCCATAGCGTGTCCGAGCCCCGTGACACAGGGTGGTATACTAATCAAAATATAACATAGCACATCAACATTTCAAAAGCATTCCAGTTCACATTTTCGTTGAAAGGCATTTCGATTTTTGAGTCAGAGTTCTACACAATCCCAATGGTTTGTGACTTTGTTTACAACTCCGATGGTGGGTGGACTGCGGATGTGCAGGTCCTGTATAGTGCATTTGCAGAACGAGTCCTGCGAGGTCACATGCAGTGCCCCCAAGCAGCAGCATGATTGGGGGGAGGGGATGGTACGGCACTGCCCGTGTTTCCAGAAAATGGGAGGGTGTCGCTCCATCTTCTGGGAGTGATGGGGCCAGTGCCTGAGTCTTCCAATGCAGATTTACTGGCCTCACAAGCGGGCAGGAGGTGGCCATTCTGTGTAAGCTGATGTTAATCCGATCCTACGTCTTTGATTGTACAATCTGAGATGCCGGTAAGAGGCATCTTTTTCCTTCAGGCGCCTACTGCAGGCATTAGCGTATGTTTGCACAGCAGCTCCATCCATAGACACAGATGCTGTGCAAAATCATTCTCCTCACTTGCTACATATTTAACACATAGGGCTCTATTTATTAACATTATTTTTACTAAAATAAAGTGAAAAAGGGTGTTTTCACACCCTTTTCACATTATTTTAGTTTCACCTGTAGTTACTATAGGGCAATTGGAGTAGAATTAGTAAAATTCTACTCCAACCCCTAAGTATCACTTATTTTTAGTAAAGCAGATTGCATTTCCCATAATTGTAATGGGAAATGTGATCCGACCTGAGTTACTAAAAATAAATTGTAAAAAAATACCGGGGGAAGCCCTGTGATAATAACGCCACCTGGAGGTGGCGTTATCCAGGGTCTCCCCCGGTTACCGGGCTCCCACTCTGCTCTAATGGGGAGTGCAGAGGCGGGAGCCGGTACCAGTAATCAGCTGTGTGGTCTAAACAGACCGCAAGCTGATTGCTGTAAAAAAAAGAAAAAAAAAATGGAAACATTTTTTTTTACTTACCTGAATCCAGGGACCGGTGATCGGGCCTCCAGTGATGGCTCCTCTCCGGTCAGCTGGTCTCCCACAGTGCACTGCTGCCCGGTCATCAGGTGATCGGGCCCCAGTGCAGTATGGGAGATCACCTGACCGGGAAGCCCGGAGAAGATCACCGGAGGCCAGGAGGATGCAGGTAAGTGTAATGAAGGGAGGGGGGGGGTCGCGGGGGGGGAGGAGGGGGTCGCAGGGGTCCGCGATCGAGGGGGGCGGGGCTTAGCATCGTGGGGGGTAGCAGCGACGGTGGGTAAAATACCGCGACTACAGTGCGGATGGGATCCGCAGGGACAGTGCTTTATAGCAAGCTCTGTCCCTGCAAGGGATTTATAGTAAATCCCTGAGATATTGCCTGAATTCGCAATGCGAATTCACTCGGTAATATCACCCATAATCACTTTACTATCTACCAGCTCTCTTATGAAATGGTGTCTTATGGCAATGTGCTTGGATCGACCATGACGTTTGGTACTGGAAGACAAGTCAATTGCACCTTTGTTGTTGCTGATGGAGTAATTTGGACTAAGACGTGTTCCATGTAAATTTCTTCTACTAGCTCACCGTTTAAGAAAGCTAAATTAAAGTTCAGTTAGTATAGCAACAACTCATACACAGTATAAATAGCAATATAGCAGTATATGTATACACAATTTACTGAACCTTGCAATAGGCAAGAAGATCCCCCCATGGTCAATGCCTGGTTTCTGGGTGTAACCCCAGGCAACAAGCTGGGCTTTGTAGTGAGCAAGACTAGCTTCTTGCAGAAGACCCACTTGATTTTGACTGTTTTGCAGTCACTCGGACAGTCCACAGTGGTCCATGTGTCATCGTCATTTAAAACTGTAAGCTTTTTATCTATGGCTGATTTCTACATTCTCACTCGCTGCTATATTATGCTTCTTGTATAATATGAGGTTCATAGCAGACAAATTTAGCAAATTTCTCGTTGACATGTCATTTTTGGCTAAATTAAGCTAATTAAAAAATAATTTTTGTCTAATTAGTCATTAAGGAGGGTGTCCCAGTGGTCCTGCACCAAGTCCTGACATTTTTCGCAAAAATAGGGGTTTTGCACAACTTATCACCTGTTAAGACAGGGGTGGGGAACCTTTTTTCTGCCGAGGGCCATTTTGATATATATAACATTATTCACGGGCCCGGTGCAGGCCATGTCCCCTCCGCGTGATTTCACATTGGTGCGGGGTCACAATCACCGGTGATTACAGCAATGGTCGGAGCATCATGAGGATGCTGTAAGGGCAGCAGTGTGACCGTCTGTAGTGCCCTAAGGACGCTTCAGGCAGCACTGCTGCATAGATTCTGGCCATTCTAGGCACCCTGGTAGCCAGATGAGGGCCAGACCAAATGATTCCGCAGGCCTTATATGGCCCCCGGGCCTGACTTTACCCATCCCTGTGCTAAGAGGTGGTGAAAAGAAATTTGCGGTAATTCCTATATCAGTTTTCGCATATGCAATAGGATAGCCTGATAACCATGTTTGGAGAAAAGTTTTCACCGGTGAAAACTTTTCAGGCAAAAACAGGTTATCAGGTGGAGAAGTGAACCAGTGGAGAAGTTGCCCATAGCAACCAAATAGCTTTCAAGTAGCATTTATCAAGTACAGTCTATAAAATAATAGGTAGGAGCTGATTGGTTGATATAGGCAACTTCTCCACTGGTTCACTTCTCCACACTTTTCACTGCTTGATAAATAGATCCCCATGTATGAAACAGGACTCCACAGTGACACCAAAGGGACAGGAGCCAGGTGCTGCACTATAGCATTACATGCAGCACTCAGCTCCTGACACAGTGAGGCAGCCGACACTGCACACAGACTGGTCCCCATGGGTAGTCACATCTCCAGGACCCCCGGAGCAACTAAAACAGAGGTTCGGGCTGTGAGCCACGACTCTAACCATGAGGCCACACCCCCTACCAGCTAGGCCACACCATTTTTTTTTACCAGTGTACAATTCACCTCGTGCACTACAATCGTATTTGCACTGGGTGTCACCACGGGGAGGGACGCCACTGCCAACCAACCAGCTCCTGTCAGTTTACAGTCTGTGTTTGAAAAATTACAGTTAGGAGCTGATTGGTTGGTACTTTATCTCTCCACCTTATCACTCTCCAAGGCTTAGTGCATCTTCCCTAGAGTTGGGGGAGAGAAAGGGAGAGAACAATGTTGGGGAGTGAAAGGGAGATTTATTAAAGCTTGGAGAGAGATAAAGTATAGAGAAATAACTTATGAACCAATCAGCTCCTAACCATCATTTTTCAAATAGCCTGTAAAATGGCAGCTAGGAGCTGATTGGTTGGTACTTTATCTCTCCAAGGCTTAGCGCACCTCCCCAATGTGAGGATGATTGTGACAGACTGCTTTGTGATGTCACTAAGTTGGCTCCCCCGATCCGAGGCAGATCCGAGTCAGGCTCGACTTTTCCGCCTGACTCGGATCTGAAATCGAGGCAAAACGTCATCATCCCGCCTTCCGGGTCTCGCAGGTTTTGGATCCTACATAAGGTACCTGCGTCGGCGCCATTTTCTCACTTGGCTGTAGACAGTGAAGAGCGAGGGTGGGAGTTAGGGCTGGCTGGGCTGTGTAGTGTAGTGTAGTGCAGAGTAGTGTTGTGCTGTGCTGTGCTGCGCTGTGCTGCTGTTGTCCATAAGGGCTGTGTCCACTCCTCCAAAGTCCATAGGGGCTGGCTGTGTTGTGCTGTGCTGCTGTTGTCCATAGGGGCTGTGTCCACTCCTCCAAAGTCCATAGGGGCTGGCTGGACTGTGTTGTGCAGTCAGTTGTCCATAGGGGCTGTGTCCACTCCAAAGTCCTGTGCAGAGCCCCAGTCCTAAAGGGGTACTGTAGTGTTGTCCAGGGGGTGCTCTGTCCATCAGGGGTGCTCCCCCCAAGTGCAAAAAAAAATAAAATATTTTCTGTGTTTGTGAATTGTGTGCGCAGTAGCCGCACGTGCATCAACAAAGTAGTGCCAAGCGTGCGCCTGTGTCATAAGTAAAGGGCCGGCTGGCTTGTCCGTTAAAGGGTGCTGTAACCCCCTAAGTACACTCCAAACAAAATAAAAAAATATTTTCTGTGTTTGTGAATTGTGTGCACAGTAGCCGCACATGCATCAACAAAGTAGTGCCAAGCGTGCGGCTGTTTCATAAGTAAAGGGCCTGCTGGCTTGACCGCTAAAGGGTGTTGTAACCCCCAAAGTACACTCCAAACAAAATAAAAAAATATTTTCTGTGTTTGTGAATTGTGTGCGCAGTAGCTGCACGTGCATCAACAAAGTAGTGCCAAGCGTGCGCCTGTGTCCCATAAATAAAGGGCCGGCTGTTTTGAACGCTAAAGGGTGCTGTAACCCCTAAAGGGCACTCCAAACAAAATAAAAAAAAAATTTCTGTTTGTGAATTGTGTGCTCTGTGGCTGCACGTGCATCAACAAAGGAGCAGCGCCAAGCGTGCGCCTGTGTCCCATAAGTAAAGAGCCAGCTGGCTCATTTCTTAAAGGGTGGTGTAACCCACAAAGTGCACTACTCTCCAGCAAAAATAAAAAAATATTTTCAGTGTTTGTGTGCGCCTTAGCCGCACGTATATATCAATATAACATAAATGGTGGACCAAACTTTCTCCGATAAAAATAAAATAGGGAAAGATCAAGAACCACTTCCTCCTAGTGCTGTTGCTGCTGCTGGGAGTTGTTCATCATCCCAGAGAGGAAGTAGGAACACCACTACTTTTACTAAACAATTGACCCTCCAACAGTCCCTAGCGATGAGGATGAAGTACGACAGCAGTCATCCTGAAGCAAAACGTATATAACTGAGGCCTTGACTGCTATGTTGGTGTTAGACGTGCGTCCGGTATCCGCCATTAGTGCAGTGGGATTTAGACAATTGATGGAGGTAGTGTGTCCCCGGTTCCAAATCCCATCTAGATTCCACCTGCATCCTCAAAGCAGCAGCGACAAGCGTGCGTCTGTCTGTTAAAGGGTGGTGTAACCCTCAAAGTGCTCCAAAAAATAAAAAACTATTTTTTTTATGTGTTTGTGACTTGTGTGCGATGTAGCCGCACTTGCATCAACACAGTAGCAGCGCCAAGCGTGCGCCTGTGTCATAAGTCAAGGGCCGGTTTGGACATCTGGTCCGGACTGAAGGACGTGCCAACAATTTCTGACAAGTCTACTGTCACTGCATATGATACTGTCCTCAAAGCAGCAGCGACAAGCGTGCGTCTGTCTGTTAAAGGGTGGTGTAACCCTCAAAGTGCGCTCCACAAACAATAAAAATATTCTTCTTTTTTTTTCTGTCTTTGTGAAATGTGTGGGCTGTAGCCGTACCTGCATCCTTAAAGCAGCAGCGACAAGCGTGCGTCTGTCTGCTAAAGGGTGGTGACACCCTCAAAGTGTGCTCCACAAACAATAAAAATATTCTTCTTTTTTTTTCTGTCTTTGTGAAATGTGTGGGCTGTATCCGCACTTGCATCCTCAAAGCAGCAGCGACAAGCGTGCGTCTGACTGTTAAAGGGTGGTGTAACCCTCAAAGTGCTCCAAAAAATAAAAAACTATTTTTTTTATGTGTTTGTGATTTGTGTGCGATGTAGCCGCACGTGCATCAACACAGTAGCAGCGCCAAGCGTGCGCCTGTGTCATAAGTCAAGGGCCGGTTTGGACATCTGGTCCGGACTGAAGGACGTGCCAACAATTTCTGACACGTCTACTGTCACTGCATATGATACTGTCCTCAAAGCAGCAGCGACAAGCGTGCGTGTGTCTGTTAAAGGGTGGTGTAACCCTCAAAGTGCACTCCACAAAAAATAAAAATATTCTTCTTTTTTTTTCTGTCTTTGTGAAATGTGTGGGCTGTAGCCGTACCTGCATCCTTAAAGCAGCAGCGACAAGCGTGCGTCTGTCTGCTAAAGGGTGGTGACACCCTCAAAGTGTGCTCCACAAACAATAAAAATATTCTTCTTTTTTTTTCTGTCTTTGTGATATGTGTGGGCTGTAGCCGCACCTGCATCCTTAAAGCAGCAGCGACAAGCGTGCCTCTGTCTGTTAAAGGGTGGTGTAACCCTCAAAGTGCGCTCCACAAACAATAAAAAAATTCTTCTTTTTTTTCTGTCTTTGTGAATTGTGTGGGCTGTATCCGCACTTGCATCCTCAAAGCAGCAGCGACAAGCATGCGTCTGTCTGTTAAAGGATTACATCGGTGACAGCATCCAAGTAGGCATGCCAGACAGTCCGTACCTGTACTGGCAGGAAAAAGAAGCAATTTGGAGGTCCCTGTACAAACTGGCTCTATTTTACCTGAGTTGCCCCCCTCCAGTGTGTACTCCGAAAGAGTGTTTAGTGCAGTCGGGAACCTTGTCAGCGAAAGGTGTAGGAGGTTGCTTCCACAAAATGTGGAGATGATGTTCATAAAATGAATTATCAACTCTTCCAGGGAGACCAGCCTCCAGAACGTACAGAGGGACCTGTGGTTGTTGATTCCAGCGGGGACGAATTAATACTCTGTGAGGATGAGGATGTACACAACACTGAAGAGGGTGAGGAATCGGTGGATGAGGAGGATGAGGACGACATCTTGCCTCCGTAGAGCCAGTTTGTGCAGGGACAGATTAATTGCCAGCTTGTTTTGTGGGGGCCCAAACGAACCAATCATTTCAGCCACAGTCGTGTGGCAGACCCTGGCGCTGAAATGTTTGGTTTGTTAAAGTGTGCATGTCCTGTTTATACAACATAAGGGTGGGTGGGAGGGCCCAAGGACAATTCCATCTTGCACCTCTTTTTTTTCTTTGAATTATGTATTGTTTGGGGCCTAGTTTTTCAAACTGCCATCCTGTCTGCCACTGCAGTGTCACTCCTAGATGGACCACGTGTTTGTGCCGCCCACTCGTATCTCTTAGCATAGTCATCCAGCTACCTCGGTGCAACCTTTTGGATATAAAAACACTATTGTGAGGTGTGAGGTGTTCAGAATAGACTGGAAATGAGTGGAAATTAAGGTTATTGAAGTTAATAATAGCATAGGAGCAGAAAAACCCACAAATTCTGTGATTTTAGCTGTTTTTATGCTTTTTTAAAAAAAAATACAGATCCAAAACACAAAACCCAGAACCCAAAACACGGAAGGGTGGTTTTGGCAAAACCAATCCAGATCCAAAACACGAAGAAAGATCAAGATCCAAAACCAAAACACAAAACACGAAAAGTGGCCGGTGCACACCCCTAGTTTATATTAATCTAAATGTTAATAGCTGTTATCCTACCAGGCCGCAGGCGCTGGTGCTTTGATCAATTTAGGTGGCTGTGGGGGGTGGTGGAGGGGGATTACTTTATTTTGTATTTGTTTCTCATTATTGTACATATATTGTACATGCCAGTTATCATCACTCATGGTTTTTTTGTTTTTATTTAACTTTTTTGGGGCTGTTCACCCGTATAATTTAAAAATGACTCTTAAAACATATTTAAGCAGTTTCAGTATTATATCTCTTAATTTGCTTTTATGTGTAGTCAGTCTAATTTAGATTTGTATCATTTTTTTACCTATATAAGCAAGTCCATATGGACATTTTAAAGCCGAAAAACATTTAGGCTGTTACATGTATAGAATGTACTGTATGTAGAGAAGATGGGCCGCTTCAAAATTTCCATTTGTTATCTGTTATCTATTCTCTATACCAGTGGTGGCAAACCCTGGCACTTCAGCTGCTCTGGGACTACATATCCCAGCATGTCCTGCCACAGTTTTAGCATTCCCTAATAGCAAAACTCTGGCAGTGCATGCTGGGATATGTAGTCCCACAGCAGCTGGAGTACCAGGATTTGCCACCACTGCTCTATATTATGGTATTAGATGACATGTAATTATCTTAATCTATATTATCATAACATACTATAATTACATGCGATATAATGTGCTTCAGTCATCTTACAATCTTTAATAGGACTCGATCATAGAGGGAAGTTCATTAAAACATCCCCCATCTATTAGAAGTGAATATTTACTTGTTGCAATTCAAAAATAAAATAGAAAGAGTGTATTATATAATCATACTTGCCGAAATCAGTTCAGCCTTCCAGGAGGGAGCTGATTGTCGGCTAATAGCGGGGGGCGGGGGTGCCCATTGGGGGCGGAGCGGGCATTTTGTGTCACAAGCCTGTATATAATGCAGCTAAAAAAAAAAAGATTAATAAAATTAAAAAGCAGCTGGCCTGGGAACTGTATAATGGAACATCATTAAATTAAATTGTTCTGATCTGCCAGTCAGTATATTTCTCCATTTTGTAATGTCATATTTTCATTTTATATGAATTAATTAGTTGTAGACTAAAATAAAATAAAATGCAGTTATTTATATTTGTAAAAGAATTGCTGGCAAAACACCTGCTTTTCTGTGTGCTTCTGCTGGCCCTGCACACCCTACACTAGGGCCGTAGTGAGCCGGCCTGGGCCCCAGTACTATCATGGGGGCAAGGCCTAATCCTGGGAGGCGTGGCCTAATCCTGGGAGGTGTGGCCATGACCCATTAGAAAAAAAAAACATTTGAGCGCTGGGTGGTGCTGTGAGCTCCTCAGGCTGGTGCAAATCCATGGGAGGACACAATTGGTGTGATTGCTCCCCCCCCCACAGGCAGAGGAAGGGAGACTGCAGCTTCAGCTCAATGGCAGCGAGCAGTCTCCCTGGTCTCCCACTGCAGCCCAGCACACAGCAGCATGTGCTGGGCTGCTGACAGGTAAAAGTGAGGGGGTTGTGGTCAGACCCAGGCCCTCTCTAGGCCCCTTCAACAAGTCCAGGCCCGGGTAATTAGTACCCTCTCCCCCCCTCATGGCACCCCTGCCCTACACTTCATTCTATGCATCACTAGTAGACAGATAGCAATAAAGTTTAAAAAATGGATCCATCTTTCCACTGTACATTGGAAATACATGTATATATGTAATGTAGGTAATAAGCCAAGAACATAAATAAGTTATAGCAACTCACATTATTACTTGTTTCATTTACTTGACAACCATTGTGTTTATCTTTCAGAAGAGAATTTACCACGAATTGCACAGATTCTGTGCGTTAGTAAATAGCCATGAATATAAGAACGCCTTTTAAGAACTTGCTTCAAGAGCATCCGGCGTTCTTACTATGTCTGTATGGTTTCTTCTTCCACCTGAGACCTGCAGAACCCTTTTACATTTCATACATGACTGGGCCCAGCAAGAACTTCACCATGGAAGAGGTAAGAGAACACAAGTCTTAGTTATATCAGTAACATGGAAATTGTGTGAAATTACAATACACTATAATATATGAATTGTATGAATATAATGGAAATATAATTCTATTAAGGATACTGTCTCCTGGTCATACATTTGAAAATATGACAACTGATATCAGACTCTGCTGTCACTAACAGATTGCTGATCATGTGACTTCTTTCTCCTCATGTCACCAATAAGCTCTCCACAATATGGACATACAGTGTGCTGCTTCTCCAGTTGCCAGTGCTCCTCTTTACTGACCTCTGCCGATACAAACCAGTCATTGTGTGCCAGGGCCTGTTCCAAGTCATCAGCTACAGCCTCCTGTGCTTTGCTTCCAGTGTCCAGGCCATGTAGTACCTTCAGGTTACCTCAGCCATGGTCACTGCATGCGACATTGCCATCTCTTCCTATGTACACAGTGTGGTGACCACTGATCGATATGAGAAGGCCTTGATCTATTTCCGAGGGTTTAGCCTGCTGGGATACACCATAGGTGCTGTGTGTGGTCAGCTCATGGTGTCAGTTGGTCATTCCTCCTACTTTTACCTGAACACCCTTACCTTGGAATGTGCATCAATAGCTTTCATCATCGCCATTCTCTTGCCCATGCCCAGCAAGGAGCAGCCATGTTCAGAGTGTACAAATGACCACATCAAACACAGACACATGAACGCTGTGCACAGCTGTTATAAGACCGTGGCCAAGTTCTTCAAGCAGCAGTGGCTGGAGCTGCGCAAGTGCTATTCCTGCAACACCGTTACCTGGTCCTTATTTTGGGCACTTGTGACAGCTGGATCCTACCAAGTGATTGGCTCTTCCCAAATGCTCTGGGATAGCTTGGAACATTCTGACAGCGTCTATGTGCTTACTGGAGGCGTGGAAGCTGCTGCAACTGTGCTAGGTATGACATAGATTACGCAGTGTGGGTAATTATGTGTCTCCATCATACTTATCTCTAACCTCACACACTGGCTAGGGAGGACAAGGTCCTAGGCACATATCCCTTTCTCATTAGATGTACTAAACTGAAAAATGTGGTAAAATGGTGTTGTCCTGGGTTTTGGTAGGAGAAGCTACTACCACTGGGCATGTATAGCAGCTTTGTACTGTCCCTTAAACTGCATGTTGCATGAAATAATTTTTTATACTTCTGCTATTACGGCAACCGGAAACCCCCCCTGTATTTGCCTATGTGCCTTGCCAAATATATATTTTATAGAGAACTTGGCCCTGTTCAATGAGCATATTGTACTTTCTTAAAACTCATTGATTTTGCAGTCAACAAAATTTAAATAAGAAAGATGAAATGATATAACCTATATAACTTCTGCAAAGAAGAAGATTAAAATAGCAACATTGAATATTTACAATGAAGATTTTATTTCCCTTATGTATCAAGAACGGGTGATAATATTTATTTTAAGTTGCTCCGATCATATCAGGTCAGTAAAATACACTATGTCAGCTCATAGCTACTCTGCACCTTTATGTTTCCTGCAGGTGTATTTGCATTCTCTGTGAGGGGCTGCATGAAGATGGACTGGAGCTTCTGGGGAGAGCTGGCTCTGTGTGTCCTCTGTGCAGGGGGCAGTGCTGCCGTATTCGCCATGGCCTACTATAACAGTATCTGGGTGGGCTATGCTGGCTACATTGTATGTAAGGCCTCCTATATGATACTTGCCACAATAATAATGTAAGTATGCTCTCTGTACCACTACTACTGAGATGCCTATGTGTCATACTATTACCATGTACAGATCTATAACAGTCACTGACTAATTATTTTGTTTCCTTTGCATGTAAAACAAGCAACATGATTTTTATTCCCAGTTCTTTCATCGTTAGTCATTATAGGCCCCAATGTGCTGGTTTATTTTGGAGACATAATAAGGAATATAAAGAAACCTTGATGTGCTTCATGCTGCATTTGTCCAAGTGAGTTGGGTGCGTGTTCCAGTAAAGATACCTTTATGTATTTTTCCCTACCATTGTTAATGTGAGTAGGGTACGTTTAAATCCCATCTTTTGGTCGCATGTTGAGCCAGTATATTTTGCCCAAAATATAAAGATACCTTTTGGAGCTTAGATATATCCATCTCCATGTGAGTGTGGTACGTCACCTTTCCATATAGAAAGAAATCACTTCTCATGAACACTTTGTTTATATGAAAACATCAATGAACTTTTCGAACTATTCTACACAGATGTCCTTTTTTGTCTCTTTTGTTTTGTATATTGCCTGAGGAGGAATCCTTTCAAGAGAATGACAAGCCTAAAAGGACTGTTTATGAGTATAATTTATTATTTTTATTTTATGAGCGCTTTTAAGAACACTACCTACTTTGTGTACCCAATGTGCTGTGTACAATGGCCCTGATACACAGATGGAGGCAATGCCGCAGTGTGCACAGTTAGAGCAATTATCTGTGACCTGCACATGTATATGAGTCACACTGCACATGGGTCACTTTTCAGTACCCTACAGTTATAGTACCATATATTTGTAGTACCCTATAGTTGTAGTACCCTATAGTTATAGTACCCTATAGTTGTAGTACCCTACAGTTATAGTACCCTATAGTTGTAGAACCCTACAGTTGTAGTACCCTATAGTTGTAATATCCTATAGTTGTAGTACCCTACAGTTGTAGTACCCTATAGTTGTAGTACCCTACAGTTGTAGTACCCTATAGTTGTAGTACCCTACAGTTGTACCCTATATTTGTAGTACCCTACAGTTTTAGTACACTATAGCTGTAGTATCCTATAGTTGTAGTACCCTATAGTTGTAGTACCCTACAGTTGTATTACCCTATAGTTGAAGTACCCTATAGTTGTAGTACCCTATATTTGAGGTACCCTACAGTTTTAGCACACTATAGCTGTAGTATTCTATAGTTGTAGTACCCTACAGTTGTAGTACCCTATAGTTGTAGTACCCTACAGTTGTAGTACCCTATAGTTGTAGTACCCTACAGTTGTAGTACCCTATAGTTGTAGTACCCTACAGTTGTACCCTATATTTGTAGTACCCTACAGTTTTAGTACACTCTAGCTGTAGTATCCTATAGTTGTAGTACCCTACAGTTGTAGTACCCTATAGTTGTCGTACCCTACAGTTGTAGTACCCTATAGTTGTAGTACCCTACAGTTGAAGTACAATATAGTTGTAGTAGCCTATAGTTGTAGTACCCTACAGTTGTAGTACCCTATAGTTGTAGTACTCTATAGTTGTAGTATCCTATAGTTGTATTATCCTACAATTGTAGTACCCTATAATTGTAGTTCCCTACAGTTGTAGTACCCTATAGTTGTAGTATCCTATATTTGTAGTACCCTACAGTTGTAGTACCCTATAGTTGTTGTACTTTATAGTTGTAGTATCCTATAGCTGTAGTACTCTATAGTTGTAGTACCCTATAGCTGTAGTACTCTATAGTTGTAGTACCCTATAGTTGTAGTACCCTACAGTTGTAGTACCCTATAGTTGTAGTACTCTATAGTTGTAGTACCCTATAGCTGTAGTACTCTACAGTTGTAGTACCCTATAGTTGTAGTAACCTATAGTTGTAGTACCCTATATTTGTATCAGGGTCATAGCTAGGGTAGTGCGGCCGGTGCCATCGCACAGGGCACCACAGGTCCGGGGGCGCTGTTTGGACCTGTCAATTTTCTGTTTATTATCATTCTTGCTTGTAGATTCCTCTTATTTCATCCCCAGCATCTCCTGGCCTCTCCTATCTCTTCCCTGGCCCTTCCCCATGAAGCCATGGCCCTTTTTTGAGTGTATTATGTCCCTTTGAAACATGAGGGGGGCGCCAATGCTCTTTCTGGCACAGGGCACCAAAAATTCTAGTTACGGCTCTGATTTGTATTACCCTATAGCTGTAGTACTCTACAGTTGTAGTACCCTATAGTTGTAGTACCCTATAGTTGTAGATCCCCACGTCTTGTACTGTGTTATATAACTGATGCATGTCCCACTCCTATCCTAGGCTGAATATTGCTGTCAGTGTGAGAAAGGAAAAATCCGCTTTGGTATCTGGGATAAACAATGTTGCATCCCTGCTGCTGCTGGCAATTGTGAACGTAGCAGTGAATGGTATAAAGCTAGATATCAACAGTCAGGTAAGGACGCCCTGGCCACCATCACATTGTTTCCTATACATATGTACAAACTAGTAAGGGAATTATTGTGTTTTATATAAAATATAAAATGAAATGTAAAAATCAAGTGTATTTTACTATGACATAAATGTACCATTTGTTCTTTATGCTGGCTTATTTCCAGTATATGTACTATAAAAAAAAATCCATGTTAAATGTATGGTAACGCCATCCTTAGTGCTACTTTGCAAAAATAAAACTGACGTTTGATGAAACGCTATTCCCTGGGATGGAGCTGTCCCCATGGATCCCTATGAGGATGGCGGTAACTTAAAGGAGGTTAAGGATGGAGAAATATTTAATTGATCCCACGGTAACTATTTAATAAACTGAACAAACTGCAGAGATTGCTGTTCTCCAGATTATTATACAATAAACATGCCCCCCAACGTTCTCAGGATGGGGCTTGGGACACTGGCCCTTATTCAGAGCCAGATGCTCTTTCAGAGCGCTCGCTTTGAACCAGGGCGTGTTTTTTTAGATTGTTTCGGTCTCCTGGCCGCTCACATAACTGTGGGTGATCACCCACAGCTTTTGCAAGCGGCCAGGTGATGATCGCGATGGTCGCAACCATCGCGACCATCGAGGCTTGCGACAAGACCCTTGTGGTAGGGTCTCGTTCCTGCAAGCCCTAGTGAGCTTCCGGCTCTAAATAGAGCCGGAAGCTCACCACTGACATCACTGGTGATGTCAGTGGTGCCTCCCACAATCGGCAGGAGTTCCTTCGGGAACGCCTCCGTTTATGTAGCCACCCCCCCGCCTGCCTCCAAAACGGGTCGAGCTGTCAATCACAATCGACAGCCACCCCATTTTGGTGCAAGACCTGCAGCGACGGAGCGCCCGTCACTGGCCAGGTCTCATGCATGCGCACGCCAGAGGCGGCGCATGCGCAGGGGAAAACATCAACCCGCTTGCGAGCGCATAGTGCTTGTGAGCAGGTCTGAATCAGCTGCATTGTGTGAAGGGTGTGACCTCATGGAAAGGGGGTGTGGCCTTGCTGGTGTGACCAGCACTCCTGGAGATACTGGGCTGCCTCAGGCTCTCACTGCACTGTGATCAGATGCCGTGCACATGCCGCACACCAGCAGTGAGACTTGTAGTGTTCCTCCTGAACTCCACAACCCCACCCCACCCGCGGGAAACTGTGACCCATGAGTGGGATGACAGGACAGTAATAGAAAAGCGGGACAGTTGGGAGGTATGCAATAAATAGGCCACCAGACCACGTGTTATAATAATTTCCCTGATCATACTGTAGCTCTACTTTTCTTTAATTATGTTTTTCTTTTAGTTTGTCATCTATGGTGTCTATTTCCATGTAATATCAGGGATATTTGCTTTCATCTGAGTCTGCACATTGACTAACAAAAGAAAGAAAAACCTCGGAGACCAGCAGACCACCAATGACAGCACAGGATGCCCTTAAGACAATGCCATCAGATTTTTCTGGTGGGTGGTCCCAGCACCCAGCGTATCTAGGCAGAGCTCCTCCACCCTCTAGGTGTCTAAAACCATCTTGGCACCCACAGTATACCCTCAGGCAAGAGCACACTGCTGCCATGGTCCCTGCATTTTCTCTGCCTCACAATCCAACTCTGCAAGGGTGGGGTGCTGTCGGGGTCCCCATTCTTGATCAGCGGCCTGGCATCTCACAGCAGCTGTACAGAGTAGATGGTGTAACAGTCCCCTCTCCTGCACCGAAACACTCTCCCGGCACCTGGGCTGGTGACACTTGGGGAAGTCTCACCAGCAGCAACAAGTCACCAAAGTCATCTAACAAGAGGTAATAAGCGCTATTACTTATCAATGTGGGGACAGGGAGGTTTACTAAACAGTAGTGCAGAAGCTATCAGCAGCGACATTAAGTGAGTTTAATAATTGTGGTAGTTTAGCAGTTACTGACAGCGTACGGAGTTATTAATCCCTGAGCAGTGTAATACCATTGTGTATAGATCTTTTTTCACTTTATTTTCGCTGTTCTACTAATTGTTTTCGGTGTTTTGATTTATCTATTTGAAATTTGTCTTACACCGCATGTGTTTTTCTCACTGAGGGGCAGACTAGTCCATCATTATAATCTAGTCTGGTTATTACAACCCCATTTTTTTAAAACATAATCATTAAAGGTTATATTTTAATATTATTAATTTCTTACTAAGATATACTTATATAAATGAGTGCCCCAAGAAGCATTCTTGGTATTTTTCTGACGTCATACTCGTTTGAATTCTTTTCCATGAGTCAGTTGGTGGACTCCAGAATCCAACCAGTCATGACCTGTGCTGATCTGTGCTCTCCCCTGACTCACATGGTCTTTTCCTTCCTCTCCTTATAGAAAAGGCAGATTGTTGTGGGTTTAGGGTGGCAGGAGGTACTGAGACTTGGGTGCATGGAGGTAGGGTCACTTGGGTGGCAGTTATAGCCTCATCTGTTTTAGCCACTGTCATAGTTGATGCTTCATCAGTGTCGATGGCTTTTGGAAAAAATAATACAAATACAAATAATTGAAATGTATGTTCTAACAAATCATTGTGCTCTTGTCATTTAACATTTACATTTTGTGTTTTCAGTTACCATCAACCCTGAGGAATGGCCTGCAATGGCCCTTTTTCTGGAGTTCCCACACTGCAACAAATCTGCGCCTTGATAAAATAGACTTGGTGGAGCTGACATGTTGTATCCTAAACAACAATCTTCATCATAAAGCCTTCACTGTGCACAGTACAACATCCTGTTTTCAGGACATTGCAGAATACATATATCTTGTATATTATTACATTAATAAACATTACATTCCAACTTGTCATTATTGTTTTAATACTTACAATGCCACTGTTAGCTATCTCATCCATGTATACTGATATACTAGAAGACATGAATGCCCCCTCATTTATGCCCTTTTTCAGGTTGGTGGCAAATGCTCTAGGAAGCTCCTGGTTGGCCAGGAAATGACAGCAAATCAAAATACCAGAGTCATGGCTCATACACCTCATCCACTCCTGCACCCGATATATTGTTCAGTTCTTTCTTGAACACTGTGTGGAGGTTTGAGATCTTTGTCCTGCCCCATGCAATGTTGGCTGGAGGGTGATAAAGGCTGGTATACCTTCACGAGTTCTTCTAAGGCCCTTGCCCTAGTTATCCTATCATTCCGGTGATATGGTTTTCCAAAAGTATGGGTGTGCTCTGTAGGCTTCTATCACAGCATGGATGAAGTATTGACTTGTTCCTAAAGCCCTTTCCTGTGCTAAAATAAAATATACATTTTATTAAATATTTCATAAATGAATAACAAGGCCACGAAACATAATCTATTCCAATATTCCCTTACACTATTTATTTGACAGTCTTATATCTCTGTAAGGTGTATTTATAGGGGATTATACATACATTTAGAGGGAATTATTCATAAAGGCAGTATGCCTGTGTGCTTGTTTGCATCATTCTCATCCTGGGCAGGGTACCATCAAGTACAGGGGATTATATTAAACTAGATTGCATACTTTGTTTTTGTTAGAACATACATAGCATAGACCAGTATTTCCAAAACTATATGTCGCTGCACCCTATGGTGCCGCGGCGCACTTACAGGGGTGCCACGCGAGCCCGTCTACCATTGGGTATTTAATTTTTTTTTTCAGGCTATAGGGAGAACAATGAGTTTTCCCTAGCAAGTCTCTGTAGCAATACGGTTCTCCAGATTTTGAGAGAACCGCATTAGGAAAGGGCCAGGTGTCAACAGGGATTCAGAGCAGCAAGCAGCTCCAGATCTTCCTACCTGCTGCTCTATGCTGGTGACACTCAGGGTCAAAGGAAGCGAGTGCTGAGACATACTTTCTGATATCCTGGCTGCCCCTCCCGGGATAGAGTAGCTTAGCAGGGGGGCGGGGCCGACAAAGGGGGCATGACCAGGGCAGTTCCTCCCATTTAGGGGTGTGGCAAGGGGAGGGGCCACATACTCACGTCATTTTGGCCCCGCCCCCACTACACAGGGCATTTATGGCATTGTGGAGCAGGGGGCAGGGTCATGATGATGCGATTCAGCGAGAATCACATCATCATTCCCCTCGCTGCAGGTGTTTGGGTATGTATTGCGGGGGGGACTGGAAGGGCCGGGAGACATGCCTACTGGAGCATCCTAAGGACGCTCCAGGCAGCACGGCAGCAGAAATTCTGGCAGCAGAGTGCCGTCAATATAAGAATATTGCTGTCATGTACTGTACAGTATGCTTCAAACTTCCTCTCAGTTTAAAGCATTGCTACAGGGCATGAAACCAGGTGGGGTATGTTTATTTTTTTATCTAGTGGAAATGTCTCTATGGTAACAGGAATATAACAACCATCTTTATGAGAACTGTGTGTGTTCCGATAAGCTTCTGGTTCATTTACTAGAGACAAGGGCCAGCGCTCTCATTCATTCCGTACACATTAAGATAATGGTACATGTGTGTGTCCTGCAGCCAAACAAATGGTTTGCCAGGAGATAACACATATAATCAGCAAAGCAGTGAGGTTAAAGAAATGTCTGAGGCAGGGAAATGATTTGCTGAACTGAAAAGTATTGAACAGGAATTCTGAAAATGTTATGTAGAGATGTGGTCAATATCCCGACCACGGGGATTCCGGCGGAATCCCTACACTAGTCAGAATATTGGCACTGGCATCCCGACCGATGGGATCCTGAGGGTAAGTACTGTGGTTAGGGGGTAGGTTAGGATTAGGGTTAGGCACTATTTGGAGTTAGGTTTAGGTTACGGGGGGGAGTTTAGGTTGCGGTGAGGGAGGGTTAGGTTTAGGTTATGGGGGGAGGTTAGGTTTAGGCTGCGGGGAGGGAGGATTAGGAGTTGGGAAATGGGTAGGGTTAGGATATTAACCAACAGGTGCCAGTATTCTAAACCTGCCAGGATCCCGAGCACCGGCTCCCATACCCATCCCGTTATGTATTGTAGAGTATGATTTTCAATATTAAAAGTATTATATTTTTGCAGCGTTACACTTGGTTTATTCCTGATTTTGAAATACAATAGGAGAGAATTTAGCTAAAAGGCGCAATTGTCCACCTTGGCAAAACCATTTTGCACTGCAGCGGGGACAAATTGAAAGTAAGCGGACAGGTTTATAGAGGCGCATTGGGGCATGTCCTAGCGGTGAAAAAATAAGCTACCCCGGATTTGTGTGATTTTGTTCAATGCAAAAGAAAAATTTCATCACAATGGTGTTTGCTCAGGAGAACATTTGCACACTATATGCAAGGCCATATTAACCCATGGCTGGGCCCCTAGGCTTTCAGATATTTGGGGCCCTGAAGGTGGTCATCAGGGTTTTGGATCTCCTGTGTGTGCCAGTGTCCCGCACTATGCACTTACCAGTAGGCTGCAGCGTCCGTCCTGGTATGTGCACTCTGGATCTTAAATCCAGTTGTCTCCACTCCTATGATGGGGTATCCTTGCTCTTCACTCGGTGGTGGTTCTTTAGAGGGCAGGGATGTACAGTCAGGGGAGGCAGAGCCTCACCTGTCATAATGAGTAAAATAATATAGAAAAGATATTTATAACAGAGACTCCTAGCATAAATATCTGCTTTGCATTATTCTATCGTTCTCTAATATCACTACAGTTAAAATCAGTCGACAATAGTAGAGCGCAGAAGTGGGGGCGGAGCCATGCCACCTGCTTTAAAAGCCCATTGAAAGAAATTGGGCAAAGCGGCACCTATAGAAATGCCTCATTGACAGGGATGTGCTTTCAGCCCACATGAAAGCTCGTCCCTGTCAGTCAGGCAGATGTAATTGGACAGCGGATCCATCACTTGATCCGCTTTCATCACTGGTTGGGTAGCAGGCACATGCGGCGAGGACATGGCGGAGGTGTGAGCATTAGCAGCGGTGGGACCAAGCGGAGATACCTGGCATGGCGACAGGCCTGGATCTGAGAGGATCCAGTCCCTGCCAGCCATTCTACAGAGTTCGGCAGCAAATCAAAAAATGGTAGCAAACTACTGAACTCCTGGCACTCATATAGTGAAATGGGAAAAATGTATATATATATATCCTTAGTGACAAGCAGCAAGTGTAAAGTTCGCTGCAAACTTTCAGAGAATAGAAAAAAGCCTAACTGCAAAAGGAACACTGCGCTAAACATCGGGTAATATAGTATGTTAATGAGTAGAAAAAGTGTCAATATACAACTGCATCGGAGTTCAGCAGCAGTTCCAATTTCAAAAAAGGCGCCTCAGCATCAGTTTTTAAAGTCAAGATGTCGGCCACAAGCCAATCACGGCTCACCACATCATCGCCCCGCCCCCTCTGGGCGGCTTATATAAGCGAGTGAAAAGAATGGTGCGCCTCTCAACCAATCTACAGTATATAAATGCTTACTCAAACTGGCAGCTCCGCCAGCAGAATCTGCTAATGCTAAAAAGAAGAAATCCAAACCAAATAGATGGAGCGCTTGTTTGAGAAAATACATAAGATGTTCAATAAAAAATAAATTTTTAATAATACCAATATATATAAAATATAAAGAGTAACAGATAAATATTCAGAATCGGTGCAATAGTCTGGTCCAAATCAATAAATTAATCAAGTCAGAAATTCATCATCACTAATCCTCGCACAATGGTGAATATTTAGGCATATAAGAATATAGTCCAGGAGTTTTGGATAGTCCTTCTCCTATACAATAATCTGCCAAAAAACTGTCCTTATTAGTGCAATAAATATTTGAGGAATAAAAGTTACTCACTTTCCTGGTGCTAATCCCTGTGTGGGCATATCACACAAATACAATTGGGACGTCCTTCACACTGCCGAAATAATATGGTGGATATCTGTCTTTGAGTTCCTGGTCCCTGGGGTCCATAGATGTTTGGGTACCGGTCTGGTTACTCACTTTCCTGGTGCTAACCCCTGTGTGGGCATATCAGACGAATACACTTGGGATGTCCTTCGCACTGCCAAAATAATATGGTGGATATCCGTCTTTGAGTTACCGGTCCCTGGGGTCCAGAGTTACCGGTCCCTGGGGTCCATAGATGTTTGGCTACCTGTCTATTATTTGCCCCAATAGCAAATTAAATCCACTGGCAAGTTGCCGTGCGATCGCGCATCTGCGGCGGGTGCTCCCAGTATATGGTCCTTGAGGGGTAGCTCTCCTTCGCTAAACAGCGGGAGCATGGTCTTTCAACATGCCTGCCGATGCAGGATAAGGCAGTAGCTCAGGAGTGAAGTGAACAATGAGTCTGAGCTGTCTGTGCAATCCTTGACGTGTTTCTCTGGGGATTAGAGTCCCGGTTTCTTCAGAAGGTGTTATATAAGCCAGCGCGAGACAGTGGCTGGCAGTCTGCCAGTGGGGCAAGAGTGTGCAAGAGCTCCTGAAGATAAAAGACGCTAGAAGCCCTGGGGCGGCCTTTAATCGCTTTGGCATGGCCGGCGCCACCCAGGGTGAAGACGCAGGAAGCCCTGGGGAGGCGGTGGCCATGCCAAATAGCTTAAAGGCTGCCATCTCCCAGGTGAATACGTTGGAAGTGTGAGGAGACGGTGCTCCAGGGAGAAGACTTTTATTTAAAAATTGAGTGTTTTGTATTTATTTTTAGATTTTCTTTACAGGCGGACTACAGGTGCCAGCGGGTCCTTAATGTCTGGGCATGTAGACATTGTAGGCAGGCATGTTGGGACCTGCAGTCTGCCTGTAAAGAACAATATTATCATCCCATGAACTCCACACCCACCGCTACCAGGAGGGGGACCCAATTTTTCTTTGTTGGTATCCCCACTTTCCGAGGAATTCCAGCCCTGGGCTGACTAGTTTAGGAGTGGATAATGTGATAGCAGGGGGACCCCACACCAGTGACATGCAGTGAGGTAAATGGCTGGGGAGGCACTTGCTAGTATCAGAGCCAGATTTACAGACACATATATTAACCCAAGGGTTTTCATGTGGGCCTTATACAAAGGTGCAGCAGTATATAGTGCTGGAAATTGGGTGTGTTTTGATCAGGGATGTGTGGAAAAGGTAGATAGGGGAGGCAGTGCCTCACCTGCCATACTTATTTACTCCAGAGTTTTGACTAAAAAAGTGATTAGAATACAAAGAAGATATTTATAATATTTTCTTTAAATTTTTCTTATAATTTTTATAGTCAAAAAAACTCTGGAGTATACCTAAGTATGATAGGAAAGGCTCTGCCTCAACGCCTTCACCAAACTGCCCTACACTGAGTGTACCCCCTGCTATGGCATTATGCCCCTGGCTGGTTCAGCCTGGTGCTGGTTACTGTTAAATAGGGGGAACCCTATGCTGTTTTTTTAAGGGGGAGTGTGTGGGGGGGTGTTAATCAACCAGTGCCTTCCCAGCCATTGACCTTACCGCATGTCATTGCTAGTGGGCGGCCAGCATTCCCTGCAAGTCCAATGGAATCTCCTGTCCCTGTGTGTGCTGAGGTCTGGAGAACTTCCTTCAGGCAGCGGCAGTGACAGCAGCAGTGATGGCGGAGGTCACATGTCCTCTCATGGTGGAGCCCCTGTTTTGTGAAACACTGACCATTGCCGCCCCTGTCCCATCCCCAAATGGCCGCAACATGTCAATCATACTGCAAGGAATCTAAGGGGCACTGCAAGCAATCTCACAGAAGGAAACCTGCACATGCACAGATCTCTCACCATGCACAGATCTCTCACCATACACAGGTCTCTCACCATGCACAGATCTCTCACCATACACAGGTCTCTCACCATGCACAGATCTCTCACCATGCTCAGTTCTCTCACCATACACAGATCTCTCACCATGCACAGATCTCTCATCATGCACAGATCTCTCACCAGGCACAGATCTCTCACCAGGCACAGATCTCTCACCATACACAAATCTCTCACCATGCTCAGATCTCTCACCATACACAGATCTCCCAATACCGTACTCCCAATACCCACGGTATTCAATTCCAAAAATACTGGTCTGAAAACCCTGTGCTGCATAATTTAAAAAATAAATTAAAATCTTCACTTACCTGTCCGAGGGTCTCCACTGGTCTCTGCGGCTCCTGGTGGCCTCCCCTCTCTCTTCTTACTGGAGAAGGGGCTGCTGGGAGTCCCAGGGGCTCCTGGGAGGCTCCAGGGGCTGGTAGGAGGGGCAAGGGCTGTAGTTCTCCCAGCGCCCATTCCAGGGGGCCACACAAACACTGTGGGGACACACTGATAGTGGGACACACACACACACTCATACACACTTACATACACTGCACAGACAGCGCTGCAGATGGTAAGTAGTTAAGGACTAATTAAGCTAATTGAATGCTTCCAATTGCTTAATTAGTCCTAAGGGGGGGTGCCGCGGGGGTGTCAGAGCTTTTAAGAAAAATCACGCTTGCTCAGGAGGTGCGTAAAAAAAAAAACTCCCGGCGCGTGTTTAAATAAAAACCCGCACCTGCAGGAAAAGCCTCGCAGGTGCGGGATTTTTGCTGTTCTCGCAGCCTATTGAATATGCCCCTATGTCTGGCAGTTCTGGAGTTTTTCGAAACATGGTGGGTATTTCATATTTATCTAAATCGAAGGGCCTCTATGACCTTACAAAAATGTTTCTAGTTATAAAGGCTTTGAAAAGTTGGACCCACATTACTCCCACCAGAAGGCGTCCTACTGCTGTTTCCGCCTTCCTTCTGTCTAATTAGCTTTCTTTGCACACTGAGGCACTCCAAAACTGATCAGATAGGTAGAGGGCAATAGATTTTACTAGTTCCCTCTAGGGATTGAGCTTGCCCGGTAACCTTGCCTAGACATTATTTGGCCACTCGGATCAGATCAGCTGGTTCCTGGCTATTGCACTATGATGGCTCACCATTAACTAAGTAACAAGTTTTTAAACTTGTAGCATGTCATGATTGAGTTTACAAGCTTTTTTTTCTTATTGCCAGATCTTTACTTTATTAACTTTTGGATTTTTCATTTTGATTGTGATAATTTTTTTATTTTTTTTACCTTCTCCTTCCTTGATGGTCTTCTATTTTATATTTTTATGGTGTTCATTGTTGGCCAGTTGCTAGGTTGATGGCCTCGGATGGAGCTGCTGCTTTTTCATGGTCAGGCTGTGTGTGGTGGCTTTAGGGGTATGCTTTGGAAGGCTCTTAGACCTAATCTTTTAGATCAGGCTAAGCTTTTTGGTATATCTGAGATCTTAGTTATTGATTTGGGTGGAATTGATCTTGGGACAAGAACAGCAATGGATTTGCGGGGCTCTATTAACAACATTACCTGTATTTTTTGGCCTAGTCATCATGTACGATCATTTGGTTAATTATTTTACCAAGACTGATCTGGCTACTGATAAGGCCAGGAAAAATTTGAATACGGCTCTGGAAAAATACAGTATGTGTTGGGCAATGCTGGTGGTACTGTCACACATTCCAATATTAAGTTTCATTATTTTTATTTGTAAAAGTTGGACCCGTATGACTCCCAACAGAAGGTGTTCTACTGCTGTTTCCACCTTCCTTCTGTCTAATTAGCTTTTTCAATGGCCTATCATGGAGCCTACTGGATTTCAGAGTTGGTGCCCTCATCCAAATGGTTTTATGTAACTATGCTCCATTTGGGTGTTCTTGTCAGAGAGAGGTAATTTCTTTGCACACTGAGGCACTCCAAAACCGATCAGATAGGTAGATAGCAATAGATTTTACTAGTTCCCTCTAGGGATTGAGCTTGCCTAGACATTATTTGGCCATCAGCTGGTTCCTGGCTATTGCACAATGATGACTCACCATTAACTAAGTAATACGTTTTTAAAATACCAGCCTTGAACCGATGTTGACACAGTTATAATCACTATATTAGGCTTGTGCGTTGATTAAACGTTTTTGTTCAAACTCCCCTTCCTTCTTAACCTACCCCTGTTACACCAAGATTTTCCCTATGTGTCTTCTTGTTCTTTCTAATTGGCACTGAAGCCTATCATGATTGAGTTTACAAACATTTTTTTTTCTTATTGCCAACTTTTTGATTTTTCATTTTGATTTTAATAATCTGTTGTTGTCTTTTTTTATCCTCTTCCTCCTTATGGTCTTAAACTTGATATTTTTATGAGGTTCATTGTTGTCTAGTCTTAAATTTTTGGGGCTGCTAGGCTGATGGCCTTGGATGGAGCTGCTGCTTTTTCATGGTCAGGCTGTGTGTGGTGGCTTTAGGGGTATGCTTTGGAAGGCTCTTAGACCTAATCTTTTAGATCAGGCTAAGCTTTTTGGTATTTCTGAGATCTTAGTTACTGATTTGGGTGGCAATTATCTTGGGACAAGAACAGCATTGGATTTGCGGGGCTCTATCAACAACATTGCCTGTATTATTTTTGGCCTAGCCATCATGTACGATCATTTGGTCAATTATTTACCAAGGCTGATCTGGCTACTGATAAGGCCAGGAAAAAGTTGATTGCGACTCTGGAGAAATACAGTATGTGTTGGCCAATGCTGGTGGTATTGTCACACATTCCAATATTAAGTTTCATTATTTTTATTTGTATAGATCTGACAGGGTTCACTTTACCGTAGAGCTGCTGCTGCTATTTGTTGAGCATCTTTTTTAGGTTATTGCTTCAGTGTTTTAGCTGTGGTATGGTGGCAGCATGGCAGTTCTGTATCAGAACCTCGCTGTGGCAAAGAATAGCAGATCACCAGTCTGGGTGCAATTTATGCATTGGTTTAATTGTAGTGTAGTGTTTGGGAGCGCTCACCTTCGTTGACTGGTTAGTTGGCTGGACCACTCTAACGGGGGGGCATTGTTACCACTCTACCGGGTGGGTCGGGTTTGAAGGTTTGAGTGGATACCTTTTGTTGGAATTATTATATTGTGCTTTTTGTGCACCTTGTGTGGTGTCCGCAAGCAATGCTTGTTGATACTTGTTATAGTGCATTGTTGGATTCGGTTGATTCTAGACATCTTTTCTTTGCCATCATACTGTTTTTAAATGATTTCAAATGCATTTTGAATATATTTTAAATAAATAGCCACCATTTTTTTTCTGTTGAATCTATATCTTTGTGTCTTTATTTCATATTAAGGTTATTATCATTTTGTATTTGTGATGTACACACAGGGTAGTGACTAGTAATTAACAGATAGAACACTACATTTATAACCCATAATATATGGGATGTGTATTGTATATAAGGTTTTTTTTTTTTAAGGAAATACTTTGTAATTATCATTTACAGTAAGTCCACCAAGACTCAATATGCAGCCTTTAAATGCAAATAATGTGTATTACTTAAACCATGTTACCAACTTTTCATAACAAGATTTGTTAAAATCAAAGAATAAATTGACTTGGAACCCTTTCAAGCCTTGCTCTGTTTTTGCTAATAATGTTTTGGATATAGTATTGTTTTTCTTGAATAAAATTAGCTTTTTCCCATAAGCAGTCTCCTAACCTCTGCCAAGGTACTGGTTTAAGGGTAGCTGGAAATGTTGGAATTCTGTCAGTCTTGATTGAAAGTATCGCGTCCATTGGTATTTTCCCACCATTGAGAGACTCAAGGAACATGTTAGCCAGTATCAGCCTACTATATAAAGATCTAGAAAGTGACATTGCCGCGGAATGTTTAGAATGATTATTTTAAAAAAGCTGATGAATCCAATGCGTAGAGTCGCACTAAAGAGCGGATTCTCTAAACTACCCTTCAGAGTAGGACTTTCCTTAGATTCATCTTTAACTGTTTAGTTGAAGTTCTATATCTATCAGCAGTCATGATTTTGTTAGAACTGGTCTCATTCTTAAAACCAAAGTAGATTGGAAAGTGGTTGTGGCTTGGCAGGAAGGTTTGAGCGTTTGGATTCATTGTTTCATGCTTTGGGTTGGGTGGATCATTGAAAAGGCTTATTTTGCACCAATTTTCTTTTTAAAACTGTTGACAGGTATGAATTTCTATAACTAACCTGACACAAAGAAGACTGAAAAAAAACAAACCAAGAAGACCGAACAAGACTAACATGGCCAATAGGACTAATCTAAGGAAGAAACAGGACAGGAAAGATATACCTTATGCTATGCATAGGAGTGCAATTACAAAGTTTTCCAGAGAAGCACTGGTCCGCTATGTAGACTTCCTTCTGTCCACTCTTCCTCCCAATGCAACCTCCTATTATTGGCCAGGTGAGATCGCTGTATAGCGAAAGAAGATAAAGGCAGAAGATCTTCTCGTTGGAGTGCACCCAGGTCCATCATTGCTCTTTGATCTTATTTCAATAGTTACTGATTTAAGAAATCAATGAGTAGCCCCTACACTGAATAATCGATACTTTACGTTGGACACACAGTAGTGGGGTGGATCATACCTCTTTCACTTTATGGATTTCTGGTGTCCTTTAATAGAGATAAAGTCAACTGAGGTACATTACCAGCAAATCAACTCCTAACTGCCATGTCATAGCCTGTGTTTGAAAAATGACAGTTAGGAGCTGGTTGACTGGTACTTTGGGGTAAATTTACTAAAGTGAGAGTTTTTAGAAGTGAGTTTTAGAAGAGATGTTGCCCATGGCAACCAATAACATTCTAGCTATTATCTTCTAGAAGGTGCTAGTGAAATGTCAAGTAGAATCTGATTGGTTGCTAGGGGCAACATCTCTTCTAAAATTCACTTCTAAAAACTCTCACTTTAGTAAATTTACCCCTTTATCTCCATCCAAGTCTTAGAAAATAGATACCACTGATTACAACAGTGGTGTCTATTTACTAAGCTTTGGATGGAGATAAAGTGGATGGAGATAAAGTACCAGCCAACATTCCAATGCAGCTCAAAAACTTCCCTTGCATGAGATCAGGGGTATGTGTGTACTGCTGCAGATGGTTTAGCAGAGTAAATGTGCATACCCTGAAGCCACTGAACAGCCCAGTACTTACCCAGTGGAGTGATTTATTTGGGATGTGGTCAAAATGCTGATGGACGGAAGCCGTCTGTCTAAATCCCGGTATCTAAATCCCGATGTGGGACTAAAGACAGGCGTCGAAATCCCAACGCCCGCCTAGATCCCGACGCCAGAATCTAGACAGATGGCTTCCCGTACTTAGGTAAGCCGGGCAGTGTTTGTGCTTAGCTGCGGGGGCAGGAGGGTTAGGTTAGGGAACCCCTGGGGGGACTTAGGTTTAGGCACCATCCCGGGAGGGTTAGGTTTAGAGTGCGGGGAGGGGAGGGTTAGGTTTAGGCATCACCGGGGGGAGTTTAGGGTTAGGCACTGCCGGGGAGAGGTTAGGGTTAGGCACCACTAAAGAAGGGTTAGGGGGGACAGGGGAGGGTTAGGTAACTTACCAGCCCCAGTTGGGATCCTGACGGTTCATTCTTCCAGCATCGGGATTTAGTCCGCAGGAATTACATCCGGTGGCATTACATACCAATTCCGTTTGAATGTACAGCCATACTCACAGTGTACAGGGGCATACACACGGGACGATGTGGAGTATGAACGATATTGGTGAAAAATTTCCCTTGAACTTTCTGTAGTGCAGGACAATGATATTGGGTGTACACACTGAGAGACATATTTCAGTGAAGTCATCCTGCCACATCTCTGAACAGGCAATGCTTGACGATATCGTCCAAATTGGCCTGCGTGTACAGACGACCAAAGATATCGCTATCGTCCAGCAGGAGCGTGCATCGTTGGTCATTCATTGCATACACACAGAACGATATATATCATTGAACGATATCGTTATCATTCATATTGTTCAATGATATCGACTGTGTATGCCCTTTAACAGACTCTCAGCGTGGAGCAGAGCTTGAGCTGAGCATACAGGCCACCAGCTGGTGACTGTGTGGTGAAAGCAGTGCAGGATGCAAGCTGTGAACAACACTGTGGGTGCAGTATATATCAGGGTATATATCAGGGTATATATCAGGGTATATTTCAGGGTATATTTCAGGGTCTCAAGACAATAGGTAATAATACCAGGTGCTCCTAATCCACAACAACTACTGATAGCAATTTATATGTGTAGGTAAAAGATTAAACTTAAAACTCAACCACCAGGTGCTGCTTGTAAGAACACCAATATAGCAAAAAAGGTGTTTGGTAAAAGCTTATGAGCGCAAACTGATGGATTTAGAAAAGGGGAGGGGGGTTTATTGATATTCCATTTCAGATTAAATATCACAATAGATAATTAATTAAAATAATCCTAGTTACTTAAAATACAATATAATATACACAGAAAAGAAATGTGCACATGTAAACAGCTAAAATCAATCACTGCCTGTAAAGCGGCCCATACACGGTGCGATTTTTTCGCACAATGTGGACTTTTTCGATCAATCGTGCACATCGTGTGTTGATTCTGTATGTTTACGTTGCCGATGCGCGTCCCCGCCGTCGTATAGCTGGATCGTAAGATTGCAATCTATTGTGTACAATGTGACACACATTAACGTCCGTATCGTATGATCAATCGTACACCATTTTAACACATCGTATGGAGAATTTCAAGGAAAGAATCTCAAGTGAAATTGTAGAACACATCGTGACGTTTCAATATCGCACCGTGCATGGCCGGCATTAGTTGTAAAAAATGGTTAAAAGGTGTCCAAAGAGTATAACGCGGGCTTGTAAGTGTAGCAAAAAAAATAACAAAAAGATAACAAAAAATAATAGGTGTGATTTAATGTTCCGGGTAGTAAACAATGTATCACTGTGTTCATAAAATGACGGACTTGACCTTCACAGTCTTATGTAAAAAACCAGAATATCCGATGATATAGATATATGTATATATATATATATATATATATATAGTATGTGGATATTGTGGCCTTCATTCAGAGGCGGCCGTACGGTCTACGACGCCTCGATGTTTGTCAAGTGCGCATGCGCACGAGGGAGCCGGCTCCTTTGTGTGCATGCGTGAGACCCGCTACGACCGGCGCTTTCCAAAGGGGGCGAGCTGTCGATGTTGATTGACAGCTCGCCCCGTTTGGAAGGCGGGCTGGGGGGTGGCAGCCCAAACGGAGGCGTTCTCATGGGAACGCCTACCGTTTGGGGGAGGCCCCACTGACATCACTAGTGATGTCAGTGGAGAGCTTCCGGCTCTGACAGAGCCAGAAGCTCTCCGGGGCTTACGACAAGTGAGACCCTACCCTAGGGTCTCGTCGTAAGCACCGATGGGCGCGATGGTCTATGACCATCGCGACCATCACCCTAGCAGTCGTTAGAGCTGTGGGTGTAAACCCACAGCCTAACGACCGAAACAGAGGCGGGGTGTCAGGATGCAAGAGGCCGCCCAGTTTCTGAGCAACCGCTTGCATCCTCCGACCGCCTCTGAATGAGGCCCTGTATCTCTTAAAATGCAGGTCCAGTACTATCAGATAGTAGATCTGTTAATACGGCCCAATGTATCTAAAGTAGTGTATCCCAATGTTCCATGGTGACTACTAACACCAGTGTGCACCGTTCATAGCAGCCTTCCCTGGGAGACGGGCGGTGAATGTAATGACCTGACAGCCGTTGTAGTGAAACGGTCAGTAAGGAAACAGAGCTTCGTGTGCTGTTAGTAGCTGGAAGCCCTGTAATAAAAAGGTCAGCGGAAATAAGAAGCTCGCTGGGCGTCTGATGTTTGGACAGAAGGCACCTGCTTGCGAAATTAACTCTGTGACCTCTTTGCTCTAGGACAATGATGGCTATAAGATTTGTTCCCATCTCTGCATGCGCAGTACAAAAAACATCGGTCAACTGCGTTTATAGTGGCACTGTGCCCACCTGAATCAGGTCCACCATCTTCACCAGTGTCCAGGGACGTAGAGAGGCCTGCCGGGCCCAGGTGAAGAGGGAGGCGTGGCCTAATCGCGGGAGGTGTGGCCGCCCCCTTGAGCACAAAAAATAAACTCTTTTGCAGTCGGGGAGGGGGGCGCAGTGTGATCGCTCTCCCCCACCGGCATTGGAGACTGCTGTAGCCACGAGCAGTCTCCCACTGCAGTCCAGCACACGCTGTGTGATGGGCTGCTGTGAGGGAGGGAGAAGGGAGGGGAGGCGGCGCCGGACCCGGGCCCCCGCCAGGCTCCCTCAGGAAGCCCTGGCTCGGATAAATAGTAATAATAATTATAATAATAATAATTATTATTATTATTAATATTATTATTATTATTTTATTTGCTCTTCCATATCGTTGAATGTTTTGAGATTAAAAGCAGTAACCTTTCTCCTAATATTGGGGTGTCTCTTTAAATCAGGATAAAATATACCACCAGAATAAGTAGATTCATAAATGTACAAGCAAACCTTTGTGCTGTTGTATACATTTATCCTCTAGCCCCCAGCTGTGCTACCTCTTATGGAGGTAAGATGCCAAAACACAGTCTTTGACATAAGACATCTGCTTTAAATAATCGATTTTACCCCGCCACTAACCTACAGCAAAGGCCATGTTTAATGAGTTAAAAGAAACACTGGCATTAAATCTAGTGATGGGCTAACATTTATTGAAGAAGTAAAAATCCATTTGACCTACTTTTAATACCGCCCCAATAACACAGCTGGGATATTGATATAACACGGACAAGCTGACAAAGCCACAATTTCCCTTCCTGCCGGGAGCTGCCATTACATGCTCTTATTGGTTGTGACTCAGTAGGATTATGGAAGTAACCACATCAGGTTTTTCCCTGACACTTTTATTGGTGATGTAAGTTTTAAAATGTTTAGCTCTGTGCCTGCTCATAGGCTGACAAGAAATACTGTATAAATGGCAGTGATTTATGCTGCATGCAAAGTCACAGGGAAGCGCAGTTCCTGAAATTCGCCTTTTTAGACCATTCTTAATGATGCAAAGGTGAAAAAAATTGCTGGATTAGGGTACCATGAATGCACAATGGTTAGCTTGCTGTATCACAGCTCTGAGGTCTTGAGTTTGATTTCCACCAGGGCCCTTTCTGTGTGGAGTTTGTATGTCTCCCCATGCTTGCGTGGGTCTCCTCTGGGTACTCCAGTTTCCTCCAACAATCCAGAAACATTCTGGTAAGTTAATTAGCTTCTGATAAAGATAAAATAACCCTATTGTTTATATGTGTGTGTGAGCATGTGGTAGGGAAAAAAGATTGTAAGCTCCACTGGGGCACTTACTGATGTGATTGATTAAAATAGCTCTGCATATTATGTGTGTTCTATATAAATAACAGGGTCGCAACTAGGGGTGTGTGATCCGTACCGCGGCATAGAGAGCAGGGCTCTGTAAGTGGCATCATCGCTGCCCAATGGCCCTGGAATGGCATACTGCAGCCGGTATGCCTGGGGCAGTGCCGCCTGTAGCGTTCTCTGGATGCTACAGGCAGACGACCTGCCATGTATACAGCTGCACAAAGCGTCTTCTAGACTCCCTATGCAATGCCATGCTTCCGGGTGCTGGTTGGTCCCGCCCCTTATGTGCCACGCCATGACCTCATGCGCAAAGGGGCAGTGCCAGGCACAGGGCACATGAAAGACCTGTTACAGGATAATAATAATAACTTTTTCATCATAGGGCAGAGATTCCCAAATCGGTCCTAAAGGATCCCCAACACAGGGCCGCAACAAGGGGGGGGCTGGAGGTGCACGTGCACCGGGTGCGCAGCTGAACCCGCCGCCAGTGTCCTCCAGCCCGGCGCCACAGGGGGGCCCCAAGCCAGACACCCGCCGAGATTTTAATACCAGTGGACGCCTGGCTCCTTCCCCGCAGCGCCGCAGTAGCCGGAGGCTGGACTTCTCTCCTAAACTTCAGCTTCCGGCTCTCCCCACGGCACTATGGGAGAGATGTCATGACGTCTCTCCCATAGTACCGAGGAGCAGCCAGGGCGGACCGAACGGCGGCGCACGTAGGAGCGGGGTTTAAGGTAAGTATTGTTTTTTTTGTAAGCGGCACTACAAGGGCATTACTATGGGGGCTTACGATATGGGCACTACTACAGAGGCATTACTATGGGGGCACTACTACAGGGGCATTGCTATATGGGCACTACTATAGGGGCATTACCATATTGGCACTACTATGGGGGCATTACTATGGGGGCATTACCATATGGGCACTACTACAGGGGCATTGCCATAGGGGCATTACTATATGGGCACTACTACAGGGGCATTACTATGGGGGCATTACCATATGGGCACTACTACAGGGGCTTTACAATGGGGGCATTACTATATGGGCACTACTATAGGGGCATTACCATATTGGCACTACTACGGGGGCATTACTATGGGGGCATTACCATATGGGCACTACTACAAGGGCATTACCATAGGGGCATTACTATATGGGCACTACTACAGGGGCATTACTATGGGGGCATTACCATATGGGCACTACTACAGGGGCTTTACAATGGGGGCATTACTATATGAGCACTACTACAGGGGCATTACTATGGGGGCACTACTACAGGGGCACTACTACAGGGGCATTACCTCAGGGGGCATTACTATAGCTGCACTGCTGAAGGGAGCATTACTATAGGGGCACTTCTACAGGGGGCATTACTATGGGGGAATTACCAGGGGGGCGGCGCCAAATTACTGTCTTGCCCCGAGTGACAAAAAGCCTAGTTTCGGCCCTGCCCAACAGTTCAGGTTTTAGAGATATCCAAGGTTGAGCACAGGTGACCTGATTTAGAGATGGACCCTAATGCGATTTTTATGCAGATCGAGCAGTTGTTTGCCATCGTGCATGCATGTAAGCCGCACTGCACATGCGCTGCAATTGGCTTGCGATTACGCGCTCAGTGGATCCATATTTAAAGAGAGTGACAGGTAGTCAGCATTTGGAGGAGGTAATGTGGGGCGGTTAGAAAAACGCAGGCAGGTCGGACCGTTTAAACGCTGTTATATGGGCGTGCTAAGTTAACCATTGCTCTTGTGATAAACCACTGCCTTTTTCTTCAAAATAGTGACAGATGCAATGGAACCAAATTTAGGGTTATGGCAAATAACACTTCCAAGGTCTTCTCAGCTAAGAATTACTTTTTATTTGAGGATAAATCTACACAAATAAGACCGTTTGTGTTCAATATACATTAACAATACATTTCATTGAAATGCAACACACACAATAACACAATTGTGATTTTAATTTTTCAAGAACTCGATGATCACCAAAGGCAACTCTAGTCCAGGAACCTGTATACTTCAAAAAAGTAAGTAACTACTAGGTACCAGTTATAATTATTTAATTTCCTTTAATTCTCAGTAATATGCAAAAAAAAGCTTTATATTACATAGCTTGTGAATTCCAAACCTATATACTGTTTCAAACTTTCTAACTAATCTATACTTCCCCTATTTAAAAAGCTTTCCTAGCTAGTATTATTTACATCTCTCAGAGATTTATAGTTCAGCGCTGTAGTTTTTATTAAAGTGCACTATTTGTTGCCCGGGATATGAAGAGACGTTTTGGTGGGTTAGTTATAGTGTACACTATTTAGTCTTGCACTGCTTCACTTAAACTGTTATTAAGCTATTTGTCTCTTGCAATATAAATCACACTGTAATCCTCACTGAAACTCCTCTGGGATTGTTGCTACTTCCCTCAGGACACACACTCCTTTAGTAAATGTGCTTAGTCTGTGGCGTAGTCCCACGTTAAGGAACCCTATTCCTCTGATCTCGAGTCTGTGACTTGTTCTTAAGCTCACTACTTGCACTTTATAAGACCCATGCTTTGTAAGGGTTATATATGAAACTAGTTCAAGGTCTTCCTATAAGTACTGCATAGTTTATTTCAATTATCTGCTTTGAATGAGTAACTTAATGTCTCTTAACTATTAATCTCCTTTAATGTTAGCAGTTAGTCAACCTATTGTAAGTATTGGTGAGGCTGTAGTAGGGATTGCACTAGCTAGACTTCCTAGTGGAGATTGTGGGTAGTGAGTGCTTGTATGGGGTGCGTGGCAGACTTTACTTACCCCACTAGCTTCAATTTCTAAACCACTTCCAGCCTTAGGCCCGTATTCAATTTGAGGCGAAAAGCCTGAATCGTCGAAAAAGTTTCGGTGATGACATCATTTTGCCAGGCGGAAAAGTATCGCCATATTCAATTTGAAAGACTTTCCGCCTAGGCGGAAAGTCAATGCAATGTAATAGGCGAAAAAGTTTTGCCTATGAATAGCAAGCGGAAAAAAGTGCAGAATTGGGGTTTTGGGGTGCAACATTGCGGGAACCCCCGTGCAGCCTTCAGACAGTCCCCCAAAGGTAAACTGCATCAAAAATAAAAAAAATAAAAAACACTTAAGAACACCCCAAAAAATCACTTTCATTTTGGGGGTGAAAAAAAAAATGCTGGGGGACAAAGTTAAAAACTAACGAACTAGACTCTGGGGGGTCCTCAAATATGCCCCATGTGTTTTTTTCACTACAGGTGCTTGCGGAAGGTGGATTTTTTATGATTTTTTTTAAACTTAACTTTAGCAACTTTAAAATATGCTGGCCCCCATTTTCAAGTACCCCAAATTTGCTGGGATAAGTTATTTTCTGCAAAAAACCTCCTGAATACTATTCTGCACCACTTATACAAAAACTATTGAGCCCGTTTAAAAACACCAAATACCTTCAGCAAGCCAAATCGGGGAATACCATAGCTAACCCCCATGTCAGTGCATCTTTTTGGGGTGTCAGGCTGATTTCCCCAAATCTGACAGGACTTCCGCTTGTTCAAGTTTCGCCAGGTCCCGTTTTCGCGTACTTTCAAATTGAATACGGGGATACGCGGGCACGCACGCAATGCTTTTCCGCATGCAAAACAGGCGAAGTAGGCGAAAAGTCCGGGAGGCGGAAAAGTATCGCGGGTCTGCTCAAATTGAATACGGCTCTAGGTCATCACTCCGGCTCTATTAATTGCAGCTCTGCCCGAGCCACACTTTTTGGGGCAGTCTGACACACCTCCCCTCAGCTGCCGGGTGTTGAAGACCACATGGGACGACTCCGCCTTGTCCTCTGGGGTGATCACCACTATGACTACTTCCCCTGCTCGCTCCGGAAAAAAGCCAGCTGTCACCACAGGTAAGCTCGGGGGATGCGAGGTCCTGTCTCTATTCTCCTGCCTGATGGTACTGCCACTGCCAGCTGCTGCCCCCTTCCAAATGACAGTCACCTCCCTGGCACTGGTCATGTGACCTGCTCCTCACCTCCTGATCTCCTCAGCATGAGAGCTCTCTGCGTGTCAGGAGAGCTGGTGTGTTTGTGGCCGGTCAGACTTCCCGCAAGGGCAAGATGGCTGCTCGATGTGCGTCGATGTTACCAATATTTATGCAGGTAAGCAATGACGTGCGCCGATGAGAAGGCAGCAGTGGGCGTCCCTATGCTCGGGTGATCTTTGGAACTTTTAGCATCTTTTCACAGCTGGGTACCGTGTGAAAACGCAGCAGCGACCGCATTAGCGTCCATCTCTGAATCAGGCCCTTAATTAGCACGCGTTTGGGAAGCTCTGACATAGGGCCGTATTCAATTAGTTTCACACCCGCGATAAAGTTTTGCCTACAGGACTTTTGGCCTACATCACGTATTAAAGCCGCGGAAACTTATCATGCGCAAACCCGCTATTCGCCGTATTCAATTCCAAAAGATGCGAAAACGGTGACACATGAAGTCAGAACAGGTGAAAAGTGGTGTCAGAATCGGGAAAATCAGCCTGAACCCCCAAAAAATATGCAGAAGCATTGGGGATCAATGTAGATGTGCCCGATTAGTCCTAATAAAACTGTTTGGGGTACTTAAGTTTGCACAATTGCCACTAATACCCCTTTCAGATATACAACTCGGGAAATTTCCTGCTCAGACCCGGGAATTTCTCCTGTGCAAATTCCCGGGTATTTGGTCGAGACCCCCCTTTCACACTACAGTGTCTACCCAGGAAATTCCCAGGTAGACCCCTTTCAGACAAGAGCAGGGTTTTTCTGCTTACCTGCCACTTCTCTGCCGTCTGCTCCTCCTAGCCTATTCCCTCTCTGGCTGATGATGATGATGTCATCATTCAGCTGCCGGATTCGGTCAATCATAATGCAGATTTTTTTTTTTTTTCAATTTCTTTTAATTCCCTGGTGGTCCAGCGGGAGTGTGGGTGTCCCGCTATGGCTGGGACCAGTCGGCGGTCTCCAGTGCAGGTGTCCCCGGCGTCTGGCTGCTGGGGTCCTGTATCACTGACACAGCGACCGGCGTGGCAGGTGGCCCCATGTGGCAGAGACCCGCCGGCGGGTGTCCACACGTCCGACTGGGGTTTTCTGTACACAGCCGGCCGGCGCTGGGGGTGGTGAGCAGCAGCGCTGAGCGTCCTATGGGACACTCTGCGCTGCCAACTCAAAGCAGCAGCGCTGAGCGTCCTATAGGACGCTCTGCGCTGTCAACTCAGCGCTGAGCATCCTATAGGACGTTCTGCGCTGTCAACTCCATATCACAGCTGCTTGGTGCTGCCCGGGAGTAGAAAATTCCCGGGTAGCACCATTCAGACAGAAGCAGGGTAATTTCCCGGGACTTAAGTCCCGGGAAAAACCCTGGTCGATTGAAAGGGCTGTTACCCGGGAATCCCGGGTAGGTACCTTTCAGACAGACACGGCTACCCGGGAATTTGGCTGAGGCGGGCCAAATTCCCGGGAATCTCGATATGTCTGAAAGGGGTATTATTAGCGTATTTGCACAAGTGGTGAAGAATGGCATAAAGCTGCATTTTAGGTGAAAATAATTAGTCCTGTCAAATTTGGGGTAACTGAAAATGGGTGCAAACATCTTTTAATTTCTCTAAAGTGAACTTTTAAATAAAGCAAAATTCCACCCCCAAAAATGCACCTGCAATTCCCAAAACACCTGACCCCTTCTTAGTGCACCCCCAGAACTAGTTTGCGAACTTGTCCCACCACTTTGCAGTTTTTCACCCCCAAATTCAAAGTACTTTTTTGGGGTGTCCTTAACTTTTTTTTAGGAATTTTTTGACACAGTTGTTCATTGGGGGGTGTCCTAAGGGTTCTGAGTGGTTTCCCCACCTATGCACCCCCAAACAAAAATTGTGTGCAGCTTTGCAGTTCCATGCCCATTAAGGCCACCTAAAGAAGAAAGTTGTCCCCTCGCAGGCTCGCTGCGCTCGCCATGCTTCGGGCTCGGTGGCTCCCTATACTCTCCACGAGATTATATTGCCCCTCTATGCCCACGTGGATGGTTGGGAATGACTTTGGACAGTAGCTGATGATGGCTAGTCTGCATGGAATCTGCAGCCCCCAAGCCACTGCGCCCCCCAAACCACCGAGGGGTCTGCGGGGGCTTTTGTTACGCCCCTGGAACTGTGCACTTTATCAAGAATTTATTCCTAGCCAAACATAAACGGGCACAAAATAGAAGGAATTCTACGCTCTATGGGGTCAATCTATTTAGGTCAAATTTGCAAAAGTGAGTTTGTTTAATGAAACTCGCAGACATCGCAGGAATGCGCGCACCTGAGAAATGCGAGATCCAATTAGAAATAGCAATTTGTGGTACTCGCAGCAGGGGTGTGCGACTTTTGTACAAAATGAGTCCCGTAGGAAGTGTATGAAACCTTCCTGAACCCTAAAAAGGCACTGAGATAGCAGGACTATATAGAAGGCTGATAGTGGCCATAAGGAAAGTACTGGAGGTTCTTAAAAGGTGTCCAATGTGTGATTTTTGCACTTATTATTGTTAATGGTGAAAAAGTAATAGTGAGCAAATGTTTTTCAGCAATTAAAGTCTTTCCAGCATTTTGGGAAACAGAAAAATGTGTAGTAGTCTATCAGTGTTTTATACAATTTTGTAATATTTTGAACTACTGTAAACACTTTTACCTCTCATCTGCAAGTTCTAAAACCCCCTCTCCCATCAATACAACACTTCCACATACCTGTCCTACATATCTTACACCTCCAAATACCTGTTCCATATAATTTACACCTCCAAATACCTGTTCCATATCATTTACACCTCCACATACCTGTGCCACATCACTTACACCTCCAAAATACCTATCCTACATAATTTACACCTACACATAGCTGTCCCACATCATTTACACCTCAACATACCTGTCCAAACATCATTCACACCTCCATATGCCTGTCCAACATCACTTACACCTCCACATACCTGTCCCCCATCATATACACCTCCTCATACCTGTCCCTCATCATTTACACCTCCACATACCTGTCCCACATCCTTTAAACCTCCACATACCTGTACCTCATCATTTACACCTCCACATACCTGTCCCTCATCATTTACACCTCCACATACCTGTCCCTCATCATTTACACCTCCACGTACCTGTTCCTCATCATTTACACCTCCACATACCTGTCCCTCATCATTTACACCTCCACATACCTGTCCCACATCCTTTACACCTCCACATTCCTGTACCTCATCATTTACACCTCCACATACCTGTCCCTCATCATTTACACCTCCACATACCTGTTCCTCATCATTTACACCTCCACATCCCTGCCCCTCATAATTTACACTGACACATCCCTGCCCCTCATTATTTACACTGACACATACCTGTCCCACATCATTTACACCTCCACATACCTGTCCCCAGTGGCAGAACTCCCGGAGACAATGGAGTAATTTTCCGCCGGCCGCCAGCCCTGAAGGGAGCACCTGGCTCCATTGTCACCCAGCCGTTCCGAGCACTGCTGAGGAGGAGCTGCATGGAGAAGGAGCGCCGCTGATCGGCGCTCCTTCTCTCCGCTCTCCCCCCCTTCACTCCTGAGCTCTGGCTTCTGGGTCTCGCAGTGCACTATGGGAGTGACGTCATGACGTATCTCCCATAGTTCCGAGGAGCAGGCACCAGGGACGGACTGCAGCAGGCACTGCAGTGAGGTTTAAGGTAAGTGTTGTGTTGGGTTGTGTGTGTGTGCACACGCGGGGGGGGGTTACTACTGGGGGCACTACAAGGGGCATTACAGGAGTCTTACTACTGGTGGTATCACATGGGGGCATTACAGCGGCCTTACTACTGGGGGCATCATATCGGGGCACTACAGGGGCCTTACTACTAGGGGCACTATTGGGAGCACTACAACTGGGGGCACTACAGGGGCCCTTACTACTGGGGGCACTTCAAGGGACCTTACTACTGTGGGCACTACTACAGGGGGCATTACTTTTAGGGGCATTATTACCAGGGGCATTACTACAGGGGGCATTTTTACTACTGGGGGCACTGCATAGAGGGACCACTACTGGGAGCACTGTATAAGGGGCACTACTGGGGGAACTGCATAGGTGGACCCCTACTGAGAGCACTGTATATGGGGCACTGCATAGGGGGACCACTACTGGGGGCACTGTATAAGGGGCACTACTGGAGGCACTGCATAGGGGGACCACTACTGGGGGCTCTGTATAAGGGGCACTACTGGAGGCACTGCATAGGGGGACCACTACTGGAGGCACTGCATAGGGGGACCATTACTGAGGGGCATTACATAGGCGGGCGGTAAATTTTAACTTCGGGGTGGGGGGGGCACCAACATTTATCTTGCCTCCGGGCACCTGGAATGAAGTTACGCCACTGCCTGTCCCACATCATTTACACCTCCACATCATTTACACCTCCACATACCCTTATTATTTAACCCATTATTGAGCTTTCCAGAGAAATTTACCTGAAAACTGACGTCTTTATTGGCTAAATGATGCTATTGAAACCCCTCCGAGTGCATGATTATTTATTGGGAAGATTGTACCAGAGGTTCTACACTGTGGGCCTGATTCAGAGCTGGACGCTCTGAACGAGCGCCCGCTCTGAATCAGGGCATGTTTTTTTTTTTTTCAAAGCGGCCTTTTGGACACTCGCATAGCTGTGGGTTACCACCCACAGCTTATGCGAGCGTCCATGATGATGGTCGCGGTGGTCAAGACCATCGCGACCATTGGGCTTGCGACGAGACCCTGCGGTAGGGTCTCGGTGACCGCAAGGTCTGGAGTGATTTTGGCTCTATCAGAGCCAAAATCACTCCCACTGACATCACTAGGGAACGCCTCCGTCTGGCAGCCACGCCCCCGGCATGCCCACCAAAGGGGGCATGCTGTCACTCAACATCGACAGCACTCCCCCTTTGGTGCGAGACCCATAACGACGTTACCCCGTCGTTATTCCGGTCTCGCGAATGCGCACAACGGAGCTCCCTCCATCATGCGCATGCGCACTAGGGCACCATCGACCCGCTTGCGAGCACTCAGCGCTCGCGAGCGGGTCTGAATCAGGCCCTGTGTTCCAACATTTGTACCTTAAAATAAATATTTTCCCTTCCCTTTCACCTGCTCAGGGGGTTGCTCATAACCCCCCCCCCCTCCCCTGCAAATTTCCACTGGAAAATCAATGCGAGTTGGAATTTCATTGCAAATGTAATCGCAGTGCAAGTTGCCATGAGAACGGCTCGCAGGACCCAACTCGCACCTAACTGAAGTGATCACTATGGGTCAGTTATAAAATCAAGTTCCATGGTGCTTCATCTATAACTTTGTACATACAGTATTTAAAAGTAATTCCTGTGCGGTTAAAGTCTCAGCCTGGCATCTTTAGTACACTGTGAGAGGTGTTTTGCTGCGTCTGTAGTGCATGTAAATGCAAATTTAGAGAAAAAGTCACTGTGCAACACGGCTCTGCGATGCTCACTTGTACCAGGCGTCTTGCTCTGTATGGCTATTGATGCTAGGTGTATGAGGACACATCTGTAAATTTTATGAAAACCACCTCTGGAAAATTGGTGTTACTTTCATGACATTGTGGTACACATAAAAATGAACAAAGTGGAAAGAGTTAAACACTTCCTCAAAGCCCTGATAAATTCACTCTATAGTACCAAACTCCATATTCAAGTGACCTGTGATTATGTATGAATATCCTTAAAACCTGGATTGTGTTTGGGAAAAACGGCACTAAGCTTATTTGTCTTGCCGGTATACAATTAAGTTCTTGTATTGTGGCAGAAACCAGATCATCAGGAAGAAACCCACTCAAACACAGTGAGAACATATAACGTTTACACAGATAGGGCCTTGGTGGGAATCAAACCCAAGACCTGTGAGGCAGCAATGCTAACCACTACAAAAACTGTGTAAAGGTATTCTTGACCCCCATATTTCTTTCAATATATGCTTGCACTAGATGCTCTCTCTCAATGCTAGGTAATAGACAGGGCCCATTATCCTCTCTCCCCAAACCTGTTGCATGCTGCTGTTTATCTGTTGATCCCTTAACAGAGCTGATGGATTATATTTTAAGAACAGTGAGAATGCCATTTAAGAAATGTAAACAAAGATTTAAATTAGTGCTCTGGTTTCTTGTTTTTACCAAACACTTTGATGGTTGTGCTTTGTTTATCTTACTTTAATAACCAATCATTAACCGTATTTACCTATGTTTACTCCACATATATCACCTTTTCTCATAGCAGGTCATATCATTCATACAGCCATATTATGTCTTCTTTGACACATGCATAGCCTTGTTAACATAGGTCTTCTTTTGAAATTATATCTCACTAATTGCTCAGTAAATATAATGTCCAGTGATCCATTGGCTATAGTGACTGACGTATGACGCTTCTCTTTGCTGTCCTCAATCTAGCTTAGATTGGTAAAAAATACAAGATGGCTTTGAAGTTTTGTTTTCTGTGACCACAGGACTTTCTTTACTCGTTTTTATCATGTAGGCATTATGTCATGTTAGGATGTCTTGGACCTAGTGATCACCCACATGGGTATGCAGTACCAACTGAGCAAGGGCACTTTGTTACACACTTTTTATTCTTAGTATTATTTAAATGGATTTTATATGATTAAATGATGCACATAGATCAAAGGTACTGGAATTTAAAATAATGTCTCAGAACATTCAGTTAGGGGAAATGTATGGGTGATGCCCACAATGTGCCACTGTAATGGCGCAGGAACGCTGGCAACACCTCCAAACTGCATTTTTAGTTTACAGTCCCATATTGGTGCGTATTAAGTGATACTATTTATGAACTACAGTATGTATGCGCACTGCAACGCCGTCATTGTGCTTAATTGAATCAACCCCCCAAATCTCTCAACCGCAAATGTATCTTGATGTCCAAGATGTCGGAAATACAAAGGAGAAGTTACAAATACAGAGACAACCTGCTTCAGTCCGCTAGAAAACTAAAGCTTGGTAGAAATTCACTTTTCAGCAGGACTATGCTTTGTTTATCTTTCTTTCGCTAACCAATCATTTACCTTATTTACCTATGTTTACTCCACATATATCACCTTTCCACATAGCAGGTCAAGGACAAAGCAACACTGGCGTGGTTGAACAAAATTATGAATGCTCTACAGTGGGATGTAGTCAGTTTGCCGGCGGACAGGATGCAGGCTGTTGAAATCCCGGTGTCGGAAGCCCGACTCGGAACTAAACATAGGTGTCAAAATCCCAACGCCAGTTTAGGTCCCGATGCCAGAATCCCGACAGCTGCCATCCCGATCTTAAGTACACCGAGGCATCTTAGCTGTTAGCCGCAGGGGGAGGGGTTAGGTTTAGGCACCACGGGCAGTGTTAGGGTTAGGCTTTGGTGGGGTTAGGGTTAGGCACCACTGGGGGGTTAGAGTTAGGCATCACTGGGGGGTTAGGGCTAGGCCCTAAGGGGGAATCGTTAGGTTTAGGCACCAAGGGAGGAGGGTTAGGTTTAGGCACTAATGGGGTGGTTTAGAGTGCGGGGTGAAGAGGGTTCGGGTGTAAGAAGGGAGGGCCAGGTTGAGAATGGGGGGAGGGTTAGTATACTTACCCTACCCCTGTCGGCATACCCAGCATTGGGATGCCGCTGTTGGCATTTTGACAGCTGGCATCCCGGCTACCGGTATTTCATACCCAACACCTCTACAATGGCCAAGTCAAAGTCCAGACCTCAATCCAATTAAGAATCTGTGGCACTCTTTTAAAATTGCTGCCCCCAAGAGTGACCCAACCAACTTGAACAACCTGGAGCAAATCTTCAAGGAAGAAGGGGCAAATATCACTACCAAACAGTGAGCAAACCTGGTAGAAACTAATCTCAACAGAATTTGAAAAGTTATTGCAGCAAAAGGTGGTTCTACCAAGTACTAATCTTCCGGGGTTTAAGTCTTATGCAAGAAGACTTTGTCAGTTTTTATTAAAAAAAACATCTGCAGACAAATAATGAGATAAAAGTTTGAACATTTATAATAAGAGCCTACTGGTTCACAATTAAAAAAATACCATCCGGAACAAGTGAATAAGAGTTTTGCCCACTGCCAGCGAAGTACTTAAGTAATTTTTTCCAGCCTTACATAAGACATCTAAGATTATTCAATCAATCCTTAAGAAGCTGATCGCAGTGTTCTGTATTTCAACCAAATCTCCCTGAACACGTCATAAGCAGAGCAGCATCTATAACTTTGCATATTCACTGTATTGTTTTACATGTCTGATTTTCCTCATTTGTACTGTATGAGGACACATCTGTAAATTTTATGAAAACCACCTCTGGAAAATTGGTGTTATTTTCATGACATTGTGGTACACATAAAAATGAACAAAGTGGAAAGAGTTAAACACTTCCTCAAAGCCCTGATAAATTCACTCTATAGTACCAAACTCCATATTCAAGTGACCTGTGATTATGTATGAATATCCTTAAAACCTGGATTGTGTTTGGGAAAAACGGCACTAAGCTTATTTGTCTTGCCAGTATACAATTAAGTTCTTGTATTGTGGCAGAAACCAGATCATCAGGAAGAAACCCACTCAAACTCAGTGAGAACATATAACGTTTACACAGATAGGGCCTTGGTGGGAATCAAACCCAAGACCTGTGAGACAGCAATGCTAACCACTACGAAAACTGTGTAAAGGTATTCTTGACCCCCATCTTTCTTTCAATATATGCTTGCACTAGATGTTTTTCAAATTGCAAGTGTTGCTCTGGTTTAATCAATTTAAGTGAAAGACCATGTAACACTATATAAACTCCTTCAATTATTATTATTTTTTTTTTTTTTTCAAAGGACCATTCCATGTGGACCTTATTGAAACGTTTTATCTGAATGGCTCTAAGGGCTGCTTGCATTCTGACTGCCTAAATTGTGTCTCTGCATCCAGCTACTAATTTGAAGTGACTGCAAGGACCTTATCATAAGGGCAGATTTGAGCAGCTGCAGACGTTTTCTGTTGCTCTTGGAGCATAGGTAACATATGACCTCAGCAGATGTTTCTGTAAAGGTGCAATTAGGATTTCCTTATTTTTAAATACTGGAATTGACATCACAAGTCAAAACATGGAAGCAAAAAGGTGCTCATAAGGACTTGGGATTGTGACTTTTCATGATGTAATATCTCCGTAGCAGTTACAGTCCCTGCGGGGTAGCAATCAAAGCTAGAAATGTCTTTGAGGTTAAACCAATATTGATAAAATATTTCAAAAGTGTAAAAGAATTAGGAGATCTCACAAAGGAGATATCAATATGCTTACTTTATTGTGCTGCATATAAATCAGTTATGGGCAACCTAATATACTTGTAGCATGTAGTATGTATATGTAGGGCTGCATCACTCCAAAATGCCCATTCCACATGCCACGAAGACCTGCTCCAAAATATTCCCACGTGCCCTCTGTACCCTTGTGCCATAAAAGTCACCCACGTGCACTCAGACCCCCCCCAAGCAATAAGATCCCACATGTACTCCAAAACTTTCCAACATGCCACTCAGACCTTCCCATATGCTCCCAACCTACCAATTGGACTGACATATATGCTCCTCAGGCCTGCCCACATTCCAATTATTACTCCCCACATGCCCATAATAACTCTACATAAATACCAGATTAGACCCTCACACATGCCTATACATCCACCCCAACATGCCCCTTACATGCCTTCATGTACTTCACTTGCTTTAAAACTCCCTCATATTCTACTCTGATCTCCCCACACCTTCCCAATGTGTCACTCAGACCTTCTCACATGCTTCCATATGCCCCACAGGCATATGTATATGTTCTTCAGACATCCCCACATCCCCTAGATCTCAGTACATGCTGCTCACACCTACTGTACCCACATGCCACTCACATGCACATCAGACCTACTTACACACAAAACAGACCTCGACACATGCCCATAAATGTCCCTTGAATGCCCATCAGACATACCCACATGCCCATCTGACCACCCCCACATGCCCATCAACCCTCTCCACCCATGTCCATTAGACCTCTCCCACATTTGCTTTACAGGTCCATCACACCTACCCACTTGCCCATTAGACTTTTCCTATTAATTCTTTACATGCCCATTAGACCAACCCTATAAGCCCTTCAGAACCCCCACATGTTCATCAATCCAAGCAACACGTTCTTCATATCTCCCACAAATGCTTCTAACATGCACATCAGACCTCCCCACATGCCCATCTGACATACCCACATTCCACTTACATGCCCTTTAGACTTCTCCCACATGCCTCTATCATGCCCATCAGTCTTACCAAACATGCCAATCAGGTCTCCTAATATAGCAAACAATGTCACCACACATGTCACATGCCCATCAGACCACCTTACATGCCCATCAGGCCTACCTAAATGCCCATCAGGCCTCTGGTACATGCCTATCAGACTTCTCTACATAACCTCATTTGCCCCAAAACACCTCCACATGCCACAGACCTCCTCACATGTCCCCAACATTCCACTCAGACTTACTAAAATGCCCCTTAAACATCCCCACATGCCCCCAAATCTCAATACATGCACCTCACACCTTCAGTACCCATATGCCCCACACATGGCCATCAGACTATCCCACATGCCCATCAGACCTTCCCCACCTGCCCCTTGCATGCCCATCAGACCTTCCCCATACATTATAACCTCCCCCACACGTCCATTAGATCTCCCACACAAGCCCATCAGTACTCTTCATCTTTGTCTATCAGACCTTTCCCACATGCCCCTTATATGCCCATCAGACTTACCAACACGCCTATCAGACTGTAGTGATGTGCTCTTTACATGCCCATCAGACCTACCCCATATGCCAATTTGACCTATACCTCATGCCAATCACACCTCCTACAAGTTTAGGAGGTGTGATTGTCATGAGGTGGAGATCAAATTGTCATATGCCCATCAGTATTCCTTGTCCCTTACATGTCCATAAAACCTCTTACTGTACATGCCCAGCAGGCCACCCCACATACCCATTGTCTTTACATAGCCATTAGACATTCCTCACAGGGGTGGAACTACCAGCAGTACAGTTGGTGCACTGCACCGGGATCCCAGCGGTCCACAGCTGGTTAGAACCATGGACTCACATTGTGAGTCTCACTCAGGGTCATCCATTGGTTAAGGCAGGGCAAGGCAAGCTGACCCCTGATGTTGCTTTTCTCAGTGGCCAGCAGCTGCTTAATAAAGCTTGTTCTTTGTCAATAAAAAAAAATGTTGCCGCTAGACCAGGCTGTGCGTGCAGTCTTTTGCTGCCTCATGTATACCGACGCTAACTGTGAGATTGACTGGGGCTCAAATGTCCCCCACAGTGACCTGGAGTCCAAGGGCTAAACGTAATAGCCTGGTTAAGCCTTTAAAATAGGGGTGGGCAATAAGCGGCCCCCCAGCCAGTGGCATAACTAGGGCAGGTCGGCCGGGGCTCGTGCCCTGAGCATCGTGGGATCGACAGCATGGGGGGGGGCACTGCCAGCCACGGTCCAGGTCTGCCGGTAAAGTCATTGTAGTGCGGACCGCAGAGAGTGTGGTCTGCACTACACAGTAACACACACATCGCCACCAGTGCTGGGTAGTACACTCGTACTACTCAACAGCATTGTGTGTGTTTCAGCAGCCAATGAGAGTGAGACAGACTCTCACTGGCTTCTGCGCCCACTGACGGAGCCGGGCTGGAGCTAGGTAGTGTCTAAATTCCCTTCGCGGTGAGGACCCTGACGTCATCAGCTACTGTCCAATGTGGAAAACACATGATTCACATATACAGTGGGCCTGTATTCAATTTGGAGTGAAAAGCCGGAATCGGCAAAAAAGTTTCGCCGACGACGTCATTTCGCCAGGAGGAAAAGTATCGCCGTATTCAATTTGAAAGACTTTCCGCCTAGGCGGAAAGTCAATGCAACGTAATAGGCAAAACAGTTTCGCCTATGAATAGCAGGCGGAAAAATGTGCAGAATTTGGGTGTTGGGGTGCAACGTTGCAGGAACCTCCATGTAGCCTTTACACAGTCCCCCTAAGGTAAACTGCGTCAAAAATTTTTTATAAAACACTTAAGAACACCCAAAAAAATCACTTTCATTTTTGGGGTGAAAAAAAAAAATGTTGGGGAATAAAGTTAAAAACTAGCGAACTAGACTCCAGGGGGGTTCCCAAGTATGCCCCAGGTGTTTTTTTCACTGCAGGTGTTTGCGGCAGGTGGATTTTTCAAGTTTTTTTAAACTTTACTTTAGCAACTTTAAAATAAGCTGGCCCCCATTTTCAAGTACCCCAAATTTGCTGGTTATTTTCAGATAAAAAACTTCTGAGCCCGTTTAAAAAGACCAAATACCTTCAGCAAGCCAAATCGGGGGGTACCATAGGGAACCCCCATGTCAGAGCATCTTTTGGGGGGTATCAGGCTGATTTCCCCAAATCTGACATGACTTTCCACTTGTTTCAGTTTCGCCGGGTCCCGTTTTCATGTACTTTCAAATTGAATACGGGGATACGCGGGCACGCGCGCAATATTTTTCCGCCTGCAAAACAGGCGAAGTAAGCGGAAAGTCCGGGAGGCGAACAACTATAGTGGGTGCGAATCAAATTGAATACGGGCCATAGTGATTACTGCGCTAGGTATTGAGAGGTATTTAATTTGAAAAATGTGTATTGGAAAAATCAATTAGTCTGCTGTCTGGGGCTTGTTTTATAATTCTCTAATCATGATTTATTTTAAATAAAAGCATGAGCACATCTTAAAACAAATTGAAATAGTAAAATGAAACAACTGTTTCTTTTTGCAACGTGAATCCAATTCACATGAAAAGATACCAATTGATTACAATGTATAAAACACCTTAATTGATGACTGATATCTATTTCAAATACATTCCATGGACGCAGGCCCTGATTCAGAGCCGGACGCTCTGACAGAGCACTCGCTCTGAATCAGGGCCGTCCCTCTTACTTTTAGGAGTGGCCTCCTGGCCGCTCGCATAGCTGTGGGTGACCACCCACAGCTATAGCGAGCGGCCAAAATGATGGTCGCAATGGTCAAGACCATCGCGACCATCGGGCTTGCGACGAGACCCTTGCGGTAGGGTCTCGCTGCCGCAAGCCCTGGAGTGCTTTTGGCTCTATCAGAGCCAAAAGCACTCCCACTGACATCACTAGTGATGTCAGTGGGGCCGGCCCCAGACGGTAGGCATTCCCATGGGAACGCCTCCGTCTGGGCAGCCACGCCCCCAGCACGCCCACCAAATCACCATCGACAGCACGCCTCCTTTGGTGCGAGACCCATAACGACGGCTTGGCTGTCGTTATCCGGGTCTCGCGCATGGGCACGACGGAGCCGCCTCCGTCGTGTGCATGCGCACTTGGCCAACATCGACCCGCTTGCGAGCGATCAGCGCTCACGAGCGGGTCTGAATCAGGCCCACTGCAAGGAATAAATAAATAAACGCTGTTTTGTAAGATGCAGTTATCAGTTCATATAAGCATGTGATAAACAAACTGTTTTGATGAAGAAACTGCCGTGTACAGTATAAGTGATCCATGCATAATGGCGTCCCAGTGTCGTGCTTGTAATATTAGGAATTACCTTGATGGCAAAACTGTCCCGGTGCACTTCAATGTGTATGTTATTCGTTATTCCTCTACTAAGCGTGGGCACGCTAAGATCCATTTCACCGTCATGTCCAGCGTCATTCCCTACCATCTATGTGGGCATAGAGAGGGAAAATAACCTTGTGGTGAGTGTAGCGAACCACCGAGCCCGAAGCGTGGCAAATGTAGCGAGCCCGAAGCGTGGCGAGCATAGCGAGCCCACGAGGGGACAACTTACTTCTTCAGATGGCCTTTATGGGCATAGAACCGCACTTCCGCCCTCACTTACATCACTTCCAGGTCCCTAGCGCGAAGGAGAAATAAGCTCTACCCTGGAACTCACTCATGAGCTTCTCCTTCCGGCTCCTGTAGTGGGTGATGGGAGAGACGTCATGGCATCTCTCCCATAGTACCGAGCAGGACCGAGTGGGAAAATGGAGGAGCGGACAGCGGTTTTGTGTATGTATGTATGTGTGTGTTATGTAAGGGACACTACTGGCTCTGTATAGGGGGCTCTGAATCACTATACTGTCACTGTATAAGGGGTACTAGTGGGGGCCTGCATAAGAGGGACCACTACTGGGGGCTTTGCATACTAGGGGTACTGTATATGGGGCACTACTGGGGGTCTGTATAAGGGGGACCACTACTGGGGGGACTGTATAAGGGGCACTGCATAGGGGGGCACAGTATAAGGGTGCACTCGTGGGAGCACTGCATAAGGGGCACTGTATAAGGGTGCACTACTATGGGCACTGTATAAGGGGCATTACTGGGAGCCTGCATTAGAGGGACCACTACTGGGGGTTGCATACTGGGGGTACTGTATATGGGGCACTACTGGGAGCCTGCATTAGAGGGACCACTACTGGGGGTTTGCATACTGGGGGTACTGTGGAAGGGTCACTACTGGGAGCCTGCATAAGGGGGACCACTACTGGTGGCATTAAGGTGCATATGGAATGTTCAGCGATGAGAAAGAAGTGTGTGTCATGTTGACACGCCCATTTTTCAGTGGTCACGCCCCTTGTGGCATGTGACCACGCCCACTTTTCATCCCAACATGTCTTGCAACAGTTTTAGCATGGTCAAATAGATAAACTGTGGCAGGGCATGCTGGGATGTGTAGTTCTACAACAGCTGGGGATCTGCTTATTGCCCACCCCTACTTTAAAAGGATTGTCACTTGAGAAATATGGGGAGATTCGCATAAATCCCAGCAGCATTATATTTCAAGGGGTATTACATTTAGCCCCAAGGATGGGAGCCTGTACGAAGCCTGGGAGATATCAGCAGCTGAGGGTTTTCCAGAGGAGAAGAGTAGGAAGGCTGTGAGGGGACGCAGGGAGATAGCACCATAATTCAGCTGGGTACTGTCTGTGAGTTGCTGCACATATTGTTGTGGACCAGGTCATATTTTTATTATTATTATTATTATTATTATTATTATTATTATTACTACAGGAAACCGGTTATGACATTATTATATATATATATATAAAATGTAAAATGTAAATATAGTGTGCATTTTACAATACGTTAATGTCTATCATGCTACAGTATAAGTGCCATAACTACTGTATGCGTGTATATGTTGCTATTACTTATTATATTGCCATTATATTATTGTGTATAGCACCACTGCTTGGCCCCGCCATCCACTTTGCATCCCCTCTCTGTTCATCAGTCCTCCCATACATGCCAGACTTAATTTGCTTCAACACTGCCCCGCATGCTACTCAAAATGCCCAACCTGCTCACACATGCAACTCAGATCTGCCAAAATGCCCCTCAAACAACCGCACATGGCCCTCGGACATACCCATATGCCCTTCACATTCTCATTAGACTTCCTTATATGCCCAAAGGACATCTCGACATTCCCACTACATACCTACCCCATATGCCCATTTGATCTGACCCTCATTCCCATCAGTCTTCCTACCCATTCCCCTTCCATGTCCATTAAGTCTTCTTACATGCATATCAGACTTCCCCACCATGATCATTACATACCCATCAGACTATTCCACATACCCATCAGACTTTCCCCATATGCCCTTTACATGCCCAATAAACCTACACTATATGCAAATTTGACTTTGCCCTCACACACATACCCATCAGTCTTCCCGCCCATGCTTCTGACATGTCCATCAGACATACGCGTGCACATTGGACCCCCCACTCATGCCCATCTGATATCCGCTCATGTCCATTACATGCCTATCATATATTTCCACTTGCCCATCAGTCTTCCTTAAATGCCTATCAGACCTCCATACATGCCCATACAACACTCACACATGTCCATTACATGTCACATATGCCAATCAGATCTTCCCAACTTACCCCTTACATGCCCATCAGACCCTCACCATATGCTTATATGACCACCCCCACATGTCCATCAATCTCCCCACCTATATCCATGAGACCTTCCCACATGCCCCTTACATGCCCAATGGACAACCAACACATGCCTATCAGATTTATTCATATGTACTGAACTTGCTCCAAAACTCTCCCACATGCTTCTCAGACCTCCTCACATTTCCCCAACATGCCACTCAGAACTCCTCACATGATCCTTGCACCTACTCACAAGACCCACACATGCCCATCAGCCTTTTTACATGCCCATACAACATCCACAAAAGCCCATTACATACCCATCAGATCATCTCAGATGGCAGAGGTCCCCAAACTCAGTTCTAAAGGCACCTTAACAGTCTAGGTTTTAAGGATATCCATGCTTGACTGCAGGTGACTTAATTAGTACCTCAGTCAATTTGATTTAACCACCTGTGCTCAACCATGGATATCTCTAAAACCTAAACTGTTGGGGTGCCTTGAGGACCGCGTTTGGGAACCTCTGCCAAATGGCCATCGGGCCTTTACCACTTGCCCTTACATGCCCATCAGAACTTTCAAACATTTATACCAGTCCTCTTCACTGATATCCATCAGACATTCCCCACATCTGACTTACATGCCCATTAGACCTACCCACATGTCCATCAGACCTTCTGCACCTGCCCCTTACATGCCCATCAGATCTTCCCTATATGCCCATATAATCTCTTCCATGTTCCCATCAGGCCTCCTAGACATGTCCATCAGTCATTATCACCCAAGTCCATCAGACAGTTCCTACATGTCCTTTACATGCCCATCAGACCCACCCACATGTCCATCAGACCTTCCTGACATGTCGCTTACATGCTCATCAGACATACCTACCACCATACCTATCAGTCATCCCCCACATGCCTCCTACATGCCCATCAGACCTCCCACACATGCTCATCTGATATCGTCTCATGCCCCTTACATGCCCATCAGGCTTGCCAACATGTCCATCAGATCTGCATCTTTCATGCCTATCATACTTTCCCACATGCCAATCAGACCTCCCTACATGCCCATAAGATCTCCTTATACACCATATGACATCCTCCACATGGCCCAGACCATCCCATATGCCCATCAGACCTTACCCATCTGCCTTTTACATGCCCATCAAATCTTCACTATATGCTCATATGACCTCTCATTCATGCTCATCAGACTTCCCACAAATGCCCATCAGTCATCCTCACTGATGTCCATCAGACCTTCCTCGCATGCCCCTTACATGCCCATCAGATGTCACACACATATATGTTCTCTTGCATCTTTGCTGCGCACATTGCGCCACGCATGGTGCAAGGCGTGCACCCGCAAGTGGATACGCGCACTGCATTCGCACCCGCGATCCAATAGGATTGCATGGTGTGATTGCAGTGTGTGCCACAGCGTACCGTAGAGTATGCTGCTGCTGGTAATCGTATGTTTGTAGCGCGATTGGCAAGAATGTAAGAGGACACATCTGTACCTATTAGACTTCTCCACATGTCCTGCTCTTGCTACAAAACTCCCCCACATCTCTCTCAGACCTCCTCATATGTCCCCAACATGCTACTCAGAACTCTTCACAGGCCCCTCACACCTACCCATAATCTCCACACATACCCATCAGACCATCACACAAGCCCATCATATGTTCACCACCTGCCTTTACATTCCCATCAGATCTTGCCCATATGTACTCACCCACATGGCATGCCTATCATTTCTACCCCACATGCCCATCAAACCTGTCAACGTGTCAATTAGACCTCCCACAGATGTCCATTACACCACCCCTCACTCTGATAATTAAAGACATAAATGCATGGGGGTTCTAAAGCAATAAAAGGTTGGTCTTGATATCATATAATGGTCATAATTTTGAGCAATACACATTATTCCTCTGCTTGCAATCCTAGGTCCGCATCTCCAAAAAAATTTTAATAAACATACTGTACACCTGGTAATGCACTAGAAGGGGCAAGTAGGCACCCTAGTGTTAAAACAAACATATTTGTTGTCTACATTCCATGTACAATATAAATGACCAGTGTTTTATTTTGATTTGATGCATCAGGATGAAACTGGCTTTGTGGGCTCAAATTAATTAGCAAAATGAAATGTACTACTATTCTAACCCCTTAGAGGGTTACTTATCGCCAATGTATTTTATTTGCTCATATATATATATATATATATATATATATATATATAGTGTAGAAGGAAGTGTACAATTCATATATTGTGTAGAAAGTGGTGTACAATTTGTATATGGGGGGGTGAGATTAATGCTGATAACCATTGGTGGCAGTCAGACTAATACAGTCTTCAGGTGGAAAAAGAAGTGAAACCTCGTGTGCTGGTGCTAGAAGCTGCTGGAAGCACTACGAGTCAGGCATATGTCTTGTGCACTTAGTGGGAGGGAGCTTCTGTCTGTCATCCGGGGGATATAAAAGGAGAGTTCACCGCACTGAAGAGCCTTTTTAAGCTGGGTGTCAAACCCTTCTTGTGGGCTGGTCCAGAGGAAGAGATGGAAGGGGCTAGGTGAAAGGGGATGTATATGGCACACTGGCACACACAATGACAGCAGTGGGAATCCCGGCTCCAGAATCCCACTGCCATTTTGAGTATTAAAGTTAGGGGGAGGGTTAGGGTTAGGCTGCGGGAGGGGAGGGTTAAGGATAGGTTGCGGGGGGGAGAGTTAAAGTTAGGTTGCGGGAGGGGAGGTGTAGGGGAAGGGTTGGAATACCGGATTCCGCTACCGGGATTCTGACCACCAGTATTATCAGCGCTGGGATCGCATACCCAACCTGGTGAAAGGGTCCACCCTCCGCATAAAGAAGTCTTGAAGTGAGCAGGGGCATTCAAGAAGGTAGAGCAGAGTCCTGCCCTCCTTTGAAGCAGACATAGGGCTTACCTGAAGAGAGCAGATACAGAGGCACATCAGAGTGGAGAGTCTTGCAGGGATAGTACGATGGTAGCATTTCATGTGGTGAAGCAGATAATTGTGCTGGGTCGCATTGGAGCCGTGTCTGGCAGTTACATTGAGAGTAGACTTCGGCCGTCACGAAAGCCAGCAAATGACAGGTGTTGAGCTGCCAATCCACTCAGTGGGCAGGTACTAACTACCGGCCCAAGGCAACATTATTATTATTATTATTATTATTATTATTATTATTATTATTATTATTATTATTATCCTTTATATGGCACCACAAGGGTTCCGCAGTGCCTCACAAAAGTACATAAACAAATTAGCAAACTTGTAAAACAGCGACTTACAGTACAAGACAATACAGAATAAGAACATAGTTTAGTTAAGTGTTAAGTGCCCTTGTGGAGAGTTTTGAGTAGATGATCGTATGAGTGAGGGAAGGAAAAGCACATAAGGGAAGAGGGCCCTGCACATGAGAGCTTACATTCTATAGGGGGGGAGACAGACAGGGGTGACACAGATAGGGTAGACAGGAAGAAGCATGTAACTAGCAGGTTAGGATGAGAGCTGGAAGGCTTTGGAGTAGTGGGTCTTGAGAGCCCGTTTGAAGATTTGTAGAAAGGTGGAGAGTCTGATAGGGTGCGGGAGAGAGTTCCATGGAGAGCCCCATCATCAAGGAGGGCTCAGGCAGAGGAGACTTAGGGCCTGATTCAGACCCGCTCATGAGCGCATTGCGCTCGCAAGCGGGTCGATGGTCGGGCAGTGCGCACGCGCGGCGTGCGTGAGCCCCACTCGCTCGGGGCTCGCAGCAAAACGGGGTGGCAATCGATGTTTGTGCCTGCACAAACGGAGGCGTTCCTGAAGTGGGCGGCCCTACTGACATCACACGTGATGTCAGTAGTGAACTTCCTGCTCTATTAGAGCAGGAAGTTCACTGGGGCTTGCTGTGGACGAGACCCTACCACAAGGGTCTCGTCGCAAGCCCCATGGTCGCGATAATCATGACCATCGCCAGGCCGCCCGCACAAGCTGTGGGTGGTCACCCACAGCTGTGTGAGCAGCCTGGAAGCCGGATAAAAAAAATATAGGGACGCCCTGATTCAGTGCGAGCGCACGCAAATAGTGTACGCCTCTGGATCAGGCCCTTAGCCTGTCATTCAGACAATGCTGAAATTAAGCCCAGCTGAGGTGTACCTGGATCATCAGCCTTAGAAAAACAGTTCGGCAAAGAATGAACTCCAGATAGGTGATTTAATCACTATGGAACATCGGATCAGATACGCTCTCTAAAGTGGTGATAATTGCTATGAACTACACTCACCACGACCAATAGGATACCTCAGGTAGTTAAGAGACTCGCTAGCTCTGATTCATGTGTGGATATACAGTAGGTACATTTTCAGTGTAGGAATGCTATTACGTTTATAAAAGGTGTGGAAACACCATTGTAGATATATTTATTGAATATGAGCATTATAAACTATCAGGTAAAACTGCATTGAAAATCTAAAATGTTAACCAGAAATTGTATACATTTCCTCTCACGCACTTTAATTCCGATCTGCAGTCACTATAGAGGGATGATTGTTCCTCCCAGTGATTTATCTAGATTGAAAATACTGGTATTTGGCGGAAAATTAATTAACCGGCAAGTTTTGGCGAAACATGATTAACCGAACTGGCATTCAGACAGGTAAGAAACACAAACTTCTTCTAGGGAAATAGGCAGCCAGTCACAGTCTAAAAATTATGGGGGAGATGTATCAAAGCTTGCAGAGATAAAGTGAAAATAAATAAAGTACCAACCAGTTAGCTCCTAACTGTCATTTTTCAAGCACAGCCTATAATATGACATTACATTTAGGAGTTGATTGGCTGGTACTTTAGCTCTCTCCACTTGTTGATAAATATCCCCCTATTATACAGTATATTTACTATTCATAACCAAATAGGTAGATATTTTTTTGTTTATTTAATTGGTTTTTTTTTTTTAGTTTCCATTTGTTCCTTGACAACCCTTTCTTTTCTTTCCAAATTTGTATCCATATGTGATGAGCTCTGCATTGTGTTTGAAATGTGATACTCATTTTGATGTGACTGAGAATTCTATATTTTGTGTGTGTGTGAATTGTAAGACTACACCAGGGATGTGCATAATTATAAAAACCTGTGAGCCCCTCACAACTGCCTCCCCGAGGAAGCGATTTAAGGCGCAATGAAAACACAAGCCTTCAAGAATACTTTGAATCCAGTTTGTTGAAGGTTTTGCTATTGTAACCTGCTTTTGTTCTACGCCTATTGATGTGGAGCAGTCCAACTGTCTAACAATATTATGAAGGGCACAACATGGGGATTCTAAATACATCTGTTCAGTGCTTTTCCTCAATGTCGAATATATTTAAAAAAATATATTATGGTTTTGAGGGAAATCTATGTAGCAAATGATATATATATATATATCTTAAAAAAAAAATTGGTGCAGACTCACTGTTTTGTTTTATATTCTTCAGTAGCTAATCCTTTACAGGGCAAATAAACTACATTCATACACAAAATAACTACAAACTACTGTATAAGGCAGACGTATATAGTATTTTTAACAAAGTGTTTAATAGATTATAACAATTTGAAAATTGTGACACTATGGGGGTATATTTATAATTTCTCCCCTTCCATCTTACCTACTTCAGGAGAGGAAGTCATGGCCCTCATCCGGTCCTGCCCCCCTTTCCACCTCACCCCTTGACCCTATCCCCTCCCGCCTCCTCCGCTACCTCTCTTCTTCTGTCTACTCCCATCTTGCCCACCTCCTTAATCTCTCCCTCTCATCAGGCACTGTCCCTTCTGCATTCAAGCATGCCCTTGTCTCCCCATTCTTAAAAAACCAACCCTTGATCCTAACACTCTCTCTAACTACCGACCCATCTCTCTCCTCCCTTTTGCCTCCAAGCTCCTTGAGCGTATTTGCTACAACCACCTTACCACCTTTCTTTCCTCCCACTCCCTGCTTGACTCACTTCAGTCTGGCTTCCGTTCTCTCCACTCCACTGAAACTGCCCTCACAAAAGTCAGCAATGACCTCCTTACTGCCAAATCCAGGGGCCACTATGCTCATTCTCCTTGACATCTCTGCTGCTTTTGACACTGCGGACCACCCTCTCCTCATGCAGATCCTTCACTCACTTGGTCTACATGATACTGCCCTCTCCTGGCTGTCCTCCTACCTATCTGATCGCTCCTTCTCTGTCTCCTCTCATGTCTCCTCTTCCCACCCATTTCCACTAACTGTATGTGTTCCCCAAGGTTAATTTCTCCTATTTTCCCTCTATACTACTTCTTTAGGTGAACTCATCAGCTCTTTTGGTCTCCAATATCATCTCTATGCTGATGATACTCAGATTTACCTTCCCCCCCATGACCATTCCACCTCTGTCCTCACCCATATCTCCAACTGTCTCTCTACCATCTCTTCCTGAATGTCCCAGTGCTTTCTTAAACTTAACATGTCTAAGACTGACCTGGTCATCTTCCCACCCTCCCGCATAACCTCGCTTCTTACAATTTCATTATCTATTAATGGCACAACTATCTCCTCTAGCCCCCAAGAGTGCCGTCTTGGAGTTATCCTTGACTCCTCCCTCTCCTTCAAACCACACATTCAATACCTCTCACAGTCCTGCCACTTCCATCTCAAAAATATTTCCAGGCTCAGACCCTTTCTCACCCTGGAGGCAACTAAGGCCCTAATACACTCACTGGTCACCTCCAGATTAGACTATTGTAAACTCCTCTTATCTGGCCTCCCTGACTCCCAACTCTCTCCACTCCCATCTGTCCTCGATGCTGCTGCTCGACTAATCTTCCTCTCCAAATATTCTACATCTGCCTCCACTATCCTATAAGCCCTCCACTGGCTACCCTTCCCCTTCAGAACCCAATTAAAGGTTCTTACACTCACTCGCCCAATCCTCTCCCATTTATACCTCTGATCTCATCTCACTCCTGCCTGCCCTCTTCGCTGAACAAATGCATGCCACATCTCTTGCCAACTGATTACTTCATCCCACTTCCGCCTCCAAGATTTTTCCTGTGCTGCTCCCTACCTTTGGAACTCTCTTCCTCTCCCTATCACACACTCTCCACCTCTCTACAAATCATCAAACAGGCTCTCAAAACTCTCTACTTCATGAAAGACCTTCCAGCTCTCATCCTAACCTGCTGCTACATGCTTCTTCCTGTCTACCCCATCTGTGTCACCCCTGTCTGTCTGCCCCTCCCTTTTAGAATGTAAGCTCTCATGAGCAGGGCCCTCTTCCCTCATGTGCTTCTCCTTCCCTCGCTTATACAATCATCTACTCCAAACTCCCCACAAGGGCACCTAACACTTGGTAGCTGTTGCCCTGCTGCTTATTGTTGTGTTTTATGACTGCTATTGCAGCAATGTATATAAACTATATCCTTGTCCTGCATTGTTTTGTACTGTAAGTTGCTGCTCTTGTGTTTGCTCATTTGTTTATGTACTTTGTGAGTTGCTGCGGAACCCTTGTGGCGCCATATAAATAAAGGATAATAATAAATAATAATAATAATAATAATAATAATAAGGGTCGATTTTAATCGATTTAAAATCAATCAACATAGATGTTGTTTTTCTGGAGCTAAATCACAGATTTTCTAATACTTAAAAAAAAAATTGTCTGTTAATAAATATGTGATTTTTGGGGTCTATTCATCATCATTTAATTTCTACAAAAGCAGGTGAAAAAAAAAATTTTCACCTACAAATTAATTTTTTGGGCAATTCATCAAAAGGGTAAAGCAGGAGATATCAGATATCTCCTGCTTATCGGAATGACCCTCTGACAGAATTCATCAAGCTATGAAAATACAATATTTTTGGAGCTTGACTTTGGAGCATTCGCCACCTTCAGATGGCATTTGCTCCCGCTCGTGGCTCACAACCCGCTCCTTTCCTATGGGAAGCCGCTCAAGGAGACAGCTGTCTCCGCGCAGGAGCATTGATGAAAGTTAGTATGTTAGTTATCGGACTACGATAATTAACATATTGAATAGACCCCCTAGCCCCAGAAACACAACATCGGTGTTAAATCGATTAAAATCATCCTTTGATAAATATATCCATAGCACTCTGGAGTGTCCCAATTCATCCAACCACATACTTGAATATTTACAGTAGGTCTATCTCGTTTTTACTCTTGGCAGAAAGTGGACTGTACTGCATTGCGAAAATGGCAGACACTTTCAAAATACATAATAGGATTAAAAAAACGTGGCAAATGGATTTAAAAAAATTACAACTGTATTCAATTTCTGTATTTTATATCACTTTGTTACTTCTTAATGCAGAAATTAGGAGTGTAGTATATTTTAATGGAAGAAAAATGTTTGGGACTAAAATTGCCGCAGCTACCCGGTACTAACAACTATATATCCTTGACACTGTGGAGTGCCATGCAATGGTCACTGAGGAAGCCACTTGATCAATGGAACTGTGGCAAGGGCGGTTGGGACATCTAGGCTATTATAGAGAATAGAAGCTACAGAGTGGTATGGTCAGGGGCGGATTGGGATGGAAAACCAGCCCAGGAAATTTCTGGAAGCAGCCCTAAAGGGGGCGGGTGTGTTGAGAAGGCGGGTCTGTTGAAAGGGCGGAGTCTGTGGAGGAGGGCAGGATACTCCCTCATCTTAAGGTCTGGAGCTGCTTTTGCAAGCCACTGAGGGGAGCAGGGCCGGCAACAGAAATCTGGGTGAATGATACCCTTTTATTTGGGGCCCCCCATCCCTCTGCACTAGGTACAGGCCAGTCAGTTTGAAAGTCTTTTCTTACCTATATGGTGGTTTCTCTGCAACGGGGAACCTCTGAAGAATTTCAGCCTCACTGGGCAGCGTCTTCAGCCGGTATTCACTATTCATGTAGAAGATCACATTGTCTGGAAGATGCCTGTTTATGTAGAAATATAACTAATGTCATCATCATAACCTACAGTAGCAGAAGTTTTTGTGCAGGGTAAAATTAATTTCCCTGATCAAACAAATTCTGTGTCTCCAGATGCCCGTATGTCTCTCCATCCCCAGGCTCCCCTGTGGTTCTCCATGCTCCCTCTGTCTCTCCATTTCCAGGACCCATTGTCTCTCCCCAGAATCCCCTATGCCTCTCCAGGACCTCATGTGTTTCTCCATCCCCAGGACCCCCATGTCTCTCCATCCCCAGGCCCACCTGTGGCTCTCATCCTCTTTCCTCCAGCCCCAGTGTGTCTCTCAGTCCTATTCCTCCAGCCCCAGTGTGAGAAAGGACCTCTGTGACGTTGCAGTCACGTGACCGCTGCAGGAGGGCCAGAATGCTCCTGTGTTACTATCCACATGGGCATAGAGGGGGAATATATTTTTCTGGCGAGCGCAGCAAGCCACCGTGCCCGAAACATGGAGAGCGCAGTGAGGGGACACTTTTGGCTAGGGGTGTGCACCGGCCACTTTTCGTGTTTTGTGTTTTGGTTTTGGATCTGGATCTTTCTTCGTGTTTTGGATCTGGATTGGTTTTGCCAAAACCACCCTTCCGTGTTTTGGGTTCTGGGTTTTGTGTTTTGGATCTGTATTTTTTTTTTAAAAAGCATAAAAACAGCTAAAATCACAGAATTTGTTGGTTTCTCTGCTCCTATGCTATTATTAACCTCAATAACCTTAATTTCCACTCATTTCCAGTCTATTCTGAACACCTCACACCTCACAATAGTGTTTTCATGTCCAAAAGGTTGCACCGAGGTAGCTGGATGACTATGCTAAGCGACACGAGTGGGCGGCACAAACACGTGACCCATCTAGGAGTGACACTGCAGTGGCAGACAGGATGGCAGTTAGAAAAACTAGGCCCCAAACTGTACATAATGCAAAGAAAAAAAAGAAGTGCAAGATGGAATTGTCCTTGGGCCCTCCCACCCACCCTTATGTTGTATAAACAGGACATGCACACTTTAACAAATCAATCATTTCAGCGCCAGGGTCTGCCACACAACTGTGGCTGAAATGATTGGTTCGTTTGGGCCCCCACAAAACAAGCTGGCAATTAATGTGTCCCTGCACAAACTGGCTCTACGGAGGCAAGATGTCATCCTCATCCTCCTCATCCACCGATTCCTCACCCTCTTCAGTGTGTACATCCTCATCCTCACAAAGTATTAACTCGTCCCCACTTGAATCCACCACCACAGGTCCCTCTGTACCTTCTGGAGGCTGGTCTCCCTGGAAGAGCTGATAATTCATTTTGATGAACATCATCTTCTCCACATTCTGTGGAAGCAACCTCCTACGCCTTTCGCTGACAAGGTTCCCGGCTGCACTAAACACTCTTTCGGAGTACACACTGGAGGGGGGGCAACTCAGGTAAAATAGAGCCAGCTTGTACAGGGGCCTCCAAATTGCCTCTTTTTCCTGCCAGTACAGGTATGGACTGTCTGACATGCCTACTTGGATGCTGTCACCGATGTAATCCTCCACCATTCTGTCAATGGTGACAGTATCATATGCAGTGACAGTAGACATGTCAGAAATTGTTGCCAGGTCCTTCAGTCCGGACCAGATGTCCAAACTTGGTCCTGCCTGCCCTGCATCACCGCCAGCGGGTTGCTTAGGATACCTAAGTTTTTTCCTGGCAGCCCCAGTTGCGGGAGAAAATGAAGAAGGAGCCGTTGACGTGTCACGTTCCGCTTCAGCTGACAGTGTGTTCACCAGCAGGTCTTTGCACCTCTGCAGGCTTGTGTCGGCCGGAAAGAGAGACACCACATAGGCTTTAAACCTAGGATCAAGCACGGTGGCCAAAATGTAGTGGTCTGATTTCAACAGATTGACCACCCTGGAATCCTGGCAAAGCGAATGAAGGGCTTCATCCACAAGTCCCACATGCCGAGCGGAATCGCTCCGTCTTAGCTCCTCCTTCACTTTCTCCAGCTGCTTCTGCAAAAGCCTGATGAGGGGAATGACCTGACTCAAGCTGGCTGTGTCTGAACTGACTTCACGTGTGGCAAGTTCGAAGGGCTGGAGAACCTTGCACAACACGGAAATCATTCTCCACTGCGCTTGAGTCAGGTGCATACCCCCTCCTTTGCCTATGTCATAGGTGGATGTATAGGCTTGTATGGCCTTTTGCTGCTCCTCCATCCTCTGAAGCATATAGAGGGTTGAGTTCCACCGCGTCACAACCTCTTGCTTCAGGTGATGGCGGGGCAGGTTCAAGAGTGTTTGCTGGCGCTCCAGTGTTCGGCACGCAGTCGCTGAATGGCGAAAGTGGCCAGAAATTTTTCGGGCCACCCAAAGCGTCTACTGCACGCCCCTGTCGCTTTTCAGAAAATTCTGCACCACCAAGTTTATTGTGTGAGCAAAACATGGGACGTGCTGGAATTTGCCCAGATGTAATGCCCGCACAATATTGGTGGCGTTGTCAGATATGACAAATCCCCAGGAGAGTCTAAGTGGGGTAAGCCACTGGGTGATGATTTCCCTCAGTTTCTCTAAGAGGTTGTCGGCGGTGTGCCTCTTACTGAAACCGGTGATACACAGCGTAGCCTGCCTTGTAACGAGCTGGCGTTTCTGAGATGCTGCTACTGGTGACGCTGCTGCTGTTGCTGCGTAAGGTGATACATCTACCCAGTGGGCTGTCACAGTCATATAGTCCTTAGTCTGCCCTGTTCCACTTGTCCACATGTCCGTGGTTAAGTGGACATTGTGTACAACGGCATTTTTCAGGACACTGAGGACACTTTTTCTGACGTTTCTGTACAGTCTCGGTATCGCCTGCCTAGTGAAGTGGAATCTAGATGGGATTTGGAACCGGGGACCCACTACCTCCATCAATTGTCTAAATCCCACTGCACTAATGGCGGATACCGGACGCACGTCTAACACCAACATAGCAGTCAAGGCCTCAGTTATACGTTTTGCTTCAGGATGACTGCTGTCGTACTTCATCCTCCTCGCTAAGGACTGTTGGAGGGTCAATTGTTTAGTAAAAGTAGTGGTGTTCCTACTTCCTCTCTGGGATGATGAACGACTCCCAGCAGCAGCAACAGCAGCAGCGGCAGCAGTAGGCGTAGCAATGCAGGATCCTCCAGAGGAATCCCGGATAGGAGAGTCAGTCATGCCAGTGACATGGCCTGCAGGACTACTTCCGATCCTGACTAAGGAGGAAATTGACGAGGAGGGAGTTGACGGTGTGGTTTGCAGGCGCTTGGATACAACAGGACAACGGGATTTAGGTGTCCCTGGACTGCTTACGGTCTTAGCCAAAGTTTCTGAACTTGACAGTAACTTTTTATGAACGCGCTGCAGGTGCCGTATAAGGGAGGATGTTCCTAGGTGGTTGACGTCCCTACCCCTACTTATTTCACCTTTACATATGGTACATATGGCAAGACAGTTGTTGTCCGGATTTGGATAGAAATATTGCCAGACCAAAGAGGTGGAATGTTTGGTCTTCTGCCCAGGCATGACCGTGATGGGCTTTTTCATCCCACGGACAACAACTGTCTCCCCCGGAGCCTGATTTAAACAAACCACATCACCATCAGAATCCTCCTCGCCAACTTCCTCCTCAGCGCCAGCTACACCAGTATCCTCATCCTGTTGTACTTCAACAGTGACATCTTCAATTTGCATATCAGCAAGTGGACTGTGGGTGCTCCTTTCAGCACTTGCAGGGGGCGTGCAAATGGTGGAAAGAGCCACCTCTTCCCGTCCAGTGCTGGGAAGGTCAGGCATCGCAACCACCACCACACTTGGACTCTCCTTGGGGATTTGTGATATCTTCTTAGAAAGCACAGTTCTTCGCTGTGCTTTTGCCAGCTTAACTCTTTTGATTTTTTTAGTGGGAGGAGGGCTTCCATCGTCATGTGAAGCTGAACCACTAGTCATGAACATACTAGGGATCGACCTTAGCCGTTCCTTGCCACTCCGTGTCGTAAATGGCATATTGGCAAGTTTACGTTTCTCTTCAGCTGATTTAAATGTCTTTTTCAAGGTCATTTTCCTGAACTTTGCCATTTGGGATTGTATGTGCCCTCTACTATGACATTGGGCATCGGCCTTGGCAGACGACGTTGATGGCATGTTATCGTCTATGTCATGACTAGTGGCAGCAGCTTCAGTACTAGGAGGAAGTGGTTCTTGATCTTTCTCTATTTTATTTTTATCGGAGAAAGTTTGGTCCTCCATTTATGTTATATCGATTTGATATATACGTGCGGCTAAACACAGAAAATAATTTTTTTTTGGTTTGGACTGGAGTGTACTTTGTGGATTACAGCACCCTTTAACGGTCAAGCCAGCCGGCCCTTTACTTATGACACAGGCGCACTCTTGGCACTACTTTGTTGATGCACGTGCGGCTACTGCGCACACAATTCACAAACACAGAAAATAATTTTTTTTTGGTTTGGACTGGAGTGTACTTTCGGGGGTTACAGCACCCTTAACGGTCAAGCCAGCCGGCCCTTTACTTATGACACAGGCGCACGCTTGGCACTACTTTGTTGATGCACGTGCGGCTACTGCACACACAATTCACAAACACAGAAAATAATTTTTTTTTGGTTTGGACTGGAGTGTACTTTCGGGGGTTACAGCACCCTTTAACGGTCAAGCCAGCCGGCCCTTTACTTATGACACAGGCGCACGCTTGGCACTACTTTGTTGATGCACGTGCGGCTACTGCGCACACAATTCACAAACACAGAAAATAATTTTTTTTTGGTTTGGACTGGAGTGTACTTTCGGGGGTTACAGCACCCTTTAACGGTCAAGCCAGCCGGCCCTTTACTTATGACACAGGCGCACGCTTGGCACTACTTTGTTGATGCACGTGCGGCTACTGCGCACACAATTCACAAACACAGAAAATAATTTTTTTTTGGTTTGGACTGGAGTGTACTTTCGGGGGTTACAGCACCCTTTAACGGTCAAGCCAGCCGGCCCTTTACTTATGACACAGGCGCACGCTTGGCACTACTTTGTTGATGCACGTGCGGCTACTGCGCACACAATTCACAAACACAGAAAATAATTTTTTTTTGGTTTGGACTGGAGTGTACTTTCGGGGGTTACAGCACCCTTAACGGTAAAGCCAGCCGGCCCTTTACTTATGACACAGGTGCACGCTTGGCACTACTTTGTTGATGCACGTGCGGCTACTGCGCACACAATTCACAAACACAGAAAATAATTTTTTTTTGGTTTGGACTGGAGTGTACTTTCGGGGGTTACAGCACCCTTTAACAGTCAAGCCAGCCGGCCCTTTACTTATGACACAGGCGCACGCTTGGCACTACTTTGTTGATGCACGTGCGGCTACTGCGCACACAATTCACAAACACAGAAAATATATTATTTTTTTAGCACTTGGGGGGAGCACCCCTGATGGACAGAGCACCCCCTGGACAACACTACAGCACTCCTTTAGGACTGGGACACTGCACAGGACTTTGGAGTGGACACAGCCCCTATGGAGAACTGACTGCACAACACAGTCCAGCCAGCCCCTATGGACTTTGAAGTAGTGGACACAGCCCCTATTAACAACAGCAGCACAGCACAACACAGCCAGCCCCTATGGACTTTGAAGTAGTGGACAACAGCAGCACTACACTACACTACACAGCCCTAACTCCCACCCTCCCTCTTCACTGTCCACAGCCGAGTGAGAAAATGGCGCCGACGCGGGTACCTTATATAGGATCCAAAACCCGCGAGACTCGGAAGGCGGGATGATGACGTTTTGCCTCGATTTCAGATCCAAGTCAGGCGGGAAAAGTCGAGCCTGACTCGGATCGGACTCGGATCGGGGGGGCTCGGGGGGGTTCGGATTTCAGAAATCCGAACCCGCTCACCCCTACTTTTGGCCCCCCTTTATCATCCTGACCCCTCCCACTTTGATGATGGGTCACGTGTGTGTGATGTCACAGGTCCCTTGGAGCACTGTATTATATATCTAACCATTTCCCCAGTCCAAGTGTGTCTCTCTGTCCCTTTTCCCCAGTCCCAGTGCATCTCTTGGCCCCATTCCCCAGTGTGTATCTCTTGGCCCCATTCACCCAGCCCCAGTGTGTGTCAGCCTCATTCCCCAAGCCTCAGTGTCTCTCAGCCTTATTCTCCAGCACCAGTTTGTCTCTCAGCCTCATTTCTCCCCCCAGCCCTTGTGTATCTCATCCTATTTCCCAGAGCCCCTGTGTGTCTCAGCATTATTCCCCAGCCCCTGTGTCAGCACCAACCCCCTCCAGTCCTGCATCTCTAGCTCCCCCAGCCCTTCATCTCTAGCTCCCCCAGCCCTGCATCTTTAGCTCCCACCCAGCCCTGCATCTTTAGCTCCCACCCAGCCCTGCATCTTTAGCTCCCCCCCAGCCCTGCATCTCTAGCTCCCCCCAGCCCTGCATCTTTAGCTCCGCCCTCCAGCCCTGCATCTTTAGCTCCCCCCAAGCCCTGCATCTTTAGCTCCCCCCCAGCCCTGCATATTTAGCTCCCCCCTCCAGCCCTGCATCTTTAGCTCCCCCCTCCAGCCCTGCATCTTTAGCTCCCCTCCAGCCCTGCATCTTTAGCTCCCCCCAGCCCTGCATCTTTAGCTCCCCCCAGCCCTGCATCTTTAGCTCCCCCCACCAGCCCTGCATCTTTAGCTCCCCCCCAGCCCTGCATCTTTAGCTCCCCCTCCAGCCCTGCATCTTTAGCTCCCCCCAGCCCTGCATCTTTAGCTCCCCTCCAGCCCTGCATCTTTAGCTCCCCTCGAGCCCTGCATCTCTAGCTCCCCTCCAGCCCTGCATCTCTAGCTCCCCCCAGCCCTGCATCTTTAGCTCACCCCCCCAGCCCTGCATCTTTAGCTCACCCCCCAGCCCTGCATCTTTAGCTCACCCCCCCAGCCCTGCATCTTTAGCTCCCCCAGCCCTGCATCTTTAGCTCCCCCCAGCCCTGCATCTTTAGCTCCCCCCCAGCCCTGCATCTTTAGCTCACCCCCCCAGCCCTGCATCTTTAGCTCACCCCCCAGCCCTGCATCTTTAGCTCACCCCCCCAGCCCTGCATCTTTAGCTCCCCCAGCCCTGCATCTTTAGCTCCCCCCAGCCCTGCATCTTTAGCTCCCCCCCAGCCCTGCATCTTTAGCTCCCCCCCCCAGCTCCCCCACCCAGCCCTGCATCTTTAGCTCCCCCCTCCAGCCCTGCATCTTTAGCTCCCCCCCAGCCCTGCATCTTTAGCTCCCCCCTCCAGCCCTGCATCTTTAGCTCCCCCCTCCGGCTCTGCATCTTTAGCTCCCCCCAGCCCTGCAACTTTAGCTCCCCCCCAGCCCTGCATCTTTAGCTCCCCCCTCCAGCCCTGCATCTTTAGCTCCCCCCCAGCCCTGCATCTTTAGCTCCCCCCCAGCCCTGCATCTTTAGCTCCCCCCCCAGCCCTGCATCTTTAGCTCCCCCCCAGCTCTGCATCTTTAGCTCAACCCCCCGCCCCCCCACGCTGTCAGCTCCCCCTCCCCTCCCATCTCCCCCCCGCAGCCAACACTTACCTGGTGATGCTCTGTCCACTGCTTGTCCCTGTGTCCAGCCGCCGGCGTCACCTGCTGCTCCTCTGGCCCCCCCTCGGCCATTTTTTTTTCAATTAGTAAGCTTCTGCGCATGCGTAGAAGCTAGACTACTGTAAAGCTGCCCGATCGGAGCTGAGCTCCGATCGTGGCAGTGGGTGGGTAGGAGGGTGGCCAGCCATAGTAGGGACCGGCCCAGCGGGAACCAGCCCGGCAACCCGGCGGCCCACTCCGCCCCTGGGTATGGTGAGTGGAATGTCAAAGGACAATCCTGAAAGACCAGCATGTGAGAGCTGTGTGAAGGGCAAGCAAACATGCTGCACGTTTCCTAAGTTCACATCCAGAACACAAATGCCATTGGAAACAAATGGAGATTGAATCCATGAGTGACAGGCATTATTTAATGACGCTCATCCACCATGCTACAAGGATAACATTTTTTTTTCTTGAAGATCAAAAGCAAAGGACAAATAGGGTCAAAGTGTATAAGAATTTAGTTGAAAACCAAACATGACGTGACGCTTCTGATGAAGGACTGTATTGTCTGAAACGCGTTAAGCATGGCTCATCTATCTACGGACTCCTGGTACGAGCAGCACTGACGGTGTGTGACCTGTGGTGGAGCTAATTATCTGGATTGAAGATACTACCATCTCTTTACACATCTGGGACTAGGGAAGAGCGCCTGTTTATGCTTGTTGCTGTATTTGCCAGTGGAGACATGTTTTATGCTTTTATCTTCTTAGAAATTGTAAGTACAACCTGTAATTAAATTGCTGCTTTAAAAGGAAATTTGCACTATTTTGTGTTCTTCATTTGTGTCTTCCTGTATCCACTGTACCGAATTAGTGCATATGGGAGGGAAGACACAATCTCTTACAGATTTACCAAGGTGTATTTAAGAAGAATTCATCTCCTGAAAAACTGGAATTCTATATACAAAATATTGGGGATTTATGTGATCTAGCTCTATAGCCACCTGATTGGCAAGGATTGTCAGGTGGTCTCAATAGATGTGCCCCACACTATGGTGTTTTTATATGTAAATAAGGTACTTGGAGAGCGCTTTTAAGATTTGTACACAGCGCCTGATTCAGAGCCGGACGCTCTTTCAGAGTGCTCGCTCTGAATCAGTGCCCGCATATTGTATTTTTAGAGTGGCCTCCTAGCCGCTCGCATAGCTGTGGGTGACCACCCACAGCTAGTGCGAGCAGCCAGGATGATGGTCGCGATGGTCAAGACCATCGCGACCATCGGACTTGCGACGAGACCCTTGTGGTAGGGTCTCGTTGCCGCAAATCCCAGTGGACTTCTTGCTCTTACAGAGCAAGAAGTCCACCCACTGACATCACTTGTGATGTCAGTGGGGCCGGCCCTAGAAGGTAGGCGTTCCCATGGAAACGCCTCCGTCTGGGCAGCCACGCCCCCAGCACGCCCACCAAAGGGCACGTGCTGTCACTCAACATCGACAGCACGCCCCCTTTGTAGCGAGACCCAGAGCGATGGCTTGCCCGTCACTATCCGGGTCTCGCGCATGCGCACGACGGAGCCACCTCCGTTGTGCGCATGCGCACTGGGCCAACATCGACCCGCTTGCGAGCGCTCGCGAGCGGGCGGGTCTGAATCAGGTCCATATTGTGTAATTTCTACAAAAACCAAGCACAGCCAGAAACTGAATATTGTAAGATCTGAAGACTACGACAATAGGGAACTAGCCAAGTACTTAAGAAAAAATGGCGTCCAGCATCAGCTTTTGCCGATACACCAGAACAAAATGGCGTCAGTGAAAGAGCTAACAGAACAATAGTTGAGAGAACCAGAACTGTTCAAAACTTGATAAGAAATTTTGTCCTGAAGCACTAAGAACAGCTGTCTACCTGAAAAATCCATCACCTACAGTGGCAGTCAAGGAGATGACACCATTGGAAGTGTGATCAGGTGAAAAAAAAATAAGCAGATATTAGCCATCTACGTGTGTTTGGAAGTAGAGCTTATACCCAAGGAAAGAAGACACTAACTTGATCTCAAATCCATTGAATGTATTATGCTATGATACTGTGATCAGAACAAAGGCTATCATCTATGGGACTTTAAAGAAAACTTATATTATCACGGGAAGTTGTGTTTTACAAGACTACTTCAGTTAGTGTTAAGTAACAGGAATATTGTACAGCCACAGGGACCTGTGTCGCTGGATATGCCTGCAGCTGAAAGAATGTCTGAGAAGAGTGAAATAACAAAAGTAAACAACCATTTGAGGAACAGGAGTTCCATGAGGAGCAAAAAGGGGAAAACTCCTAAAAAATTTAGTGAGGAGTTTGCTGGACTTGTTCGCCATGTACCTTAGAGACTTCATGATCCAAAACCAACCTATGATTGGCAGGTATGGAAGTCTACTATTGATCCCGATCTCCAAGACAAATGCCTGAAAGGCATGAATGTATGAGGTGCTACCTATTCAACTGCGAGAGAAGGAAAAAGAAGAACCCCTGCACTTGCTTTTCTTGTTTCTGGGACTAAATGTGATCTAGACTGGTTTAGCTAAGAGAGGGCCATCAATAATGCTGTTGAAGACCACTTTATCAGGGATCAGATGAAGAATGTCTCGGTCAGTGCAGTTTATGTTTGAGCAAATGTCAGATTTCTAATGCTCACATTTTTATTTTTCAGCAATGTAAACTGGAACAAATTCAAAATGTTGATGTTTTGTTTTGCAAAATGTCTTTATCTAACCTCCTCGTCTTCCATTGCAGGAAAGAGACGTCAAATGTGATGTGATGCTCATATTGTGTGCTGTGGTGGTTGGCAGTCATGAGCGAGGGGAAGTGTTGGAAGTAGTGCGCTCCTGTGCTGCCAACGCTATCCAGGTAGACGTGAGCCGATGGTCACATGCGCAGCATCTCCACACGTAATACTCCCCAGAAACCGTGAGGACAGGTCAGACTCTCACCACCAAACAACCCTACAGTACCCTGTATTCCCGCAAGTACACTATGCCAACACTGTTGTACACTATATCACCAGTGCTACTATCCAGTGTCAGTGCCAGTGTCAGACCGCGTTCACGCCCGGCGCACTATAACGCCCAGCAATACCCTGAGCTCAAAGCTGCCACAAACAGTGTATTACATCTACTGCTGTTACACCTGTGTAATTCCCTGTGTCACATGATACCTGTTGTTGGACCTGATATATAATATCTCTAAGCAGTGGCATAACTTCATCCCAGTTGCCCGGAGGCAAGATAAGTGTTGATGCCCCCCCCCCCCACCAAAAAAAATAAAATAAAAAACTTTAAAGTGCTACCGGGGAAAAAATAAAATAAATAAAAAAACTCTCTCTCTCTCATCTAACTATGGCCTCCAATGTGAGCAATTTAGTGTCTCTATACTGTACACAAGTAACGTCATGAACACACCAATACTACGTTACGTCTGTGTCTGCCTAGTAATGCTAAAAAACATTTTTAGTATACTGCATGTGCCTGTACTGAAACGCTGCACGAAGCATGCACGGTGCAACTCAACCGCATTCGCAACCAGAAAACATTGTACAAGAAAAAAATAAACACATTGATCCCCCACAGGTGATAAAACACATATTGTACATTAGCCCCCACAGAAAATAATAAACACATTGGGTCACACAGAAAACAATAAAACACATTGGCCCCCACAAAAAACAAATGCATTGGCCCCCACAAGAAAAAAAATAAACACATTGACCCCCTCACAGGTGATAAAACACATATTGTACATTAGCCCCCACAGAAAATAAAAAACACATTGGGTCACACAGAAAACAATAAAACACATTGGCCCCCACAAAAAACAAATGCATTGGCCCCCACAAGAAAAAATAAATAAAACACGTTGGCCCCCACAGGAAAAAAACAAATACATTGACCAAAACAGGAAATAAAAGAGCACTTTAGCCCCCACAGGAAAATATAAAAGACATTAGCCCCCACAGAAAAAAAAATGAAACAAGCAAATTGGCCTGGATAGTGTGGATAACTTATGTCCCTGGGTTGGGGGGCTATGTCTAGGGGGTCGAGGGGAGGTAGAGTAGGGAGTGCAAGTCCCTAGCTATTGGGGTGGGGATGTCGTAGGGTGGATAGTGTATGTAACTGGGGCTGGGGGTGTGGTGGTCAGAGTACGTCTCTGGAGCCAGGGAGGGGGAGGGTACTGTATGTCACTGGGCTGGAATGTACTGTATATATAGGGGGCCAGGGATAGGATGGGTTAAAGGTGGTATGTTTTGTAGGTGGGGGTAGTGGTTAGGGTGGGCCAGGGGGTAGGGTTGGTTAGCCTATTACCCCCCAACAGAGCCAGTACTTGGTGCACAAGTTCCATACACTCCGAGGCCTCTGGTGGCAGGATGGGAGTAATAGTGAGAACCAGGGGTAGGATGGGAAGAGTAGTTGGAAGCAGGAGGGCAGGATAGGAGGAGTAGTGGGAAGCACTGCAGGGGGCAGGATGGCAGGAGTAGTGGGAAGCACTGCAGGGGGCAGGATAGGAGGAGTAGTGGGAAGCAGGGGGCAGGATGGGAAGAGTAGTGGGAAGCAGGGGGCAGGATAGGAGGAGTAGTGGGAAGCAGGGGGACAGGATAGGAGGAGTAGAGGGAAGCAGGGGTTCAGGATAGGAGGAGTAGTGGGAAGCACTGCAGGGGGCAGGATGGCAGGAGTAGTGGGAAGCACTGCAGGGAGCAGGATGGCAGGAGTAGTGGGAAGCACTGCAGGGAGCAGGATAGCAGGAGTAGTGGGAAGCAGGGGACAGGAGTAGTAGTGAGAAGAGACTCACCAGGAAGAAGTCATCTATGCAGGTCCTGGCCAGTGGTTCATTGCTCTCTTCCTGGGGTGAAGTGAGTGCAGGGTAGCAGAAGGGAGACTGCGCCGACCGCCGGGGACTAGCTGCTAACACCACGTGCCACTACTCTGTATTTGGCCGGCTTCACACTGGTGTACAGTCACACTACACAGGTGGCGGACATTACTGGAAGGGGAGGGAGAGGTGACACAGAGGCAGGGGGTGGAAATTGCCTGTCAGCGGAGGCTGTGGGAGGAGACACAGGAGCCGGGAGATTCCAGTATGCATTCGCAGTGGAATGCAAATTCTGGAAGCGCTGCAGCTGGCCCTTGTATTGCAGACACATGAATCTGCCTGGGTTGACAGGCAGTGTCAACCGGTCCAGCAGATTCATGATCGGCACTGAGCTCAGCCTCGGCGGCACCTCTGTGACAGCACTGCCAGCAGGACATGGAACTGGGGACAAAGGAGGAGCGGAGGTGCCCCCTTCAGGGCTGGCGCCCGGCGGCAGCTGACTCCATTGTCTCCCACAGTTCTGCCACTGTCTCTAAGACCTGGATAAGCTGCACCATGTGTGGACTAACCTCCACCAGCACCAACCACTGCATAATAAATCTAGTCACCATTACTCACACACTGGCCAGTTATATTATACTCTGGTGTATCAATTCACCTGGACAACTACTGCGCCCAGCAAATTCTGCATGCTCATCATAGCGACAGTTTACACTATCACACGTAGCACCACCATCTCTGCTAAAAATGACAACGTCTAAGATACAACAAAGGGTTATGGAAATATAACAATAAGTCTTGAGCAAAAAACTACAATAACAATACCTTTCCAGCTTATTCAGTTGTTTTAGACTCCCCCCGCTGGGCATCTATATGACTAGGCGCCCGACGGAGCAAATAAATTGTAGCTCCGCTCTGACGCCTAAAGCTGCAGGGGGACGCATTTCTTCTCACGGTTTCCTTAGGTGCGAGAAGAGATGTGTGCAAACTTCAAAGTCAATTATTGTGGGTACCCTAATGGTGGTTTGGGCGCCCACACGGCTGTTTGGGTGCCCTAACCACTTCTCTAGATGCGTTTAGCCACTTGCGCGAGTAAACCCGGGGCTTTTAGCTGCGGTAAATACTAATGAGCGCCTGAATGGAAAAAACAATTGAATTACTCCGTCATGCGCCTATTCCTATAGTCGTCCAGCAGGGGGCGCACAGAACATTTGAATCACCTTCAAAGTGTCTATAAAATAATAGATAGATTAATTCCAGCTAACATTTTAGAGGATGTACTTGATAAATGATAGCTTGCAGCTGATTGATTGTTATGGGAAACTTGCTCCACTTGCCTTCGCTGAAGGTAACAGATAAAGAGCTCTAAAGCATCCATGCTTAGGGAGGTTTTGGACAGAGCTCTTTTGAAAGAGAGCTAAAAGGACATTTGCTCTTGGACCACAAAGACAACAGGTCACATTTGCCAACTCTCCCAAATTTCGGTGAGCTCTCCTGCATTCTAGGGAGAGCAAACCAGCGTTGAGGACCCACTAGGAGAAGTATCAACAATAAGGCTGGCCAGGCGTCGGGATGCAGGATCAGTGAACAGGATCACAAAGGCTGGAAAGCTCAGGAAAGATGTCCTACTCCACTACCTACTAGCCCACCCCCACCCCCCTCCCCCGAGCAGAGCTCGAAGTGTGCCGGTATACAACGGTATGATATACCAGCACTTCCTTCGAGCACAGTGCCCTGCTGTGCCTCCCATTGTCCGCTGTGAAGTTTGTTCTTGCAAAAAGAAAGATTGCAAGAACAGACTGGTTTCCGTGAAAAGACAGCGCAGCCATCACTATTAATCTGGACTGTCCGCGAGCTAATTGGAGCTCGCGGACAGACAGCCAATCAAGAGCGGCCGCAGTGGCGGCTCTTGATTGGCTGCCGGTTCACGAGCTAATTAGCTCACGGACAGCCCCAGATTAGAAATGATGGCGGCGCTGTGTGCTGCGCTCTTTCCATGGAAACCAGTTGTTTTGTTCTTGCAATCTTTTTGTAGCAGTGCTGTGCTGCACACATTCCTCCTCATTCCGGACCCGGCCATCAATAAGTGGCTGTGCCCCCGTGTCCGTACCTTCATGTGGCCTAATACTGCAACATATCCCCAGTGCTGGACGGACCTTTCCGACATCAGGCTCTGGGCGGAGCTGAGAGCGGAGTAAGGTGCTCCTTACCCAGTGCTAAGGGGACAGCAGTCTGAGCAGGGGGTGGGGTAAGTGATGTCAGGAAAAGTATTTGTGCTGTGAGGGGGGTCTGTGCTGTGCAGGGGAGGGGTCAGTGATGTGAGAGGGGGTCTGTGGTGAGAGGGGTCAGTGATGTGAGAAAGGGATTCTGTGCTGTGAGGGGAGGGGTCAGTGATGTGAGAGGGGGTCTGTGGTGAGAGGGGTCAGTGATGTGAGAGGGGGTCTGTGGTGAGAGGGGTCAGTGATTTGAGAAAGGGATTCTGTGCTGTGAGGGGAGGGGTCAGTGATGTGAGAAAGGGATTCTGTGCTGTGAGGGGAGGGGTCAGTGATGTGAGAGGGGGTCTGAGGAGAGAGAGGTGTCAGTGATGTGAGAAAGGGATTCTGTGCTGTGAGGGGCGGGGTCAGTGATGTGAGAGGGGGTCTGTGGTGAGAGGGGTCAGTGATGTGAGAAAGGGATTCTGTGCTGTGAGGGGAGGGGTCAGTGATGTGAGAGGGGGTCTGTGGTGAGAGGGGCCAGTGATGTGAGAAAGGGATTCTGTGCTGTGAGGGGAGGGGTCAGTGATGTGAGAGGGGGTCTGTGGTGAGAGGGGTCAGTGATGTGAGAAAGGGATTCTGTGCTGTGAGGGGAGGGGTCAGTGATGTGAGAGGGGGTCTGTGGAGAGAGGGGTCAGTGATGTGAGAAAGGGATTCTGTGCTGTGAGGGGAGGGGTCGATGCTGAGAGGTGATTGGGGTCAGTGATGTGAGAAAGAGGCGGTCTGTGCTGTGAGGGGGGTTTGTGCTAAGAGATTAGAGGGGTCTGTGCTGTGAGGGAAGGGGGCAGTCTGTGAGGGGTTAGGCTGCTGGGGGGAAGATTAGGGTTAGACTGCGAGGGGGAAGGTTAGGTTTAGGCTGCAGGAAGGGAAGGGTTAGGATACTTATTGGCAGGTATCAGTGTCCTAACCTTGTGGGGATACTGAGCGCCGGGATCCCATACCCAACCTATACATACATAGCTGATGTTTCAAGGCCGCAGTGGTGCTGTACACCTGCTGCTGCGGACTGGGAGGTAAGAGGCTACTGCTGGTTACTCATCAGAGGTAGGTTATAGGATGTTGGAGGGACACAGGAGACAGTAAAAGGCTGCGCGAGAGCTTAACTGTGGCATGATGTGTAAGGGACACTAATGCTACATGTCATAATTTGTAAATGGTATTACTGTGAGACATAATGTGTAAGAGGCATTACTATGTGTGGAATAATGTGTAAGGGGCAATACTGTGTGGCATAATGTATAAGAGGCACTACTACTGCATGGCATAATGTGTTATAAGGGCACTATATATTGTGTGGCATAATGTGTATAAGGGGTACTTCAGTGTGGTACACTACATTGATGACATGGGGGCGTGCCTTAAGATCTCACCTCTTTTGAGTGGCCACATCCCCTTTTACGATGTGCAAGCACCTTCGGCACGTACATAGGTACAGCCTTAAATTGTCCATACCCCCACTTAAAAATTCCCACTTCGACCACTGCCCCTGAGTATATAGTCTGGTTTAATAATAACATCCAATTTTTCGTAGTTCTAAAGGACTAAAGTATCTATGAGAGCTTCTGCTTGTTGTTTATCTTTAGCTCTATATTAATAGATAGACGACATTGAATCTTAATAAAAATAATAATGATAATAGCTCACATAGGGGATGTACTAACACCAAAATGCGGTCAAAACTCCCAAAACTGTCGTTTTGGATGGTGTTTCCTAATAGAAGCCTATGGGCTTCCTTTCTCCAACTTCCTCATGAGCGATCCCCATAGGAACCCTCCTAGGGTCCCCCAAAGCTCGTTCATGCGCTGGTGACAGCCATGCATGCTCAGAAGAACTCCGGTGTCATAAATCCAGAAGTCCTCACATTGCAAAGGATAGCTTCTTTTCGGAACAGCTGTCCTATGTGATTTTAATCGCAACTGCACATGCATACCGGAGTTTTTAACGCTGGTATACTTGCGATCAGTGGCGGGATGCATCAAATCCAAAATGGGATGCTTGATACAACCCGCCCCAAGCCTGCTGTGGGTATCGTAGGCCCTTCAAAAACAACCTGGTTTTGGTTAAAAGCCATTTGTTACAAAGACGTTGGACAACAGTTCTTACTTGAAAAAGTAGACAGGAAAATAAACACAGTACATTAAGATATAAGAGAACATCCAGAAGATTTTAGCTTTCTGAACTTAGGAATACAGTTGGGGTACATCTCCGGAGGGCATCACTTAATATTGTTTTCCCAGTGATGTTATTACCAATGTCAGTAGCTGCCCTGCCTGCTCGGCGCATCACTCACAGTCGTCGGGATCACCATGGCGCAAGTATTATCGAGTGAGTGATCCCATCCACGTGAAATCAGGGTGTATGGTCCCACCTGGAGGGCACCCTCCCCCCACCGTCGGAACCTGGAGCACCTGCTCCGGATGCTCCGCCAACGCTACACCTCTGGACGTGAAGTAAAGCCCAATACAGCAGCTACAATTTTTAACAACTAAAAATGTTAAAGGTAAATAGTATATTGTGCGTAATATATTATGCAGTATGTTTTACTTACTATGCATTGAAAAATATTGTTAGATCCCTCTTTAATAAAAAAAGATGCACCATAGAGAGGTAAAACAATGGGTCGCCCTCGAAGGGTGCTTCATGAAACTCCCCCCTGAAATTACACCTTGGATTCCTTCTATTCCTAAATTAGACATCCCCATCTGACAATTTCTCCTCTCTCCATTTGGAAATCTTTAAGAAACCTACCCCACATTTCTTCACGCTTTGGCCCTCTTACTTCATTTCTGGCTAACCCTGATTTCCCCCCTGGTATTAATTTTACTAATTTCCCCAGTTGGGTGCGAGAAGGCCTTTTTCGGACTGGCCAGCTGGTGACTACGACAGGCCTTAAAGCATTTATTGAACTCCAGGAAAAGTGGTCAATACCTCAGTCTGACTTCTCTAAGTATCCACAGGTTCACCATTTCCTGTCCTCCGCGAGTAGACTGAAAATTTCCAGTAGAGATCTCACTGCATTTGAAAAACTTTGTATCTCACCAACTCACCCCTCCCACACAATTTGTGCCATATACCAGATACTCTTAACCAACCCTTCCCCTTCCATACCTCCTTGGGCAAAAAAATGGGAATTAGATTTGGGTATTTCCCTCACAGAGCAAGAATGGCAAACTGTATTTCTCAAGACACACTGTAGCTCGGCTTGCACAACCATCAAGGAAACTCAATATAAGATTTTAATGAGATGGTAAAGGCACCCTACTCTACTCCATGCCAAGTTCCCAACAAAATCCGGCTCTTGCTGGAGATGCCTCAAAGCCCCAGGATCATTACGGTATATATGGTGGGATTGTCCCCAGTTATCTAAATTCTGGTCAGATATCTCCATCTCACAACAAATTTTAGGCACTCCTGTCCCTATTGATCCAGCATTCTGGTTACTTAACTATTCACATTCTTCATTGGGATGCTACAAGAAATCCTTACTGCGCCTTTTAAGTAATGCAGCTAGGGCCGTCATTCCAACTTTTTGGAACTCCTGCAAACCACCCACCCATATAGATTGGTTCCAGAGACTCGATTACTATATGTCAATGGAGGACCTTTTAATTCTTTCCACCAATAGACCTTCAACTTTCACTAATACCTGGTTTCCATGGCTAGAGTACAAAACCTCTGAGGGGTATAAAAACTATATGTATCCAACCGTTCTTATCCTTTGAATAGGTAACATAACCTTACTACTCCTAACAACATCGTATTTGAAGTTTTAAAGACACCCATGAGGTTTACTGTAAGAATGACAGATCCACTTTGAAAGGTGATGTCATTGGTGACTGTAACAAAGTAAACACACAAAATCTCCCAGAAAGCAGCTGTAAGCCAGAAAAAGAAACCTAATTAAAACTGCACTGCCTCCTATATACAAAATAATGCAGAAGTCTTAGTTATACAAGACAACAGCATCCCGATGCTCAGGATCCTGACAAGGGTCGGGTAAGTATAGTAACCCTCCCCCCTTCTACCCCTAAACCTAACGCTCTGTTCCTACATCCAAACACTAGCCCTCCCCCCACCCCATCCTAACCTTCCCCGTTAATCTCTAAACCTAACCCTCCCCCCTTAGTGCCTAATCCTAACCCAACTCCCAGTGGTGCCTAACTCTAACCCACCCCTGGGGGTACCTAACCCTAACCACCCCCTTCCCTAGCCTAACCCTAACCTCCCCCCCATGAGGACTAAACCCGCAGCTAAGTCTTAACTAGCCCCGCTATACTTACGTTCGGCATCCCAGCTGTCGGGATTCCGGCGTCGGTATACATCCTGTTGGCATTCCGGTGCTGGTATTCAGGCTGGAAGTGGCATTCCGCATACTTGCCAAAATTCAACTCCCTCCTTCCGGGAGGGAGCTGAATGTCTGCATACAGCGGGGGCGTGGCCGGGTGATGATAAATTAATGGCATTGTGAAGCAGGGGGCGGGGTCCATGATGACGTGATTCAGCGCGAATCACATCACTGCACCCATCAATACTGCGGGGGGGCGCGGCGGGAGGCTTGCCTGCCATATCGGGGTTCCGGGAGCGGCCAAATCGGGAGGGTAGGCAAGCCTGGCATTCCGGTGCCGGGATGCCAGTTGTAGGTATATTAACTACATCTCGTTTTGAAATTGAGAGCGAACGTAAAAGGCATTCTGAAGTCTTCAAATAAGCAGGCACTGTAATGACAGGCACTCATTGGGCCTGGTTCCGAGATTGGAATAAGCAACTGTGCACTTTGGTAAAACCATGTTGCAGTGCAGGTGGGGCAGATTTAATATGTGCAGAGCGATTTAGGAGGCCCATACATCAGCAATCACAATTGAAAAAAAACAATTGACAGATTCTGAATTTTTTTCCCCCCAATTTAACATTTCTCCAATCCACCAATATGTGCCTACACATTGCCAATATTTTTCAGTGATTAGAAGGTAACTTTTACCAAAGATCTGATCTGCCAACCATGAAAGGCTCATCATTTTACTTATAATGGTCTGCAAAATGGCTGATTGGTACCATTCACTAGCAATCTACAGGCCAGATTTGTCGGTGAAATCCAACATGTTGGACAACCTGATTTACCGGTTACGATCACTTTTTGGACAGAATCGGCAGTCAGTGAACCCCATACACAATCATCTGCAAAATCACTATTCTTGATTTGACTTGAAGAATTTTAATTATTTGGACGAAACGCGTCAATGCTATTGTCACTTATTAGTCCAACAAGAGGGAGAACCTTGCGTGTATTCCCTGACAACTTTAAAGTGCACATCATTAGCAGCCTATTGAACGGTGGCTGCAGGGATACTTACATTGATCACAGTCCACCCTAGTTGTAAGACTTGTGTTTGCTTGTAATTGTGCATTATGCTTTCCAAAACAAAAGCCTCTAAGGATCCTTAGTTATTATCTCTGGCCAAGGACTACAAGTGATTGACAGCTGTGGAATTCTATTTACATTGCTAAACTTACTATGCATAAGAACCTTGTCAGAGGCTAGAACCATGGCTGGTTCTCTGCGTCCATGACATGGGCATTCCTGGGTGTCAACTGGCCTGCCTTGTTGCTGACAACCGTTTGTGAGAGGGTCATGGTAGATTTGGGAGCGTAAGTTCTTTGCTCTTCTGAGTCACGTGTATGGTGAAGGGACACATGCAGGGGCGGATTGGGCCTCCGGGAAACCAGGCCCGTTCCCACTGGGCCGGTCCCCTTAGTGGCGGGCGGCTAGCCAGCACTTGCCCACCCCCCGCTGCCGCGATCGGAGCTACTTCTGCAGCACATGCGCAAATGCTGCTGAAAAAAAAGGCTGATGAGGGAGCCGCAGCAGCTCCTCCCACAAGCATTTGCAGAGCCTGTAACTCATCACCACTGATGGCTCCGCCTCCATTCAGCCCCTCTGCGGCCCGGCCCAGCTCCCCACATCCAGGCAGCAGCCTGCACACAGTGACGTTGCGCGACTGAGACAAGCAGCGGGCAGACAGAGGAGCTGTAAGTAAGTGGTGGCGGCGACTGCACAGGGGAAATGGGGGGTCAAGGTTAAGAGAAACACTGGGGCTGTTGGGAATGAGCCTGACACACGGGCTGGGGCACACAGGGGCTGCTGAGACACACATGGGCTGGGGGGAATGAGACAGACACAATGGAGCTCACACACACTGGGGCGGAGGAAATGAGGCTGACACACTGGGGCTGGGGGAAATGAGGCTGACACACTGGGGCTGGGGGAAATGAGGCTGACACACACTGGGGCTGGGGGAAATGAGGCTGACACACACACTGGGGATGAGACACACACTGGCGCTGGGGAATGGGGCTGAGACACACACTGGGACTGGGGAGAACGAGGCTGACACACACTGGGATTGGGGAATGGGGTTGAGACACACTGGGGCTGGGGGAATGAGGCTGAGAGCTACAGGTGGGCCTGGGTATGGAGAGGCGCAGGGGGTCCTGAGAGACATGGAGGCCTGGAGATGGAGAGACACAGAGAGCCTGGAGAACCACAGGGGGGCCTGAGGATGGAGAGACATGAGGGGGTCTGGAGTAACACTGGGGCCTGGAAAGACACAGTAATAGTTTGATCAGGGAAATTCATATTTTGCCCTGCACAAACACTTCTGTTACTATACATTATCTGGTTATGATGATGCAACCCAGAAGTTAGGACAAACGGGGCCCTAACCAGTACTAGAAAGTGTGTGTGTGTGCGTGTGTAAAGCACTGCGGAATATGTGTGCGCTATATAAATGACTGGTAAAAAAAATGGTATATAGTGACAAAAACATTGGAAAAGTTGTCAAGGGGAGATATAAATTATCCAGGATTTTAGCTTCTGTCTGGTAGACAGGAGTTGATTAGCAGCCTTGATTGCCAGACCACCTGTGAGAGGCTGATAAAGGGTGTGTCAGTGTCTGTAGTCAGTCTCTCACTGCCAAGGGAACAGGTCAGGGGCCTGTTGAGAGACACTGTGTTTACTGAATCTAAGAGCTGCCCTAAAGACTTCTGTTTTGTGAGAGGTCCCTCTATTCTGAGACAAAGTATCATTTTGTTTAATTACAACCGGACAGGCCAGGATATACTTTTGCTTATTTTTGTGCTGCTAATAAAACTACTGTAGCTCCCGTTACCCCAGAAGAGATGACAATTACTCTGATATAGCCCCCCCCATCCTCAAAGATCTTGTGTTTGGGCCAGGAATAATTATATTTGTCTTCTAGACCATTGTACATGCAGTGAAAGTGAAAGCATTGTGTTTCTACGTCATGTGTTAGAGCATACCCAACAGGGAAACAGCAAAGACCTAAACCAGTGTGAAACTAAACTCCTACTATTCTTTCAAACCATATATCTACATTAGATCTTCGCATTCCTGTAATCATGAAAATAACCAATTACATTTTGGGTAATTTTATGCGATTATGGTAATTGTGGGAAAGCTGTAGCAAAATTCTAAAACAAGTGTATCTCCATTAATTTTGCCTATTTTTCCATGCATTTTGCAAATTAAATTAATATATATTTAGTCATATAGGCTACCAACAGAAATTCCTATCTGGTCCTCCTACAACCACAAAAAAAAATAAAAAATAGAACAATTATTCCCAGTGAACCCGGCACATTGCTAATTCATGAAAATTGGTCTGCTCATTGCGGTACAAAAAAAAGTAATTACAGCGCTAACGATGTCATAAAAGACTAGTAAAAATAAATTCAAGAAATTCAGATCCTAATGTTTTCTTGTAACCAAATTACCCTTCTCTTTGACTCTTGCAGCCAGGAATGAGAACACAGTAAAACCTGCTTAAATTAAACAAATATAGCATATGACAATGTTTATATGAATCATACATAGAACAGTTCTATTCTATTTCACACATTGTGTTTACAAAAATATTATTTAAATACAGTAGGTGCTTAATGAATTTTATTTCAACTTCTTTTTTTTTTTTTTTTACTTTTAGGTATGACATGAGCCAGAGCCTAAACTTAAACTCTTATGATGAAAGCTTTCTTAAAGGAGGGGAAAAGAAGGAGTAATGATGTAGAAAGAGGGGGAAAAAAAGATTATTTTACATACATCAGCGAAGGACAAAGTAATAAAGGTCGGGTCTGGAACTTTTCTCTCTTTGACGATGGACTTATCAGCAATTGTCATTGAAACAAATCTGGAAATTACATAATTGCCAAAAAAACTGCAGCTATTTAGCTTGGCAGTCTCAGAGGTAGAGGTGATTTATTTTTTAAAGCATTGAGCTTTGTAAAGATGAAGGCTTGTTTAATGGTAGAATGGCTATGGAAACAAGCAGTGGTCCACATCTGAAAGGCTATATGTAACTAAATTGTCATTATGGTGGTAACGCAAATAAACCTTAGTGGCGCATACTGTTTTCATTTACACGGCTGCTTGTTCTTCAGCTGTCATATCGGGGGCTCTCCGCTTACTTCCAAAACTTCTCTCTCCATAATGAATGTTTTTACTATGATTTACTCACTAAAAAACTTTTTCACCTCCTTTATACATGTTGCAACTATTCCAGCATGTCATGATACTGTAGCTTATATTTTCAAGTTAAGATTGTTTGGGGAATTGGATCATTAAGCCTGAAGTGTTTGTTGTATTATGTATCATTTGGCCTATGAAGCCAAGCAATTACAGAGAATGAGCTGAATGATGATTATATGAAATTAAGGGGAATAAGGTATGTGAAATCGTTCCACGTAAAAATCAATCTGATTTTCCTTGTTATTATTATTTTTTTTTTGCATCGTTCCTACTAGAGATATTTATGAGCTCTTCACGTTGAGATTCTAAATATGCAGTGTAGTAAATTTGGCCGTGTTTTTTAAGGCACCCCAACTAAAATGTAAAAAAAAAAAAAAATGTTTTTAAATCTTCGTAGAACCACTTCCCAGCTTTCCTTTCCCACAAAACTGACCACATGTCAGACAGTTTGGTCATTTTTAACAACCTTGCACAGAAATTGCTTAGGCAGCCAAAACAACCTATAATTCCGAACTAAATCTTTGAGCAATTTAATTTTTTTATTTTTTATTAGACGTGCTGGGAAATCAGACTGACAGGTGACGGCAGCCTGCAGTCTGCGTGGAGCAGTTGTGCAGGAACGTACCTGTCTCTCACATCACCTGAGGCAGCTAATGATTACTTGTTGCTCCCCCTTTTTTCTACACAATCCGGTCTTTACTTAGCTCATGCTGGAAATATTTTCCCCCTTAGGGCCGGATTCAATTATCCACGAAAAAACGTGTTTTTTTACGCAGGTGTGAACTTTTTGCACAAAAAATGTGTATCGTGCAATCCTATTGCCAAATCCTATTGTGTGAAAACTCCATAGACAAAAACCGGCAAACTGTTTTCACCATCTCAGAGCAGGTGAAAACTCCCTGTTTTTGGCTAAAAATGTGGGGACTTGGGAGCTCATTCAGACCCGAATGCTAAGCTGCGCTCTCTCACAGCTAAAAGGGGCCGAGTTTGCAAATTCCGCGATCGCAGTGTCTGATGTAAGGACGCCCTCTATGTCAGAGTGAAGGCACGGCGGTATAAAGACGCCCACTTTTCTCTCTTAGCACACATCATCTCCAGGAAGTGCATGAACATCGAGAGCCATCAGAGCTGCACGCAGACCTTGAGGTAGACCCTACCCCACCACAAGCACCGCGATCACTGTAGGCTGAAATACAACGAAGTGACGTGTACTATGTCGCATCTTTGCTAATTATGCACACCCATAAAACTCCGTTTTGACGGCCAGACACGCCTGCGTTTGCAGCACCACTATCCCATTCACAAGCTCCTTCCACCGTTACCACCCACAGACGGGGCTGTCACTCAAAACAGCGTTCAGTCTGTGTACTACGAGCGCACGATCCCCGGACGCAGTGACTGATTCGCGCATGCGTACTTTGACGCATACGCAAACATACGATAATCGCCCATAGCGCGCGTCTGCAGCTTAGCGAACGGGTCTGAATCGGGCCCTTGGTTCAGAACCATTTATATCCCCCCCCAGTGACTAAGTAGGCAAAAATAACAATTTATTTAACTTAATTCCCCCTAATAATCACATGTAATTTTTGGGGTCAAAATGTAAAAAGTGTTGGAGAATGGGTTTAAAGTACTGGGTCAGGTATTTTGATGGGTCGTATGGATGGGACAGGTGCTTTTTTAAACATTGCAGGTGGCTGCAGCAGGTGTATTCTTAAATATTTTTAAAAGTGGACTTTTAAGACACAAAAACATACATTTAATGTACCCCCAATTTAACTGCAGCAACAATTTTCTCCAAAAAATATTGTTTTAGCATTTTTACACACAGGTGGGACACCCCCAGGTAGTTGCACGTGTGGGTTTGGGCCGCACGCCGGGACCTGCAGGCAGCCACCTGCAGCCCGGTCTTGAGAGCCATCAGCCTAATGTGACACCGGTCACAAGCCAATCAGAGCTTGCGGACCGGCAGCCAAGCAGCAGTGGCTGCCGGTCCCCGAGCTCCAATTGGTTCGCGACCGGCGCCACATTAGAATGAGTGGCGCTGACCAATCCCTGGCATGTGGCATCTCCGTCCAGTCCCGCCCGAGCTCACCCACCACGCAGCCCTGGCAGTTAAGAGGAGGGAGCTGGCTTACTGGGAGGTCCTATTTTAATGTGAAAGTCCGATTTTAATAGTGTTTCATCTGTCAGATTTGGAGGGTATTACTGTGGCATAATGTGTAGTAAGGGGCATTACTGTGGCATAATGTGTTGCAAGGGGCATTACTGTGGCATAATGTGCTGTAAGGGGCATTAATGTGTCACAAAACCACACATCCTGTTTGTGCTCTATGTTGTTTTTTTATTTTTTAATTGTGGGGGGGGGGGTCAAATTACTGTCTTGTGCCGGGTGACAGAAATATTAGTTTCGGCCCTGCATTTGCGACGTGTGAAAAATAAAGACCGTTTTCAGTCTGTGCCCTTCCTCAGCAAGACTTCCTTCTGGTCTCCAAACCTTCATTCTTTCCCTGAAAACTCACCTCTTCAGACGGGATGTAGGTCTCAATACTGACATCGGAATCCCAACAAGGGACTTAAGATAGGTGTTGAAACACTGACGCCTATCTTATTCCCGATGCCGGAACATCGAAGGTCGCCAGCCCGAAATAGGTATGTCCGGGGCGCCCTTAGCGTTAGCTGCAGAGGGGGGGGTTAGGTTTAGGGAGTGTAGCAGGGTTAAGTTTTTGGGGGGTTAGGAACCCCTAGGGGGGAAGGGTAGGCACCACTGGGGAGGTTAGGGTTAGGCACTAAGGTTGGAGACTTAGGTTTAGGCACTAACGGAGAGTATTATGGTGCGGGGTGGGGAGGGTTAGGCTACAAAAAGGGAGTGTCAGGGTTAGGAGGTAAGGGGGAGAGTAAGTATACTTACCCAACCCCTGTCGGGATACCACCCATCGGGATGCCGCTGTCAGTATTCTGAAAGGAGGCATCCCGACAGCCGGCATTCCATACCCATTCCTCTTCAGACAGCTGATCAAATTTCAGAACACCCACATAACTTCCGTAAGCTATCCTACCCAATTACCTCCCCTCTACACATTCCACACATAACTTTACATATTTTCTCTTCTATACTCACAGATCCCGGTGACCCCAGGCCAGCATTCCTGTGTGACTGGATCATACAGCCCACCAAGTACAGTACCTCTGCAATCTGGCTGGACCAATATGCAATGTGTAGCACCTATCCTTGTCTATCAAATGCCTAGAGTGTAAGATTGCAAGCAGGACCCTCTTACCTCTCTGGCTGTCTGTATTACCCAGCCTTGTTTTATTAGTATTCTATTACTGTTTTATTGCCACCTGTAAAGAGCAACATAGTATTTGCATTATATCAGTAATTGTTTTGAAATAATAACTAAATACATACATAGGGTTGCCATATTTCAAAAAGAAAAATCTGGGACACATTTGTACGATGCAGCAATAAATGCATCAATAGAAATCAACAAAACCCAGATATGGGAAATTGTGGATTATTGCAATGCAGTTAATATGTACTTACTGACATGTGCCCGGCAGTGTAATGTCCACAGTCCATGGTACAGGAGCTGGTGTGCTCAGAAGTATTCAGCGTTGTCCTGTTGATTGGTGAGCCTTACTATGGGAGAATACAGCTAGTGGGGCATGTCTGCTGCAGTGTAATGGGGAAAACGCTTTTCTACCCAATCCCCAATGTAGTTGGTCCTCATGTTAGGGTCTCTGGTTGGTAGGTAGGAGTAGTGGTAGTGATGCCGCTGAAAGCTCCAGCCACTGCACCCCGCTCTCCCTGACCGGAGGTATGTGGTTGGGTCCTGTCCATGAGTAAGGTGAGCCCTATTTCCAATCTGGCCCATACTGCGTGTCTTTGGGAGAATGCAGAAATGTTCAGGTGTACTTGAAACATTTTGTGTAATGGTGGGGTGGGACATCCAGGTAATAATTAGACACATAAGGAGAGGACCTCTAGTCCCATTGCATCACAGTAACAAATAACAAAATGAATTAGTCTATCACTGTAAAAAAGAAAGCTTATGTGGACTATAGTTTTATTGTCAATTTTACTTTTAACATAAATGTAACATGTGAAATGTAGATTTTATATATATATGAAATGAAAAACAAAAATAATTGGTGCGCAAGTCAGTGCATCAACAATACAAAGACATATACAGTCTTTCAGTCCAGTTGAAAATGGACCTTTAAACAAATGTAAAGTCTGTATCTCTAAAGACCAGACAAATGCACTGGCCACAAATCCAAAACAGTCGGCGTCTTCCCTTCAGATGCACCCGGATCCAAACGGATAATGATTTATCTAGAATAAAGAACAAAGGAGAAGGGGCGCCACATAGTGCATTAAAACATAAAGGTGAATATTACACAACAGCTGACAATATAGTGGGTATGCGTACCACAATAAGTGGTCAAATACCACCGCAAGTAGAAAAAAAAATAAACAAAAGATCAATTGGCCAAGGTATCACCCAGACGTCTCCGGGTTGTCCGTCAGCAACGGAATTAGTCTCTCAGTGCAATGCCAAACCACGTCCCAACGCGTTTCGTCATCGACTTCGTCAGGAGGCTGGTTGGCAAGATGATCGGCATCCTCTTTAAACAAAACCTCATTCTTTCAACTCAGGTTCAGCAAATTAAAACAGGTGATCTCAATAACATTTAACACACTACTCATAGGATATACAATTTCCCACACATGTAATATGCACCTATTAAACATACAAACAGTACATCTTTACGTGTAATAACACACAATAAAAAATTTTTTTAATACATTATACAAATTCAAAAATCAAGACACATAAAACTTCAAAGCAAGAAACAAAAAACAATATACTGAGTACCGTTAATCCTTTAAGAAGGGTGTGATATCATAGCCCTCATTTAACCCTTTTGGCTGTAAGGTATTCAAAGTAATGATCCAGTATGATTCTCTTCTAGCTAACACATTCTCTCTATTGCCCCCTTTTTTCTCAATTGGGACATATTCTAGTCCCATATACTGTATATATTGTAATATGATCGGGGTAGGGGTTCCTCTCCTGGGGTAGACGGACGCCTCCTTACACACAGCAGCCAGGAAACAGCGGTAGTCGTGGGTTTTCGTGCAAGCTGGTCGGCACCAGTTTTTATTGTGTGACACCAATAATCAAACAAACAAAACATAAAAATAAACCCTAGCCCGTCTGGGCTCTAACTAGACAGGTAACTCCCTCTCTACATGTGGCAGGGCCTATTGCCTTACCACAAACATAGTACATACCAATGTCACAGTGTCACAGAATAAAACCTCAATGTCTGTTCTCCCCAGGGTGTGTGAGATACTGCATCAAAACTCTACACAGCTCTTATGAGCCACTTCCAGGTGTAATCATTAATTAACCTGGTCTCAGGCTGAAAAGCCCAACACCTGAAGTGGCCCTGTGGATGGAGCCCTCCCTTCTCTCTCACACCCACACCCCCAGGACCCATTATCCGGCTTTTACCAAAAGCCGACACTCAAATCTGCTTAGTAAAACAGACTTTTCCTGGGGGTTTAAAATACATATGACAGGAATCTGGGACACACATACATGTCATCCCCAACTTCTCCAGTGCCTCTTTATTTATATATATATATATATATATATATATGTATATATATACACACACACACACACAATTCATTCTACTTTTTGGTTGAATTATTTTTCTAATCTTGTTTATAGCACAGTAATTGCTCTCATATATAGGGCTCGATCCAATTAGCCGCCATGATCCCGTGGGTGCGAGTCATCGTGGCAATAGCCGCACTTTAAGGCAGCCTGAACTCGCATAAAAGTGCTCACAGCGAATAAAATTGTGCCAATTCAGGCTTGGAAATGGCCGCTAGGGGAGCGAGATGAGGTGCCGTTGCTGGTGTTTTAACGCCGTAGCAACTCGCACCCTTCGTGGCTAATTGGATTGACCCCATAGAGGCACCTACACACAGAATGTAATAGTAACTACTGTATGATCAGTACAAATGTATAGCTTTGCAAATGTTTGGGGTGTATAACACATTTATGAGCCCCATGCTAGGTGCAAGAGACCCAGCATAAACAGACTTCCATTCATTATAGGTACCACACAAAATAGACGGAGATATGCCTGCGCTATGTACAAAAAACTCGCCATGTACGACTGTGAACAAACATCCTTCCAACTCAACATTCAGGCCCACTACAGTATGTCAGACCTATCCTGCCAGACGGAGACACGGGCAGCACTGAACGAGGCCACAGCTGTATGCGAGCACCAAGACTTTGCTTAACTTGGAGAATAGTAGGATCCACAACAAAATATTTTTATTGGAAAGGGGGAGGTTTAGTAGAGTTTCAATAATCGAAAAAAAAAAAAAAAAGACCTTCCCACAATGCAGTCACATGGGGATGAGAGTCCGATGGACAGGGAAAAAATAATGTAAATAATCATATAATAGTAACAGGAGGCATACTTGATTACTGTATGTTGAGTAAAATCCTCTGTGTCCAGACTAATCTGTTTCATATATCAGAAAATCAGGGTTGCTTTTATAATGATAATACATAGCTGCAAAAAAAAAATTATAATAATGTTCAACGTTTTTAAGATATATTAGCTTACATCATAAAATTTAGAACAGAGACCATTAGTTTTGGCACTTTTAAACAAAACAAAACACTTGAGAATGAATGCAAGTCAAACACGACCCCAAGGAATACATTGTATCATAAATCACAATTTCTTAACTATGGGCCTGATTCTGTGTTGGGAATGAAGCAAGAAAGAGCAAGTACAGTAATTGTCCAACTTGGTAAAACCATCTTGTACCGCAGGTCGGGCAGATTTAAAATGTGCAGAGACTTATTTGTGAGAGGGGCATATCCAAACTTGAATCAAAGTTGCAGTGTAAAAATAAGTATCTCCAGCATTTGGGGGCTACATGTGTTGGCAGTGAATGCTGAGGCGAGGGTGTGTGTCTGAGTGCTTCTAGTGTATTTGTAATGAACGCAGGGGAGAAGATGTGTGCCTGGGCACTGCTGGGTTGTTTAGTCAGTGAATACAAGGAGTGTGTGTCTGGGTGCTGCTGCAGTGTTGCCAGTGAATGCAGGAGGAGGAAAATGTGTATCTGGGTGCTGCTGGGCTGTTGGCAGTGAATGACCGGGGTAGGGGTCCCTCTCCTGGCTAAAGCTGTAAATTCAAAATTCCTCCCATGCGAAGCCAGGGTGGATTGCTCGTATTAATCTAAATAGACAAAAGAGAAAACTTAATATTTTTTATTTTATGTCTTTCCCATCCTAATTATGAGTTTGACTACTGAGACAGTGAGAGTCATAGTTTTGGGTCAGCATGTGCGGTTATGACAGCCAGAAATGGGCCTTGGGATTACAACTAGCCAACCTGTGATAGGAAAATAACATTGGGGTATTACTACAGTATCAATAAATTCTGTCTGAGATTGTGTGTCTGTGTTCTACTGGGGTGTTTCAGTGAATCCAGAGGGAGGAAAGTGTGTGCCTGGGTGCTGCTAGGGTATTGGCAGTGAATGCTGGGGGGGAGGTGTTTGGGTGCTGCTAAGATGTTAGTAGTGAATGCGAGGGGGAGTGGGTCTGAGTGCTGCTGTAGTGTTGGCAGTGAATGCAAGGAGGGAGGGTGTGTGGGTGCTTCTAGGTTATTAGTAGTGAATGCAGGGGAAGGGTGTGTCTGGGTACTTCTGGGGTATTGGCAGTGAATGCCGGATGGAGAGTTTATGTCTGGGTGCTACTGGGGTGTTGGAAGTGAATGCAGGGGGAGGAGAGTGTGTGACTGAGTGTTGCTAGAGTGCTGGTAGTGAATGTAGTTTAGGAGGAGTGTGCATGAGTGTTGCTGGCACTGTGGTGTTGGTAGTGAATGTGAGTGGAGGGGGGGCACAAACAGCTATGGGCTCCTGGCATGAACTTACGCCCCTGCATCGCCTTGATTAGCCCAGCACTTATAATCAGAATATTGTACAAGCCACAGATCAACATCAGTATTTAAGTAATTGTCTTTCAGTGAAACATAATGTACTGTAGAACAGGTTTGTTCAGCTTCCCAATATAACTTATTGCATGAAGACAGTGAGCAGACCTGCTTTTAAAGAGAAGCCAAGGGAGTGTCTATAATGATGCAGCTTATTACCATGCCTATGTAATACATGCCGTATTAGGAGGTTTATTAAGGCATTGTATACATAAATAGTATAAAATAAAGTCCCTGGTAGGCGTATGTCTGTGTGTGCGGGCTAATCTCGAGAACCACTGGACGGATTTTGATGCAGTTTCACTATTCTATAGAGTATTTGTCGAGGAAGGTTTAGGTGTATGACACATTAATGTATGACAAAAGGGAGCTGAGCAGTGACCATTTTAGTGAAGTAAGTCAATGAAAAATGGAAGTCTGAGCACTTTCTAGGCTTACGCTGCGTAAACCATTCCAGATATATCACAACGTTACAGATATATCACAACGACGGACTTTACCATACCATGTACAGATTGATACTTATTGTCCAGTTTCTCCAGAAAAAATTATGTAAGCCCTGTTTACTGATACATTTAAGTTTGTCCCCTTTTTTACCGTTCCTATTTCATTTATGTGAAAAGCGACTCTTTAAATTCAAACGAATCCAATTCCCTTTTAGAGTCTGCTTTGGCGTGACAATAAAGCACAAGGACAGACACTCAAGGCAGGATGTACTAAGTTTGCAGTGTACATTCCGTCAGTCACCGCAACCTTACTAATCGCATATGTACTAACACATGCGATTAGTATCGCAAAGGACAGCTCTTGCGATAAGAGCTCCCCTTTGCGAAGCAGCCGACGCCATGTGAGGGGGTCTCCGTGGGACTCTGCCCCCTCCGAGCCCCGGGAGATTCCTGCAGGTGACCTGTGCAGGAAGTCCTGGGCTCCTCCTCCCTGCACCCAGAAGATTAGGAGCAGAAGGAGGCGGTGGACCCAGGAGGAGCACGGGCCGGCGACCAGGAGACTAAGGTGAGTGGGGGCCAGTGCTGGGCGTCTGCGGGGAGGCAAAGCCTCGGGTGCGGGATGCAGTAAGAAGCCCATAGGCTTCTATAGGGTAATGCCAGATTTTTATGGCGTTACCCTCTGCACCAATAATAGGGCGATCGGGGCTTAGTACATACAAAAATGCGGTAAAACCCCCGAAAGCAGGGTTTTTTGCTGCATTTTTCCTTTAGTACATCCCGGGCCTTAACGTGGCTGGAGTTGACCTGAGTGGAGACTGTTTTTCTGATGGACAATTTTTCGTGGCCCTTTTCCGTGTCATGTTAAATCTTTTGAAGTTAACATCAGGAGGAAAAATGATTAATGTCGTATACAAAGCAATCTTATACTGTAAGACCTCGGTAAATAAGGCTAAAGCTGTAAATTCAAAATTCCTCCCGTGCGAAGCCAGGGTGGATTGCTCGTATTAATCTAAATAGACAAAAGAGAAAACTTAATATTTTTTATTTTATGTCTTTCCCATCCTAATTATGAGTTTGACTACTGAGACAGTGAGAGTCATAGTTTTGGGTCAGCATGTGCGGTTATGACAGCCAGAAATGGGCCTTGGGATTACAACTAGCCAACCTGTGATAGGAAAATAACATTGGGGTATTACTACAGTATCAATAAATTCTGTCTGTACAGCACTGCATATCTTATGAACATCATATAAAGAGTATATGAGAGTAAATGGGATTTTGGTACCTACCGGTAAATCCTTTTCTCTGATTCCACAGGGGACACTGGAGGTGCTTACGCTGGGGTATAGAGGCGTGGATAGCTGGAGCCGGCACTTTAAATAATTTAGAAGTGTAAAGCTCCTCCCCCTCTATGCCCCATCAGCCCTCAGTTTAGAAAATGAAGACCGAGAGGAGATGGAGAACAAGCGGAGTAGAAGGGAGAGAAGAACACACAATAACTGAATCATATAGCATACGGAACAAGCCGAACAGGCAGGCTAAGAGCGCTGAGGTGGGCGTCCAGTGTCCCCTGTGGAATCAGAGAAAAGGATTTACTGGTAGGTACCAAAATCCCATTTTCTCTTTCATCCACTAGGGGACACTGGAGGTGCTTACGCTGGGGATGTCCCAAAGTTTTCCCCACGGGCGGGAGCGCTCTGCGGCGCCTGCAGAATAAGGCGGCCAAAACGGGATGCCGAAGTAGCGAATGTATCAAATTTGTAAAATCTGACAAACGTGTGAACTGAAGACCAAGTGGCCACACGGCACAATTGTGACGTGGAGGCTCCTCTACCGGCCGCCAATGACGCACCCACAGAACGTGTGGAATGAGCCGAAATGGACGAAAGAGTCCGACGGTCGGTACTAACATAAGCCTGATGAATAGTCAGCCAGATCCAACCTGTCAAAGTCTGCTTAGACGCTGGCCATCCCCTCTGAACAGCATCATTGAGGACAAAAGGCAACCCAGACTTACGGATGGACGCTGTCCTGGCAATATAGATGCGGAGAGCCCTAATCACATGCAAGGTAGAAGAACCTAGAAGATTGTGTCAGAGTCCTCCACCAACGATGGTAACACAATAGGCTGATTGATATGGAAAACCGACACAACTTTGTGAAGGAAAGCGGCTACCGTACGGAGTTCCGCCCTATCAGAATGAAACACAAGGTAAGGTGGCTTATAGGACAGAGCACCCAATTCCAAAACTCTATGAGCCGAAGCGAGAGCCAGGAGGAGGACCGTCTTCCCAGACAACCTCCTCCAAAAGGTTCAAACATGGGCGACTGAAGAAACAGAAGCACTAAGTTTAGGTCCCAGGGAGCTATTGGAGGTACAAAAGGAGGCTGCACGTGCAAGACCCCTTGAAGAAACATCTGCACCTCAGGAATGAGGGCCAATTCCTTTGAAAGAAAATGGAAAGGGCAGAAAACCTGCACCTTTAAAGGTTCCCAGGCGAAGGCCAGAATCCAGACCCGTCTGAAGGAAAAACCGAAACCGGGACAAACGAAAAGTCCTAGACGGAAGACCCCGACTGGAACACCATGAAATATACACACGCCAGATGCGATGATAATTCACAGCCGAAATTGGCTTCCTGGTGCGTAGCATGGTGGGAATAACAGTGTCTGGGATTCCATTGCGTTTTAGGATATCTGTTTCAAGAGCCACCCCATTAAACTATGAAAGGGCCCTGCTGTACAAGCTCCAGGCGCAGGGAAAGGGGCCACGGATCATCTGACAATAGGAACCGAAGGTCCGAGAACCAACTTCTCCGAGGCCAGTTCAGAGCCACGAGAATTACAGAGTCTGACTCTTGTTTCAGCCTTTTTAGAAGATAAGGAAGAAGCGGAATCGGAGGAAAAAAGGTAATCGAAGTCGTAGACCCACGGACTTGTCAGAGCATCTACTGCTTCCGCCTGCGGATCTTGAGTTCTTGACACGTATACTGGGAACTGACGATTCAATCATGATGCCATGAGGTCCACCTGAGGACATCCCCATCAACGTATCAGCGTGTTGAACACGTCTGGATGAAGCTTCCATTCCCCGGGATGGATATCCTGTCGATTTAGGTAATCTGCTTCCCAGTTGTCCACTCCAGGGATGAATAACGCCGACAGGATTATTGGTTCTCGGCCCACCGGAGGATCCGAGTTACTTCTCGCATAGCCATGCGACTCAGAGTCCCTCCTTGGCGATTGATGTAAGTGAAGGCCATTGTGTTGTCGGACTGAACTCTTACCGGATGAGCCTTTAGAAACTCTGTTGCCTTTATAAGAGCATTGTAAATCGCTCTGAGGTCCAACACCTTTATGGGCCACTTCTGTTTTAGAAGGGACCATCGACCCTGAAAATGATAATCGAGGACTACTGCTCCCCATCCTCGAAGGCTGGCATCCGTTGTTATGATGATCCAGTCCCACACTCCGAAACTTCTGCCCGCTAACAGATTGTGTCCACCAAAGAAGGGCCACTCTGGCAACCGGGCTCAGACGGATCTGTCGATGTAGAAGCAGATGGGACCCTGACCCCTGTGCTAGCAGGTCCAGCTGAAACACCCTGGAGTGGAACCGGCCAAACTGTAGTGCCTCGAAAGCAGCTACCATCATCCCCAAGAGACGCAGACAAAGAAGCATTGATACCTTCTTTGGTCAAAGGACCAGCTGAACTAACAACCGGATATCCCTGGCCTTGTCTGTTAGAAGAAAAATCCTCTGTGATTCTGTATCCAATATCATGCCCAGAAACAGAAGTTTCTGGAACGTATTGAGATTCGGCTTCTTGAAGTTGAATATCCAACTGTTTTGGATTAGAGTGTGATATGTCAGTAAGGCATGATGTAAGAGAAGAGATACCGATGGAGCCTTGAGTAACAGGTCGTCCAAATAAGGGGTTATGTTCACTCCTGATGACCGAAGGAGGGCGATCATGACTGACATGAGTCTGGTGAAGATGCAGGGAGCCGAGGATAACCCGAAAGGCAATGCCCGAAACTGATAATGATCTTTCAATATGGCGAAGTGCAGAAAGGCCTGGTGTGGTTCCCAAATGGGAACATGGAGATAGGCATCCTTGATATCCAGGATAGTAGGAACTCCCCTGGTTCCAAGCTCGCTACGACTAACTGCAGAGTCTCCATTTTTGAAACAATACATCTTCAGATACAGAATCAAGGACTCGAGGTTTAAGATGTGCCTGACCGAACCATCCGGTTGGGCACTACAAACAGGTTTGAGTAAAATCCCATACCTCGTTGATGCTCCAGACCTAACACATATGATACTATTAGAGACTGGATTGACTCCTGTAGAACCCTCTTGTCTGCAGGTACTGGCAGACTCATAGTGAAGAACTGAGGTGGAGGGGGGACCTCGAAGTCTATTTGGTACTCCAGGGAAATTAGTCTCCACGGTTCTAAAGAGGTCTGGTTCCGAACTTGTTGAAATTTCTGCAAGCGGGCTCCCACCGCAGGGGACCCCAGGTGGGACGGAAGACAGTCATGCCACCTGTTTCTCAGCTGGTTTAGGCTCCTGTCGACAAGCAACAGTGTGTGGTCGACCTCTACCTCTGCCGCTTCTTGCTTGCGTGGGAGCACCTCTGGCTCTACCACAAGGGGAATGTGGCGCACGAATGAAATGAAGGTCCCGTGTAAGATCTTCTGGGAGCTGGAGCACTAGACGGGAGGAAAGAAAACTTACCCCCCCCGTGTCCAATTTCCGGGCCAAAAAGCAAGTCACCAATGAATGGTGAACACTCCACCGCTCACTTGGATTCTGCATCTGCTTGCCAAGCGCGCAACCAGAGGGCTCTGCGGGCTGTCCCTAGAGGCTTCTCCCAGGTAAACTGCAGACTCACGTATGTGTGCTAGTAGACGTAATTCTGCTCTGGAAGGACTTGGGTCCAAACCTGTATCAACTGGTCAGCCCGGCAAACCACAGCCCTGTTAACCCAGGCGGTAACAAGGGTAAGTTGATCTTCCACTGCAGTATAGTCTTTTAGTACAGTAGCTCCTGTACTAGAAGTGCTGTTTTCTTAGAGACGGGAGATTGACGCATCTACATGAAGAGACGTTTCCCACTTTTCCAACATGGACGATGGAAAATGATAGCTAGCCGGAAACAGACGTGGAATTTTGAACCGCTTATTCGGCTGTTTCTAGGTCACAGAAAGCTGCTGTGACAACGGAAAAACAGCCGGGTACATGAACTAATTCACACTCTGGGACGCAGGAATCATATCTTTAGGTAAATTGAGTATATAACTGACTGCCAAAATTAGAGATTCCACCCCGGGAGAGGCGGACTCTAACTCCCGTTAATGGTGAGAATTGGAGGGTACAGCACCGCTGTACCCATAACCTGTACCACGGTGTCTAGAGATCTGTTTAACCCAGCCACCCAGGGAGGAAATAGTAGACGCAGATATGCGTGTACTGATACCAATATTGAGACCTGCGTGCCTCAGCTAACTGTGACGTTAAGTCCGTCATAACTCCTACCATGTCAGCGGCCCATGGAGGTGAGTTAGTAACAGCCATAGATGGCTCCATTGTTATACAAGGGTCACATAACGTGGACCCAGCAGCATACGTGTTACACTTTTGAGAAGCCTTTGTTCTGCTTGACATTGATACACACAGTCACTCAGAAGGACACACTGAAACCATAAGGCTGGTCTGGGACACAGAGGAGGAGATACACCCCACTCCCCTCCCACAGATTAGACTCCCTGCACTTTCTCACAGCCTTCTGTACCAGGGATGTAGGGCTAATGGTTGTGCAGGAGTCCAGCCTTCTGTAGCCATGCAGCTGCACTCTGCCTTCAGGAAGGAGAGAATGCAGGCATTAAGTCTTTGCAAAATATGGCAGGCACGCTGTTTGTAACAGCTCTGTGCCTGAGCAGTGTGAGAGAGACCACGCTGGGTAGCTCCGCCCCCGTCCTTATCAAGTCTGTCTGCAGTCTAAAATGGCTGCCCCGTCTAACGGAGGAGCTCATTGTGCAGGACAGACTCAGTGGAGTCTGGAGTGTTCAGCCCCGCAACGCATGCCCCCTCCGTCCCTCTGCAGCCCTTAGCGGCGAGCAGGGACTGATTTCAGCTTATCCGGCAGTATGCCCCCGCCTGGAGCAGCACAGCAGCGCTATACTGGGTGGCGAGCGGGTGGTCGGCAGGCGACGTGCGGCGGGGGGGTGCAGGTCGGAGTTCAGCCCCGCAATGCAGGCCCCCTCCGTCCCTCTGCAGCCCTTAGCAGCGAGCAGGGACTGATTACAGCCTATCCGGCTGTCTGAATGCCCCCGCCTGAAGCAGCGCAGCAGCGCTATGTACACACTGGGCGGCGGGCGGGCGGGCGGCAGGCGGCGTGCGCCGGGGAGGTGTAGGTCGGAGCGGGGAATGCGCAGCAATACTCACTGCGCTCCCCGGAGGCTCTCACAGCATGCAGCACACTTTTAGAGCTGTGCTGTGGCGATAAGGAGCTGCCAGTGCTTTTGTAAGAAGCGCTGTGCACTCCTTCCTGTTCTACTAAGAACAGGGCGCCAGGTGCCCAGACCCCACCTTTAGAGAGGTGGCAAAAGGTACCTAATACAGTGTAAAAAGATGTAGAAAATAAATAAACCTAAATAAAAGAAAATAATAAACATATATGTGCTGCTGGATCACAGCAGATTGTGACCAGCTCCATGAAGCACATTTTCTAAACTGAGGGCTGATGGGGCATAGAGGGGGAGGAGCTTCACACTTCTAAATTATTTAAAGTGCCGGCTCCAGCTATCCACGCCTCTATACACCAGCGTAAGCACCTCCAGTGTCCCCTAGTGGATGAAAGAGAAAGAATAATTTGTGAACTGGGAGTAGCGTGGTAACAAATAGGTGTTATTGCGCTCAAGGCAGGTTATATATCGGGATATGTGATTGGGAGCTGCTATCCCTGGAAAGAAGTCCAATGTTTCAATGTTTGGCGGTATACAAATTGATTAGGTGAATCAATTTCTTTACCAAGTGAGAGTAGTGGTCTTAGTGTCAGCTGAGATCTTTTATAAAGTTGAAGTTGTCTGATGCAAAAACAGCTTAGGGGGGAATTCAATTATTCCAAAAGAGTCCAAAAGTAATGGGCGCCCAACAGAGTTTTTCAATTGTTGTTCCGGCTGGTGCCTATTACTTATTGCACTTGTCACACCCAAGTGCTCAGGATTTAGCCGCATAGAGCGTCTAAACATGTCTTAACTGTTGTCCGTAGTGCCCAATAAACAATCTAATCTCACCCGAAAAGCCTCAATTAGCGAAAGTGTGCCTAGATTTCCCCCGAGACTTATTGGATTTATGGAGCATGATGGTGGCCATTTTAATAGCTGAACTGAGTAGTATTTCAGGAGGTTTATTGGTAGGATCAGGACTCTGATGTGGCATTAATACTTGGCATGACATGCTTCCAGCCTCTACACGTGCCTGAGCCCATGTCTTGGTTGCAGAGGTGTCTCCCAAGAGTAGAGGGGTAGTGTGTACCTTTATGTGCGCTGGCCGTTACATCCAGATGCACCTTTACAAAAACTAGGCATTTTGCAACCAGCATTCAACAACTGACCGATACAAACAGGTTCACAAATTAATATATATATATAATTACACGCATTAGACAGCAACATACAGAAAACAAAAGGGGAGCGCCCTGCCTGCAAGAGATTACATTGGTAAAGGGGAATGCTCAGACACTGATATGGAGAAAGGAATAGCAGTGGAGTGCAGAGACTGAAGAGTTAGGGGAAGGGGATATTAGGCATCAGTGCAAGGTGATTTGTGTAAAGGCTGGGGGCTAGGTGAAGGTCAGATTGAGTGTGGGAGAGCATCCCGTGGTTAGGAGCAGCTAACGGCATCAGAAGATGGTGTTAGCCCATTGTAGCCAACAGGCTACACATCGCAAAACTTACCAGGTTTGATAAGAACCCGCCCTCGGCAGTGGCAGCCACGTATGTGCGGTCAGTGGGACAGTGCACGTGCAGTAGCCCCGACAGCAATTTAGGCACATCTCTGGGACGGGAGCAGGAGCCCCTGTCCCTGCGAGTGCCAGAAGATACATCCCAGCGCTATGATTGCATTTTGCAATGCGATCATAGGCGGTGATGTCATGCCCAGATCACATTGCAAATGCCATCATTCATATGTACCAAACCAGTTACCGCTAAAATTCATTAATTTGAATCCCTCCTTCTAGGTGAAAGGATAAAGTGATCCTTACACGATCGCCCATGTTGGTAGCGTATTGCTCCTGCCTTAGGCTTTACAGGAGTGACCATGTGAAAGTATAACGCACATGCGCAGAACAGAGCCTGTTCGCAGAACAGAACAGAGCCTGTTCGCCTGTGCGCAGAACAGACTTATTATTAGTAAATCTCCATATTGGGCATGTGAGAGACGAGAAGGCCGAAATCATTGATCTCTTTGTGGGTATCCTGTGTATAAGTTGCATGAAGCGGTGGTAAAATGACAGAAAAAGGGACTATCACTGCCTTATAGAGCCCAGAGTTGTCAGTGTGGACAGTGGGCCTGATTCAGACCCGAACGCTATCCGCAGTGCGCTCGCTATTGCTGATGGTTGCTAATTTACACAGTGCGTTCGCAGATCCCTTGCTCGCCCAGCAAAGACAGCCCAGCAGAGTGAGTGACAGGAGAGGCCGTTTGTGGGTGGTAACGGGCAGTCCAGTAAAAACGGGGGAGTGGAGGTGCGAACGCAGGCATGCCTGAGTGTTTCAACGCCGTTTTAAAGGCGTGGATAATCAACAGGCAGCGTCATAGTACAAGTCTCTAGCCATTTTTTTACTCTGTTTTCCTCGCAATGCTTGCGGTAGAAAAAAGCTACCGCAAGCACTGCGTTCACATCTGATAGTGGTCGATGTACCAATGTTTTCATAAACTTCCAGGAGATGACATGGGGCAGTGGGCGTCTCTGCATTCACTAAGGGGAGTCTGCATACACAAAGCGACCGCTCGTACAGGTAAGATGGGCGTGCTTATGCCTTGGCGAGCGATCGCTCCCCGCCGCGTCACTTTCAAATATTTGCGTACGCTCATAGCGATCAGGTCTGAATCAGGGCCTGTGTACATTAATTGAGTTTCTAATGTGTGTTAGAAGCATATTCACTACAGAACGCAACTGCGAATGCAACAGCGATTACGCACGCAGTTCAACTGTGATAGTATGCTAATCCATTGCGATCACAATGCCGCCGCTGCACTACATAAGGATGCCCACTTTACCGCATACACACATCCGTAATCCTTAGCAAGACTGCAAAACCATCGGTAACATCGAGTACCATCGCAGCCTCACGCACACTTTTACAAGCGCTGACCTTACTCAGAAATTGCTAACTTCATCACATGCTACCAGGCCTCAGGCTTTGTAGGGTAACGCAGTGGATAATTTATGCACGCCCCTGCAATGGCGTTCAAACGCACTGGCACGCCTGCGTTTCCCCGACCACGCCGTCACCACCCACAAGGGCACTTCCATTCACAATCACTCTGCGATGGGTTTGCGTAGTCACTGCGCTCGTAGTCCCGATCGCGGTGGCCGTCTCGCGCACTGCGATGCATACGCAGAAAGCAACAATCGGCCGATTGCGCGCATATTCGCAGCTGCGATCCTTGCTGTATCAGGCCCTATGATAATTAAACTACAAAACACAACATTTCAGCTGCAGGACAGCAGCAAAGTGAGGGGATAATGTGCGAGAGACAGTGAGTGCACCCCTCCACCTCAATGTACAGTAGATGATTGACTGAAGGCTGCATCCCTCCCAACAGTCCCGATTTTAGTTTGCTTGCTCCCCCTGAATATTGGGACACATAACATATAAGCCTGAGCTGTGTCACGCCTTTCTGTCCAGCCTCCCATCATGACTACTATCATTCTTATAATGTAATAAACGTCACACGCTATCTCTGCCCCCGGTGAGTCAGTCAGTGAGCAGTGCAGAGGGCGTTGGTTCAGCAGCAGCTTCCGATCCCCCTGTCTTGTCTCTGGTAACAAGGAAGTGTCCCTGTCCCGGCTCTGCACTGTATGCTGTATGTACTATGTAGTATTGCACTTCCAGCTACAGTAACTGAGGCTGTCACTGTGCATAGTGCATTGCAGCACAGAGGCCATAGAGAAGTGCAGCACATCCACAGAGACCAGGCGACAGCAGCAGCAGAGCTAGGAGAGGGCTGCAGAACCTCAGGCACCAGGAGTCAGCGGAGCGCAGGAACAGCGTAGCGCAATGAGCGCAGCCAAAGTGCCCTCCGTAGCGGACAGTGCACAGCCTGCACCGGCAGCCAAGCCCGCAGAGACCGGGGAAGACCCGCACATCTCCGCCAAGGCCCACTATGACAGCCTGGCACCCACCAAGAAGCCCAAGATAGTAAGTACAGCAGCAGCCTCCCACCGGCCTCTGCACATAGCTCTGCCAGGGAGTCACATAGTGATTGTCAGCTCTGTCTCCACAGCCCAAGCCCCAGAATGCCGTCACCATCGCAGTGTCCTCCCGAGTTCTCTTCAACATGGTGGAGGAGAGGAAGATGTACGAGGAGGAGGGGGTGGAGAAGTATGTGCTGTACCAGCAGGAGCAGGAGGAGATCCCACTGAAACCAGGCCCTGCATTCCCCTTTGTCAAGGTACTGTACATAGTGATACTATACACACCCTGCATAATTCAGTGTTACCTACAGTAGCTGTGCATGCTACCCCAGGTACATAGTGATACTGTACACACCCTGCATAATTCAGTGTTACCTAGCTGTACATGTTGACCCAGGTACATAGTGATACTGTACACACCCTGCATAATTCAGTGTTACCTACAGTAGCTGTGCATGCTGCCCCAGGTACATAGTGATACTGTGCGCACCCTGCATAATACAGTGTTACCTACAGTAGCTGTGCATGCTGCACCAGGTACATAGTGATACTGTACACACCCTGCATAATTCAGTGCTACCTAGCTATACATGCTGCACCAGGTACATAGTGATACTGTACACACCCTGCATAATACAGTGTTACCTAGCTATACATGCTGCACCAGGTACATAGTGATACTGTACACACCCTGCATAATTCAGTGTTACCTACCTGTACATGCTGCACCAGGTACATAGTGATACTGTACACACCCTGCATAATTCAGTGTTACCTACCTGTACATGCTGCACCAGGTACATAGTGATACTGTACACACCCTGCATAATTCAGTGTTACCTACAGTAGCTGTGCATGCTGCACCAGGTACATAGTGATACTGTACACACCCTGCATAATACAGTGTTACCTAGCTGTACATGATGCACCAGGTACATAGTGATACTGTACACACCTTGCATAACACAGTGTTACCTAGCTATGCATGCTGCACCAGGTACATAGTGATACTGTACACACCCTGCATAATTCAGTGTTACCTACAGTAGCTGTGCATCCTGCACCAGGTACATAGTGATACTGTACACACCCTGCATAATACAGTGTTACCTACAGTAGCTCTGCATCCCACACCAGGTACATAGTGGTACTGTACACACCCTGCATAATACAGTGTTACCTACAGTAGCTGTGCATCCTGCACCAGGTACATGGTGATACTGTACACACCCTGCATAATTCAGTGTTACCTAGCTATGCATGCTGCACCAGGTACATAGTGATACTGTGCACATCCTGCATAATACAGTGTTACCTACAGTAGCTGTGCATCCCGCACCAGGTACATAGTGATACTGTGCGCACCCTGCATAATACAGTGTTACCTACAGTAGCTGTGCATGCTGCACCAGGTACATAGTGAATCTGTACACACCCTGCATAATTCAGTGTTACCTAGCTGTACATGCTGCACCAGGTATATAGTGATACTGTACACACCCTGCATAATTCAGTGTTACCTAGCTGTACATGCTGCACCAGGTATATAGTGATACTGTACACACCCTGCATAATTCAGTGTTACCTACAGTAGCTGTGCATGCTGCACCAGGTACATAGTGATACTGTACACACCCTGCATAATTCAGTGTTACCTAGCTGTACATGCTGCACCAGGTACATAGTGATACTGTACACACCCTGCATAATTCAGTGTTACCTAGCTGTACATGCTGCACCAGCTACATAGTGATACTGTACACACCCTGCATAATTCAGTGTTACCTACAGTAGCTGTGCATGCTGCACCAGGTACATAGTGATACTGTACACACCCTGCATAATTCAGTGCTACCTAGCTATACATGCTGCACCAGGTACATAGTGATACTGTACACACCCTGCATAATACAGTGTTACCTAGCTGTACATGCTGCACCAGGTACATAGTGATACTGTACACACCCTGCATAATACAGTGTTACCTAGCTATGCATGCTGCACCAGGTACATAGTGATACTGTACACACCCTGCATAATTCAGTGTTACCTACAGTAGCTGTGCATCCTGCACCAGGTACATAGTGATACTGTACACACCCTGCATAATATAGTGTTACCTACAGTAGCTGTGCATCCCGCACCAGGTACATAGTGATACTGTGCACACCCTGCATAATACAGTGTTAACCTACAGTAGCTCTGCATCCCACACCAGGTACATAGTGGTACTGTACACACCCTGCATAATACAGTGTTACCTACAGTAGCTGTGCATCCTGCACCAGGTACATAGTGATACTGTACACACCCTGCATAATTCAGTGTTACCTAGCTATGTATGCTGCACCAGGTACATCGTGATACTGTGCACATCCTGCATAATACAGTGTTACCTACAGTAGCTGTGCATCCCGCACCAGGTACATAGTGATACTGTGCGCACCCTGCATAATACAGTGTTACCTACAGTAGCTGTGCATGCTGTACCAGGTACATAGTGATACTGTACACACCCTGCATAATTCAGTGCTACCTAGCTGTACATGCTGCTCCAGGTACATAGTGATACTGTACACACCCTGCATAATACAGTGTTACCTAGCTGTACATGTTGACCCAGGTACATAGTGATACTGTACACACCCTGCATAATTCAGTGTTACCTACAGTAGCTGTGCATGCTGCCCCAGGTACATAGTGATACTGTGCGCACCCTGCATAATACAGTGTTACCTACAGTAGCTGTGCATGCTGCACCAGGTACATAGTGATACTGTACACACCCTGCATAATTCAGTGCTACCTAGCTATACATGCTGCACCAGGTACATAGTGATACTGTACACACCCTGCATAATACAGTGTTACCTAGCTATACATGCTGCACCAGGTACATAGTGATACTGTACACACCCTGCATAATTCAGTGTTACCTACCTGTACATGCTGCACCAGGTACATAGTGATACTGTACACACCCTGCATAATTCAGTGTTACCTACCTGTACATGCTGCACCAGGTACATAGTGATACTGTACACACCCTGCATAATTCAGTGTTACCTACAGTAGCTGTGCATGCTGCACCAGGTACATAGTGATACTGTACACACCCTGCATAATACAGTGTTACCTAGCTGTACATGATGCACCAGGTACATAGTGATACTGTACACACCTTGCATAACACAGTGTTACCTAGCTATGCATGCTGCACCAGGTACATAGTGATACTGTACACACCCTGCATAATTCAGTGTTACCTACAGTAGCTGTGCATCCTGCACCAGGTACATAGTGATACTGTACACACCCTGCATAATACAGTGTTACCTACAGTAGCTCTGCATCCCACACCAGGTACATAGTGGTACTGTACACACCCTGCATAATACAGTGTTACCTACAGTAGCTGTGCATCCTGCACCAGGTACATGGTGATACTGTACACACCCTGCATAATTCAGTGTTACCTAGCTATGCATGCTGCACCAGGTACATAGTGATACTGTGCACATCCTGCATAATACAGTGTTACCTACAGTAGCTGTGCATCCCGCACCAGGTACATAGTGATACTGTGCGCACCCTGCATAATACAGTGTTACCTACAGTAGCTGTGCATGCTGCACCAGGTACATAGTGAATCTGTACACACCCTGCATAATTCAGTGTTACCTAGCTGTACATGCTGCACCAGGTATATAGTGATACTGTACACACCCTGCATAATTCAGTGTTACCTAGCTGTACATGCTGCACCAGGTATATAGTGATACTGTACACACCCTGCATAATTCAGTGTTACCTACAGTAGCTGTGCATGCTGCACCAGGTACATAGTGATACTGTACACACCCTGCATAATTCAGTGTTACCTAGCTGTACATGCTGCACCAGGTACATAGTGATACTGTACACACCCTGCATAATTCAGTGTTACCTAGCTGTACATGCTGCACCAGCTACATAGTGATACTGTACACACCCTGCATAATTCAGTGTTACCTACAGTAGCTGTGCATGCTGCACCAGGTACATAGTGATACTGTACACACCCTGCATAATTCAGTGCTACCTAGCTATACATGCTGCACCAGGTACATAGTGATACTGTACACACCCTGCATAATACAGTGTTACCTAGCTGTACATGCTGCACCAGGTACATAGTGATACTGTACACACCCTGCATAATACAGTGTTACCTAGCTATGCATGCTGCACCAGGTACATAGTGATACTGTACACACCCTGCATAATTCAGTGTTACCTACAGTAGCTGTGCATCCTGCACCAGGTACATAGTGATACTGTACACACCCTGCATAATATAGTGTTACCTACAGTAGCTGTGCATCCCGCACCAGGTACATAGTGATACTGTGCACACCCTGCATAATACAGTGTTAACCTACAGTAGCTCTGCATCCCACACCAGGTACATAGTGGTACTGTACACACCCTGCATAATACAGTGTTACCTACAGTAGCTGTGCATCCTGCACCAGGTACATAGTGATACTGTACACACCCTGCATAATTCAGTGTTACCTAGCTATGTATGCTGCACCAGGTACATCGTGATACTGTGCACATCCTGCATAATACAGTGTTACCTACAGTAGCTGTGCATCCCGCACCAGGTACATAGTGATACTGTGCGCACCCTGCATAATACAGTGTTACCTACAGTAGCTGTGCATGCTGTACCAGGTACATAGTGATACTGTACACACCCTGCATAATTCAGTGCTACCTAGCTGTACATGCTGCTCCAGGTACATAGTGATACTGTACACACCCTGCATAATACAGTGTTACCTAGCTGTACATGTTGACCCAGGTACATAGTGATACTGTACACACCCTGCATAATTCAGTGTTACCTACAGTAGCTGTGCATGCTGCCCCAGGTACATAGTGATACTGTGCGCACCCTGCATAATACAGTGTTACCTACAGTAGCTGTGCATGCTGCACCAGGTACATAGTGATACTGTACACACCCTGCATAATTCAGTGCTACCTAGCTATACATGCTGCACCAGGTACATAGTGATACTGTACACACCCTGCATAATACAGTGTTACCTAGCTATACATGCTGCACCAGGTACATAGTGATACTGTACACACCCTGCATAATTCAGTGTTACCTACCTGTACATGCTGCACCAGGTACATAGTGATACTGTACACACCCTGCATAATTCAGTGTTACCTACCTGTACATGCTGCACCAGGTACATAGTGATACTGTACACACCCTGCATAATTCAGTGTTACCTACAGTAGCTGTGCATGCTGCACCAGGTACATAGTGATACTGTACACACCCTGCATAATACAGTGTTACCTAGCTGTACATGATGCACCAGGTACATAGTGATACTGTACACACCTTGCATAACACAGTGTTACCTAGCTATGCATGCTGCACCAGGTACATAGTGATACTGTACACACCCTGCATAATTCAGTGTTACCTACAGTAGCTGTGCATCCTGCACCAGGTACATAGTGATACTGTACACACCCTGCATAATACAGTGTTACCTACAGTAGCTCTGCATCCCACACCAGGTACATAGTGGTACTGTACACACCCTGCATAATACAGTGTTACCTACAGTAGCTGTGCATCCTGCACCAGGTACATGGTGATACTGTACACACCCTGCATAATTCAGTGTTACCTAGCTATGCATGCTGCACCAGGTACATAGTGATACTGTGCACATCCTGCATAATACAGTGTTACCTACAGTAGCTGTGCATCCCGCACCAGGTACATAGTGATACTGTGCGCACCCTGCATAATACAGTGTTACCTACAGTAGCTGTGCATGCTGCACCAGGTACATAGTGAATCTGTACACACCCTGCATAATTCAGTGTTACCTAGCTGTACATGCTGCACCAGGTATATAGTGATACTGTACACACCCTGCATAATTCAGTGTTACCTAGCTGTACATGCTGCACCAGGTATATAGTGATACTGTACACACCCTGCATAATTCAGTGTTACCTACAGTAGCTGTGCATGCTGCACCAGGTACATAGTGATACTGTACACACCCTGCATAATTCAGTGTTACCTAGCTGTACATGCTGCACCAGGTACATAGTGATACTGTACACACCCTGCATAATTCAGTGTTACCTAGCTGTACATGCTGCACCAGCTACATAGTGATACTGTACACACCCTGCATAATTCAGTGTTACCTACAGTAGCTGTGCATGCTGCACCAGGTACATAGTGATACTGTACACACCCTGCATAATTCAGTGCTACCTAGCTATACATGCTGCACCAGGTACATAGTGATACTGTACACACCCTGCATAATACAGTGTTACCTAGCTGTACATGCTGCACCAGGTACATAGTGATACTGTACACACCCTGCATAATACAGTGTTACCTAGCTATGCATGCTGCACCAGGTACATAGTGATACTGTACACACCCTGCATAATTCAGTGTTACCTACAGTAGCTGTGCATCCTGCACCAGGTACATAGTGATACTGTACACACCCTGCATAATATAGTGTTACCTACAGTAGCTGTGCATCCCGCACCAGGTACATAGTGATACTGTGCACACCCTGCATAATACAGTGTTAACCTACAGTAGCTCTGCATCCCACACCAGGTACATAGTGGTACTGTACACACCCTGCATAATACAGTGTTACCTACAGTAGCTGTGCATCCTGCACCAGGTACATAGTGATACTGTACACACCCTGCATAATTCAGTGTTACCTAGCTATGTATGCTGCACCAGGTACATCGTGATACTGTGCACATCCTGCATAATACAGTGTTACCTACAGTAGCTGTGCATCCCGCACCAGGTACATAGTGATACTGTGCGCACCCTGCATAATACAGTGTTACCTACAGTAGCTGTGCATGCTGTACCAGGTACATAGTGATACTGTACACACCCTGCATAATTCAGTGCTACCTAGCTGTACATGCTGCTCCAGGTACATAGTGATACTGTACACACCCTGCATAATACAGTGTTACCTAGCTCTACATGCTGCACCAGGTACATAGTGATACTGTACACACCCTGCATAATACAGTGTTACCTAGCTGTACATGCTGCACCAGGTACATAGTGATACTGTACACACCCTGCATAATTCAGTGTTACCTACAGTAGCTGTGCATGCTGCACCAGGTACATATTGATACTGTACACACCCTGGCCCTGCATAATTCAGTGTTACCTTGCTGTACATGCTGCACCAGGTACATAGTGATACTGTACACACCCTGCATAATACAGTGTTACCTAGCTATGCATGCTGCACCAGGTACATAGTGATACTGTACACACACTGCATAATTCAGTGTTACCTACAGTAGCTGTGCATCCTGCACCAGGTACATAGTGATACTGTACACACCCTGCATAATATAGTGTTACCTACAGTAGCTGTGCATCCCGCACCAGGTACATAGTGATACTGTGCACACCCTGCATAATACAGTGTTAACCTACAGTAGCTCTGCATCCCACACCAGGTACATAGTGATACTGTGCACACCCTGCATAATACAGTGTTACCTACAGTAGCTGTGCATCCTGCACCAGGTACATAGTGATACTGTACACACCCTGCATAATTCAGTGTTACCTAGCTATGTATGCTGCACCACGTACATCGTGATACTGTGCACATCCTGCATAATACAGTGTTACCTACAGTAGCTGTGCATCCCGCACCAGGTACATAGTGATACTGTGCGCACCCTGCATAATACAGTGTTACCTACAGTAGCTGTGCATGCTGTACCAGGTACATAGTGATACTGTACACACCCTGCATAATTCAGTGCTACCTAGCTGTACATGCTGCACCAGGTACATAGTGATACTGTACACACCCTGCATAATACAGTGTTACCTAGCTCTACATGCTGCACCAGGTACATAGTGATACTGTACACACCCTGCATAATACAGTGTTACCTAGCTGTACATGCTGCACCAGGTACATAGTGATACTGTACACACCCTGCATAATTCAGTGTTACCTACAGTAGCTGTGCATGCTGCACCAGGTACATATTGATACTGTACACTCCCTGGCCCTGCATAATTCAGTGTTACCTAGCTGTACATGCTGCACCAGGTACATAGTGATACTGTACACACCCTGCATAATACAGTGTTACCTAGCTGTACATGCTGCACCAGGTACATAGTGATACTGTACACACCCTGCATAATTCAGTGTTACCTAGCTGTACATGCTGCACCAGGTACATAGTGATACTGTACACACCCTGCATAATTCAGTGTTACCTAGCTGTACTTGCTGCACCAGGTACATAGTGATACTGTACACACCCTTCATAATTCAGTGTTACCTACAGTAGCTGTGCATGCTGCACCAGGTACATAGTGATACTGTACACACCCTGCATAATTCAGTGCTACATAGCTATACATGCTGCACCAGGTACATAGTGATACTGTACACACCCTGCATAATACAGTGTTACCTAGCTGTACATGCTGCACCAGGTACATAGTGATACTGTACACACCCTGCATAATACAGTGTTACATAGCTGTACATGCTGCACCAGGTACATAGTGATACTGTACACACCCTGCATAATACAGTGTTACCTAGCTGTACATGCTGCACCAGGTAAATAGTGATACTGTACACACCCTGCATAATACAGTGTTACCTAGCTATGCATGCTGCACCAGGTACATAGTGATACTGTACACACCCTGCATAATTCAGTGTTACCTACAGTAGCTGTGCATCCTGCACCAGGTACATAGTGTTACTGTACACACCCTGCATAATACTGTGTTACCTACAGTAGCTGTGCATCCCACACCAGGTACATAGTGATACTGTGCACACCCTGCATAATACAGTGTTACCTACAGTAGCTCTGCATCCCACACCAGGTACATAGTGGTACTGTACACACCCTGCATAATACAGTGTTACCTACAGTAGCTGTGCATCCTGCACCAGGTACATAGTGATACTGTGCACATCCTGCATAATTCAGTGTTACCTACAGTAGCTGTGCATCCCGCACCAGGTACATAGTGATACTGGGCGTACCCTGCATAATACAGTGTTACCTACAGTAGCTGTGCATCCTGCACCAGGTACATAGTGATACTGTACACACCCTGCATAATACAGTGTTACCTAGCTATACATGCTGCACCAGGTACTTAGTGATACTGTACACACCCTGCATAATTCAGTGCTACCTAGCTGTACATGCTGCACCAGGTACATAGTGATACTGTACACACCCTGCATAATACAGTGTTACCTAGCTATACATGCTGCACCAGGTACATAGTGATACTGTACACACCCTGCATAATACAGTGTTACCTAGCTGTACATGCTGCACCAGGTACATAGTGATACTGTACACACCCTGCATAATTCAGTGTTACCTACAGTAGCTGTGCATCCTGCACCAGGTACATAGTGATACTGTACACACCCTGCATAATACAGTGTTACCTACAGTAGCTGTGCATCCCGCACCAGGTACTTAGTGATACTGTGCACACCCTGCATAATACAGTGTTACCTACAGTAGCTTTGCATCCTGCACCAGGTACATAGTGATACTGTACACACCCTGCATAATTCAGTGTTACCTAGCTATGCATGCTGCACCAGGTACATCGTGATACTGTGCACATCCTGCATAATACAGTGTTACCTACAGTAGCTGCGCATTCCGCACCAGGTACATAGTGATACTGTATACACCCTGCATAATTCAGTGCTACCTAGCTGTACATGCTGCACCAGGTACATAGTGATACTGTACACACCCTGCATAATACAATGTTACCTAGCTATACATGCTGCACCAGGTACATAGTGATACTGTACACACCCTGCATAATACAGTGTTACCTAGCTGTACATGCTGCACCAGGTACATAGTGATACTGTACACACCCTGCATAATACAGTGTTAGCTAGCTATGCATGCTGCACCAGGTACATAGTGATACTGTACACACCCTGCATAATTCAGTGTTACCTACAGTAGCTGTGCATCCTGCACCAGGTACATAGTGATACTGTACACACCCTGCATAATACAGTGTTACCTACAGTAGCTGTGCATCCCGCACCAGGTACTTAGTGATACTGTGCACACCCTGCATAATACAGTGTTAACCTACAGTAGCTGTGCATCCCATACCAGGTACATAGTGGTACTGTACACACCCTGCATAATACAGTGTTACCTACAGTAGCTGTGCATCCTGCACCAGTTACATAGTGATACTGTACACACCCTGCATAATTCAGTGTTACCTAGCTATGCATGCTGCACCAGGTACATCGTGATACTGTGCACATCCTGCATAATACAGTGTTACCTACAGTAGCTGCGCATCCCGCACCAGGTACATAGTGATACTGTGCACACCCTGCATAATACAGTGTTACCTACAGTAGCTGTGCATCCCTCACCAGGTACATAGTGATACTGTACACACCCTGCATAATACAGTGTTACCTACAGTAGCTCTGCATCCAGCACCAGGTACATAGTGATACTGTACACACCATGCATAATACAGTGTTACTTACAGTAGCTGTGCATCCCACACCAGGTACATAGTGATACTGTTCACACCCTGCATAATACAGTGTATAATACAGTGTTACCTACAGTTGCTGTGCATCCCACACCAGGTACATAGTGATACTGTGCAAACCCTGCATAATACAGTGTTACCTACAGTAGCTCTGCATCCCGCACCAGGTACATATTGATACTGTACACACCCTGCATAATACAGTGTTACCTACAGTAGCTGTGCATCCCTCACCAGGTACATAGTGATACTGTACACACCCTGCATAATACAGTATTACCTACAGTAGCTGTGCATCCCACACCAGGTACATAGTGATACTGTGCACACCCTGCATAATACAGTGTTACCTACAGTAGCTCTGCATCCCGCACCAGGTACATAGTGATACTGTACACACCCTGCATAATACAGTATTACCTAGCTGTACATGTTGCACCATAGTGATACTGTACACACCCTGCATAATACAGTGTTACCTAGCTATGCATGCTGCACCATAGTGATACTGTACACACCCTGCATAATACAGTGTTACCTACAGTAGCTGTGCATCCCACACCAGGTACATAGTGATACTGTACACACCCTGCATAATACAGTGTTACCTACAGTAGCTCTGCATCCCGCACCTGGTACATAGTGATACTGTACACACCCTTCATAATACAGTGTTACCTACAGTAGCTGTGCATCCCGCACCAGGTACATAGTGATACTGTACACACCCTGCATAATACAGTGTTACCTACAGTAGCTCTGCATCCCGCACCAGGTACATAGTGATACTGTGCTCACCCTGCATAATACAGTATTACCTAGCTGTACATGTTGCACCATAGTGATACTGTACACACCCTGCATAATACAGTGTTACCTAGCTGTACATGTTACACATTGTATTAATGATCTTGCACTAACTGCAGTCCATTCTGTCTCACTATTCCTGTACATTCTGCATTATACAGTGTTACCTAGCTGTACATGCTGTCTTGGTACATTTCATAATGTTACATTGTACAATAATCTCCCCATTCTGTCTCACTATTCCTGTGCACCCTGCATTATACAGTGTTACCTAGCTGTACATGCTGTCTTGGTACATTGCATAATGTTACATTGTACAATAATCTCCCCATTATGTCTCACTATTCCTGTGAACCCTGCATTATACAGTGTTACCTAGCTGTACATGCTGTCTTGGTACATTGCATAATGTTACATTGTACAATAATCTCCCCATTATGTCTCACTAGCCCTGTACATCCTACATTATACAGTGTTACCTAGCTGTACATGCTGTCTTGGTAGATTGCATAATGTTACATTGTACAATAATCTCCCTATTATGTCTCACTAGCCCTGTACATCCTGCATTATACAGTGTTACCTAGCTGTACATGCTGTCTTGGTACATTGCATAATGTTACATTGTACAATAATCTCCCCATTATGTCTCACTAGCCCTGTACATCCTGCATTATACAGTGTTACCTAGCTGTACATGCTGTCTTGGTACATTGCATAATGTTACATTGTACAATAATCTCCCCATTATGTCTCACTAGTCCTGTACATCCTACATTATACAGTGTTACCTAGCTGTGCATGCTGTCTTGGTACATTGCATAATGTTACATTGTACAATAATCTCCCCATTATGTCTCACTAGCCCTGTACATCCTACATTCCCCTTCAGCCTCACAGCTGATGATGTGTCACATTCCTGTACCACTGATAACATAAGCACCAGGAATGTCTCTATCTCATTATTCCTGCACACTTTGCATTTCTCCTCACCTGCAGAAAATACATGTCCAAACTTCTGCTCTGTTTTGGTGAGGTGGCAGATTTTCCCTTCCGTAAGGATGTATGTTACCTAGGGGCGTTAATAATTCATAATTTCACCCCACGCGTGCACTGAGAACGCAGCAGTACGCGGAGAACCTGCATGTGTAAGCCAGCCCTGACACAATCTGACATTCATCCCCTCTCCACCATCCCTGTACCCCCAACATTCCCTCTGGGCTGATCACAGCGTCGCACATGACAGGACTAACCCAAGCTGTCATGAGGTGTTACTGTCTACGCTGACAGGAGCATGTGATGGATCTGTAGCCTCTGAGACACTAAAGAAAAGAAGATTAATATTCCGCACGTCTATCATAACTTTAACCCTTCCTCTGCCCAGTAAAAAATAAAAGGAGTAGGGTATGGTTGAATGTTTGGGTAACAATCATGGTGACCTTTCTCACCAGGACCTGCTCAAACCTAATAAATTAGGATTTATTTGTTTCATTATAGGTTTGATATATTAAAAGCTATATTTGGCCATTTAGATATTTATGTTGAGATGTATTAATTATTGGAGTTTTAATGTGATCATTAACTATGTAATGTGCATACACTGTCACGGGCTACACAGGAAGTAGTGGCCCTAATCAGGGAGGGATCCGTCAGATCCCTCTCTGGGCCACTAAGAAGCTATTAGCTAATGATGGCGCCACTTACCGGGACTTCATGCAAGCGGCCATATCTCTGAACCATTGAAACCTATGGGGAGTGCTGTGCCGCGGAACAGTGGCAGATATTTTCGATATTTGCTCCAGACTCTTTTCGTGTATATGGGGAGACTACAGTATATACAAGGTGGTAGGGCCTCAGAAAATCCCTGTCCTCACTAACAAATCACTCATCTCCTGATATACTCTGTGCTTCTGGGTACCCTGCTTCTTCCACTATATAACTCTCAGGGCCATGTTCAATTTGAGGCGAAAAGTCAGAGGTCGGACTTTTCGCCCTCATCGCTGTTTTTTTCAGGGATAAAGTATCGGGCGCGTGCCCCCTTATCCCCATATTCAATTAGGATCCGGCGAAAACAGGGCCCGGCGGAAAGGTAAGTATCGAAAAGTCCTGTCAGTTTTTGGGGAAATCATGCTGTCATCCCCCAAAAGATGTCCTGACATGGGTGATCACTATGGGTACCCCCGATTTGGCTTGCTGAAGGTAGTCGGGGATTTAAATAGCTGCGGCAGGTGCATAAATGCGGTTTTACAAGAAGTGGTGTAGAATAGCACTTAGGGTTTTTTTGTGGGAAAAATAACTAGTCCCATCAAATTTGGGGTACATGAAAATGGGTGTAAGCATATTTTGAAGTCCCTAAAGTCATTTTTAAAAATTCTTAAAAAATCCCCTAAATCCCAATTCTGCACTTTTTTGCCATGTTTTTACAAAGACTTTTCGCACCTGCGATACATTATCGCCGATAACGGACTTTTCGTCTCTAATTGAACATGGCCCTCAGTCTGTGGCTTTCTGCTGCCTCCACTCCCCTTCTCACATCATGTCACTGCCCCTGTCACATGTAGCCCTGTCCTAGCTAACACATCACTCCCCTCTTATATACTCTGTGCTGCTGAGGACACTAATCCTTCCAGTATATAACTTTCAGTCTGTGGCTTCCTGCTGCCTCCATTCCCCTTCTCACATCACGTCACTGCCCCTGTCACATGCTGCCCAGTCCTCACTAACACATCACCTAATATACTCTGTGCTTCTGGGGATCCTGCTCCTTCCATTATATACAGATGCGTTCTCATACACTGGGCTTCTTTACGCCATACGACGCGAGAAACGCCCGGCGTGACTGAGATGCTCTGAGAGGACTAGCGCACCATCATTTTCTTTACATTTTGCGTCTTAGTCACTATGAATACGCAGCGAAAAGCCACTCACAGTGTACTAGAGATCGTGCCCACCATCGTCCCTTGCACCAGCCAGGCAGGTGCAACATCTCCTCCTGAGCTCTGGCTAAACATGGTCTCTGTGGCTGCCGCTCTGCGTCTGAGAACACAGCCGCGTCCACTGACAGACCTGTGACACTCCCATAACACACCCCTGATATTGCCTTTTTCTTGTGCACACTTCAGGCCGCCTCCATGGAAGGCCCGTGATCTTGCGCCATCAGTACTAAAGGCAGCAATCCCATACACAACAGCCGGTTTCTGCGTACACTCAGGGGGCCGTTTCCAGGACTTTCCGCACATGCTCAGTATCAAATAATCACTCCACTGCACAAACATCGCCATTACGTCCAGCTCTGAATCAGTCCAACACAGATGCACAGATGTTGTATTTACAGCGATGAAGAAGCCTGCACGGCCATTTTGCTCTGGCCCTGGCACACCGAGAGGGGTTATTTGGCGCGACTGCAGCCACAGTGAAAAAAGAACGCATCTGTAACTCTCAGGGGCATATTTACTAAAGTGACAGTTTTTAGAAGTGGAGATGTTGCCCATAGCAACCCATCAGATTCTAGCTATTATCTTCTAGAAGGTGCTAGTTAAATGTTAAGTAGAATCTGATTGGTTGCTATGGGCAACAACTCAATTTCTAAAAACTCTCACTTTAGTAAATATACCCACTCCTCAGTCTGTGACATTGCCACTTCCAATCATGCGCCTGCCCCTGTCACATGCAGCCCAGTCCTCACTAACATAATGACACAAACTTACACTTCATCATTTCAAGAAGATCCTGAAATACTATTGGCCAAAGTGAACATTCTAATGGTCTGATTGGCTACAGGTTGTTTATTCTCACCCAGATTAAAACTGAGAAATCACAGATGTGCAGAACTTTTTTTTTTTCATTTCGTGTTTTAAAGATGATGGTAATTTTAATGGAGTGTGCAGTAATGATACAACGACTGCAACATCTAGTGTATGTGTAGGCAAAGTATTACATTATAAAACATTACTTGCTATAGTAATTACATTATTTGCTATAGTGACATCCTAGAGGTAGTGCCTACTCTTCACTCTTAGCCGATGCCTCTACAGACTAGGGGGTATATTTACTAAAGTGCGCGTTTATAGAAGTGGAGATGTTGCCCATAGCAACCAATCAGATTTTACTTATCATTTATCTAGCACCTTTTAGAAGATAATAGCTAGAATCAACATCTCCACTTCTATAAACCCACACTTAAGTAAATATACCCCTAGGAGGGGCATTTCAGTCCTCGGCAATGTGCACGGATTGTTGCTGGAACCATATCTTTGCACATTTCTCCTTGCACCCATGGTGGTGCACATGAAAATGAGCAAAGTTTGCCTCACATATTAAATGTTACTTTGTGCAGCCCAACATTATTCGGAATTGAATTTCCCCCACAAAACTTAAAGAGGTGGACTGAACAAAAGTCACAAAACTAAAAGATACGAGTGCTAGTGTATTAAAATAATGTGGTAGTATGAAAGTAATGTTTCATATATTAAACTACTGTATCTGTGTGGCAAACTGTGCACATAAAACATATATATTTAAAACATATAAGGCAAAAAATACATATGTAAAACTGTGTTTTATATATATTACATAAGCGGTGTTCCGCTAAAGAGAATGTTTATAGCTCTCCTTTGGGACAATTTTAGAGTCTTTGCGGTCCGTAGCAGCAGCGGGTAAATGCCGCGATGAAGCCTGTTGTTGGAGGTATTCGTTTCCCCTATCTTAGCTCTTGGCATCCGAGACGGTTCGGCAGGTCTTCTCCGTCCTTTGCTGCTGCCATTTATTGTGAGCATCAGAACCAGCTGAAGGTTACCGGCAGGGTGGTGACGTCACTAGCTCTTCGGACCGCAGCTCTCTTCTGTTTGGCAGTGTTCAGCTTTTTCCAACGCATTTTGTACCCTACTGGGTACATTTTCAAGGATGTGGTTCATTTGCGGAAGGCTTAGAACCTTATCAGCCCAGCCGTGACAACATCTCTCTCCACTGCACTCCTAGATAGAATATAGGGCCTCATTTATCAATGAGTTTTAACACTTACAACGAGTGATAAAACTAATTGTGTATGATAAATGGTGCTCCAGCCAATCAGCTCCCAACTGTCATTTTTCAAACAGGTGACAGTTGGGAGCTGATTGGCTGGAGCACCATTTATCATACGCAATGAGTTTTATCACTCGTAAGTGATAAAACTCATTGATAAATTAGCCCCTTAATCTTTTAGTTTTGTGATATTGGATACAGGTACTGAGCTGCTTCGTACAATAAACCGCAGAATATTTACTTATTCCACAAGTATTTCTCCAATTTTGTACTTTTAAATAGGCGACTCACCGGCTCTCTGGGGGAGGGAATTAAATTAAATGTGATGTTGAATAACACCGGTAATGAATGCCCAGAGCTATTCAATTGTCTGCATCATTCCCGGCACTTAAGTCGGGAGGTACAGGCACCTAATGACGGTTTATTCGCGGTAAACGGCAGACGTTATCCAGTTCCGCGCACACAATGCTGGAGCAATTATTTTGGACTTGGATGCAGACCTGCATATGCAGCTCTGCATGTCAGGAGAGCACCCAAGGCTACGGCAGATCGCACCTGCCACACGGGTAAGATGGCTACCGATGTGCTTCGATGTTACTGATATTTACGCAGGTATGCGTCGTCGAATGCAGGTAAAAAGACAGCAGTGGGCATCTTTATTCTCGGGTGATCTTTGCTAACATTAGCATATTTTCGCAGCTGCGTTCCGTATGAAATTGCAGCTGCGATCGCATTAGCGTCCTTTTCTGAAACAGGCCCTTATGGAGTATACACACGGTCAGATTTGTCAGATGAACGATTTGAACAATTTTACCAAAGATTTGAACGATTTGAACAATTTTACGAAAGATTTGAACGATTTGAATGATTTTACCAAAGATTTGAACGATTTGAACAATTTTACCAAAGATTTGAACGATTTGAATGATTTTACCAAAGATTTGAACGATTTGAACAATTTTACCAAAGATTTGAACGATTTGAATGATTTTTGACTGCATTAAAATGAATGGAAAAGTCTGACTGCAAACACATCAGATGTCAGATATCGTTACCTGACCATCTGACAGATATGTCAGATTTTCCTTCAGATATGAACGATTGAACAATTCTTGAAATCGTTATCGTTCAGATCTGAAGAAAAATCTGACCGTGTGTATGCTCCATTAGATTGTAAGCTCCACTGGGACATAAACTGATGTGATTGGTTACATATCCCCTGTAAAGCACAGTAGAATATGCAGGATACTGTACATATCGGCTAATAAATGATGAATACTGGAAGTGTGTTTTCTTTTGCGACTGAGTTTGTGGTTATTTGATAGACAGCCTTTTTGTCATTTTTGTAATATGGCAATATTTTTTTACCACAAACCATAGAATCTCTCTTTATTCATGTTTCACTGTAAAATTGCTTTTAAGCTTTAGTAAGTAATTTACTGATAGACTGCTTCATCCAGGGCTTAGAGAGGATAGAGCAAAGATTAATATAGATGGATTTCATGGGGATTCCCATCCAGTGTGTGTCAGGATCTGTTGAATAAACCGGGTCCAGCAGTGTGGATTATTCCGTACGATAGGTTTTCTCTAGTTACCTAATTGTCAGGGTCTGTTTGTAATCCTGACAGACATTTAGCTGTTATATCATTTATGTGCGTCAGAGCCGTAACTAGACTCTTTGGTACCCTGTGCCAGAAAGAGCATTGGCGCCCCCCTCAATTTTCAAAGGGACATAATGCACCCAAAAAAGGGCCATGGCTTCATGGGGAAGGGCCAGGGAAGAGATAGGAGAGGCCAGGAGATGCTGGGGATGAAATAAGAGGAAACTACAAGCAAAAATGATAATAAACAGAAATTTGACAGGCCCAAACAGCGCCCCCTGCCCTGCGGTGCCCTGTGCAATGGCACCAGCCACACTACCCTAGCTACGGCCCTGATGTACGTACATATGTATGTATTTTTATTTATTTAACATCTTTATAGACTGTTATATGTTTAGCAGTGTAAGTAGATGTTTCACATGCAAATGTCACAATGTACAATTAGGCTACTTCTGGTAAATTGGATTATACAGTATCACAGAGAAATATAAGAGATTTTACAGGAGTTTATTAATATGACGGAAGATTTGCCAGCAATAAAATATTTGATGTGCCCTCAGAAATTCAAAACATTGCTGCTCGGAGGACTTAGGGCCTGATTTATGAACTATCGCAACTGCAACAGCGCACGCAGTTGGCTAATTGTTGCCTACTGCACATGCGTATGTATCGCAGTGTATCACAGTGTGTGTGCGCGAAGGACACACTGCGATTACGCAGAACACGGGAAGCCATCGCAGAGTGAGCGACAGACAGTGAGCGCTTGGGGGTGGTCAGAGAAACGCAGCCATGTCTAACTGTTTGAACGCCGTTGCGTTAGCGTGCATAAATTAGCCAGTGCGATGGCATACGCAGCTTGAGTACTCACTTCGTGCAACGAGCTTAGCAATGTCTGAGTAAGGTCAGGGCTGCTGTGAGGAGCCGATGGTACTCGATGTTACCGATGTTTATGAAGGTTTGCAAGGTGTTGCGGATCTGAGATAGCGGCAGTGGGCGTCTCTATGCCGGCAGGACGACGGCATTGCGATTGCAGACATTACCATATTTTCGCAGCAGACCTGCGTGCGATTATGGAGCTGCGATCGCAATACCCATCCTTAATGAATCAGGCCCTTATTTTTTAATTGATGTCATGCAATTACTTTACTGTAATCCTGTTTAAATACTTCTGATTTAAATAGGATTTTTCTGAGAGATTTTGTGAGAGTCCCAGTTGTTTTAACCGCGATATCTGATTTGGTAGCGGGAAAAGGTCCTAATTTGTAGAAACCTTTGTACAAATATTTCAGTTGTAGATCACACCTTGCGGCAAGCCCTGACATGCGATCTTAGATTAGATAACGTATACTGCCTTCCCTATATTCTTGTAATGTTAAATGGTATTGCATCCTGCATCATGCTTTGGAATTCTATTAAAAGCTATGATCAAAACGTATTTGTAATGTCTGCAGCGTGTATTGCCAGCATTAGAAAGCAACATCTCCAAGATTAGTTCACTTGAATGAGACACTACAGATTTTCCCTTCTATACTGCATTATAAACCTGCAGAAATGGCAAAAGCTTGTCAGGCTGTAGTACGGAAATGTGAGAACATTTTGTAGCATTTACTCATGTATGAAAAATATTGGACATTTATTATTTATTACCAGTTATTTATATAGCGCACACATATTCCACAGTGCTTTACAGAGCATATCTTACCATTCACATCTGTCCCTGCCCCAGTGGAGCTTACAATCTATATTCCCTACCACATGCTCACAAACATACACACTATGATCAATTTTGAGGGAAGCTAATTAACCTATCAGTATTTTGTGTGTGGGAGGAAACCGGAGTACCCAGAGAACACCCACGCAAGCACAGCACGCCCCCTTTGGTGCGAGACCCGGAGCGATGGAAAGCCCGTCGCTCCTCGGGTCTCGCGCATGCGCACGACGGAGCTCACTCAACATCGACAGCACACCCCCTTTGGTACGAGACCCGGAGCTACGGATTGCCCGTCGCTATCCGGGTCTTGCGCATGCGCACTGGGCCACCATCAACCCGCTTGTGAGCACATAGCGCTCACGAGCGGGTCTGAATCAGGCCCAGAGTAAGAACAGGAACTATTCTGCAGTTGTCAGAATCCATTCTTACATATGTAGCATTGCATGCAGAATTAGAGAAGTTGCACTCTGCAGTTGTCCACACATATATAGTAAGAATAAATTCTGAGCATTGCATACAGAATTAGCGAAGTTGCACTCTGCATTTGTCCACACATATGGAGTAAGAACAGATACTGAGCATTGCATTCAGTGTACAGAAGCGAAGTTGTACTCTGCAGTTGTCCACAAATGTATAGTAAGAATGGATTCTGTGCATTGCTTACAGAATTAGAGTAGTTGTACTCTGCGGTTTTCCAGGTACAGTATATACTGTAGCCTAAGTACATATTCTGAGCATTGCATACAGAATTAGAGAAGTTGTACTCTGCAGTTGTCCACAAATGTATAGTAAGAATGGATTCTGTGCATTGCTTACAGAATTAGAGTAGTTGTACTCTGCGGTTTTCCAGGTAAAGTATATACTGTAGCCTAAGTACATATTCTGAGCATTGCATACAGAATTAGAGTAGTTGTACTCTGCGGTTTTCCAGGTACAGTATATACTGTAGCCTAAGTACATATTCTGAGCATTGCATACAGAATTAGAGAAGTTGTACTCTGCAGTTGTCCACAAATGTATAGTAAGAATGGATTCTGTGCATTGCTTACAGAATTAGAGTAGTTGTACTCTGCGGTTTTCCAGGTACAGTATATACTGTAGCCTAAGTACATATTCTGAGCATTGCATACAGAATTAGAGTAGTTGTACTCTGCGGTTTTCCAGGTACAGTATATACTGTAGCCTAAGTACATATTCTGAGCATTGCATACAGAATTAGAGAAGTTGTACTCTGCAGTTGGCCACACATATAGAGTAAGAACAGATGTTTATCATTGCATCCAGCTAACAGAACAACGTTTTCCTTATGTATACTCTTATTTACCATATATGTTTGTCTCTCACTTATACAGGCGGTGGAAGAGGTTAACAAGCAGCTGCGGTTACTTTACCCAGACAGTGAACAACTGTTTGACATCGTGCTGATGACCAACAACCACGCCCAGGTCGGCGTACGGCTGATAAACAGCATTAATCACTATAGTAAGTAAAATAAATAACTTACTCAGATGAGCTACAGAGAGGAAGGGAAGCCTTTGCTCTGTCTGCTAGGCAGCCCCCCTAGTAATGTGGATGTGTTTATTTGCACGTGTCAGGGTATGGATGAATATGCACATTTCCCAGCTCTCCGCAGATGCTCGATTCCAGAGCAGTAGACTTAACTCATCATGTTAGAACCACTGCTCAGCAGCCTGGCTCTGTGTTACACCGCCCGCCGCCACCTCCGCTCGCGAGCCCCCATTTTAAACCTCTCATGATACAGTTGTCTTAACAGAAGGATTAGGAGCAGATCTCTCTGCCTGTGAGTAATGATGACATCTCGCCTCTGCTGCTGGGATGTGTGAGAAGTTAAAAGAGAGAAACGCGACAGGCGGCGGAGGAAGGTCAGCAGATAATGCTTAGGATGGAGTTAATCAGGAAATGTGGCTGCCCTGGGGTGGTCTTGATGAAGACTTCCATTACGACACCCATGTCAAGAACTGAAGAATAACAAACCCAAGTGTTTCTATTTCAAGTTAGACAGAAAGTAAACTGGGCCCCTTCTGCTTGATGAGGACAATAGGGGTCCTGATGTTTCACATCAATTGTTCAAAGTGCAGCATATTTCCTTATACCCGATTCCTCATCTTTCTGGAGCACAAATAACTATTTCTCAGAAGCTTCCCTGAATCCGTTCTCAATGCTAAAAACATCCTGTTATATATTATTAAGAATGATCTACAGTATGGAAGTCATGTCCGAGCTCTAACAGTAGAAACACCTGTGAACGCCTTATAGTGCTACTAAGCTAGGATTATTTGTGATTTATTATAGAGACAGGAATTGCAGTCACATTATTCCAAATCCAGATACAAGGAAAGGATCGTCGTGTGTGACGGTGTACATATCTAGTACAAAATTCCTCAATATAACCATATATCACCAGCATTATAGAGGATAATCGCTTCTCAGTGGGGCAATTCACTTAGCAGTGACATAACAATGGGTGTTAAGGAGAACGCAAGACGCAATATCTATCGTGCCAAGCTCTAGTCTACTTCAAATTAATTATTTAGGAAACCTTGTGCTCTTTTGTGCTTTTATCTCCTATTCCTCTATTGATCTGCTCTCCTTTATACCATGTAGAGGTAAATGTTGTGTCATATATGTGTCACATAGATGTTTCCACTTTTAAAGTGCAAATTTGATATCTGAAAACCTGGTAGGGACAGCGGCCACAATATAGATTTTCTTCCTTCTTCTGAGTGATCCATAGTCACTTTGGGTCTGATTTAGAGGTGCATGCAATGTTTGCGCAGTTAGCCAATGTTGTATGTACTGCGCTAGCATCGGAGTCGCACTATGCATGTACAGACAGCATTCGTAGTGAGTCTTTGGACGCAGAGTGATTAACAGTCGGGTATATTTACTAAAGTGCGGGTTAGAAGTGAAGTTGTTGCCCATAGCAGCCAATCAGATTCTACCTATCATTTATATAGCACCTTCTAGAAGATAATAGCTAGAATCTGATTGGTCGCTAAGGCCAACAACTCCTCTTTTAAAAACCCGCACTCTAGTAAATATACCCCTCAGTGTGCAGTTTTGGTAGGTAACGGGGGGCGGCTAGTCCATACCTTCCAACATGACCCTCTCCAGGAGGAACACAATGCTCTGGTCCTGGACTTCCCTGGTAATTTATGATTGGTGGAGGCTCCAGAGGTGAGGCTACAGTACAGTCCAAAATTCAAATAGGGGAGTCACACCAACTGCCAGTGAGTCCCAGCCAGTGATGTTTGGCAGTGTGTGAAATGACAGTTGGTGTGACTCCCCTGTTTGAATTTGAACTGTGCTGCAGCCCCGCCTCTTACCAGGGAAGTCCAGGACTAGAGTATTGTGTCCCTCCTGGAGGGGGTCATGTTGGGAGGTATGCTAGTCAAATGCAGACGTGTGGCAACCATTTTGTGGGAGTGTCTCAACCAGCAACTGCATTTTCCAACGGACATTCTGAGCAGCCACATGGCTTGCTCACAAGTTCAATGTGCGACAGCTGGTGCATCTTTGTATGCAATTACATATTACAGAGGCTGTGGCATTAGCATAACACCTCAGTACTGCTGGGTACAAAGTCAGTAGGAAAGACATGGCCAGCAGAGTTAGAATATATCTACCTTTAGATTGTAAGCTCTCACGAGCAGGGACCTCTTCCCTCATGTGCTTCTCCTTACACTTTCTTCTACTCCTTACTCCTCATAAGGGCACCTAACACGTCTCTGCCAACTCCCTGCTGCTCATTGTGAGTGTTTTAATCACTATTGCAGCAATGTATATAATTATTTATTTATTTATTTATTAACAGTTTCTTCTATAGCGCAGCAAATTCCGTTGCGCTTTACAATTTGAAATGTCCTTCACTGTACTGTAAGTTACTTGTTTTTTTTTTTTGTTCACTTATTAGTTTTATGTACTATGTAAGGCGCTGCGGAACACTTGTGGCGCCATATAAATAAAGGATAATAATAAAGCATTATTATTCCTATTCAAGCTTATTAAATACCCACAATGTGTGTATCACTGTATAACATGATGAAGAGAAAAATAGTTCTTTGATTTCTAACCAGTATGTCAGGGACCATTAGGCAAGTCTGAAGTGGGAGGTGGGGTGTGTGGGGGGGGGGGGCTACGCCAATAAACCACCAACAGCAAGAAGTAATGATGTAAGACTTACACAACCGGTGAGGAAAGATACTGGTGTTATTTATTGTACTTAAGTTTGAGCATAATTAGCTTTTGTGTATTGAGATATTTTAACTTTGAAACTGTAGTGTGTCAAGAAAAAGTAACTAGAATTCCGGTCTGTTGCACCACTGTCAGTATATGTCCTAGTTCATGCAAAAAGTGGACACCAACATTGTTTTTTAAGTTTGCAAAGTTGGTTATATACATAACACAGGCAGAAGTATCTGGACAACTACTCAAAAAAATCTCATTCCAAAATTATGGATACTACGGGCTCAATACAATTAGGTGCAAAGGGAGCGAGTTGCCATTGCAACGGTGTACAATTTCCCCTCCACGCAGCCTGATTTCACCCCAAACTCGCACATTTTATCACACTGCCTTATGGGGCTGCGGACAAAAGTCTGCGAGTCCGGCGGTACCGTAAGTGTGACATACACCCGCAAAGTAATATTTTCAAAAAATATTCCATATAGACAGTACTTTTATCTCCCGTGAATCACACAGATATTAATTTGGAGGGAGTGTACCAAGATATCGAGCATCTGTCTATATGGAATGTTTTAGGAAAATATGATTTTTCTTATTTGTCGTGGTATTTTTTTTTTTTAAATATGTATTTATATTTTTTTCTTCATATTTTTCTCTGTCTAAACGAAATCTATCTAGACATATATATAGGATCTACACATATCTGAGATTTGTATATTTTTAGAAAAATTATTAAAATGATATTTTATCAGATCATTTCACAGAATAATAACATATATTTTTTCAAAGTGTGCCCCCCCTTTTTTCTGCACTTTGCAGATAACAATAGTCATCTTTGAACTTTCTCCAGCAGGGATTCTAAGTAAAGCCCTGCGCAACTGGGATAGGGGGAGAAGGTGCTATTGTCACTAAGAACGGTGGTAGTACAGTATAAAAGTATAAAAGAAAAAGAAATCAGTTTGGCCAGGGTTTCCTGGTCATTGAGATGAGAATGGTGGGAGCCATAGCATTTAGGAGTGATAATGATGTAGGTTTTTTTTTTAATTCAATATTTATTTATTTATTTTTTCAATTGAGTAATTTTTTATTAGTTTTGTAGAAATACAATAACAAATAATCAAATAAATAAAGATATAAAATAATAATAATAATATACATAAATACATAATCAAATAACAGTATCTGGAATATAAAACCTAGAGCTACAAACACCAGATCCATTTCTTATATTTAAAAAAAATAATAAAAAAATTATACAATATTAATCAACATACCAAAACTATAAACATCAAAAACTTAATATATAATAAAAAAATAAAATAAAGATACCACAATATACAAATATTAGAATGGTGACAAAAGTTTCACCTGAAAAATTGGTAAAATCAACTAGTTCCTAATAAATTCTCCTATCAACTTATCACACAACATATTACCTTCAACAAAATAATCTACCACAATATTCCAGTAATACTATACCAGTCAATCATTAGGCAGTGCATGGGCATAACTGGATTTAAGCCAATTGCTCCAGATACACTCATACTTCTTCTCAGCCTTGCGACAAATAAACACATGTTTTTCATGTTGAACAGTGGTATGGACCATTGACAACCAAGCATTATAATCTGGTCCTGTAGGAGCCATCCACGACCGGGCCACACATATCTTAGCTAGTGTACACATATTAACAATGTATTGCTTAAGATATCTTTCCAATGCCTCATCGTCCACAGAGGCTAAACAACACATCAATGGCGTGGCTAAAGTGGAAGAAATTCCTGTATTGGATAAAACTCTCAGAACCTTATTCCAAAAAGCGCTAACCACCAGACAATCCCATAAAAGATGCCTGAAAGTACCGCTACTTATTTTACATTTAGGGCATATGTCAGATGCTCTCCCCCCAAACCTCAGCAAACGAACAGGAGTTAAATAGGTACGGTGTAGAATAAACAGTTGAATCTGTTGAAATCTTACAGAAGTCGTGGCGATACGAGGAGCTTCTAGAGCATTATCCCAGTCCGTATCACTTATGGGGCCAATATCTCTCTCCCACTTTGATCTAAGATGCGGTAAACTATCCTTATGGTAAGAAGACAATATATAGGAGTAGGAAAGAGCCTTCCGGCGACCTAAAGATAAAAGGAATGACTTCAAGGAGGATATTTGATTTTTTAATTCAATATTTATACATTTTCAACAAAATGATCTTTCATGTTTTAGATCTGAACATCGAACGATTCTGCATGACGGGAGGTAAAAGTCCCATCGGTTACCTGAAAGCTTACGTCACTAACCTGTATCTATCGTCAGACTCAGAGAAGGTACAAGAGGCCATTGAGGAAGGTAATGTCCGCTCACTTTGCTCTGCTTGTTAACTTTACTTTCTAAGCAGGAAAATAAATTGCCGGTGTGTGGAAAGAGCAATATCTGTAATTGAATGTTTGTATTTTTTCCCTCACCGTCATCGTGGCAGTCTGTGATAGACTCATGTTCTATACATGTCTATATTTCAGCTTCTTGTCTGGTCTGCTTTCTAGGCAGCGTGCTTACCTTCTCCACCTGAATTTACAACACCCCTATTCATTCAGTCCTCACGTATGTTACCTGTGCCTCGTATTTCATCTCTGCATCTCATTTTTCCCTGGTTATTTCCAAACCTTGCTTTCTTCTGAAATAATGGAGATAGACACCCTTCTGTGTGAGATGGGGGGTTTAATGCCATTTGTCCACAGCCTACCACCTTCTATAGCTTTGTCCACAGTCTAAATGTTTCTAGCCACAAACAATAAACCAGTAAGACAAAAATATATTAATAAAACTAAATGACACATTGGGGCTTCATAAATAAAATTTTCAAAACGTGATGTGTTATCCATTGTATCTAATCAGATATTAGCACTACTGTGCACATCCCTACACCGGTCACCCAAATCCTCCAGATTCCAATTCAGACTACTCACTCCCACCTACAAAGCTTTCAGTAACATCACCCCTTCATGCAAACCTCATTACCCACTGGTTGTACCTCTCTGCGCCTTGCCTGGTGTGTGATAACCGCCTCTGTCTCCCACCTGCAATGCTACTCACTTATAGAATGCCCTGTAATATCCCCCCCCAACCATCAGACCTTTACACATATCCTACCTTGTTATTAGGTCCCACCATTATCATGTATTTGCATGGCACCGCAAAACCTGCCAGCGCTACTCGCTATACTCACCTACATTGTTCACACTGACACAACCTCGCTACCGTCTCTGCTGTGCACACACTTACACCTGCCCTTTCCCCAATAGATTTGTAGAGGGAAGAACGCAACAGAAGAAAATGTATGTGATATTATGCAAGTACAGTACGCATGGATAACCTAAGATTGACATTACTCAGGTTGTTCGTAAACTACTTAAATGTGATATTCCCCCCCTAAATGATAGTTATCCAGGTATTTACCTTACAGCCCCATGTCCTCTGCTTGTTTGCCTAATAGCTCTGGTAGGTGCTGGCTGGGAAGCCTGCAGCATGTGTGTAAGCCGACTAACTTGGAGGCTGTCCAGCAACTGTCAATCATACATTGACGTTGTGCAATAAGTTTTACATGTGTATATTATTTTGTACATAGTATTTTTTTTTTTTAATCTGTCCTCTGGCATGACTTCACTCTTGAAGTAGCAACATATTCCACAGACAGAATGTTTCAGTGTGAAACCGGAGCGCTGTTTGGCTTCTGTTGTGTAAACTTTGTCTGTGAGGGCTACACAGGAGTTCTGTTCACTCTGTCCCCCAGCCCCAACACAGTGAGTTGTACTCTGTGAGAGGGCAGTGTCTGCAAAGACGTCCCAGTGACCAGTGGTGGCCGGTCACAGGAAGTGCTGCAGTTGTGTTCCCCTAGGTTGTTCCATTTGATCAGCATACATCATAGGTACAGTACAGTATGCTATTCTGCCATAACACAAGGGCCATATGTGTACTCGGCAAGATATCTTGTTAAGAAGCTCTTGTATCTAGTCCATATTTTGTAACAGAGGCTTGGTGTGGAGACACACCCAGGTTTTATGGCAGTATAGATACAGAGGGGTGTGTCTGTATGACAGCATCACGTCCACTCAGCACCTGCTAGGCCACGGGTCACTCCAACAGCTGCAGACACAGCCAGGTCCTTGGGATCTAGAGACCTCAGATGTCCAAGTTTATGTAGGAGAGGGCAGTTGCCCCCATATTATTGAAGGGGGAGGGGAGAGTCACCCCATATTATAAGATGGAAGAGTCGCCCCATATTAGAAGAGGGGAGAGTCCTTACTGACAATCCCCAGCAGGCAGTAAGGGGAGGTAGTTGCAGGAGGCAGCGCTCGTTACCATTTAGAGAATGGAAGATGGGAAGAGACAGAAGAAAGACGGAGCGGTAGACAGAAAGGAGAAGGAAGGGGCAAGATGAAAGAGAGAGATGGGAGGAAGAGGGGATCAGAGACATGGAGAAGGGGGAGGGATAGATAGAGGGGGAGGCATAGAGAGAGATAGGGAGGATGGGGAAAATATAGAGATGTGGTATGAGAGCGGCAGAGAGAGAGAGACTGGGGAAGAGGGGGAGGGACATGGGGAGATGGGGAAAGAGAGAGTGAAGAAAGAAAACCTGCAATGTCGGGCACAATAGCTAGCGACCTGACAAATGATGGGTCCAAAATACTGGTATGTTGCATCGTCTGGGCATTTAGGAAAAAATATGTTCTTTTCTCAAGTATGTAGGCTACTGAGCCTAGATGATTAAAAAAAAAAGTAAGTAGAGCAATTTCCTAAATTTCCCCTGCTTTTCTGTAAGTTAATTCTGAGTGTTGTGAGCTATAGCCAATCAGTCCATCCGATTGTTCATAGAAGTGCAGAGTATTTCAGGAGATGAATGTGCTGAAAACATGTCAGTAAAATGTCTTTAATGAGGGCTGCATGTGACAGGGGCAGTGACATGATGTGAGGAGGGGACTAGAGACAATGGGAAGCCACAGACTGAGAGTTATATACTGGAAGGGGATCGGGTATGATATCCGACAGTTGGATTGTCGGCTGTCAATAGACTGACAACGACATCCCGAGGCCTTCAATCCCGGCGGGAAAGGTTAGTAGTGTTCCCCTGCCCTATTCACTCCCTAACTTTGATGTGAGGAGGGGAATAAAGACAACAGGAAGCCACAGACTGAGAGTTATGTACACTAGTGGAAGGATTAGTGTCCTCAGCAGCACAGAGTATATCAGGAGATGAGTGATGTGTTAGTGAGGACAGGGCTGCATGTGACAGGGGCAGTGACATGATGTGAGGAGGAGAATGGAGGCAGCAGGAAGCCACATGCTCAGAGTTATATACTAGAAGGAACAGGGGGCCTGATTCAGAGCCGGACGCTATTTGCGCTCGCTCGTTCAGAAAAAGGGGACGGCTATTTAAATTGAACGCTCACTCTTTGCGGTCTGTTGACGCCTCTATGTCTGAGCGAGCGAACGAAACATGCGCTCGCTATTTTGTAAAGACGCCCCCTGGCCGCTCGCATCTTACGTCATCTCCGCTATTTATTTGATTAATCGAGTACATCGAAAGGCGTTTGAACTGCTCGCAGTGCTTGTGGTTGGATTTTCCTACCGCAATCATGCGAACAGTTCAGGCTAAGAAACAACCAAGTGACGTGGTCGATGACGCTGCTTTGTTAATTATGCACACCCTTAAAACACCCGTTTTGACCGTTTGGCACGCCTGCGTTCGGATCTCCACTCCTCGTTTTCAAGCACCTTCCCCTGTTACCACCCACAAACACCTCATCCTGTCACTCAAATTAGCAGGCACTCGCTATTTAGCGAGCGCTCGATTTCCGACCGCAATGACTGGTTGGCGCATGCGCATTACGACCCATACGCATGCGCAGTTGTGCGAACATCGCTCGAAGTGAACGAGCGGCTCTGAATCAGGCCCAGGGTTCCCATCCTCACAGAATAGATATGTGAAGCTCCAGTAAAGCCAGTGCTGGAGGAGTAGGTGTGAAAGACATTTGAATATGATTCTTTTTTGCTTCCTCAGTACGTTCATTTGAAGCCATTCTCTTCTTGCTGATTGCTGAGGACTGGCAGCAGCTGTTGTACTAAACTACTCTTCACTTTTGCTCATTTCAGGTATTGCAGCTGCCACTATGTTTATAGGGAAGAAAGATGTTATTCTGCCGGAAAAGGAGCTCAGAGTGGCGTTTGACGGGGATGCGGTTCTGTTCTCTGACGAGTCTGAGATCATTGTGAAGCAGGGAGGGTTGGATTCCTTTTTTGAGCATGAGAAGTTGTTTGAGGACAAGCCACTGGCACAGGTACGGGAGAGATATAATTATTCAGCTTGTTTGCCAGCAGGTGATTGTCACTATACATCTCATTACAGTCCCAATGTTCATGTGACAGTCCTGTATTTATAACATAAATAAGCAAATCTTCATTTGGGCCTGTCTCTCCCTACTTTCTCCCCCTCTCTCTGTGTAAATGCATGAATGCATATGAGTATGTGTGTGTGTGTGTATATATATATATATATATATATATATATATATATATATATATATAGTGTTCACTCTTGGTCCGGCGGCAGGCAGGGCGTCTGACCTAGAGTGCCCAAAAAGGGGGCGTGGCCAATGAAAAGGGGCATGTCTTTATGAAGCGTCCTCTTTTCGTCACTTTTGGGGGCGGGCTCGACACTTACGGAAATGCCGGACAGCCCCCAAGCTCTTCGGTCACTGTGAATGGATGCTGGGCACATGCGCCTGGCGTCCATTCACCGGCGGTGACCACTACTCTACCATTTTCCCCACCCGCGGGACACTGAGGTGCAGGCTGTTTCAGCGGGGTGCCGTGCTGGAGTACAGGGTGCTTTCTGCCATTCAGAAATAGGGCAGGGCGCGGTGCCCCGCTGAAACAGCCTAGTGGGAACGCTATATATATATATTATATATATATATATATATAATGTACCTACATACATACATTGTATTTATTTATCACTGGTCGCTTATCATTTTCTAGATAGTAATGAGTAATGAGTAATTGTGGGGATTGACAGTCCCAGCATACAAATAATATAAATGTTATAAAAATAGCTATTATGTGGACAATTTCTAATTGTGTATTATTATTTTTCTTTGTAAATCTTTCTTTTTGTACTTTTTTTTTTTTGCATTTTTTTATTTTAAGTATAAAGTCCATTTAATGATAAAGGTGTGTTGTACTTTGTAGATGTGATAAAACAGAAGTAGTTAATCCTGGCTTTGTTGTGACAACAGCTTGCTTCTATTTACTGTAGCACATCATGTAGCTAGTAGTATTACAGGAAGTCCTTGGTATTAGTTAGGAGTCTATGTACTAAGTCGTGGAGAGAGATAAAGTGGATGGAGATAAAGTACCAACCAATCAACTCCTAACTGTCACTTTACAGGTTGTGTTTGAAAAATGACAGCTTGGAGCTGATTGGTTGGTACTACAATCCACTTTATCTCTCTCCGAGGCTTTGTACATAGACCCCTTACTCTTCAGTTTAAAAACTGGACCAGAATGTTGTGTGAATTTTAAAATGTAACAGTTGGCAATGCCAAGTTTGTGCCCAATGCCAAGTGGAATGATATAATATAAGCACTAAGCTATGAAACTGGCCATATTAGCAAACAGTAACATTTTGAAATGTGAGTATTTCTTCTAATGAAATTGAGGTTTTGTCTACTTAATTAAAGTAAATTGAAGAATATCAGGAATAACATATATTTGATATATATTATAGGGGCCGTTGAAATGCTTTCTAGAAGCACTGGGGAAGCTCCAGAGGAAATTTCATGCCAAAGACCACCGTCTCAATTGCCCCATAAGGACCTACCTTGTGACCGCCAGGAGTGCTGCCAGTTCTGGGGCCCGAGCCTTGAAGACCCTGCGCGCCTGGGGTCTGGAGGTTGACGAAGCACTGTTCCTTGCAGGGGCCCCAAAGGGACCAATTTTGGACAAGATACGACCTCATCTTTTCTTCGATGACCAGATGTTTCACATAGAAGGTGCCCAAGAACTGGGAACAGTTGCAGCGCATGTGCCATACGGTATTGGCCAGAAGTATAATAAATCAGCCTTAAAGGAGGAAACTAAAAAGGAGGAAATCAAAAAGGAGGAAACTAAAAAGGAGGAAGGCAAAAAGGAAGAAAATAAGAAGGATGAAAGCAAAAAGGTGGAAAGCAAAAAGGAACCAGAAAAGAAATAAGACTATTGAATTATTCTTTTTAACTAGATTTGTATATACGCGATCTGGTATATACTGATATTAAGGATGAAAGCAGGTTATCAAGCTCAATCCCGCAAACCACCTACTGGGTTATGTAAAAATATCTACTGATTATCTATACAGTACTGGTGTGTACATGGAATGCTCTTATATTGTAATTATTGAGTACAAAAGTGCAGGCAGCCATTTTGTGGCTCATGTATCATTCATGTCATTGCTCCTGGTGAATGAGGTACACAAAATGGCAGCCTTCACTGTAAGATATTACTCAGGTGGTAGCAGCTGTAATTATAACTTGTGCCTTAACTTTTTCTTGTACTTTCCGTGCCTTTAATTAATGGGCTTGGCGTAGTATTTCATCTAAGAACTGGGATTGTGATGTATTTTATGGGGCTGCAGGGTATCGCTTGCAAATAAGAAAAACATAAGAGAGAGAGCTCCACCTTCAGAGGATTCATTTATCAAAGCTGATTTGTTTATTGGTGTTGTCTACATATACAGCGACAATCTGTACTGTGTTGGTGCACTTTACTCTATTGCGGAAACCTCAGCTTATCTGTTGTTGTAGAAAAACGCAACAAAAATACACCTGCCTGACCAACAACATATTCTGAAGGTACATTACATGAAATCGGCTTTTTCTTTCGATAAAGTGCATCACAAATTGTTTGCAGAATGAGCGGAGGGTTAGTTGTGACAATTCTAATCCATTCAGTGCACCAACAAAGTGTTTCTTAGGGCAATAAATGGAAAACACAGGTAAATGAAACTTACTAAACATCCATTACACACTAGCCTTTAAACATGAATGGTAATGTGTTGCCAATTCAGGGATTATTGCACAAGTGTCCTTATGTAACCTTACAGTCCTCGCCCCAAGAACCCAGCAATGTGTTCGCTGTCCAATTTAATCACATACAGAGTGTGGATTGTAAAAATTGGATAAGACCTTTTTACTAGTAACTCAGGTAGAGCGGCCAGATCATTTTTGGCGTCACCATTGCTTTCGTGAATGTTAGGATGGTGACCGCACAACGGCCAATAGCTGCCGTTTTACTTTACACAGCACTTATCAGCATACCCGAATGCAATCCTGTTCCGATAAGGTCATTATCAGGTACCATGGCTGTTTTTCGGACAACACTCATGAAGCCACTTGCCTGATATTGCATGAGATATCGCAATGTGTGGCCGGCATAAATCATCGGGGGTCATATACTAACATGCTGAAAGCATCATAACCCAAGAAGCCAGAAAGGTGCTTTTCCCTTACTCTGTGGTTCTCAAACCTTTTCATGTTGTGGCCTCTACCAACACTTATCTCATCTTACTGTGAATAAATGACTGTGTATTCATGAAAAAAGCAAGATACCGGGACAGGAAAGCCATTCTATTTTCATTATTTACTAAAATAGATTTGACATATTATGTATTATGAGAAAAGCTGCTCTAACTTGTGCTGGATGTATAGTTTATTATGGGTTACTACTGATTTGCAGTATGTTAGTAAATCACCCCTTTATGTTATTACAAAACAAAAAAGTTAAGTCAACTTCTAACTAGAAGTGTTGGCTTAGTGTCATTTTAATGATCATTTCTAGGGGGAGATGTATCAAACCTTCATGAGAGATAAAATGGAGCCAATCAGCTCCTAGCTATCATTTATCTAGCACAGTCTATAAAAGGACAGTTAGAAGCCGTTTGGTTGCTATGGGTAACTTTCTCTAAGGTATAACACATCTCAATCCATTATCACAGCACTACTATTAATGGGATAATTTAGCTCTTATTTTTTTATTGTTTGTTTTAGTTTACAATTCGGCATGTTTTTACTGGAGTGTGTTTTGGGTGATTTTATGTTGCCTTTTATTGTTTTATGCTATTTTGCAATGAAAAATAAGTATATACTATGCAATACCTGTATATTTGTATTACTATGAGTGCTTTATGGAAGTACAGGGAATATAGTATTTTCTACCATATTATTTCACTTGTGTGCTTTGCATGTTCTTATTATTGATACGTTGAGATAACGCAGTATCGCGCAATTGTCTCTGACCTCCATACAATGGGTATGTGAGTGCGGCATGCCTTGGTGAATGGAGCCTGGTATGTGAGTAGAACCACCTCTCGCCATTACCTTGCCCAATCTGCAGCCTGGTTTACAATATTAGCAAATGATACTATCAGTCACGGTAACCTCACATTGGTTTTCTTTGCATTGCTTAGAAAGGGTCGGCAGCAAGGGACAATATTTACACAACGAAATGCCAGTCGGTCAATTTATAATGTGTTATCTTTTATCCTTATTCTCATTTGTTTTTTACACCTGAAAATATAGAAAATAAAAACTTTTTCTACACACTATTATATTTTGTAATGTTTTATGTTAATTAAAATAAAAGTGTTTGATGTTTATTTTGTCATCATCTATGTTTCTGATAGTTGTGTCTCTAGCATATGCAATCGGGAAGCCGGCGGACGTAAGCCCGACAGCCAGCTTCCCGGCTGCTTTATCCCGGCGCGGGTTAAATGACATTTTGTCATTTTACCGACGCCGGGAGCCCGGAGCCCGGCATCCTGATCGAAGTGATGCCGGGCGCCGCTGCGGACAGCCGCAGGGGGGGAGGGTTAGGTTTAGGGCTCCCGGGGGGGACTTAGGGTTAGGCATCCCCCCGGGAGGTTAGGATTAGGCTAGGGGGGAGGTAGGGTTAGGGTTTGGCACTCCCGGGGGGGACTTAGGGTTAGGCATCCCCCCGGGAGGTTAGGATTAGGCTAGGGGGGAGGTAGGGTTAGGGTTTGGCACCCCCGGGGGGGACTTAGGGTTAGGCATCCCCCTGGGAGGTTAGGATTAGGCTAGGGGGGAGGTAGGGTTAGGGTTTGGCACCCCCGGGGGGGACTTAGGGTTAGGCATCCCCCTGGGAGGTTAGGATTAGGCTAGGGGAAGGGGGGTTAGGGTTAGGCACCCCCAGGGGGAGGTTAGGGTTAGGCATCCCCTGGGGGACAGGTGTAGGCGGCGGGTAAGGGGGGGTTATGTTTAGGCACTTAGAGGGGGGATTAGGGTTAGGCACTAGGGGAAGGTTAGGGTTAGGCACTCCTAAGGAGGGTTAGGGGGGTTATGTTAGGTTAGTTGATACTTACCTGGGGACGATCTGGATATTCAGCCGTGTCGGCCTGCCGCTGTCGGGATTTGTATTCCGTCTCAAGCTGTGGTTTTCTTGGCAACAATGACAAAATGATGCCAAACATTATATATACGTACATGTATACAGTCTTATCTGCAATAAATATTGAATTGTATGTAATAACATACTGGGACTGATGTGACAATTATAACCAGGAAAACAAAAAGATAAGCTCTCAGGGTGAATATATATTGTATAAAGAATAGAGATAGTTGCATTCGGGAAAGTTGGATATACATTTAAGAAATAAAATATATTTGGGATGAATTACATTTAAAACCGAGATAGAGTTTGTACTTGTCATGCACAGGAACAGAACAAGCCAAGTAGTACGGCTATTAGTCATCAGTAAGAGGCTGGAATATTGCTGTGAAGCACAATTTCGTGGAGGGAAAGTGGCCTACGTGTAGTTACACAATGACAGATCTGGCAAACACTTGGACTACAGTGCATATGAAACATTTGGTAACTGTTTTTCACATAGAAGTATTTGCGTGCTTAGGGCCTGATGCAGAGATGGATGGAATTGCAGAGCAGCACAAGCAGGTATGCAATTCCGTCCATCCATCCTAGTGCAATTGCAGAAGCCTTTCTGCATTTGCCAGCACCATCTCAAGCTTTGGTCAGGCTGCGGGAGCTGAAGTTTCCTGCGGCCTGACCGGATGCTGGCCACTCCAGAGGCCGGGAATCTGCGTCTGCCTCGTCCCATGCCATCCCACCCCCCCCCCCCCCCAAACGCCACAGCATTTCAATTATGCTGCGGCTTGGGGTGATCTGTGAGCGTAATTGCAGGAACCATTCTGCCCATGCGCAGAACGGGACGTGCACGGGCGCAGACCCATAGCCATCAGAGATGTATGTTCATCATCGGATGAACGTACATCTCTGAATCGGGCCTCTAGTGCACTCAGGACATGACGCCTATAGCTATGCATGGAAGCTACATGCAAGTTCTTATGCCTGTCCTGTTCTTGCCTGAGCAGCAGGTGCGTGTCCTGTCTAGCAGAGAGTTTAAACTTTCCTACTGCCCGGGATTATGACCTTGACCCTTGGACCTTTTTTGGATCACAGGTCACCTCTATTGACTACTAGAATTACTTGACATAAGTACACAACCACCTTTATGGGTATTCCACAGTGCATCTCATTGGTGAACTGCAGAGCGCCTATGAGACTCATTGGCGCTGGATTCTAAGTTACAATCCCTGTATCTTCTAGCCCATATTATGAGTCGGGCGCATCTATGCAACAGTGCCGCCCCAGCTTTCTGGCCTTGAGAGCAGCTGTCATCACTAGTAACGGCACTTACCCCTTCGCCATGCTCGGTGCACAAGATGCGAATGAAAATGGTGCACGCTTCCCAGGTTTAGGAACGGTGGGTGGAGCTACTGGGGGTGGAGCTATAGAAAAACATATATGATATATAGTACATATATATATTATTTAGAAAATAAGGAACTCAAAAGGGCCTTTAAAATAAAACTCATCTTATGGAAAGTACAGTTTGGCCCAGGACATTACGTCATAGTTAATGAGAGTTCCTGCTGAAATATAGCCCTGCACACAACTCAGAGTAGGTGAGCTACACTGGACGCTTCTCTCAGCTGTCGCCCATTAATGTGCTTTCAGCCACTGGTGAGAAGTGCCTGAGATGTATACGACTGTAAGCCGCTCATAGCCGCTGTAAGTTGTATATGCTAAACATCGCAATATTCCGCCACATCCTCAGTCCATCCGGCTGACAATAAAGTTCTATAGCAGCGGCATTCTGTCTGTCCCAGTGCCATGTAGTGGGGGAAAGGCAGCTCTTGCTGCCGGGCCCCTCCTCTATGGAAGATGCATGTTTTTTTAAACAAGTCCAAAAGTGGATAACCCCTCCTAAGTACCTCGCGGGGGGCAATTTCTGCAACCTGTCCACAAAGGACTCTTTGCTTTCATGGTATGATCTGTACTAGAGCAATGACCGGTTGATTGCTACTTGTTACAGTACTGTTTTGCAGCTACCTGTGCACCATTTGTGTTAAACATCCCATTGAAATGCTTTAATATTCAAATTCCGCGTTTGATAGGCAGGTGCATGGCTGTTGCAGCATGTACACTGACTTATCCAAGGACCCCTATTTTATTTGGCAGTGAGTAAGTTGACATGGAACAAAACTGGAATGATAAGCAAAAGGTACTTGTACATTCTATTACGTATACCTAATAAAATGTTACCTAGATTAACATTTTCACTCAAAATTTATTGGACAATCGACTTCCAAATCCTAATCAACATTCTGGATATAATCTACAACTGGGAAAGAACTAAAAGCATGCAAATATATTCATCATTTTCCATAAAACCATACTTCATGCTTAAACAATATTATTCAAATATGCATGTGAATTTTCAAAAGAAAATCCGTATTTAGACAAAAGGATTATTTTCACAATTTATTGATGCAGCTGGAGGAAGAAAATCTCATGGCTTGATGAATGCAAATGTCTTTTGCTTCTGAAAAATGTAATTGGTTTTTAAAGATGCAGTTAAAGCTAAAGGTGCATACACACACATCGATTTTTTGAACGATTATCGATAACGAAAAAAATCGTTCACTTTCTGAGTTAATACGATAAACGATTATCGTTCATGCTCGTGCACGTTTGTAGATCAGTCAGACTGACCAACTGAAGGATTTCATCTGTCTGTCTCCCCTCTTCCCTAGATTGTAAGCTCCTAGGAGCAGGGGCCTCCTCCCCACTGTCTCACAGCTTTCTTCTCTAGCACTTCTATGACAGCCTTCACCTTCCCAGATGTACTGTGTATGGAGAATTGTGTTGCTAATTGTTACTTGTGCTCTGTTTATAAATTGGTTACTGTATTGTAATATTCTGTGTACCCTTTACTGTATGTACGGCGCTGCGGACCTCTAGTGGCACCCTAAAAATAAAATGTAATAATAATATGCAAAAATCGTTTGTAGTTCAAAAAAATCGTTCAATACACTTTAAAAAATCTGACAGATAATCTGACAGAAAATCGTTGGTAACAAAATCGTTGTGTGTGTATGCAGCTTTAAAACAAATGTTACAATTTGTTCAATTGGGGGGCTGCCAGCGATGGGGGTCTTTTGAAATCCGCATGCGCGACAATCCGTCTGCGCTTGTGCATGACACGGGGACCCGTCAGTGCCTGGAAGGTTTCGCTAAAGCCAGAAAGGCAGCGCTGGGTCCCCATTGCCGGCAAAGGGGACCGCAATGCTGTGACAAATTACCGCTGTTTGTTAAATCCAGAAAGGATGTCATAACCCCTTTAGCGAGCGCGGATCCCCAATTGAACAAATAGTAGTATTTGCTTTTAGCTCCAACTGTATATGTGAAAATCAAATTGTTGTCCCATGCCTGTGATAGTTATATTGTGTAGTGTTTGTCACGCATTTTAGGTATAAAACATTATTTAATCTTACTTACTGTACTATTCCATATATGAATCGTTGAATGCCAATGTTCCACATGTGGAACGTGGGTGGTTTGGACTACTAAACAATTTTTCTTCTATTTTGTCAGAAATTGTTAATTTCTACATAGCTTGTACCCGACACCTGTTGCAAAATGCCCATGAGAAGGTGACGTACAATTGATGACGCCAATTGCTGATGGTTCAGATGTGGAAGGAGAACCTGAAACAGACATTTTGCCACCCAATGAAAGAACCGTAGCATCCAATGTTGATGACAATCAATTAGATACTGTAGGTCCAGGTGATGTATGTGGTGAGTTAGATGTAGGTTTAGATTCAAAGTCAAGTTCAGAAACAGAAGTTGAAGCATTGCATTCAGATAATAATGGTGTGGCAAGATTGCTTAGGACATGTTCAAGGAAAGTATTACTTGTGCCCAACTGGATCAAAAGGGATGAAGTCAGTGGCGTAACTACCGCAGGTGCAGGGGGTGCGGCTCCTATGGTGCCAGGCCTCAGTCTGCGGCTCCCCACATCCCCACACCCTCTTCACTGCCCCCTCGATCCCCAACTTACACTTACCTGCCTGGTGATGTATGCAGCAGCTGACCAGGGTCACAGTGCAGGAGCCCAGAGACCAGCTGACCGGAGCCCCAGAGGACCTCACCTGAGCACTGATCACCGGTCCTTGGATGCAGGTAAGGTTTTTTTTTTTTGTTTTTTTTTTTACTTTTTTTTTTTTTTAAGTGATCAGCTTGTGGTCTATTTAGACCACACAGCTGATCACAGGGCCTGGCTCCTGACTCTGCTCTGTCTGTTAGACTAATAAAATGTATTACATCTGAAAGTCAATAGGAATAGGATTTGTATATTATGTACGTGTTAAATTGTGTCATATTCCCTTCAAACAACAATATTTATCTCTAAAATGAGTTGGTTAGCGGTAAAAAAAAAAAGCAATGAAATTCCATAGACAAAAAACCTTACGTTTCCATTAAGGCTTCTTACACATGATTTGAAATTTCACAAAACCTACTGAATTTCTGCCACTCAAACTTAAAAAAGCAATGACATTCCGATCATTAAAGCTGACGTTTTAGGTTTTGTGAAATTTCAGATCATGTCTAAGCAGCCTTAATGGGACATGTGAAACCGTAAGGTTTTTTGTCTATGGAATTTCATTGCTTTTTTATAATTTATTAACCATCAGGGACGGGAGCAGCAAACCGGGCCACCTGCAGGGGAGAAGGGCAACGGAATGGTACACTAACACTGGTGGTGGAGGGGAGAGATGGCTGAGGGGGCAGACTGCAGGCATGTGGGGCAGTGGCAGCAGCGGGGCAGTGCACAATGGTAGCAGCAGGGGTGCGGAGCAATGGCTGCAGCAGGGCAGTGCACAGGGGCAGCAGCGGGGGTGCGGAGCAGTGGTAGCAGTGGGGCAGTGCACAGGGGCAGCAGCAGGGGTGCGGAGCAATGGCTGCAGCGGGGCAGTGCACAGGGGCAGCAGCGGGGGTGTGGAGCAGTGGCAGCAGCGGGGCAGTGCACAGGGGCAGCAGCGGGGGTGTGGAGCAGTGGCAGCAGTGGGGCAGTGCACAGGGGCAGCAGCGGGGGTGCGGAGCAGCGGGGCAGTGCACAGGGGCAGCAGTGGTGGTGCGGAGCAATGGTAGCAGCAGGGCAGTGCACAGGGGCAGCAGCGGGGGTGCAGAGCAGTGGTAGCAGCAGGGCAGTGCACAGGGGCAGCAGCGGGGGTGTGGAGCAGTGGCAGCAGCGGGGCAGTGCACAAGGGCAGCAGCGGGGGTGCGGAGCAATGGCTGCAGCAGGGCAGTGCACAGGGGCAGCAGCGGGGGTGTGGAGCAGTGGCAGCAGCGGGGCAGTGCACAGGGGCAGCAGTGGTGGTGCGGAGCAATGGTAGCAGCAGGGCAGTGCACAGGGGCAGCAGCTGGGGTGCGGAGCAGTGGGGCAGTGCACAGGGGCAGCAGCGGGGGTGTGGAGAAGTGGCAGCAGCGGGGCAGTGCACAAGGGCAGCAGCGGGGGTGCGGAGCAATGGCTGCAGCAGGGCAGTGCACAGGGGCAGCAACGGGGGTGCGGAGCAGTGGTAGCAGTGGGGCAGTGTACAGGGGCAGCAGCGGGGGTATGGAGCAGTGGCAGCAGCGGGGCAGTGCACAGGGGTAGCAGCGGAGAAGTGGCAGCTGCGGGGACAGAAAGGCTCCCTTGTGCTGATGGTCTCAGCCCTGAAGTGCTTCTTAAGGCCCCTACACACAGAACGATGTGCTCACAATGCGATATCCCTTGAATCCAGGACACAATATGGCACATTTTGACTTAAGAACTATTGTGCAAGAAAGATAGCTGACTGCATACATGGATCAGTGAGATCCGTGATGCAGGTATCTGTGTCATATAAGTCAGAGTCAGAGATGCATGCACGGATCAGTGCGATCCGTGTGGCTTGCATGTGAAAAAAAATCGATAAGACACAGATGCATGGACGGATCAGTGAGATCCATACATGCATCTGTGTTAAAAAAATTAATAAATGTATATATACAGTATTGAAAAAAAAACTGTGTAACCCACACACACACACACACACACACACACACAGCTCAACCAGCCTGAGCTTTGGAGAGCCAGTACTGGTTGTGCTAAGTACAGGGGACAAACAGCGTAGGGGTCCCCTGTAATAAGCACAACCAGCACCGGGCTGTTCAGAACCAGTCCTGGTTGCCAAAATACAGGGGACAAACGACATAGGGGTCACCTGTATTTAGCGCAACCAGCACTGGGCTCTGAGCCGGTCCTGTAAATTCCAGAACCAGCACTGAACTTTTTGTAGTGGGGGGAGTAATGCCACAGCCAGGGAAGCCCTTTCACCGGGTCCCCCAGCCGAAACATCACCACTGATAGCCCGGGGCTATCCCCGGCACCCCTGGCCGGTGGGTGCTGAGTTGATAGTATAGTGTGGTCAGGGCCGAAACTAGGATATCTGTCACCCGGTGCAAGGCAGTCATTTTGCGCCCCCTCCCTTACCGTATCTGGATTTTGTCCTTGCTTCTCCATAAGGCAGTGCACTAGTCAGACGTCCCTGGTATAGGGACTTACATTATTCCACACACCGTAATGCCCATTACACATTATGGCACACATTGTAATGCCTATTACCAAAGTGCCACTTACATATTTGCCCGACACCATTTTATGCCCCACAGTAAGGCATCTAATTACTTTAAAATTACCTGCTCATTGTCAGGGGTTTTATGCTCATTACCAGAGGTTCCATGCTCATTGCCAGGGGGTTACATGCTCGTTGTCAGGGGGATTCATGCTCGTTGCCAGGAGTTTTCATGCTCGTTGTTATGGGGTTTATGCTCATTGCCAGAGGTTACATGCTCGTTGCCATGGGGTTTATGCTCGTTGCCATGGGGTTTATGCCTGTGGCCAGGGGGTTTCATGCTCATTGCCAGGGGGTTTCATGCTCATTGATATGGGGTTTATTGCTCTTTGCCAGGGGGTTTCACGGGAGAAGATGCAGCTTTCAGCATCTTCTCCCAGCACTTGCGCTGGCCTAACAGACACTAGAGGTCCAGTAGGACCTCTAGTGTCTGTCTCCTCCTCGGCGGTGGCCATTTTTGGATGGCCGTTTTCAGCAGAGTCTATGCGGACAGCTAGTCCGCATGTAATCTGCTGAAAATGGCCATCCAAAAATGGCCGCCGCCAAGGAGGAGACAGACACTAGAGGTCCAATAAGGACCTCTAGCATCTGTCTCCTCCTTGGCGGCGGCCATTTTTGGATGGCAGTTTTCTGAATCTGCAGTTCCCAAGCCTCCATGAGTCAACCCTTTTTCACCCCCTGTATTATGACACCCGGTGCACGTGCACCTCTAGCCCCCCCCTAGTTGCGGCCCTGGTGTGGTGTATATGAAAGTTAAAATATTGTCTTTTGCAGTAGGACTACAGGTCCCAGTAAGCCTTTCCCACATGCTGGTACTTGGAGAACCACAAGTACCAGCAAGCGGGGGATTAAGGGCCTGCTGGTACCTAGAGTACCCCATTAAAATTAATATTAAAACAACAACACTGATTGTTTAAATATTTTATTTTTCTGAACCTTCACCTGGGGGGCAGCAGCGTTTAAGCTCTTTTACATGGCTGCCGCCTCCCCCTGGACTTCCACTGCATCTGCACCTGGAGGGCCGCCGCCTATCAAGGACTTCCCCGGCATCTTCTTTCTTCGGCAGCTCTTCACTGCTGCCTTCCCACCTTCAGACTGCCTTGCCTGACCGGGGCGATGACGTCGTGAGTTGTGATTGGCTCGCGGCGGCATCTATACATTTCAAATTTAGTGCTAAGGCACCTTTTTTTAAATTGGCACGGAAGTAACCTTAAGTTACTTTTGCGGTTCTCACCATAGAAGTCAATGTTGGGAACCGTTCATTGGCTGAGAGACGGAAGGCTTGCCTCCCTCAACCAATGAACGCTCCGCCGCCCGGGATTTCTGTAGTGAAGTCCCACTGCGTTTTTATTTTTTTTGCCAAGCCTGGGGATGCCTACATGGAATGAAGAGGACTTGATGTGGAGGAGGTGATTATGGATTTTTTATTACAGGTACCCTATGGATTCCTACTGGATAAGGGGACATGATGGCTCCAGGGCTACTATGTGAGTATTGAAAATAAAGGGAAAAGGGGAGGGAGATAAATATCACCGCACTGATCCAAGTTGGATCTTAGTAAATAAAATTAACTATATCCTGGTTGTAATGAAAATGCTATAACCACCTCCAGTGTGGGTTCTAATATAAGTAATGCCCAGTGGCGTAACTAGGGCAGGGCGAGCGGGGTTAGTGCCCTGGGCGCCATTGGACCGGCGGCGCGGGAGGGCGCCGCCGGCCACGGCACCGGCCCGCCCGCCCTAGATAGCCAGTGTAGCGCCGACCGCAACGAGTGCGGTCAGCGCTACACATTTGCACAGGACCGGCGCTAGGCTTCCAGCGCCAGTCCTGTGCTGCACGCCTGAGCCCATTCCCTCCCCCTGAGCACTTGCCCAATAGCGCCAGGAGGCGGGCTCAGGCTGTGCATAACACACGCATCGCCGCCAGCGCTGGCAGCGATGCGTGTGTTAAACAGCAGCCAATGAGAGTCAGATAGACTCTCATTGACTGCTGCAGCACCCACTGCAAGAGCCGGACTTCCGTCCGGCTCCTGCAGTGGGTAATGGGACTGACGTCATGACGTCAGTCCCATAATGCTGAGCGCGCCAGCCCGGGCGGACTGGAGGGTGGGAGCGGCATCGCAGACAGGAGCAGGAGCAGCGTGGAATCAGGTAAGTATATTTTTATGTATATTTATTTATTTTTAAACCTATCTGCACAATGGGGGAGGGGTTGGCTACTACTGGGGGGACCTCTACTGGGGGAGGTGTGGCTACTACTGGGGGTGCCATTGGGAGGACCTCTACTGGGGGGGGCTACTCTACTGGGGACTACTACTTGGGGGGGGGGACTACCACTGGGGGCATTCTAAAAGGGGCCTATTACTAGAGGCACTGCACTCGGGGGACCACTACTGGGGGCAATAATAGGAAGGGCCACTACAGGGACCACTGGATAGGGGGGGTCACTACTGGGAGCCTGCATCAGGGGGACCACTACTGGGGGCACTGCATGGGAGGGGGGACACTACTGCTGGGGGCACTATATAAGGGGCTTACTGCTAGGGGCACTGCGGGGACCACTACAGGGGGCACTAGATAGGGGGGATCACTACAGGGTGCCTGCATAAGGGACCACTACTGGGAAAACTGCATGGGGGGACTACTGCTGGGGGCACTATATAAAAGGGCACTGCATAAGGGGATACCGCTATTGGGCGCACTGCATTGTGGGGACTGCTACTGGGGGCACTGCATAAGGGGGAACACTACGTGGGGCACTGCATTTGGGGGGGCCACTACTGGGGGTACTGAGTAAGGGGAACTAATTGGGGGCTGTATAAGAGGGACCACTACTGGGGATACTGTATAAGGGGCACTACTATGGGCCTGCATGAGAGGGACCACAACTGCATACTGGGAGTACTGTATAAGGGGTACTACTGGGGTTAAGGTGCATTTGGATTCCGATAGAAAAAAGTCAAGAAGAGATTAGTTAGCATTTATGCTCTGCTGTAGCATGTCTCAATCAGACTTTCTTTAAGTTCAGAATCAGTATAGAGGCAGCCGTGGATGACGATGGCAGCCGTGTATTATAAGTACTAAGTGTGTAATAACACAAAGTGTAATTTATATAACAGTTAAAAAACAGTTGAACAACATCAACAAGATAATTACAATATCATTCTTTACCAGTAGTTTGTGTGTTGTACATTTTTAAATGTTTTCAAAAAATGTATCCGAAACTTCTATTAATGATCTCACTCCATGGAATCATCTCTAAGACTACTACATCCTTTACTCTCCCTGCAGCCCATCCTTCTGTACATATTGCTGCCTCATTACTTTTCTCTCCTCTTACAAACACACATGAGCTTTTAAATTATATATACACATTGACAATAACATCCACAACCTCTTGCCATAAAAAACATTCAGACAAACCCGACAAATATATTTATCTCTCGCTCCTGTAGCTTCTATTAGCTGGTGACATATATCCTAATCCAGGCCTAACCCACATGCCACACCCACAATGAACTATAAATCCAGCTAACCTCATTAACATTGCATGCCTCCCTTCACCCTCCAAGTCACTAAAATGTGCCATATGGAATGCACGCTCTGTCTGCAATAAGCTAACATCCATCCATGACCTCTTTATTTCAACTAACCTCAACCTTCTGGCAATAACAGAAACATGGCTTACACAATCAGACACTGTCTCCCCTGCTGCACTTTCACATGGTAACCTACACTTCTCACACACACCTCCAGGCCTAGCAATTGTAAAGGAGGTGGGGTAGGAATATTACTCTCCCAATCTTTCACATTCACAGTTCTCCAACAGGTACCTTCACATACATTTACATCATTTGAAGTACATTCTATCAGGACTTTCTCCCTTTTCTCTCTGCGAGTTGCTGCTATCTATCGCCTGTCTGGGCCACTGCAACAATTTCTGGAACATTTTTCAGCCTGGCTCCCTCACTTCCTATCCTCAGACATCTCCACCATCATTATGGGTGATTTCAATATCCCCATTGACAGTCCACAATCTCCTCATGCCTCCAAACTACTCTCTCTAACCTCCTCTCTTGGCCTCTCCCAATGGACTGACTCTTTTACTCGTAAGGAGGGCCACTGCCTTGATCTTGTATTTACCAGACTATGCTCAGTTTCTGATTTCACTAATGCTCCTTTCCCTCTCTCAGATCACAACCTTAACACCTGCACACTATCCTCCATTACATCAACCTCAATGTCAGTGAAATCAACCAAACCTCCTAAAACCCGCAGAAATATTAATGCAATTAACTTTCAACAACTATCTACCTCTCTACAACAATGACTCTCACCAATTTCTACATTCACTTCTCCTGAGACTGCTGCATCACACCTAAACCAGATTCTAGTAAAAACCCTCGATGAAGTAGCTCCAGCTACCCATCACACACACCTCGTAGACTTAGACGTCAACCGTGGCATTCTAACTTAACAAGGCATCTACAAAAACTCTCACGTAAAATAGAACATCAGTGGCAAAAGTCTCGCACTCCATGTGACTTTTTCACATATAAGACTATCTACAACTCTTATTGTACTCCTCTGGACACTGCCAAACAAACATATTTCAAATCTCTTATCTCTGCTCAAGTCTCTAACCCCAAGCGACTTTTTAATACATTTAAACTGCTTCTTACCCCTCCCTCACCCAAGCCACCTGCAACTATCTGTGCACAACATCTTGCTTCGTATTTCAAGGACAGATTGATAATATCTGAACTGAAATGGTATGTTCTTCCTCAGCTAGTGACCTACTCAATTCCCTATCTGAACCCTCTGGCTAATTCTCTTCATTTGACCCCACAAATGAAGATGAAGTATCTACACTCTTTTCATCCTCCTACTCTATTACCTCTCCTCTAGATCCTATACCCTCACAAATCAGTAAAGCTCTGTCTCCTGTGCTCATCCCAATCCTAACTAAAATCTGTAATCTCTCTCTCTCTACTGGCATCTTTCCATCACTTTTCAAGCATGCAGTAATTACTCCCATTCTGAAAAAACAAAATTCAGACCCTAACACTCTCTCAAATTACCATCCTATCTCCCAGCTCCCATGCCCCTCCAAGCTACTGGAGAGACTTGTCTACACCCGCCTCACACACTTTCTTAACACCCACAACTTATTGGGCCCACTTCAGTCTGGCTTTTGTTCCCAGCACTCCACAGAGACAGCACTGACTAAGGTAGTAAATGATCTGGTCACTGCCAAGGCTAAAGGCCATTACTCACTTCTAATTCTTCTAGATCTCTCTGCTGCATTTGACACTGTTGACCACTCTCTTCTCGTACAAACATTACAATTCCTAGGTCTTAAGTACAGAGCTCTTTCTTGGTTCTCTTCCTACCTACCTGATCACTCTTTTTCTATTCGTTTTTCTGATTCTGCCTCCTCTTCGCTACCTCTATCAGTTGGAGTACCGCAAGTCTCTGTCTTAGGTCCTTTGCTATTCTCAATCTATACCACCTCTCTTGGCAAACTAATCCGCTCTTTTGGATTTCAATACCATCTGTATGCGGATGATACTCAAATCTACCTATCCTCTCCAGATTTATCACCATCTGTATTGGTCCGTGTCACTGAATGTATTTCTGCCATTTCATCTTGGATGTCATCTCGCCACCTGAAACGTAATATTTCTAAAGCAGAATTAATTATATTTCCACAGGCCAATAACAGTTACCAATCTGATCTCTTTATCACTGTTGATAACTCAACAATCCACCCCACCCCACAAGCTCGCTGCCTTGGTGTCATCCTTGATTCTGAACTGTCCTTTGTTCCCCACATTCAATCTGTCTCAAAATCAGGTTACATACATCTAAAAAACATATACAAAATTCGACCTTATCTCATACAAGACACTGCAAAAACTCTAATCCATGCACTCATTATTTCTCGCATTGACTATTGCAATAGTCTCCTTACCATTACAATCCATTATGAATGCAGCTGTGTGGCTTATCTTCCTTGCCAAACGTTCATCGCCTGCTGCCCCGCTCTGTCAGTCCCTCCATTGGTTGCCGGTTTTCTACCGTATTCAATACAAAATACTGTTACTTACACATAAGGCCATTAACCAAATTACACCAACATACATCTCTTCACTCATCTCAAAATATCTCCCAACCCGACCTCTCCGCTCAGCACAAGATCTGCGTCTCTCATCACCGCACATTACTTGCTCCCAATTATGTTTACAGGACTTTCTTCAGGCTGCACCCACTCTATGGAATGCCTTACCACGCACAATACGACTTTCCTCTAGTCTTCAATCCTTCAAGCGTTCCCTGAAAACTCACCTCTTCAGACAAGCTTATCAGATTCCAGAACTGACCACATAACCTTCATAGCTTCCATGTCTTATTACATCCCCTCTCACAGTCCACACATAACCTCACATATTGTCTTTCTTTCACATACTCCTGACATTTGGCCGACATTCCTGTGTGACTGGATCATGCAGCCAACCAAGAAACTCTGCATTCTGGCCGGACCAAATTGCAATATATATAGCACCTATCCTTGTGTATCAATGCCTATTTCCCTATAGATTGTAAGCTTGCAAGCAGGGCCCTCTTACCTCTATGTCTGTCTGTTATTACCCTGTTTTGTTCTATAAATGTTTCCAATTGTAAAGCGCAACGGAATATGCTGCGCTATATAAGAAACTGTTAATAAATAAATAAATATAAATAAGAAGAGGTTCCCTTCATCAACCCCAATTTCTGCTGTTAGTTTGTCACACCTGTCGGCATTGGACAACAAATGAGTGAATTATCAGGTTGGTATGGGAGCTCTTGAAATTAAGACAGTAAAGTCACAATAAAACTGGTAATATAATAATTATCACTGGTATATACAAAAGGTCATGTTGATGCGATCTTAAAATGTATATATTTGGTCGCAAGGATACATCAAAAGGGTATATCTCAATTGAATGCAGCAATATTATCCAGTCAGGTTGTATCTAAAACCCAATACATTCAGACATCAGTAATATTTCGCTGATGGCAATTAAATCAACATGTGTCATTATCAGTCCAATGCACAGGTAATCATTTACCACATTGACATAACCAAAATAATGTTCTAATCTAGGATATTTATTAATGTCAGCGGAAATTGCTATACCTAGAAGAACATATTATACATCAAATAATAACCAGTGATAGATGGTCCAAATTAATATATATCATACCTATCAAAAAACACTATGAATCTGCTGAAATTCAGTGTAATACAGCTACGTGACAGGCGTCTAGTTCAGCCTATCACCACAAAGAAAGTCAGGAAGGGTCAGAGGAGAAGGTAATCCCCATGTGCGCCATCTCTAACAGAACTGTGTACGCTCTATCCAATCGGGAGGGCCAAACACAGTAACAGGTATTTGATACAGCCTGTCGCTGCTAGAGGAAATGGAGAGTCAGGGGAGAAGGAAATCCCCCTACACGTCATTATTATAGATCGAAGGGAGAGACATATGAATGGAGCCTGTCAGTTTATACATGCTATAGTGTCACCATTGATTACAGTTAGAGGCTAATTTAAATACATAATTGGACTCATAATGTCATTATGTATAGTCTTGTGGATAATTAAACAAAAATGAGTATATCCAGTTAATATATTACTGCATAACATAAGTTTATTAGAATAAATGGATAAAATAAAAAAATTTAATTAAAAAGAAAATAAAAGGAATATTCTGTAATAGCTAAATATAGATAAAAATAAATATTAATAAATAGATATCATATCTTGTGTATAAATATAGAATGTGTATAAAAAAATATATAAAACGGCTGGTGCAGGTGAGTACATACAAACTCCATGTATGTAAAATATAATATGTGAAGACAGTAGCTAAATAGATTGTGAATTGTCAAGTGATATGAAATGAATTAGTGTTGTGTATATAATTAATTAGATGTGAAATAAAAATAACTAATAAAAGTGAATAATAATGTAGATAAAAAATATGGGCCTGATTCAGAGCCGGACGCTCTGACCAGAGCGCTCGCTCTGAATCAGGGCCCTCCTACCTAAACTTGGAGCGGCCTTCTGGCCGCTCCCATAGCTGTGGGTGACCACCCACAGCATATGCGAGCGTCCAAAAAGACCATTGCGACCATCGGGCTTGCGACGAGACCCTGCAGTAGGGTCTCAGTGACCGCAAGCCCTGGAGTGATTATGGCTCTATCAGAGCCAAAATCACTCCCACTGACATCACTAGTGACATCACTAGTGATGTCAGTGGGGCCGGACCCAGACGATAGTAGTTCCCATGGGAACGCCTCCGTCTGGCAGCCACGCCCCCGGCTCGCCCACCAAAGGGGGCGTGCTGTCAATCAACATCGACAGCACGCCCCCTTTGGTGCGAAACCCGGAGCGACGGCTTCCCCGTCGCTAGCCGGGTCTCGCACATGCGCACGACAGAGCAGCCTCTGTCGTGCGCATGCGCACTAGGGCACCATCGACCCGCTTGCGAGCGCTCAGCACTCGCGAGCGGCTCTGAATCAGGCCCTATATCTTAATAGAATACAGATAGAATTAAAAATAAAGAGAAATCTCCTCATAAGAATATAATCAAACTTAATTACAGTATGTTAAAATACATAATAATAAGGAGAAATGTAAGTCCTAAAATGACTAAATTTAATGTTGAGACATCAATTTATTAAGTGAACATTACCATATAATTGAGAAAATGACTTTAAATTATAAATTTACACTTGTTGGGACAAAAAACATGAAATAATAATATAATATAATCAGAGTATGTGAGATAGTGTGTGCATGTGTGTGTCAGGGGTGATGCTTCAGCTGGGTGACCCAGTGAAAGGGATCCTCTGGCTGTGGCATTACCCCCCACCCCCCGCTAGAAAGGGCCCGATGCTGGTTCTGGTAAATACAGGGGAACCCTACTCATTTTTCTCCCTGTATTTCCAAAACCAGGACCGGGTCAGAGCCCACTGCTGATTGCACTAAAAGCAGGTGACCCCTATGTCGTTTGTCCCCTGTATTTTGACAACCAGGACTGGTTCTGAATAGCCCGGTGCTCGTTGTTGTGCTTATTACAGGGGACCACTACGCTCTTTGTCCCCTGTATTTAGCACAACCAGTACTGAGACTCCAAAGCCCGGGGCTGGTTGTTCCTCATTGATACTGTCAGTGCTTCTGTGTGTGTTTATTTATACAGAGGATGCAGGTATCACAGATTTTCCTGATCCGAGCCTGCATCTGTCAGCCGCTAACGCCTGCTACCTCCCCTGGGTCCTGCAGCCCGCACCACCACCACCTGCACCACCACTAATGTCCAAACCGCTGCCGCTAATGGCCATTACCTCCCCCGGGTCCTGCAGCCCGCAACACCACAGCTAACACCTGCTACTTTCCCCGGGTTCCAGCCACAGTTAACGCCTGCTTCCTTCCTCCCAAGTCCCACCACCACTAACGCCCGCAAAGGACAGATATCTTGGTGCACCCAAGTGAAGCCACTGAGTACACCTCTTTGCTGGAGGCACCTACTGAGGCTGCGCAACAAGTTGAAGCTTTCTATCTGTATAATGGTGCATTTGTGAGGTAATAGTTTAAAAACTGTAACTTTCTAATTTACCTGAACCCCAAAAGGCCCTAGCCTGGAACAATAGCTACCTAATAAAATAAACCCCAAGTCTAAAATCGGCCCTACCCTGAGTTATGCCTTCCCAAAAATCCCCCATAGAGAACAGCACAAAAGTGGTCCTAACCGAGAATGTCAGAAAAAAGTGACAGTTGGAGATTTAGATTACTCCCAAATCCTTATTTTTTTTGCCCTGAAATTTGGCATGCAGCACCGAGCGACAGCTCTACCCGGCCGTGCCAAATTTCAGCCCGGTACCTCCAATACTGTAGCTGAGGTGTAGCCCTTTAAACACCATGCCCCCCCCCCACTCCTGGGAGTGCAGTATGGGAGAATTAATTTTTGTGCGATTCAGCCTTAATATAAGGACATGACTGCGTCCTTATAATATATAAATTTATATTCCCTTAATTACTATTGCTCCTCCATATAAGGCAATTTGATAGGGAAAGAGAAATTACTTCTTTATGCACCAAATAAATTAATGGTGGAACATGTTCAATATTATCTTATCACAATTACCTGTTGTTAGTTAATCTAACTCATCTAGGACAGTTATGATAGGTATTATTTGGGAACAAAAACAATAAAAAGTTGGTATTGGTTATTCACACTACTTATGTCTCCTGGAATAGTCTGCTAAACATGCATTAGCAGATATACCTGTTGTGTCAAGTAGGTCTCAATTAATTGGAGACACACAAACTGAGACCGAAGGCCACTAATACCCCTTTCAGACATAATGGGTACTTCCTGGGTCTATCAACCCTGGACATTCGCAGGTCTTATGCTTGGTACACACTGACAGATATATTGGCCAATCAATTGATCGACCAATATATCTGCTGCCCGTCGGCCGGTGTGTACCCGCTATATGTCGGTGAACGTCGTCGTTCACCGACATATCGCATTGGCTGTGCTGCACAGCCAACGGACAGATATGTCTGCAGACATATCTGCCCATCGACAGGTGTGTACGGGCGGTCGCCAGGACCCGCAGCCAGACACAGATGATGGCCGTTCAGTGTGTATGAATGACCATCATCTGCAGATATAACTGTATAGTGTGTACCCACCTTTAGTCTGAGACCCCCATTCACACTACACCAAAACCCGGGAAATTCCATGGTTGGATACGTTCACACTAAACTCAGGTCTGCCCTGGAATTTGGTGTGGATTTAAAGGGGACATTTTTTTTTGTTCACAGTAATGACATAATATAAAAAAAATTGCATTTTTAGAGGCCACAAAGAGGCCACAAAGTTTGTTTATTTCCAATGTTTTTTTTTTTATTGAAAACCAATACATTTTTACATTACAATATAAGAAAATTATGAATATAGCCTTTGAAAAGTTTTGGGCTATACAAAGACAAAATTTTCACATAAAAGAGTTAAACATAAATTAATAATACACACTAATACTGCTTTTATACCAAAATTCCGGGTCTAACCCGGAGGTTGGAACAAGGGAGCTGATTCAGACCCGGGCGCTAACAAGAGTTCGCTTGTAGCTGGCCGATGTTCGCATTCTGCGCATGCATCGCAGTGTGCGTGTGCGAACCAGTGCGAATGATCAAGATGCGTTCGCTCGCTGAGCATAGACTGCCCAGCAAAGTGAGTGACAGGAAAACCCGTTTGTGGGTGGTAACAAGGGCTGTCAACTAGAAACGGGGGAGTGTAGATGTGAACACAGACGTGCCTGAGCGACTCAATGCCATTTCAAAGGCGTACATAATTAAAAGGAAGCGTCATTGTACATGTCACCTGGCTGTTTTTTACACTCAAGTGATTGCAGTGCTTGATGTAGGGTATATTCAACCTCAAGCTCTGCGTTCGCTTCCGATGGTATCTGATGTACCGATGCTTGCATACACTTCCTGGAGATGATGTGCATTAGTGGGCTTCTGAAGACCGGCTGGTAGGCCTCTGCATACACAAAGTCAACGGACTCCAAGACCTAGTGGGCGTGCTTATGCCTTGCTGTGCAATCGCCTGCTGTGCCATCACTTAGCCGAATTTGCATACGCTAGTAGCGAAAGAACGCATCTAGCGAACGGGTCTGAATGAGCTCCAGGGTTCAGACCCGGAATTTAGCCAGCGCCGACCCAGGATATTCCCGAGTCGTCACCGTTCACACTGGAGCCGGGTCTGCAGTGACACGGTTCTTCCGGGGGTAGGAAGTGGATGCTTGGAGATTACATCATTTCCAAGCGCAACTGAATGCAGCATGCGGTGCACTCCAGGTCATCGTGACCCGAATTGTGCCATTTACACTCCAGGGCTTGCAGCAGACGAGACCCTACCACAAGGGTCTCGTTGCAAGTCCGATGGTCACGATGGTCTCGACCATCGCGACCATCATTTTGGCCGCTCGTTATAGCTGTGGGTGGTCACCCACAGCTATGCGAGCGGCCAGGAGGCCGCTCTAAAAAAAGAGAGGGAGGGCACTGATTCAGAGCGAGCGCTCTGAAAGAGCGTCCGGCTCTGAATCAGGCCATTAGTCCCGGGATGACCCTTTCACACAGGGAAAAATCCCAGGTTGTTTAGCAAATTACCGGGTAAAGGTGAATTACCCGGAATTTAATTTTCAGTGTGATAGGGTTTCAGACAGAAAATGACACAAAATCTGGTGTCTTTTTGCCATTTTCTGTCTGAAAGTGGTATGCTCACTAGTGTGATGTGTACAATATATGTTGATAATTGAAATATAATTGCTTTAATGTATTGGCTTTAGCACAACAGGATTCCGGGGCTTGGATGCGGCGTGTAACGCCATCTTCAGATGGCGTTACCTATAGAAGCCTATGGGCTCCAAGGGAGGTTTCTGTCCTCCCTGAGCTCGCCTTAGGACACCTGCGTTATGGTTTGACAGGTGTACCACCTATGGGCTTCTATTCAGAGATCCCTCCCAGCACCCCCTGCAGCACGTGCGTCATTCTGCAGAATGACACCAGAGGGACTTCTGGGTCATAGACCCGAAAGTATCTCATTGGCAAAGGACAGTTCTTACCGAGAGAGCTGTCTTTTGCGGTCTCCTTCATGCATACCGGCATAATTAACGCCAGCATGAATGCCGTGTCTGGAGTCCCAGGTTATGGCAGAGAGGGGGGTCTGCACAGGGATGGACCTACCTGTGATGCAGCAGCTGCCCCTTGGGAGTAATGGCCTGCAGGTATCCCGGCATGTAGCAGATCCTTATCACATCCTCATCACCAGGGCCGGCTCCAGAGGTCTGAGCAATTTGGGTGTGTGGCCTCATTACCATAGGCCACGCCCCCTAAGTGACGTTTTTGGAGGCGTGCCCACATGGCACGCCTCCAAATAACATCAGGCTGGGGGTAAAGCCCAGCCCTCCGTCACCGGCTGGGCTTCCCCAGCCCTCTCCCATCAGGCGGCATCCATTCACACTCCAGGGGTCTGGCACCACTGCACAGCTGTGGCGGTGGGGGTCCCCAACCTCCCGATTTGACCACCCACGGGCCACTTCGGCCCATGGGGAGAACAGCAGGACAGTACTGTCCCGCTGAAATCGAGATGTTGGGGAGGGGTGCGCCCTCTATGGGTGGCGCCCCTGGGTGACCGAAATGGTCAAACACCCCTAGGGCCGGCCCTGCTTATCACTGAGGATCTGCACCGCAGCACCGAGCAGCTGTTAGTGATAGGTATGAATGATCATAGCTTTCTTTACTTCCTGGTGGCTGGCCCCTCTCCAAGACCAGTCACCTGACAATGAGCTCAGAGCAGCTCAGCATATGCCCTGACAGAGAATGGTGACTCCCAGTCTGCCCACTCGGAAAATAGTACACTCGGTCCTCGGAAGGTAATGTCTAAATCCCCTTCCCGGAGAGGACCCTGACATCATCAGTCAGTGTCCAGCGTCATTCTCTACCATCCAAGTGGGCAGAGAGGGGGAATATAACCGTGTGGCGAGTGCAGCGAGCCCGCAAGAGGACTACTTTCTTCTTTAATTGGGTACAACTTACTTGTTTAGCTGGCCTTAATGGGCATGAACTACACTTCCGCCCTTACCCACGTCACTTCCAGGTCCCTAGCATGAAGGGGAAATAAGCTCTACTGTCCTCGGACAGTCTGACTCCTTCCCATTGCAACAGGCGGCAGTGAGGACCTCTCAGTGCACTGACACAGAGGTAAGGTAACTGGGGAGGGGGGCACTCATACAGAGGGGAATGTCTGGGGTGGGGTCACTGACAGCTAGAGGGAATGTCTGTGTCTGGGGGGGCACTGCCAAAAACAGAGGGAAATGTCTGGGGGAGGGGACACTGACAGGCAGAGGGGAATGTGTGTATGGGGGGGAGTCACTGGCAGAAGGGAAGGTGTGTGTGGGGGGGCACTGACAGAGGGGAATGTGTGTATGGGGGGGAGTCACTGGCAGAAGGCAATGTGTATGTGGGGGGGCACTGACAGACAGAGGGTAATGTGTGTATGGGGGGGAGTCACTGGCAGAAGGCAATGTGTGTGTGGGGGGGCACTGATAGACAGATGGGAATGTGTGTATGGGGGGGAGTCACTGACAGAAGGGAATGTGTGTGTGTTTGGGGGGAAGCACTGACAGGCAGAGGGTAATGTGTGTATGGGGGGGAGTCACTGGCAGAAGGGAAGGTGTGTGTGTGGAGGGGGCACTGACAGACAGAGGGTATTGTGTGTATGGGGGGGAGTCACTGGCAGAAGGGAAGGTGTGTGTGCAGGGATCACTGAGATACAGAGGGTAATGTGTGTATGGGGGGCAGTCACTGGCAGAAGGGAAGGTGTGTGTGTGGGGGGGCACTGACAGACAGAGGGTAATGTGGGTATGGGGGGAGTCACTGGCAGAAGGGAAGGTGTGTGTGCAGGGATCACTGAGAGGAAGGGGGGAATGTGGAGGGGATTGCTGCGAAAGAGACGGGAATGTGGAAGAGATTGCTGAGAGTGAGGGGAATGTAGAGGGGATCGCTGAGAGGGGAAGGTGGAAGGGATCGCTGAGAGAGGGACAGACAGAGGGGAGAATGTAGAAGGGATCGCCAAAAGAGAGGGGAATGTGGAGGGGATTGCTGAGAGAGAGGGGAATGTGGAGGGGATTCATGGGAGAAAAAGGAGAATGTGGAGGGGATTCCTGGGAGAGAGAGGGGAATGTGGTGGGGATTCCTGGGACAAAGAGGGGAATGTGGGGGGGATCCTTGAGAAAGAGAGGGGAAAGTAAGGGGGTGTCACTGAGACAGGGGGAAATGCAGGGGGATCTCTGAGAGAGGAAAATGGGGGGATTGCTGAGAGAGAGTGAAATGTGGGCGGGATTGCAACTGCCTGGTACAATAAAGTTTTTTTTTTTATGGAGGCAAGGCACGCATGACGCCATTATATCATTCACGCCACACCACTGACAGAGGATCCGGCCGCAGCGCGAAGAGAAGCAGCCAGAAGATACAGGAGAAGGTAAATGGGCTGTAGGGGGCAGTATAGAGACAGAGGGGTGCTGGCTAGAGGACACTGCGGGGCTGGAGTTGCAGAAACACGGGGAAGGGCCCTGCCTATTTTGTGAGACTCGGGCCCCACGATTTCTGATGGAAGCCATGGCAGGATGCATGACATCCCGAATGCGATACATCATGCACCCACCCCAGGTGGTTTTGATTAACCCTTTCTCTAGTATGTGTCACAAATGCTCAAGTGGGTTGTGTTGTGATGTACAAATAGAATTTTTCCTGTAGCAGCATGTCTATTACTGCACGCTGTGATGCCAATTTAAGAACGTCAACTTCTATTTTAGGACTGGTAACCTTACTGTATAATATTTATGGGTGTAAATGAGGCCAAATAGGAAGTCAACAGACTGAAAGTTAGATATTGGAAAGAATAGGTCCTTTAACAGCACCGATGATCAAATTGTGCTGGAGAAAACTGCTGGTTATTTATAGAAGTCTGACTGTCACCTGTTCTGTATGTTTTTATGTCCTGCTATTGGAAGACTAACCATATGTTCAAGTACATTTTAGCAAAAAATCTGAAATGGCTTAATACCCAGGCTAGATCTGTCTTCCATCCAAAAGGCTGCTATGTTTCTGGCCAACAGAAATGTTTGCACACCTGTGTCAGGACCATAGATAGGAAACATGTAAGTCTTGCATTCTCACTTGGAATCACAACACTTTCATTACAATTTTGTAGCCAGAGGCATATATCAGTAATGATGACAGAAATGCATGCAGGAATTTTAGTAAGGAAATATTGTAAGTTCTAAGTAACCACTGCCCAGAACAGACCATTCTGTACGCTTGTTCTTGGGAGCCTTTCCAATGTTGTATCACATACTAAGGTCCTTTCCCAGCACATAGAGTTTGTACAACAAATTTTTTCTTTATATGATAATATACAGGACTGGAACAGGGCCCTACGCCTAAGGACCGATACATGAAAGCTACAGTCTCCTAACAGCAGCCCTAAAAGGTATGCAGGTGAAACATTTCCATGTGAATACGACTTTTCCTACAAGGTGAACTAAGAGAAGACATATACATGGAACAACCACCAGGTTTTGTGAATTCTCAAGAACCAGATCATGTATGTAAGCTTAACAAGAGTATATATGGTCTAAAGCAAGCAGCAAGAGCATGGATATAAAGATAAACTAAGTCTTGACGGAGAAAGGGTTCAGAAGTAAAGCAGACCTCTGTCTTTATACAAAGTTAATAGAAGAAAGATGGTTCTATGTATTTTACGTGGATGATTTGCTAGTTTGTTTCGAACAAGAAGGGGACGAAATTGAACTACTACAAGAACTAAACAGTCAATTTGAAACAAAAAGACCTAGGTCACATAACACATTACTTGGGAATGCAAATCTCAAGAGAAGATGATGGAACGTTCACATTAAGTCAGTAATACAAGATTCAGGAAACCATTGAGGAATTAGGTATGCAAGAAGCAAAGATAGCAAGCACTCCTATGGAGACAAGTTACATAAAGTAATCAAATGATCAGAGTAATCTGTTACAAGATAATCATCTATACAGAAAAGCTATAGGTAAATTGCTATACATTGCAACTGTCACCAGACCAGATATTTCCACAGCAGTTGGGATCTTAAGCAGAAAAGTTTCCAAACCAACACAAATGGACTGGAAGGCAGTCAAGAGGGTAATTCGTTACTTAAAGGGAACGATCAGGGCCGTAGCTAGGGTAGTGCGGCCGATGCCATCGCACAGGGCACCACAGGTCAGGGGGCGCTGTTTGGGCCTGTCAAATGTCTGTTTATTATCATTCTTGCTTGTAGCTTCCTCTTATTTTATCCCCAGCCTCTCCTGGCCTCTCCTATCTCTCTCCATGGCCCTTCCCCATGAAGCCATGGCCCTTTTTTGGGTGCATTATGTCCCTTTGAAAAATGAGGGGGCGCCAATGCTCTTTCTGGCAGAGGGCACCAAAAAGTCTAGTTACAGCTCTGGGAACGATTAACAAGAAGCTTAAACTCTCAGCAAGCACAAGTCACAAGCTAACAGGATATGTTGACTCAGACTGTGCTGGAGACACAAATGATAGAAAATCCAAAAGTGGATATTTATTCTCAATTGGAGGAGGATTGATCAGCTGGACAAGCAACAAACAGTCTTCCGTAGCACTGTCATCTAGAGAGGCTGAATATATCGTGGTCGCTCACGCAAGTCAAGAAGTGATATGGTTAACTACTATAAGACCTAGGAATGCATCAAGAAGAGCCTATCAAGATATCTGAGGATAATCAAGGATGCCTTGTGTTAGCACAAACGGAAAGAGTGAATTCAAGAACCAAGCACATTGATGTCAAGCATCATTTTCTAAGGGATTTACAAGAACAATGTGTTATAGAACTGAGCTATTGTCCAACACAAGATATGACAGCTGATATCCTGACTAAGCCTCTTGTCAGAGAGAGACATTGGAGACTTACATCAAAGAGGGGTTTAAGTGAAGAAACCTAGTCTGTTGAGAAGGGGTGTTGAAATATGGCAGCACAGATGGTGTAATGGTTAGCGTTACTGCCTCACAACACTGAGGTCATGGGTTCGATTCCCACCATGACCCTGTGTGGAGTTTGTAAATTCTCCCTGTGCTTGCGTGGGGTTCCTCCGAGTGCTCCGGTTTCCTCCCACTCTCCAAAAATATACTGCTAGGTTAATTGGCTCCCAACACAAATTAACCCTAGTGTGTCTGTTCATGTGATAGGGAATATAGGCCCTCATTCAGAGCCGTACGCTCTGAGCAGAGCGCACGCTCTGCATGAGGGCCGGGCTCCATTTTCATGGAGCGTCCTCCTGGACGCTCGTATAGCTGTGGGTCACCACCCACAGGCTATACGAGCGTGCATTTTGATGGCCGCGATGGTCGTGACCATCGCGACCATCGAAATTGTGAGCCGGAGCCTGCGGTTGAGGTTTTCAACCGCAAGCTCCGGAGTGATTTTGGCTCTATCAGAGCCAAAATCACTCCCACTGACATCACTAGTGATGTCAGTGGGCCGGCTTCTGACGGGAGGCGTTCCCGTGGGAACGCCCCCGTCAGGGAGGCACGCCCCCGGCACGCCCACCAAAGGGGGTGTGCTGTCAATCAACATTGACAGCACGCCCCCTTTGATCGGACACAACGAGCGAAGGACTTTCCTTCGCTCGTCGTGTCTGGCGCATGCGCACGACGGAGCTCCCTCCATCGTGCGCATGCTCAGTGCAGACCATCGACCCACTTGCGAGCGGACAGCCGCTCGCGAGTGGGTCTGAATCAGGCCCATAGATTGTAAGCTCCACTGGGGCAGGGACTGATGTGAATGGCCAAATATTCTCTGTAAAGCGCTGCGGAATATGTGTGCGCTATATAAATAACTGGTAATAAATAAATAATGTACAACAGACTGTGGGTTTATCATATGCATGCACTTACTTGGAGGGACAGCAGATGGCGATATATTCATTTACATGTGTATTGTTTGTCTGCTGTATATTCATATACTTGTTCCTCTCTAATGTTATTGAAGCTGTTATTGAAAGCTGATGTTTGTCATCCTTATATTGATCCTGCTACCCAGTATTATATAAAGAAGTTATATCTTTCAAGACTGGTCCTGTCTGATTGTAAGGTAACTCCCTGTTTTATGCATGAAACCTCCCGCTGCACACCTATGGTATTTCCATCGTCACACGCCAACATAGGATAGTGGAAACCCCATCAAAATCCGTCCAGTAGTTCAAGAGATTAGCTCGAATGAACAGGCAGATCTCAGAACCAGGAAGTTTATTTTATATATATATATAGAAATATCAAAAATCGTCTGTTAGGAAATGTGTGATTTAGCCCCTGAAATACAACATCGATTTAGATCACTTTTTAATCAATTGAAATTGACTTCAAATTACCCCTTTGTATCACTATCAATAAAATTGGTCATATAAGGCGACCCTCATATGTATGTTTCACCTTCACGGACAGATGTAAATTTCACCTTGGAACATATTTACAGTAAAGGTGACAAAGTGACAACAAACATGACAAAATTTATAAATGTATAAAAGTAAACAGAATCCGTTGGGTGTAAAAGTCAATGTTTGACTTTGCCAAAGACATTTGAAAATGGAATTATCCAAGGATTTAGTTTTCTTTAAAGAATGTTTTTACAAATTTTAAAAACATTTGAAGCTTATAGATATTTGTTTAGACCGTATTAAGCACATTTGGCTAAGATAGTAGGGGTAAATAGGAAATTAAGGTGGGGAGATGCCATAAATTTAGTATAAACCTGGTTAGGTTAGGGGCTTAGCACTTCACAAACTGCCCTTTCAATTACAATATCCATTCCTACCGCTATGGTTACAAAAATGTAACTTTTCAACCTAAACAAAATTATAAAGATCTGAAAGGAATTTAAAGCATTTGAAATATTATTTAATAACGCTACGCACCTCGTAAACATGCATTAAATAGATTTTGGATGTCAGTTACAGCTAAACATTTTTGGCTTAACAACTAAAGCAAAATATCAAGAATTAGAAGAAAGGCCAGGAAAATCTAGGGAAAGCCATATAGTTTTTTTTTTTTTATACCATAGACCAAGAAAAGTATTCATGATCTGTGAGAAAGTGTAATACTTTATGCAAAGCTAAATGTTATGGAAAAGACCACAGTTATGAAGTTACAAATGTTTCTAAATTAACATACCAAATAGCAATATAGAACTTGGCATCTGACGGCCGTGAGAGTCTATTCTAGTTATTTACTTTGTACCAAGCATCAGGAATTTATTTATAGGCAATTCTAACATTATTTCGGAAAGATAGGGAAACAAGTACAGTACATGGAAACAGATTTTTCAGGAACCACATATTTCTTGTCATACTTGGATCTAAATTTGGGTTGTAATATTGTTGCTTTAAAGAGAAAGTTTAATATAATTGCATGTGTTCTAGTGTATTTCCATCTTTAACCGATGAACTGAATAATGTTAATGTCTTACCTAGGAGCATCATACTGTAGTTCTGAAGGTAAAACATATTTGGTAAGTGAAGTGTCAAATGGTCACAGTTGTAGTGATGGCCAACGTCAGTATAACCATGAATGATCGATGGTTTTCAACCATCGGGGGGAGGGGAACCATTGATGGCCACTGGTTGCGTATGCGCAGGCTGCAGCTGCAATCCGATTTCCACAGCCACTGATTATCATCGATGAATATACTTTTTGCCAGAGTCAGGCCATCAATGGTCACTAACTATCGATTGTCATTCCTACACAGTGGTTGTCAGTTTGTTATAGTGTTTGGTTACCAATCAGTGATGTGCGGTGAGGTAAATGGCTGGGGAGGCACTATCTAGTATCAGAGCCAGATTTACAGATACATATATGAACCTGAGGGTTCATTTGGTCATTATACAAAGGTGCAGCAGTACATAGTGCTGGAAATTGGTGTGTTTTGATCCGGGATGTGCGGAAAAGGTAGACAGGGGAGGCAGTGCCTCACCTGCCATACACTTTTTACTTTAGAGTTCTGACTATAAAAATTCTTAGAATAATACAAAGAAGCAGGAAAGTTTTAAGAGAGGAGGGGGCCTGAGTGCAGCCTCTGTTTGGGCCCCCACCTCTCTGTTAGCGCACACACACAAAAAAAACCACTTTTTTTTACACTTGGGGGGGGAGAACACCCCTGAACAAGGTAGCGGCCCCTTGATAAACGACACGGGCAGCACTCCTGCGCAGCTACGTTGCTGATAAGTGTGGCTAACGCGCACACACACACACAAAGAAAAAAATAAACATTTATTTATTATTACTTTTTTGGTCACTTGGAGGGAGAGCACCCTTGAATGAGGCGGCAGCCCCTTGATAAATGACACAGGCAGCACCCCTGTGCACCTACGTTGCTGATAAGAGTGGGTAACGCACACACACACACACACAAAAAAACACATTTATTTTTTTCACACTGGGGGTGAAGAGCACCCCTGATGGACAGAGCACCCCCTGGACAATACAGCAGCACAGCCAGTCCCTATGGACAACAGCCAGCCGGCCCCTATGGACAGGACAACAGCCAGCCCCTATGTACAACAGCCAGCCCCTATGGACAGGACAACAGCCAGCCAGCCCCTATGGATAACAGCCAGCCCCTATGGACATTAAGCAGCCAGCCCCTGACAAGTGACAACAGTAGCCAGCCCCTATACAAGCAACCACAGCCCCTTCCTTCCTCTTCACTCTCCACAGCAGGAATGAAAATGGCGGCGATCGCGGGACCTTTTATACAATCCAAAACCCACGGGAATCCGACAGTGGGATGATGACATTTTGCCTTGTTTTGAGATCCGAGTCAGTCGGGAAAACCGGAGCCGACTCGGATTTCGGATCGCTAAGTTCGGGTGGGTTCGGATCTCTGAGATCCGAACCCGCTCATCTCTACTAATAAATGGATGTCGTACTTAGGGGTTTATGCAGGCTGTTGTATTAATTCTACATATTTGAAAACTGCATGACAGGTACACACAGACACAAGGAACGCTGGTGCCAAACTGGAAAAGTAATGTAAGGTTATATGGATTTTGTGTTTTTTTTTTTCTTTTCATTTGTACATTATTGCCAAGGTTTCTTTCCCTTCTTTGGCTAATATTTAAAATAAAATGAGAGCCAAGCGGGAGTTATTGTATCCAGAAATGTCTATTGTCCAAGCTGCTAGACGTACAGTAATAGGAAAAGGATAACAGCACAGGGAAAAAATGAAAGAAAAAGGAATAAAAAAAAAGCAAATCTAATTATGGGAATATAAAAGTATATAATCAGAAGCTTAGGCAGATTGTAAGCTCTTTTGGGATATCCCCCCTTCAGATATCGTTGTCAAATTTTAATTAATAAAGAAGGATTGACATATACTTAAAGTACCGTATAGTTTATGATGATTCAATGAGGGTACACAATGTTAGGAATATTGGATATACAAAGTACATTGATTAAAAAAAAGGTCTTTTTCTCTGTTGTAGGATACTTGGTGGTCTATTTACTAAGCCTTGGATGGAGATAAAGTACCAGTCAACCAGCTCCTGTCATTTTTCAAGCACAGCCTGTGACATGGCAGTTAGGAGCTGATTGGCTGGTACTTTATCTCCGTTCACTTTATCTCCATCCAAGGCTTAGTAAATAGACCTAGTATAGTCTGGTTTCATTATGTGAACCGTCGTAATGTCATGTAAGTTTTCTCTTACAGTATACAGGTTGAGTCTCCCCTATCCAAAATGCTTGGGACCAGGGGTATTTTTGATAACGGAATATTCCGTATTTTGGAATATTTGCATTAATAATTAAGGGCCTGATTCAGACCCACTCGCGAGCGGCTGTCCGCTCGCAAGTGGGTCGATGGTCTGCACTGAGCATGCGCACGACGGAGGGAGCTCCGTCGTGCGCATGCGCCAGACACGACGAGCGAAGGACTTTCCTTCGCTCGTTGTGTCCGATCAAAGGGGGCGTGCTGTCAATGTTGATTGACAGCACGCCCCCTTTGGTGGGCGTGCCGGGGGCGTGCCTCCCTGACGGGGGCGTTCCCACGGGAACGCCTCCCGTCAGAAGCCGGCCCACTGACATCACTAGTGATGTCAGTGGGAGTGATTTTGGCTCTGATAGAGCCAAAATCACTCCGGAGCTTGCGGTTGAAAACCTCAACCGCAGGCTCCGGCTCGCAATTTCGATGGTCGCGATGGTCACGACCATCGCGGCCATCAAAATGCACGCTCGTATAGCCTGTGGGTGGTGACCCACAGCTATACGAGCGTCCAGGAGGACGCTCCATGAAAATGGAGCCCGGCCCTCATGCAGAGCGTGCGCTCTGCTCAGAGCGTACGGCTCTGAATGAGGGCCTAAATATCTTGGGAATGGGACACCAATATACACACAGAATGCATTTATGTGTTATATACACCTTATACACACATCCTGCAGGTCATTTTATACAATATTTTCAATAATTTTGTGGCACAAACAAAGTTTGTGTACAGAAATTAAATTCATTTGTTTCATATACACTTTATACACACAGCCTATAGGTCAATTTATACATTATTTTTTAATAATTTGTGCCTTAGACAAAGTTTGTGTACATTGACCCATCAATAATCAAAGGTTTCATTATCTCAGTCATGCCAAAATAATTCCGTATTTCGGAATATTCCGTATTTCAGAATATTTGGATATGGGAGACTCAACCTGTATTACGTTTTCCAAACACTGTAAATGAGGCGTTGTGGGGCCACAAGCATGTGTATTTGGGCATCATTTTCTGTGCTTCATCATGTCGACACTGATGTTATTTTGACATTGTGTTTTTAGTCTAATTCTAAGAGTAACCCTAGCGGAGATGTCGACATTCTGTCAGAGTTGACATTTTTGCAGGTGTCGACATTAATGATGTCAACATTTTAACCAAGTCGCCATTATCAATGTTTTGATCTTTCAGTTCAAAACTGATGGTATTTAGAAGTATAAACACGATGGCAAAGCCATCCAGACAGAAGCACTGCACAGATCAGTATGATCAGTATGATCTGTGCAGGCATAATTAGGTAAAAAGGAAATAAAAGCTTTAAAATTAAAAAAACAATGCATGGGGTCCCCTCCCAAATCAGTAACCAGCCCAGACCTTTCAGCCTGGAGTAGTATAGGAAAATAGCGGGAAAAATTGGCGTGAGAGCACCAGGCTGAACCAGCTGGGGTGGTTAATGCCATAGCAGGGGAACACATAGCGTGGGATTCCCATGCCATTACATTAACCACCCCCAAACTGGTCAGCCCAGGGGTGGAATTCCCCTTCTGAGGAACTACCAGTACTGGGCTGTGCCCCGCACTTCTTGTGGCTAAGAGTGCAGGGTTAATAATTATAAAATTGTAAATAATATTGTTCTTTACAGATGGACTACTGGTACCAGCAAGGCTACCCCAGCATGATGTCACTTGTTGGACAACAAGTGCCATCATGCCAGGGCTGAAACTAGGATATCTATCACCCGGTGCAAGGCAGCAATTTTGCGCCCCCTCCCTTCCTGTACCTGGATTTTGTCCTTGCTCCTACATAAGGCAGTACACTACTCAGATGTCCCTGGTATAGTGACTTACATTATTCCACACACCATAATGCCCATTACACATTATGCCACACACTGTAATGCCTATTACCAAAGTGCCACTTACATATTTGCCCGACACCATTTTATGCCCCACAGTAAGGCTTCTGATTACTTTAAAATTATTTCCAGGGGTTCCATGCTCGTTGCCAGGGGGTTGCATGCTTGTTGCTATGGGGTTTATGCTCATTGCCATGAGGTTTATGCTCATTGCCAGGGGGTACATGCTCATTGTCATGAGGTTTATGCTTGTTGCCAGGGGTTACAATCTCGTTGCCAGGGGTTTCATGCTCGTTGCCTGTGGTTTCATGCTCCTTGCCAGGGGGTTTCATGCTCGTTGCCAGGGGGTTTCATGCTCATTGCCAGGGGTTTCATGCTCATTGCTATGGGGTTTCACGGGAGAAGATGCAGTTTTCAGCATCTTCTCCCGGCACTTCTGGGAACGCTGTTTGCATTGCGCTGGCCAAACAGAAACTAGAGGTCCAATAGGACCTCTAGCATCTATCTCCTTCTTGGTGGCAGCCATTTTTGGATGGCCGTTTTTAGCAGAGTTCATGCGGACAGCTAGTCCGCATGGAATCTGCAGAAAGCGGCCATCCAAAATTCACCGCCACCAAGGAGGAGACAGACACTAGAGGTCCAGTAAAGACCTCTAGCATCTGTCTCCTCCTTGGCGGCGGACATTTTTGGATGGCCATTTTCTGAATCTGCAGCCCCCAAGCCACCTCAAGTCAGCATGTGCACCTCTAGCCCCCCCCCCCTAGTTGCGGCCCTGATCATGCCATGGACATTAAGGGCCTGCTAGCACCTGTAGTTCGCCTGTAAAGAAAATATTAAAAGAACCACTGAACACCCACACCGAATGATTTAATGTTTTATTGGAAAAAAAAAAACTTACCAAACCCTTGGGTGGCCTCCTCGGCAGTCCATGTAGGCATACACAGGTCTTTGATAAACAAAAAATGAAAAACACGATCCCCACAGACAGTAATGTACATATAGTAGTATACATTGCAAAACCGAAATGAAAGGTTATCCCCAGTGACTCCATAAGAGTCATTTGGGAAGTGCTGATTGGCTGAGAGCGGATGGTTGCTACTCAAGAAATAGCTGGTAGTACCTCTGGAGGAGGGATCCCATTTTCCAAGGAATTAAAAAAAAATGTTTTACCCCTTTCTTAGTAGTTTACAGTAACAAAGACTGCACAGATCTGGGCAGTGCTTCTCTCAAATTCGCCTTCCTCAAACAGGTCTATTGTTTGGGCGGGTTTGCCGTCATTTTGCCATGATTTTTTGGTCGGTTTTAAAACCGACCATTAGTAAATCTCCAGGTTATATAGCTGTCTATGGCCCTCATTCAGACCCACTCGCAAGCGGGCGCACGTACGTTAGGCGTACGTACAAAAATATTTAAATTCAATGGCTCGCTCGTATTTTCGTTCGCATCTAAAATTCCTCCCTAAACTCTGACGACCCCTCCTCTAACTAACGAGCGTACGAAATAGCGAGCGTACATCCCCGAAATGGCTTGAAAGGAACGCACGCACAAGTATAAACAGGAAGTGGCCTTGTCAGATGTCGATTACCTGCTCCTTTATTCTGCCTACTTCCCTCAATCGTATCATGCCAATCAATGTATCAATTAGCTTAATTGTTTGTTTTTTTTCAACACAATGCAAGAAACTTTACTCTTGTCCGTGTTTGTGTTTACCCGCAGAATACGTACGGATGAAACATTCGCTTTTATTGTTCAAAAAACATGTGAACCACAATTAAACAATTGTTCTATTGCTGTGGATCCCCGCATATTTCCCTGGGTTCATTTCTTTATTTAAATTTGCTTACGCATGTCACTGCATCAAGCCTATCATAACTCTCCAGAGATTTCTGGCCCTGTCGAACACATGACTCATACACTAACCAATAAAATTGCTCCTGTTAATTTCCAAAATACATTAGCCAATCAGAAAATTTTTACACACTTTATCAAAAATGATTTTTAAGAAAAACACCATTGCCATCATGAGAGCCTCCGCATTCACCAGGCGCGAGCTGCTGGTGCTTACGGAGGTCATGGATCGCCGGATCACCAGCCAACCTCAACCCATGACCAACCGGCAGAAGCGCTCCGCGTATGCGGAGGCACGGTCCCGCCTGCGGTCCTTCGGTTCACGCCGCAACATCGGGCAGCTGGAGCGCAGGTGGTCCGACCTGCAACGGCGAACGCCCCGCTTGCTGGCATGCTTTCGCATGCAGATCCTGGAAAGTAAGTGTTATGTATTGTGGTTTTAATGTTTGTGTTTGTGGGGCAAACTGCGTGTGCATGTTTTCCTGTCTGTCCTATTTATTATTTGTACTCATATCTGCGTGTGCATGTTTTCCTGTCTGTCCTATTTATTATTTGTACTCATATCTGCGTGTGCATGTTTTCCTGTCTGTCCTATTTATTATTTGTACTCATATCTGCGTGTGCATGTTTTCCTGTCTGTCCTATTTATTATTTGTACTCATATCTGCGTGTGCATGTTTTCCTGTCTGTCCTATTTATTATTTGTACTCATATCTGCGTGTGCATGTTTTCCCTCTATTTCTGATTTATTCATTCTACTCCTATTTGGCTTATTTTTTGGGTTGTTTTTTTTTTTTAGTTTTGGTCCCCGGATTTGTCCATAAACTAACCGCAATTTCTTTGACATATTTTAGGGGGACAGCCAAGACTCCGCCGTCACCGTCCGTCCAGACGGCGTTCCCGGCCACTATCCCCAACCCCCAGCCAACACTCCACCCCAAATCTTTCCCCTATTCCCCACTCCTCCCCATCCTTCCCAGACCCTCTCCCGGAAATGTCGGGCCTCCTTCCCCTCCGTCCCACTTCCCCCTCTCCTCCACCCACCCCTCTTCCAATTACCCCCTCCCCGGAGTCCATCATAACTCCTCCCCATTCTTTGGGGAATGACGGATCCTCCGAGGAGGATCATGGAGGCATTTCCGGAGCTCCCGTTTTGGCTCCCGGTATGTTTTTATTTTTATTTTTTTTAAAGCACAAACTGTTTGTATGTAATCATGTGTCGTGCCTTTCTTCGTGTTTTTGTGGCTTGACTTTTGGTGATTTTGCAGTTTGCCTTTACCTCTTCCTGGTGATTTCAACATACACATATCACACCTGTGGGAATTTGTACATAGGCCTTGTATTTTTGGCAGCACCCCCTTTTTTTTTTTTTTTTTAGGTTTAGGAGTGATTTCGTTGTGTTTTTGTTTTTTTAATGTGGATTCCCTATTGTTGTATTAACCCACACACTTTTCTCACCCACAGAGGAACAGAGGCGTCGGCAAGAGGTGGCGGATTGTGTTGGCCAGATGCGGCAACATGTAATTGGCATTCTGGTGGCCCTCGACCGGCTGTCTGGCCTCCTTCGCCAGTAGTTTTTTTATTTTTGTTAACGTTTCTAAATAAATTTATTCAGACAAATATACGTTCTGGCTCATTTTTTAAATCCAAAACCAAGATAGTTTAGCATGACATAAGTAGACTGTTCCTGCAAGGATTTCCCTTTTTTAAAAGTTAGATTGTGTTTTGTCTTTGTATGTCAAACAGACACAAGAAACACATAACAGTAACAATGTCATTTCCCTTTTTGGGTGTAGTGTCAATTACATATTTCTAAATTTTACAGGTTCCTAGTTGGTGCGCAAGCTGCTTAGGCCAATCTTACAAATCCCAAGGTTGGGCCAGGCTTCCTTTTGGTGTGGGTTGGGAAGCTGAAAACATATTTCAGTTTAGCTCAACTGGCGTCAGTACTGGATTACCCCTTAGTCAAATGTAACTTGTGTTAACCTGGTTACACTTGCTGTTAACGTCCCAAAAAAGGAAGACCATTTCACTCTCCAAACATTTATTCACAACATAACAGAGAAAACAAAGTGGTCACTCCCAAAAAAAGAACACAGTGATAAATTCAAATACAACACATACCAAGAAATAATTAAATAAAAACAAAAAATCAAGAACTGGTTGACGAAGGACCATGCCAACATGATTCCACAAACATGGCGTTGCAATATGGGTTCCAGAATATATGCCCAAAAGGACCAGATCCAGGTTTGGTAAGGGTAGCAGGAAGTAGTGAGCGTTGGAGTGCCAAAGATTATGTGAACAAACAGAAGATGGTGAGAAAAAAAACACAAAATTAGATGTTCGCAAACAAACACAAACACATTAGGTATAAACACTGAAGTTTTGTTACAACTTACCTAAAAAATCTGGCCACCACATCATCGCGTATGGCCCCCCCACATACTGACCTCCGACCAACCTCGGGGGGGCCATCCTCAGGTAAGGCATCCTCTGGCTGCATTGGGACACCACTCCTTATGGCAATGTTGTGAAATATCCCACACAGGACCACAATTTTAGACACCATATCGGGCACATACATGAGCTCGCCACCAGAGCGGTGGAGGCATCTGAATCGGCCTTTTAAAAGGCCGATACAGCGCTCCACCACTTGCCTGGTGGCTGTAAGTGCGGAATTATATGCACTTTGTGGCCCTGGTGTGGGAGCCAAATAAGGAGTGAGCAGCCAGGACATGCAAGGGTATCCACTGTCTCCTGTGAAAAAAAATAGCCAACATCAGGAACACTGTGTATCAAGCTTAACATTGTTATGTACTAAAGGTCTCCACTTACCCAGAAGCCACGCATCACCAGCTTGTAGGTTGGTTAATTTCTGCCATATCCCTGATTGCCGGATGACGAAGGAGTCATGAGCACTTCCTGGTAATTTAGCATTCAGGGACAGGATCTGGAGGGAGGCATCACATACCACCATTACATTCAGGGAGTGATAGTGTTTACGGTTTCTAAATATTGCCTCCAGCCGTGCTGGAGGCTGAAGTGGTATGTGAGTACCATCCACAACCCCTATGATGTGTGGGAAGCCAGCTATTTGGTAAAAATTGGCCTTGGCCACACTAAGGGCACCCATATCCAAAGGCATTTTAATAAAATGATGGAGGTGCTTGAAAAGTGCCTCCATCACTGCCCTCAGGATCCGGGAAAAGGAGGATTGGGAGATGCCCGCCACTATTCCCACCGTTGTTTGAAACGATCCTGAGGCACAGAAATGTAACACCGCCATAAATTGCGTCAGTGGTGGTATTGCTGTTGGACTGTCAATTTGCCGCTCAAGATCACTTTCTATTAATGAGAGAGTGTCTATGATGATTTTGGGAGGTAGACGGTAGCGTCTTAAAACCTCATCATCGGGCATTCCAAAAAGGGTGACACGTGTTCGAAATATCTGGGGCCTTGCATGCCTACGATGCCTATGCCTGGGACGAGTTTGAGATTGGTCGTCTTCCGGGAGCAGGGCCAGAACAATTCGCCCCAGATCTACCTGAAATTCAAAGTTTACAATGTAAGGCTTTTGAGCCACCCCAAAAGTAACATAAAACAACTTAGCTTTATGATACCATCCATAGCTGCTTACATGCCGGGGTATTGTCATGATACGTATAAACTGTAAAAAAGCCAAAAATGAGACATCAAAAATTTAGAGGGTGATTTTTTGTTTGTCAAATTGGTGCAAGCCAACACATAAAATAGGCGAAACACACATTTGGCCATCGATGAAAATGACATTGCACACCGTACGTCAAATAGGGGTCAAATGGACCCCAAAAATGTAAAAGGGAAAAGCAAAACTGGTTTACATGATGAATAAGCCTCGAAAAATGCGTTAATTAGTTCGCAAATGCAAGTCACTACACCAACAGTCAAAAATGCGTTAATTAGTTCGCAAATGCAAGTCACTACACCAACAGTCAAAAATGCGTTAATTAGTTCGCAAATGCAAGTCACTACACCAACAGTCAAAAATGCGTTAATTAGTTCGCAAATGCAAGTCACTACACCAACAGTCAAAAATGCGTTAATTAGTTCGCAAATGCAAGTCACTACACCAACAGTCAAAAATGCGTTAATTAGTTCGCAAATGCAAGAAAAAAAATGGACTTACCCAACTCGAATATATAAGATTTCCAACAAAAAGGTCTTTGGGTCCGAAAGCCAAAACAAACTAAAATAGATGAAATTAGTGTAAAAAAAAATATATAAAACCAAAAACCAGAAGTAGACACCAATTGGCCACAAATTAGACTGCACAAAACTTACCAAATCAGGAAACGATGGAAAAAAATAAACCAAAAAAATGCGAACGGAAAACCAAAACAACTGTAGCAAAACAAAAAAAAAACAAACTCCGCCAAATCCTCCAACCGCAAACAACCAAATCCAACCAACTTAACTGCCAACAATCCAACAACGCAACCTCGACTCCACACACACCAAGCCATAAATAGTGTTTATTTTCCCGCACAAATTAAGGATGAATCATAGGGACGCACAATCAATGATGCGGCCGCAAACTAAGGACGCATGTATAAATACGTCACGAAATCACATTTAATTTCTGGTTGATTTCATTCTGGAAGCAGAGACATGGCTTCAGACCAGGGAAACAATGGCCAAAAATCCGGCGGTAAGGCCTTCATGCATTTTGTCTCAATGATTCTTTTAAAACATAATATTGTGCAAGTTGTGAAGTGGCTAAATCTGCATATTTACCCAAATAGGTGAGGAGGATGACATGGAAGAGACTGCTGGCCCCAGTCAACCCGCCAAAGCTGCCAAAAAAAAAAGGCAGCCACATTTCACAAGCAAGGAGATGGAGGTTTTGATCCAGAAGTGCGTTGACATCCTGCCCCAGGCAGCCAGGAATATGAGCCAAAGCCAGAAGTGGAGAATGTGGGAGGAGGTCGCCGTTGCTGTCAATAGGGTGGGTGATTATGTCCGTCTAGCCCGGGATGTCAAACGGCGGTAAGTAAACACTTTCCCATCCTATAAACAAACCCCATTGTAAAAAAAAGGATAATGGTTCCAATTTCATTCCACAGATGGGCAGACTTCAAATATCGTCTCAAGCAAAAACTTGCCGACAGGGCTAGGCATGCAAGGGGGACAGGTGGGGGTCCCACCCCTGTGTCATTGGAGTTGACAGACTTAGAAGAGCTGGCACAGGGGTGTGTGCAGGCTGTGGAGGTGTTTGGCGTGTCCAACATGGATACGGACATGCCAGACTTTGCGGCTCCTCATGTTGGCCAAGGTAAGTCTTGTGATGTCACCAACTCTGAAATGCTATTGTGCCAATATGTAGATTCTAATGTGAGTCTTTTCGCAATTTTCCTAACAGAGACAGAGGCGGATGAGTCTGCTCCAGAGGGGAGCCTTGGCCGCAGAATTTCTGCTGGCTCTGCAGGGGAGGAACCAGTACATCCGGCTGAGGACCCTGCAGAAGCCAGTCCAGGGCGTGCCCCCTCGCAGGCAGTGGGCCTCCTCACAGAACTCAATTTTAAATCGGATTTCCATACGGAGATTCTGCAGAGGATGGACGCCAGTCTGATACGGGTGGCTGAGGCCCTGGAGCAAAATGCTGCGGCCAACGTGACCATTGCTCAGGCCCTGGCGGAAAATACCAGGGCCAACATCCGCATCGCCGATGCCCTGGAGCAGCTCGTTCGCCAGCACATGGTGGAGCCGACCTCCCTTCCTGCCGGAACATCCGGATCCTCCACCTCTGGCACAACATCAGCCAATCCTCGAAATGTGCCTAGCCCTGTGCCTAGTCCAGAGGCCACAACATCTGCCTCTGGACAGGCCAGCCCGATGGCATCCCGGACCCGGTCTGGCGCCCACCCTCACCCAGCCAAACGGGCGAGAAAACGGTGACAGCAATGGCGACTTTGCCCACACTCCTTCTGTGCTTGGCTCATATTCCTTTCTGGTCAAAACTTCCCTCTCCTTTCTTGTGAAATTTTTTTAAATTTGGTATTTACGTTTATGTTACCAGTTATGGCTTTTTTTTTTATTTTAACAAATATCTTTGCCACAAAAAAAAGGCCAAAAAATATTAGGCCAATTTGTTTGTGTTTAAACAATAAATTTAAAACAAAAAACTGACATTGTATTGTGACATTATTGTACAAATGGGTTACATTTAATCCTGGCCCTAAAGGCAAAAACTGACCCTCTTAAAAAAAAAAAAAGGCCTCTTTAAGGAACGTTTAAAAAATCACATAGCGATGCAAATTCCACAGTAAACCAAAAAAAAGGGGAGCTAATTAAAACATGATGACATTATTGTTACAATAGGCCATAACCAACAAATTGTGGCCAAAATAAAACACCCAAAATGTACGCTAATTGATTGTGTAATCATGACATTAGCAGCTCTGATTTCCACCTGCGTACGCTTTTGTGCTATCCCAATAAACTGCTTTCCAAACACATACCAAGCCGGTTTTCAATCCAACACTAATTACTTTACTGACCAGCCGCGATTAATCGCAGCACCATCGTTGAGTCCCGGGATGGAGGAGAAGGCCATCGCCAATGTGGTCGAGTAATCCTGACCCTAAGCTGTGCGAGCATTTTGAAGGGAAAGCGGATGTTCCAGTGACGTATGAGACGGTCCGAACACATTTGACGTTCGCATCTGCTAATGTATGTACGCCCCAAAAACGCCTCGCCACGCCTGCGTTTTTTCATCTCCACCCCCGTCAACACCCAAAAACGCCCTGTTCTGTCAATCACATTTGACATGTCACTTCCTGTACGCTATTTTAGGAACGAGAGAAAAAAGCTCGCAATCTGCCGTACGCACATGCGCAGTGTAACACCGACGCATGCGCGGTTAGTCAACATCGGAACGCAACGAGCGTACTGTTGTTAACGTGCGGCTCTGAATGAGGGCCTATGTTAATACATCAATAGTTGGTCCGATGTTCTAAAGTCTGAATTTTGGTCGGTTTTGACTTTAGTAAATGGCAGGTTTGGGTCGGTTTGCAAAATCTACCAAAAACCCAAAACCGACCTATGGTAAATATTCCCCTATATCTACGTTCTGAGACATCCAGCTCTTAACAGACTCTATCAAGTTGGTTTTGCATTCAACATATGTTCACATGAAAACTAATTGCTATAAATTAAGAATATTGGCTCATAACAAAATGTAGCAGGTATTCTCTTCCCATTACTTGCTACTATAAACCTTTCTAATCTTTCTTTCCCTTTAGTGCCTCCACCCAAGTCTTGTATCTCATTATGCTAAACCTGGAGTGGACTTGGGAACAGCCTTCGCTGGTAAGTATTGGTTATGTGTCAAGTTATACCTTAATATCAATTGATTTAACCCACCAGTGACACTTACAAATATGCAGCAGCAATAATTCACTTCAATTTAACATCTATGTTCATACTCAGGATTAAACCCGAATAGGTAACATAGTTTATTTTACTGCAACTCTCTGTTCTGCTGAAGATGAGTATGGTTAATGAGCAATGCATTAGTCATAACATTTTCAGAATAACATTCCCGCATGAATGAAACTGTCACAATATTATTCTATACAAATTACATACAAATAACCAATAACCTGTTTTCTTTAAAGCTTTAAAGAAATTACCCTCTCATATGCGGTTCTTAAATTCCCCTTATTAGTCAATGTGAATGGCCATGCTTGTTGGTGCACGTATTAGTAGAGTAGTATGCATTTAAGTAGTAAAATCTGGGTTTATAGGGAATTCCTAAAATTAGTCTCTTCTCTTCCAATGGGCTCTAGTAGTGATATGCACCAGCCTGTAGAGTTATTCCTTATAATCCTTGGTGCTATGTTAGCAATTGTGCCTGAATATAAATACAATAGGCAGGAGTCTATGGTGTCTGAAGGCCAGAATTATAATGCTGAGCAGGTGCTGAATGTTAGTATAGCTAATTCCTCCTTAATCTAATGCACTCAGTACAACAAACAGTACCACCTATCCGCTTAAATGCGATGTCAGTCTATGGACTGCTGAACTGCTGTCCGGTACTCCTGTGGTATGTAAAGTAGGGGTGAGCGGGTTCGGATTTCTGAAATCCGAACCCCCCCGAGCCCCCCCGATCCGAGTCCGATCCGAGTCAGGCTCGACTTTTCCCGCCTGACTCGGATCTGACATCGAGGCAAAACGTCATCATCCCGCCTTCCGAGTCTCGCGGGTTTTGGATCCTATATAAGGTACCCGCGTCGGCGCCATTTTCTCACTCGGCTGTGGACAGTGAAGAGGGAGGGTGGGAGTTAGTGCTGTGTAGTGTAGTGTAGTGTAGTGCTGCTGTTGTCCACTACTTCAAAGTCCATAGGGGCTGGCTGTGTTGTGCTGTGCTGCTGTTGTTAATAGGGGCTGTGTCCACTACTTCAAAGTCCATAGGGGCTGGCTGGACTGTGTTGTGCAGTCAGTTCCAAAGTCCTGTGCAGTGTCCCAGTCCTAAAGGGGTGCTGTAGTGTTGTCCAGGGGGTGCTCTGTCCATCAGGGGTGCTCCCCCCAAGTGCTAAAAAAATAATATATTTTCTGTGTTTGTGAATTGTGTGCGCAGTAGCCGCACGTGCATCAACAAAGTAGTGCCAAGCGTGCGCCTGTGTCATAAGTAAAGGGCCGGCTGGCTTGACCGTTAAGGGTGCTGTAACCCCCGAAAGTACACTCCAGTCCAAACCAAAAAAAAAATAATTTTCTGTGTTTGTGAATTGTGTGCGCAGTAGCCGCACGTGCATCAACAAAGTAGTGCCAAGCGTGCGCCTGTGTCATAAGTAAAGGGCCGGCTGGCTTGACCGTTAAGGGTGCTGTAACCCCCGAAAGTACACTCCAGTCCAAACCTAAAAAAAAATTATTTTCTGTGTTTGTGAATTGTGTGCGCAGTAGCCGCACGTGCATCAACAAAGTAGTGCCAAGCGTGCGCCTGTGTCATAAGTAAAGGGCCGGCTGGCTTGACCGTTAAAGGGTGCTGTAACCCCCGAAAGTACACTCCAGTCCAAACCAAAAAAAAATTATTTTCTGTGTTTGTGAATTGTGTGCGCAGTAGCCGCACGTGCATCAACAAAGTAGTGCCAAGCGTGCGCCTGTGTCATAAGTAAAGGGCCGGCTGGCTTGACCGTTAAGGGTGCTGTAACCCCCGAAAGTACACTCCAGTCCAAACCTAAAAAAAAATTATTTTCTGTGTTTGTGAATTGTGTGCGCAGTAGCCGCACGTGCATCAACAAAGTAGTGCCAAGAGTGCCCCTGTGTCATAAGTAAAGGGCCGGCTGGCTTGACCGTTAAAGGGTGCTGTAACCCCCGAAAGTACACTCCAGTCCAAACCAAAAAAAAATTATTTTCTGTGTTTGTGAATTGTGTGCGCAGTAGCCGCACGTGCATCAACAAAGTAGTGCCAAGCGTGCGCCTGTGTCATAAGTAAAGGGCCGGCTGGCTTGACCGTTAAAGGGTGCTGTAACCCCTGAAAGTACACTCCAGTCCAAACCAAAAAAAAATTATTTTCTGTGTTTGTGAATTGTGTGCGCAGTAGCCGCACGTGCATCAACAAAGTAGTGTCAAGCGTTCGCCTGTGTCATAAGTAAAGGGCCGGCTGGCTTGACCGTTAAGGGTGCTGTAACCCCCGAAAGTACACTCCAGTCCAAACCAAAAAAAAAATTATTTTCTGTGTTTGTGAATTGTGTGCGCAGTAGCCGCACGTGCATCAACAAAGTAGTGCCAAGCGTGCGCCTGTGTCATAAGTAAAGGGCCGGCTGGCTTGACCGTTAAGGGTGCTGTAACCCCCGAAAGTACACTCCAGTCCAAACCAAAAAAAAAATTATTTTCTGTGTTTGTGAATTGTGTGCGCAGTAGCCGCACGTGCATAAACAAAGTAGTGCCAAGCGTGCGCCTGTGTCATAAGTAAAGGGCCGGCTGGCTTGACCGTTAAGGGTGCTGTAACCCCCGAAAGTACACTCCAGTCCAAACCTAAAAAAAAATTATTTTCTGTGTTTGTGAATTGTGTGCGCAGTAGCCGCACGTGCATCAACAAAGTAGTGCCAAGCGTGCGCCTGTGTCATAAGTAAAGGGCCGGCTGGCTTGACCGTTAAAGGGTGCTGTAACCCCCGAAAGTACACTCCAGTCCAAACCAAAAAAAAATTATTTTCTGTGGTTGTGAATTGTGTGCGCAGTAGCCGCACGTGCATCAACAAAGTAGTGCCAAGCGTGCGCCTGTGTCATAAGTAAAGGGCCGGCTGGCTTGACCGTTAAGGGTGCTGTAACCCCCGAAAGTACACTCCAGTCCAAACCTAAAAAAAAATTATTTTCTGTGTTTGTGAATTGTGTGCGCAGTAGCCGCACGTGCATCAACAAAGTAGTGCCAAGAGTGCGCCTGTGTCATAAGTAAAGGGCCGGCTGGCTTGACCGTTAAAGGGTGCTGTAACCCCCGAAAGTACACTCCAGTCCAAACCAAAAAAAAATTATTTTCTGTGTTTGTGAATTGTGTGCGCAGTAGCCGCACGTGCATCAACAAAGTAGTGCCAAGCGTGCGCCTGTGTCATAAGTAAAGGGCCGGCTGGCTTGACCGTTAAAGGGTGCTGTAACCCCTGAAAGTACACTCCAGTCCAAACCAAAAAAATTTTTTTTTCTGTGTTTGTGAATTGTGTGCGCAGTAGCCGCACGTGCATCAACAAAGTAGTGCCAAGAGTGCGCCTGTGTCATAAGTAAAGGGCCGGCTGGCTTGACCGTTAAAGGGTGCTGTAACCCACAAAGTACACTCCAGTCCGAACCAAAAAAAAATTTATTTTCTGTGTTTAGCCGCACGTATATATCAAATCGATATAACATAAATGGAGGACCAAACTTTCTCCGATAAAAATAAAATAGAGAAAGATCAAGAACCACTTCCTCCTAGTGCTGAAGCTGCTGCCACTAGTCATGACATAGACGATAACATGCCATCAACGTCGTCTGCCAAGGCCGATGCCCAATGTCATAGTAGAGGGCACATACAATCCCAAATGGCAAAGTTCAGGAAAATGACCTTGAAAAAGACATTTAAATCAGCTGAAGAGAAACGTAAACTTGCCAATATGCCATTTACGACACGGAGTGGCAAGGAACGGCTAAGGTCGATCCCTAGTATGTTCATGACTAGTGGTTCAGCTTCACATGACGATGGAAGCACTCCTCCCACTAAAAAAATCAAAAGAGTTAAGCTGGCAAAAGCACAGCGAAGAACTGTGCTTTCTAAGAAGATATCACAAATCCCCAAAGAGAGTCCAAGTGTGGTGGTGGTTGCGATGCCTGACCTTCCCAGCACTGGACGGGAAGAGGTGGCTCTTTCCACCATTTGCACGCCCCCTGCAAGTGCTGAAAGGAGCACCCACAGTCCACTTGCTGATATGCAAATTGAAGATGTCACTGTTGAAGTACAACAGGATGAGGATACTGGTGTAGCTGGCGCTGAGGAGGAAGTTGGCGAGGAGGATTCTGATGGTGATGTGGTTTGTTTAAATCAGGCTCCGGGGGAGACAGTTGTTGTCCGTGGGATGAAAAAGCCCATCACGGTCATGCCTGGGCAGAAGACCAAACATTCCACCTCTTTGGTCTGGCAATATTTCTATCCAAATCCGGACAACAACTGTCTTGCCATATGTACCATATGTAAAGGTGAAATAAGTAGGGGTAGGGACGTCAACCACCTAGGAACATCCTCCCTTATACGGCACCTGCAGCGCGTTCATAAAAAGTTACTGTCAAGTTCAGAAACTTTGGCTCAGACCGTAAGCAGTCCAGGGACACCTAAATCCCGTTGTCCTGTTGTATCCAAGCGCCTGCAAACCACACCGTCAACTCCCTCCTCGTCAATTTCCTCCTTAGTCAGGATCGGAAGTAGTCCTGCAGGCCATATCACTGGCATGACTGACTCTCCTATCCGGGATTCCTCCGGAGGATCCTGCATTGCTACGCCTACTGCTGCCGCTGCTGCTGTTGCTGCTGCTGCTGGGAGTCGTTCATCATCCCAGAGAGGAAGTAGGAACACCACTACTTTTACTAAACAATTGACCCTCCAACAGTCCTTAGCGAGGAGGATGAAGTACGACAGCAGTCATCCTGAAGCAAAACGTATAACTGAGGCCTTGACTGCTATGTTGGTGTTAGACGTGCGTCCGGTATCCGCCATTAGTGCAGTGGGATTTAGACAATTGATGGAGGTAGTGTGTCCCCGGTTCCAAATCCCGTCTAGATTCCACTTCACTAGGCAGGCGATACCGAGACTGTACAGAAACGTCAGAAAAAGTGTCCTCAGTGTCCTGAAAAATGCCATTGTACACAATGTCCACTTAACCACGGACATGTGGACAAGTGGAACAGGGCAGACTAAGGACTATATGACTGTGACAGCCCACTGGGTAGATGTATCACCTTACGCAGCAACAGCAGCAGCGTCACCAGTAGCAGCATCTCAGAAACGCCAGCTCGTTACAAGGCAGGCTACGCTGTGTATCACCGGTTTCAGTAAGAGGCACACCGCCGACAACCTCTTAGAGAAACTGAGGGAAATCATCGCCCAGTGGCTTACCCCACTTAGACTCTCCTGGGGATTTGTGATATCTGACAACGCCACCAATATTGTGCGGGCATTACATCTGGGCAAATTCCAGCACGTCCCATGTTTTGCTCACACAATAAACTTGGTGGTGCAGAATTTTCTGAAAAGCGACAGGGGCGTGCAGGAGACGCTTTGGGTGGCCCGAAAAATTTCTGGCCACTTTCGCCATTCAGCGACTGCGTGCCGAAGACTGGAGCGCCAGCAAACACTCTTGAACCTGCCCCGCCATCACCTGAAGCAAGAGGTTGTGACGCGGTGGAACTCAACCCTCTATATGCTTCAGAGGATGGAGGAGCAGCAAAAGGCCATACAAGCCTATACATCCACCTATGACATAGGCAAAGGAGGGGGTATGCACCTGACTCAAGCGCAGTGGAGAATGATTTCCGTGTTGTGCAAGGTTCTTCAGCCCTTCGAACTTGCCACACGTGAAGTCAGTTCAGACACTGCCAGCTTGAGTCAGGTCATTCCCCTCATCAGGCTTTTGCAGAAGCAGCTGGAGAAAGTGAAGGAGGAGCTAAGACGGAGCGATTCCGCTCGGCATGTGGGACTTGTGGATGAAGCCCTTCATTCGCTTTGCCAGGATTCCAGGGTGGTCAATCTGTTGAAATCAGACCACTACATTTTGGCCACCGTGCTCGATCCTAGGTTTAAAGCCTATGTGGTGTCTCTCTTTCCGGCCGACACAAGCCTGCAGAGGTGCAAAGACCTGCTGGTGAACACACTGTCAGCTGAAGCGGAACGTGACACGTCAACGGCTCCTTCTTCATTTTCTCCCGCAACTGGGGCTGCCAGGAAAAAACTTAGGTATCCTAAGCAACCCGCTGGCGGTGATGCAGGGCAGGCAGGACCAAGTTTGGACATCTGGTCCGGACTGAAGGACCTGGCAACAATTTCTGACATGTCTACTGTCACTGCATATGATACTGTCACCATTGACAGAATGGTGGAGGATTACATCGGTGACAGCATCCAAGTAGGCATGTCAGACAGTCCATACCTGTACTGGCAGGAAAAAGAGGCAATTTGGAGGCCCCTGTACAAACTGGCTCTATTTTACCTGAGTTGCCCCCCCTCCAGTGTGTACTCCGAAAGAGTGTTTAGTGCAGCCGGGAACCTTGTCAGCGAAAGGCGTAGGAGGTTGCTTCCACAGAATGTGGAGAAGATGATGTTCATCAAAATGAATTATCAGCTCTTCCAGGGAGACCAGCCTCCAGAAGGTACAGAGGGACCTGTGGTGGTGGATTCAAGTGGGGACGAGTTAATACTTTGTGAGGATGAGGATGTACACACTGAAGAGGGTGAGGAATCGGTGGATGAGGAGGATGAGGATGACATCTTGCCTCCGTAGAGCCAGTTTGTGCAGGGACACATTAATTGCCAGCTTGTTTTGTGGGGGCCCAAACGAACCAATCATTTCAGCCACAGTTGTGTGGCAGACCCTGGCGCTGAAATGATTGATTTGTTAAAGTGTGCATGTCCTGTTTATACAACATAAGGGTGGGTGGGAGGGCCCAAGGACAATTCCATCTTGCACCTCTTTTTTTCTTTGCATTATGTACAGTTTGGGGCCTAGTTTTTCTAACTGCCATCCTGCCTGCCACTGCAGTGTCACTCCTAGATGGGTCACGTGTTTGTGCCGCCCACTCGTGTCGCTTAGCATAGTCATCCAGCTACCTCGGTGCAACCTTTTGGACATAAAAACACTATTGTGAGGTGTGAGGTGTTCAGAATAGACTGGAAATGAGTGGAAATTAAGGTTATTGAGGTTAATAATAGCATAGGAGCAGAAAAACCTACAAATTCTGTGATTTTAGCTGTTTTTATGCTTTTTTTCAAAAAAATACAGATCCAAAACACAAAACCCAGAACCCAAAACACGGAAGGGTGGTTTTGGCAAAACCAATCCAGATCCAAAACACGAAGAAAGATCCAGATCCAAAACCAAAACACAAAACACGAAAAGTGGCCGATGCACACCCCTAATGTAAAGTAAGTATTACAGGTTGAGTCTCCCATATGCAAAATGCTTGGGACCAGGGGTATTTTGGATATCGGAATATTCCGTATTTTGGAATAATTGCATACCATATTAAAATGTCTTGGGTATAGGGCCCAAATCTAAACACAGAATGCATTTATGATTTATATACACCTTAAACACACAGCCTGAAGGTAATTTTATACAATATTTTCAATAATTTTGTGGCTCAAACAAAGTTTGTGTACATACATGAAATTTATTTATGTGTCATATACACCTTATGCACACAGCATATAGGTCAATTTATACTTTATTTTTAATAATTTTGTGCCTTAAACAAAGTTTGTGTGCATTGAACCATCAAAAATCAAAGTTTTCACTATCTCAGTCATGCTAAAAATATTCCGTATTTCAAATATTCCGTACTGTAATAAAGAGACCTGTCAGCAGGACTCATTTTAGACTTATCTCTGTCTCCTTCCGTCTCTTCCACAGGCAGAGCAGCGCTGACTATACTCCTCCTGGGGGCTGGGCCTCAGACCCTCTGGTTTGCTGACTTTCAAGTTTCTCCTCCACAAAGCTGAGTTATAGGCAGCACTCACTCTCCAGTTCCTCCCCCTAATATCTAGCAGTGTTCACCTCAGCATCCCTCCTATCAATCACTGGTTTCCAGCTCTCAAACACCATGGCACGCCATCCTCTATTCAGGTACGCAGCAGTTCAAGAGCCCCCTCGAATAACTGTTTTTCTCTGCCAGCTCCAACTGTCACTTCACAAACTGCCAATCGCACCCCTTCAGTGCCAGGGATACTGCAATAGTTCATCGTCCTCCCAATAAATGATACCACTGTCACCACTGTAATGATTAAACCCCTACATATACATTACATTACACTACAGTGGCACACTATACATATTTATAAATATATATAATAACTATATACATACTATTTACATGCTTAAAGCTGCTTATTTTAATATTGCAAGGGATTACATTCTCCCCCTGGTGCTCAGGTACTGAAACAGATATACTATGCATTTTCAGATCCAGAGCACCATTGTTTTCTTTGCATAACCTGTATTACATTTCCTATTTCTGCATAACATGACCAGTATTCTCAATTATCCTAATTCTAGTAAATAATCCCAAAATAGGGCCATGAATTTACAAAAAACGGCTTTATTACCCTTGGTATTTCTACAGGTAATCCTAGCTTTTCATAAGTAAATATCATAGGAGGTTTTCTGAGAGTCCTCACTGGTTTAAGAGAGATTTCTATTTCTGAGACTACTGGTGAATCACTCGATAGTGATCCTTCTATTACATCCCCAGAACTTGACATTCTCTCCACATTTCTACCCTCCTTAAAACCATCAGATGGCCCTTCTTCAGGGTCATCTATATCACTACCAGTCTGGGGATTATACTTTGTCAAAGGAGCTTTATCATCTAACAACGGGGCGAACTACAGTCAGGTCCATAAATATTGGGACATTGACAGAATATTCATATTCATATTGAAACTATTGTAATTCCTACATCGTTCACCCGATTTGAATGTAATTACCCTCAAATTAAATCTGAAAGTCTGCAGTTAAAGCACATCTTGTTTGTTTCATTTCAAAACCATTGTGGTGGTGAATAGAGGCCAAAATCTGAAAATTCTGTCATAGTCCCAATATTTATGGACCTGACTGTATCTTTGTAATAATACCCTCCAGTATTATACTCATAGCTATCCTCCCCCGTATCACCATTTTTATTATAAGGAAGTGTGTCTACAGATATAGGTTGATGTCTATGTGCTCTATTCTTTAAATGATTAACTTCCTTCTCACATGGCTGCTGAGTTTCTTTACTGGGCTTAGGTAACTCAATTTCATGGCTGATAGGTAAAAGATGTTGGCGATGATATGTCACAATAGGTCCTGATCCATTCTCCAATCTTAACCGATAAACAGGAAGATCTGGTAGTTTTTCAACGATTACATATGGTTCCTCCCTCCATCTGTTCAATAATTTTTTCCTTTTAGCCAGTCCTAGCTGTCGCAGTAGCACTCTGTCCCCAGTTTTCAATGCATGCCCTTTCACATTTCTATCATAGTAAATCTTGTTGCGTTCTCCAGATTTCTGTGAAATTTGACTGGCAAGTTCATAGGCTTCCTTTAGCTCCCTTCTTAATCGCTGTACATATTTGGTATGGGGTCGAAAAGAAGTGTTGTTGGCACAAATCCCCAAACTCACATCAATAGGTAGACGAGCCTTCCCGCCCGAACATCAGTACATAAGGGGAGTACCCAGTTGACTCAGTTTTTGTGCAGTTGTACGCATGCACTAGCTGGCTCAAGTACTTACTCCACTGAAGTTTGGCTTGAGGATCCAGTGTACCCAGCATATCTAATAGTGTTCTATTAAATCTTTCTGGTTGTGGGTCACCTTGGGGATGGTAAGGAGTTGTATGTGACTTGGTTATCCCAAAGCATGCACAAAGTTCATGGATCAATTGACTCTCGAATTATCTGCCTTGCTGAGTATGTATTCTTGCTGGCAATCCATAATGAATGAAAAACTTGTCCCACAACGTCTTCGCTACAGTAGTGGATTTCTGATTTGGTGTGATATAGGCTTGGGCGTAACAAGTAAAATGGTCTGTTATAACTAAGATGTGGTACTCTTTACCTGATGGCCCTTCAAAAGTCAGAAAATCTAGGCAGATTAGATCTAAGGGTCCTTGACTAGTAATATTGACCAATGGGGCTCCATGCTGTGGTAATGTTTTCCTCAATACGCAATTTCCACAATTCTTGCAATGTTGACTTACTTCTTGGTCCATGCATGGCCAAAAGAACTGATCAGAGATCAGCCCAAATGTCTTATCCACTCCAAGATGGCCATGATTGTCATGAAGAGCCATCAAAACTAGGGGTCGATATATCTGAGGCAGTATCAATTGGAGATATGCCTGTCCATGGGCTTTCAGTCGTCTTCTGTACATTAATCCCCTTTTCACAATTAACTGCTTTCGCTGCTTTAATAATATCTTTGACTCTTTAGAGAGGTTACTAGAATCAATTGAAGGATGTTTGTTTTGGATTATCTTCCAAACTGGACCAATTATAGGATCTCTCTGCTGCTCCAATTTCATTTGTTCATAAGATATTTTAGGTAATCCATCCAATTCCATAGTACTAAGCCAACAGTAGACTGGAGGAAGGACTTTTTCAGAAACACCTAAGTAACTTACTGCTGCCACACTAGTTCCACTGTTACTTTGCATGCACTGATAGGTGCTCCTAATTGAAGAGGCAGGAACTTCCACCCATTCTTCTCCCCCTGATTCTGACTGACCTGGGATACGGGAAAGATTACTCACACCTGTGCGGTATTTCAAACTAAAATCATAGATGCTTAAAGCGGCTAACCAGCGATGTCCTGTGGCATCTAACTTGGCACTTGTATGGATGTAAGTCAGAGGGTTATTGTGTGTATGTACTTCCAGTTTAGCTCCATACAGATAGTCATGCAATTGATCAACAATTGCCCATTTCAAAGCTAAAAACTCGAGTTTATGTACAGGATAATTTCTTTCACTAGAAGACAGTCCTCTGCTTATATAGGATACAGGGCGAAGTCCATTCTCATGCTGCTGGTATAGTACTCCTCCTAACCCGTCAAAGGAGGCATCAATATGTAATATGTAGGGAAACTTTGGATCAGCATAAGCTAGCACAGGAGCTTTAGTGAGGCTGTCTTTTAGTGCTGCAAAAGCTTTCTCACAGGCATCTGTCCACCGTTCCCCAAACTCCTCTGATGATCGATAATAAACATTTGGAGCTACTCGTTTTTCTTGTTCACAGGAGCATAACCCTTGGTGAGATCGGTGAGGGACTTGGCAATCTTAGAATATTGGGGTACAAATTTTCTGTAGTATCCACAGAATCCTAGGAAGGATCTGAGTTCTTTTAGCTTCTTTGGTCTAGGCCAATTCACTACTGCCTCCACCTTTGATGGGTCAGTGGCAATTCCATCCCTGCTTACTATATGGCTAGATACTTAACAGATGACTGACAAAATCTGCATTTATCTAATGACAACTTGAGTCCTCTGTTCATCAATTGGTCTAACACCTTAATGAGTCGTTGGTTATGTTCCTGTAAAGTGGTTCCAAAAACAATGATATCATCTAAATAAACAATAACCTCGTGATAATTCATGTCCCCAAGTGTTTGCTCCATGGTTCATTGAATGGTTGCAGGAGCTCCCTTAATTCCTTGAGGCATCTTGAGGAATTCAAAGAAACCCAATGGACAGATGAAAGCCGTCTTATTTCTATCTGATACATGCATTGGTATCTGGTAGTATCCACTTCTCAAGTCCAACACGGAAAACCAACTGCTGCCTACAAGACAGTCAAGTGCTTCCTCTATCCGAGGGACAGTATATTGATCAGGAACTGTGCGATTGTTGAGTGTCCTATAATCTATGCACATTCTTATGTCTCCTGATTTCTTCCTTGCTACAACAATTGGTGAAGCATAAGGACTTTCTGAGTGTGTTATTACATGCGTCTCAATTAGCTTCTTTAGATGTTCCCTCACATCCTCCAAATCAGCTGGAGCCAATCTCCTAGATCTCTCCCTAAAAGGGGTGGTGTCAGTCAACTTGATGGAATGTTCAACTCCTGTGGCTGTCCCAATGTCCCATTCTTCCCATGAAAAAACTTCAGGATGCTGAATGATCTCCTGTAATAGCCAACTCTTATCAGAAGAGGAAATGTCACTATCAGCAAAACAAATTTCCAATCGGTCAGTCTTTGATTTATCTCTCTCAGGATGATTCATGTTTGTCATCTTTAGACTAAGGGATAATGCATCCATACCCAGGGTTGTGGGGGTTTCTTTATCCTCTTGCTGACACCAAAGAGCCAGACGTTTAAACAAATGGGTATTTGTTCCCACAATTATAGATACCTCTCCTTTATCTCCTGGGGAGTCCGGACACACTAAGGCAATCATTAGGATTTTTTCCATCATACTGGTTGAATTTTCAGTGAACATGATGTTCACCACTACATATCCTAAATAGGGGTATTTATGCTCGCTTAGTCCCCAGATAGTAAGACCTGTGAGAGGTTGCATTGTGACATCAGATAAATACTGGCGGTACCAATGCTCAAAGATTATTGACACTTGCGATCCACTATCAAGCAGAACCTTGCATCGATGTCCATTCACTATAGCTGTTACCAGTGGAGTAGGTCCCATCAATCCTTCAGGTAGAGTACTACTCCATCGGGCACTTCCCATCATGCAAATCTTTACAGTTTGAGGGGTTTGTCTGGGGTTCACAGACTCCCCCTGGTCGTTTCCCAAAGCTGCTAAACTTTGTGATGTTCCAGCGGGTCTGTGTGAGTTCAACAGTACACATTTGGCTGCACGATGACCTTGTTTACCACACCTAAAACAACCTTTTATTTGGAGCCCTCTCTTTGTCTCACAGTCTCACGTGTCCCATTCATCTGATACTGTGGATTGTTGTTTATTAACTTCTCATGATGTAGAGCAATTAATTTGTCTATCTTCTGGCTCTGGTCTTCCATCAATTGAAGAAACTGCATTTTTTTTTCACTGGTCTCTGGCCCAGGCATCACCATTTTAACCTTTCTAAGAGTATTTTCTCTAGCTTCAATCAGCACCTCTTCCTGCTTGGCTTCTTTAATAAGTTCACTTAAAGTTTGATTATTTACACTAAGGACTGAACAACGAATCCTTTGAGCCACTGGGTCAGATGTCAAGGCACCACGGATAATCTGTTTCATCCTTTGCTTATTAGCATCTCTTCTCTGAAATCCTCCTTTTCCTATTATCTTAAAAAGAATTTCATCTATCCTATATATATAGGCAGTTAATGCTTCATCAGGCTCCTGGAACGTATTGCTAAATTTAGAGATTAAATCGTCCACTTCCTCTATTGTTCCATAAGCATAATCCAAGGCCTCGATATAGTCATGCACAGTAGAGTTTGGATTATTTCGTCTAGTAGCTTGTACTATGCCCATAGCTGGACTGCGCAAACTTTCCACCACTCTCTGCTTTTTTACGTAGTCTCGACATTGCCATTCTTCGATTTGATGCATGGCGGCCTCCTTCCACACCTCATAAGATTCTTCCCCAGTAGGAATTGGTACTATTCCAGAGAATATACGAAGTTTACAATAACTACCCTCATAATGCCACCTTTCTAGTTGTGACAACACTTTTTCTACAAAGTTTTCAAACTGATTTCCAAAGGGGTCATTTTTAAAATTCAAGGTTGCCGTATTATTACCACTTTGGTTAGAGGGCAAATTATCATGTGATGGAGCATGTTCTTGCGAGTCTATAATTGGTGTTATTACATGAGGAGAACTCAATGAAGGCTTTTTAGGCCACACTAATTTCCACCGCTTTCCTCGATCATTCTCAGCAACAATTATCGAAGGGAGTACTGCAGGTTCTAGCTTATTCACATTTTCAATGAGTAGGGCATTAATAACCTCATGCTCTCCTACCCATTGATCTACTATATGTGGTTGTATTATACTATACAATTTACTCAACACCCCTAACACTTCCTCCTTAGGGGTGTCTGTTAAATTCCCACTCAGTCCAAAACCTCTATCTAACTCTACCCCATACTTTTGACACCATGTGTACACATCATACCCAGTGATACTCTCTTTCTCTGTATTCGTGGTGCCCTTAGCGTTAGGACAGAGACCCCTATAATTTGGTTGTTCCCATCTCAGCAGTGCCTCCATTATGTAGCAGGTATTCTCTTTCCATTACTTGCTACTATAAACCTTTCTAATCTTTCTTTCCCTTTAGTGCCTCCACCCAAGTCTTGTATCTCATTATGCTAAACCTGGAGTGGACTTGGGAACACCCCTCGCTGGTAAGTATTGGTTATGTGTCAAGTTATACCTTAATATCAATTGATTTAACCCACTAGCTCCTGGGGGCTGGGCCTCAGACCCTCTGGTTTGCTGACTTTCAAGTTTCTCCTCCACAAAGCTGAGTTATAGGCAGCACTCACTCTCCAGTTCCTCCCCCTAATATCTAGCAGTGTTCACCTCAGCATCCCTCCTATCAATCACTGGTTTCCAGCTCTCAAACACCATGGCACGCCATCCTCTATTCAGGTATGCAGTAGTTCAAGAGCCCCCTTGAATAACTGTTTTTCTCTGCCAGCTCCAACTTTCACTTCACAAACTGCCAATCGCACCCCTTCAGTGCCAGGGATACTGCAATAGTTCATCGTCCTCCCAATAAATGATACCACTGTCACCACTGTAATGATTAAACCCCTACATATACATTACATTACACTACAGTGGCACACTATACATATTTATAAATATATATAATAACTATGTACATACTATTTACATGCTTAAAGCTGCTTATTTTAATATTGCAAGGGATTACATTTTGGATGGCCATTTTCTGAATCTGCAGCCCCCAAGCCACAGCGAGTCAGCCCGTTTTTCACCCCCTGCACTCCGGCACCCGGTGCACGTGCACCTCCAGCCCCCCCCCCCCTAGTAGCGGCCCTGATTATGCCATGGACATTAAGGGCCTGCTAGCACCTGTAGTTCACCTGTAAAGAAAATATTAAAAGAACCACTGAACACCCACATCGAATGATTTAATGTTTTATTGGAAAAAAAAAAACTTACCAAACCCTTGGGTGGCCTCCTCGGCAGTCCATGTAGGCATACACAGGTCTTTGATAAACAAAAAATTAAAAACACGATCCCCACAGACAGTAATGTACATATAGTAGTATACATTGCAAAACCGAAATGAAAGGTTATCCCCAGTGACTCCATAAGAGTCATTTGGGAAGTGCTGATTGGCTGAGAGTGGATGGTTGCTACTCAAGAAATAGCTGGTAGTACCTCTGGAGGAGGGATCCCATTTTCCAAGGAATTAAAATAAAATGTTTTACCCCTTTCTTAGCAGTTTACAGTAACAAAGACTGCACAGATCTGGGCAGTGCTTCTCTCAAACTCGCCTTCCTCAAACAGGTCTATTGTTTGGGCGGGTTTGCCGTCATTTTGCCATGATTTTTTGGTCGGTTTTAAAACCGACCATTAGTTAATCTCCAGGTTATATAGCCGTCTATGTTAATACATCAATAGTTGGTCCGATGTTCTAAAGTCTGAATTTTGGTCAGTTTTGACTTTAGTAAATGGCAGGTTTTGGTCGGTTTGCAAAATCTACCAAAAACCCAAAACCGACCTATGGTAAATATTCCCCTATATCTACGTTCTGAGACATCCAGCTCTTAACAGACTCTATCAAGTTGGTTTTGCATTCAACATATGTTCACATGAAAACTAATTGCTATAAATTAAGAATATTGGCTCATAACAAAATAAGAAACATTTTACAAATATGTATATATTACCAAACATTTCTTTGCCTATGATGTTTTTTTTTTTCCTAATTATTCAGTGCTTACTTATACAGCAAGGGCATCCAAAAACTGTAATGTTTACTTTGGACTTTTTACTGTGTAGCGAGCTGAACCAAATATCAGTAATAACATTCAGATGACATCAGCTGTGTCTGCTGTTTGCGTTGGACCGGGAGCTCTATATGTTACAAGTGGGGATTTGTTGTAGCATCTTTCACACTCAATCCAGAACCTCTCACATCGTCTCTTTCATCGCCTGCACTACTACTTCCACATAAACACTGACCTCAATCCCATCAACTTCATATAAGCGGCCATCAAGTCTTCTATGTAACACCATCTGTCTTGGCACTGTCCACTGGTGGAATGTGAAAGAAGTACTGCTAATGAAGCTTGCAATGTATTATAGATTTGATACATTTATAGACTATTTTCTGCTAATAGCAGCATAGTTTTCTCCTTTTTTTCCCCTAACTTTCCGACAACTCCCTACATTTAATTCTAGAGTCAAAAATTGGTGACTGATCTACCCATCAAACCACTACCAGACGTCTGGTAAAAACAAGCGCTAAAAAAATGGTGAGGACAAATGCAGGGTTGCAGAACCTAACTAGCCCTGACTATCCCTACCTTTCCTTTAGCAGCCTGGCTGAGAAAGGCATCAGCCATAAGCTGACCAGAGAGGGCAGGTGGGAGTGTGTAAGGAGATGAGGTTGGAGATGTAGGGAGCTGTGGAGTTGGAGAGGGCCACGTGATGGTAAGAAATCTGAAGAAGATTCTGTTGAGGAAGGGGAGCAGTGAAGGGCTTTGCAGAGAGTGGAAGCAGATGTGGAGCAGCGGGAGAGAAAGAGAAGTCTAGCTGCAGCGTTAAGTACAGTTTGGGGAGGAGCAAGATGGGTGCAGGGGAGTCTACTGAGAAACAGTTACAGCAGTTGAGGTGAGAGGTGATCAATGAGTGGACAATGGTTTTGGTGGCATCCTGAAAGAGTAAGGGTCTGATGCGAGTGATGTTGCGGAGCTGGATCCAACAGAATAGGGCAAGAGATTGGAGAGGGAAGAGCCAAGAATGACATTCAGGCAGCACAGTTGAGGAACAGAGGAGATAGTGGTACGGTTGACAGTAATAGAGGGTCAGAAGGGGACGATACTCTAGATGAAGGAAATACAATTTGTTCAATTTTGGCCATGTTGAGTTTGAGAATGCGCTCGGGCATCCAAGAGGAGATGGTGAAGAGGCAACAGGACGCCCAAAAGAGATGAGAGAAGGTGAGAGATCAGGAGAGGCTGAAGGAACTGATGAGCTTACCCAGGGAAGAGGTGTTCATAGAAAAGAGCAGAGGGCCAAGGACAGAACCCTGGAGGATGCTCACAGGAAGGATGGATGGGGGGAAGTGAAACCAGAGACTGAGATGTAGAGGTTGGCAAAGTAGGAAGTGAACCAAGAAAGTAAGGTGTCACAGAGGTCCATGATCTGGAGAGTGAGCAGCAGGAGAGGGTGATCCACATTGTCAAAGGTCGCAGAGAGGTCCAGGAGGATGAGGAGGTAGAAGTGGGCCCTGGATTTGGCTGAGAGAAGATCATTGGTGACTTTGGCCAGGGCATTTTCAGTTGAGTTGAGGTGGTGGAAGCCAGAAAGGAGAGCAGAGATGTAGTAGGTTAGATGGTTGTAGACAAGTGCTCGAGTATTTTAGAGGCAAAAGGGAGAAGAGAAATGGGGCGGCAAAGAGAAAGTGAGGAGCGGTCAAGGGTTTTTTAAATATTTCACACATGCTCAATCACTACTGCGACTCTGTGCATTCGCATAGTGTACTGCACGCTCCGTATACATTTTTTAGGGATTTTTATGCGCACAATCGCAAAATCTCGCTCGGCAATGTAAACAAAACATCGACCCTCTTGTTTACTAAGGAACCGTCAACGCACTTTACACCCTGCTATATACAGTTGTTAAAAAATATTATATCAAACAGTTTTCCGATTGTTACATTTTATTTAATTTTTGTTATTACATGTTTTGAATCATTACAGATCATGTAATACATTTTACCGCTAGTAATTTACAGATACATTATATATTTTACAGTATGTTTATGCAGCCACATTAGGGCTACATTATGTCTGGGTTAGGTCACTGCAGCAAATGAAAGAAAATAAAATAAAAAAGCAAAACATGATTTACATATCATATTAAACATGACATTTCCTTTTGAAAACGTTTTAATTGAGAAACATCTGTTGAAGATTGAGTTGATTGGACATATCCAGTTATGAAAACATACCAGCTATGGACTGTAATAGTCTACAATGCTTCTCAAGGTTTATAAGTTCACCAAACTGATAACAAAATATAGCCTGCCATCTGTCATGTCAACCAAATTCATTTTCAGAGGTGCCTCACGCTAATAAATACTATTTGGGTTTAAAATGAGATGATGTCACTTAATTTCAGTTATTTCTGGAATATTTGAAGAATGTTTTTAGTATGCTTTATTTTATAGTTGTCCACTTAGGCATTGTAATGTCTGACATAACTTTTAAGAACATTAATCATCCTTCCTGCAAGCAACCTGTCTCCAGTCTTTAATGTCGAGCATGCCTGGACAATTTGGATTTAGGTTAAAAACATGACTCATTAACTGAACTTTTAAACCAGGGGTGGGGAACCTTTTTTCTGCCGAGGGCCATTTTGATATATATAACATTATTTGCGGGCCCGGTGCAGGCCACGCCCCCTCCGTGTGATGTCACACGGGGCGGGGCCACTATCGCCAGCGATTACAGCAATCCTGAGGATGCTCCAGGCAGCTGTAAGGGCAGGGTGTGACCATCTGAAGCGTCCTAAGGACGCTCCAGACGGCACTGCTGCATAGATCCTGGCTGCAAGGTGCCATTATAGGCCCCATGCTATCCAGATGAGGCTAGCAGAAAAAAGCTCAGAGGGCCAGACCAAATGAATCCAGGGGGCCTTATACGGCCCCCGGGCCAGAGGTTCCCCATCCCTGTTTTAAACCTAACACAGACGTAGGTCAGTCAATATAAATTTGGATATACTGTATGTTACCGAACTTCAAGTTCATAATAGACCCTCTTTTCAAGTTCACGTGATGGACCTTTGGCGTCACATGAGTTTTCACAAATAGGGCTCTATTTGCTACAATCCGTATTTGTAGTGCTGATTGTAGTGTGATATTGCCAATATCACAGGGATTTACTACAAATCCCTTGCAGGGACAGAGCTTGCGATAAAGCTCTGTCCTTGCGAATCCCCTCCGCACACAAGTCAGGGTATGTTAGCAAAAAAATACTGTGACAAGTGCCGACGCATGTGCTGACCGACCGTCGCTAAGCCCCCGGCGCTAAGCCCCACCCCCTTGGTCACAACCCATCCCGCGCAACCCCCCTCCTTCCTCCTGCGAGCCCCCTCCCTTAATTACACTTACCTGCAGTCATCGGTGCTCCGGTGATGTCCTCCGTGGCTCCAGTCAGCTGACAGCCCATACTGCACTGGGACTCAGGACCTCATTCAGAGTCGGTCATTGCGGCCACTCGGTCGTACGCCACCGATGCTCGCTAAACTGCGCATGCGTAAAAATCGCAATGCGCATGCGCAAACTAGCTATTACGATCAGAAATTGCTCTCTCCTTGAACACAGCCAGGTCGTTAGTTTGAATGACAGGATGAGTCGTTTGTGGGTGGTAACAGGGGACGGTGCTTGTGAACGGGGGAGTGGAGATCCGAACGCAGGCGTGCCTGACTATGCAAACGGCGTTTAATGGGAGTGCATAATTAACTAAGTAGTGTCATGGCACATGTGACAAGTTTTTACACTGACTAGATCGTAGTGCTTAAGAGAGGGTATGGTCAACCTTAAGGTCTACGAGCAGCTCCGATGGTTCCCGATGGTCTCGATTAATCCTTATATGCCCAGAGATGACGTGTAATGCGAACGAGAAGGGGGCGTATTTTTAGTCTTACCGCCACATCCTCCCCTCGCCCGTCCAGCAAACGATCCCATCTTAACGACGCAACTTGTGAGTGCTTCATTTGCATATCTGGCCCCTTTTACCTTATGACCGTGCGGCCGCAACGACCGACTCTGAATGAGGTCCTCAGTGAGGTGACGACCGGGCACCAGTGCAGGCTGGGAGACTAGCTGACCGGAGGGAGGACATCGCGGGAGCCCCGATCACCGGTCCCTGGACTCAGGTACGTTTTTTTTTTACTATTTTTTTGCAGATAGATCACATTTCCCATTACAATTATGGGAAATGCGATCTGATTACTAAAAATAAGTAATAATTAGGGCTTGGAGTATAATTTTACGAATTCTACTCCAATTGCCCTATAACAGTGTTGGCTAACCTTGACACTCCAGCTGTTGTGGAACTATATATCCCAGCATGCCCTGCCACAGTTTTAGCATGCCCTAATCGCAAAACTGTAGCAGTGCATGCTGGGTTATGTAGTTCCATAACAGCTGGAGTGTCAAGGTTAGCCAACACTGCCCTGTAGTAACTTTAGGTGATACTAAAATAATGTGAAAAGGGTGTGAAAACACCCTTTTTCACTTTATTTTAGTAAAAATAATGTTAATAAATAGAGCCCACAGAGTTCTAATTGTTAAACATTTGTACAGGTTAAAAGTTAGCAGTGATTGTTAGATGAACAAGACTGATGCTAGATACCCAACGCCCGGTATATCGAGTGCGCGCCGGCGGGTGTGTACCAGCTATATGTCTAGGAACGACGTCGCTCACAGACATATCGCGTCGGGTGCGCAGCACAGCTGATGGACGATATTTCTGCATGTATATCGGCACATCGTGCTATGTGTATGGGCAGTCAGCCGACCCGCCCATACACTTGCTGCACAAGCCATCAGTGACTGATATCACAGGAACATGTAAATGCCCGCCCAGTTGGGACATCAGGCATGACACATCTGGCTGACAATTGGTAAGTGTATATGTCGAGTGGATAGCGGATCGGCCGGACGGCAGTTCCGTTCTCCTAGTGTGTACACAGCTTAAGGGGTTTATGTAGAGAGAATGATAAAGTAACAACCAATCGGCTCCTAACTGTCATTTTACAGGCTGTGTTTGATAAATGACAGTTAGGAGCTGATTGGTTGGTACTTTATCACTATCTCTGTATCACTCTTACTCCTAAGATGGCCACACGTGGAAAGATTTGGTTGATTGCTGAATAATCGTATCTAGATCGAACTCTTGCACAAATTTCTCTTTGTTCTCATTATAACTCACGCATCTAACTTTGCTCAAGCAACAGAAGTGAAACTTGGTTGAAAATGCCCGAACTGACATTATCAACCAAAAATGTTCTTGTGTGCGATAAGCGTTGAAAGAGAAGGAGCACAAGATAACACCACAGCATAAACTTTCTGAGGCATTGTAATCTCTTTCTTCAGATTCCTACCAGAGGTGTCTATGGGCAAAATTTACTAAGCGGCAGGGTCTAAACCAGGGATGGAGAACCTCAGGCCCGAGGGACGTTTCAGGACCGTGGAATCATTTGGTCTGGCCCTCTGAGCTTTTTTCTGCTAGCCTCATCTGGCTAGCAGGGTGCCTATAATGGCACCCTGCAGCCAGAATCTATGCAGTAGTACCTCAAGCATCCTTAGGAGGCTTCAGATGTTCACACCGCTGCCTTTACAGCTCCCCAGAGCATCCTCAGGATGCTCTGGGCATTGCTGTAATCACCGGCAATTGTGGCCCCACCGCCATGTGACGTCACACGGAGGTGGTGTGGCCTGCACTGGCCAGAGAATATTGTTATATATATCAAAATGGCCCTTGGCAGAAAAAAGGTTCCCCACCGCTGCTCTAAACCATTGCGGTTTGGCAGCGGTTTTGCTATCCGCAGATTTACTAAGACCAAAACTGATGCAAAATTGCAGTCAAAACACATTTTAGAATAGAATAGAGCAGGGCTAGGGCTAAAATTACTAAGTGGCGGTTTTAGTGTCATTTAGAAACCAGCGTCAAACCGCTGGCATTTAGAACCCGCCGCATAGTAAATTTTGCCCTTAGTCATTTCACACACAATTAGCCTGATGCCTGATTAAGGGGATTATTCATTATATCAATTATCAGGGGCAGGGCAACCCCATATTATTAATATTCCAACACGCGGTGAGTGCTGGAGCAATTCATCATTGATCTGGCGCGGAGACTGCTGATTCGAAAATCCGCTGTCTCCAGGAATCCTTTCACTGCAACTTCCGAGGCAGTGAAATTAGCACTGCCGAGTCTGACTCCACAGTGCTAGTGTGCCTGCATGAACTTGGGTTTACGCAGGCACACAAAGCCGCAGTGTCCGGCGGAAGGAGCGGGCAGTGGCGGTGGAATCTGAATGGATCCCTCTTCGCAACCCGGTGCTCCTTCCCATAGGGAAGGAGCAAGGTGCGTGAACAAGCGCCATCTGAAGATTTCGAATGTAGTCAAGCTCTGAAAATATTGTATTTTCTGTACTCCATGAATTTAGGTCCTCATATTAGTGTATGAGGACAGCGGGCAAGATCAGGACTGAAAGGTAAGCAGGAGATATCAGTTATATCTCCTGCATTGCCTATATGATAAATGGCTCTGTTACTCAAATTCTACTAAAAAGTCAATTTTCACCTGCTTTTGTATAAATTAAGTGATGATGAATAGACCTCTTAGAGATAAATTGAAAAATTGAACTTTTGCATAGGTGTGAAAATGTGTCAGGACACTTTGCTTTCGGGTTCCATACAAAAGGTCAACAATAAAAAGGTCGACAATGATTTGGTTGACACCAGAAGGACAACATGTCAGAAGGTCGACTTGACAAAAGATCGACAGTACAGAAGGTTGACAGGTACAAAAAATTTGACATGGAAATGTCGACCTTCTGTACTGTCTATACTAACTTTTGTCATGTCGACCTTTTCCCATTTCGACCTTTTGGTGTCAACCACATTTTTGTCTACCTTTTTGTATCACACCTGTCACGGCGGCCAGGGTTTCGCGGCATGGTAGTCACCGAGTATTACCTGTGAGGTCGTTATGGCAGGGGGTCTCTGTCAGCGGTGCTGGTGTTTGGCGAGGGGCATTGACTATGGGTGGTTCTGTGCGGGCACATTGTCACTAGGCCTGGTGAGGTCTGGTGGTGTTTCTGTTCCGTTGGCATGGGCGCCGCCATCTTGCCTGCGGCCATGTGATTCCGGCTGTCCAATCCTGGTAGGTCATGTGCTCATTCCAGCCAGTCACAGCATGGCACTGAGTATTTAGGAAAGTCCAGAGCCTTCCTTCCTTTGCTAGTGCAACGTGTTTCTCAGCTACAGCTGAGAGAGAGTACCTGTGCCTTACCTGCCTGCTTGTATACGCTCCTAGCCTGAACCTTGCCTGCTCCAACCTGCTGGACTTACCCTGCACCCTCCATATACTTTCTTCCTTGCCTGAGTACCTGAACCTGCTGTTTCCCTGCACCTTGCTTCATTTCACTCCCAGCTGGACTTCACTACCTCTGCCTGCATCAGATACAGCTCACCAAACCTGCATTCAGTTACAGGTCAACAAACCTGCATTCAGTTACAGCTCACCAAACCTGCATTCTGTTTTCAGCTCACCATACTTGTATACTGGACTGTTTCTGCCTGTCACTATCTGGACATTTCCTCATTAACCCCCACTACAGTTATCAAGTGCACTTTAGTGCTATACCTGGACTTTTTCATTTGCCATTCCCATGTCTTCTAAATCACTTATTAAAAACTCCACTTTTTCATTTAAGTCTGCTTCTGTGTCTATTCCTATCACCACCCCGGGTCCACAACACATTCAGAACCTCACAGTTTGCACTGGCCCCATGGATCCGGCCACGGAACAGGAGTCTGGAGTGGATTTATTTCACTGTATTGCTGGTCGTTTAGAAAACCTGGAAGCTATGCAACATCAAATGGCCCAGTTCCTACAGGAGATGTCTAAATGCCAAGATACTCTGCAAACCTCGTTAATCACCCCTGGGGTATTAGCAACTTCACCTCCTCCTGTGCCTGGTAATACCCGTCTACATCTATCCATGCCAAGCAAATTTGACGGCAATCCTAAGCTCTGTCATGGTTTTTTAAATCAGTGTGATATACACTTTACGTTAAAGCCTGATAACTTCCCCACTGCTAGAACCCAAGTTGGCATACATCGTGTCCTTGCTGACTGGCTCAGTTCTGGATTGGGCCTCCCCACTCTGGGAGAGTTCAGACTCACTGCTGGATAATTATACAACTTTGTATCTTCATTCAGGAGGATTTTTGATGAACCTGGATGCACAGTGTCAGCATTGTCCAGTATCATGACCCTGAGACAAGGAACCCGTCCTGTCAGCCAATATGCCGTACAGTTTAAAATTTTGGCATCAGAGCTTAAGTGGAATGAGGAGGCCCTCACCTCAGCCTTTTGGCATGGTCTGTCCGACCGATTAAAAGATGATCTGATTACCCGTGAGCTTCCTACCAATTTAAATGATATGATCTCACTCTGCAACAAAATTGACCTGCGCTTCAGAGAACGTCAGGCTGAAAAGCACAGAACTGACCAGCAAAGGTCATTTACGTCTTCCTTGCCTACCTGTCCACCCCATCCTCCTATAGAGGAACGTCAGAGAAGGATGCTAAAAAACCTTTGTCTGTACTGCGGAGATTCAGGTCACCTGGTGGCCTCCTGCTCCCGCAAGTCGGGAAATGCCCGTTCCTAACTGACCTTGGGGACATCAAGTTAGGAGTTATTTGCCCGTCCCCAAACACTAAAGATTTCAAGATTTCATTCGCTTTGGCTCTTAAGCCCAACCCTGTCTTCGTCTCTGCTCTATTAGACTCTGGAGCAGCCGGAAACTTCATGACTAGTTGATAAACTACAGATTCCTTGTTCATCTCTCAAGCAAGCAATTTCCCTGACTTCTGTAGATGGACATCCTCTAGCTAAAGGACTGGTCACCAAGGAAACTCAACCAGTATTAGTTTGTGTTGGGGCACTCCACTCCGAGTCTTTAAAGTTCTTAGTGATACCAGAGGCTTCTCAAGAAATCATCTTGGGACTACCCTGGTTATGCCAACATAATCCCAGGATAGACTGGTGCTCAATGCAGATTCTTTCATGGGGAACTGACTGTCAGAAATCCTGTCTTCCCAAAATACGACCTGTAAGAAAGACAACTTTGTTACCATCTCCAGCTATACCCGAGGAGTACCAGATGTTCTCTGATGTTTTTTCCAAGCAACAGGCGAACGCCTTACCTCCCCACAGAGAATGGGACTGTCCTATCGAGCTGCTGCCTGACAAGATGCCACCCCGTTGTCGCACCTATCCTCTATCCATGCCTGAGACTCAAGCCATGTCAGAGTACATCCAGGACAACCTAGCAAAGGGGTTTATTCGACCTTCCACCTCTCCCACTGGAGCCGGCTTCTTTTTCGTTGGAAAGAAAGACGGAGGCCTAAGACCTTGTATAGATTACCGGGGCCTCAATGATATAACGATTAAGAATCGGTATCCTCTTCCCCTGATCACAGAATTGTTTAACAGAGTTAAAGGGTCCATCATATTCTCAAAACTGGATCTGAGAGGGGCTTATAATCTCATCCGCATTCGTGCTGGCGATGAATGGAAGACCGCCTTTAATACTAGAGATGGACACTTTGAATACCTTGTGATGCCCTTTGGGTTGTGCAATGCCCCTGCCGTGTTTCAGGGCTTTGTTAATGAGATTTTCCGGGACCTGTCTCGGTTGTAGTTTACCTGGACGATATTTAGATTTTTTCATCTTCTGTAACAATACATCATGAACATGTGACGGAAGTATTGTCCCATCTAAGAAAGAACTACTTTTACTGCAAACTGGAGAAATGTGTCTTTGGGGTTCCCAGTGTGCCATTCCTTGGTTACGTCATTTCTGGCTCCAGTCTAGAAATGGACCCCAAGAAGGTGCGGGTGATTTAGGATTGGTCCCGTCCTCAAACGTTGTCAGCTTGGGTTCACCAAGTACTATATGATTAAAGGATTTTCATCATTGTTGGCTCCCATTACTGCCTTGACCCGAAAAGATGCTAACCCTACCCTATGGCCACCTGAGGCAGAGACTGCCTTCCAACTTTTAAAACAGGCATTTATTTCAGCTCCAGTCTTACGACAACCAGATCTGGATAGGCCATTTCTAGTGGAAGTGGATGCGTCTTCGGAGGCCGTGGGTGCAGTTCTTTCCCAGCGTTATGACCATAATCAAGTTCATGCCTGTGGGTTCTTCTCCAAGAAGTTTTCTCCTGCTAAGAAAAATTATGCCATTGGTGAATAAGAACTTTTAGCAGTAAAGTTAGCCTTAAAAGAATGGAGATACCTGCTGGAAGGGGCCAAGTTTCCCTTCACTGTCTTCATGGACCATAAAAATCTGCTCTTCCTCAAGAATCTTCAGTGCGTGAGTCCTCGTTTGGCCCAATAGGCGATATTTTTGCTTGGTTCCCGTTCACCCTGACCTTCCCAGTCTGGAGCCCTTAATAAATAGGCAGATGCCCTGTCCAGATCTTTCTGCTGTAATGACAAATCAGAGAATCAACAAAATACCCCTGTTTTGGAGTCAAGAGTCTTCGCCACCTTACAGCTACAGCCTCCTACACGGAAGTCCTTTGTGGCCCCGGAGTTAAGGAAGCAGCTCCTCACCTGGGCTCATTCCTCTCGCTTTGCAGGTCACTCAGGTACCCAGAAGACCTTGGAATTTTTAAAGAGAGGCTATTGGTGGCCATCCATGAAAGCAGACGTGTCGGAATTTATTTCTTCATGTTCTTCGTGTGCCCAGCATAAATCTTCACGTCAGGGACCGGCTGGTGAGTTATTTCCACTACCTATTCCATCACATCCATGAACGCATCTCTCCATGGACTTCGTCACGGATCTGCCGAATTCTCAAGGGTTCACTACCATATGGGTCGTAGTAGACCGATTCTCTAAAATGGTCCATTACATACCACTAAAGAAATTGCCTTCTGCCCCTAACCTGGCTCACTTGTTCCTTCAACATATTTTCCGTCTCCATGGTCTTCCAGCTGAGATAGTCTCTGACCATGGTGTTCAGTTCACAGCAAAATTTTGGAGAGCCTTATGTTCTGTATTACAAGTAAAGCTAAATTTTTCTACGGCTTATCACCCACAAAGCAACGGTTCCACTGAGAGGGTTAATCAAGACCTTGAGACCTTCCTGAGGATTTTAATGACATCTTCCCAGGACAATTGGTCTGCATTGCTGCCATGGGCTGAATTTGCTCATAATGCCTCCTACCACTCTTCCATGAATCAAACACCATTCCAAGTGGTCTACGGCCTTCATCCCTGGGTCCCTGAATTTCAAAGCCTGCCCATCTTTGATGTCCCTGCTGTAGAAGACACTATACAGAAATTTGCTTCAATCTGGTCTCAAGTTCATACTGACCTGGAGAAGGCATCCTCCCGTTACAAATTTCAAACTGATAAGAAGTGTAGGAAAATGTCCATCCGGAACCTACGACTTTGAGTGCCATCCATGAAATTTGCTCCACGCTTCATCGGGCCCTTCTCCATCATAGAAGTCATTAACCCTGTGGATTATTGCCTTCAACTACCCCCTTATCTGAAAATTCCCAATTCCTTTCATGTCTCCCTGTTGAAACCCCTGGTGCTAAACAAATTTTACAAAGTCCTGCCTGCTTCTCCCCGTGTCCAGACTGAAAGGGGCATAGACTTTGAAGTCTCCCAGGTCTTGGATTCCCATCTCCACAGAGGACATTTGCAGTACCTACTGGACTGGAGGGGCTACGGCCCAGAGGAACGTTGTTGGACCGATGTCCGAGATGTGCATGCTCCTGCTCTCATCAAGAGGTTCCATGCTGCCCATCCGGAGAAGCCTGGTGAGTGTACTGAGGCCACCCATAAGGGGGGGTACTGTCACGGCCAGGGTTTCTCGGCATGGTAGTCACCGGGTATTACCTGTGAGGTCGTTATGGCAGGGGGTCTCTAGCAGTGGTGCTGGTGTTTGGCGAGGGGCATTAGTAGCGCGTGGTTCTGTGCGGGCACATTGTCACTAGAACTGGTGAGGTCTGGTGGTGTTTCCGTTCCGTTGGCATGGGCACCGCCATCTTGCCTGCGGCCATGTGATTATGGCTGTCCAATCCTGGTAGGTCATTCCAGCCAGTCACAGTGCAGCACTGAGTATTTAGGAAGGTCCAGAGCCTTCCTTCCTTTGCCAGTGCAACGTGTTTCTCAGCTGCGGCTGAGAGAGAGTACCTGTGCCTTACCTGCCTGCTTGTATACGCTCCTAGCCTGAACCTTGCCTGCTCCAACTTGCTGGACTTACCCTGCAGCCTCCATATACCTTCTTACCTGCCTGAGTACCTGAACCTGCTGTTTCCCTGCACCTTGCTTCATTTCACTGTTTATGAATAGCCTCCTGGCTGCTATATATGCACATAGAGAGACATAATTTTATGTAGTGAGTTGGATTGGGACATTAAATAGTATATATTATGCACCTGTTTACAGATAGCGGATTGGCTATTCAATATATACATAGAGAGAGAGATATTTATTTCATACTTGGGACATCATCTTGAGGTACATTGCAATAATCATTGCAGGACATCTTTGGATGCCGCAATTATAATCTATAATGTCACAATGTGTCAGCAATGAAGTCCTTTAATAGACAGGTCCCTGAGTTTGTCATGCTATATCAGTGTATCCAGTTACCAAGAGTCTCCTAAACTTGAGGCATTATCTCCTTATATCTATTGAACCCTATGTTTTGTTTGTTTTGCCAGAATTGTATTTATGTTGACCTTTTCAAGGTTGAATGCTGCTAATTACAATAGCTATATAGTTTATTCCATAACAAATGGGTAGCAGATGTTATGCCTCTAGAATTGTGTGTGCATATAATAAATGATAAACATCTATAAATGGTCTTTTCATACGTTTTATCAGACCAGGTTTATCATGAGCAACAAGATATGTTCATCAATGTGTAAATATGCCTCCAGTATCGTTTATTTGCTTTTACAGATCATCAGTCCAGGTTTACTATGAACAATAAGAAAAGTTTATCAATATATAACTATGCCTCCAGTATTGTTTGTATGATACTTGCCTACCCTCCCGATTTGGTCGGGAGCCTCCCGAAAATCGGGTGCCGCTCCCGACCTCCCGGGATGGCAGGCAAGTCTCCCGGCTGCCGCCGACCCCTCCTGTCCCACCACAATTACTTGTAAAACCCCGGCAGCAAAGGGGGCAGTGACGTGATTTGCGTCATTTTGGCACCGCCCCCTGCTTCACACTGCCTGTAATATCGGCAGTGTGTAGTGGGCGCGGGGCCAAAATGACGAGCTCGCGTGGCTCCGCCTCCGCACCGCCCACAAAAACTTGTCACCAGGCCAGCACCGCCCCCGTTTGCTGGCCACGCCCCGGAAGGGGCAGCCAGATAGTCGGCGTGTATGGTTTGCATGCATATGGTCTAAATAATAAATAGTCTTAATTAACCAGCATACTATTTGTCCTACCAGTTCAGGACCATTGCATGCACTATTATAGGACGAGATTCACATTTTATATCCTTGTCGCAGAATTTATGATCATGGATGAACAGAATTAAAATCAATGACAGTTCACTTACCTTCTTTTTCTATCTACTCTATTAATTGATGACAATCTCATCCAGAGTAACTCTCTCATTAGGGGTCCAATGCGTTACGTAAGACCCTTAACAGCAGAAGTGAAATAGTGAGTAATGTTGCAGTTACACTGTTGTTTCTAAGGGTTAAACTGCTACTGGATGATCTCTCACTCCTAATTGATGGCTTTCTGCTAAGTGAGGGGAAGTAGAATTATAGGTGGTCAAATCTTCACCCTGACCGTCCTGATACTTCACACTTATTAGGAGGTATGTTATACAGACTGGTATGATTCTAATAGTGCTAATGAGGCATTATATGATAACTATGCTGCTTCAAATTTTCACCGCTTGTGCTATGAATTTTTGAATTTTGCCTATATGGGCAAATATCTTTGACCAAATGTGATTGTAATTAATCCTTGAGGTATTAATCCTTCTTAATTCCAATATTGCCGACCTGAAGGGACTTTTCTCTCAGATAGAATCCTCCATTTGATTAGCATATATTAATAGACCACAGACCTTCTTAACTGGATGTATTTTGGGTGGATTAATGTTATATGCTAAATGTTTTGTCTTTTGTCCTTTGTCATAGATTTCATTTATATCTTATCTTGGATTAGATTAAAAGTTATGTTTTAACAACTTCATAGTTACAAAGAGTGCTCACAAAATAGAGTTTCTTTTTTCTTCTTTTCTTGAATAGTGTTTCTCAGCTGCGGCTGAGAGAGAGTACCTGTGCCTTACCTGCCTGCTTGTATATGCTCCTAACCTGAACTTTGCCTGCTCCAACCTGCTGGACTTACCCTGCACCCTCCATATACCTTCTTACCTGAACCTGCTGTTTCCCTGCACCTTGTTTCATTTCACTCCCAGCTGGACTTCACTACCTCTGCCTGCATCAGTTACAGCTCATCAAACCTGCATTCAGTTACAGCTCATCATACCTGCATTCTGTTTTCAGCTCACCATACTTGTTTACTGGACTGTTCCTGCCTGTCACTATCTGGACATTTCCTCATTAACCCCCACTACAGTTATCAAGTGCACTTTAGTGTTATACCTGGACTTTTTCATTTGCCATTCCCATGTCTTCTAAATCACTTATTAAAAACTCCACTTTTTCATTTAAGTCTGCTCCTGTGTCTGCTCCTACCACCACCCCGGGTCCACAACAAATTCAGAACCTCACAACACCTTTAGTTTCTGAGGCTAAATTTTGAGTTGCTCGCGTCCTTTAGATCCTGCATTTGGACAGAGGGCACAGATGTTGCCATCATCACCTGAGATTATGCCGCTGGGTTCTCACCTTACTCTGCGATGTTTGACGTTCACCTCTCAAAAGACATTGGCGTGACTGCCAGACTGTGGACAAACACACCTTTATCACACAAGCTACGTAGAGACTAGTGAGAAAACTTAAGGACCAAATTAAAGTAGCCGCAATAACTTGCTTATGAAAAAGGCAGAACACTGGGTTATATGATATTGTGGATGTATATGGGGGTGCTGTATTGATGGGACAGGTGTTTTTAAGCATGCAGCTGGGAGTAGTTACAGGTGTGTTTTGACAAATTCCGCATACAGAAATACAATTCAGCACTAAATATGCATATGCACAGTCTTGTTATAACATAGAGTCAAGATTATGGTGTTAAAGTAAGTTTAAGAAATCTAGTCAGCAAGGGAAAAAAATATACAAACTGATCATCAAAGCGCACAAATGTACCTCATTTGTCTGTATATACTGTATGATCATATACAGGGCCGAACTGCTCATCAGGTACTTCTGCCCGATGGCCAGGTGGGCCGGCCTGGCATCAAACCCCGGCCAAGCAGCTCCGCCTCCCAGCGCTCTGTTCTCAGGGGATACTAAAAGATGAGGGCGTGCCGCGAAGCCAGGCTCCAGTGACTTGCAGCATGCCCCCATGTGATGAGGCCATGCCAATTTTGAGGTGAGGCTACCCCCATGTTGCGGACACAAGGGGGGACTTCCAGGGCTGCTTAGCAGCCCCAGTCTGTCCATGACCATATACCAGAAATGACAGAGGGAAAGATGGATCCATTGAACGTGGTACCATAATAAATAATCAAATGCTGCTGAGGAAATCTGTATAAAGGATGACTCTGCACTCTGGGATGGCTCAGCTTAAGCAGGTTTGGCACCGGTTCTAAATGTGAGGGTGCCTGAGTTTGTACCAAGTAAGTGAGTGAAAGACAGCAAAGTCGCTGTTCCACTTCCCTGGATTACTGCACCAGGGAAACATCAATATAGCTGCTTGTGGGAGATCTTGGAGTAGATTTACTAAAGCTTCTAAGACAGACAGGTGGTGGTGTTGCCCATAGCAACCAATCAGATTCTCTATATCATTTTCTAGAATGCAATTTGAGAAATGTTAGGTAGAATCCGATTGGTTGCTCTGGGCAACACATACCACTTGTGTGTTTTAGAAGCTTTAGTACCCCCTTGTGTACATCATTTACAAAGGCCAAAATTCTCTTCTGTGATGCTGTGCCAGTGGCGTAACTACTGCCCCCGCAGCCCCTGCGGTGGCTTGGAGGCACCGGGTAGCTTGGGGGCATCGGGGGCAGTGGTTACGCCACTGCAACTGTGAGCGCTGGCCTCTGAAGTGATCGGAGACTAAGGAAGCCTCTGATCACTTCAGAGGCCAGAGTTCCCAGTAATTCATTGCGCGGGTGATGTCATGACGTCACCTGCGCAGTGAGGAACCTGAGCGGCCGCGTCTGCTGGATCAATTGATCCAGTCAGTGCGGGAGTCGGGAGAGACAGCCTGGATGACAGCTGCAGCCTGAACGGAGTCAGGTAAGTAGGGGGGAACAACTACAGGGCGCACTAATTGAAGGGGCACAACTACAGGGGGCAGTGGGCACTACTTGAAGGGGCACAACTACCGATGCACTACTTGAAGGGGCACTAATCGAAGGGACACAGCTACAGGGGGAACTGTATAAGGGGCACAACTACAGCGGGCACTACTTATGGGGCACAACTACAGGGACACTACTTGAAGGGGCACAGCTACAGGGGCACAATTACAGGGGCCACTACTTGAAGAGGCACAGTTACAGGGGCCACTACTTGAAGGGGCACAATTATAGGGGGCACTACTTGAAGGGGCACAATTACAGGGGGCACTACTTGAAGGGGCACAACTACAGGGGGCACTATTTGAAGGGGCACAATTACAGGGGCCACTACTTGAAGGGGCACAATTACAGGGGGCACTACTTGAAGGGGCACAATTACAGGGGGCATGTCTGGGTTCAGCCTAGGATCGGCCTCTCTCACCTGCTTGCCGGCTTCCCCTGACTTCCTTGCGGTCAGACGTCTGGTGCAGTGATGGATGTGGGGCTGAGTATTCTGCCTTAGGTGCTTTTTGCGAGCTTCCATGGTCGGCTGTGTGTGCTGGGGATCGGAGTTCCCATCATGGGTGCCGCCATGACAGTTCCTCTCATGTGACAGTACTCCTAACTAGGGGTGAGCGGGTTCGGATTTCTGAAATCCGAACCCCCCCGAGCCCCCCCGATCCGAGTCCGATCCGAGTCAGGCTCGACTTTTCCCGCCTGACTCGGATCTGACATCGAGGCAAAACGTCATCATCCCGCCTTCCGAGTCTCGCGGGTTTTGGATCCTATATAAGGTACCCGCGTCGGCGCCATTTTCTCACTCGGCTGTGGACAGTGAAGAGGGAGGGTGGGAGTTAGTGCTGTGTAGTGTAGTGTAGTGTAGTGCTGCTGTTGTCCACTACTTCAAAGTCCATAGGGGCTGGCTGTGTTGTGCTGTGCTGCTGTTGTTAATAGGGGCTGTGTCCACTACTTCAAAGTCCATAGGGGCTGGCTGGACTGTGTTGTGCAGTCAGTTCCAAAGTCCTGTGCAGTGTCCCAGTCCTAAAGGGGTGCTGTAGTGTTGTCCAGGGGGTGCTCTGTCCATCAGGGGTGCTCCCCCCAAGTGCTAAAAAAATAATATATTTTCTGTGTTTGTGAATTGTGTGCGCAGTAGCCGCACGTGCATCAACAAAGTAGTGCCAAGCGTGCGCCTGTGTCATAAGTAAAGGGCCGGCTGGCTTGACCGTTAAGGGTGCTGTAACCCCCGAAAGTACACTCCAGTCCAAACCAAAAAAAAAATTATTTTCTGTGTTTGTGAATTGTGTGCGCAGTAGCCGCACGTGCATCAACAAAGTAGTGCCAAGCGTGCGCCTGTGTCATAAGTAAAGGGCCGGCTGGCTTGACCGTTAAGGGTGCTGTAACCCCCGAAAGTACACTCCAGTCCAAACCTAAAAAAAAATTATTTTCTGTGTTTGTGAATTGTGTGCGCAGTAGCCGCACGTGCATCAACAAAGTAGTGCCAAGCGTGCGCCTGTGTCATAAGTAAAGGGCCGGCTGGCTTGACCGTTAAAGGGTGCTGTAACCCCCGAAAGTACACTCCAGTCCAAACCAAAAAAAAATTATTTTCTGTGTTTGTTAATTGTGTGCGCAGTAGCCGCACGTGCATCAACAAAGTAGTGCCAAGCGTGCGCCTGTGTCATAAGTAAAGGGCCGGCTGGCTTGACCGTTAAGGGTGCTGTAACCCCCGAAAGTACACTCCAGTCCAAACCTAAAAAAAAATTATTTTCTGTGTTTGTGAATTGTGTGCGCAGTAGCCGCACGTGCATCAACAAAGTAGTGCCAAGAGTGCCCCTGTGTCATAAGTAAAGGGCCGGCTGGCTTGACCGTTAAAGGGTGCTGTAACCCCCGAAAGTACACTCCAGTCCAAACCAAAAAAAAATTATTTTCTGTGTTTGTGAATTGTGTGCGCAGTAGCCGCACGTGCATCAACAAAGTAGTGCCAAGCGTGCGCCTGTGTCATAAGTAAAGGGCCGGCTGGCTTGACCGTTAAAGGGTGCTGTAACCCCTGAAAGTACACTCCAGTCCAAACCAAAAAAAAATTATTTTCTGTGTTTGTGAATTGTGTGCGCAGTAGCCGCACGTGCATCAACAAAGTAGTGTCAAGCGTTCGCCTGTGTCATAAGTAAAGGGCCGGCTGGCTTGACCGTTAAGGGTGCTGTAACCCCCGAAAGTACACTCCAGTCCAAACCAAAAAAAAAATTATTTTCTGTGTTTGTGAATTGTGTGCGCAGTAGCCGCACGTGCATCAACAAAGTAGTGCCAAGCGTGCGCCTGTGTCATAAGTAAAGGGCCGGCTGGCTTGACCGTTAAGGGTGCTGTAACCCCCGAAAGTACACTCCAGTCCAAACCAAAAAAAAAATTATTTTCTGTGTTTGTGAATTGTGTGCGCAGTAGCCGCACGTGCATCAACAAAGTAGTGCCAAGCGTGCGCCTGTGTCATAAGTAAAGGGCCGGCTGGCTTGACCGTTAAGGGTGCTGTAACCCCCGAAAGTACACTCCAGTCCAAACCTAAAAAAAAATTATTTTCTGTGTTTGTGAATTGTGTGCGCAGTAGCCGCACGTGCATCAACAAAGTAGTGCCAAGCGTGCGCCTGTGTCATAAGTAAAGGGCCGGCTGGCTTGACCGTTAAAGGGTGCTGTAACCCCCGAAAGTACACTCCAGTCCAAACCAAAAAAAAATTATTTTCTGTGGTTGTGAATTGTGTGCGCAGTAGCCGCACGTGCATCAACAAAGTAGTGCCAAGCGTGCGCCTGTGTCATAAGTAAAGGGCCGGCTGGCTTGACCGTTAAGGGTGCTGTAACCCCCGAAAGTACACTCCAGTCCAAACCTAAAAAAAAATTATTTTCTGTGTTTGTGAATTGTGTGCGCAGTAGCCGCACGTGCATCAACAAAGTAGTGCCAAGAGTGCGCCTGTGTCATAAGTAAAGGGCCGGCTGGCTTGACCGTTAAAGGGTGCTGTAACCCCCGAAAGTACACTCCAGTCCAAACCAAAAAAAAATTATTTTCTGTGTTTGTGAATTGTGTGCGCAGTAGCCGCACGTGCATCAACAAAGTAGTGCCAAGCGTGCGCCTGTGTCATAAGTAAAGGGCCGGCTGGCTTGACCGTTAAAGGGTGCTGTAACCCCCAAAGTACACTCCAGTCCAAACCAAAAAAAAATTATTTTCTGTGTTTGTGAATTGTGTGCGCAGTAGCCGCACGTGCATCAACAAAGTAGTGCCAAGCGTGCGCCTGTGTCATAAGTAAAGGGCCGGCTGGCTTGACCGTTAAGGGTGCTGTAACCCCCGAAAGTACACTCCAGTCCAAACCAAAAAAAAAATTATTTTCTGTGTTTGTGAATTGTGTGCGCAGTAGCCGCACGTGCATCAACAAAGTAGTGCCAAGCGTGCGCCTGTGTCATAAGTAAAGGGCCGGCTGGCTTGACCGTTAAGGGTGCTGTAACCCCCGAAAGTACACTCCAGTCCAAACCTAAAAAAAAATTATTTTCTGTGTTTGTGAATTGTGTGCGCAGTAGCCGCACGTGCATCAACAAAGTAGTGCCAAGCGTGCGCCTGTGTCATAAGTAAAGGGCCGGCTGGCTTGACCGTTAAAGGGTGCTGTAACCCCCGAAAGTACACTCCAGTCCAAACCAAAAAAAAATTATTTTCTGTGGTTGTGAATTGTGTGCGCAGTAGCCGCACGTGCATCAACAAAGTAGTGCCAAGCGTGCGCCTGTGTCATAAGTAAAGGGCCGGCTGGCTTGACCGTTAAGGGTGCTGTAACCCCCGAAAGTACACTCCAGTCCAAACCTAAAAAAAAATTATTTTCTGTGTTTGTGAATTGTGTGCGCAGTAGCCGCACGTGCATCAACAAAGTAGTGCCAAGCGTGCGCCTGTGTCATAAGTAAAGGGCCGGCTGGCTTGACCGTTAAAGGGTGCTGTAACCCCCAAAGTACACTCCAGTCCAAACCAAAAAAAAATTATTTTCTGTGTTTGTGAATTGTGTGCGCAGTAGCCGCACGTGCATCAACAAAGTAGTGCCAAGCGTGCGCCTGTGTCATAAGTAAAGGGCCGGCTGGCTTGACCGTTAAGGGTGCTGTAACCCCCGAAAGTACACTCCAGTCCAAACCAAAAAAAAAATTATTTTCTGTGTTTGTGAATTGTGTGCGCAGTAGCCGCACGTGCATCAACAAAGTAGTGCCAAGCATGCGCCTGTGTCATAAGTAAAGGGCCGGCTGGCTTGACCGTTAAGGGTGCTGTAACCCCCGAAAGTACACTCCAGTCCAAACCTAAAAAAAAATTATTTTCTGTGTTTGTGAATTGTGTGCGCAGTAGCCGCACGTGCATCAACAAAGTAGTGCCAAGCGTGCGCCTGTGTCATAAGTAAAGGGCCGGCTGGCTTGACCGTTAAAGGGTGCTGTAACCCCCGAAAGTACACTCCAGTCCAAACCAAAAAAAAATTATTTTCTGTGGTTGTGAATTGTGTGCGCAGTAGCCACACGTGCATCAACAAAGTAGTGCCAAGCGTGCGCCTGTGTCATAAGTAAAGGGCCGGCTGGCTTGACCGTTAAGGGTGCTGTAACCCCCGAAAGTACACTCCAGTCCAAACCTAAAAAAAAATTATTTTCTGTGTTTGTGAATTGTGTGCGCAGTAGCCGCACGTGCATCAACAAAGTAGTGCCAAGAGTGCGCCTGTGTCATAAGTAAAGGGCCGGCTGGCTTGACCGTTAAAGGGTGCTGTAACCCCCGAAAGTACACTCCAGTCCAAACCAAAAAAAAATTATTTTCTGTGTTTGTGAATTGTGTGCGCAGTAGCCGCACGTGCATCAACAAAGTAGTGCCAAGCGTGCGCCTGTGTCATAAGTAAAGGGCCGGCTGGCTTGACCGTTAAAGGGTGCTGTAACCCCCAAAGTACACTCCAGTCCAAACCAAAAAAAAATTATTTTCTGTGTTTGTGAATTGTGTGCGCAGTAGCCGCACGTGCATCAACAAAGTAGTGCCAAGAGTGCGCCTGTGTCATAAGTAAAGGGCCGGCTGGCTTGACCGTTAAAGGGTGCTGTAACCCACAAAGTACACTCCAGTCCGAACAAAAAAAAAATTTATTTTCTGTGTTTAGCCGCACGTATATATCAAATCGATATAACATAAATGGAGGACCAAACTTTCTCCGATAAAAATAAAATAGAGAAAGATCAAGAACCACTTCCTCCTAGTGCTGAAGCTGCTGCCACTAGTCATGACATAGACGATAACATGCCATCAACGTCGTCTGCCAAGGCCGATGCCCAATGTCATAGTAGAGGGCACATACAATCCCAAATGGCAAAGTTCAGGAAAATGACCTTGAAAAAGACATTTAAATCAGCTGAAGAGAAACGTAAACTTGCCAATATGCCATTTACGACACGGAGTGGCAAGGAACGGCTAAGGTCGATCCCTAGTATGTTCATGACTAGTGGTTCAGCTTCACATGACGATGGAAGCACTCCTCCCACTAAAAAAATCAAAAGAGTTAAGCTGGCAAAAGCACAGCGAAGAACTGTGCTTTCTAAGAAGATATCACAAATCCCCAAAGAGAGTCCAAGTGTGGTGGTGGTTGCGATGCCTGACCTTCCCAGCACTGGACGGGAAGAGGTGGCTCTTTCCACCATTTGCACGCCCCCTGCAAGTGCTGAAAGGAGCACCCACAGTCCACTTGCTGATATGCAAATTGAAGATGTCACTGTTGAAGTACAACAGGATGAGGATACTGGTGTAGCTGGCGCTGAGGAGGAAGTTGGCGAGGAGGATTCTGATGGTGATGTGGTTTGTTTAAATCAGGCTCCGGGGGAGACAGTTGTTGTCCGTGGGATGAAAAAGCCCATCACGGTCATGCCTGGGCAGAAGACCAAACAATCCACCTCTTTGGTCTGGCAATATTTCTATCCAAATCCGGACAACAACTGTCTTGCCATATGTACCATATGTAAAGGTGAAATAAGTAGGGGTAGGGACGTCAACCACCTAGGAACATCCTCCCTTATACGGCACCTGCAGCGCGTTCATAAAAAGTTACTGTCAAGTTCAGAAACTTTGGCTCAGACCGTAAGCAGTCCAGGGACACCTAAATCCCGTTGTCCTGTTGTATCCAAGCGCCTGCAAACCACACCGTCAACTCCCTCCTCGTCAATTTCCTCCTTAGTCAGGATCGGAAGTAGTCCTGCAGGCCATATCACTGGCATGACTGACTCTCCTATCCGGGATTCCTCCGGAGGATCCTGCATTGCTACGCCTACTGCTGCCGCTGCTGCTGCTGTTGCTGCTGCTGCTGGGAGTCGTTCATCATCCCAGAGAGGAAGTAGGAACACCACTACTTTTACTAAACAATTGACCCTCCAACAGTCCTTAGCGAGGAGGATGAAGTACGACAGCAGTCATCCTGAAGCAAAACGTATAACTGAGGCCTTGACTGCTATGTTGGTGTTAGACGTGCGTCCGGTATCCGCCATTAGTGCAGTGGGATTTAGACAATTGATGGAGGTAGTGTGTCCCCGGTTCCAAATCCCGTCTAGATTCCACTTCACTAGGCAGGCGATACCGAGACTGTACAGAAACGTCAGAAAAAGTGTCCTCAGTGTCCTGAAAAATGCCGTTGTACACAATGTCCACTTAACCACGGACATGTGGACAAGTGGAACAGGGCAGACTAAGGACTATATGACTGTGACAGCCCACTGGGTAGATGTATCACCTTACGCAGCAACAGCAGCAGCGTCACCAGTAGCAGCATCTCAGAAACGCCAGCTCGTTACAAGGCAGGCTACGCTGTGTATCACCGGTTTCAGTAAGAGGCACACCGCCGACGACCTCTTAGAGAAACTGAGGGAAATCATCGCCCAGTGGCTTACCCCACTTAGACTCTCCTGGGGATTTGTGATATCTGACAACGCCACCAATATTGTGCGGGCATTACATCTGGGCAAATTCCAGCACGTCCCATGTTTTGCTCACACAATAAACTTGGTGGTGCAGAATTTTCTGAAAAGCGACAGGGGCGTGCAGGAGACGCTTTGGGTGGCCCGAAAAATTTCTGGCCACTTTCGCCATTCAGCGACTGCGTGCCGAAGACTGGAGCGCCAGCAAACACTCTTGAACCTGCCCCGCCATCACCTGAAGCAAGAGGTTGTGACGCGGTGGAACTCAACCCTCTATATGCTTCAGAGGATGGAGGAGCAGCAAAAGGCCATACAAGCCTATACATCCACCTATGACATAGGCAAAGGAGGGGGTATGCACCTGACTCAAGCGCAGTGGAGAATGATTTCCGTGTTGTGCAAGGTTCTTCAGCCCTTCGAACTTGCCACACGTGAAGTCAGTTCAGACACTGCCAGCTTGAGTCAGGTCATTCCCCTCATCAGGCTTTTGCAGAAGCAGCTGGAGAAAGTGAAGGAGGAGCTAAGACGGAGCGATTCCGCTCGGCATGTGGGACTTGTGGATGAAGCCCTTCATTCGCTTTGCCAGGATTCCAGGGTGGTCAATCTGTTGAAATCAGACCACTACATTTTGGCCACCGTGCTCGATCCTAGGTTTAAAGCCTATGTGGTGTCTCTCTTTCCGGCCAACACAAGCCTGCAGAGGTGCAAAGACCTGCTGGTGAACACACTGTCAGCTGAAGCGGAACGTGAGACGTCAACGGCTCCTTCTTCATTTTCTCCCGCAACTGGGGCTGCCAGGAAAAAACTTAGGTATCCTAAGCAACCCGCTGGCGGTGATGCAGGGCAGGCAGGACCAAGTTTGGACATCTGGTCCGGACTGAAGGACCTGGCAACAATTTCTGACATGTCTACTGTCACTGCATATGATACTGTCACCATTGACAGAATGGTGGAGGATTACATCGGTGACAGCATCCAAGTAGGCATGTCAGACAGTCCATACCTGTACTGGCAGGAAAAAGAGGCAATTTGGAGGCCCCTGTACAAACTGGCTCTATTTTACCTGAGTTGCCCCCCCTCCAGTGTGTACTCCGAAAGAGTGTTTAGTGCAGCCGGGAACCTTGTCAGCGAAAGGCGTAGGAGGTTGCTTCCACAGAATGTGGAGAAGATGATGTTCATCAAAATGAATTATCAGCTCTTCCAGGGAGACCAGCCTCCAGAAGGTACAGAGGGACCTGTGGTGGTGGATTCAAGTGGGGACGAGTTAATACTTTGTGAGGATGAGGATGTACACACTGAAGAGGGTGAGGAATCGGTGGATGAGGAGGATGAGGATGACATCTTGCCTCCGTAGAGCCAGTTTGTGCAGGGACACATTAATTGCCAGCTTGTTTTGTGGGGGCCCAAACGAACCAATCATTTCAGCCACAGTTGTGTGGCAGACCCTGGCGCTGAAATGATTGATTTGTTAAAGTGTGCATGTCCTGTTTATACAACATAAGGGTGGGTGGGAGGGCCCAAGGACAATTCCATCTTGCACCTCTTTTTTTCTTTGCATTATGTACAGTTTGGGGCCTAGTTTTTCTAACTGCCATCCTGCCTGCCACTGCAGTGTCACTCCTAGATGGGTCACGTGTTTGTGCCGCCCACTCGTGTCGCTTAGCATAGTCATCCAGCTACCTCGGTGCAACCTTTTGGACATAAAAACACTATTGTGAGGTGTGAGGTGTTCAGAATAGACTGGAAATGAGTGGAAATTAAGGTTATTGAGGTTAATAATAGCATAGGAGCAGAAAAACCTACAAATTCTGTGATTTTAGCTGTTTTTATGCTTTTTTTCAAAAAAATACAGATCCAAAACACAAAACCCAGAACCCAAAACACGGAAGGGTGGTTTTGGCAAAACCAATCCAGATCCAAAACACGAAGAAAGATCCAGATCCAAAACCAAAACACAAAACACGAAAAGTGGCCGGTGCACACCCCTACTCCTAACCTATGGTAGCATGATTTCAGTCAGCTGATGCTGTGTTCCAGTAATCTGCTACCCCTGGGTATAAATCCACCTCCAGAACTCCAGGAAGTTGCTGTTTAACTTCGTTATTCCAAGTGCCTGTGTTACTCCAACTGTTGCGCTGTGCTAAATCCTTCAGCGTGTTGCTTCAGCCTGCTCACAGTTTCCCAGTTTCCTGTATTAGCTTCCATGCTAAACCTTACTCTGAGACTTTAGCTTTCTCACAGTACTTCAGTGTTTCATGTCCCTTCCCTGTGTGTCTTTGTATATGTGCTGCTAATTCTATTGCAGCTTTCCTGTGGCTATTACCCTGTATCACTGAAGTGTCAGATTACCTGCTGGTATTAATTAGCTCACAGCTGGTCCTCCCAGCACATGTCTGTGTCAATCTGCTCTGTGTCTTGTCAGTGCAAATCTGCACTTGCAGTTAGCACTCTCCCAGTGTATACCTATCTTCTCTATATGTCTTGTCTGTGCAATCTGCACCTGCATATATAAGTATTCCCAGTATTTTGCCTTTGCCCAGTACCAGCATTTCTAGCTCTCCCAGTATTTGGCCTTTGTCCAGTACCACATTTCTAGCATTCCCAATATATTCCTTGAGTCCACTCTACTCTTGTATGTGCAATCCCTAGTATATGTTTGTGTTTTCCTGCATATTTAGCAAACTCCAGTACCTGCCTGTGTCCACATCTCCCTGAGCTGCTGAGCTAGTCAGCTCCTGGATTTCTTAGTGATTCTTAGTACATTCTCAGTAATCTCATGCAAGCCGGTGATCAGGATTTCTAATTGTGTTCCAGTGTATCTCCAGTTTTCTAGCAATAACTTAACGTAATATAGCTTCCAGTCTTCTGCCATTCCCAGGTACCTGTCCAGAGGGCCGCGACCTGCTCACTTGGTGCAGTGGAAAACCAAATCCCAATTGGAGGGGTCACTGGAGAAAACCACCAAGTGAGTTAGACTCCGCGCCTCTGGGCAGGTCTAGCCAAACCTGGGTTCGGCCGCAAATAGGAGACCTAGCCACAGTCACTCCGATAGTCACCTGAACCCCCTGGCTCACCGTCCTCCACAGAGGATCACTTTCACTGAATTGTGACAGTTTGAACAGCCTAATATGCAAGCCGCCGGGTTCCAGGTTGAAGCAGGTTTTCAGGATTTACTCTTTCGTGTGTCTGCACAGGAGACAGCTTTGCAATCCGTCAGACAGCAGCTGCAAGAACTCTCTAGTCAAATGACGGTTATTCATTCAGTTCTAGCTGCTTTGTCCCCAGACACACCACAAGTTCCGCCAGTGAATTCTCCACAGCTTCGTTCCGAAGTTTCAATTACCCCTACAGATGAAAAATTTTCTGTGCAAGCTAGTGAACCTCTCAAGTGTCCTCTGGTTCCCCAATTTCCTGATATAATCGTGACCCTGAACCTTTCAAGAGTTTCTACTGGCTTCTAGAACAACTACAAAATCTACGTCCCTAAATTTTTCAAGTTATTTCCAAGCTTTCTAGTGCTACTCCTGACTTGACTAACAGCTTTTCCAAGCAAACTAAAGTAAAGCATCAAAGTTACCTGCGCCCTAAACTTACTGAGGTTGAACGTCAGCGACGCCGGGAACTGCATCTGTGTTTATATTGCAGTTATGACGATCACTTTCTTAAGGACTGTACTCTGCGCCCACTGGGAAGTGGTGACAAGTGTGTGACTCCTAATGTCTGCGTTTTCAGTTCTCCCCATCATCCATCAGTGATTCCTGTTTCTTCAGTTATAGATAAGGAGGTGATGTCCACTAAGCAAAAGAAAGTTCAAGTTTTCGATTAGGGCCCTGCTACAAGATGCTTCAACCCTTGTCTAAGAAATATTGGGAGGATATTTCAACCTTCTAAAGTCAGGGACACTACTCATTCCACTTCTACTGGTCACGGCCTGGATTCCATTTCCATCAGTCCCAGCCCGGATTCTGCCTGTTCCGGTCCCAGTCCAGATTCTGCTTTTCCCAATACGGGACTCCAGTCAGTAGCCCCAGGAGGGGTCTCAACTTCCTTACCCCAGCAGGGGGTTTCAAGTCTCGCACCCCAGCAGGGGGTCTCAAGTCTCACACCCCAAGAGGGGGTCTCAAGTTCCACGCCCCAGAAGGGGGCCTTCGTTTCAAGTTTCATGCCCCAGGATGGGGTTTCAAATCTCTCACCCCAGAAGGGGGTTACAAGTGTTGTACCCCAAGAGGGGGCTTTCATTTCAAGTTTCACGCCCAGGGAGGTGTCTTCGTTTCGAGTTTCATGCCCCAGGAGGGGGCCTTCATTTCGAGTTACACGCCTCAAGAGGAGGCCTTCGTTTCGAGTTACACGCCTCAAGAGGAGGCCTTAGTTTTGAGTGTTATGCCCCAGGAGCGGACCGTAATTTCAAGTGTTACTCCCCAAGAAAGGGTCTCAAGTTCCATACCTCAAGAGGGGGTTCTGAGCCACTCACCCCAGGAGGAAGTCTGTGTTCTTGCATCCCAAAAGGGGGTTTCATATTGCGTACCCCGAAAGGAAAAGCCAAGCCAGCTTCCCCAGAAGGGGGTTTTAGGTCCCATACTCCAACAGGGAGTGTCAAGTTCTGTACTCCAGGAGGGGGCCTTGAGTCTCTCACCCCAAAAGAAGGTTTCAAATCTTGTTTCCCAGGAAGGGGCCTCAAATGCTATCCCCCAGGAGGGTGTTTCTAGTGTTATACCCCAAGAAGGGATTTCAAGTGTCACGCCCCAAGAGGAAATACTCATTTCAAGTTCTTTACCCCAGGAGGGGGTTTCAAGCCTCTTACCCAGAGAGAGGGTTCCTAGTGTCCTTCCCCTAGAGGGGACTTCAAGTGTCCCACCCCAGGATGGGGTTCCCAGTGTAATACCCCAGGAGGGGATTTCCAGTGTTACGTTTCAAGAGAAAGTTCTTGTTTCAAGTTCTTCACCCCAGGATGGGGTTCCTAGTGTTGTGCCCCAAGGGGGAATTTCAAGTGTTATTCTCCAAGATGGGACCTCAAGTGTCTCACCCCAGGATGGGGTTCCAAGTGTTATACCTCAAGATGGGATTCCCAGTGTTATACCCCAGGAGGGGATTTCAAGTGCCTCATCCCAAGATGGGATTCCCAGTGTTATACCCCAGGAGGGGAATTCAAGTGCCTCATCCCAAGATAGGGTTCCCAGTGTTATACCCCAAGATGGGGTTCATGGTAGGGATGTGCAGGCTCGGTTCTACTCGGTTCCGTTCGTTTTTTTTTTCCGAATCTTATTGGGTTTCAGCTGTCACGAGTTTTGGATAGCCAATAAGATTCGGTAAAAAAAAACGAACGGAACCAAGTAGAACCGAGCCTGCACATCCCTAGTTCATGGTGTTATTCCCCTGGAGGGGACTTCAAGTGTCTCACTCCAGGATGGGGTTCCCAGTGTCATTCCCCAGGAGGGGATTTCGAGTAGTATACTTCAAAGAACAACTTCCGCTAATTTGCCCATCCCAGTTATAAATTCTTCTGTTCCTATGTTCAGGGGATCTTTACAAGCCTCACGCTCTTTTGAATCGGAGTCTAGCATTTTTGAACAGACTTCCCAGGAGATTGATAACCACTTGAAAAAATTGACTTTTGTGATCTCAGAAGTCCCTGGGCTTCTGGGGAATAAAGGACTCAAGTCTCTAGTTGAGGCAGTTGGAGGTAGAGTTGTGGAAAATCTTAGTAAATAAACCAATTACCTCATCATGAGCCCCAACGGTGATAAATCTAAACGGAAAGTGGCAGAAAATCTTGGTGTCAAGGTCATCGACGAGGACCAATTGTTTGAATTAATGTATTCTTCGTCTATAATCCATGAGAATAACAATTTTTTTAATTCTGGTGCAGATAAAGAACATCAATTAATGCCAATTACATCTCCTGTTTATCAATCGATGGATCTCCAGTATAATTCCATGTCCACTCCTAACTGTGTTTTGTCCATTCCAGTATGCTCAACTAAAGTGTCTGAGGTATCTTCAATTCCAAAAGGGAAAAGCCCTAAATCAAAGACCAAAGAAATTTCATGCTCACAACCAGTTCTCCTACCTTCCTCTGTGGATAAAACCAGTTCTTCAACTAAAGACATTGGGCCTGATTCAGACCCACTCGCGAGCGGCTGTCCGCTCGCAAGTGGGTCGATGTTATGGACTGAGCATGCGCACGACGGAGGGAGCTCCGTCGTGCGCATGTGCCAGACGCGACGAGCGAAGGAAAGTCCTTCGCTCGTTGTGTCCGATCAAAGGGGGCGTGCTGTCAATGCTGTCAAAAGCCGGCCCACTGACATCACTAGTGATGTCAGTGGGAGTGATTTTGGCTCTGATAGAGCTAAAATCACTCCGGAGCTTGCGGTTGAAAACCTCAACCGCAGGCTCCGGCTCACAATTTCGATGGTCGCGACGGTCACGACCATCGCGGCCATCACAATGCACGCTCGTATAGCCTGTGGGTGGTGACCCACAGCTATACGAGTGTCCAGGAGGACGCTCCATTTTCATGGAGCCCGGCCCTCATTCAGAGCGTGCGCTCTGCTCAGAGCGTACAGCTCTGAATGAGGGCCTTTATCTCTGAGCAAAATTTTTTGGGAACAGATAATTGCCTAAAGGACTTGTCTATTGTGATCTCGGGAGTCTTAGAATCTGTTGAGAATAATGAAGCCAAATCTTTAATAGAAACTTATGGAGGCAAAGTTTTTGAGAGACTCAGCAGTAAAATCAATTATCTTATTTTGGGCCATGATGGTGGGAGATCCAGGCGAGCAAAAGCAAAAGATTTGGGGGTCAAAGTCATTAATGAGGATACATTTTTTGAATTGGTGGACATTTATTTCAGCAAACAGTTACTTCTTGAACAAGCCTCCTTCTGTAGTATTCCAGTACTTCCAGTCTCTAAAAACGGATACGAAAGTTGGAAGGATATCTGAAAAGTTATTTTTTCTAGTCTGCTGGAACCCAGTTCTTATTGTGTCTTCAAGCAAGATTTTTTTTTGTTGTTGATGTTTTCAAGTCGGATTTTCGAGTTTCCTGTGTTTTTCAAGTATATTTTTTTGTGTCTTTCTGAGGAGTTCCAGTTGAGCCTTTATGGGTGTTCGGTGCCCACCCTAAAAGGAGGGGGTACTGTCAGGGTTCAGCCTAATATCGGCCTCTCTCACCTCCTTGCCGGCTTCCCCTGACTTCCTTACGGTCAGACGTCTGGTGCAGTGATGGATGTGGGGCTGAGTATTCTGCCTTAGGTGCTTTTTGCGAGCTTCCATGGTCGGCTGTGTGTGCTGGGGATTGGAGTTCCCATCATGGGCGCCGCCATGACAGTACTCCTAACCTATGGTAGCATGATTTCAGTCAGCTGATGCTGTGCTCCAGTAATCTGCTACCCCTGGGTATAAATCCACATCCAGAACTCCAGGAAGTTGCTGTTCAACTTCGTTATTCCAAGTGCCTGTGTTACTCCAACTGTTGCTCTGTGCTAAATCCTTCACCGTGTTGCTTCAGCCTGCTCAAAGTTTCTCAGTTTCCTGTATTAGCTTCCATGCTAAACCTTACTCTGAGACTTTAGCTTTCTCACAGTACTTCAGTGTTTCATGTCCCTTCCCTGTGTGTCTTTGTATATGTGCTGCTAATTCTATTGCAGCTTTCCTGTGGCTATTACCCTGTATCACTGAAGTGTCAGATTACCTGCTGGTATTAATTAGCTCACAGCTGGTCATCCCAGCACATGTCTGTGTCAATCTGCTCTGTGTCTTGTCAGTGCAAATCTGCACTTGCAGCTAGCACTCTCCCAGTGTATGCCTATCTTCTCTATATGTCTTGTCTGTGCAATCTGCACCTGCATATATAATTATTCCCAGTATTTTGCCTTTGCCCAGTACCAGCATTTCTAGCTCTCCCAGTATTTGGCCTTTGTCCAGTACCACATTTCTAGCATTCCCAATATATTCATTGAGTCCACTCTACTCTTGTATGTGCAATCCCTAGTATATGTTTGTGTTTTCCTGCATATTTAGCAAACTCCAGTACCTGCCTGTGTCCACATCTCCCTGAGCTGCTGAGCTAGTCAGCTCCTGGATTTCTTAGTGATTCTTAGTACATTCTCAGTAATCTCATGCAAGCCGGTGATCAGGATTTCTAATTGTGTTCCAGTGTATCTCCAGTGTTCTAGCAATAACTTAACGTAATATAGTTTCCGGTCTTCTGCCATTCCCAGGTACCTGTCCAGAGGGCCGCGACCTGCTCACTTGGTGCAGTGGAAAACCAAATCCCAATTGGAGGGGTCACTGGAGAAAACCACCAAGTGAGTTAGACTCCGCGCCTCTGGGCAGGTCTAGCCAAACCTGGGTTCGGCCGCAAATAGGAGACCTAGCCACAGTCACTCCGATAGTCACCTGAACCCCCCGGCTCACCGTCCTCCACAGAGGATCACTTTTACCGGATTGTGACAGGGCACTACTTGAAGGGGCACAATTACAGGGGGCACTACTTGAAGAGGCACGATTACAGGGGGCACTACTTGAAGGGGCACAACTACAGGGGCACAGCTACAGAAGGCACTGCCTATGGGCACAACTACAGGGGGCCCTGGATAATGGGTACTACTACAGGGGGTATTGCATAAGGGGTACTATTAGAGGGGGATTGCTTATGAGGCACAACTACAGGGGGCACTGTATTAGGGGCACAATTACAGGGGGCACCACTTGAAGGGGCACAACTACAGGGGCAATACTTTAAGGGGCACAATTACAGGGGCACTGCATATGGGCACAGGTACAGGGGGCACTACTTTAAGGGGCACAACTACAGGGGGCCCTGGATAATGGGTACTATTACAGGGGGCATTGCATATGGGGCACAACTACAGGGGGCACTGTATAAGGGGCACTAATTTGATAGGTTATAAACTATGTTCCTAATAATCTGGTTCTACATGGACAGAAAAACTGTGCAACCTGTCTTGAGCTGAGGTGACAGACTGGCAGGAGTGGAGAGGAGGGTTGATGAAGTAGATCTGTCAGGGTGGGATGTAATGGGCATTATTGTGTGGCATAAAGTGTAATGTTCATTACTGTGTGCACAATGTGCTATTAGGGGCATTACTGTGTGGCATTATGTGTTATAAGGGGAATAATGTATAAGGGGCATTACTGTGTGGCATAATGTGTTATGTGGCATAATGTGAAATAGAGGCATTATGGCATGGCATAATATGTTATACGGGCATTACTGTGTGGCATGTGTAAGGTGCATTACTGTGTGGCATAATGTGTTGTAAGGGGTATTACGGTGTGGCATAATGTGTTATTGGGGCAATCCGGTGTGGCATAATGTGTTATAAGTGGCATTACTTGGTGTGTCATAATGTGTAAGGCACGTAACTGTATCATGAACATGAAATCGCACACCTTAAACGTCGTCTTTGGGGCTGTGTTTGTTTTTTGGGCAGGGGGCTCCTGAAACTTTTTTGGCATGGGGGAGCAAAATTTATAGTTACGCCACTGTGCTGTGCACCACGATTGGGGGTCTATTGTGCCAGAATGAGCGGCACACTGGAAGGACGGCAAGTTGAGATCATTCTGAGGCACTGGTGGATCTTCCGTGGAGTATCTGATGTGGGGGCCTGAGAGGGGTGTAGCTAGTGGCCTCGCATGTTCAGTGACATCGGACTTAGAGGGGATCCTACAAGCCGTCATTGGCTTCACAGGTCCCCCACTGGGTGCTGGGTAACACTTTCTAAAGATTCCACCTCTTAATAAATAGATCAAGCACCGCACAGCCCATAGCAGGCTGCAAGAGAAATCAGTTATTTATTTGTAGAATACCTATTTTAAATAGGAGGAAGCGGTGATAACGCTTTATTTGGCAAAAAGAAAAAAGCAGGAGCACTGTTTCATTACAAGACCCCTAAAATACAAAACTTTTTATACGATCTTAGATTTGGTGCTTGGAATCCAGATACTGTTAGTGCAAGATAAAGTGTCGGAAAGAAATTGGAGACAAAGGTAGCTGGTAGGAGGCATGTTTTATTTTAATTGTAATTAATTTGTCTAAGAATTATTGACGAACACAGGAACATAATGACTGATAAAAAAGGAATGTACTCAACTCTGTCATGGTATTAAAAATATTATAACTATCTATTTATATCATATCTATCTATCTCATATCAATCTATCTATCTATCTATCTATCTCATATCTATCTATTTATATCATATCTATCTATCTATCTATCTATCTATCGCATATCTATCTATTTATATCATATATATCTATCTATCTCATATATATCTATCTGTCTCATATCAATCTATCTATCTATCTATCTATCTATCTATTTATATCATATCTATCTATCTCATATCTGTCTATCTATTTATCCATCTATCTATCTCATATCTATCTACCTATATATCTCATATCTATCTATCTATCTATCTATCTATCTCATATCTATCTATCTATGTATCTATCTATCTATCTATCTATCTAATATCTATCTATCTATCTATCTCATATCTATCTCATATCTATCTATCTATCTCATATCTATCTATCTATCTACCCATCTATCTATCTACCTATCTATCTCATATTTATCTATCTATCTCACATCTATCTATGTCATATCTATCTATCTCATATCTATCTAATATCTATCTAATATCTATCTATCTATCCTATCTCATATCTATCTATCTATTTATATCATATCTATCTATCTATCTATCTATCTATCTAAATGATAAGTACTTCACATTGGATCAATGCACCAGTCCCGAATTTGCGAGCAGTCCCCCGGACCCCTGGAAGAGTTGGCCCTAATAAGCAGACTGTACCACAGATTTCCATCATTAAATAACTGAAGGAACTTTTCCTTGCTAGATCCATACGTTTCGGACAGTGGCGTCTTTGTAGCCCGATGACCACATTTGGATTTACAGCACGTATTACAAATCGGATTTGCGCACTTTAGATCGGTCTCGTCAAAACACACATTTTCACAATTACGTCAAACATCTGTTTTGTTTTTCTCCTAATGTCCTTGATGTTCAAATTTTGTGGTATACAGAATTCATTTGAAAAGGTATAACTAATCAATAGAAAAGGAAAACATTGCCGAGACTGTATAATGTGTTTTTAAATGTGGCCTCAAAGTGTCCAAGTTACATATTACAGAATATACAATTATACTGTCCAATGTGTCATGAAGCAAAAATTTGATTCGAAGCCCCTTGTAATAACTCTAGTGCCACCTAGTGGCTAAACAGTAGAAATGAAGCGTTCTGAAGTTTTCTAGCAATAAAAAAAAACAAAATGTAAAGCCCGGGCTTCACTTCCAAAATGCCTGTATCCCTTATTTCTTTTTGATTCATTGAATCCTTAAAAAAAGACTACAAAATCCTGCTTTGTAAACAGCATTTGGGATTTGCCCACAGCGTGTATATTACACTTTTGGTCCTCAGTTTCTTCTGAGACAGGCAAACCAAACTCTCTTGATATATAAAAAAAAAGTGCTTGCACAGCCCAAGCAAAATAATCAAATTTTTCCGACAGCTATTCCAATATCTTATGGGAAGGTTCACAAGATACACAATACCTTACTTATTCAAATCTATATAATTTGCGGTATTCATCTGACAAGCTTGTCTAACGCAAATCTTTTATCTAGATTATTTTAGCCCGCTGTCACTTCACAATGTCCAGCACTGCCTGTCTATGTGCTTCTCACTTAACCTTTACATATGGAGTTAATAAGGGAGCTTTTGGCTCTGGCCCATTTATATGTAATGTCAGAGAAAGTAGCAGCCTTCTGAATTGTATATTCCTAAAATAAATGATTTAATTCTGAGATCGTTTACATTTATTCAATAGAATCCTTTTAAAACTTCCCTAAAAAGTATAGATTTTTTTTTTGTGTAAAGGTATTAATATGCGTTTTCTTGGCCCTTTTAACAGAGTGATATTAGTATTTAAGCTCACTGGTGTTAGGATATGCCTGTGTTATGCAGTTCCTAGTCAGGAACATACAGCTAAAATGCAGTACTTTGCCACTGGCCATCTTTCAGTGATATAAATAAAGCACTTTATTAAAAAAAAAAAACCTCATTATTTAAAATCCCGTAGGAGATTCACTGGAATTTCTGTTCACGTTAACACATTTTTTAAGGCTACATTTTTAACATTCGTTAAATTCAATATTGTATATTCATACAATAAATTATATATTACATACCTCCCAACTGTCCCGCATTCAGCTGGACAGTCCCGTTTTTCTGGGACTGTCTTGCTGTCCCACCCGCGGACCGCAGTGTCCCACGGTGGGGGGGAAGTTGGGGGAAGCATACACCGCTGCTCTGCATAGCAGAGCAGCTCGTATGCAGAGCGAGAATAGATGCTTTGCGCATGCACACAGCATCTATTCACAGTACGGGGGGAAGCCCGGGGGCAGCCAGCATCTCGGAGACGCTGGACACGCCCCATTCATGGAGGTCCCGACTCTGGGACTCCGAATGTTGGGAGGTATGTCATTTGGCCCCACCCTGGCATGGCAAAATACAGCGAATCACGGGTCAGTGGGGAGTGGGCAGAGCTAAAATGACAATACAGGCAATTCCCAGCAATTATCTCCCCATCCTGCCCACTTCACTAGGATCGTGTACAAGCATGCGTCTAACTGTGCTAGGACTGAGACGCCCACTTTCACCACGCTGTAATACCGCTGGTGTTTCTTTAAATGCCACCCATCGGCACGCCACCGTCACTTCCACCAATCCTACGGCTGGTGCAGTTTCTCCGCCTGACTATGGCCTCTGTGGCTATGGCTCTGCCTCCGGGAAAAGTAGCCGTTTTCACCGATACGCTCGTGACACTCCCATAACACGCCTATGAGACGGACATTTTTTTTTAGTCCGATTCAGGCCACCTACCAGAGATGACCATCGCTTTGCCGCCCCACTTCTGACACCATCTGTCCTGAGGCCTATAATGCCATCCAGAGATTCTATCATCTATATAAATACTTTCCTGCATAGCCCCCATTACATACAATGGGGACTGCAGGATAATTAATGGAGAAACGGAGAAACGAAAAGGCAGAGAAATCAATTAACTGATTTCTCTGCACATTTCCGTTCTCTATATACAGAGAAGAGAATTCAGCAGCTACAATGCCGGAGAAAATCATTTTTTTTTAATTAAATAGACCCCTTATAGCTTTTTCAGTTTATTTAGCTATTTATATATCTATGTATTCCCTCCATCTCCTCTTCATTACATGACTGGGGCTGAACTACCGGAAGTGCCGCAGCACTATCAGAGAGCAATACTAATAATGAGTCAAGCTGACTCCTTGCAGTACGCCGCAGGCCATAACGGACGTAGGAGGTGGCTGGCCGGAGGAGAGTAGGCCTTTACATGACTCTAGACTAGAGTGTAGTCTTCTACATATTTCCTCCTATACCTGCTGGAAATCCAGCACCTTCACCTGAGTCCCCGCCCTCTCCTCTGTCTATTCTTTTACAGTGTAAAAGTTACACCCTCCTACCCCTCCCTGAGCCCGAACCCCCCGACCCTTCCTCCTCAGTCTAGCTCTGTCGCTCTCCAAGTCCATTACCCAGAAGCTCCGCAGGAACCACACAGATCCTCCTTCTGGACAGGTAAGTGCCAGTGGTGGAGGTATGAAAATGTTTGCATTATAGAGTGGGTGTTATCAACACTCATCATATAGCGGCTACTGGAACACTCTGCACTATATAGATTGTCACTGCAATGCTCTCTGCATTATATGGTGGTAACTGGGACACTCAGCATTATATGGTGGTCACTGCAACACTCTGCATTATATGGCAGTCACTGCAACACACTCTGCATCATATGGCGGCTACTGGGACACTGCATTATATATATTGTCACTTGGATGTGGGTACTGATTGTCTCTGTATTATAGGGCAGTAACTGCGACGCTCTCTGCATTATATGGCGGGTACTGATTGTCTCTGTATTATAGGGAAGTCATTGCGACGCTCTCTGCATTATATTGTGGGTATTGATTGTCTCTGTATTATAGGGAAGTCACTGTGACGCTCTCTGCATTATATGGTGGGTACTGATTTTCTCTGTATTATAGGGCAGTCACTGTGGCGCTCTCAGCATTATATGGTGGGTACTGATTGTCTCTGTATTATAGGGTAGTCACTGCGATGCCCTCTGCATTATATGGCGGGTATTGATTGTGTCTGTATTATAGGGAAGTCACTGTGACGCTCTCTGCATTATATGGTGGGTACTGATTGTCTCTGTATTATAGGGCAGTCACTGTAATGCTCTCTGCATTATATGGTGAGTACTGATTGTCTCTGTATTATAGGGAAGTCACTGTGATGCTCTCTGCATTATATGGCGGGTATTGATTGTCTCTGTATAATAGGGCAGTCACTGTGATTCTCTCTGCATTATGTGGCGGGTACTGATTGTCTTTGTATTATAGGGCAGTCACTGTGACGCTCTCTGCATTATATGGCGAGCACTGATTGTCTCTGTATTACAGGGCAGTCACTGTGACGCTCTCTGCATTATATGATGAGTACTGATTGACTCTGTATTATAGGGCAGTCACTGTGATGCTCTCTGCATTATATGGCGAGTACTGATTGTCTCTGTATTATAGGGCAGTCATTGTAACGTCCCCTGCATTATATGGTGGGTACTGATTGTCCCTCTATTATAGGGCAGTCACTGTGACGCTCTCTGCATTATATGGCGAGTACTGATTGCCCTATAATACAGAGACAGTCACTGTTATGCTCTCTGCATTATATGGTGGGTACTGATTGGCTCTGTATTATAGGGCAGTCATTGTGACGCTCTTTGCATTATATGGTGGGTACTGATTGGCTGTGTATTATAGGGCAGTCACTGTGACGCTCTCTGTATTATATGGCAGATACTGATTGTCTCTGTATTATAGGGCAGTCACTGTGACACTCTGCATTATATGGTGAGTACTGATTGTCTCAGTATTATAGGGCAGTCACTATGATGCTCTCTGCATTATATGGCGAGTACTGATTGTCTCTGTATTATAGAGCAGTCACTGTGATGCTCTCTGCATTATATGGTGAGTACTGATTGTCTGTATTATAGGACAGTCACTGTGATGCTCTCTGCATTATATGGCGGTATTGATTGTCTCTGTATTATAGGGCAGTCACTGTGATGCTCTTTGCATTATAAGGTGGGTACTTATTGTCTGTATTATAGGGCAGTCACTGTGACGCTATCTGCATTATATGGCGGATACTGATTGTCTCTGTATTATAGGGCAGTCACTGTGACGCTATCTGCATTATATGGCGGGTACTGATTGTCTCTGTATTATAGGGCAGTCACTGTGATGCTCTATGCATTATATGCCGAGTACTGATTGTCTCTGTATTATAGGGCAGTCACTGTGATGCTCTTTGCATTATAAGGTGGGTACTTATTGTCTGTATTATAGGGCAGTCACTGTGATGCTATCTGCATTATATGGCGGATACTGATTGTCTCTGTATTATAGGGCAGTCACTGTGACGCTATCTGCATTATATGGTGGATACTGATTGTCTCTGTATTATAGGGCAGTCACTGTGATGCTATCTGCATTATATGGCGGGTACTGATTGTCTCTGTATTATAGGGCAGTCACTGTGATGCTCTATGCATTATATGGCGGGTACTGATTGTCTCTGTATTATAGGGCAGTCACTGTGACACTGTCTGCATTATATGGCGGGTACTGATTGTCTCTGTATTATAGGGCAGTCACTGTAACGCTCTCTGCATTATATGGTGGGTACTGATTGTCTCTGTATTATAGGACAGTCACTGTGACGCTCTCTGCATTATAAGGTGGGTACTGATTGTCTGTATTATAGGGCAGTCACTGTGACGCTATCTGCATTATATGGCAGATACTGATTGTCTCTGTATTATACAGATGTGTCCTCTGTGTTCTACAAGTCGCGGTAGCACAGAGCATCTTTTCTTGAGACTTTTTCCCTTACATTGCTTTTTATTCTCAAAGCAATGCAAATAAGATGCACACGCAGCTTCTGCTGATTAAAACAATATGCGGCATGCCTATATTCTGTGTGCGACTGCGGCTGTATCTGCATGCAAAATGCTATGTTACTGTGTCAGAGGCTTTGACACTGCTTGACCAGAATGGCTCGTTAACGCCAGATCTGTACAAATGAAGCAATAGTATGATGCTATGAGCAAGTTTAGACCTTAAAACTTCTCACACTGTGGATGCCTTCGCAGTCTATGAAGAAAGAACAACCAAACACATACCCTCTGGAGCATACACATTAATTGCTCAACTCAGATAATCTTCTCTCAACCTTGCCTCAATCTCTCTGGGCAAGTTACTTTAGACTCAGTAACCTTCAACAAATCTGGTCTCTTCTCCCGGCCAAAGACCCTAGTCCCAATGGGTTCACTAAAATTACTAGCATTTACAAAATCCCTTGATCTAGTCTTAGCTCCTTACCTAACAAAGTGACTCCATGTCTACTCAACATAAAAGGTTAGAAACCAAGTGGAATATGTATCAAAGCTTGATGTGAGATAACATTGTGAGATATATATCACCAACCAATCAGCTTCTAACCTACATTTTGAAGGCTGTGTTTAAGAAATGATAGTTTGGAGCTGATTAGTTGGTGATATATATTTCACATTTTTATCTCGCATCAAGCTTTGATACATATGCCCCTAAGGCTGTGACAATTATAAAAAGGCAGCTTAAAGAGGAACTACCTCAGAGCTGATAGTGTGTGCCGAGTTTATTTATCTCCACAGCCGGCTGGAAAAACACAAGAGCAGAGTTTCTTATACATTGGTCTAGGGGCAGGAAGCCTCATCACCCTAACATACTTTGAATTGACACTCCAAAGACCAGCTTGTCACCAATACTCCTGGGCAGGGCCATTTCTAGGGGCTGAGGCTCCCAGTGCGAACAGACAAAGTGTGCCCCCCACATGTACAACACATTAAGAATGCGCATGCCGTCAGAAAGGGGGCATGGTCTCATCATAAGAGGCGCGGTATCAAATTAAAAGACCACCTTATGACTAAATGACATTAACATAACCATAGGATTAGGCACAAAACGAACAGCTGTTTTCCAGATTCCTGTTCTAAGGCAAACCATCAGTCCCATCCCCCCCTTACAGGAAAAAAAAAACACATTGCCCCCCCAGAATATACTACATTGCTCCCCACAGAATATTCCACATTGCTCCCCCATAGAATATTCCACATTGCTCCCCCACAGAATATTCCATATTGCTCCCACACATAATATTCCACATTGCTCCCCACAGAATATACCACATTGCTCCCCCACAGAATATACCACATTGCTACCCACAGAATATACCACATTGCTCCCCCACTGAATATAGCACATTGCACCCCCACTGAATATAGCACATTGCTCCCCACAGAAAATACCACATTGCTTCCCCACAGAATATACCACATTGCTCCCCCACAGAATATAGCACATTGCTCCCCACAGAATATACTACATTGCTCCCCCACAGAATATAGCACATTGCTCCCCCACGGAATATATACCACATTGCTCCCCCACAGAATATACTACATTGCTCCCCCACAGAATATACCACATATATCCCCTACAGAATATACTACATTGCTCCCCCACAGAATATACCACATTGCTCCCCCGCAGAATATAGCACATTGCTCCCCCACAGAATATAGCACATTGCTACCCCACAGAATATAGCACATTGCTCCCCCACAGAATATGACATTGCTCCCTCACAGAAGAAAATAAAACTACACTTACCTGCTGTATAATTGTCTGGCCGCTGGGGCTGAGCTGAGCTGCAGCTTGTGGGTGGGCATGCTGGTGGAAGGATGGTACAGACGGGATGGTGGGTGGGCAAGCAGGCAGTGAGGTGGCAGACAGTGACTGAGCCCCATGCCCGACCAGTGGTGGCGTCTCTCCCAGTCCCACTCTCAGCTGACACCTGGCCGGGATCCTCTGCTCAACGTGACGTTGTGAATTCACGATGCAGCCGCTTCATGTGGTGGGCAGGGATGGGCCGAGACATACAGGGATCAGGAGCTGTGAGAGCAGCTTTGTGTTATTTTTGCAAGCTAGCTGAGGGTCGGAGGTGGAGCACCCCGTGCGATTGCGCGGGTTGCCCACCCCTAGAAACGGCCCTGCTCCTGGGGATACCTTGACACTCCTTCAAAATCATATATTATTATTATTCTGCCCAGTTCCTGTTATGCTCTGGGTTGTTTGTGGACCCGGGGTGGTAGCAGGAGCAATCACAGAAGCGGGTTTGAATAAAAAACTAGGTTTTTTAATATGTGCTTGAGTAGACAAACTATGGCAGTAAATAAAAGTCCAGGAATATATAAATGTGCACAAAAGTTCTGTGGTGGGAGCAATGGGTTAATGTCCAGGTAGAAACAATTAGAGCTGTCCAGGTGTGCAGGTAGTGAGACTGAAAATGATCAAGCAGGTATACAGGTAGTGATGCAGGAAATAGAAAGCCAGGTATGCAGGTAGTGAACTAAGGCAAATGAGCAGGATGTCAGCAGGCTCAGGCACTCAGGTATGGGCAAGGGTGATGGAGGAAGTGGGGTAGTCCAGCGTAAGCTAGGGGCTGACAGGCAGACTGGCAGACAGCGAATTCACAGGAACAGGATAAGCACAGAGAACTCCCTCTCAGCTAGGCTGAGATACACGTTGCACTGGCAATGCAAGGGAGCTCTGAACTCCCTTAAATCCCCAGTGCTCAGCCGTGAATGGTCAGAGAGGAGCATGTGACACAACAGGATAGGGCAACTAGGTCACCTGACCAGAGACAAGATGGCGACACCCATACCAGAACGGAATGGAAGCACCCCCAGGCCTAACCAGACCAGAGTGACAGTATGCCCCCACAGAACCACGCACAGCCAATGCTCTTCGCCAGGCACCACTGCCACCGCCAGACGCCCCTCGCCATAGCGTCCTCACAGGTATTACCCGTCGACTACCATGCCGAGAGACCCTGGTCGTGACAGTACCCCCCCCCCTTTATGGGTGGCCTCAGGACACCTTCTAGGATGAGCCAAGTGGATTTTGTTGACAGGACTGGAAACGTGGATATCCTCAGCTTTGGTCCAACAGGAACTGGAAACTGAAAACCCCTCCTGGGGTAAGAGACTTGAGGCCCCTTCCTGGGGTGCTAGATTTGAAATCCCCTCCTGGGGAACAAAACTTGAAACATCCTCTCGAGGTATGGGGCTGAAAACCCCATCCTGGGGCTGGACACTCAGAAATCCCTTAAGGGGCTGAGGCTCTGGAGACCTCCTTTGATGTTGAGACCTTAGCGACATCCTCTGGGGTTGAGGCTTTGGAATCACCCCTCCTGGGGCTACAAAGGACTTCCCAACAGGCGGTTGTAGTTGTATAGCTGTCAAGACTTTTTCCCCAAGCATGGGTGTATTCCGTAGTGTTTCCAGACCACTATCAGGTGATAATGACCGTGACAAGGCGTCGGTCTTCGGAAGGCAAGACGCTTGACATTCCACACTCTATGACTGAACCTGCATAGTGTTCCAATCAATTCTGGGGTTGTGCTTACACAGCCACGGGTATCCGAGTATAACTTCATGGGAAGTCTTGGGTATAATGAAAAAACTGATATGTTCAACATGGAGGTCTCCAACACGAACTAAAACAGGTTGAGTTCTTTTAGACACAATTCCATTACAAAGAGATTTACCATCAATGGAGGTCCAGGAGACAGAATGATCCAAGGTGCTGCAGGGAATTTGTAATTTATCTGCCAACCGAAACGACATGAAATTCCCCGCTGCCCCGGAGTCCAAAAGGGCAGACACAAACACAGGGCTAGAATTAATGTCTAAGGCTATGGACAACACAGAGTCAATACGTTTGGAGGATGGAAGAATTGCTCCTAGCTGAGTGCACCTAGAACTAGCTAGAAACGGGACGCTCCCCGGCTTGCGGGTACAGGAAGCCACCAGGTGACCCGAGTCTCCACAGTATAGACAAAGGTTCTCTTTAAAGCATCTCTGTCTTTCTTCATTAGAGAGATGGGTATGATTTACCTGCATGGGTACTTCCTCGGAAAGGGAGGGAGTGGGACGGGTAGGGGAAGGGAAACGCTTAGCTCTGTGTTTTTCATCTTGGCTCTCTCTAAAGCGTATATCAACTTTATTACAAAGGGAAATTAGATCACTAAGACTAGAGGGTAATTCACGAGTCACTAGATCATCCTTTAAACGATCTGATAGACCTTGCCAAAAGGCCAATGTCAAGGCTTCTTCGTTCCACTTGAGTTCAGATGCCAAAGTCTGAAACTGAATGACGTACTGGCTGACAGGACGGGTCCCTTGTTTTAACTTCATAATACTGGAGGAAGCAGAGGAAGTTCTTCCAGGCTCGTCGAAAATCCTCCTGAATGTTGCTAGGAACTCTGGGTAATTGTCCAGAAGCGGATCTGAACACTCCCAGAGCGGAGAAACCCATTCTAGGGCGGAGCCAGATAACAAGGACACAATGTAAGCCACTTTGGTTCTAGGAGCAGGAAAATTAGAGGGTTGCAAAGTAAAGTGCACATCGCACTGATTGAGAAATCCACGACACAGTTTTGGAGTACCATCAAACTTATCAGGTGTAGGAAGATGCAAACGAGGAGTAGATCCAGAGGAATAAATCACAGGAATGGTGACTGGAGTAGCTGCAAGCACACTAGGAGCCGTTGAAGTAGCTTGTACAGTATCCAGGCGGCGTGCAATGTCTTGCACAAACTGTGCCATCTGTCGCTGTATAGTCTCCACACTCTCCAAGCGATTTGCTATGCTCTGAATTAAATCCTGTTGTTTAGTAATCTCTTGCAGGAACCGAGCCACTTGGTGCTGCATAGCCTCCAGGCCTTCCAAACGGCCAGCAAATCTTCGGAAAAAATCTGCTCCAGACTCCTGATCCGTGGCCGGATCCATGTGGCCAGTGCAAACTGTTATGCTCTGGGTTGTTTGTGGACCCGGGGTGGTAGCAGGAGCAATCACAGAAGTGGGTTTGAATAAAAAACTAGGGCCCTCATTCAGAGTCGGACGCTCTGAGCAGAGCGCACGCTCTGAATGAGGGCCGTCCTCCATAATTATGGAGCATCCTCCTGGACGCTCGTATAGCTGTGGGTCACCACCCACAGCCTATACGAGCGTGCAGGTTGATGGCCGCAATGGTCTTGACCATCGCGACCATCGCCACTGCGAGCCGGAGCCTGCGGTTGAGTTTCTCAACCGCAAGGCCCGGAGTGATTTTGGCTCTATCAGAGCCAAAATCACTCCCACTGACATCACTAGTGATGTCAGTGGGCCGGCTTCTGACGGTAGGCGTTCCCTTGGGAACGCCCCCGTCTGGGAGGCACAACCCCGGCACGCCCACCAAAGGGGGCATGCTGTCAATCAACATCGACAGCACGCCCCCTTTGATCAGACACAACGAGCGAAGGAAAGTCCTTCGCTCGTCGCGTCTGGCGCATACGCACGACGGAGCTCCCGCCGTCGTGCGCATGCGCAGTGCACACCATCGACCCACTTGCGAGCGGACAGCCGCTTGCGAGTGGGTCTGAATCAGGGCCTAGGTTTTTTAATATATGCTTGAGTAGACATAAACTATGGCAGTAAATAAAAGTCCAGGAATATATAAATGTGCACAAAAGTTCTGTGGTGGGAGCAATGGGTTAATGTCCAGGTAGAAACAATTAGAGCTGTCCAGGTGTGCAGGTAGTGAGACTGAAAATGATCAAGCAGGTATACAGGTAGTGATGCAGGAAATAGAAAGCCAGGTATGCAGGTAGTGAACTAAGGCAAATGAGCAGGATGTCAGCAGGCTCAGGCACTCAGGTATGGGCAAGGGTGATGGAAGAAGTGGGGTAGTCCAGCGGAAGCTAGGGACTGACAGGCAGACTGGCAGACAGCGAATTCACAGGAACAGGATAAGCACAGAGAACTCCCTCTCAGCTAGGCTGAGATACACGTTGCACTGGCAATGCAAGGGAGCTCTGAACTCCCTTAAATCCCCAGTGCTCAGCCGTGAATGGTCAGAGAGGAGCATGTGACACAACAGGTTAGAGCAACTAGGTCACCTGACCGGAGACAAGATGGCGGCGCCCATGCCAGAACGGAATGGAAGCAGCCCCAGGCCTAACCAGACCAGAGTGACAGTATGCCCCCACAGAACCACGCACAGCCAATGCTCTTCGCCAGGCACCACTGCCACCGCCAGACGCCCCTCGCCATAGCGTCCTCACAGGTATTACCCGTCGACTACCATGCCGAGAGACCCTGGTCGTGACAGTTCCTTGATATGTTTAGGTGTCCACAAAGCTTTTACACTCGCCAAGGTTTGTCAGCTAGATTTATCTGTTCCTAAAGAGATAAGGGTGGGCTGTATTAATCTGAGAAATGCAGTAAAATAGTTTACAGCAATACCTAGAGATCTCCATATGTATTAAAAAGGTTGGATATCTGCTGTGGACCCATGGCACAGCAGTCCCTATAGAATTCTATGGAGCTACAATGTTACTGCATCCAGCCAGCTCCGCAAACCATGATGTTCCCACCTGGACTTGTCTCAATATGCAACACCATTTATAGATGAAATTGTCTATAGTAGTCAATGGACTTCATCATAACCTGGAAATCTGTACATTGATAGAACAGGTTTATATAGGAAGAGCTATCCCAGCGTGTACGTCGCCCTGCATATCGGCGATACAAAACACTGGTATACTGGTGAATGTAGGCAGGATCTATCGCAATCTACTGTATTTACGGTAATCCTGCCCTAAGTCCTCTCTAAAGAAATGGCTACCACTGGGAAGGTCATATATGGGTTTTATCGCTACATTTACAATTGAAATCTTCCCTACACTCTTCCATCTTTTTCACACAATTTCTTTTAAGCATCCAAATCATTACATTAGGGAGTAATGGTCGTATTATCTGGCTTTATCTAGAAGGAAAAGCAGCTTGGTATCCTGGGCCTAATTCAGACCCGCTCGCGAGCACTGAGCGCTCGCAAGCGCTTGATGTTGGCCCAGTGCGCATGTGCACAACGGACCCGGCTCAGTCGTGCGCATGCGCGAGACCTGGATAGCGACGGGCAAGCCTTGCTATGTGTCTCGCTAACAAAGGGGGCGTGCTGTCGATGGTGAGTGACAGCACGCCGGGGGCGTGGCTGCCAGATGGAGGTGAGTGACAGCACGCCGAGGGCGTGGCTGGCCAGATGGAGGCGTTCCCATGGGAACGCCTACCATCTGGGGCAGGCACCACTGACATCACAAGTGATGTCAGTGGGAGTGCTTTTGGCTCTGATATAGCAAAAAGCACTCCAGGGCTTGCGGCAATGAGACCCTACCACAAGGGTCTCATCGCAAGCCCGATGGTCGCGATGGTCTTGACCATTGCGACCATCTTCCTGGCCGCTCACTATAGCTGTGGGTGGTCACCCACAGCTATACGAGCAGCCAGGAGGCCGCTCTAAAAATTCAGAAGGACGGCCCTGATTCAGAGCGAGCGCTCTGTCAGAGCGTCCGGCTCTGAATCAGGGCCCATGTACGTTCTTTTACAAATATATAGACATTGCTGCTTTAGCTCTTGCTCTCTTTGATATGTTTTATAAGGTTTGTTGTTCTGATGTTTTGCAAAAGAAGGCTTGCCCACATCCAGATGCAAACATGGTAGAAACGGAAGAGGTGGCTCTGTTGGAACTTGAATGAACTCTCAGAAATGTCAAACCAATAATTTCTATTCCATGCACAGTCACAAAATATGTTGTTAGACACAATGGGCCTGATTCAGACCCACTCGCGAGCGGCTGTCCGCTCGCAAGTGGGTCGATGTTATGCACGGAGCATGCGCACGACGGAGGGAGCTCCGTCGTGCGCATGCGCCAGACGCGACGAGCGAAGGAAAGTCCTTCGCTCGTTGTGTCCGATCAAAGGGGGCGTGCTGTCAATGTTGATTGACAGCACGCCCCCTTTGGTGGGCGTGCCGGGGGCGTGCCTCCCTGACGGGGGCGTTCCCACGGGAACGCCTCCCGTCAGAAGCCGGCCCACTGACATCACTAGTGATGTCAGTGGGAGTGATTTTGGCTCTGATAGAGCCAAAATCACTCCGGAGCTTGCGGTTGAAAACCTCAACCGCAGGCTCCGGCTCGCAATTTCGATGGTCGCGATGGTCTCGACCATCGCGGCCATCACAAAGCACGCTCATATAGCCTGTGGGTGGTGACCCACAGCTATACGAGCGTCCAGGAGGACGCTCCATGAAAATGGAGCCCGGCCCTCATTCAGAGCGTGCGCTCTGCTCAGAGCGTACGGCTCTGAATGAGGGCCAATGGCTTTACTTATTAACCTCAGAGGATCAAGTTACAAGGGCTGTAGCTAGGGGCGTGTTACCTGGGGGCAGCACTGTACCTGCTGCAAGCCACCTGCATGTGGCTAGCAGGGTGCCTGGAATGGCACTCTGTGACCATTAGCGCTACTGCAGAGTTGCCCAGAGCATCCAAGGGACACTTTAGGCGGGTACTCTGTAGCCTTAGGACGCACAGGACAGTGCTCTACTTTCCAGAGCTAACAGGCCCGGCCCCTGACATTGTGACATCATGGGTTTAGGGGGTGGGGCCAGCACCGGGCGCACTGCTGCCCTGTTACAGCATTGCAGGCTACTACAGTAGCTTTCTTTATCCCAAATGTAGACTTGAATAAATTTGTGCAAACCAGCATCTCTGATATGGGTGAGATATATATGTCTCCCATCTTATGCTCCTTTTCAGAACCAAACCTCATTTATAGGTCCAAGAAAAGATTTCTATAAATCCCACAAGTGTCCACTCGTCTGTAACGTCTCTTTTACTGCACCTTCCAAAAAATCACCCATCTTATTTAATCACCTTTCCAATGTATTTTTTAGTGAAAGCTTCTTCTAACCCCACCTGACTTTACTAAACCAGGAGTGGAAGGTGTAAAGAATATACAGGTTGAGTCTCCCATATCCGAAATGCTCGGGACCAGGAGCATTTTGGATTTTGGATAATTTCGGTTTTCAGAATACCTTGCAGGGGGGGTCCGGGAGTTGTCACAGGAGGCCTGGCATGTGCAGCAGAGGGGTCCGGCAGGTGTTACAGGAGGCCTGGTGTGTGCTGCGGGGGTGTCCGGTGGATGCCGCGAGTGATCCGGCGGGTGTCAGGTGAAGTCCGGCAGGTGTCATGTGAGTCCCGGCATGTGCGGCAGGGGTGGGTCCTGCAATAGGGTCCATCAGGTGTTGCAGGGGAGTCCGGCGGGTGTCACGAAATGCCTGGCGTGCGCTGCAGTGGGGGGAGCGCGGCATATAGACCACGCCCACGCTGCTAGTGATTGGTCATTAATCTGTGATGTCATGACGCCAGGTCACGTCATGACGTCACGGCTGCAAAAAAAAACTTCGGTTTTTGGAATATTTCGGATAATAGAATTACGGATATGGGAGACTCAACCTGTATAGCTCTTCAGTGCTCCAATACTAAGATGTTCCCATGCTTACTGTATACTGAAGAGTACTACTGTACCACAATTCTACAATATAAACCTAAAACTCAGTAAATACGATGGTGCTACCTTGATACTACTGTATAAGAGAAAAATTTTCCAGTATCTTTGAAAGTCTCCCCAAAGTGTTCCTTCGCGCCTCTTACATGGCCTAGAATATGACCCATTGGGAGGTCTGCCTGACATTATTTAAAACACTTTCAGGGTTTTATGAAATGCTTTCACTGATATTTTGACCCTTCAGTAGCCCAGGACCTCCCCGGTGTCCATTCCCCTGTGTTGGAGACTTTGTATGAATAAGGAAAATTTGTACCATGTTTTATTTGGCTGTGCCCAATGACTCAAACTTTGATGTAAAGTATGTTTTTGGTATTATCAAAATGTCCAAACATATTGTCTCTCTAGACCACTAGACACTACAATTGGTTTGCTTCACCTGCTGAAAGACTGAAGGGCCTATTCTTCATCGATAAATGGCCTGGTAACTGGGCTACTCCTCATCAGGGGTCCCAAATGGGCCACCTGATATTCAGCAAACTTCCGAGCAATCTTCAGACGGCGCTTGTTCTCGTAGCCCCGCTCCTTCCCATGGGAAGGAGTTCCGGTGATGTGAAGAGGGATCCCTCCACCGCCTCCTTACTACCTCCCCAGCAGCTTTGCGCATGTGTACCTTCGGGCTAACAGGTCCGGCCCCTAGGAGGGAAAGAAGGTGTGGTCCTAATTACCATAGACCACGCCCCCTAAATTATGTTATTTGGGGGCGTGTCCGTATATCCCCCTTCTAGTTAATATCAGGCTGGAGGAAATCCCAGCACTACATCAGTAACTGGGCTGCCCTCAGCCCTCTTCCTGCACTGAATGGATGCCGCGTGCCCAACCCCCCGAACGCCCTCTGAACACTTCGCCCCGTGGGTGGAACAGTGGGGGGATTCCCCGTTGAAATCAGGAATGGTTGGGAGGGGTGCACCCTCTATGGGGTGGCGTCCCTGTTCGACCGCACTGGTCGAACGTGCCTCGAGCCGGCCCTGCCGAGGGGACAGCTGCTTTTTGGACCAGCTGTCCCTGCGCCGGAGCAATAATGAATTGATTCGGTGTCAAGTTTCCCCCGCTGCGAGTTGGATTCTTAAGTATCCCAAGCAGCAAGATCAATACTTAATCATCGGGGGCCATATGGCCTCCAATGATGAATAGGCCCCTCAGTGTATATTGTTGGTCATATCAGGGGCGTAACTAGGTATTTGAAGGCCCCATAGCAAAAGTTTTTAAGGGCTCCTATGTAACACCCAATGGGAAAAATGTATATAACACATGTAACTTTGACAAGGAAGATGGGCCCTCGTCAGCCCTGGGCCCCATAGCAACTGCACCCATTTTACCTATGGTCGTTACGCCCAGGTGTCATATACTGATTGCTAGGGTACTCTTGGCACAAGTCAGGAAATCCCCCAATACCTTACCATTAGTAAAAATTGTTAGTTTTTGCAAACTCATGGAAACTGTCTTTCGTCAGACAAACTTATCTCCTGTCACACATGGTACCAGCAGCATGGCAATATTAATGCCATAAATGTATACTATACAGAAAAACTTTTGCTATCGGCGCTAACAATAATATACTGCAAATTTATGTGTTTGCAGCAAATAAAATATAGGGGATTTTGTCATGATTTGATCAAAGCATATAAGCCTGCAGCCCAGCATCAAGGGAACCCATTTATCTGCGGGTCCCTAACACTAGCATATATGCCCAGCACATCATTACATTGCAGTTAAATGTACTCACCTCCTAGATACAGAGGGGCACATCTAGACAGGGGCTGGCTGTGAGCCACACCCAACTAGGCTTTTTATAGCCGTAATTGAAAGCTGCCATGATAGCACAAGGCAAAATTTTGAAACATATGCTAGTGTTAGGGACCTGCAGAAAAATGGGGTCCCTTGATGCTGGGCTGCAGGCTTAAATGCTTTGATCAAATCATGACAAAATCCCCTTTGTTTTATTTGCTGCACACACATAGATTTGCAGTATATTATTGTTAGCGCCTATAGCAAAAGTTTTTCTGTTTTGTAGACATATATGGCATTAATATTGCCATGCTGCTGGTACCATGTATGATGTGGGTAAAACTGAGCGCGGGCTTATTCCTTTTCTGTTTTGTTTCAAAATTTTGCCTTGTGCTATCATGGCAGCTTTCAATTAAGGCTATAAATGGCCTAGTTGGGTGTGGCTAACAGCCAGCCCCTGTATAGATGTGTCCCTCTGTATCTAGGAGGTGAGTACATTTAACTGCAATGTAATGATGTGCTAGGCATATATGCTAGTGTTAGGGACCTGCAGAAAAATGGGGTCCCTTGATGCCGGGCTGCAGGCTTAAATGCTTTGATCAAATCATGACAAAATCCCCTTTGTTTTATTTGCTGCACACACATAAATTTGCAGTACAGTATATTATTGTTAGTGCCGATAGCAAAAGTTTTTCTGTTTTGTATAAACTTATCTCCTGTTAATTTGGTGAAGGGACTAGGAAAGTCTTGTGCAGACTCCCGTGTAGCACTCCAAGCCTACTCCACCTACTCGTTTCCTGCTGAGCCGTCTTAGCACAACTGAACTGAGGACCTCATTCAGAGCCGCTCGCTATTTGCGGTCGTTCGTTCCAAAAAAAGGGGTGGCTATTCAAATGAACCGTTCGCTCTTTGTGGTCTGTTCACGCCTCTATGTCTGAACGAGCGAGCAAAAGTTGCGGTCGAAATTTTGAAAAATATGCCCCCTTGCCGCTCGCACCATACGTCATGTTCGCTATTTATTTGATTAATTGAGTACATCGAACAGCATATGAACTGCTCGCTATTCTTGTGGTTGGTCTTTCCTACCACTATATTGCGAGCAGTTCTGACTATAAAACAACCAGGTTGACGTGGTCAATGACGCTGCTGTATTAATTATGCACACCCATAAAACGCCCGTTTTGACCTTTAAGCATGCCTGCGTTCTGAATTCCACTCCCCGTTTTCAAGCACCTTCCCCTGTTACCACCCACATATGCCTTATCCTGTCACTCAAAATAGCAGGCATTCGCTATTTAGCGAACAAACGATTTTCGGCCGCACTGACTGGTTCGCGCATGCGTATTACAAACCGTACGCATGCGCAGATGTGCGAACATTGCTCGGAACGAACGAGCGGCCGCTTGCGAGCGGCTCTGAATCAGGCCCTGAGTCTATTGTAACCAAATAGTCCTTCGAATGGGGAAAATGTGTTCTATTCATTGACAGGTCCCTACAATATGCAGTATTACAATACAGGTACAGTAGCTTATCAGTACTATGCTTTTATCTGACTGTACAACTCTTTTTTTTTCAGTATTATTTTTATCCCCTCCCTCCTCTTCCCTTCTGTAGTCTCTTTATACCAAAAACTATTTTATCTGACAGTTTTGGTCATTTATAGTTGTGATGAAAGGAAAATAATGCGGATACACCTTAATTCCATGTTTATTTCCAAAGGCTTTGTAACCGCAGACATTGCAAAAAAAAAAGTGTCGGTATGTGCTGTCTCAATCTGAAACACTACAGAATGTGATTTGGCACAAAAATAAAAAGTAGTCCAAATATTTCTTTTTCGGCTACAGCTACCTTTCATTCTTCACAATTTGCATCACACCTAAGCTTGAACTCGTGTTCCTGGAGTTGTAAGAAAGTGTGTCACTGATCACAGAGGTCATTTCATTTACCCATCTTGTGTTGGATGGCAATATTCTTTGTTGAATGAATACTTTTGGCTCTTTGTCTAAATCAGAAACCAGGTATAAGTGAAATGGTTAATTCCACTGACTGGTGCTAGAGCACTTTTTTTTAATCATGTTTTATTGTCTGTTCGTCCATATGTCAATCTGTAGCAAACCAAGGCCGAGATTTAGGCTAATGCCATCAGAACTGGATTTTCTCACGAATCACAGTTGCTAAAATATGCTAATGTTTTCCAAGGCACAGCCGCGCATAGGGGACGCCCAGTGCTGTCTTGTCATATCCGTACGACGATGCGCAACAGCATAAACATTGGTAACATTGACGCACATCGCAGAGGCGTCACCGAGTCTGGTGACACCCGGTGCGCACTCTGACTATCCCTGTGTGCCGAGGACGTGCCCTACAATAAAAGGACATGGCCTCATGGGGGAATGCAATCGGTGCGTGTGCACAGAGCAGCTTTTTTCGAGCATGCCCAATGACAAACAATCGCTTCATCTATGTAAATACCGGCTTTGCGAAAATCTCTGAATCAGGCCCCAAATCATCAGAATGCTCTGCAGCAGTAGTGCGATGACAAGATTGGTAAGAGGGGGATGTCCTCTTTCCTGGGAGAAAATCTGGGAAAGGAGGAAACCATGAAATGAGGGAGCCTATCATAGAGGTGGCAGTGACCTGTCCACTCCTGTGAGTGTATGAGTCTGAACAGGACTCTATGTTACAGAGAGATGAGTGATGTGTTAGTGAGGACAGGGCTGCATGTGACAGGGGCAGTGACATGATGTGAGGAGGGGAAAGAAGGCAGCAGGATGCCACAGACTGAGAGTTATATAGCGGAAGGAACATCGTCCTCAGCAGCACAGAGTATAATCATGAGATGAGTAATGTGTTAGTGAGGACAGTGCTGCATGTGACAGGGGCAGTGTCATGTTGTGAGGAGGGGAAAGGTGGCAGCAGAATCAGGGGCGCATTTATAATGGGTGCAAGGTGTGTGGTGCACACAGACCCCTGGGTCCAGGGGGGCTCCGCACCGCACACCCTGCACCCATATTATACTTGCCACTACGGAGTCCCACGTCGGCGCTGTAAAAAACATCTGAAAAATGGCCACCGCCGCCATTTTGCCGGTATTTTGCACATGTGCAGAATGGAAAACACAGGATAAAATTCAGATTATTTCATGTTTCTCTTATTGGCTATCCAAAACACGTGACAGCCGGGAAGTCAATATGATGCCGTTTTTGAGATCCGAACATATCCTAGTAAATCAGAGTAAAAGCGAACTGCACATTTCTAGTTTGGACAAATATTTATTTCTGGCAAAAATATTACAACAGATGTTTCATGGTTTGTCTGTTACACTCTTATATACGTTTGTGGAACTACATGTTCCAGCCAGCCCTGGCTGCCAAAGCATGCTGCTGCTTGTAGTTCCACAAGCTCCAGCATGCTATGGCAGCCACTGGCAACTATTATTTTTTTGTTGCTTGTAGTTCCACAAGCACCAACAAGCCCAAGAAGTTCTTGGCTGCCAGTGCTTACTGAGGCTTATAGTGGCACAAGTATATTTAATTATTGTCTTAATGCCACAGACCGGAGACCATTTCACCGGGGCTCCTGGGCCAAAGCATTATCAGCCCAAGCCGGTCAGGTCAAGCCGGCAAGTCGGTGATCTCAGGGTGGTGGGGACCCCACCAAGAAGGGTTCCCCCCGAAACCCCAGGCTTGGACTGAAGCCCGAGGATCTTCCCCACACACGGTATCTGTATGTGTGTTGCCACACATACTGATATCTCGCGAATGCCAGCTGACGGGACTGCACAGGGTTTGCAGTCCCGCCAGCCAATCAGCGCCCGCTAATCGTAGAGCGGCCGCTGATTGGCTCCAGCTACTGACAGTTCCCATTAGTGGCAACACACATACTGATACCAGGTCCATGGCTCGGGTAAGACTTTTTTTTTTTGCCAAGTCCATGGGATACTGCGGAGACCAGTGCCAGGATATAGGTGAGTATGCAATCTTTTTTGCAGGGCCAGTCATTAAGCATTCTACATGGGACAAGTGGATAAACCAACTGGTATAGGTAAGTATGTGTGAGTGGGTAGGTGTATGCAATAAAGTTATACTTGGCACAGTGTGTGTGTTTTGTCTTTATTTAACTATTTTACAGTGGGGGTACAGGTGCCGCCCATCTGCTGGCACTTGTAGTTCCACAAGTGCCAAAGGGCAGGCATGCTTCCACCTGTAGTCCCACTGTAAAATACAATAGTTTACTTATATTTCCCACTTTATTACCCCCGTACCCAACGCTCCAGGGGTGCGGGGAAGAGCCCTGGGCTTCAGTCCAAGCCTGGGGTTTTGGGGGGGAGACCCCTTCTTGGGGGGTCCCCACCTCCCCTGAGATCCCCAGCTTGGCCTGTGGCTTGGGCTGATAATACTTTGGCCACAGAGCCCCGGTAAAAGGGTCTCCGGGCTGTGGCACTACAGCCCAGCCGTTTTGGGTCCGGTGCTGGTTTACGTTTCTCGTAATTTTTTAAACCAGAACTGGCTGGCAAGTCCGAGGCTGGTTAAGCTTTGGGGGGGGACCCTATGTCATTTAAAAAAAAACTTTTAACCTTTTTTTTCTATTTACAGGCAGAAACATACATGGATTACAGTGATCTGTGTATGTTTTTGCCAAACTCACAGATCACAGGCAGGTGAATTTTTTTCACAAGTTTTTATAGGAAGGTTCTCCCTTCTCATGAGAGTTTAGAAACTCTCTGGTTTGTAAATTCCCGAATCCTATCTTCACTAGTGAAAAGGTTCTCGAGTTTTGCTGAATTGATGATTTGAAGAGAGTTTGCTAACTCTCCAGCATTTTCCTGTAGCAAAGGAGATCTCTCTTCCGAGTTTGACATTAGTAAATTTGAGAGTGGGAAATAATGCCCAAACTCTCCAGATTTTCCAAACTCTCCCAGACTCGATCCTTAGTAAATTTACCCACTAGAATCTGATTGGTTGCTATGGGCAACATCTCCCGCAACAAAACTGCACTTTGGTAAATATACCCCAGGTCTGTGAATCAATTTTAAACAAACCTGTTTAGACTGAGGAATAATGTACCAACTGCTTTCAATTATTATGGAGATGTCAGAAGTCCCTAAGCTTTTAGTGCCATAAATAAAGATCCTAGAGCTGTATGGCTTGTCATCAAATCCACGCATGTTTTACATGACATTTCTAAAATTGTTCTGATTTCACCAGCAGTAAATCTCCTGAAATAACCAAATAAGGATCGATGGGTAAATTGATTCAGTCGACAGAGCGGGATAGTTGCCGACAATCAGCTCCCTCCTTCCGGGAGAAGATAGCTGATTGTCGGCTAACAGCGGGGGGCATGTCCGGACAGTTATGACACATTGGGGCGAAGCTGGGGCGGGGTCACGCGATCGTGGCCCCGTCCCTCTTCACAGTGCCGTTATTTTTGCCATTGGGAAGCAGGGGGCGGGGCCACGATGACGCGATTCAGCCCGAATTGTGTCACCGCCCCCCCCACTGCGGGGATTTCTAGTTTATTCTGGGGGAGGTCGGGAGGGTTGATGGATGCCAGGAGGCTTGCCTGTCTTTCTGGGGGGCTGGGAGCAGCACCCGATATTCAGGAGGCTCCCGGCCAAATCGGGAGGGTAGGCAAGCTCGCACAGCGATAACTAGGCTAGTGCAGCTGGTGCTGCCACACAGAGTGCAGGTGCTCTGTGGGCGGAACTGGTTGCCACCACCACCATGGAACTGTAAGTGCCCCCACTGTCTAGTGCCCGCTGCAATGCATATTAATAGTGGTGCACCCAGCTCCTTCACTGCCGGCCACACCGCTATTAATATATATTGGAGCAGGCAGTGCCGGTGACTGCCTTCTGTAAAAGTCACCCACCGTGTCTACAGGAGGAGACGGAGAGATGTAATGATGTCACGTCTCTCCTGCAGAAAAGCCGTGGGTTGGTGGCGGGCAGGTAACCAGGCAGCGGAAGGTAAGTGACTTGTTAGAGCTGGGTCTGAAAGAGATGCTGGAGCTGGAAGTGCCACTAGGGGGCTTGGGCTGGAAATGACACTGGGCTGGAATGAATTTAATCATGATTTACTAATAGAGGCATAGGGAGGGGTGATAATTTGTGCTTTAATATGTAAAGGGCAATACTGTGTGGCATAATGTGTTAGAGGCATTACTGTGGCATAATGTGTATAAGACCACTCTTAATATGTGGCATAATGTGTATAATGGCACAACTATTGTGTGGACTAATGTGTAAGGGGCATTATGGCATGGCATAATATGTGAGGGGCAATACTGTGTCATAATGTGCATGGGCACTACTGTGTGGCATAATGTGTATAAAGGGCTCTACTGTGTGGCATAATGTGGAGAAGGGGATCCACTGTGTGGCATAATGTGTAAGGGGCTCTACTGTATGGCATAATCTGTATAAACTGCTCTGCTGTGTGACATAATGTGTAACAGGCTCTACTGTATGGCATAATGTGTAAGGGGCTCTACTGTGTGGCATAATGTGTAAGGGGCACTATTGTGTAGCATAATGTGTAAGGGGGGATTACTGTGTGGCATAATGTGTGGCATAATGTGTAAGGGGCACTACTGTGTGGCATAATGTGTATAAAGGGCTCTACTGTGTGGCATAATGTGTAAGGGGCTTTACTGTATGGCATAATGTGTAAGGGGCTCTACTGTATGGAATAATGTGTATAAAGAACTCTACTGTATGGCATAACGTGTATACAGGGCTCTACTGTGTGGCATAATGTGTAAGGGGCACTACTGTATGGCATGATGTGTATAAAGGGCTCTACTGTATGGCATAATGTGTATAAAGGGCTCTACTGTGTGGCATAATGTGTAAGAGGCTCTACTGTGTGGCATAATGTGTAAGAGGCTCTACTGTGTGGCACTCATATTAAACATTGTTACTCCATTAGAAGGTCAGTTACATGGTCTCTTATGTCTGTCCAAGCCTCTGTGGGGGCTGGCTGCATCCCCTGTGGTAACTGACCACACCCCAAAGCATGGGACCGCTCCACTGCATTCCCCCGGAGGGTCCGACACTGTACAGATGTGTCATTATACACTGCCAAATAGCCCCTCTTGGTGCACCAGGTCCCGTATGATTAGTCTACACTGCGTCTTTCTCTCTGCAGATGTACTAAGCTCTGGAAAGTGATAAATTGGAGTCTGATAAACTGCCAACCAATAAGCTCCTAACTGTCATTTTTCAAACACAGGGCCATATTCAATTTGATGTGAAAAGTCAGAATCCGCGGAAAAGTATCGCAGATTACGTAAATTCATCAGGCAGAAAGTTTCCGCCATATTCAATTCCAAAGACTATTCGCGTATGCGAAAAGACAATGGAATGTAATCGGCAGAAAAGTTTCGCCTATGAATAGCAGGTGGAAAAAAGAGCAGAATTGAGGTATTGGGGTGCAAACTTCATACACCCCATAAAAGTACTTTCATTTGGGGGTGAAAAAGTTCAAAGTTGGGGGACAAACTTAAAAACTAGCGAAATAGACTTCTGGGAGTCCCCAAGTATGGGGCAGGTGGTTCTTTGATTGCAGGTGTTTGCGGAAGGTGGATTTTTTTTACATAATTCAAAACTTCACTTTAGCAACCTAAAAATATGCTAGCCCCCATTTTCATGTTCCCCAAATTTTCTTGGAGTAGTTATTTTCTCATAAAAATACTGCTTAATGCTATTCTTTATCACTTGTGTTAATGCGCAAATTGGCACCAAATGACACAACTTAAGCACCCCAAATACCTTCATTTGGGCTAATCGGGAGCATCTATAGTGATCCCCAATGTTAGTGCATCTTTTGGGGGGTGTCAGGCTGAGTTCCCCATTTTTGACAGGACTTTTCGCCTGTTTCAGTTTCGCCGGGTCCCGTTTTTGCTTCCTTTCTAATTGAATACGGCGAATAGCGGGAGCGCACCCGATACTTTTCCCAATGAAGGGAATGTTTATAAATATTGTATAAATAATGAACTGGATTAATTTATTATAAGTATAATCTATATAATTCTATTTTTCAGCACTTATGCTGAATATTAGGATATTCATCCTTTAAGGAATATAATAAATTGATCCATCATCCACACCCGTCTTTATTACAGTTTTATGTTAAAATTAATCATATAATTTTCTCTAACTTTATTTTATGTATAGTATATATTTGCTTCTGTGAAACATGTATGTTCGATATGTATTTGTATATATATATTTTATGCTTTTATTTTATTTCATTTATGTTTTGAACTGCAATTGCCTTTTTAATTAATTGCCTAGAATGCATAGAGACTCTAGTGGAGCAGGTGTATATTAATTAATTAATTGATGAAATGGGTTGCAATTATAAACCCTATATAAACCTGATCAAGTACTGCACAATATTCATGCCCTCCTTCTGATGAAACTGGGAGTGATAGTCCCGGAGAAACGCGTTAAGACATATGGGCTTTTTATTCATGCTTCCACCACGCTGCTATTTGAGACGATGTGTCCTTGATTGATCCCCTTCCTTTCCACCGATTGACCACTGTTATCTTGGAAAAACTCAGCCGCAACCACCCGCTGCCGTCCACTAAGTATACCCGACAGCTGGCTCTCGCATTCACACAGTGAGCCTTGCTGTTTACAGATGGAAGTACACGGAGGCAGCCCGGCATTTTGCTGGCACTAAGGAGGAGAGTGGACAGAGCGGACACACTTTCCAGTCCAGGCAGGTGACTGTTTACATCGCCGCTGAGGTCCCAGGAGTTTTGAGAGGAGACCATCTTACCCAGTTAGCACTTTCAGCTGAGGTGAGCTATCCGGACCCAAGCGTGGAATACACCACGGCACCCTCAGGGTAACGAACATTCATTTTACCTCTATCTCCCACACTCCTGTGCCATACCCATTGAATTAATCCTTTACTATTGTGGATTGGACATTGTGGACATCTCTATATTGGGTGAGACCCTTATTCAACACATATTATTTCCCAATATATGGACTGATATCGTTAGGGAAGTTATATTGAAGAAATTTTCACTACCCCTATTTTACAGCAGCTTGGTTATTTTACTAGCCATTAGGCGCATCTATTATATATATGTGCATTTATGATTATTGTTTCATTGTGTATTAAATTATTCTTGTTGTTTACCAGCGCTACACCCTCTCTTTGTTCAGATCCCATTTAGTGGGTTGCAGATCCCATTACGTGTAGCAGCTCAGTAGCACAACTGATTTTCACACAGAATCCATTGCGCACCTACTTTTTATTATCACTTTTGTAAATATACCCCTATGAGTGGTGTTTTGCTGCATCTGTGATGCAAATAAGATGCAAAATTGAAAGTAAAATACGGTAAGCTACACCTATCGGAGGTGTCTCAGTCCTGCTGGATGTCTCACACATGGCGTTAAGACGTTAGGTGTATGAGGACACATCTGTACTTCTCAGTTGCAAAGTAGTGACCAGATGCTTTAACATAGGACACATCTTCCAAGAAAGCCACTGAGTTTTATAAGAGGCAGTGAAACGCGTAAAGTGACTTGCTCTACCGGCCGGAGTGGCCTTGGGTCCCGTGACAATCTGCAGATCTGTGGCACTTGCAACTTGAGGAAGGCTGCTATACACAGTGCTGAAGAGCCAATATGGAGGTGCACACATTGATATAATTCTCTGCATATTGAGCTGATGGAGATATCAAATGTAACTAAAGGCTGCTATTATCCAGCGCACCAGGCCAGGGATACTAAACAGGTAAAATCATATAAGCAAGAGCAGCTGTAGTTGGAATATACAGTATACCTTACTAACACCTGTATCCAGGGGCTGGCTGGCAACTTTTACCCTGGGGGGCAAGTACAGAGCACTGGCCCATAGGTGACGGCCCATCCTTAAATGGTGTCCCCAGCTCCAGCAGCCCCCATTTGTTTATCCATCCCCAGCAGAAACCTTGTGTCCCCAGACAATCCAAACAGCCCCCTTCTGTGTCCCCAGCCCCAGCAGACCCCCTTCTGTGTCCCCAGCAGCACCCTTCTAAGTCCGCAGCCAGCCCCAGCAGACCCCCTTCTGTGTCCCCAGTCCCAGCAGCCCCCTTTCTATGTGCCCAACCAGCCCCAGGCACAACCCTTCTATGTGCCCAGCCAGCCCACCTTCAGTTTCCCCAGCCAGCCCCAGCTGCCCCCCTTCAATATCCCCACTGCCAGCCATCGCCAGTCTTTTATGTCCTCACTCCTCAGCCAACCCCCTTCTATGTCCCCCACTCCCCAGCCAGCCCCAGCCTTTTATGTCCCCACTTCCCAGCGAGCAGCAGCAGCCCCATTCTATGTCCCCCACTCCCCTGCCAGCCCCAGCCTTTTATGCCTCCACTCCCCAGCCAGCCCCCTTCTATTTCCCCCACTCCCCAGCCAGCCCCAGACGTCTATGTCCCCGACTCCCCAGCCAGCCCCAGCCGTCTATGTCCCCGACTCCCTAGCCAGCACCAGCCCCCGGCCTTTTCTGTTCCCACTCCCCAGCCAGGATCCTTTGAATGTCCCCACTCCCCAGCCAACCCCCTCCTCCTCTTACCTTGTTCCGCATGCGGCTCCTCTGCTCTGTCCTGTCTCTAGAGCGGCTGTCCTGTCTCTAGAGCGGCGCGGCGTGACGTCAGGGCGTCACGCACGCCAGTGCTTTCACAAAAAAAAATACTTTATTACACAGTAGCTGCAAGGCCAGGGCGTGGGCGTGTCGGCAGCTGTGAGTACCGCTCCGCCCACACCACGCGCCCTGTCTGGAAGCCTTGAATGCTTCCAGTCTCTCCCCCCCCCCCCACAGAGAGCAGTCTTCAGGTGCGATACGGCCGCCTGTGTGCGGCAGTATCACAGTCTTGTTTTACTACATTTTTGCGGAGGAGGCGGCCCAGGATGCTAGGTGACGGTGCAGCCCGGGGGGCACATGGCACCCTGCCCCCCGGCCCAGCCCGCCTCTGCCTGTATCAGAGCTCTGAAACTAAACCGACAAGCTCCTATACTACTAATCCATTGACTGCTTGCTTTATTAATCTCTATGCCTACTAATAAAGAGGAGCTGTGTTAGGTACATTTGACCTGAAGTGACTGCTTTATGAATGCTTGTACCTTGGCTTTGAAAGCAGTTCTTACGTAACTTATCTATAGACTGCTTGCTTCATGTGCTTACTAGCTACTCATTACTGGTCTTTTTAAAGTGTTTTATTATTGTTTGTATATACTGGCTGGCTCTAGGGGTGTTCGACCTGAGCGGTCGCACAGGGGTGCCACCCATAGAGGGCGCACCCTTCCCCAGCATCCCTATTTCAGTGGGACAGTACTGTTCCGCTGATCCACTCGTGGGCCAAAGTGGCCTGCGGGTGGTCAAATCGGGGGGTTGGGGACCCCCACCGCCGTAGCTGTGCAGTGGTGCCGGGACCCTGGATACTGAATGGATGCTGCGCGCATGTACGTGGCATCCATTCAGTGCCATGAGAGGGCTGGGGGAAGCCCAGCTAGTGAGGCTCCCCCCAGCCTGACGTTATTTGAAGGCATGCCATGCGGGCAAGCTCTTCAGATAACATCACATAAGGAGGCGTGGTCTATGGTAATTAGGCTACGCCCCCAATTTTGATCGTGCGCAGAGCGCTTGGCCGCCACAGGGCGCTATCAGTCCTGGAGCCGGCCCTGCTGGCCGGTGTAATTGTTACATGTCATTTTGTAATAAATTGCCTGTTTTCTAGTGCTACAATCTTTTCTGTATGTCTATTGAGAATTAAGGGTTGAGTATTCCATAATTGTTAGCTGCTTGACACACAGGTGTGTTTTTTTAACATTATCACTGCTACTGTAGGTCTTTTTTGTTTTCCTTTAACTTGGGAGTGATAATGGGAAATACTTTGCACACCATTATGCACCAAGGTCGTTCCAGTAATGGTTAAAGTAAGCAAATAAATGTTTTCCAAAAATGAGCAGCATTATCACCAGTCCTTAGCCAACTCTTAAGCAGTGGAGTGTCTAGTTCTTGTTTTCACTATAACGGGTAGAAGTTCTGTAGCAGGGTACCTCTGCGCTATTGGCTTGTGTAACATTAGACCACACAAGCACTGGAGTAACACTGGGAGCAGGGAGATGGCTGCCAGATGCATCCAAACACCCCCCCCCCTTCCAGACACCAGTGCCCCCAGTGCAGTGAGTGTGTCTGCGAACATATTCCAAAAACAAAAATATAAGGAGGGAGTCTGGCTACACCTCCCCGAGTTGGCTACGCCCCCAACCAGTTCTGGGGCCCAGCAGCCCTGGGATGCGGTGCCTAAAAATTATGCCCCTTCTGGTATATAATGGGCTAGGGTCTTAGAAATTTGCCAAAAAAGCCAAGGCCCGGTAATTGACCATTCAGCATTGTGGCTGTCAGGATTAAATACATGGGGCAAGATGCATCACAGCAGTTTTTGCAGACAAACCTCCAAAAACTATGTTTTCGGAGGTTTGGCCACTTCCCGCTTATGCACCAAGCTCCGGAATGCGATACATTTCAGGGCTTGGATGTGGTGGGCAAAGCCATCTTTAGATGGCGTTACCCAATAGAAGCAACTTCTATTCGCACTTTCCCTTGAGAGGGATCTAATCGGATCACTTGACGCATGCGCAGAAGGACTTCTGGGTCCTAAACCCGGAAGTCCTTCTATCGCAAAGAACAGCTTTTACCGAGAGAGCTGTGCATTGTGATTTGTTTTAAGCGTACAGCGTTAGTAAACGCCATTATGTGTGCGTTGAGTGGCAGGATGCATCGCATTCAAAACAGTAGACACCGATCCAAGGTACTCAATAATCTGGAAATTCGAGAATCACAGCGCCAGGTACTTATAACCACTGAGTTGCGCCACGCGCTCCTGATGACATCACCATCGATTTGATAAAAGCCTCTTTTCTGTGATCTGCCACACTTACTTCTGCACCCTGGATGCCAACAATGGAACGTACTCATTAGAATGTCTTTTGTTACAGCTAGTCTTGACATCATACGTATTCATATTACCTGTTGGTTAAACTTTTATGGTTGCAAAAGTTGTGAGCAAAATGTGAAGTGGATGGTGTAGATAGACACTCAATACATCGACAACAGATGGTAGACAGACAATAGGTTGAAATGGAAACAAGGTCGACAGTTACAAATTGTTGACACACATATGGTCGACACAAAAATGGTCAACAGGTTTTTATTTTTTTGTAATTTAAGCCTAATCTTCAACCCAACCCTCATCCTGGTGCCTAACCCTAACCCTCACCCTATTGGCTGAACCGAACCCTAATGCCTAACCCTAAATGTCCCTTTCTGCAGCCTAACCCTCCAGCAAGTACCTAACCCCCCCTAACCCTATAAATGTTGAAAAAACATGTGTTGGTAATTTTTGTGTCAACCACTTGTCCCTGTCAACCATTTGTCTCTGTTGATCTTTTGCACTGTTCAGGGGGTTTCTAGAAAGGAGGGGGCCCGTGTGCAGTTTCTGACACGGGCCCCCTCCTCTCTCTGTCCGGTGGCCGGCAGTGCACTAGAGTGCGCCCAGAGTCTATAGAGTATGCGCAGGCCCTGGGAAAATGACTGCAGTGGCCATTTTCCCTGTACTGCACATGCACAAACGACGGGAAAATGGTCACGATGGCCGTTTTCCAGTCGTTTTTACAGCGCCAGACACCCGAGCCAACGTGGGACTCCGGTGAGGTAAGTAATACTATGGGTGCAGGGTGTGCAGTGCGGGGCCCCCCTGGACCCAGGGGCCCGTGTGCCCCGCACATCCTGCACCCATTATAGATACACCCCTGGCAATGTTGACCGTTTGTCAGTCGACCTTTTGTACCTGTGGTACCCCCAAGTTTGTTCCCAAGTAGGGGTCCCCCAATATTTTTTTTTATGTATGTACACATAGATATACTGCAGCCCCATTCCACATAATAGGCAGGTATAGTGAACTTTGACTGACCTTGCTCCCCCTGAACCCCACTGAGCATGTACAGACAGGGAGGTAGAAAGTGCCCCTTGGTCAGCGACCCATTTTGGAGGGAAAATCCTGCCCCATTGATTGGTAGCCTAGGTGTCCAGGCAGAGATCCCTGTAGGCGGCCTGTTGCTGGGTCCCCTCTGTCCACTCATAGATACCGGACCGACAGGGAGGAGATTGAGGGAGAGCTTATATAATACCTTTCTCAGGGCTGTCAGTGCTGAGTCTGGGAAGAATTTCTGTAGAAAGAGTCTGGGAAGAATTTCTGGAAAAAGGGTTTGTCTGTGAGGATTTGTCTGGGGAGTGCCCCTGGATCTGTGAAAAGAGGGGTGCTGTAACCCTTTTATTTGCCCTGGATTACAATTAGCAGACTTCACATTAGCCGGAAGGCTACCTATCCAATCTGCCAGGGGAGGTGCTCTGATGCTGGATGTGAGTCCCTGGAGGAAGCTTGCCTGGGGATTTGCATAGAGCACCCTGCTTTGGAAGAAGCCTCTTCTGAATAAAGGACAGCCTTCCTAAGTGCCTGTTATCAGGAGTCACTGCATATGGTAGTCTGCACCTGCTGGGAGAGAAAAGGAGCTGCCTGGGAAGGAGGTCTCATCGCTCCATCGTCGCGGATGAAGCCCCAGCTGAGGAAAAGGTCCCGCCAGTGACAAAAACCCTGCTGGCACCCGCACAGGCAGCAGAAAACACAGCCCCAGAGGAAGAGTGCCTCAGGACCCCTCCTGCTGCTGTTTGTCTGCTGGACAGAGCCCCTGTGGAAAGGGATTTTGCACCTGTTGCTCCTTCTAAGATACCTGCCGGAGGTCTGCAGCTGGAAGCTCTGGTGCGGTGCCTAGCATCCCAGAGTTGCCCTGGACATCGGAGGAGGCTGAATAGTCACTGCCAGGGGTGAGATCATTCCAGAACCTCCCTATACTTTGTCCCTCCACAGCTCCTATCTTCCCTCCATTAAGGCCCTGCCCCTCTGTACACCTATCCTATCTGGGTCCCCTGGGTCTATTGCATTATCCTTTACCTTGTGGCTAATCATGATTAGGCTGGGAGACTAGGTTTTGTGTAAAAGCTGGGACCGGGGGTTAGTCTCCCACACAACTGGGTGTAGAAAGGGGTCATAGTGTCTCAAATTAGGTAAAGTGTGTGTGTAGTGATGAAATAGGGGGGAAGTAAAAGCTAGGTCACCCCCTCTTTTCCCAAGAATTGTATTGGTGGTCATTTTCTTTCCTGTGAACCTCTGGCTTATGTCCAGGAGGGGACCTGCCTTATGGGTGTCGGCTCATGTCCGATGCCACTGTGGGTGATGTACAAAGTATTTTATGTTTAGCTTTAAAGTAAATGTAATGCCATGTGATATGTATTTGGCTCTGTTTGACTGTTTACTGTTGGTTTACTGTTTGACTCGTGTGTTAGCTAAAGGGTTGATAGTGGCCCTCCATGGTGCTTTATCTGTTATAGCACTCTGTAAAGCTGTTCACTGCTCGCTGTGTTATTATTGTCATTGCTAATTAATATTTTGCTTGCATGAAATGTTTGAATCTTTACTGATATTGGGGTTAATATAAATTGTCTCTTATACACTGCTTGGCCCGGAATCCATTTCAAAGTCCATTCATGCTGCTGTAATTTATATTACTTGTGCTGTCATCTCCTTAGCAAAAGATGTATGCTTACTGTGAATCTGTTGCTTTGTCAATTCCCGTGATGTAATGTACATTACTTGTTTATTTAGCCCTGTGTAACCCCGGCTAGCAATTCTGGTAGTAAAACTTGCATTATTGTGCTTGGGCCATGTACTCTGCGTGAACTGTTAGCCGATACAGCTGGAGAACTACAAGTACCAGCCTAACTTGCGTGTGCTTTATTGAGCTCGGGCCATGTACTCTACATGAACTGTTAGCCGTTACAGCCGGAGAACTACAAATACCAGCCTAACTTGCATGTGCTTTGTTGAGCTCGGGCCATTTACTCTGCTTGAACTGTTAGCCATTACAGCTGGAGAACTACAAGTACCAGCCTAACTTGCAGGTGCTTTATTGAGCTTGGGCCATTTACTCTGCTTGAACTGTTAGCCATTACAGCCGGAGAACTACAAGTACAAGCTTGGCCTGCATGTTTTGTTTTCCCACGTTATTCCTCAGCAAAAAGGGAGCATTAACACAGACTGTATTTTTAAACTATAGGCTGCTGGTGCACTACTGATATAAGCCTAACCTGCATGTGTTTTCCCACGTTTTTCTCAGGAAAAAGGGAGCGTTAATACAGACTGTATTTCACAGCTATAGGCTGCCGGAGCACCATTGATTCAAGCTAGACCAGCAGGTTTCATATTCAGGTCTCTCATTTGTTTTGGTAAAGTTCTGCAGGAATTGTGGTTCTTGTTGGTGTCACATTGCCAGCTGGGGTCACCGGTAGATGACGGGGAGGTAATAAATAAATACCTTGTCATTGAATAGTGTAATTTATTTAATTCCATCTGTATATGGTAAATATCTCCTGTCATTTGTTGTTAAATATTAGCATATAATAAAATTGCGTTGCACCTTCCCTCCTGACTGCTCATTGTGTCTGCAAAAGGGGAATTCAGGCTCGCCGCTCTGTCACGGTGCGCCCTATCTGACCACGGGGAAATCGGCCACTGAAGCCATCCCAACACACCTGAGCCTGGTGCTAGTGGTGCAGCACTGTACAAACCAGTCAGTACATCACATACATTTTTGGCGTGAAGTTTGTTCCCAAATAGGGGTCCCCCATACCTATCGATCTTTTGTCCCTGTCGACCACATAGTGTTGACCTATTGATTGTCTATCTAGACACTGTCGATCTTTAATCTGATTAGCGTCCTTAACCAGGAGGCTGGGTTTCTTAGGGACAGCAGTAAATACATGGTTTACAGCTGTGGTACAGAGTAACAGTGGAAATGCAGTTTGCACAGGGTTAACAGCGGTGGCTATGACAGTGGCGGTTGGCCTCCCACTGATGAGATAAGGACTGCACATCCGTTCAGTACTGTGGCACTCTAACACAGTGCCAGCCATTCTGCAGAGTTCAGCAGCAGTTTCAATTTCAAAAATGGCGCCTCAGAGTCATTTTTGAAATTCAAGATGGCAGCCGCTAGCCACGTCATCGCCCCGCCCCCTCTGGGTGGCTTATATAAGTACTTGTTCTCCGAGTGCCGGTATGCTGGGGCAGGCTTGCTGGGACCTGTAGGCCATGTGTAAAGAATAATATTATCATACCATGAACCCCACACACAACGCCACCAGGGATGTGGAGCATAGCACTGGGCTTTCAGCCCAGTGCTGGTTGTTGCTCGGGAGGGGGGACCCCATTTGAACTTTTTGGGATACCCACTTTCCGAGGAATTCCAGCACTGGGCTGACTAGTTTAAGGGTGGTTAATGTAATCGCAGGGGGACCTCACACTGAGTGTACCCCCTGCTGTGGCATTATCCCCTGGCTGCTTCAGCATGGTGCTGGTTACCTGGTTACTGTTAAATAGGGGGAACCCTACTTTTTTTAAGTGGGGGGCTGGGGAGTGTTAATCAGTCAGTGCCTCCCCAGCCATTGACCTCACAGCACGTCACTGCTTTAGACTGTAAAACTGTTTTGCAATGCAATGACATATGTTCCTATGTTACCTAAGATTGTAAGGGGTCTATTTACTAAGCAGTGTTAGGAGACAAAGTGAAATGAGATAAGGTACCAGCCAATCAGCTCCCAACTGTCATTTTTCAAACACAGCCTGTGACAAGGCAGTTAGGAGCTGATTGGCTGGGATGCAATTGGGAAACCGTCTGACATGATCCCGACAGCCAGCTTCCCGACTGCTTTATCCCGGCGTGGGTTAAATGACAGGCGTCTATATCTAGACGCCTGTCATTTTCCCGACGCCGGGAGACAGGCACCCAGCATCCCGATCAAAGGGATGCCGGGCGCCACGAGCGGACAGTTGCGGGGGGAGGAGGGTTAGGTTTAGTGCACCCGGGGGGAACTTAGGGTTAGGCACCCCCCTGGGAGGGTTAGGGTTAGGCTAGGGGGAGGGAGGGTTAAGGTTAGGCACCGGGGGACTTAGGTTTAGGCAGCGGGGAAGTGGGGGGTTAGGGTTAGGCACTTACAGGGGGGATTAGGATTAGGCACTTGGGAGGGAGGTTAGGGTTAGGCACCCGTTAGGGTTTGGAGGGGTTAGGTTAGTGATTACTTACCTTAGGACGATCTGGATTTCCATCGCTGTCAGGCTGCCGCTGTCGGGATCTGTTCAGCTGTCAGGCTGCCGCTACCGGGAATTGAACCGATCATACCGATTCCGATTGGCTGGTACCTTATTACATTTCACTATGTCTCCTAGCACTGCTTAATAAATAGACCCCTAGGTCCGCTGTTTAAAAATATTTGGAAGGGAAATTTTGTTTTTTTGAAGGCGGCAGCCTTGGCAGAAAATAACGTAGATGTCCTTCCCTGGTCAGGTAATAGCCCAGATGCCAATCCAATGATAATCTTTGGGCAATTGTAAAGAAAAAACTCAAGAAGAAGATGATCACCACCAAGACTGGCCCCATAGAAGAACTTATAAGAATATGGCATAGGGATGAAGACATCAGGAGAAACTGTGAAACTCTCATGAACAGCAGCCAAACCGTATTACATTCACAATGATTATAAACAACAAAGGAGGTCATACAAAGCATTGATAGTTGTAAACAGTGTGTCAGTAAAAGGGTTTTATAGAAAGTGTGAGACTATTGATTTGTACACCTCTGTATAGGACAAGTGAGTTGCACCTTTGTTGTCACACTGAATGTTGATAGTCTCATACTGACACAGAAAACTTAGGGTCTCATTCTGAGCTGTATGCTGTGCAGTAGCCGCTGCAACGGTTGTCACAGCCGCTACTTTGAGATTATGCTAACTCCCCAGGATGTGTCTTGTGTAAAGAGAGGCTCCTGTGATCCTCTGCTACATTCGAGGACACAGCCATCAGATCACTTGCGTGAACATCGGCCATCGGCCCTCGGGTGACTCAGGGAGGATGTGAAATTTATGCCTTTGGGGCCAGTGAAGCTGTGATGGAAGACGCAGACACTGGTCTTGGCACCCCTCGAAAACGGGGGCTCCCAGTCGTTGCCTCTTTCCCATCTCCAAACAGTCACAGCATGTCAGGGGGGCACTGCAACCCTCGGCGTAGACACAGATTGGCACATACGCAGTACAGATCCTGCACATGTGCTGATTGACAAACAGCGGGCCCTTAATTACAGGGCATGCTGGCACTTGTTGAAACACAAGTGCCAGCATGCTGGGGCAGGCTTGATGGCACCTGTAAAGAACAAAACTATAATCTATTCTTTACACATTAACTTCACGTCCATCATCCAGTGGTGAGGGGAATAGCTCCAGGCTTTCAGTCCAGGGCTGGTTTATCCTCTGGAGGGGTGGGGGGGGAATTTTTTTGGGGGGCTATGACCTTCAGAGGAATCCAGACCTGGGCTAACCAGTTTGGGGCTGGTTAATGTGATGGCAGGTGGACCCTATGCTGTGTGTTCCCCTACTATAGCATTATCCCCCCTGGCTGGTTCAGCTGGTTAAAGGAAAATAGGGGGAACCCCACAACCATTGTTCACTTCTATTCGCTGTCAGTTTTGAACGAAAAAAGATCAAAATAACGGCATTTAGAGCTATGAAAACTGATGGATGATAGTTGATTTATGGACTGGAACCGGCGTTTAGTAACTTTACCACAAAGTCTCTTTTAAACATAAGGCTTCCTTAGGAGTTTATGTAAGTGCCATATATTGCTTTCTGCTTGCCAAGCTGACAGCTGCGCCTGCCAGTACATACAGGAAATCCATGTATGAACATGCATGGCAGATATGGCATTAACTAAACATAATGTACTGTACCTTGCAACTAGCGAGAAGATCTCTCCATAGTCAATTTCTATGTAAACACTTTAGCAACAAGGTGGGCTTTGTAACGGGCAAAAGTTCTATCTGCATTTAGCTTTTTACAACAGATCCACTTGTTCTTGACTTGTCTTTTGGTGACTGGGCCTGTTAACAACAGTTCATGTATCATTGTTATCCAATGATGCCATTTGTTTAGCTATTGCTGATTTCCAGTCCTTCCAGCGGTTGATTGACTTTACTTGGATATTCTGGTGTTCACAGAAAGTGATATTTGTGAACTCCTCATAATATCTCCTAGAGGGTTTACCTCTATTGCTTCTTACAGAACTCCTGCTCTGTGATTGGATATCCACATTGGCAGTCTCTGAGACACCCTTGCGGCTGTTGGCATATCCAGCATAATAAACTTGTGTTGCGGCTCTAATTCCAGTTAACACCACATCTCTGGATTTTACAAGTTTTTTGTCTGTAATTTCCCATAGTCTGTATCCTTTACTTTCTTGGCAGTATCCAAGCATGTTACACTTGACTGACTTGCGATCCAGCTTACATCTTTTCTCCTTAAGGATATGTGTATATGCTGTTCATTCAAAGACTTGTAGATGATGAACACGGCTTTTTTCCAGAACACATCTCTAGCAGTGTTTCCACAGCTACCAGACAAAGACGAAGCTGCAGTGCCATTACTAAATCAGGCCCACAATTCATAACAGTACCCTAGTCTTCAACATGCAACCTCCAGCCTCCTGGTGCTCCAGGCTTAATGAGATATCGGTATAGGAAAGCTTGTCTCAGTTAAAGGGCATTCACTGGTTCCCTTGCAGTTTCATCTAACGTGTAACATTTCCACATTGAGTGGTATTGTCATTTATTTTTACATATGTGAAAACCCAAATAGTTCTGTACAATAAATTAATTGTGGTGCACCTGTGCGATGGAGGTGGCACTGCAGACTGGATGTCGGATACATGGAGCGCAGGATAGATACAGTGAATACTTTAGCCTCCATCTCTCTCATCTGTGTTACAATCTGTTTACATTAGACATTTGGCTACAGGTGTGTTACCCACAGCCAAATCATGTTAAAACTGGCTTTGAAATATAATTGATCCCTACCGTATATGCAATTTATAATGTGTTAAAGCCTAATGTGCTGGAAACATTATTTATGTAGATGTTCTGGACCCTAATAAGAGTATTATCATAGACAGGGGCATCGAGAAGGGGCATGGGGTACTAATTACTCTGGCCTCTTGGAGTGGCCCAACTGGGGTATCCCAGGCCAGCTGAGGGGTCAAATGCCCCCCTGTGCATCTCATGGCACAGCACATAGTATTTTTTTCATAATTTTTTTCCAGAAGGGGTATGGCCATGCCTCCAGGATTAGGTCCTGCCTACTTCAGTACCAGGGCCCCGCAGCTGTCTCAGCGGCCCTGATCATACAGTTTAATAGTCCCTAAAACTGCAGCATGTTTGCAAGCGGTTAAATGGGATTTTGGTTACAAAGTATACTTTGATGTAAATAGGTGATATTATTATAATAGGATTAGAATATTTGAGGACAGTTTCCAAGCTTTGATGCTAAGCACCAGCTAGCAAATTTTACATTTCATTGGTCATTGTACTGTAGTGGAGCAGTGGAGCCTGAACAACATTCTGCATCAGTCATCCATAAAGTATATCTGGAATGCAGCCCTTGTCAGCCAACCAGGAGTAGGTAAGAGCTATTATTTTGTATTTTACTCAAGTTGAGTGTGTCTGGGGCTAGGAAGTGGGCATTAGCCTGGATGCTGCAATATTGAGGCCCTGTATGGAAAAGAGCTAGGTAGTATTTACATCCTGGAAAGTCAAGCATTAATTGAACAACATTAACATGTCCCAGCATTAAATCGATAACATATATATATTTTTAAGTAATTACTGCAGGCCTCCTTCCCTCCCACTAGCCCAAACAATAAATGATTAGCAACCTCAGTAAATACGGTAGGCTAGCTTCCCCCAATCAGTCCCAACAACAAATCAGTAGCCCGCACTATGCTCTGCGTGGGGTCTTTTTGCCCATTATTTGGAATTTGCACAGGCTGACCACATACATTAGTATGCTGTTGGGAAACATACCTGTCATTTTTATATTTAGTAATAATAGTGTAGTGCATTTTATCTAAAAGTCAACAATGGAAAAAACTAAACTCTTTAATAGTAGTTTTTTTTTTTTTTTACAAACCTGTTATAGTATGTTTATACTCTCAGGGAGATATCACTGCTACCTTACTATAGTTACATGTTAAACATTTTAATAATGGAAAATGAAGATAATTCCATAATATAAACAGATCATACTTCCAAGCTGTTTCTAAAAATGGAAGTATGAGACTTTAATACAGTAATCCATCTAAAACTAGTTTTGGCAGCAAGTTGATATACATCACATCAAGTGTCTTTTAAAGATACTCAGATACCACTAAATGTGCTTGTAATACAGAAGATAAGTATCCTAAAATACTGTAGAAGAATTGCATGTACAATAAAGAGTACTGTGTTTGCTGAATACAGAGATGTTCTGATGATTTGATAAATCATTTTATGTATGTGGCTTATTATAAAATATAACAAAATGAGTAATTATTGCTGACATTTTAGTAAGTCAACCACCTTGTGGCCATACAGTTACAGTATATACTACTACTCTACTTGTCTATGGAAGTAACCACTTACCATATACACAGCCAAAACAGGCATATCATCAAAACATTACTTTATCAAAGATAAAGGATAATTTCTTCACTGATCTATCATATATTACATGATTTTGTGGGAGTAATTCATTTTTATGCTACTTTCAGTCAGGGCTGGATTAAGGTCTGTGGGGGCCCAAGGCAACAAAAGTGTGGTGGCCCCTATCGATAAAAGTTGTGTGTATATATTGTGATAGGATCACTGGTAAAGTGGTCTGTGGCAGGTACATTTGTCCCAGATTCCTGTCTTTTGTGTTTTAAACTCCCAGGAGAAAGTCTGCAGTGTAGCAGGCTTGAGTTTAGGCTTTTTGAAAAGCCGGTTTGGGACCTGGGGGTTGTGGGTGAGAGGAGAGGGAGGGCTCCACCCATGGCCACTCCAGGTTTTGGTTCTCGCAGCCTGGTAACAGGCTTGATTGGGTTCCCACCTGAGAGTGGCCAATATAAGCCTAGTGTGTTGAGGGCTGATTGTCTCACCTGGGAGAGCAGGCAGGGAGTTTGCTCAGAGACACTTGAAAAACCTATTTGTGAGTACTGTGCTGTGCTTTGTTGCTGGCGAGGGCATTAGGCCCTGCCAGGTTCTGGTAGTGAGGGAACTACCTGTGAAGTTAGTGCCCCGACAGGGCTACGATTTATATTTATGTTTTCTTTATATTTCTGTCATTTTACAATAAAGACTGGCACCGACCAGCTTGTACTTGCATCCAGACTGGTGTGCTGCTTCCCTGCTGCTGTGTGTATGTGTAAGGAAGGAGTCCTCTACCCAGGAGAGGGACCCCCTAACCTAACTGTGTCACAATATATATATATATTTATTAATATATATACACACACACGCATATACATACACATAAATGTGTGTATGCATGTATATGTATATATTTTAACACACACATATATATATATACTAGGGGTGAGCGGGTTCGGATTTCTGAAATCCGAACCCCCCCGAGCCCCCCCGATCCGAGTCCGATCCGAGTCAGGCTCGACTTTTCCCGCCTGACTCGGATCTGAAATCGAGGCAAAACGTCATCATCCCGCCTTCCGAGTCTCGCGGGTTTTGGATCCTATATAAGGTACCCGCGTCGGCGCCATTTTCTCACTCGGCTGTGGACAGTGAAGAGGGAGGGTGGGAGTTAGGGCTGTGTAGTGTAGTGTAGTGTAGTGTAGTGTAGTGCTGCTGTTGTCCACTACTTCAAAGTCCATAGGGGCTGGCTGTGTTGTGCTGTGCTGCTGTTGTTAATAGGGGCTGTGTCCACTACTTCAAAGTCCATAGGGGCTGGCTGGACTGTGTTGTGCAGTCAGTTCTCCATAGGGGCTGTGTCCACTCCAAAGTCCTGTGCAGTGTCCCAGTCCTAAAGGAGTGCTGTAGTGTTGTCCAGGGGGTGCTCTGTCCATCAGGGGTGCTCCCCCCAAGTGCTAAAAAAATAATATATTTTCTGTGTTTGTGAATTGTGTGCGCAGTAGCCGCACGTGCATCAACAAAGTAGTGCCAAGCGTGCGCCTGTGTCATAAGTAAAGGGCCGGCTGGCTTGACCGTTAAAGGGTGCTGTAACCCCCGAAAGTACACTCCAGTCCAAACCAAAAAAAAATTATTTTCTGTGTTTGTGAATTGTGTGCGCAGTAGCCGCACGTGCATCAACAAAGTAGTGCCAAGCGTGCGCCTGTGTCATAAGTAAAGGGCCGGCTGGCTTGACCGTTAAGGGTGCTGTAACCCCCGAAAGTACACTCCAGTCCAAACCAAAAAAAAAATATTTTCTGTGTTTGTGAATTGTGTGCGCAGTAGCCGCACGTGCATCAACAAAGTAGTGCCAAAGCGTGCGCCTGTGTCATAAGTAAAGGGCCGGCTGGCTTGACCGTTAAGGGTGCTGTAACCCCCGAAAGTACACTCCAGTCCAAACCAAAAAAAAAATTATTTTCTGTGTTTGTGAATTGTGTGCGCAGTAGCCGCACGTGCATCAACAAAGTAGTGCCAAGCGTGCGCCTGTGTCATAAGTAAAGGGCCGGCTGGCTTGACCGTTAAGGGTGCTGTAACCCCCGAAAGTACACTCCAGTCCAAACCAAAAAAAAAATTATTTTCTGTGTTTGTGAATTGTGTGCGCAGTAGCCGCACGTGCATCAACAAAGTAGTGCCAAGCGTGCGCCTGTGTCATAAGTAAAGGGCCGGCTGGCTTGACTGTTAAGGGTGCTGTAACCCCCGAAAGTACACTCCAGTCCAAACCAAAAAAAAAATTATTTTCTGTGTTTGTGAATTGTGTGCGCAGTAGCCGCACGTGCATCAACAAAGTAGTGCCAAGCGTGCGCCTGTGTCATAAGTAAAGGGCCGGCTGGCTTGACCGTTAAGGGTGCTGTAACCCCCGAAAGTACACTCCAGTCCAAACCTAAAAAAAAATTATTTTCTGTGTTTGTGAATTGTGTGCGCAGTAGCCGCACGTGCATCAACAAAGTAGTGCCAAGCGTGCGCCTGTGTCATAAGTAAAGGGCCGGCTGGCTTGACCGTTAAGGGTGCTGTAACCCCCGAAAGTACACTCCAGTCCAAACCAAAAAAAAAATTATTTTCTGTGTTTGTGAATTGTGTGCGCAGTAGCCGCACGTGCATCAACAAAGTAGTGCCAAGCGTGCGCCTGTGTCATAAGTAAAGGGCCGGCTGGCTTGACCGTTAAAGGGTGCTGTAACCCCCGAAAGTACACTCCAGTCCAAACCAAAAAAAAATTATTTTCTGTGTTTGTGAATTGTGTGCGCAGTAGCCGCACGTGCATCAACAAAGTAGTGCCAAGCGTGCGCCTGTGTCATAAGTAAAGGGCCGGCTGGCTTGACTGTTAAGGGTGCTGTAACCCCCGAAAGTACACTCCAGTCCAAACCAAAAAAAAAATTATTTTCTGTGTTTGTGAATTGTGTGCGCAGTAGCCGCACGTGCATCAACAAAGTAGTGCCAAGCGTGCGCCTGTGTCATAAGTAAAGGGCCGGCTGGCTTGACCGTTAAGGGTGCTGTAACCCCCGAAAGTACACTCCAGTCCAAACCTAAAAAAAAATTATTTTCTGTGTTTGTGAATTGTGTGCGCAGTAGCCGCACGTGCATCAACAAAGTAGTGCCAAGCGTGCGCCTGTGTCATAAGTAAAGGGCCGGCGGGCTTGACCGTTAAGGGTGCTGTAACCCCCGAAAGTACACTCCAGTCCAAACCAAAAAAAAAATTATTTTCTGTGTTTGTGAATTGTGTGCGCAGTAGCCGCACGTGCATCAACAAAGTAGTGCCAAGCGTGCGCCTGTGTCATAAGTAAAGGGCCGGCTGGCTTGACCGTTAAGGGTGCTGTAACCCCCGAAAGTACACTCCAGTCCAAACCAAAAAAAAAATTATTTTCTGTGTTTGTGAATTGTGTGCGCAGTAGCCGCACGTGCATCAACAAAGTAGTGCCAAGCGTGCGCCTGTGTCATAAGTAAAGGGCCAGCTGGCTTGACCGTTAAGGGTGCTGTAACCCCCGAAAGTACACTCCAGTCCAAACCAAAAAAAAAATTATTTTCTGTGTTTGTGAATTGTGTGCGCAGTAGCCGCACGTGCATCAACAAAGTAGTGCCAAGCGTGCGCCTGTGTCATAAGTAAAGGGCCGGCTGGCTTGACCGTTAAGGGTGCTGTAACCCCCGAAAGTACACTCCAGTGCAAACCAAAAAAAAAATTATTTTCTGTGTTTGTGAATTGTGTGCGCAGTAGCCGCACGTGCATCAACAAAGTAGTGCCAAGCGTGCGCCTGTGTCATAAGTAAAGGGCCGGCTGGCTTGACCGTTAAGGGTGCTGTAACCCCCGAAAGTACACTCCAGTCCAAACCTAAAAAAAAATTATTTTCTGTGTTTGTGAATTGTGTGCGCAGTAGCCGCACGTGCATCAACAAAGTAGTGCCAAGCGTGCGCCTGTGTCATAAGTAAAGGGCCGGCTGGCTTGACCGTTAAGGGTGCTGTAACCCCCGAAAGTACACTCCAGTCCAAACCAAAAAAAAAATTATTTTCTGTGTTTGTGAATTGTGTGCGCAGTAGCCGCACGTGCATCAACAAAGTAGTGCCAAGCGTGCGCCTGTGTCATAAGTAAAGGGCCGGCTGGCTTGACTGTTAAGGGTGCTGTAACCCCCGAAAGTACACTCCAGTCCAAACCAAAAAAAAAATTATTTTCTGTGTTTGTGAATTGTGTGCGCAGTAGCCGCACGTGCATCAACAAAGTAGTGCCAAGCATGCGCCTGTGTCATAAGTAAAGGGCCGGCTGGCTTGACCGTTAAGGGTGCTGTAACCCCCGAAAGTACACTCCAGTCCAAACCTAAAAAAAAATTATTTTCTGTGTTTGTGAATTGTGTGCGCAGTAGCCGCACGTGCATCAACAAAGTAGTGCCAAGCGTGCGCCTGTGTCATAAGTAAAGGGCCGGCTGGCTTGACCGTTAAGGGTGCTGTAACCCCCGAAAGTACACTCCAGTCCAAACCAAAAAAAAAATTATTTTCTGTGTTTGTGAATTGTGTGCGCAGTAGCCGCACGTGCATCAACAAAGTAGTGCCAAGCGTGCGCCTGTGTCATAAGTAAAGGGCCGGCTGGCTTGACCGTTAAGGGTGCTGTAACCCCCGAAAGTACACTCCAGTCCAAACCAAAAAAAAAATTATTTTCTGTGTTTGTGAATTGTGTGCGCAGTAGCCGCACGTGCATCAACAAAGTAGTGCCAAGCGTGCTCCTGTGTCATAAGTAAAGGGCCGGCTGGCTTGACCGTTAAGGGTGCTGTAACCCCCGAAAGTACACTCCAGTCCAAACCAAAAAAAAAATTATTTTCTGTGTTTGTGAATTGTGTGCGCAGTAGCCGCACGTGCATCAACAAAGTAGTGCCAAGCGTGCGCCTGTGTCATAAGTAAAGGGCCGGCTGGCTTGACCGTTAAGGGTGCTGTAACCCCCGAAAGTACACTCCAGTGCAAACCAAAAAAAAAATTATTTTCTGTGTTTGTGAATTGTGTGCGCAGTAGCCGCACGTGCATCAACAAAGTAGTGCCAAGCGTGCGCCTGTGTCATAAGTAAAGGGCCGGCTGGCTTGACCGTTAAGGGTGCTGTAACCCCCGAAAGTACACTCCAGTCCAAACCTAAAAAAAAATTATTTTCTGTGTTTGTGAATTGTGTGCGCAGTAGCCGCACGTGCATCAACAAAGTAGTGCCAAGCGTGCGCCTGTGTCATAAGTAAAGGTCCGGCTGGCTTGACCGTTAAAGGGTTCTGTAACCCCCGAAAGTACACTCCAGTCCAAACCAAAAAAAAATTATTTTCTGTGTTTGTGAATTGTGTGCGCAGTAGCCGCACGTGCATCAACAAAGTAGTGCCAAGCGTGCGCCTGTGTCATAAGTAAAGGGCCGGCTGGCTTGACTGTTAAGGGTGCTGTAACCCCCGAAAGTACACTCCAGTCCAAACCAAAAAAAAAATTATTTTCTGTGTTTGTGAATTGTGTGCGCAGTAGCCGCACGTGCATCAACAAAGTAGTGCCAAGCGTGCGCCTGTGTCATAAGTAAAGGGCCGGCTGGCTTGACCGTTAAGGGTGCTGTAACCCCCGAAAGTACACTCCAGTCCAAACCTAAAAAAAAATTATTTTCTGTGTTTGTGAATTGTGTGCGCAGTAGCCGCACGTGCATCAACAAAGTAGTGCCAAGCGTGCGCCTGTGTCATAAGTAAAGGGCCGGCTGGCTTGACCGTTAAGGGTGCTGTAACCCCCGAAAGTACACTCCAGTCCAAACCAAAAAAAAAATCATTTTCTGTGTTTGTGAATTGTGTGCGCAGTAGCCGCACGTGCATCAACAAAGTAGTGCCAAGCGTGCGCCTGTGTCATAAGTAAAGGGCCGGCTGGCTTGACCGTTAAGGGTGCTGTAACCCCCGAAAGTACACTCCAGTCCAAACCAAAAAAAAAATTATTTTCTGTGTTTGTGAATTGTGTGCGCAGTAGCCGCACGTGCATCAACAAAGTAGTGCCAAGCGTGCGCCTGTGTCATAAGTAAAGGGCCGGCTGGCTTGACCGTTAAGGGTGCTGTAACCCCCGAAAGTACACTCCAGTCCAAACCAAAAAAAAAATTATTTTCTGTGTTTGTGAATTGTGTGCGCAGTAGCCGCACGTGCATCAACAAAGTAGTGCCAAGCGTGCGCCTGTGTCATAAGTAAAGGGCCGGCTGGCTTGACTGTTAAGGGTGCTGTAACCCCCGAAAGTACACTCCAGTCCAAACCAAAAAAAAAATTATTTTCTGTGTTTGTGAATTGTGTGCGCAGTAGCCGCACGTGCATCAACAAAGTAGTGCCAAGCATGCGCCTGTGTCATAAGTAAAGGGCCGGCTGGCTTGACCGTTAAGGGTGCTGTAACCCCCGAAAGTACACTCCAGTCCAAACCTAAAAAAAAAATATTTTCTGTGTTTGTGAATTGTGTGCGCAGTAGCCGCACGTGCATCAACAAAGTAGTGCCAAGCGTGCGCCTGTGTCATAAGTAAAGGGCCGGCTGGCTTGACCGTTAAGGGTGCTGTAACCCCCGAAAGTACACTCCAGTCCAAACCAAAAAAAAAATTATTTTCTGTGTTTGTGAATTGTGTGCGCAGTAGCCGCACGTGCATCAACAAAGTAGTGCCAAGCGTGCGCCTGTGTCATAAGTAAAGGGCCGGCTGGCTTGACCGTTAAGGGTGCTGTAACCCCCGAAAGTACACTCCAGTCCAAACCAAAAAAAAAATTATTTTCTGTGTTTGTGAATTGTGTGCGCAGTAGCCGCACGTGCATCAACAAAGTAGTGCCAAGCGTGCTCCTGTGTCATAAGTAAAGGGCCGGCTGGCTTGACCGTTAAGGGTGCTGTAACCCCCGAAAGTACACTCCAGTCCAAACCAAAAAAAAAATTATTTTCTGTGTTTGTGAATTGTGTGCGCAGTAGCCGCACGTGCATCAACAAAGTAGTGCCAAGCGTGCGCCTGTGTCATAAGTAAAGGGCCGGCTGGCTTGACCGTTAAGGGTGCTGTAACCCCCGAAAGTACACTCCAGTGCAAACCAAAAAAAAAATTATTTTCTGTGTTTGTGAATTGTGTGCACAGTAGCCGCACGTGCATCAACAAAGTAGTGCCAAGCGTGCGCCTGTGTCATAAGTAAAGGGCCGGCTGGCTTGACCGTTAAGGGTGCTGTAACCCCCGAAAGTACACTCCAGTCCAAACCTAAAAAAAAATTATTTTCTGTGTTTGTGAATTGTGTGCGCAGTAGCCGCACGTGCATCAACAAAGTAGTGCCAAGCGTGCGCCTGTGTCATAAGTAAAGGGCCGGCTGGCTTGACCGTTAAAGGGTGCTGTAACCCCCGAAAGTACACTCCAGTCCAAACCAAACAAAAATTATTTTCTGTGTTTGTGAATTGTGTGCGCAGTAGCCGCACGTGCATCAACAAAGTAGTGCCAAGCGTGCGCCTGTGTCATAAGTAAAGGGCCGGCTGGCTTGACTGTTAAGGGTGCTGTAACCCCCGAAAGTACACTCCAGTCCAAACCAAAAAAAAAATTATTTTCTGTGTTTGTGAATTGTGTGCGCAGTAGCCGCACGTGCATCAACAAAGTAGTGCCAAGCGTGCGCCTGTGTCATAAGTAAAGGGCCGGCTGGCTTGACCGTTAAGGGTGCTGTAACCCCCGAAAGTACACTCCAGTCCAAACCTAAAAAAAAATTATTTTCTGTGTTTGTGAATTGTGTGCGCAGTAGCCGCACGTGCATCAACAAAGTAGTGCCAAGCGTGCGCCTGTGTCATAAGTAAAGGGCCGGCTGGCTTGACCGTTAAGGGTGCTGTAACCCCCGAAAGTACACTCCAGTCCAAACCAAAAAAAAAATTATTTTCTGTGTTTGTGAATTGTGCGCGCAGTAGCCGCACGTGCATCAACAAAGTAGTGCCAAGCGTGCGCCTGTGTCATAAGTAAAGGGCCGGCTGGCTTGACCGTTAAGGGTGCTGTAACCCCCGAAAGTACACTCCAGTCCAAACCAAAAAAAAAATTATTTTCTGTGTTTGTGAATTGTGTGCGCAGTAGCCGCACGTGCATCAACAAAGTAGTGCCAAGCGTGCTCCTGTGTCATAAGTAAAGGGCCGGCTGGCTTGACCGTTAAGGGTGCTGTAACCCCCGAAAGTACACTCCAGTCCAAACCAAAAAAAAAATTATTTTCTGTGTTTGTGAATTGTGTGCGCAGTAGCCGCACGTGCATCAACAAAGTAGTGCCAAGCGTGCGCCTGTGTCATAAGTAAAGGGCCGGCTGGCTTGACCGTTAAGGGTGCTGTAACCCCCGAAAGTACACTCCAGTGCAAACCAAAAAAAAAATTATTTTCTGTGTTTGTGAATTGTGTGCGCAGTAGCCGCACGTGCATCAACAAAGTAGTGCCAAGCGTGCGCCTGTGTCATAAGTAAAGGGCCGGCTGGCTTGACCGTTAAGGGTGCTGTAACCCCCGAAAGTACACTCCAGTCCAAACCTAAAAAAAAATTATTTTCTGTGTTTGTGAATTGTGTGCGCAGTAGCCGCACGTGCATCAACAAAGTAGTGCCAAGCGTGCGCCTGTGTCATAAGTAAAGGGCCGGCTGGCTTGACCGTTAAGGGTGCTGTAACCCCCGAAAGTACACTCCAGTCCAAACCAAAAAAAAAATTATTTTCTGTGTTTGTGAATTGTGTGCGCAGTAGCCGCACGTGCATCAACAAAGTAGTGCCAAGCGTGCGCCTGTGTCATAAGTAAAGGGCCGGCTGGCTTGACCGTTAAGGGTGCTGTAACCCCCGAAAGTACACTCCAGTCCAAACCAAAAAAAAAATAATTTTCTGTGTTTGTGAATTGTGTGCGCAGTAGCCGCACGTGCATCAACAAAGTAGTGCCAAGCGTGCGCCTGTGTCATAAGTAAAGGGCCGGCTGGCTTGACTGTTAAGGGTGCTGTAACCCCTGAAAGTACACTCCAGTCCAAACCAAAAAAAAAATAATTTTCTGTGTTTGTGAATTGTGTGCGCAGTAGCCGCACGTGCATCAACAAAGTAGTGCCAAGCGTGCGCCTGTGTCATAAGTAAAGGGCCGGCTGGCTTGACCGTTAAGGGTGCTGTAACCCCCGAAAGTACACTCCAGTCCAAACCTAAAAAAAAATTATTTTCTGTGTTTGTGAATTGTGTGCGCAGTAGCCGCACGTGCATCAACAAAGTAGTGCCAAGCGTGCGCCTGTGTCATAAGTAAAGGGCCGGCTGGCTTGACCGTTAAGGGTGCTGTAACCCCCGAAAGTACACTCCAGTCCAAACCAAAAAAAAAATTATTTTCTGTGTTTGTGAATTGTGTGCGCAGTAGCCGCACGTGCATCAACAAAGTAGTGCCAAGCGTGCGCCTGTGTCATAAGTAAAGGGCCGGCTGGCTTGACCGTTAAGGGTGCTGTAACCCCCGAAAGTACACTCCAGTCCAAACCAAAAAAAAAATTATTTTCTGTGTTTGTGAATTGTGTGCGCAGTAGCCGCACGTGCATCAACAAAGTAGTGCCAAGCGTGCTCCTGTGTCATAAGTAAAGGGCCGGCTGGCTTGACCGTTAAGGGTGCTGTAACCCCCGAAAGTACACTCCAGTCCAAACCAAAAAAAAATTATTTTCTGTGTTTGTGAATTGTGTGCGCAGTAGCCGCACGTGCATCAACAAAGTAGTGCCAAGCGTGCGCCTGTGTCATAAGTAAAGGGCCGGCTGGCTTGACCGTTAAGGGTGCTGTAACCCCCGAAAGTACACTCCAGTGCAAACCAAAAAAAAAATTATTTTCTGTGTTTGTGAATTGTGTGCGCAGTAGCCGCACGTGCATCAACAAAGTAGTGCCAAGCGTGCGCCTGTGTCATAAGTAAAGGGCCGGCTGGCTTGACCGTTAAGGGTGCTGTAACCCCCGAAAGTACACTCCAGTCCAAACCTAAAAAAAAATTATTTTCTGTGTTTGTGAATTGTGTGCGCAGTAGCCGCACGTGCATCAACAAAGTAGTGCCAAGCGTGCGCCTGTGTCATAAGTAAAGGGCCGGCTGGCTTGACCGTTAAGGGTGCTGTAACCCCCGAAAGTACACTCCAGTCCAAACCAAAAAAAAAATAATTTTCTGTGTTTGTGAATTGTGTGCGCAGTAGCCGCACGTGCATCAACAAAGTAGTGCCAAGCGTGCGCCTGTGTCATAAGTAAAGGGCCGGCTGGCTTGACCGTTAAGGGTGCTGTAACCCCCGAAAGTACACTCCAGTCCAAACCAAAAAAAAAATTATTTTCTGTGTTTGTGAATTGTGTGCGCAGTAGCCGCACGTGCATCAACAAAGTAGTGCCAAGCGTGCTCCTGTGTCATAAGTAAAGGGCCGGCTGGCTTGACCGTTAAGGGTGCTGTAACCCCCGAAAGTACACTCCAGTCCAAACCAAAAAAAAAATTATTTTCTGTGTTTGTGAATTGTGTGCGCAGTAGCCGCACGTGCATCAACAAAGTAGTGCCAAGCGTGCGCCTGTGTCATAAGTAAAGGGCCGGCTGGCTTGACCGTTAAGGGTGCTGTAACCCCCGAAAGTACACTCCAGTGCAAACCAAAAAAAAAATTATTTTCTGTGTTTGTGAATTGTGTGCGCAGTAGCCGCACGTGCATCAACAAAGTAGTGCCAAGCGTGCGCCTGTGTCATAAGTAAAGGGCCGGCTGGCTTGACCGTTAAGGGTGCTGTAACCCCCGAAAGTACACTCCAGTCCAAACCTAAAAAAAAATTATTTTCTGTGTTTGTGAATTGTGTGCGCAGTAGCCGCACGTGCATCAACAAAGTAGTGCCAAGCGTGCGCCTGTGTCATAAGTAAAGGGCCGGCTGGCTTGACCGTTAAAGGGTGCTGTAACCCCCGAAAGTACACTCCAGTCCAAACCAAAAAAAAATTATTTTCTGTGTTTGTGAATTGTGTGCGCAGTAGCCGCACGTGCATCAACAAAGTAGTGCCAAGCGTGCGCCTGTGTCATAAGTAAAGGGCCGGCTGGCTTGACCGTTAAGGGTGCTGTAACCCCCGAAAGTACACTCCAGTCCAAACCTAAAAAAAAATTATTTTCTGTGTTTGTGAATTGTGTGCGCAGTAGCCGCACGTGCATCAACAAAGTAGTGCCAAGCGTGCGCCTGTGTCATAAGTAAAGGGCCGGCTGGCTTGACCGTTAAGGGTGCTGTAACCCCCGAAAGTACACTCCAGTCCAAACCAAAAAAAAATTTATTTTCTGTGTTTGTGAATTGTGTGCGCAGTAGCCGCACGTGCATCAACAAAGTAGTGCCAAGCGTGCGCCTGTGTCATAAGTAAAGGGCCGGCTGGCTTGACCGTTAAGGGTGCTGTAACCCCTGAAAGTACACTCCAGTCCAAACCTAAAAAAAAATTATTTTCTGTGTTTGTGAATTGTGTGCGCAGTAGCCGCACGTGCATCAACAAAGTAGTGCCAAGCGTGCGCCTGTGTCATAAGTAAAGGGCCGGCTGGCTTGACCGTTAAAGGGTGCTGTAACCCCCGAAAGTACACTCCAGTCCAAACCAAAAAAAAATTATTTTCTGTGTTTGTGAATTGTGTGCGCAGTAGCCGCACGTGCATCAACAAAGTAGTGCCAAGCGTGCGCCTGTGTCATAAGTAAAGGGCCGGCTGGCTTGACCGTTAAGGGTGCTGTAACCCCCGAAAGTACACTCCAGTCCAAACCTAAAAAAAAAATATTTTCTGTGTTTGTGAATTGTGTGCGCAGTAGCCGCACGTGCATCAACAAAGTAGTGCCAAGCGTGCGCCTGTGTCATAAGTAAAGGGCCGGCTGGCTTGACCGTTAAGGGTGCTGTAACCCCCGAAAGTACACTCCAGTCCAAACCAAAAAAAAAATTATTTTCTGTGTTTGTGAATTGTGTGCACTCTGGCTGCACGTGCATCAACAAAGTAGTGCCAAGCGTGCTCCTGTGTCATAAGTAAAGGGCCGGCTGGCTTGACCGTTAAGGGTGCTGTAACCCCCGAAAGTACACTCCAGTCCAAACCAAAAAAAAAATTATTTTCTGTGTTTGTGAATTGTGTGCGCAGTAGCCGCACGTGCATCAACAAAGTAGTGCCAAGCGTGCGCCTGTGTCATAAGTAAAGGGCCGGCTGGCTTGACCGTTAAGGGTGCTGTAACCCCCGAAAGTACACTCCAGTGCAAACCAAAAAAAAAATTATTTTCTGTGTTTGTGAATTGTGTGCGCAGTAGCCGCACGTGCATCAACAAAGTAGTGCCAAGCGTGCGCCTGTGTCATAAGTAAAGGGCCGGCTGGCTTGACCGTTAAGGGTGCTGTAACCCCCGAAAGTACACTCCAGTCCAAACCTAAAAAAAAATTATTTTCTGTGTTTGTGAATTGTGTGCGCAGTAGCCGCACGTGCATCAACAAAGTAGTGCCAAGCGTGCGCCTGTGTCATAAGTAAAGGGCCGGCTGGCTTGACCGTTAAAGGGTGCTGTAACCCCCGAAAGTACACTCCAGTCCAAACCAAAAAAAAATTATTTTCTGTGTTTGTGAATTGTGTGCGCAGTAGCCGCACGTGCATCAACAAAGTAGTGCCAAGCGTGCGCCTGTGTCATAAGTAAAGGGCCGGCTGGCTTGACTGTTAAGGGTGCTGTAACCCCCGAAAGTACACTCCAGTCCAAACCAAAAAAAAAATTATTTTCTGTGTTTGTGAATTGTGTGCGCAGTAGCCGCACGTGCATCAACAAAGTAGTGCCAAGCGTGCGCCTGTGTCATAAGTAAAGGGCCGGCTGGCTTGACCGTTAAGGGTGCTGTAACCCCCGAAAGTACACTCCAGTCCAAACCTAAAAAAAAATTATTTTCTGTGTTTGTGAATTGTGTGCGCAGTAGCCGCACGTGCATCAACAAAGTAGTGCCAAGCGTGCGCCTGTGTCATAAGTAAAGGGCCAGCTGGCTTGACCGTTAAGGGTGCTGTAACCCCCGAAAGTACACTCCAGTCCAAACCAAAAAAAAAATCATTTTCTGTGTTTGTGAATTGTGTGCGCAGTAGCCGCACGTGCATCAACAAAGTAGTGCCAAGCGTGCGCCTGTGTCATAAGTAAAGGGCCGGCTGGCTTGACCGTTAAGGGTGCTGTAACCCCCGAAAGTACACTCCAGTCCAAACCAAAAAAAAAATTATTTTCTGTGTTTGTGAATTGTGTGCGCAGTAGCCGCACGTGCATCAACAAAGTAGTGCCAAGCGTGCTCCTGTGTCATAAGTAAAGGGCCGGCTGGCTTGACCGTTAAGGGTGCTGTAACCCCCGAAAGTACACTCCAGTCCAAACCAAAAAAAAAATTATTTTCTGTGTTTGTGAATTGTGTGCGCAGTAGCCGCACGTGCATCAACAAAGTAGTGCCAAGCGTGCGCCTGTGTCATAAGTAAAGGGCCGGCTGGCTTGACCGTTAAGGGTGCTGTAACCCCCGAAAGTACACTCCAGTGCAAACCAAAAAAAAAATTATTTTCTGTGTTTGTGAATTGTGTGCGCAGTAGCCGCACGTGCATCAACAAAGTAGTGCCAAGCGTGCGCCTGTGTCATAAGTAAAGGGCCGGCTGGCTTGACCGTTAAGGGTGCTGTAACCCCCGAAAGTACACTCCAGTCCAAACCTAAAAAAAAATTATTTTCTGTGTTTGTGAATTGTGTGCGCAGTAGCCGCACGTGCATCAACAAAGTAGTGCCAAGCGTGCGCCTGTGTCATAAGTAAAGGGCCGGCTGGCTTGACCGTTAAAGGGTGCTGTAACCCCCGAAAGTACACTCCAGTCCAAACCAAAAAAAAATTATTTTCTGTGTTTGTGAATTGTGTGCGCAGTAGCCGCACGTGCATCAACAAAGTAGTGCCAAGCGTGCGCCTGTGTCATAAGTAAAGGGCCGGCTGGCTTGACCGTTAAGGGTGCTGTAACCCCCGAAAGTACACTCCAGTCCAAACCTAAAAAAAAATTATTTTCTGTGTTTGTGAATTGTGTGCGCAGTAGCCGCACGTGCATCAACAAAGTAGTGCCAAGCGTGCGCCTGTGTCATAAGTAAAGGGCCGGCTGGCTTGACCGTTAAGGGTGCTGTAACCCCCGAAAGTACACTCCAGTCCAAACCAAAAAAAAATTTATTTTCTGTGTTTGTGAATTGTGTGCGCAGTAGCCGCACGTGCATCAACAAAGTAGTGCCAAGCGTGCGCCTGTGTCATAAGTAAAGGGCCGGCTGGCTTGACCGTTAAGGGTGCTGTAACCCCCGAAAGTACACTCCAGTCCAAACCTAAAAAAAAATTATTTTCTGTGTTTGTGAATTGTGTGCGCAGTAGCCGCACGTGCATCAACAAAGTAGTGCCAAGCGTGCGCCTGTGTCATAAGTAAAGGGCTGGCTGGCTTGACCGTTAAAGGGTGCTGTAACCCCCGAAAGTACACTCCAGTCCAAACCAAAAAAAAATTATTTTCTGTGTTTGTGAATTGTGTGCGCAGTAGCCGCACGTGCATCAACAAAGTAGTGCCAAGCGTGCGCCTGTGTCATAAGTAAAGGGCCGGCTGGCTTGACCGTTAAGGGTGCTGTAACCCCCGAAAGTACACTCCAGTCCAAACCTAAAAAAAAAATATTTTCTGTGTTTGTGAATTGTGTGCGCAGTAGCCGCACGTGCATCAGCAAAGTAGTGCCAAGCGTGCGCCTGTGTCATAAGTAAAGGGCCGGCTGGCTTGACCGTTAAGGGTGCTGTAACCCCCGAAAGTACACTCCAGTCCAAACCAAAAAAAAAATTATTTTCTGTGTTTGTGAATTGTGTGCACTGTGGCTGCACGTGCATCAACAAAGGAGCAGTGCCAAGCGTGCGCCTGTGTCCCATAAGTAAAGAGCCGGCTGGCTCATTTCTTAAAGGGTGGTGTAACCCACAAAGTGCACTACTCTCCAGCAAAAATAAAATAATATTTTCTGTGTTTGTGTGCGCTTTAGCCGCACGTATATATATCAATATAACATAAATGGAGGACCAAACTTTCTCCGATAAAAATAAAATAGGGAAAGATCAAGAACCTCTTCCTCCTAGTGCTGTTGCTGCTGCTGGGAGTTGTTCATCATCCCAGAGAGGAAGTAGGAACATCACTACTTTTACTAAACAATTGACCCTCCAACAGTCCCTAGCGATGAGGATGAAGTACGACAGCAGTCATCCTGAAGCAAAACGTATAACTGAGGCCTTGACTGCTATGTTGGTGTTAGACGTGCGTCCGGTATCCGACATTAGTGCAGTGGGATTTAGACAATTGATGGAGGTAGTGTGTCCTCGGTTCCAAATCCCGTCTAGATTCCACCTGCATCCTCAAAGCAGCAGCGACAAGCGTGCGTCTGTCTGTTAAAGGGTGGTGACACCCTCAAAGTGTGCTACACAAACAATTAAAATATTGTTCTTTTTTTTTTGGTCTTTGTGAAATGTGTGGGCTGTAGCCGCACCTGCATCCTTAAAGCAGCAGCGACAAGCGTGCGTCTGTCTGTTAAAGGGTGGTGACACCCTCAAAGTGTGCTACACAAACAATTAAAATATTGTTCTTTTTTTTTTGGTCTTTGTGAAATGTGTGGGCTGTAGCCGCACCTGCATCCTTAAAGCAGCAGCGACAAGCATGCGTCTGTCTGTTAAAGGGTGGTGACACCCTCAAAGTGTTCTACACAAACAATTAAAATATTGTTCTTTTTTTTCGGTCTTTGTGAAATGTGTGGGCTGTAGCCGCACCTGCATCCTTAAAGCAGCAGCGACAAGCATGCGTCTGTCTGTTAAAGGGTGGTGACACCCTCAAAGTGTGCTACACAAACAATTAAAATATTGTTCTTTTTTTTTGGTCTTTGTGAAATGTGTGGGCTGTAGCCGCACCTGCATCCTTAAAGCAGCAGCGACAAGCGTGCGTCTGTCTGTTAAAGGGTGGTGACACCCTCAAAGTGTTCTACACAAACAATTAAAATATTGTTCTTTTTTTTTCGGTCTTTGTGAAATGTGTGGGCTGTAGCCGCACCTGCATCCTTAAAGCAGCAGCGACAAGCGTGCGTCTGTCTGTTAAAGGGTGGTGTAACTCTCAAAGTGTTCCAAAAAATAAAAAACTATTTTTTTAATGTGTTTGTGACTTGTGTGCGATGAAGCCACACTTGCATCCTCAAAGCAGCAGCGACAAGCGTGCATCTGTCTGTTAAAGGGTGGTGACACCCTCAAAGTGTGCTACACAAACAATTAAAATATTGTTCTTTTTTTTTTGGTCTTTGTGAAATGTGTGGGCTGTAGCCGCACCTGCATCCTTAAAGCAGCAGCGACAAGCGTGCGTCTGTCTGTTAAAGGGTGGTGACACCCTCAAAGTGTTCTACACAAACAATTAAAATATTGTTCTTTTTTTTTCGGTCTTTGTGAAATGTGTGGGCTGTAGCCGCACCTGCATCCTTAAAGCAGCAGCGACAAGCGTGCGTCTGTCTGTTAAAGGGTGGTGACACCCTCAAAGTGTGCTACACAAACAATTAAAATATTGTTCTTTTTTTTTTGGTCTTTGTGAAATGTGTGGGCTGTAGCCGCACCTGCATCCTTAAAGCAGCAGCGACAAGCGTGCGTCTGTCTGTTAAAGGGTGGTGACACCCTCAAAGTGTTCTACACAAACAATTAAAATATTGTTCTTTTTTTTTCGGTCTTTGTGAAATGTGTGGGCTGTAGCCGCACCTGCATCCTTAAAGCAGCAGCGACAAGCGTGCGTCTGTCTGTTAAAGGGTGGTGTAACTCTCAAAGTGTTCCAAAAAATAAAAAACTATTTTTTTAATGTGTTTGTGACTTGTGTGCGATGAAGCCACACTTGCATCCTCAAAGCAGCAGCGACAAGCGTGCGTCTGTCTGTTAAAGGGTGGTGACACCCTCAAAGTGTGCTACACAAACAATTAAAATATTGTTCTTTTTTTTTTGGTCTTTGTGAAATGTGTGGGCTGTAGCCGCACCTGCATCCTTAAAGCAGCAGCGACAAGCGTGCGTCTGTCTGTTAAAGGGTGGTGACACCCTCAAAGTGTTCTACACAAACAATTAAAATATTGTTCTTTTTTTTTCGGTCTTTGTGAAATGTGTGGGCTGTAGCCGCACCTGCATCCTTAAAGCAGCAGCGACAAGCGTGCGTCTGTCTGTTAAAGGGTGGTGACACCTCAAAGTGTTCTACACAAACAATTAAAATATTCTTCTTCTTTTTTCTGTCTTTGTGAATTGTGTGGGCTGTAGCCGCACTTGCATCCTCAAAGCAGCAGCCACAAGCGTGCGTCTGTCTGTTAAAGGGTGGTGTAACCCTCAAAGTGTGCTCCACAAACAATAAAAATATTCTTTTTTTTTTTCTGTCTTTGTGAATTGTGTGGGCTGTAGCCGCACTTGAATCCTCAAAGCAGCAGCGACAAGCGTGCGTCTGTCTGTTAAAGGATTACATCGGTGACAGCATCCAAGTAGGCATGTCAGACAGTCCGTACCTGTACTGGCAGGAAAAAGAAGCAATTTGGAGGTCCCTGTACAAACTGGCTCTATTTTACCTGAGTTGCCCCCCCTCCAGTGTGTACTCCGAAAGAGTGTTTAGTGCAGCCGGGAACCTTGTCAGCGAAAGGCGTAGGAGGTTGCTTCCACAAAATGTGGAGAAGATGATGTTCATAAAATGAATTATCAACTCTTCCAGGGAGACCAGCCTCCAGAACGTACAGAGGGACCTGTGGTTCCAGCAGGGACGAATTAATACTCTGTGAGGATGAGGATGTACACACTGAAGAGGGTGAGGAATCGGTGGATGAGGAGGATGAGGATGACATCTTGCCTCCGTAGAGCCAGTTTGTGCAGGGACACATTAATTGCCAGCTTGTTTTGTGGGGGCCCAAACGAACCAATCATTTCAGCCACAGTTGTGTGGCAGACCCTGGCGCTGAAATGATTGATTTGTTAAAGTGTGCATGTCCTGTTTATACAACATAAGGGTGGGTGGGATTGCCCAAGGACAATTCCATCTTGCACTTCTTTTTTTTCTTTGCATTATGTACAGTTTGGGGCCTAGTTTTTCTAACTGCCATCCTGTCTGCCACTGCAGTGTCACTCCTAGATGGGTCACGTGTTTGTGCCGCCCACTCGTGTCGCTTAGCATAGTCATCCAGCTACCTCGGTGCAACCTTTTGGACATGAAAACACTATTGTGAGGTGTGAGGTGTTCAGAATAGACTGGAAATGAGTGGAAATTAAGGTTATTGAGGTTAATAATAGCATAGGAGCAGAGAAACCAACAAATTCTGTGATTTTAGCTGTTTTTATGCTTTTTTTAAAAAAAATACAGATCCAAAACACAAAACCCAGAACCCAAAACACGGAAGGGTGGTTTTGGCAAAACCAATCCAGATCCAAAACACGAAGAAAGATCCAGATCCAAAACCAAAACACAAAACACGAAAAGTGGCCGGTGCACACCCCTAATATATACAGTATATAAGTTCCCAAGGGTGGCACTCCCTTACTCATAAAAAAACTTGAAGGTGCCTTCCAGTCAAATATGTGTATGTGTAAGGAAGGAGTCCTCTACCCAGGAGAGGGACCCCCTAACCTAACTGTGTCACAATATGGTGGAGAATGCGGGCAACCACACACACTGAAGTTGCAGCAAGAGGAAAACTTTCCGTTTAAAAATTAAAGGGACAGACACCCAGTTTGTGAGTGTGGAAAATAACACTGTGTCCTTGGAGTCCCATAGAGGAGGCGTCAGCCAATGCTCAGAGAGGCAAGGTTCAGCTTCCAACCTACACCCCAGGACAAAATGGAGGACATGATTAAGGCCTTGCTGCAAGCTATAGCAGCTCAGCAGGAATCTACCAGAGCTCAGCAGGAGACGAACAAACTTCAGCAGGAATCTACCTGGGCTCAGCAGGAATCCACCAGGGTGCAACTGTTGGCCTTGGAGGCAGCCCAGAGGCAACAACAGGTCGCCATCGAGGAAACCTGCCAGGCCATAAAAGAGGTGCTACAGCACCTGGTCGCCCGGCCCAGAGATGTTGCTACTGGTCCTCCCACCCCCACTCACTCCGTACGAGCCAGTCACTTCCTCCAAAAGATGACTTCGGGCGATGATGTGGAGGCCTATCTCGCCGCATTTGAAAGAACGGCCGAAAGGGAGAGTTGGCCCAAGGAGCAGTGGGCAAGTCTGGTGGCACCTTTTTTGTCTGGGGAGCCACAAAAAGCATATTTTGACTTATGCCTGGCTGATGCCAAGGACTATAAAAAACTAAAACAGGAGATCCTAACTCGCTTGGGAGTCACCACCTTTGTTCGTGCCCAACGGGTCCACCGCTGGGAGTTCCATAAGGACAAGCCTCCACGTTCACAGATGCATGACCTCGTCCATCTGTCCTCAAAATGGCTACAGCCCGAGACGCTGACGGGACCACAGATCGCGGAAAGGGTCGTGATGGACCGGTACCTGCGATCATTACCTGTGACTCTGCGCAAGTGGGTGAGCCATGCAGACCCTAAGTCCGCGGACCAGTTGGTCGAGCTGGTGGAGAGGTACGTGGCGGCTGAGGAGCTGATGAGTATGCCCCACCGAGCCCCGATGGTGCACCGGCGAACTCCCAGAGACACTGGTAAGACTGTTCCAGGGGAGAAGGGTGCTGGGCGGTGGAATGTACCTAAGACTGAGGGTGTAGAACCTGGAGACAGGCCTGCCAGGCCGGGAAGGTTCTTGCCCCGTAAACGACTAGACATTAATATGACTCAGTGTTTCCGATGTGGTGGCTTCGGCCATATTGCCGCTAATTGTGCACTTACAACTGAACCTATGCAATCTGATGCTGCTCATGTCTACCGCAGGGGGTCTTTCTTTGCACAGATAGCCTGTACGGCTGACCGGCAGGCTGAGACTGATAAGCACATGTGTGTACTCACTGTAGATGGCAACCGAGTAGAGGCACTGTTAGACTCTGGTAGCTTGGTGACACTTATAAAAGCTGAGCTGGTGAACCCCTTGAGGCATACAGGGAAAACTGTTGATGTGACCTGCATACATGGGGATACTCGATATTATGTTACGGCCGAGGTGAACATCGAGACACCATGTGGCTCTGCTATAGTTTCTGTGGGTTTGGTGCATGGTCTGGTGTACGATGCAATATTGGGGAGAGACTTTGCTCACTTCTGGAAGTTGTGGGAAACCCGTTTTGTTCCAGAGGTGAACAACCCTGATCCATTTGAGAAGGTTGTCGATGTAGTGGAGGAGGGAGTTTCTTCTGAGTCAGAGTTATTCCCTTTTTCTACTATGGTTGGCGAACTAGAGAATGCGGAACGTGACGGTGGCCCGCCAACTGATGTGCCTCCCATTGAGGTGGGAAGTGTTGTTGGGCCAGGTGAACGTCTGCCTGATTTAGAGGTCAGAGAGGAGAGGGAGGGCTCCACCCACGGCCACTCCAGGTTTTGGTTCTCGCAGCCTGGTAACAGGCTTGATTGGGTTCCCACCTGAGAGTGGCCAATATAAGCCTAGTGTGTTGAGGGCTGATTGTCTCACCTGGGAGAGCAGACAGGGAGTTTGCTCAGAGACACTTGAAAAACCTATTTGTGAGTACTGTGCTGTGCTTTGTTGCTGGCGAGGGCATTAGGCCCTGCCAGGTTCTGGTAGTGAGGGAACTACCTGTGAAGTTAGTGCCCCGACAGGGCTACGATTTATATTTATGTTTTCTTTATATTTCTGTCATTTTACAATAAAGACTGGCGCCGACCAGCTTGTACTTGCATCCAGACTGGTGTGCTGCTTCCCTGCTGCTGTGTGTATGTGTAAGAAAGGAGTCCTCTACACAGGAGAGGGACCCCCTAAAATAACTGTGTCACAATATATATATATATATTTATTAATATATATACACACACACGCATATACATACACATAAATGTGTGTATGCATGTATATGTATATATTTTAACACACACATATATATATACAGTATATAAGTTCCCAAGGGTGGCACTCCCTTACTCATAAAAAAACTTGAAGGTGCCTTCCAGTCAAAGTCAACAACTGATGGCTCAACAAGATACAGTCCACATCGGCGGCACTCTGATATAAATCAAATTATGCAGGAGAATGTGATGGGTATCACCAACGTTTCGGAGCTTTATTCCTGCCCCTTCATCAAGGTAAAAACATTTACAAATACATATAACAAGACATTTATACTCACATCTCTCCACGTGTAGTCCGCACTGCGCGGCTTCCGGGAACGGGTCTCCTGCTGATGACGTCATCACTCCTGTCCCCCGCACCGACGTTCACAGCCCGTCATTCCTAGGACAGAGGAGACGCCCATAGCCTGGATCCTCGTCACCTTGGCAACGCCCAGCGTCCGGACTTTGAAAAGAAACTGTAACATGGCATGAAACATATAAAGGAGAACCATTATCATTAATAAAAATACTCATATACAACACATACATCGAAATATAAGTACTCAAGACAACATGTATCCCAGCTTATAGACCAAATAAAGTATATCACATGGATAATACAGACACAGAGAATTATCCTATATATCACCCTATGCATATAGAGCAATAAAAATGATAATAATAAATGACATACAATGTCCAGAAACGTATACATATATATCTCCGATCATAAAATGCTAATCAGATTCACAAGCAACATCATAAGACCACAAATTCCAATCGTTCACACACATCAAACTAATAGTAACTTGCCAGCAATGAAAACTGACAGTTTAGAGAGAACATATAAACTACCTACCATGTCATATCACCCCGTTGTTGTATACTGATTACCTATAACATTCCACAAAATATCTCAAAGAAAACAATGTAGACCCAGATTACATATACATATATATAAATCCAGAGTATTTCCCAATATAGGAAAAAACAGAGGGCTCTCACCAAAGTAGTAACGGTTTTCATTTAATCATATAGAGACAATCCAAGCAGCATCATAGTATCGCCATCAACGTTTCAGTCCCGTAAGACCTTTGTCAAGACTGCAGCATATTATGCATCATATAGCCAACAGCAGCATACATCCAGCAGCATGCTTGTCACATATAAGGTGCATACACACGTAATGATTGTTTGAACGATTTGTCGATAACGACGTCGTTATCGTTATCGTTAAATCATTCAAAAAATCGTTCAGTTTATGAGTTATAACGATGAAAGATAATCACAAATGCACACTCCCGTTTGTAGTTTGCAGTTATCGTTCATCGTACATTTCAGACTGTCCAACATGACGATTTTCATTAAGGGAAGGAACATTATTCGTTCATCGTTCAAAATATCGTTCATTACATTTCAAAAAATCGTTCACTTTTTCAATGGAAAATCTGACAGAAAATCTGAAAGAAAATCGTTGGTTACAAAATCGTTACATGTCTATGCACCTATAGTTATGAAATCTATAGTTACATGAAATCTTAATATGGGGTCCCCCCTATATAGCCTACCCGGTGTTTGTTCTCAGAGTCTACTCATATACCAATCCCCCCTCCGTTTTAATACTATATAGTTATATATTTGATTCACCTCTTAATTTGAAAGAGGTATATATTTTGGACTAAACCACCTACATGACTGTCCCGTGTAAAAATATGGTGGTTTTGTCCTATCCTGTACACCCACCAATAATATGGCCTCCATGTGTAAGGAGACACAATTTTTCGTGGTATGGACTGAATATAATGTCGCCTTCTTATATAACTTATTTTCGTAAGAATTGCATGCATTTTGAGTGGGAAGACACACTGCCTACCTGTGTGCGACTCATTTTATCAGACCTAAAACATGGCCGCCCTATTCTGTGTGGATTACCCACCAATAAAATGGCCGCCGTGTATAAGGAGACACTATTTTCTTATTTTTTTTCTAAAACTGGAAGTAGTACACACTTTTGGTTCCGTTTTGCCGCGGACCGGAAGTAGCAGCATTTTAGCGCTATTTTCAAAAGGGATCATTGGTATATAAACCCTGTTCATGATAGGAGTCTCCTACACCCCTGAGGAAGCCTGAAAGAGGTGAAACGCATAGGTACTTGTGACCCTCCTGCCCATTTGCTGCCACTGCTGTTATCGACCTGGTAGACCTCCATTGCTACTTATGATCTGCTAATCATACCCCTAAGGAGACCAGCCATCCCGATCTCTAAAATAAGCAACCCTTATTTTTCATTGTAATTGTATATATTTGTCTGAATAAAGATCAGCTAAACTTACGCTGAAATATAGACTTGGATTATTTACAATTACTAAGGTTGGAGACAACTGGGATTGGTGTATTGGATTCTAAGGGGACTGCTGATGTATACGGCGGATGTATGATGATCCGTTGAGATATATTAGATACGCTTACCTAACAAGCGTATAAAGGGTACGAGCAATTAATTATTTATTATTACTCTAAGTATTGTTCAAAATACCACACTATCAGGCGCTTGTCCTGTCCTGTTTTTATATATATGTGTGTAGACAGTGTGTCAGATCAGAGCGCTTTCAGGTGCCGTATATAAAGTGCTAAGTGACAATTATTGCATAAATACATAAGTGTTATACCATGCCTGGATACAATTCATATAGATCGAAGTCATCCCAAGTATTAAATGCAATACGTTAGAAACAATTACGTTTTAAAAACATATACATTTAATATACAAAATACAGCTGTTTAAAAAATAATAATAATAGATAATAAATAGATGGACAGGCACAGAACATATGTCATAAATGTCAATGAGACATGTAGATAAAAATAAGTACATACTGATGTGCCCAGCTATAACGTGGCATCACAGCGCTATCTCTCACGCCACGTATGGCGCGCCACACACCACGCCATGAGTCGCGCCACAAAGAAAGTTTATTAGTGAAAAAAGTCATTACGTGTAATACAACATTTTGCCCACCAGATGTCACTTTTCCTAAACTACATAGCGCATGCGTCAGATTTCATTAAGTGTAATACAACTTTTTGCCCACCAGGTGTCACTTTTCCTAAACTACATAGCGCATGCGTGTGATTTCATGATGTGTAATACAACATTTTGCCCACCAGGTGTCACTTTCCAATGTACCATACGGTATGTTCTGTATCACCGGCCGATGATTGTTTGACAGAAGCTTAGACATTAGACTTTACAAACTACAGAACTCTATTAATGGGTGAAGCATGTGGCCTAGCGGTCTAATGCCTAGTCTCACTGCTTCTCCTCTCTTCTTGTTCCGTGGGTTCGAGACCTTGAAAATACAGTATGTTTTTTTAATTTATTTTTAAAATCTTCACTTAAAATATTCAGTATTCAATACAGTACATGTGGAGCGCATGTCTGCCCAGTGCTTCGGGAGTCAAACAGCGAAACTAGGATTTTTATTATTGTACATACACTACTGTACCTTAGAACGCAAACTTGCGTCAATGCCGGCGCTGACATGAACGCGGACATTATAGTTATTTATTATGACCATCAAGTGGCAATGGGCCCTGTTAAAGAAACTGGTTTCTGTATATCAAACTGACTGCGCGTTTAAACCGCAAAATTGCGTCAATGTCTGCGCGTGCCCAGTGGTCGGATTTTAATCACAATGGAATGTGTGCCCCATGTCCAGTGGAGCCAAGCCATACATTAAGTTGCGCTATTTTATGGCGCATACCCAGTTGTCTGTATTGCCAACAGTACTGTTGAATTTTCACACTAGTGCCATTCTGCACTGTCCGAGACTTACAGTACCGCACAGTATACACAATAGTAAATTCATTACTACAGTACATAAGGTGCTACAGTAGTGGACTAACAGCAGTTTGTAGGGCAGATGCAGAGCGCAAACTTGCGTCAATGAAAATGCTGTCTTAGACTTGGTAACATTATTAATTTAATATGTTTAGTAACTGATAGTTGACTGTGTATAAGAGAGGGGTCTCTCTAGTACAAACTGACTCAGCGTTTAAACCGCAAAATTGCGTCAACTGTCAGCACAGTTTGCGTTGTGGTAACTTATAGCCAGTTCTGATGGGTTACGGTACAAATAGGATCTCTGGCTTGTGCCCAGTGGCGGGGTTGCAATGCATTGCCAGTGGTGCTGCGCCATAGCCATACCCTTGTAGCGCTATGGCTATGTACTGTACGCCATGGCGTACAGTATGGAATATCATACTGTACAGTACCAGGTCATGATTCACACACAGTGAAAGTGTGTTATTATTACACTGACTGTGCAATAATAATATTAAAAATAAAAAGTGTAACCTTGACTGTCTAATAATAATGAAAAGCTTCATTATTAAGCTTCCTGGTTTCGAACCCGGGTTGTACAGACGTCTGCAATGTAGAAGTACGATTTCTTACCTCTACGCTACAGACGCCTGAGTACTGTACGTCATCGTACAGTACTGTAGTTTGTTGCTCCATACGGTACGCCATACAGTATACCGCATTGTTGCGCGCTACACTGTGGCGTATTGAGTCTCATAGCACTGCGCATGCCCAGTTGTCTGTATTATACGGTACTTATAACTGTAGTTGTAAGTACAATACGGTAGACATTGTAGTGATTCCCTGACTCTAGGAACTACAGTACAGTAGATGCAGTAGTCTAGGGGGCTAATGCCTAGCCCTACTGCATCTACCATTTTCTTCTACCGCTGGTTCGAGACCTTTAAAGTACAGTACATACTTTATACGGTAATTTTATTTTGTTTTAAATCTTCACTAATACAGTACATTATCCAGAAATTCTGGTATTTCTATGCCACAGTACTTTGACCAAAAAGTCTAACCTTGTTAATAAAAAATAAAAAGTGTAACCTTTCAAGCTTCGAACCCGCAAAAGGGTTGTACAGGCAGCGTAATGTATTGGTTTGATTATTTACCATTACACTACAGCCGCCTGCAATACCAATGTTGCACCTGGCTTGAGTGTTTCCTACAATACTGTACGTCTTGTAATCTTTGGCGCATGCCCAGATCTACTGTATACCCATTTAGCGCTTTTTTTTTTTTTTACTAAACTCAGTACATTTTATATATTAGGGGGTAAATGTACTAAGATGGTAGTGCTATTAAGTAATTTTGCCCATAGCAACCAATCTGATTCCAGGTATTACTGTACAGTATCTTCTAGAAGGTGCTACTGTAGATAAATGCTAAGTACAGTAGAATCTGATTGGATGCTATGGGCAACATACTGTACAGTACAGTAACTTCTTAAATAGAACTCCCATCTTAGTAAATTTACCCCTACAAGTTTCACTTTTTCCCCCCAATTTTTTTTCTTCCACCCCCCAAAATGAAAGTGAATTTTTAGTGTGTTCTGACTTTTTAAAAAAAAAAAACTTATGCAGTTTACAGTACCTTTAGGGGACGTTGAAGGCTTCCCGCAACATTGCACCCCAATTAACGAAATTTTTCCACCTGCTATTCATACAGTAGGCAAAACTTTTTTACATACTGTCTTACTGTACATTGCATTGACTTCCCGCCTACAGTAGGCAGAAAAGCTTTCAAATTGAATACAGCGATAATTTCACGCCTGGCAAAATGACGTAAACATACAGTACAAACACCAATTGTATAAATGAATGACAATTTTTATTTAACCTACAGTAACATGCTTTACAGAGGGGGGGACTTCTTTAGCCCTACTGGGGGACCGAGGACTACACAAAAAGAGTTGGCTTTTAATTTAAAATCATCACTGGCACTTTTGGCCTCAGATTCAGAGTTTCACCTATACCAGGTGCAGACTCTACCGTGCATCAGAGTGCACCATAATTAGGGGTGTGCACCGGCCACTTTTCGTGTTTTGTGTTTTGGTTTTGGATCTGGATCTTTCTTCGTGTTTTGGATCTGGATTGGTTTTGCCAAAACCACCCTTCCGTGTTTTGGGTTCTGGGTTTTGTGTTTTGGATCTGTATTTTTTTGAAAAGAAGCATAAAAACAGCTAAAATCACAGAATTTGTAGGTTTTTCTGCTCCAATGCTATTATTAACCTCAATAACCTTAATTTCCACTCATTTCCAGTCTATTCTGAATACCTCACACCTCACAATAGTGTTTTTATGTCCAAAAGGTTGCACCGAGGTAGCTGGATGACTATGCTAAGCGACACGAGTGGGCGGCACAAACACGTGACCCATCTAGGCGTGAAACTGCAGTGGCAGACAGGATGGCATTGAAAAACTAGGCCCCAAACTGTACATAATGCAAAGAAAAAAAAGAGGTGCAAGATGGAATTGTCCTTGGGCCCTCCCACCCACCCTTATGTTGTATAAACAGGACATGCACACTTTAACAAACCAATCATTTCAGCGCCAGGGTCTGCCACACAACTGTGGCTGAAATGATTGGTTCGTTTGGGCCCCCACAAAACAAGCTGGCAATTTATCTGTCCCTGCACAAACTGGCTCTACGGAGGCAAGATGTCATCCTCATCCTCCTCATCCACCGATTCCTCACCCTCTTCAGTGTGTACATCCTCATCCTCACAGAGTATTAATTCGTCCCTGCTGGAACCACAGGTCCCTCTGTACGTTCTGGAGGCTGGTCTCCCTGGAAGAGTTGATAATTCATTTTATGAACATCATCTTCTCCACATTTTGTGGAAGCAACCTCCTACGCCTTTCGCTGACAAGGTTCCCGGCTGCACTAAACACTCTTTCGGAGTACACACTGGAGGGGGGGCAACTCAGGTAAAAAAGAGCCAGTTTGTACAGGGACCTCCAAATTGCTTCTTTTTCCTGCCAGTACAGGGACGGACTGTCTGACATGCCTACTTGGATGCTGTCACCGATGTAATCCTTTAACAGACAGACGCACGCTTGTCGCTGCTGCTTTGAGGATTCAAGTGCGGCTACAGCCCACACAATTCACAAAGACAGAAAAAAAAAAAGAATATTTTTATTGTTTGTGGAGCACACTTTGAGGGTTACACCACCCTTTAACAGACAGACGCACGCTTGTCGCTGCTGCTTTGAGGATGCAAGTGCGGCTACAGCCCACACAATTCACAAAGACAGAAAAAAGAAGAAGAATATTTTAATTGTTTGTGTAGAACACTTTGAGGTGTCACCACCCTTTAACAGACAGACGCACGCTTGTCGCTGCTGCTTTAACGATGCAGGTGCGGCTACAGCCCACACATTTCACAAAGACCGAAAAAAAAAGAAAAATATTTTAATTGTTTGTGTAGAACACTTTGAGGGTGTCACCACCCTTTAACAGACAGACGCACGCTTGTCGCTGCTGCTTTAAGGATGCAGGTGCGGCTACAGCCCACACAATTCACATAGACAGAAAAAAGAAGAAGAATATTTTTATTGTTTGTGTAGCACACTTTGAGGGTGTCACCACCCTTTAACAGACAGACGCACGCTTGTCGCTGCTGCTTTAAGGATGCAGGTGCGGCTACAGCCCACACATTTCACAAAGACCAAAAAAAAAAGAACAATATTTTAATTGTTTGTGTAGCACACTTTGAGGGTGTCACCACCCTTTAACAGACAGACGCACGCTTGTCGCTGCTGCTTTAAGGATGCAGGTGTGGCTACAGCCCACACATTTCACAAAGACTGAAAAAAAAAGAACAATATTTTAATTGTTTGTGTAGCACACTTTGAGGGTGTCACCACCCTTTAACAGACAGACGCACGCTTGTCGCTGCTGCTTTAAGGATGCAGGTGCGGCTACAGCCCACACAATTCACAAAGACAGAAAAAAGAAGAAGAATATTTTTATTGTTTGTGTAGCACACTTTGAGTGTGTCACCACCCTTTAACAGACAGACGCATGCTTGTCGCTGCTGCTTTGAGGATGCAAGTGCGGCTACATCGCACACAAGTCACAAACACATTAAAAAAATTGTTTTTTATTTTTTGGAGCACTTTGAGAGTTACACCACCCTTTAACAGACAGACGCACGCTTGTCGCTGCTGCTTTAAGGATGCAGGTGCGGCTACAGCCCACACATTTCACAAAGACCGAAAAAAAAAGAACAATATTTTAATTGTTTGTGTAGAACACTTTGAGGGTGTCACCACCCTTTAACAGACAGACGCACGCTTGTCGCTGCTGCTTTAAGGATGCAGGTGCGGCTACAGCCCACACAATTCACATAGACAGAAAAAAGAAGAAGAATATTTTTATTGTTTGTGTAGCACACTTTGAGGGTGTCACCACCCTTTAACAGACAGACGCACGCTTGTCGCTGCTGCTTTAAGGATGCAGGTGCGGCTACAGCCCACACAATTCACATAGACAGAAAAAAGAAGAAGAATATTTTAATTGTTTGTGTAGCACACTTTGAGGGTGTCACCACCCTTTAACAGACAGATGCACGCTTGTCGCTGCTGCTTTAAGGATGCAGGTGCGGCTACAGCCCACACATTTCACAAAGACCGATAAAAAAGAACAATATTTTAATTGTTTGTGTAGCACACTTTGAGGGTGTCACCACCCTTTAACAGACAGACGCACGCTTGTCGCTGCTGCTTTGAGGATGCAAGTGCGGCTACATCGCACACAAGTCACAAACACATTAAAAAAATAGTTTTTTATTTTTTGGAGCACTTTGAGAGTTACACCACCCTTTAACAGACAGACGCACGCTTGTTGCTGCTGCTTTAAGGATGCAGGTGCGGCTACAGCCCACACATTTCACAAAGACCGAAAAAAAAAGAACAATATTTTAATTGTTTGTGTAGAACACTTTGAGGGTGTCACCACCCTTTAACAGACAGACGCACGCTTGTCGCTGCTGCTTTAAGGATGCAGGTGCGGCTACAGCCCACACAATTCACATAGACAGAAAAAAGAAGAAGAATATTTTTATTGTTTGTGTAGCACACTTTGAGGGTGTCACCACCCTTTAACAGACAGACGCACGCTTGTCGCTGCTGCTTTAAGGATGCAGGTGCGGCTACAGCCCACACATTTCACAAAGACCAAAAAAAAAAGAACAATATTTTAATTGTTTGTGTAGCACACTTTGAGGGTGTCACCACCCTTTAACAGACAGACGCACGCTTGTCGCTGCTGCTTTAAGGATGCAGGTGCGGCTACAGCCCACACATTTCACAAAGACCGAAAAAAAAAGAACAATATTTTAATTGTTTGTGTAGCACACTTTGAGGGTGTCACCACCCTTTAACAGACAGATGCACGCTTGTCGCTGCTGCTTTAAGGATGCAGGTGCGGCTACAGCCCACACAATTCACAAAGACAGAAAAAAGAACAATATTTTAATTGTTTGTGTAGCACACTTTGAGGGTGTCACCACCCTTTAACAGACAGACGCACGCTTGTCGCTGCTGCTTTAAGGATGCAGGTGCGGCTACAGCCCACACAAATCACAAAGACAGAAAAAAGAAGAAGAATATTTTTATTGTTTGTGTAGCACACTTTGAGGGTGTCACCACCCTTTTACAGACAGACGCACGCTTGTCGCTGCTGCTTTGAGGATGCAAGTGCGGCTACAACGCACACAAGTCACAAACACATTAAAAAAATAGTTTTTTATTTTTTGGAGCACTTTGAGAGTTACACCACCCTTTAACAGACAGACGCACGCTTGTCGCTGCTGCTTTAAGGATGCAGGTGCGGCTACAGCCCACACAATTCACAAAGACAGAAAAAAAAAGAACAATATTTTAATTGTTTGTGTAGAACACTTTGAGGGTGTCACCACCCTTTAACAGACAGACGCACGCTTGTCGCTGCTGCTTTAAGGATGCAGGTGCGGCTACAGCCCACACAATTCACATAGACAGAAAAAAGAAGAAGAATATTTTTATTGTTTGTGTAGCACACTTTGAGGGTGTCACCACCCTTTAACAGACAGACGCACGCTTGTCGCTGCTGCTTTAAGGATGCAGGTGCGGCTACAGCCCACACATTTCACAAAGACCAAAAAAAAAAGAACAATATTTTAATTGTTTGTGTAGCACACTTTGAGGGTGTCACCACCCTTTAACAGACAGATGCACGCTTGTCGCTGCTGCTTTAAGGATGCAGGTGCGGCTACAGCCCACACATTTCACAAAGACCGAAAAAAAAAGAACAATATTTTAATTGTTTGTGTAGCACACTTTGAGGGTGTCACCACCCTTTAACAGACAGACGCACGCTTGTCGCTGCTGCTTTAAGGATGCAGGTGCGGCTACAGCCCACACAATTCACAAAGACAGAAAAAAGAAGAAGAATATTTTTATTGTTTGTGTAGCACACTTTGAGGGTGTCACCACCCTTTAACAGACAGACGCACGCTTGTCGCTGCTGCTTTGAGGATGCAAGTGCGGCTACATCGCACACAAGTCACAAACACATTAAAAAAATAGTTTTTTATTTTTTGGAGCACTTTGAGAGTTACACCACCCTTTAACAGACAGACGCACGCTTGTCGCTGCTGCTTTAAGGATGCAGGTGTGGCTACAGCCCTCACAATTCACAATGACCGAAAAAAAAAGAACAATATTTTAATTGTTTGTGTAGCACACTTTGAGGGTGTCACCACCCTTTAACAGACAGACGCACGCTTGTCGCTGCTGCTTTGAGGATGCAGGTGGAATCTAGACGGGATTTGGAACCGAGGACACACTACCTCCATCAATTGTCTAAATCCCACTGCACTAATGTCGGATACCGGACGCACGTCTAACACCAACATAGCAGTCAAGGCCTCAGTTATACGTTTTGCTTCAGGATGACTGCTGTCGTACTTCATCCTCATCGCTAGGGACTGTTGGAGGGTCAATTGTTTAGTAAAAGTAGTGATGTTCCTACTTCCTCTCTGGGATGATGAACAACTCCCAGCAGCAGCAACAGCACTAGGAGGAAGTGGTTCTTGATCTTTCCCTATTTTATTTTTATCGGAGAAAGTTTGGTCCTCCATTTATGTTATATTGATATATATACGTGCGGCTAAAGCGCACACAAACACAGAAAATATTTTTTTATTTTTGCTGGAGAGTAGTGCACTTTGTGGGTTACACCACCCTTTAAGAAATGAGCCAGCCGGCTCTTTACTTATGGGACACAGGCGCACGCTTGGCGCTGCTCCTTTGTTGATGCACGTGCAGCCACAGTGCACACAAGTCACAAACACAGAAAATATATATTTTTTTGGTTTGGAGTGTACTTTGGGGGTTACAGAACCCTTTAACGGTCAAGCCAGCCGGCCCTTTACTTATGACACAGGCGCACGCTTGGCACTACTTTGTTGATGCACGTGCGGCTACTGCGCACACAATTCACAAACACAGAAAATAATTTTTTTTTTGGTTTGGACTGGAGTGTACTTTCGGGGGTTACAGCACCCTTTAACGGTCAAGCCAGCCGGCCCTTTACTTATGACACAGGCACACACTTGGCACTACTTTGTTGATGCACGTGCGGCTACTGCGCACACAATTCACAAACACAGAAAATAATTTTTTTTTTGGTTTGGACTGGAGTGTACTTTGGGGGTTACAGCACCCTTTAACCGTCAAGCCAGCCGGCCCTTTACTTATGACACAGGCGCACGCTTGGCACTACTTTGTTGATGCACGTGCGGCTACTGCGCACACAATTCACAAACACAGAAAATAATTTTTTTTTTGGTTTGGACTGGACTGTACTTTCGGGGGTTACAGCACCCTTTAACGGTCAAGCCAGCCGGCCCTTTACTTATGACACAGGCGCACGCTTGGCACTACTTTGTTGATGCACGTGCGGCTACTGCGCACACAATTCACAAACACAGAAAATAATTTTTTTTTTGGTTTGGACTGGAGTGTACTTTGGGGGTTACAGCACCCTTTAATGGTCAAGCCAGCCGGCCCTTTACTTATGACACAGGCGCACGCTTGGCACTACTTTGTTGATGCACATGCGGCTACTGCGCACACAATTCACAAACACAGAAAATAATTTTTTTTTTGGTTTGGACTGGACTGTACTTTCGGGGGTTACAGCACCCTTTAACGGTCAAGCCAGCCGGCCCTTTACTTATGACACAGGCGCACACTTGGCACTACTTTGTTGATGCACGTGCGGCTACTGCGCACACAATTCACAAACACAGAAAAAAATTTTTTTTTGGTTTGGACTGGAGTGTACTTTGGGGGTTACAGCACCCTTTAACGGTCAAGCCAGCCGGCCCTTTACTTATGACACAGGCGCACGCTTGGCACTACTTTGTTGATGCACGTGCGGCTACTGCGCACACAATTCACAAACACAGAAAATAATTTTTTTTTTGGTTTGGACTGGAGTGTACTTTCGGGGGTTACAGCACCCTTTAACGGTCAAGCCAGCCGGCCCTTTACTTATGAGACAGGCGCACGCTTGGCACTACTTTGTTGATGCACGTGCGGCTACTGCGCACACAATTCACAAACACAGAAAATAATTTTTTTTTTGGTTTGGACTGGAGTGTACTTTCGGGGGTTACAGCACCCTTAACGGTCAAGCCAGCCGGCCCTTTACTTTTGACACAGGCGCACGCTTGGCACTACTTTGTTGATGCACGTGCGGCTACTGCGCACACAATTCACAAACACAGAAAATATACTATTTTTTTAGCACTTGGGGGGAGCACCCCTGATGGACAGAGCACCCCCTGGACAACACTACAGCACCCCTTTAGGACTGGGACACTGCACAGGACTTTGGAGTGGACACAGCCCCTATGGAGAACTGACTGCACAACACAGTCCAGCCAGCCCCTATGGACTTTGAAGTAGTGGACACAGCCCCTATTAATAACAGCAGCACAGCACAACACAGCCAGCCCCTATGGACTTTGAAGTAGTGGACAACAGCAGCACTACACTACACTACACTACACAGCCCTAACTCCCACCCTCCCTCTTCACTGTCCACAGCCGAGTGAGAAAATGGCGCCAACGCGGGTACCTTATATAGGATCCAAAACCCGCGAGACTCGGAAGGCGGGATGATGACGTTTTGCCTCGATTTCAGATCCGAGTCAGGCGGGAAAAGTCGAGCCTGATTCGGATCGGACTCGGATCGGGGGGGCTCGGGGGGGTTCGGATTTCAGAAATCCGAACCCGCTCACCCCTAACCATAATATAACATAAAAAAAAAAAATACATGAAACAAAACAGTATTTGGGTGCCCCAGATGGAGGTGAACACCAGCTGTGTGAATACCATAACAGAGCACTAACATTACCAAAAATCTCACCTTATCCTGATGTCGAAGGGACCGCCGCTCTAACCATACAGTAGAAGCCTGTCTCTCAATTCACGGTGCACCCACTACTGTACAGTATGTCTGCAACTATGGATGTGGATGTTGAAGCAGCCACTACTATTGTAGTGTATATGAACTAAAGGAACCTGAAAACATGAAACATCTGCATTACAAATGGCAACATGAAGGAAGTTAAACCCCTCCTCCACATTACAAATTATATACAGTACAGTATAAGCTACATAGCAGTTGCTTGACCGTTTCTTTCGATGACAACTGGTAAGACTCTATGGAAATGATCAATATAATTGTTACACTGGGCACGTGTCAATACTGTTCTCCAAAACTTCATTATCCCATCCAAAAGTTCCTGTTTAGTTGTTGGTTTCACATCAGACCTGATGAACCTCTTCAACTGGGCCCAGACCATTTCAATGGGATTCATGTCCGGTGACCTACAGGTAAGTAAAAATAAAAAAAATATTCAGTCACAGTACTGTACTTTAGTATAAAGTGTACTAGAATAATTACTGCTTGGTACTGTACATACTTTTTGGTACAACAAACAGTTAATACAGTACTATAGGACAATACTCACTCTGGTGGTGTGCGTTCCCAATTTATCCCTCTCTCTTCCATGAATTTTGCTGAAGCCGAATGTTTGGGATCATTATCCTGGAATAATCGATGTCCTGATGGGAAGCATTTTCTCACAAATGGCACCATACAGCAATCTACTATTTTTTCTTGGAAGAAGGTCTTATCCATGATGCCTAAAGAGATGAGAAATTGTCAGTAACAAGCATACACTGTACAGGACTGTAAATCATTTTTAAAACAAGCATTACTGTACTGCACCTTCAAAAATATAGATCGGTCCTGCACCCCAACGAGATATACCTCCCCATACATGGACTTTTAACGGATGCTTCGGACGTGGTTTAAGTGAGAGATGTGCACGGTGTCGGAAGGACAGTCTTGAGAACCTCTCGAGAGAAACCGAAGTTTCATCTGTGAAAATGACGTCATTAAAATTCTCTCCACTCTATCCACCGTTGTGCTTGTTCAACTCTCTTTACTTTATTAACATCCCTTATCATGGGATTTATCCTGTGAAATAAAAACAAGTTTTAGTTTACTGTCATGTAAAATCAGTGCATTATTAATATACAGTATATATATTTTACAGTATGTACAGTACCTTGTAGGGCCAAAATTCCATCCCAGTTCCTTACGCATCCGTTTGATGCTGGAACAGGAGATGTCCAGGTCACATTCTGCTTTTAGAATACGTTTGATTTGTAAAGCTGTACGCTCATCATCCTCACAAGTCAATTTGTGCACAATCTTTTTGACGCTCCTACGGTAGAACACATACAGAGCATATAGCAATTATTGGACAGTTAGTGTTGAAATTGGAACACAATACAGTACCAATCTAGCAACATACAGTATACTGTAATAAAAAAAGGTTTATGTAAAGTACCTACCATGTGCATTTAGAAGGAAATCTATATCTGGTCCGCGTTCTCTCAAATGCATGATAGCGCACAGTCTGTAAACTAACAAGAACACCACACTCTTTCAGCCAGGCATGGATCTGTCGTGTTGTTTTGTGTTCTTTTTTCATGCTTGCAATTATCTTGCTGATGGCTTTGCTGATTTTTGCCATGTTTGATGACAAAATCTGTGTAAAGAACAAGAGAAATACGTTACAGTACTGTTGCTGAGTATACAGACTGAGTACAGTATACAGTACATACAGTAATGTAATGTTCAGTATCTTAAACACAGGGGGTTATTACATTCTTACTGTACATCAGCCATAACATGTACAGTATAACCAGCTAGTAAATTTCATTTTGCAGGCTGTGTTTAATAAATGATAGCTTTGAGCTAATTTGTGATATATATTTCCCAATTTAATCTCACATCAAGCTTTCATACAGTATGCCCCTAAATACGCAAATATGCATCTACAGTACTGTATGAAGGAGACAAACAGGACAATAAACACAGCAATATTGCGACTGAAACAAAAATGGTCGCAGAGCAAAACAAAACGGTACCGTATATGCATTGAAAAGTCGCTGCGCAAATCAGCGTCTAACACAGCAAACTGCAAAATGACCGTGAACCTAGCAAGCTCCCATACTTACAGTACCAGCGAGTTGATACTGTAGGAAACAGCTGTAGAAGCTCACGGTACAGCAACAAAGGTGACTCGGAAGTCAGGCAGAGTTGCCGAGGTACATAAGATCACGGTAATGAGCAGCAACAACAGCGACTTAGAAGTCAGGCAGCGTTGCAGGTAGTAGTACAGTATCTCAAGGGTTCGTACTGTTGATACGTGCCGATGAGACAATCCGAGCAGCAAGTCCGTACAGTTAAGTAGCAGATTCACAGTGTGGATAGCTAGTGCGGTCTGAGACGCTCTTTTATGCTACCAGATACAAAAGAATTCCTTCCCGCAGAAAATCTGGCCACTGATTGGTGTATTTGAAATATGCACTTCCTTGTGGTCCAATGGCATGGCAGAGTTTCGGCGGCAAGGTTTTCTTTGTCTCTGGTAGCATAAAAGAGCGTCTCAGACCACACTAGTTATCCACACTGTGAATCTGCTACTTAACTGTACGGACTTGCTGCTCGGATTGTCTCATCGGCGCGTATCAACAGTACGAACCCTTGAGATACTGTACTACTACCTGCAACGCTGCCTGACTTCTAAGACGCTGTTGTTGCTGCTCATTACCGTGATCTACCTCTGCAACTCTGCCTGACTTCCGAGTCACCTTTGTTGCTGTACCGTGAGCTTCTACAGCTGTTTCCTACAGTATCAACTCACTGGTACTGTAAGTACGGTAGCTTGTTATGTTTTTGCAGTTTGCTGTGTTAGACGCTGATTTGCGTTTCCCGTGACTGACCACCGCCATCTTGTTTTGCTCGGCGGCCGTTTGTTTTTTCAGTCGCAATATTGCTGTGTTTATTGTCCCGCTGCCTCGGTATGCCCCGTCCTTCACCCATCCCCGTAGAGGCTTACTTGTGAATCCAGTAACTATCACACACACATACCGATCGTTCCTAGCCTCCCGTTGCCCCTCATAGTTTCCCGTGACTGACCGCCGCCATCTTGTTTTGCTCGGCGGCCATTTGTTTTTTCAGTCGCAATATTGCTGTGTTTATTGTCCCGCTGCCTCGGTATGCCCCGTCCTTCATCCATCCCCGTAGAGGCTTACTTGTGAATAGAGTAACTATCACACACACATACCGATCGTTCCTAGCCTCCCGTTGCCCCTCATAGTTTCCCGTGACTGACCGCTGCCATCTTGTTTTGCTCGGCGGCCATTTGTTTTTTCAGTCGCAATATTGCTGTGTTTATTGTCCCGCTGCCTCGGTATGCCCCGTCCTTCACCCATCCCTGTAGAGGCTTACTTGTGAATCCAGTAACTATCACACACACATACCGATCGTTCCTAGCCTCCCGTTGCCCCTCATAGTTTCCCGTGACTGACCGCCGCCATCTTGTTTTGCTCGGCAGCCATTTGTTTTTTCAGTCGCAATATTGCTGTGTTTATTGTCCCGCTGCCTCGGTATGCCCCGTCCTTCACCCATCCCCGTAGAGGCTTACTTGTGAATCCAGTAACTATCACACACACATACCGATCGTTCCTAGCCTCCCGTTGCCCCTCATAGTTTCCCGTGACTGACCGCCGCCATCTTGTTTTGCTCGGCGGCCATTTGTTTTTTCAGTCGCAATATTGCTGTGTTTATTGTCCCGCTGCCTCGGTATGCCCCGTCCTTCACCCATCCCCGTAGAGGCTTACTTGTGAATCCAGTAACTATCACACACACATACCGATCGTTCCTAGCCTCCCGTTGCCCCTCATAGTTTCCCGTGACTGACCGCCACCATCTTGTTTTGCTCGGCGGCCATTTGTTTTTTCAGTCGCAATATTGCTGTGTTTATCGTCCCGCTGCCTCGGTATGCCACGTCCTTCACCCATCCCCGTAGAAGCTTACTTGTGAATCCAGTAACTATCACACACACATACCGATCGTTCCTAGCCTCCCGTTGCCCCTCATAGTTTCCCGTGACTGACCGCCGCCATCTTGTTTTGCTCGGCGGCCATTTGTTTTTTCAGTCGCAATATTGCTGTGTTTATTGTCCCGCTCCCTCAGTATGCCACGTCCTTCACCCATCCCCGTAGAGGCTTACTTGTGAATCCAGTAACTATCACACACACATACCGATCGTTCCTAGCCTCCCGTTGCCCCTCATAGTTTCCCGTGACTGACCGCCGCCATCTTGTTTTGCTCGGTGGCCATTTGTTTTTTCAGTCGCAATATTGCTGTGTTTATCGTCCCGCTGCCTCGGTATGCCCCGTCCTTCACCCATCCCCATAGAGGCTTACTTGTGAATCCAGTAACTATCACACACACATACCGATCGTTCCTAGCCTCCCGTTGCCCCTCATAGTTTCCCGTGACTGACCACCGCCATCTTGTTTTGCTCGGCGGCCATTTGTTTTTTCAGACGCAATATTGCTGTGTTTAACGTGTGTTTGCATTATTGCACCAGTTTGCACATTTAACTTTGAGACTAATGGTTTTAATGGTCATGTACACACTAAGTTTTGATTTATGTAATAAAAATAGCAAATTTGGTGCTGTACTTTACAGTACTGTACTGTATATCAGTTGAGATATTCACACATTTTATTACTGTTGAGCTGACACCTACTGTACCTTACCGTACAGTATATAATTACGGAGTGTTTTTTATATACCTGTATTTATCATATTTATTATCTTGTGCCTCTATACAATCTCACAATAGTGGTTAGTGCTTTAACAGTTTTAGCGCTGTGTAATCTCCTATATTTACCTGTATATACTGTATAACACACGCACAGTCTTAGGAGACAGAAAGAGTACTGTAATTGTTTACAGTGTTGTAATGTGAAACATTTACTGTATACAGTACATGTACAGTATTTCCAGTATTTTACTTAACATTGTATTTAGTGTCTTTATACTTGTGTATTTCAGAGTGCACCGAACTGTCAACATGGTGAAGAGCAAAGGTTTTTACAACGGAAACGAATCTTGCCCACTTCCACTGACCAAAAGGCTGAGTGCACTAGTCCCACAACGGTCTACAAGCAAACCTTCCAAGAAGAAAACAGGTAAGGAAAATTTACAGGTACCTCTTCTAGTCAAGGCAAGGAAGAATGCAAAGGCGAAGAACAACACTTTGCAAGTGGACATTGGAGAAAATGGACCAGGGAACGTGGAGCAACCCATGAACGTACCGAACCAGGAGGAAACACCAGTCATTTATGGGCCAGAAGAATTGGACACCTTTGAGCCTCTTGTTGAAGATGTATCCTGCTCACCAACTCGGTGAAAACTGTCATTCCAAGAAGATAACGCATGCAAATGTAGCTGTGCCAGGATGGTGAGAGACCTCGTCGGAAAAGTTGGTCAACTGGAAGCGAAAATTGACAACTTGAAAGAAGAGCTGAAGGAAGGGCTGAAGGACACCATTGCAGAAGCAATGAAAGAAGCAATCCGGCAAAGTAAAGAAGAATGGCAAGAGGCCGCTGCCCAGAGTACCAGGAAGAGACATGACCAGGCAATCCAGTATGAAATGGTCACACCGGATGAATTTGAGCCTGAGGAGAACGACGACGATTTCAACTTGGAGACTGACCCATCCTTCCACTTGCTACATATGGACAATACAGTGGCATCAGAGCACTTGGACATGACACCAGTGCCATCATGTAGCCTGCCTCAGTGGGAGAGTACACCAGTGGCATCACATCGCCTGCCTGAATGGTCAGTTGAAGAATCAAGGATCAACAATGCAAGCATGCCTGTACTTTCACCAGGAACGCCTGTCATGTCGAGCACGCCAACACCACTGACTGTATTTGGAACACCCTTACCGGATATACCACTGGCTGTGATCAACGTGGAGAAGGACAATGAAATTTACAGAGCTGTGAATTGTGAGATGCATCGATATGTGCAAGCAATATTTCAGGAACACGTGCCCTACGACCTGTATTGCAATTGGACGAAGCGGGTGAACTTTGATGGAAGTCAGAAGAAAGTGCCAATCCCCAACAATTTAAGAGAAGATATCCTCTCAAGATGCCGGACAAGATTCAGGATTGGAAAAGAAGAACTTACTCAGATAAAGGACACGCTGAATGGGGTGCTGCGCATGTCAAGGAAACATGCATGGAGGACAGTCACGCATACAAGTACAGATCTGCAATCAACAAACACGACTTGAAGGGACTTGTCAGAAGACAGGAAGACCCGGCGCCGCCGCTGTCCTGGACGTGGCAGCGGCAGAAGAAATAAGCTGATGACAGGAGAGGACTAAAGGGGTGGAAAGCAAAAGAGCTAAAGAAGTTCCCCCCCTCAAAGCCTCTTCCACCATAACAGATAGGCCCTATGTGAGGCCAACGGAACATTAAACCAACCTACAGTAGACCAACAGGTCTGAAGAGAGGATGACCCATGTGAAGAGAAAAGCGGAGGACAGGAGAGGACTAAAGGGGTGGAAAGCAAAAGAGCTAAAGAAGTTCCCCCCCTCAAAGCCTCTTCCACCATAACAGATAGGCCCTATGTGAGGCCAACGGAACATTAAACCAACCTACAGTAGACCAACAGGTCTGAAGAGAGGAAGACCCATGTGAAGAGAAAAGCGGAGGACAGGAGAGGACTAAAGGGGTGGAAAGCAAAAGAGCTAAAGAAGTTCCACCCCTCAAAGCCTCTTCCACCATAACAGGTACCGGTAGGCCCTCTGTGAGGCCAACTGTACTGTACAGTACATTAATTTATATTGTAGTTTGTTAGGCTGCTAAGATACAGTAGGGATGATATTAATGTTACAGTAGATTAGTGTGACACTATTAGAGCAGGAAAGGGCCTTGCATGGCATATTGTCTTTCCTACAGGGACCTCTGTGTGGGATTGAGCGGGACAAAGAACAAGAGTATCTCCGGTGAGTACTGTACCTGTGTGTCTGTCTTTTACTGTCTGTTTGTCTCTGCCTATCCTCCTTTCTTCAGGGCGTACAGTGGACCTTGCACTCTGATACAAGGTAGAGTCTGCACCTGGTAGAGGTGAAACTCTGCATCTGAGGCCAAAAGTGCCAGTGATGATTTTAACTTAAAAGCCAACTCTTTTTGTGTAATCATCGGTCCAGTAGGGCGTATCGGTCGGCATTGAGTAAGGACTGTTCTCACGTCATCTCTTTCCTCCTAGGTACTGTAGAGTAGTCGTGTCCGTGTCCAGCTTGGAACTCCAGGACATGCCAGCGGCAGAAGAAAGAAGCGTGTGACAGTAGAGGACTACAGGGGTGGAAAGCTAAAGAAGTTCTCCCCCCCCCTCTGTAAAGCATGTTACTGTAGGTTAAATAAAAATTGTCATTAATTTATACAATTGGTGTTTGTACTGTATGTAATTCAGACTTTAAGTGCGCCTGAGACCCAACACGTGCATCTGTAATTAAAAAGGTACAAAAAGTCAATAACACACAGATGCAGAGGTGTATCGTCCTATTTGCCAGGATTTCACTCACCAGGGGCACGCAAAAACACGTGATTGGCTAAAAAAAGTTTACTGTTGTCGTGTATTTATTAAGTTAAAGCTCAGACAGAGATAAAATTGTAGATACAGTAAATAGCACCAAACAATCAGATCCTAACTGTCACTGTACAGGATGTGTTTGAAAAATGACAGTTACAGTAGTAGCTAATTGGTTGGTGCTACTGTATTTACAGTTTCTCCAATTTTATCTCTCTCCAAGCTTTATGAAATCACCCCTTAAGAGTGGTGTACAATTAATAAAAGTACACAATGGGTGACTTACTTTTTAGTTGCTACCGTATCAATAAATTTCAATACAGTATACTGTACTTTATCCACAGAACCAAGTAAAGACAGATAACGTTGTACTAAATAAAATAAATTTTAATAAAAATCGAAAATAAACAAAAATAAAGTGAACAAAAAATAAAAAAATAAATCCACCAGATGGTGGGCCATCTGGCGATATAATGCCAAAAACATAATTATTTGTTCTGTAGGGAGAAAAAAAAGGGTACAGTATTACAACAATAATATACAGTACAATATTGTATATTCTTGACACTACCGTAAATACTGTACTCTACCTCGAGTCAGGCGTGGTCCCTGCCTCCCTTGGGGTCCCTGCCTCCCTTGGGGTCCCTGACTGAAGACTGTATTGGAAAAAAATATATTCACATTAATAGTGCTGTATTTACTGTACAGTCTAAACATTGCTACACCAAAGGTCATTATACTGACTGAAGCTTCAGGCTGGCAGATAGAGGGATACTTTAGGTGCAGTGTAGATACAGTACAGTAATGATTGATGACCCTGCACTGAACAACTGCTTGTTCAGAGTAGGCTCATCACTTACTGTACTGACAAACGACTGCACGATTAAAATGTCGTAATCATGCAGTGGTTGTCATACCGGTATTTTTAAGTGGATGGGCACCTTTTAGAGTTATGTCCTTTATAAAAAATAAAAAAAAACACAAAGTGTGGAAGGAGAAGAGGTTGGAGATGCGTCTTTGTAGTACAGAAGAGAGAGAGAGAAGCTGTGAAAACAAACAAAGGATAGAGAGAGACAGTACAGAAGAAGACAATGTACAGTTGTGTAGGGTACAGTACTTACACGGCCTGTGAGGCCTGCTTCGCCCCGCTTCCGGCAACTGGCCGGTGGGGCATTGTGGATATGGCCTTCCACGTTCCCGCACTGTGGGGAAAAAAAAAAATATTCCAGTTACACAAGTAGAGAAACAATTAGTGTGTAAGGAGAAGAGGTTGGACATGGGTCTTTGGAGTACAGGACGAAGAGAGAGGCAGTGTAAAAAGGAGAGCACAATGTACAGTAGTGCACGGTACTTACTCAGGGCGGCAAGCCGCATTCTAAATGCTGAAAATGAAACGCCCCTGGAGGGTGGTGGTGCTGCTGTTTCTGCCGCGGTTGGTGGTGGTGGTGGTGGTAGGACTGTAGAAAAAGAACAGTTTCCATCAAAACCATTTGGAAACACATAAACTGTGTAATGGTGCGTACACACTACACGATATGCTCCCTGAGTCATCCACTTTATCGCCTAGTGTGTACGCACCATAAATCTTGAACAGAGCCTCTATAACAACAAAAAACAAACACAGACAGAGGGAGAAAAAGAGAGAGGGAGGGGGAGAGAGGGGGAGAGGGAAGGAGAGAAAGAAAGAGGGAGAGAGACAGAGAGAGAGAATGAAAAGAGATAGAGAGAACAATGCACTGTATTTACGCAAACTGTCGCTGGGGCTGGGTGGGGGTACGGTCTCTGGTGATGCTGTTGAAAAAAATGACAGTACAGTATGTTACAGAAAAGAGAGAAGACGTTGGAGATGTTTTAAGAGAGAGAGAGAGAGAAACACAGGGAGACAGGGAGAGGGAGGGTTAGAGGAAGAGAGAAAGACAGAGAGAGAGAGAGAGACTGACAAGGTTAAAAAAGGAGAGCGATACAGTGCTGTACAAAACAATGTGGTGTACTTTACTTACGCGGCATGGAGACGCGAGTCGGTGGGGGTGGTGGTGGTGTTGCCACCATTGTTGGCGGTGGAATGACTGTGGACAAAGAACAGTTTCCATCAAAACCATTTGGAAACACATAAACTGTGTAATGGTGCACACTACACAATATGCTCCCTGAGTCATCCACTTTATCGCCTAGTGTGTACGCACCATAAATCTTGAACAGAGCCTCTATAACAACAAAAAACAAACACAGACAGAGGGAGAAAAAGACAGAGGGAGAGGGGGAGAGGGAAGGAGAGAAAGAAAGAGGGAGAGAGACAGAGAGAGAATGAAAAGAGATAGAGAGAACAATGCACTGTACTTACGCAAACTGTCGCTGGGGCTGGGTGGGGGTACGGTCTCTGGTGATGCTGTTGAAAAAAATGACAGTACAGTATGTTACAGAAAAGAGAGAAGACGTTGGAGATGTTTTAAGAGAGAGAGAGAGAGAAACACAGGGAGACAGGGAGAGGGAGGGTTAGAGGAAGAGAGAAAGACAGAGAGAGAGAGAGAGAGAGAGAGAGAGAGAGAGAGACTGTCAAGGTTAAAAAAGGAGAGCGATACAGTGCTGTACAAAACAATGTGGTGTACTTTACTTACGCGGCATGGAGACGCGAGTTGGTGGGGGTGGTGGTGGTGGTGTTGCCACCATTGTTGGCGGTGGAATGACTGTGGACAAAGAACAGTTTCCATCAAAACCATTTGGAAACACATAAACTGTGTAATGGTGCGTACACACTACACAATATGCTCCCTGAGTCGTCCACTTTATCGCCTAGTGTGTACGCACCATAAATCTTGAACAGAGCCTCTATAACAACAAAAAACAAACACAGACAGAGGGAGAAAAAGAGAGAGGGAGGGGGAGAGAGAGGGGGAGAGGGAAGGAGAGAAAGAAAGAGGGAGAGAGACAGAGAGAGAGAATGAAAAGAGATAGAGAGAACAATGCACTGTACTTACGCAAACTGTCGCTGGGGCTGGGTGGGGGTACGGTCTCTGGTGATGCTGTTGAAAAAAATGACAGTACAGTATGTTACAGAAAAGAGAGAAGACTTTGGAGATGTTTTAAGAGAGAGAGAGAGAGAAACACAGGGAGACAGGGAGAGAGAGAAAGAGAGAGAGATAGGGGGAGAGGGCGAGAGAGAAAGACAGGGAGAGAGAAAGAGAGAGATAGAAAGAGAGATAGAGAGAAAGAGAGAGAGAGAGAGAGGGGGTGGGAGGGAAGGAGAGAGAGTAAGAGGGAGAGGGGGAGAGGGCGAGAGCGAATGACAGAGGGAGAGAGAGAGAGAGAGGGGTGGAGAGGGAAGGACAGAAAGAAAGAGGGAGAGTGAGAGAGAGAGAGAAAAACAAAGAAAGGTTTACTGGATTCGCTGCTCTCCAGCTCCACTATCACTATATGGAGGTGTTCTGCATAAAAAAAATAATAATACACTATTGTACAGTACTCAGTGGGAAAGTAGAGGGTAAACATACTCAACTGTAACATTACTACTGTATACAGTATACTGTACTGTATTACAGTACAGTATTAATACAAAATGTCCTACAGTATAAAACTGTATACCGTACTTATTTGGCTGGGGAGGGGAGTCTGGGTCTTCCTCTTGCCCTGGGGAGGGCTGAGGCACTTCAATGTCTTCAACTAAAATACACAAGGACAGAAACAATTATTGTGTAAGGAGAAGACGTTGGAGATGTTTTAACAGAGAGAGAATCAGAGGGAGACAGGGAGAGAGAGATAGAGAGATAGAGAAAAAGAAAGAGAGAAAAACAGGGAAAGAGAGCGAAAAAGAGAGAGAGAGAGGAAAATGAAAGAGAGAGAAAGATAAAGAGAAAGAAAGAGGGAGAGGGAGGTGTACTTTACTTACAGGGCAGGGGGCTTCCTGCAGCCTCCTCATCAATGACGAGTCTGTGTATACAGTATAAGAAAAAAATATATTATACAGTACAAAAAATCAAAAAGGAAGTAGCATGACACTATTGTGTCCATACTGTAACTGTCATTTGAGGAGGCTGGAGAAGATGCTGGCAGTGATGGTGGTGGCGGCGGTGGTGGTGGCGGCGGTGGTGGCGCTGCCGGGGCAGGGGGGTCTGCTGGCCCTGTGGGGAAAAAAACATGTCATTAAGGAGCATTTGAAAACAAGAGTTCAGACCTCTATTCCAAATTGGAGAGGGATTACGGTACAGTACTGTAGATGGCCTCAGTAGTGTGTACTGTACTTACTCTGAAAATTCAGCCAACTGGGCCCGGCTGCTGGCAGTGATGGGGGTGGTGGCAGTGATGGTGGTGGTGGCGGCGGTGGTGGCGCTGCCAGGGCAGGGGGGGCTGCTCGCCCTGTGGGGAAAAATACATGTTGTCATTAAGGTAGATGGCCTTAGGGAATTAACTATTGATTAAAATACAAACCAGTACAGTATACTGTAGTACATAAACTACTGTAGTCTGTGAAGCTGGCATTGGGGCCAAAATAAAACAGTATGGTACTGTACTGTACTGTACTGTATATAAAAAAAAAACCATACAGTCCAGTAAAGTACTGTATGACCAAGTGGTGCAACGTTACACATAGGCTATGTGGGTGGCACTGTAGCCACCCCACGAGCTTTACAAGATGGCACATGCGCATGACACTGGAGCACGAGCCCAGCGGAGGACCCCGCTGAGGACTTTGCGAGACCTCGCCGGAGGGGTAAGTACTGTATTAATAAATACAGTACCGGTGGAATTTTCATTTGTATCACAGTGATACCAAATGAAAATTCGCCCTGGTATTTCCCTTCTTTTGTACTGTACTGTAAATGGGGCACAGAGTGAGTAGTGATAAGATACCAGCCAATCAGCTCCCAAATATCATTTTTCAAGCACAGCCTGTGAGATGACAGTTGGGAGCTGATTGGAGACCCCTGAATCTGTCCATGACGTACAGTAATAATGTCAGACTTAAAGGGGGCAGGCCCAGCACAGAAAAATAGTGTGTACAGTACTATAGGTTAACAGATTTGGTCAACAGACATTAGAATGGTGGATCAATCAACTTGCCTTTTGTTACTAATTTATTAATCAAACAAGCCATGTCGACCAATAGTGTGTAACCCTTTAGTCCATGTACAGTACTGTAGATTTAATCAGCCTGTCAATAAAATGTCTGCCAGTCATGTCAGTATGTGTTAACAACTGTCAGTCATCGTCAGATACTGTACTATCCAAAACCCTACAGTGCAGTGTACAGTAATGTAGAGTATGTCAGAGTCGTGCATTGTACTGTATTCGTTATTGTACAGTATACTGTAATTCATGTGATTATACAGCAATGCTGTACTTACTACGAATTATTTGCCTCCGAATTCGCTGTAGGCGAGGCCTGTCCCTCCGAAGCAGGTCACTCCACCTGCGCTGCAGTGAGCGACCTGAGCGTCGAATGCCATATTGGCTGTATATTTCATTACTCGCGGCTCTGTAGGCGAGCACTTTGTCTTGGTTAGTGGCGAACGCTTGGTCCCGCCACTTAACCAAGACAAAGAGCTCGCCGGACGAGTAGCGTCTTGCCCTGACAGAAGACATTTTGACTAGCCAGTGACGCATGTCGTACATCGCACGATGCACGACGCACGCCGACACTAATTTTCTTGTTACGGCAGGCGTCTGTGGTGCACTGTAATGTAGTCATAACCGTAGTGGCAAAGTCAGTTTTGAATATTCAGTACAGGCACATTCATAGCGGCACACTAGTTGTCCTAGCAGACGGGGGATGGTGTCTTTGGCAATGGTGACAATTCGTAGCATTTTTCAGGACAATAGGGCAGAGCTGACTGCTTACAGTAAATGGATTAACAAAGCTTCCTTTATTATGGTAATGTGAGGCTCTTGGCTTGCTTTGGGGGAAGGGACCTGATGCACTGTGTATGACTCTGGGCCCACTGGGCATGCGCCAGAAATCCCATCGCAACCCTCCTACTGGGCATGCGCCCGCCAGAGATGGAAATGCAACAGAATACAATACTGTACCGACTGCAGTAATACAGCCAACTGCGCATGCTCAGTGATAGCATAGCGCTACATGGCGTATGGCTTGGCGCCACAGATCCAATTGTAACCCCCTCCATTTCTAATCCATCGCAGCCACCGTAGCGCCAACCGTGTAATACAGAGAGCTCTCTCTCCTACAGATCCCATTACTACCGTACTTAGTGTGCAAGGTTGGAGCAGCATCACCAATGTCATCAGTTTGGGATGCAACGCTATTTTGCGCATCAAACGCACAGTCAGCTTTGAACACAGAGCGCTCTCTCACAGACGGAAAGCACTCTCAGACACAGTCCAAGGGACGTAGCCATAGTGCGCGAGGCTGAGACCGCATATGCGTTGTCGCATGTTTGCGTTTTGCGGTTTCTGGGCGCACAGTTTGTGATGCAGAGGCCTGTCTCACATTCTAGACAGTAGTTTCACTAACAGTTCCTGCAGTTATGAAATCACTATTCTGTGGTGCTAAATTGTAGGGCACCGTCACTTTTGAATATTCAGTACAGGCACATTCATAGCGGCACACTAGTTGTCCTAGCAGACGGGGGATGGTGTCTTTTGGCAATGGTGACAATTCGTAGCATTTTTCAGGACACTAGGGCAGAGCTGACTGCTTACAGTAAATGGATTAACAAAGCTTCCTTTATTCTGGTAATGTGAGGCTCTTGGCTTGCTTTGGGGGAAGGGACCTGATGCACTGTGTATGACTCTGGGCCCACTGGGCATGCGCCAAAAATCCCATCGCAACCCTCCTACTGGGCATGCGCCCGCCAGAGATGCAAAAATGCAACAGAATACAATACTGTACCGACTGCAGTAATACAGCCAACTGCGCATGCTCAGTGATAGCATAGCGCTACATGGCGTATGGCTTGGCGCCACAGATCCCATTGTAACCCCCTCCATTTCTAATCCATCGCAGCCACCATAGCGCCAACCGTGTAATACAGAGAGCTCTCTCTCCTACAGATCCCAATACTACCGTATTTAGTGTGCAAGGTTGGAGCAGCATCACCAATGTCATCAGTTTGGGATGCAACGCTATTTTGCGCATCAAACGCACAGTCAGCTTTGAACACAGAGTGCTCTCTCACAGACGGAAAGCACTCTCAGACACAGTCCAAGGGACGTAGCCATAATGCGCGAGGCTGAGACCGCATATGCGTTGTCGCATGTTTGCGTTTTGCGGTTTCTGGGCGCACAGTTTGTGATGCAGAGGCCTGTCTCACATTCTAGACAGTAGTTTCACTAACAGTTCCTGCAGTTATGAAATCACTATTCTGTGGTGCTAAATTGTAGGGCACCGTCACTTTTGAATATTCAGTACAGGCACATTCATAGCGGCACACTAGTTGTCCTAGCAGACGGGGGATGGTGTCTTTTGGCAATGGTGACAATTCGTAGCATTTTTCAGGACACTAGGGCAGAGCTGACTGCTTACAGTAAATGGATTAACAAAGCTTCCTTTATTCTGGTAATGTGAGGCTCTTGGCTTGCTTTGGGGGAAGGGACCTGATGCACTGTGTATGACTCTGGGCCCACTGGGCATGCGCCAGAAATCCCATCGCAACCCTCCTACTGGGCATGTGCCCGCCAGAGATGGAAATGCAACAGAATACAATACTGTACCGACTGCAGTAATACAGCCAACTGCGCATGCTCAGTGATAGCATAGCGCTACATGGCGTATGGCTTGGCGCCACAGATCCCATTGTAACCCCCTCCATTTCTAATCCATCGCAGCCACCGTAGCGCCAACCGTGTAATACAGAGAGCTCTCTCTCCGACAGATCCCACTACTACCATACTTAGTGTGCAAGGTTGGAGCAGCATCACCAATGTCATCAGTTTGGGATGCAACGCTATTTTGTACCCGCATATGCGTTGTCGCATGTTTGCGTTTTGCGGTTTCTGGGCGCACCATAGCCACAGTATGAAATCACTATTCAGTGAAATACAGTACAGTACAGAGCCCTCTCTGGGCACTACAGTGTCCAGAGCAGACAGTGACAAAAAAAAAATATACAGTACGGTACAGTATATTCTTTTCCAGGGATCGAACCCCGGACCATAATTCTACCAAAGTGATCACCTAACCACTAGCCCACACGACAGCTACAGTACAGTGAACCACAGAGAGTGGCCTCATCCTTGTGCACTCCTCCCGCTGCTGTTTTTAATTTAAAAAAAAAAAAAAATGTCATACTGTAATGCATCCCATATCAGTGAAAGCTGTGCGTGCATCTAATTATTCTACAGAATCGGTTATACCGTGACAACAACTCCGGCAACTTCTCTACTATTCAGTTACTGCACCGTACCGTATGTACAATACAGTATGTGCAGTGATTTGTACAGTATATTATGCGACATTAAAAATACAGTATGGGTTGTGCGTTCATGCAAATGCTGTGAATATGATAGACATTCAGTACTGTGGAGCACTCGCCACCCAGCGGTTAAGCACTATATTACATGCAATTACAAAAGTGGAGCACTCGCCACCCAGCGGTTAAGCACTGTATTACATGCCGTACCATATCCTTCGTTGAAGAATACCACGGTATTCCACAAGTCCATGGCGCGACTCAGAGGCCTGCATGCCACGCCACAAGTCCGTGGCGCGACTCACGCCACGCCATGAGCAACAAAATAGCTGGGCAGATCTGTATGTAAAAATCTGTAAAAATGGATGAGGTATATAAAGTGCATGAGTATTTTCTAAAAACAAAGGTTCATGTCATCTTGTTTTTAGGTGGAGGGGTTAAGGATGACCAACGCGTTTTGTCATAGATTGACTTCTTCAATATATGCCAGCATAACGAACCAAGCTCGTCCTTTATTGCAAGGAATGCCACCATCTGCTGGTTTTGGATACAAAAAAATAAATAAATATATATATATATATATATATTACCATATTTTATTTATTTCCATGTATTTATATAGCTCACACATATTTTGCAGCGCTTTTACAGAGAATATTCGGCCATTCACATCAGTCCCTGCCCCAGTGGAGTGTTTACAATCTATATTCCCTACCACATGCTCACACACATACACACTAGGGGTAATTTTGTTAGGAGCCAATAAACCTACCAGTATATTTTTAGAGTGTGGGAGGAAACCGGAGCACCCAGAGGAAACCCATGCAAACACAGGGAGAATATACAAACTCCACACAGTTAGTGCCATAGTGTGTATCGAACCAATGACCTTAGTGCTGTGAGGCAGTAATGCTAACTATTACACCATCTGTGCTGCCCACATATATATAGACACACACATATATACACATATGTATTAGGGGTGAGCGGGTTCAGATTTCTGAAATCCGAACCCCCCCGAGCCCCCCCGATCCGAGGCCGATCCGAGTCAGGCTCGACTTTTCCCGCCTGACTCGGATCTGAAATCGAGGCAAAACGTCATAATCCCGCCTTCCGGATCTCGCGGGTTTTGGATCCTATATAAGGTACCTGCGTCGGCACCATTTTCTCACTCGGCTGTGGACAGTGAAGAGGGAGGGTGGGAGTTAGGGCTGGCTGGGCTGTGTAGTGTAGTGCAGAGTAGTGTTGTGCTGTGCTGCGCTGTGCTGCGCTGTGCTGCTGTTGTCCATAGGGGCTGTGTCCACTACTTCAAAGTTCATAGGGGCTGGCTTTGTTGTGCTGCTGTTGTCCATAGGGTCTGTGTCCACTACTTCAAAGTCCATAGGGGCTGGCTGGACTATGTTGTGCAGTCAGTTGTCCATAGGGGCTGTGTCCACTCCAAAGTCCTGTGCAGTGTCCCAGTCCTAAAGGGGTGCTGTAGTGTTGTCCAGGGGGAATTGGTATGAAATACCGTCAGCCGCATGGCCGGCGGTTTGATTCCCGTCAGCGGCAGCCCGACAGAAGCAGAGTGCGATGCAGCGGAAGCCCGACAGCGCTGGAAATCCCGATCGTGGATAGGTATATATCCATTAACCTAACCTAACCCCCCTAACCCTAACCCTCCTTAGGGGTGCTTAACCCTAACTTACCCCCCAAGTGCCTAACCCTAATCCCCCCTCTAAGTGCCTAACCCTAACCACCCCCTTCCCCGCTGCCTAAACCTAAGTCCCCCGGGGGGGTGCCTAACCCTAAGTCCCCCCCGGGGGTGCCTAACCCTAACCCTCCCTCCCCCTAGCCTAACCCTAACCCTCCCGGGGGGGTACCTAACCCTAAGTCCCCCCCGGGAGCCCTAAACCTAACTCTCCCCCCCGCGGCTGTCCGCTCGCGGCGCCCGGCATCACTACGATCGTGATGCCGGGCGCCGGTCTCCCAGCGTCGGGGAAATGCGGGCGTCTATATCTAGACACCCGGCATTTCACCCATGCTGGGATAAGACAGTCGGGAAGCCGGCTGCCGGTATTTAGGCAGTCGGCTTCCCGATTGCCTCCAGTCCAGGGGGTGCTCCAGTCAGGGGTGCTCCCCCCAAGTGCTAAAAAAAAAAAAAAAATTTCTGTGTTTGTGAATTGTGTGCGCAGTAGCCGCACGTTTATCAACAAAGTAGTGCCAAGCGTGCGCCTGTGTCATAAGTAAAGGGCCGGCTGGCTTGACCGTTAAAGGGTGCTGTAACCCCCAAAGTACACTCCAAACCAAATAAAAAAATATTTTCTGTGTTTGTGAATTGTGTGCGCAGTAGCCGCACGTGCATCAACAAAGTAGTGCCAAGCGTGCGCCTGTGTCATAAGTAAAGGGCCGGCTGGTTTGACCGTTAAAGGGTGCTGTAATCCCCAAAGTACACTCCAAACCAAATAAAAAAATATTTTCTGTGTTTGTGAATTGTGTGCGCAGTAGCCGCACGTGCATCAACAAAGTAGTGCCTTCCCAGCACTGGACGGGAAGAGGTGGCTCTTTCCACCATTTGCATGCCCCCTGCAAGTGCTGAAAGGAGCACCCACAGTCCACTTGCTGATATGCAAATTGAAGATGTCACTGTTGAAGTACCACAGAATGAGGATACTGGTGTAGCTGGCGCTGAGGAGGAAGTTGGCGAGGAGGATTCTGATGGTGATGTGGTTTGTTTAAATCAGGCTCCGGGGGAGACAGTTGTTGTCCGTGGGATGAAAAAGCCCATCACGGTCATGCCTGGGCAGAAGACCAAACATTCCACCTCTTTGGTCTGGCAATATTTCTATCCAAATCCGGACAACAACTGTCTTGCCATATGTACCATATGTAAAGGTGAAATAAGTAGGGGTAGGGACGTTAACCACCTAGGAACATCCTCCCTTATACGGCACCTGCAGCGCGTTCATAAAAAGTTACTGTCAAGTTCAGAAACTTTGGCTAAGACCGTAAGCAGTCCAGGGACACCTATATCCCGTTGTCCTGTTGTATCCAAGCGCCTGCAAACCACACCGTCATCTCCCTCCTCGTCAATTTCCTCCTTAGTCAGGATCGGAAGTAGTCCTGCAGGCCATGTCACTGGCATGACTGACTCTCCTATCCGGGATTCCTCCAGAGGATCCTGCATTGCTGCGCCTACTGCTGCCGCTGCTGCTGTTGCTGCTGCTGGGAGTCGTTCATCATCCCAGAGAGGAAGTAGGAACACCACTACTTTTACTAAACAATTGACCCTCCAACAGTCCTTAGCGTGGAGGATGTAGTACGACAGCAGTCATCCTGAAGCAAAACGTATAACTGAGTCCTTGACTGCTATGTTGGTGTTAGACGTGCGTCCGGTATCCGCCATTAGTGCAGTGGGATTTAGACAATTGATGGAGGTAGTGTCCCCGGTTCCAAATCCCGTCTAGATTCCACTTCACTAGGCAGGCGATACCGAGACTGTACAGAAACGTCAGAAAAAGTGTCCTCAGTGTCCTGAAAAATGCCGTTGTACCCAATGTCCACTTAACCACGGACATGTGGACAAGTGGAACAGGGCAGACTAAGGACTATATGACTGTGACAGCCCACTGGGTAGATGTATCACCTTACGCAGCAACAGCAGCAGCGTCACCAGTAGCAGCATCTCAGAAACACCAGCTCGTTCCAAGGCAGGCTACGCTGTGTATCACCGGTTTCAGTAAGAGGCACACCGCCGACAACCTCTTAGAGAAACTGAGGGAAATCATCGCCCAGTGGCTTACCCCAATTAGACTCTCCTGGGGATTTGTGATATCTGACAATGCCACCAATATTGTGCGGGCATTACATCTGGGCAAATTCCAGCACGTCCCATGTTTTGCTCACACAATAAACTTGGTGGTGCAGAATTTTCTGAAAAGCAACAGGGGCGTGCAGGAGACGCTTTGGGTGGCCCAAAAAATTTCTGGCCACTTTCGCCATTCAGCGACTGTGTGCCGAAGACTGGAGCGCCAGCAAACACTCTTGAACCTGCCCCTCCATCACCTGAAGCAAGAGGTTGTGACGCGGTGGAACTCAACCCTCTATATGCTTCAGAGGATGGAGGAGCAGCAAAAGGCCATTCAAGCCTATACATCCACCTATGACATAGGCAAAGGAGGGGGTATGCACCTGACTCAAGCGCAGTGGAGAATGATTTCCGTGTTGTGCAAGGTTCTCCAGCCCTTCGAACTTGCCACACGTGAAGTCAGTTCAGACACTGCCAGCTTGAGTCAGGTCATTCCACTCATCAGGCTTTTGCAGAAGCAGCTGGAGAAAGTGAAGGAGGAGCTAAGACAGAGCGATTCAGCTCGGCATGTGGGACTTGTGGATGAAGCCCTTCATTCGCTTTGCCAGGATTCCAGGGTAGTCAATCTGTTGAAATCAGACCACTACATTTTGGCCACCGTGCTCGATCCTAGGTTTAAAGCCTATGTGGTGTCTCTCTTTCCGGCCGACACAAGCCTGCAGAGGTGCAAAGACCTGCTGGTGAACACACTGTCAGCTGAAGTGGAACGTGACACGTCAACAGCTCCTTCTTCATTTTCTCCCGCAACTGGGGCTGCCAGGAAAAAACTTAGCTATCCTAAGCGACCCGCTGGCGGTGATGCAGGGCCAAGTTTGGACATCTGATCCGGACTGAAGGACCTGGCAACAATTTCTGACTTGTCTACTGTCACTGCATATGATACTGTCACCATTGACAGAATGGTGGAGGATTACATCGGTGACACCATCCAAGTAGGCATGTCAGACAGTCCATACCTGTACTGGCAGGAAAAAGAGGCAATTTGGAGGCCCCTGTACAAACTGGCTCTATTTTACCTGAGTTGCCCCCCCTCCAGTGTGTACTCCGAAAGAGTGTTTAGTGCAGCCGGGAACCTTGTCAGCGAAAGGCGTAGGAGGTTGCTTCCACAAAATGTGGAGAAGATGATGTTCATCAAAATGAATTATCAACTCTTCCAGGGAGACCAGCCTCCAGAACGTACAGAGGGACCTATGGTGGTGGATTCCAGTGGGGACGAGTTAATACTCTGTGAGGATGAGGATGTACACAACACTGAAGAGGGTGAGGAATCGGTGAATGAGGAGGTTGAGCACGACATCTTGCCTCCGTAGAGCCAGTTTGTGCAGGGACAGATTAATTGCCAGCTTGTTTTGTGGGGGCCCAAACGAACCAATCATTTCAGCCACAGTCGTGTGGCAGACCCTGGCGCTGAAATGATTGCTTTGTTAAAGTGTGCATGTCCTGTTTATACAACATAAGGGTGGCTGGGAGGGCCCAAGGACAATTCCATCTTGCACCTCTTTTTTTTCTTTGCATTATGTACAGTTTGGGGCCTAGTTTTTCAAACTGCCATCCTGTCTGCCACTGCAGTATCACTCCTAGATGGGTCACGTGTTTGTGCCGCCCACTCGTGTCGCTTAGCATAGTCATCCAGCTACCTCGGTGCAACCTTTTGGACATAAAAACACTATTGTGAGGTGTTCAGAATAGACTGGAAATTAGTGGAAATTAAGGATATTGAGGTTAATAATAGCATAGGAGCAGAAAAAACAACACATTCTGTGATTTTAGCTGTTTTTATGCTTTTTTTTAAAAAAATACAGATCCAAAACCCAGAACCCAAAACACGGAAGGGTGGTTTTGGCAAAACCAATCCAGATCCAAAACACGAAGAAAGATCCAGATCCAAAACCAAAACACAAAACACGAAAAGTGGCCGGTGCACACCCCTAATATGTGTATATATATATATATTAGGGGTGAGCGGGTTCGGATTTCTGAAATCCGAACCCCCCCGAGCCCCTCCGATCCGAGTCCGATCCGAGTCAGGCTCGACTTTTCCCGCCTGACTCGGATCTGAAATCGAGGCAAAACGTCATCATCCCGCCTTCCGAGTCTCGCGGGTTTTGGATCCTATATAAGGTACCCTGGTCGGCGCCATTTTCTCACTCGGCTGTGGACAGTGAAGAGGGAGGGTGGGAGTTAGGGCTGTGTAGTGTAGTGTAGTGTAGTGTAGTGCTGCTGTTGTCCACTACTTCAAAGTCCATAGGGGCTGGCTGTGTTGTGCTGTGCTGCTGTTGTTAATAGGGGCTGTGTCCACTACTTCAAAGTCCATAGGGGCTGGCTGGACTGTGTTGTGCAGTCAGTTCTCCATAGGGGCTGTGTCCACTCCAAAGTCCTGTGCAGTGTCCCAGACCTAAAGGGGTGCTGTAGTGTTGTCCAGGGGGTGCTCTGTCCATCAGGGGTGCTCCCCCCAAGTGCTAAAAAAATAATATATTTTCTGTGTTTGTGAATTGTGTGCGCAGTAGCCGCACGTGCATCAACAAAGTAGTGCCAAGCGTGCGCCTGTGTCATAAGTAAAGGGCCGGCTGGCTTGACCGTTAAAGGGTGCTGTAACCCCCGAATGTACACTCCAGTCCAAACCAAAAAAAAATTATTTTCTGTGTTTGTGAATTGTGTGCGCAGTAGCCGCACGTGCATCAACAAAGTAGTGCCAAGCGTGCGCCTGTGTCATAAGTAAAGGGCCGGCTGGCTTGACCGTTAAGGGTGCTGTAACCCCCGAAAGTACACTCCAGTCCAAACCAAAAAAAAATTATTTTCTGTGTTTGTGAATTGTGTGCGCAGTAGCCGCACGTGCATCAACAAAGTAGTGCCAAGCGTGCGCCTGTGTCATAAGTAAAGGGCCGGCTGGCTTGACTGTTAAGGGTGCTGTAACCCTCGAAAGTACACTCCAGTCCAAACCAAAAAAAAAATTATTTTCTGTGTTTGTGAATTGTGTGCGCAGTAGCCGCACGTGCATCAACAAAGTAGTGCCAAGCGTGCACCTGTGTCATAAGTAAAGGGCCGGCTGGCTTGACCGTTAAGGGTGCTGTAACCCCCGAAAGTACACTCCAGTCCAAACCAAAAAAAAAATTATTTTCTGTGTTTGTGAATTGTGTGCGCAGTAGCCGCACGTGCATCAACAAAGTAGTGCCAAGCGTGCACCTGTGTCATAAGTAAAGGGCCGGCTGGCTTGACCGTTAAGGGTGCTGTAACCCCCGAAAGTACACTCCAGTCCAAACCAAAAAAAAAATAATTTTCTGTGTTTGTGAATTGTGTGCGCAGTAGCCGCACGTGCATCAACAAAGTAGTGCCAAGCGTGCGCCTGTGTCATAAGTAAAGGGCCGGCTGGCTTGACCGTTAAGGGTGCTGTAACCCCCGAAAGTACACTCCAGTCCAAACCAAAAAAAAAATTATTTTCTGTGTTTGTGAATTGTGTGCGCAGTAGCCGCACGTGCATCAACAAAGTAGTGCCAAGCGTGCACCTGTGTCATAAGTAAAGGGCCGGCTGGCTTGACCGTTAAGGGTGCTGTAACCCCCGAAAGTACACTCCAGTCCAAACCAAAAAAAAAATTATTTTCTGTGTTTGTGAATTGTGTGCGCAGTAGCCGCACGTGCATCAACAAAGTAGTGCCAAGCGTGCGCCTGTGTCATAAGTAAAGGGCCGGCTGGCTTGACCGTTAAAGGGTGCTGTAACCCCCAAAGTACACTCCAGTCCAAACCAAAAAAAAAATTATTTTCTGTGTTTGTGAATTGTGTGCGCAGTAGCCACACGTGCATCAACAAAGTAGTGCCAAGCGTGCGCCTGTGTCATAAGTAAAGGGCCGGCTGGCTTGACCGTTAAAGGGTGCTGTAACCCACAAAGTACACTCCAGTCCAAACCAAAAAAAAAATTATTTTCTGTGTTTAGCCGCACGTATATATCAAATCGATATAACATAAATGGAGGACCAAACTTTCTCCGATAAAAATAAAATAGAGAAAGATCAAGAACCACTTCCTCCTAGTGCTGAAGCTGCTGCCACTAGTCATGACATAGACGATAACATGCCATCAACGTCGTCTGCCAAGGCCGATGCCCAATGTCATAGTAGAGGGCACATACAATCCCAAATGGCAAAGTTCAGGAAAATGACCTTGAAAAAGACATTTAAATCAGCTGAAGAGAAACGTAAACTTGCCAATATGCCATTTACGACACGGAGTGGCAAGGAACGGCTAAGGTCGATCCCTAGTATGTTCATGACTAGTGGTTCAGCTTCACATGACGATGGAAGCCCTCCTCCCACTAAAAAAATCAAAAGAGTTAAGCTGGCAAAAGCACAGCGAAGAACTGTGCTTTCTAAGAAGATATCACAAATCCCCAAGGAGAGTCCAAGTGTGGTGGTGGTTGCGATGCCTGACCTTCCCAGCACTGGACGGGAAGAGGTGGCTCTTTCCACCATTTGCACGCCCCCTGCAAGTGCTGAAAGGAGAACCCACAGTCCACTTGCTGATATGCAAATTGAAGATGTCACTCTTGAAGTACAACAGGATGAGGATACTGGTGTAGCTGGCGCTGAGGAGGAAGTTGGCGAGGAGGATTCTGATGGTGATGTGGTTTGTTTAAATCAGGCTCCGGGGGAGACAGTTGTTGTCCGTGGGATGAAAAAGTCCATCACGGTCATGCCTGGGCAGAAGACCAAACATTCCACCTCTTTGGTCTGGCAATATTTCTATCCAAATCCGGACAACAACTGTCTTGCCATATGTACCATATGTAAAGGTGAAATAAGTAGGGGTAGGGACGTCAACCACCTAGGAACATCCTCCCTTATACGGCACCTGCAGCGCGTTCATAAAAAGTTACTGTCAAGTTCAGAAACTTTGGCTAAGACCGTAAGCAGTCCAGGGACACCTAAATCCCGTTGTCCTGTTGTATCCAAGCGCCTGCAAACCACACCGTCAACTCCCTCCTCGTCAATTTCCTCCTTAGTCAGGATCGGAAGTAGTCCTGCAGGCCATGTCACTGGCATGACTGACTCTCCTATCCGGGATTCCTCTGGAGGATCCTGCATTGCTACGCCTACTGCTGCCGCTGCTGCTGTTGCTGCTGCTGGGAGTCGTTCATCATCCCAGAGAGGAAGTAGGAACACCACTACTTTTACTAAACAATTGACCCTCCAACAGTCCTTAGCGAGGAGGATGAAGTACGACAGCAGTCATCCTGAAGCAAAACGTATAACTGAGGCCTTGACTGCTATGTTGGTGTTAGACGTGCGTCCGGTATCCGCCATTAGTGCAGTGGGATTTAGACAATTGATGGAGGTAGTGTGTCCCCGGTTCCAAATCCCGTCTAGATTCCACTTCACTAGGCAGGCGATACCGAGACTGTACAGAAACGTCAGAAAAAGTGTCCTCAGTGTCCTGAAAAATGCCGTTGTACACAATGTCCACTTAACCACGGACATGTGGACAAGTGGAACAGGGCAGACTAAGGACTATATGACTGTGACAGCCCACTGGGTAGATGTATCACCTTACGCAGCAACAGCAGCAGCGTCACCAGTAGCAGCATCTCAGAAATGCCAGCTCGTTACAAGGCAGGCTACGCTGTGTATCACCGGTTTCAGTAAGAGGCACACCGCCGACAACCTCTTAGAGAAACTGAGGGAAATCATCGCCCAGTGGCTTACCCCACTTAGACTCTCCTGGGGATTTGTGATATCTGACAACGCCACCAATATTGTGCGGGCATTACATCTGGGCAAATTCCAGCACGTCCCATGTTTTGCTCACACAATAAACTTGGTGGTGCAGAATTTTCTGAAAAGCGACAGGGGCGTGCAGGAGACGCTTTGGGTGGCCCGAAAAATTTCTGGCCACTTTCGCCATTCAGCGACTGCGTGCCGAAGACTGGAGCGCCAGCAAACACTCTTGAACCTGCCCCGCCATCACCTGAAGCAAGAGGTTGTGACGCGGTGGAACTCAACCCTCTATATGCTTCAGAGGATGGAGGAGCAGCAAAAGGCCATACAAGCCTATACATCCACCTATGACATAGGCAAAGGAGGGGGTATGCACCTGACTCAAGCGCAGTGGAGAATGATTTCCGTGTTGTGCAAGGTTCTCCAGCCCTTCGAACTTGCCACACGTGAAGTCAGTTCAGACACTGCCAGCTTGAGTCAGGTCATTCCCCTCATCAGGCTTTTGCAGAAGCAGCTGGAGAAAGTGAAGGAGGAGCTAAGACGGAGCGATTCCGCTCGGCATGTGGGACTTGTGGATGAAGCCCTTCATTCGCTTTGCCAGGATTCCAGGGTGGTCAATCTGTTGAAATCAGACCACTACGTTTTGGCCACCGTGCTCGATCCTAGGTTTAAAGCCTATGTGGTGTCTCTCTTTCCGGCCGACACAAGCCTGCAGAGGTGCAAAGACCTGCTGGTGAACACACTGTCAGCTGAAGCGGAACGTGACACGTCAACGGCTCCTTCTTCATTTTCTCCTGCAACTGGGGCTGCCAGGAAAAAACTTAGGTATCCTAAGCAACCCGCTGGCGGTGATGCAGGGCAGGCAGGACCAAGTTTGGACATCTGGTCCGGACTGAAGGACCTGGCAACAATTTCTGACATGTCTACTGTCACTGCATATGATACTGTCACCATTGACAGAATGGTGGAGGATTACATCGGTGACAGCATCCAAGTAGGCATGGCAGACAGTCCATACCTGTACTGGCAGGAAAAAGAGGCAATTTGGAGGCCCCTGTACAAACTGGCTCTATTTTACCTGAGTTGCCCCCCCTCCAGTGTGTACTCCGAAAGAGTGTTTAGTGCAGCCGGGAACCTTGTCAGCGAAAGGCGTAGGAGGTTGCTTCCACAGAATGTGGAGAAGATGATGTTCATCAAAATGAATTATCAGCTCTTCCAGGGAGACCAGCCTCCAGAAGGTACAGAGGGACCTGTGGTGGTGGATTCAAGTGGGGACGAGTTAATACTTTGTGAGGATGAGGATGTACACACTGAAGAGGGTGAGGAATCGGTGGATGAGGAGGATGAGGATGACATCTTGCCTCCATAGAGCCAGTTTGTGCAGGGACACATTAATTGCCAGCTTGTTTTGTGGGGGCCCAAACGAACCAATCATTTCAGCCACAGTTGTGTGGCAGACCCTGGCGCTGAAATGATTGGTTTGTTAAAGTGTGCATGTCCTGTTTATACAACATAAGGGTGGGTGGGAGGGCCCAAGGACAATTCCATCTTGCACCTCTTTTTTTTCTTTGCATTATGTACAGTTTGGGGCCTAGTTTTTCAAACTGCCATCCTGTCTGCCACTGCAGTTTCACGCCTAGATGGGTCACGTGTTTGTGCCGCCCACTCGTGTCGCTTACCATAGTCATCCAGCTACCTCGGTGCAACGTTTTGGACATAAAAACACTATTGTGAGGTGTGAGGTGTTCAGAATAGACTGGAAATGAGTGGAAATTAAGGTTATTGAGGTTAATAATAGCATAGGAGCAGAAAAACCTACAAATTCTGTGATTTTAGCTGTTTTTATGCTTTTTTAAAAAAAAATACAGATCCAAAACACAGAACCCAAAACACGGAAGGGTGGTTTTGGCAAAACCAATCCAGATCCAAAACACGAAGAAAGATCCAGATCCAAAACCAAAACACAAAACACGAAAAGTGGCCGGTGCACACCCCTAATATATATATATATATATATATATATATATATACATACATATACACATGTATACATATGCACACATATAATATATATATATATATATATATATATATATATATATATATATATATATATACATACCTATATACACACACATATATACATTACTACTTACTTCTCCTGGTTTCAGAGGCAGCAGCAGAAGTTGGACCAGTGCTATTTACGGGTCTTTAAAAAAGGGGCTGAGCCACAGGCCATGTGGGAGACAATTACTATATCATACAGGGGTCCATGTACTAAGGAGAGATAAGGAGGCCAATTGAAAATGGCAGAGAAAATCACTGTCAGAGCAGACTACAATATTGCGCTGCCATAGCCTGCGATCCAGCTATTATTAAGGAGTCAGCTGTCTTCTCCAGTACCGGCTTCATCACCTTCAGCTACCGTTATCTGCCTCTACTAACGTGAGGACCAGTGAGAAACACGCTGCAGTAAGTGAAGCAAGTCACATTTTTCTGTTTGTTAATAAAGTTTGTTAAAAAAAAAAACCACAGTGGAACCTGCACAGGTCCCGGGATGGGAGAGGAGAGCTGAGAGGTGACAGGAGATGGTCCGCAGTGCAGGCAGGACGGGCAATGTGTCTCTGCTGACACCGCCGAGGAGGTGACTTAACGTTCACTCTCCATGGCATTTCTATTTTTTAGTACATATCGCATTAGCCGCCTCCTGCTTTCCAACGATAACGCAGGAGATGCTTTTTCTTCACCATAAGTGGATTTTTACAATAGTGCATGGACCCCTAAGTTCTTTACGTTCTGTGCCACTAAATTATTATACTGTGTATGTGACTTTCTCTACATTTGAACAGCATTATAACCAGTAAAATCATTCTGTAACATAAAAGCATAATATTGGCAGTATAAGTATTTTTCACAGGTTAGGAACCAGACACCACTTATTTGTGGACAGAATTTGTTTATATGATGTTTTATTGACTTAATTAAGATGTTTTACATTTATTATGAATACATTTTCCGGGTACCAACTTCTTGGTTCATAGACCTAAGCTCATTATTCTTTTCCTTCTATGGTAATTTGAGTGGGTATTATATTATATATCATTGGAGCTTTCTAATGCAGTTCTCCTTATTATACCACTGTAGAAGCTGTGTACATAACATACTATTCATCTTGACCTAATCTATAACTGGAAAGTACCAGCATCCATTTTACTGAGTACAGGTATATTGCCTTTGTTTCCCAATCCAAAGGGATAGTGTTGGATATTTTGTACATCTTCACCTAGTTATAACAGAGGTGTCACATTATGCTGGAATGTATTAGACTAAGTTTATAATTTTCTTTTGACATATCTTGGACTGAGGAAATGGGTGTGACATCTATCAATACTTTGATAAAAGTGTTTTTAATCTATTACTACACTATTGGTGCTCTTTTTAGGAAGCACCCAATGGACACAACACCTTTAGGGATTTTTGGGGATAGGTTTGACTTATGGTGCGTACACACTGGGCGATTAAAGTGGACGACTGAACGATAACGATATCGTTATCGTTCAGTCGTCCACTTTATCGTCCATTTTTAACACAAAAAAGATGAACGATGACGACGACGCGCGTTCCCGCGGGTCGTTCGTCATCCTCGTTCATCGGGCTGACATGCAGGCCAACCTGACGACCTCGTCAGGTTGCTGCATGTCAGGGAATGGGTGAGAGAGCCCGGCGCTGAACGATATCGCTAATGATATCGTTCAGCGGCTGTGCTCAATGTCATGAACGACATTGAGCACAGCCTGCCGGGGACACACTAGATGATATCGCTCAGGGAGCATATCGTCTAGTGTGTATGCACCTTTATGGTGCGTACACACTGGGCGATTAAAGTGGACGACTGAACGATAACGATATCGTTATCGTTCAGTCGTCCACTTTATCGTCCATGTTTAACACAAAAAAGATGAACGATGACGACGACGCGCGTTCCCGCGGGTCGTTCGTCATCCTCGTTCATCGGGCTGACATGCAGGCCAACCTGACGACCTCGTCAGGTTGCTGCATGTCAGGGAATGGGTGAGAGAGCCCGGCGCTGAACGATATCGCTAATGATATCGTTCAGCGGCTGTGCTCAATGTCATGAACGACATTGAGCACAGCCTGCCGGGGACACACTAGACGATAGTGTGTCCCCGGCAGGCTGTGCTCAATGTCGTTCATGACATTGAGCACAGCCGCTGAACGATATCATTAGCGATATCGTTCAGCGCCGGGCTCTCTCACCCATTCCCTGACATGCAGCAACCTGACGAGGTCGTCAGGTTGGCCTGCATGTCAGCCCGATGAACGAGGATGACGAACGACCCGCGGGAACGCGCGTCGTCGTCATCGTTCATCTTTTTTGTGTTAAAAATGGACGATAAAGTGGACGACTGAACGATAACGATATCGTTATCGTTCAGTCGTCCACTTTAATCGCCCAGTGTGTACGCACCATTAGTTTAGCGCCTTTATTTCCTTGCCATATTTCTATAGTATTCATTTTTAATGCTTCACCTTAGCATTGTGTATGATATGAATTATATCAACTCCAGCCCATAATTACAACAGCATTTCCCCACATTGTTTATCATCATTTTGACATCACAGAAGATGCCATGTCATCACTATGCCCCCTTTGATAATGCCTGCATTGCCTCCCTTTAATGATACCAGTCTGTTTATGGCAGTAAGACCCATTTCCCCACTCTTTTTTTTTGCTAGACCTTCTTGCTGGCTTCTTCCCTTCCTTTACTAATCCAGCTGCCAGTCACATGACTTCTTACCTCAGCCATGATGAGTGCGGCTTCTGTGTGACAATGTATCTGTAAGGGAGGGAGCTATGCCTGCAGTCCCATAACATAAAGTTGCATAGATGTGACCCAAGTATTCAGCTCAATAAAGTGGCTTCATCCTGTTATCTAAAGTAAGGTACTCGCCATCTCCCTGACATCTCATGGAGGAGACCAAAGGGAATTGCAACACTAGTAATAGTGAGTGTTTCCTAATGAAGTTTGGCATATGGGCTATATTACCACAAATTGTTCAGGATAGGGATCGGAGGGATCCTCCCCCATTAGGGGCTGCATGCGCATACAGCAGTAGCCCTGCCGGATCCGACCCTAGAAGTAAAGTGGTAGCATTAGTTATCAGATTACTGTTTTGTCTTTGCAGGGGGATGTAGTCAGCATCTAAATACCGGCGCCGAAATCCTGACAGATCGGGCTCCCGGCACCAGTATCCCGACCGTCGGCATCCCAAAGGTACGTATCAGGGTGTTAGGGGGAGGTTAGGGTTAGGTAGCGGGGTTAGGGTTAGGTATTAGGGGGAGGGTTAGGCATCGGGGCAGGGGTGAATTTATAAGGGGTGCAGGGTGTGCGGTGCACATGGTCCCCTGGGTCCAGGGGGGCCCACACCGCACACCCTGCACCCATATTATACTTACCTCTCCGGAGTCCCACGTCAGCGCCGGTGTCAGTGCTGTAAAAACGGCAGGAAAATGGTCCATCGTTTTCCACATGCACAGTACAGGGAAAATTGTTAGGGTTATTCCCCGGGGCAGGGGCGTGTTTATAATGGGTGCAGGGTGTCCGGTGCACACGGGCAGTACAGGGAAAATGGCCTCCGCACCCATTTTCCCGGTGACCTGCTTATGCGATGTAGACTCTGAGCACACTCTAGTGCTCATTGCGCTGCCGGCCGCCGGACTGAGAGGAGGGTGCCCGTGACAGAGACTGCACACGGACCCCCTCCTCTATAGAAACGCCCCTGCACTGGGGAGGGACTGTTAGGATTAGGGTGCGGGGAGGGGGAGGTTAGGTTTAGGCACTAGGGGGAGGTTAGGTTTAGCCACCGGGGAAGGGGTGTTAGGTTTAGGGTGCGGGGAGGGGGAAGTTAGGTTTAGTCACTAGAGGGGGAGGTTAAGGTTAGGCACCGGGGAGGGAGGGTTAGGGTAGGGGTTAGGAAAATACTTACCATTAGTTCCTATGGGTGTCGGGATTCTAGCTGTTGGGGTGCTGCTGTCGGTATTCTGACCAGTGGCGTCCCGACAGCTGGGATTTCACAATACTTTTTTTAGTTTTATGAAAATGATGCTGTCTTTAATACCTGAATATCAAGTGAATTTCTGGCAACATTAGAGTGTGACATTTAGCAGATCTTTCCTCCTCCTGTGTTTTATAGATTTATTAAATGTCCATTTTTCAACCTGTGTTTGGGATGAGTTCGCTATGTCACAAAGTTTGCAGACTCTCGCACCTCACCAACTGCGTCTTCCTAACCAGTCTGAGCACCGGCGGAAAGAGAAATATTTTTCATGAGACGTTTAGTTCATGCTCCCAAATGATTCTAAATGTAATGTTCTAGATGAAGAACCTGGGAACTTCGCAGATTCCCTCTCAGAATAGAAGCCAGTCACTTGACTGCTCACGATTTAATCAGTAGCTCAGGGGTGTGATAAAGGATGCCTGGGAAAGTACTCTAGATCCAAGACTTGCCCAGCCAAGAACTCTACTGTTCAAACATGTCAAGTAAATTGAGTAGACTCCAATATCACGCTTTATGCCAAATAAAATATTACTGTTTTTTACAACATGAATTTATAAACACAATTAACTCCAAGACTGCTGTAAGTGGATATTGCGGGTTACCTGCAGAGTAGTAACTTGGGCTGTGCAAGGGGGGCAAATGGCCAGGGTGCCCAGCTGAATGGGGTATCAGGGACATTAATATTGTAGTTGATGGCAAGGGGAGAAATGTTGCATTTCCACATGAGGTCTTCAGCTCTTAACTTCAAATTAATCTATTATTTTCCAAAAGTGTCGAGCATCTGTTCGGTACCTAAGTGAAGTGCAGAAGTGTATTGTTGCTGCCCCACTTGTTTTATTTCGCATTTACATAAATATCCTGTTTTGTCATTATGGCTACAGTTGGTGCCAACACATATTATGCCCAAAATGCTCAACAGCATCCACATTCTCGTAGGACGCAGATTGCCACCTCATATTGCCGTAGATAATGCAGCGGTTTGCCCCCTTCCTGTTTTGCCCATCTCTTAAATTACAATTTCTGCAGTGATAAAATAAATGAAACCAGGTTTCCAAACAACCTTAAAGCCAAAGTGACCCTGGTGGATCTATGACTCGTGTAGGACCACAGCTAGGCGGGTGTGGCAGGGCACATGTTCTGGGTGGTGGATGGAAGAGGGCGCCAGTGGCGGAGCTGAAATTGCAGTTGCAGCAGCTGCAAATCCAGGTAGCGGGGGTGAACAGGGAAGGAGGGCAGTCAGCGTACAGTTATCGCCACACAGGGGCCATACTGAGCAGCAGTAGGCAGCATGCTATCTGTCTTCCTTGTCTGCCTCTGCATGGCTCTTCCTACTCCTCCTCAATGACAGCAGCCCTGGCGAGACCTACCTGACAGGATGGTGCTTCCTCAGCACAGGGGCTGCAACAGGAGAGGAACAGTAGAATTATTTATGTGACCCCCCCTTCATATTGTAATAAATTGATGCACTGTCTTTTATTTAATTTTTTTTTTTACTGGTGGACTATAGGTGACAGCGAGCCCTTGATGTCCGGGCATACTGGCAATTGTGGTTCAACAAGTGCCATCATGCCGGGGCAGGCTTGCTGGGACCTTAGACCACCTATAAAAAACAATATTATTCAACTCTTTCAGTTAACTATTACCTCCGCTCCCAAAGTCCAAGGCTGGTTGTACAGAAGTGTCCTCATACATCTTACTTCCTTGCGCGTTAAACAGCCCTGCTAGTCGCGTCTTACCGTGGTGTGACTCAGTAGCGCTGAGTGTCTTTTCCTGCGACTTTTACCTTCAAATGCATCTTACTTGCACAAGCAGCTTCTGCTGATTAATAAGATATGTGTCGTGCCTATATTCTGTATGCGACTGCGGGTGTTTCTTTATGTGAGATGCTTAGTTACAGTGTGACACTGTAAAATAGCATTTCGCATGCGGATACAGCCGCAGTTGCACACAGGATATAGGTATGACGAATATCATTTTAATCAGCAGAAGTCAAAAAGTCGCACAAAAAGACTCTCGGCTCTACCGAGTTGTGCGTCACTCATGCGGCGTTATGCTTAACATGACTTGTAGCGCATGGCGGTAAGCTGTATTTGGTTATTGGAAAATCGGTAGGATTCCCCCTCCTATTCTCCGATACCTTTCTAGGTTCAGAGTCCCGGGGCTGGTTATTGATTTGGGTTGGTATCCCATTACATTTCAAAAAAATTTCCCTTTTATACAGTATTATTCAAAGTGATCTGTGCAGTGCTTCCACTCCATCGCAGATTGCCTGCAGGTTTGCCATCAGATCTGATGCAGAATAAGGAGTTCAATCCGACAGGTATTGATGTCGGATTACAGGTGACATTCAAAATTGATGCACAGTACATAATAGTTTTTAGGACAGCAATCCGCCATCAATGCCCTTTGGTTTCAATCCGATGGCAAACCAGATTTTTTATAAATTTAAGTCTACTTAGTAAAATACCTAACAGTTTAATAGCTAATATATATTTATATATATTCTTGTGAATTTTTTACCATATTGGGCTTACTTTAGATTGCTCCATAAGCTCATAAGCATCTCTTTTGGGAAAACTCCCTGCTTTTTCTTGGCATATCACACTCTCCAGTGTCTGACATAGGAAAATTGGGAGAAAAAAAATAGCTTGCTGACAAACGCTGACATATGCAGAGGTATTTTCTGTATGTAAATGTGTGCAGCTGATTTTATGTTTAGTCTAACTGGATTAGAGGTTAAGCAGTGTCAATCAATTAACGCGGTTCGCGAAAGAGCATTGTCCCGGTGTGGACACAATAATGCAATATCAAAGCACATCAGTTTTCGCGTGTTTAAAATAGACTTCTAAGCCTTTGTCTTCTAAGTCTCCAAGGTACCATGCAACTGCAATTTCAGTGGCTGAATAAATGAACTATTCATGTCTTCTTGCAGAGGAAACCTTTCACTTTTATCTTCTAAGATAGCAAGCTGGTTTGCTGGAACCAATACAGAAACTGCATGTCTATAAAAGGATTTACATGTCAGCAGTAGAATAATAGGGGGTCAAAATTCATCTCGCAGATTAGTGTCCGATTGGCCTTTCCGTTTAACACTCAAGATAACATACTCCTGGTCTATGAAAGCAGTAGGCTACACTGTAAACAGCGCCCCTCGGCCAGACATTTTGGTTGTGTTTACAGATTAAATGACAGGATGTGTATATAAAATGTTCTGGTTGCAAGATATTAATGGCAAAATGAACTTGTTTCTTGATGTTTGAACCACATTAGGGCTTGATAGACTGCGGCGGTGTCAAAGTTTGCCTGGGACATGTGTTAAGCCTACTGTAGGAATTCCTTTGTGTTTGTAAAAGTTGTTGTATATATTATCTAAAGGTTTGAAGTGAAATGAGGTGAACGTTCTTAAACATGTGAGATAATAGCTGTAATAGAAATAATAATCTGCACGTTACAATCAGTTTTGTTTTCCCCCCTTTAAAATTTGAAATAATATTTTGCCTTAGAAAGAGCACAAAAAGTTTCAACTCTATTCCTGGCCAGTTTTTACTTTTTATGGGAATCAAAAAAACATTTGGCCAGGTTTTCTGTTTCGCAATCATATGCTTAAAGGGTTTGTTCCACTTTCCATGACACTATACATTTATATAATAATTCTCTAAGGTCTGTTCCATCTCAAACAGGCATGCTCCATGCACAGTGGGAGAAGGGAAGCATGCCACTCACCAATGGATCCCACTGCTAGGGAGCAGGACAGACCTTAGTAGCGATGGCCATCGACCATCGATGTTCACAAAACATTGATGGTAAACAGCCGATGTCAGATAGTTTTGCCATCGATGGTGGAGAACTGATGGTTCTCCACCATCAATGGCAGAGAGCCCCCTGATGTTTTTTTTTTTTATTTAATGCAAGGACACAGAGCCAATCTCCGCCGTCGCACCCATGAAGCCCTGTCCTTCGGTTCTGGTTGGCTGGCAGCCCAGTATGTCATAGAGCAGGGATGAACATCGATGGTTGAAACCATCAATGGTTTATATTTCAATAGTTTTATACCATCAATGATAACCACCGATGGTACCATCGATGGTGACCATCGATGGATAGCCATCCCTAGACCTACAAGGAAATCTTATAACACCTCTGCTGCTGAGTACTCCCACTCTACTACTTTACATACGCCGAATGCAAAGTCGCTTGTTTTTTTGCCACATACTCGCATGTTTTTAAAAGTCACACTCTATTACAATTTCCCCAGAAGTATTTCTTTGTGGTTCTTAGAAAAAATGCTAATGCTGAAAAGAAAACTATTCAAATTTGTGAGGGTACTACATTAAAAAAATATATATTTATTCATCGTCAGAGCAAAAGTCAGAGCCACCAGGTTTCGGCTCCGCACCCTGAACACGTGAAATCACACAAGGGGGCAGGGCCAATGGCAGGAGACAGGCAAAAGCTCTACACACTGCATGGTGTGTGACCGGTGCAACACTGAATCAGCACTACTGGCCGCAGATCCTAGCCAGATGCAGGGGCAACCACAGTAACACCCCCAGGGCCCTGCGTCCTGGGCCATGGCACCACCTGCACACCCTCCCTGCAGCCCTGAGTGATATTGATGTTGGAAAGTACAAATGTAAAAAAATTTACTCCCAGGAGTGAGCAAATGCTCAGAAGTGAAGGGGCTAAAGAAAGCAACCACAAACATATCACATACCACGAAAGGGTGAAGCTTACATGGAATGAGTAGCGCTTAATCAAAAGGTTTTGAACAGATTTGAGTGGAATGAGGCGAAGTTCATTTTGCATGTATAAATGTGGCCTAGTATCTATACGACTTTCCAAAATTTTTCGTAATACAGTACTATGTTCTTGTTGACACGTACTGTAGTTAAATGGTTGAATACTACAAGCTGTCTCTTAACTATGTGTTATTGACTGTGCGTGACTCACCAGTCACAATAACATCACATGTCTATTGTGCATGACTTGCCACATGTCTAAGTCACCAGACTTAAAGGTCAGGCTAATTAAGACTGCTGATGCAAGACTTGTTTTCTTGGCTCTATAAAAAGGTCTGCATGTGCCCAAGCCTGTTACTCTGTCTTATTGTGCATCACAGTTGTGTACGGCAGTACAGTACTTACCCCAAGAGAGATTACTACCTTATCATTTTGACTGTTTATCTTCTATCACCTGTATCCTGCCATCTTCAATAAATCCTACTCTGGTTTGGAGGCAACGTGTGAACTAACCTCCTTGTTTACATCCGCTATGCACCTACCAACTTGTAGGCATCTACCAATAGCTCTGCTCTCAATGTTTAGCTCTTGCATTTAAAGTAAAAAACCAGCACTTGACTTTACTAGCATGGAAATTAAGAAAGTGGAAACCTGTAGCACATTTATTATATCTTCAAAATGTCTTTTAAAATATCCTGACCTTAGTTTGATCTTTTCCTCACGTATTGTAATCTAATAAGTGGTCAGATGTCAGCTTCCAGAAAATGAAAGAAATTGCTGTGGTTTGGTCAATAGCTTGCAGCACATTCAGCCATGTGGTCGAGTTCTTTTCTACTGTGACTTTATCTTATTACCACAATTTTAAATATGTTAACACAATCCGACATGTTTTTGTGAAGATGCCCCTCTCAAGAATATTTCATTGTTGCCAGGACAATTATTGTGATAACATGTTCCCACTGGAAACTTTCCCCGTTCACTTGGTTTAAATTGGAATTTGCTGTTGATTAAAAGTTTGAAGCAATTTAAATTTCCATTTCTATCTCTTTTTCTGACTTTAAAATAGCGATTGACCATGAAATATCGTTATGCATGTCAAAGCTTTTGAAGTCGATTTTATGTACTGAAGAAGCAAATTAAATAGAGCCTTCCCTGATCCTTGCAATGTTTCAAAATGCAACATTTGAAATATGTAAAGGCTAGCATGTGTGTTTATTAATGTCTCAATAATATCTGTTCACTCATTGCTGTCTCCAAATAAAATGTTATTTTAATAAAACAATGTGGTCTAGAGTTATCCAGTGTTATGCGAATGACGCATCTGATATATTAAAAATAAAGTATTTACACCCTTGATGCTAAATACAGAATTGTAGATTCAGAAAGAGCAGTAGCTTATTTTGGCCATCGGCTGGTATGAATCATTAGACTGATGTTATTTTCTACAGGGGGACACAGTAGGGATTGTGTTAGGCCACCGGTAAGCAAGAAAAAGGTGAGGTCAAGAACTTGGACCTTTGTACAGTATGGCTCAATGACGAGCTTGCACTTTCCTGGTGGGATATGGAGAAGTTTGTGGATTCACACTAAAGGGCATCATATGGCAAAAATTCTCATTAATAGAAATAACTGTTATGCTTTGCTTTGCTATTTGAGCTTTTTTTTTTTACTCATATCAATAGCCTTTAAAACGTTCCCATAAGGCAAAGACAGATGTAAAAGAAGTATATTGTGATTCAGGGAAGGATTGTTGAACCTCTACTGACAATAGTCTGGAATTTTGGGACAAAAAATACTTTAAATTAATATTGGGCCTGAGTCAAAGTTGTACACTATTATCATCGCTGCTGAGTCTTTGGATGCAGCAGCCATGCAAAAATATGGTAATGCCACAGGAGGCGTCTGAGGACAATAGATGCCCACTGCCGACATCGCAGATCCGATGGCTGCTTCCGAAGATGCAGCATTGGATCGCCGTCACAACCATCGTTCACGGCATCTGCCAGCTGAGTGATCCTGAGGCTACTCAGAAAGGGCGTCGCAGCTCCGTAGTTGAGGCCAGTAAATCTGAGTCGGGGGATGGAGATCCTTGTCACTCCCAGAAAACGGGGCTGCACACCCCAATTTTCGTGGGCGTTGCTGCCCATTCCCCGCCCACAAACTGCCGCAGAGTGTTAATTATGCTGCAACCTATGGGCACTGTGACCACAAAGAGAACAGCACACGTGCAGATCTCCAACAGTCAGAGTTGTAGGTATACAGTATAACTCTCAATCAGCCCCATTATTTGCAAATTAGGGTACAAATATATCAATGCATTAAGCCAAATAAATAAATTGAGTGTAGCCATGGCATACAGTAAAAAGCCAATAATACAATGTCTGTGCAGATGCAATCGGTATGTAATGCCACCGGATGTGTTCCCGGCAGACGTAATACCAACGCTGGAACACTGAAGATCCCGACTGTGGCTGGAAAGTACCCTAACCCTCCCCCTAACACTATTGCTCCCTTAGTGGTGCCCTTTCCCTAACCTCCTCCCCCCCAGTGGTGCCTAACCCTAAGTTCCTCCGATGGTGCCTAACCCTAACCTTCCCGCACCCTAAACCTAACACTCCCTTAGTGGTGCCTAACCCTAACCTGCCCCCGGTGTTGCCTAACCCCAATCTCCCCCCAGTGGTGCCTAACTCCAACCCACCCTTCCCCTAGCCTAACCCTAATCCTCCCTGGGGGGTGCCTAATCCTAAATCCCCCTGGGGGTGCCTAAAACGAACCGTCTGTCACCCCTGCGGCTAGCAGATAACAGTCCCCACTTTCCTTCTTTCGGGATGCTGGCTGTTGGGATTTCGGCGTCTGGCTAAAGATAGGCGTCAGGATTTAGACGCCTATTTTTAATACCAGGTTGGATTTCCAGCGTTGGGATTCTGATGGCCGGCATTCCGGGCGGCAGTAAGTTAACCGCATCCCGTGCAGACAATTACCATAATAATAATAATAATACAACTGAAAGGGGTCAGTTCAATTAGTTGTGAGTTGCTGTTTTCTCTGCTAATTAATTTTGCAATCCAATTAGCAGTTCGCATAGAACCTGTCAGAGTAAACTCGTATATTTCCGTTCGTACCTTCCTGAGGGTGGGAGATGGAAAGGAAAATCTTTATTTTAAGGTTAAAATGTCAAAACACAATGCAAAATCTCTTGGACACTGCCCCTTATGACTAGTTAGGCAATTGAAAGTTTACCAGTTAGGTGAATTAGTCCAATAATTACATGCTTTATGCACCCTAAATTTAATTAGAGTATTTATTTTTATGAAAAAGAAATGGCCTTTATATTTCTTTTTACATTTTTTTTAGTCACCTCGAAGTACCCCAATAACATGTTTTTTCCTACTTTTTTTTGCATTTTTTTGCATTTTTCTCCTATAAAAGTAAACGAAAAAAGTTTGCTTTTTATAATTTTTTTACTTTTTTTTAAAAGAATGCGCAAATCAGCCATTTAACACCATTTAAATACTCCCAGTACTTTTCTTATGTCCATTAACAGCCTTCTGTATGATTCTGCAAATTAAATTGTAATTTTTCTGGGGTCCAGGAAGGTCACTGCACTTTTTCATGCACTTCCCTCACATTTGGCTGACAATTCGTAAACCCCTGCTGTGAGTACCACAAATAGGCATTTTTAATTGGATTGCAGAATCCACGGTTGCACGCATTCGTGCGAAGTCTGAACTAGCAACTTGCGGTGAGCAGTACCGTCCGCAGCGTAGGTAGGAGAAGGGCGGGAGGGCAGCCCTGGGCCTGTCACTCTTGTGCGGGGACGGCAGCGGGGAGATTGGTAGTGGGCGGCGCGCGCTGGTAGGAGAGGGCTCTTGGGCCTGTGACTTATAACTCAAGGGGGTTGTAGTATCAGGCACTGGGCGGTAGGAGCGGGCGGCCTCCAGAGTGCACGGGCCGGGGACTCCAGTCCCGACAGTCTCCCTCTAATGGCGGCCCTGACCTCAAAGAATTAAATAATGACACACTAGAGTAATCAGTAACAACACTGACAACAATGAGATCAGATCAGCGACAACAATGATAACCAGGTTTAACAAATGTCCTATTGTTTGCATGTAACAATAAAAACTTGGGGCGTGTGGACACTATCCACATTTAGACATGCAGGCACACACCAAATAATGGCAGATGTCCTATCAGGACATGTAAGTAAATGAATATTACCTGGAAAAACATCAGGATCAGAGGTATTAAGCTCTTGGGGGCCTATTCATCATCTGGATATCCAACTTTGACGTGCGGGGTAATTCAGCATTCTTCTGTTGCGGAGACAGATGCCCCTAAAATCAGCTATGCCCATGATTAATAAAACTGCGACTTCAGTAGCAGCGTTACTTACTTCCCCCCATTGACGACATTTCTTCTGCTTGGATCCCTCTTTGCAACCCCAGACCTTCCGATAGGCAGGATCGGGGCATCGAGAATTGTCATTATGCGAAGATGGTGTTTGTTCTCGTAAGCAAACTGTGAAAAAGTTTGCTGAAGATCGGTGCCCTCATAATGAATGGCCCGTTACATAAAATATGCGACCACTACCGTTTCCGTATGTGTAACGGACCATTTAAGTGATGATGGATTGATAGGAAACCATGCTCTGAGTTACAAATAGATGAGTTAGAAGCGTGTTACACTGAGTATCACTGTAATATTGGTACAATGATAATGAGTTAGGCTGGATCTCTTTATGAATAAGAGCAAAGAATACATTTGAGTACTTTACTGCCGCAGGTACTTTACTGCTGCAGCAGCCTCTCTCCCCATACCAACACACACGCTGCTGTCAGGCTGTGTCCTGGGCTAGGGAGAGAGGCTCCTGTGGCAGCAGCAATCAGTCCTCTCTCTCCCTGCATTATGAGTGGTGGAATAGCGATTGCGTCCTCACCCATGGACACCAGTGGCGTGCGGTGAGGTCAGTGGCTGGTGAGGCTCTGGCTAGTATCAGAGCCAGATTTACACACACATATAGTAGGGATACATTCAATATTCCAGCACATGGGATTCCGGCGGCCAGAATGCCGGTGCTGGGATACCGACACCTGTCAGGATTCTGTCGGACACTGGCGCACCCCTGTGCGGCTGCGAACATGTTAATTTTTTTATTTTTTGTAAGGAGGGGATCTGGCCACATCTCCCCTGGTTGGCCATGCCCTCTCCCTGTGCCTGGGCTGGCTACAGCTGCCGGCAGCCCTGGGGTCCGATTTTGCCAATACTGGTGATAACTATGACCATGAAGAAAAAGATGAGAGTAGTAGTCCTGAAAATGCAAATGAACACAAAAATGCATTGGAGATGAGGTGTGGAGTAGTCTCAGAAGTGTTGAGCGTTTCAGTGCCAGATCTGGTAGGATCTATATATCTAGCCCATCTGATATCTTACTCATACTAATCCCTATATATGGTGCTGTACAGTATGTACTGTAGCTGTTTAATGACACTTGTTGTGGATATTGACCAGCTCTGGAAACCTGGGTGGCACTTAAAGTGAGGATCAAAGGTCGGCATAGGGCCACAACATCTTTCCTCATTACAAACAACTGGAAGAATGATTCCGGTCACCCCTCTGGACTAGCAATGTGAAGAAAGGTATTGGGCGCTAGTCAAATAAAAGGTACATTTTAATACATGCTATAGTGAGAGTGGAGCGCTACACACTTTAAATGATATGCAGAAAATGGATGTACAGTTGTTGTATTTATTGAGTAGATAGAGGGCACAATGCCTCTTATGCCAATATCTAAAAGATATCACAATGTAGAGAACCAATCTAGGGAAGGTGTCAGGGGGGGGGGCAGATGAGGGGAGGGGGGTTTTTATGGTGTGATCATCTCAGTCCTAGGTAGAGGGGACTGATCGGTAATCACAGTGTTCCTCCGCAAGTTGCGGTGAGTGCGGGGTGGATAGAGCAATGTCTTGCGCACAGTGGTAGTGTATTAAACGTCAGTAACACCGGCAGGTGGATATATCCACCGGTCTCAATGTCTCTGTATGCGGGGTGTACTTAGTATGTGTCTGGTGGGGCGGCGTCCCGTATCCTCCAGGTGCACATACTTACCCTCAGCGTCCTTGGTAGTTCACTGCCAGGTGAGCGATGTCCTCTTCTCCGTCCTCTGTCCGTCCTCTTAGCAGTACTTCTGCTTCCGTCTGGTAGTCAGCACACTGGGTTGCACATGCTGGCTGAGATATGTGGTCCTCACCAGCGTCTTGCGAGACTTCCTGATCACTGCGCTCTCGCGAGAGTATGCAGTATGCCAGGCTCAACAATCTGCTTGGTGGCTCGACTCGGCGCCGCGAGGAGGCTGGAATGGGGGAGTTCTGGTGGATGTAGGTATGGATCTTCCAACGCGTATCGACTTGTTTAAGCCTTCCTCAGGGAATGGTGTATATTGTATTCGGAGGCTATTTATAGGGTAGTCCTGCTGTCCGCCATCTTGGTAGTGGTCTCTTGTTAAAGTTGCGGTGGCCATCTTGCATGTGGCTGTGATACATTATGCATGCATTCTCGTGGCCATCTTATGTATGGCGAGGATATCAATCATGCATGTAACAGTGGTCATCTTGTGTGGGGCAATTGTGTTTTTCATTCACCATGCTTTGGTGATTTTAGGATATCTGGCAATGATCATCTTCTATATGTCAAGATGTGGTATTACTTATTATAGGTGTAACGGTATCTATATGAATTACCATGGTACCCCATTATTTTAATACATATTCACAATACAGAAATATAATATAAGGAATGCATAATTGAAATTAAAAATTAAAAAATTAAAATGAAAAAAAAAAAAAAAAAAAAAAAAAAAAAAAAAAAATAATTGTTTGGGGATTCCAGTTCCCTATTGTAGAGGGCTGGCTGTCTATTAGGTCATAATTATACATTAACACCATATTCAAGCTTGGACTATTGTCATTTTATAGGTGTTAGCGCTAGGTTAGTTCTTTTTATTGTCATACATCTCTGGACTGTTGAACTAGTTTGGCAATCCCTCTGATCATTTGGAACTTAACTAAAATTGCTCTAGACTTCCAGATTGGATGTGCACGCCATCTATCTTATTGTTAGATGGCAGTTTTATCTGTTAGAATGGCAGCTCCCTTTTTATGGTATACACTCTCCCAGAAATATTTCTACTCACAGGAGTAATTGCCTTAACTGTAGTATTTACCTCCTCTTCCAATGATTCAACTCAAATCAGTTGAGTCAGTCAGTCTGTGGCCCTGGAAATGGCTATGCCTCCTTCTATTAAGTCTGTTCTCCTGTGTTTCTCCATTAGTTGCAGAAACTCTAAGCTGAGGACTCTGATGTCACTTCTCATGCTTGGCCTGTTAGAAGTGGAGTGCGCTATGGTGCAGTCTCCAATAAAATTGCTCCTCTTAGGAAACAGCATTCCTCAACCAAGATGGCAACTGTTAGGGTATCTGCGCATGCACGGTGCCATCTTGCCACTGAGTAAGAGAGCAAAATGGTGGAGAAGGGCTGTCCTCCACTTAGCTCAGTGAGACCTCCGACAATACCCGCTATAAACCGCTGTTCCAGCACCTGCACCACAAACAGGAAAGAACAGACTTGTCTATAGTCACCGGCTGGTGATCTGTCAGCACCCCAGCTCCGTATCCATCTCATCCAGATCTGTGTAACAGTGAGTACAGCTGTATATCCATTGCTGTTCAATAAACCTACACAGGCTGGTTATTACACCTGAGTGGTCATTGTCTATACTATCATTCATTTGCTGGTGTGTACAGGACCCTGCATTACAACCAGACAGCACACACATTCCCAACATAGCCATGCTGGTATGTGTAACCTCCACTGCCCCTACGCCCCTGTCTTTACACTCCTGATACCCAAGTTCCTAGGACAGGGAAGTGATGGGTCCAGGGTTTCATAGCAACATTGAATCAAATAGAAATAGAAGGGATATAAAAAAACTGCAATGTTACCAAAACTGCCCTTATGACAAGAAAACAATATAATAAAAACCACAGAGTATGCTATCTTTCTGATTTGAAATGGTGTCTTCTGGCAGACAACACCACCCGAGCACCACCCGAGCACTTTCCAGTGTCATACGGGGGACATTAAATTCTAAACACACAATACAATAATAAAAGACGATTCAGAATATCTGATAGCACAGCTGTGTTTTATGTTGTTTACTCCCCGCAGTATAACTAATATGACCAAGCGATGACAGACGAACAAGGGTGGTTATTTCGAAGCAGGAAATATAAAACAAAATGAATTGCGCTGACAGTGTTATTATTTATTATTATTATCAGTTATTTATATAGCGCACACATACTCCGCAGCGCTTTACAGAGCATATTTGGCCACTCACATCAGTCCCTGCCCCAGTGGAGCTTACAATCGATATTCCCTATCACATATATACGCACACACATACACACTAGGGTTAATTTTTTTTTTTAGTAGGAGCCAATTAACCTACCAGTATATTTTTGGAGTGTGGGAGGAAACCGGAGTACCCGGAGGAAACCCACGCAAGCACAGGGAGAATATACAAACTCTGCACAGGTAGGGCCGGGGTGGGAATCGAACCCACGACCTCAGTGCTGTGAGGCAGTAACGCTAACCATTACACCGTCTGTGCTGTGTTAGATACCTTAGTCGCATATTTCACTTTGTCTAGTTTACATTTACCAATGTGCTGTGGCAAAAATATGTTCCCCTACATTATATATTAAATTAATATTACATAAGTCAATTTAAATGTTCTGTTTTTTTTTGTTATTTAGAAATTACATTTATATCTTCAGTATAATGAGAACTCCATCCTGAATAAAACAATGACAGTTTGCTGGCGCAGTGGGAGGGAGTGAGGGGTGTACGGTGCGGAGCAAAGCGAGCAAGAGACTTGGATCATGGTAAGATCTCTGCGTCAATGCATTGTCTATACAAGGTCTATTTCTTTCCAGATAAAGAACAAGGTCACTTCTGTATCTGGGATTGTTAGTAGAAGGAGTTGGGTACGAGCAGAGGTATAGTGCATTATAAATATAATATCCTTGTAAGCGGCATCACTTTAACTGTCTGCCACTAGCCACCCAAGTCGCAACATCTTAGGATAATGCCATTCATCAACCAAAGACTGAAATTCAATGATTAGAGGGGAACATTTGTGATCATAACTATCTAGAAGTTTAGAAGGAGATTTAATTCCTAAATAGTAAATTGATTTGACCTGCTGGACAGAAGGATAAATCTGCTTCAACAGAAGAAGCGTCCCAGAAGAAAAGTTAAAACTCAGGACTTCTATTAGTAATGTTCCGTTTATAGGATACTATATTGGACGTTAATACAGGTTGAGTCTCCCATATCCAAAATGCTTAGGAACAGGGGTATTTTGGATATCGGAATATTACGTATTTTGGAATAATTGCATACTACTGTATAATGAAATATCTTGGGAATGGGTTCCAAATCTAAACACAGAATGTATTTATGTTTTATATACACCTTATACACACAGCCTGCAGGTCATTTTATACAATATTTTCAATAAATTTGTGGCTCAGACAAAGTTTGTGTACATACATGAAATTTATATATGTTTTATATACACCTTATACACAGAGCCTGAAGGTAATTATATACTTTATTTTCAATAATGTTGTGCCTTAAACAAAGTTTGTGTACATTACACCATCAAAAAGCAAAGGTTTCACTATCTCAGTCAAGCTAAAAAAAATCCGTATTTCAGAATATTCCATATTTCGGAATATTTGGATATGGTAGACTCAACCTGTATGAGTTTATGTAGGTGAATTGATGAGTTTGCCGAGTGTGTTACAGCTACCAATATAAAATATGCAAACAGACTGACCTTGAGAGATCGGCTGTCTATTATAGATCCAGAAAGATATTGGGAAGCTCTAATTGCCTAATGGAAACATTAGAGGTGACAATGGGAAATCTTGTCTAGTGTTTATATTAAAAAAACGTATTACAAATAATTTTCTTTTGTCAAAATATAGTATGTTAAAATATAGGGAAGCTGCGGGATCATAACGACCAAATAAATCTCTTACAGAAAAGGAAACTGTAGCCTGCGTTTCTATACTTATCAAAACTATTAAAATGCTATAAATTCTACAAATTTCAAAGTTGACACATATGTAACAACAATTTAATATAAAATATGAAAGCATGTCTTTAGCAGACATAAGAAAGAATACATACAGTATCTTCTGTTTAATCTTTGATGAAGGCCCAGGGAACGCTGAAACGCGTTAGTTTGAAAGACGACTTTTTAAATTTTGAACCATCGGATCCATTTTTTTCAAGCCCACATAGCTCAAAGATTCAGAATATTCATGGAAATGGGAAAATATTCACTGGTCATCTGGCATCATGAGGGGGCTTGGTATTAACGTCGTAACAGCACCACTACGGGGGTTTAGGCACTAACGGGGGAAGGTTAGGTTTAGGCATGAAGGAGGGAGACAGGGTTAGGCACTAACGGGGAGGGTTAGGGTGCGGGATGAGGAGGGTTAGGGTTAGACTACAAAAAGGGAGGGTTATGGGGAGAATGGGGGAGGGGAACCAAACATCGGGATGCCGCTGTCGGTATTGTGACAGGAGGCATCCCGACAGCCGCCATTACATACCGATTCCGTGGGGCTTGCACTTTTGTACAGTCACAGCTGTCAGCACATTCAATAACCACGGCCCTATTTCGACACAGCGCAAGTGGTACCTCAAAAATGCAGGTGATCACATCAGTATATGTTCTGTTAATAAATGAGTCCGGAGTTGAAGCTACAGTAAATGGAGAAACTAATATGAAGTTTCATATCTTCCTGATAAAGGGTAATATGTTTAATTAAGATCTGCTAAGAATTCATCATATCAGAACTTGTCTGAAAAGTGCCCTCAAATCAACTCTTCTCTCCTGTTTTATTTATACTGACGATTTCAAAGATGAGATTAATTTTGCTCGACTATGAAGTTTGAAGGATGTTCATGATTTCACATAATGGTTTTTGCAGTTGTTTCTTTTCAGACATGATGTACAGTAGCTGTGCTAACCTCCCAAAGGTTAATAAGTACAATATAAAAAATATACAAAACTTTAATTGGACAAAAAAAACTTTACATTCATTGTGACATTTGTTTCTGCATCTATTTGTTTAAAAATAGCATAAAGGAAAGGTGTAGATCTAAGCCAAAAATGACACAGTAATATTACACTCACATCTGTCTTCACCAAAGTGCAAAAATAACAAAACACTCTATCCAAGATTATTCCCTTCTTTTTGGCTGTAAAATAAACCCTGACACTACATTCCTATCTGATGAAACCCATCTCTACACTGATAAAAACAGCAGCAAAATCTAAACATGTAAAAGAGGAACTGCTCAAATGAATGGCTAATTCACAGAGGACATATCATATGATTTTCTAGATAATGATGTTGATCTCAAGATACTGTAAGTTCTTTTCTGCCAAAGCTGTTGAGGTGAACATTAAGGTTGGACAAGGGGTGCAGAGCAGTTTGGTGTTGGGTTTGCAATAAACAGGAAATGTTTGCAAGAAAAGGCATGGTGATAAATTCTGAAAAGAGGTATTTTTCTTACTATGGTATTTGACACGGAGATCATATGTTGCGGTGCAAAAGTTTATACTGTACGAACTATGTATTAAGAAGAGAATACTAGAATTGAACCATAAAACTGTTGACAGAAGCTTGATTTCGAGTAAGATTACTGTGGCAGGCTCAAATCAAAGGTATTGCGGGTCTCAGACTTCAATTGCATATGTTGGAAGTAGAGATGTGTGTCGCCCTCAAGTGTTTTGGTATTGGACCTGGATTTTTTTTTAAATAAAAAATAAAAAAACAGCTAAAATCATGTAATTTGGACCTGTTTAAATGCAATCCAAAACTCGGGTTCAGTTCTTAAATCTGAGTTCTGAACTGACTACAGTTCAGAACCGGGACTTGGTTCAACTCGGTACCCCAAAGTGATTCTGGACTCGGACTCGGTTCAACTCAGAACTCCTAAATCCGGTGTTGTTGGCTCTATTGGAACTGAACCCACACATCTCTAGTTGGAAGAGTTGAAAAGACCCTAACCACAGCCTAACCCTATGCCTAAACGCAGTCTAACCCTAAAAATAAGCTGAACACTGACATGAACTGCTGACATTGTGACTGTCAACACTCACAATGTCAACATAATGACCTTGCCAACATTATGTCCATGTCGTCATTGTGAATGTCGATATTCAGAACATGTTGACATTCTGGCATTCTGAATGTCGACATAATGACTACACACCTGTACAGAGACACTGTAAGTAGAATTTTTTTTGTTATCATTGCAATTTACCTTAAGACAATACTACCCAGGCAGCTGAGCAGCTGTCTCCCCGATAGTGACCCGGAATGGTAAGGGATAACTGAGCGGTTTGTATGGCCAGTCCCTGCATTTAGGTGGCATTGAGCTGACAGCTAAGATTTGGCCTTTTCAGTTTCAGCAATGTGAAAAAAAAAATGATGTTAAAGTTTTAAAAAACTAGATAAAATGTATTGGAAAAAATAAAGTTAATATTCAAAAACCTTCGTTCATTAAAGAAAATGATTAATTCAAAAAAAGCTAAACATTTGTTTAAAGAAAATTGCTAATCTGTTATTGACAGCAGGGCCAGATTAAGGGCCATATGGGCCTGGAGCTGAAAATTACCAATGGCCTATTATGAGAAGCGAGGAGGTGTGACCAATGCTGTGTGGATGTGGCCAGTGCCATGTGGGTATGTACACACCTTACAATATGAGCTCAAATAAAAGTATAAAAATTGTCATATAATCATATTGTGAGGGAATTAGAAAAACAATTTTAATAATCTTTGATTTATGGCAGGCTGTGTGGCTTTCTGTTATCTGGTTGTCATGACGCTGCTTGATGATGGGCCTATTATTATGTGGAGGCCTGGAGCTGTAGCTCCATCCGCCTCATTGTTAATCTTGCCCTGATTGACAGATGTATTCTCCGCGAGCGGACGAAGATGGGGATGGTCAGCAGCAGTAGTGATCTGCTTACGATTGGCTGTCTGCAAACGCCCCGCTGACGCTCATTGGCGGTTTCTTCTTCGCTGTGGCATGTATTAAGCTCTTGTGGACGTGTATAAGTAAAACTTTTGTTATTACCTGAGATGGGAATTGGCTGCTGCTGTATTACAGAGGGTTTTATTAAGCTGAACTAATGTGTAATAGCGAATGCTTTTTCTGGCGCATAAAACAAATAGAGTAAAACATTGGCATTAGTGTTATGTTAACGGCCTCATTCAGAATTGTATGTTATGAAGATGTTTTTGCAGTTGAGCGATTATCGCCCATCTATGCAGGCGTCTGAGTGGCATCAGAGTGACTTTTTATTCGCAGACTGATGACGGTTGAGGGCCATTGGAGGTAACAGGGTGTGCCTCCAATAAACGCAGGCGTACCGTTTCAGGGGCGTGGCGCTTCCTGCATCTGCAATCCCGTATGCTCTGGCATCTCAGTTCAGGTGGCGTTTCTGTGAGACCATCGAGTCACTCGGGAGGCCGATTATCGAAGTATCTGCGTAAAAGTACAGAGTTGCTTGGATTTGTAAATGACTAGAGTAAGGGTCTGCGCTCGAATGAGATATCTGATTTGATGGTATCAAAAGTGTCTGTATGTAGACCATAAATGTAAGATTTGCATCAACTCCTGTGTCATGTGTGTTAACTCATGAAGCTCACACAGGATAATAAGTGAACACTGTATTTATTTAATTTAAGTAGGAGTCATGCTCCTGCTAATAATAAAATGAGGGGTACCATCAAATCAGATATCTCATTCGAGCGCAGACCCTCAATCTAGTCATCTATATCCTTTCAAAAAGTTTGGGTTACCTTCATAGGTACTGCAGCTGAGTGACCACACCCCATCAATTGGTAAGAGCCAGTGGCGTAAGTTCATCCCAGACGCCCTGAGGCAAGTTATAAAAAGGTGCCCCCCCTCCCCCCCGTCACAGCCGCTGACACTGTGTAATGTAGCAATTCACATGCAGACAGGCTATAGATAGACGAAGGTAGGAGCTGATGGTCTGACATGGAGCTCTCCACTAGTGTATGGTGGCTTCTCAGGTGCCATTGTCTCCCATAGTTCTGCCCCTGGTAAGAGCGCAGGTATACAATAACCACAAAGCTTGGATTTGTGATGGCATCTGCGGGCATCTCTATAGAAATCCCGCCCTCTGCGACATTAGCATGTTTTCTCATATCCTCTGCGTACACATATGCATCAGCGACGACATTAGCAAGCAACTCTTATTCAGGCCCAAAAGTGTCTGTTACCCGTGCCTAGAATAAAGCAGGCCCATGTGCCACTTTGCAAGATGGCGACGGTAGCACATGAGTATGCGGTATGATACCTAAGGGATCTTAAGATAGTTGGCGCCCTGCATATTAGCGCAATTGCAGCTATTTTACTGAATGCGGTTTGCGATTTAAATGCATCAGGCCCTTTATGTTCCGGGTTTCCTTCATTTCCCAGACAAACCCTGGAGAGAAGCTAAAAAGCAGCCGAGGCTGTGAGACGTGAGTGAGAAAAGCAGAGGACGTGCTATTGACGTGTTCCCCTGGCTGGTACCATACTAGAACTGGGCAGGCCCTCTGGAGAAACCAAGCTCTGAAACAAGTTCAGCACGGAACATGAAAATGTCCTTACATTCATCTTCCTTGTTTTGCTGGCCCCGCATTCCCCAATTCCCATGCCAGTAAGAGTTTGGATCAGTCCACAAATTCTTTGGGATTCTTTGGGGGGTAGATGTCAGAACTGGCCAAGAATATAAGTGAAAACTGATGACAGAATGAGACATTAATCAGCTCTGCAGTGTGTTCTACACAGCAGGTTTCTGCAAATAAATCAAAGGGCTGCAAATGTAAACGGGGATTTAACCATTAGAGGAAAATTATTCACTGTGGTCCCTCAGCTTTTTCCCGGTGATAAATGTAACATTTAATTCATTTTAACAAGTTTTAATTCAATGTACATAAATAGGCTCACACATACTGTGTATGTGGTAACATGTTAAATATCCATTTATTTTTGCGGGTATGGAGTGGATCCGTATTTCTTTATTCATGGATGGTGAATCATTTTTGTGGCCTACTTGTCGCCTTCTTTTTAGAGAAAAAAAGGGGTAAGGTGCGCCTATCAACCAACCAATCAATCAATATATATATATATATATATATATATATATATAAATAAAATATATTTCAAACTGTCAGCTCCAAACAAGCAGGATCTGCTACCTGCTAAATGAAAAGAACTATATAAAATAAGTTGGAGTGCTAGTGTGTGAAGAAAACACAAATGATACTATAAGATATATTTAATAAACAGATCAAATAATAATTATACAATAAAATATCAATTTCAGTGCTTTAAAGTAAAACTTTCTAGCTCTTTACTGTATGTCAATACAAGGTATTATCTTCCTGTGCACTGGAATAGTGCAAGGATTTATTATTGTCCTTGAAACTGTGTCAGTATAGGTGGTCCACATAAAAAAGGCAGTCCTTTTTACTCCCAGATAGAAGTCGACAAATGTACCTTTCACTGTGCAAATGTAATATAGGGGTCTATTTGATAAGCAGTGTTAGGAGACAGAGTGAAAAGTGATAAGAAAGTGATAAGATGCTAGCCAATCAGCTCCCAACTGCCATCTCACAGGCTGAGTTTGAAAAATGACAGTTGGGAGCTGATTGGCTGGCACCTTATTACTTTCTTATCACTTTTCACTCTGTCTCCTAACACTGCTTAGTAATATGACCCCATAGATTGCTAAAGAAATTAAATTGTTACCATTGCAGGGAGCCATGTAAAATTGAGGCACAGTGCCTGTATAATTCACACACTTACCCCAAACACTATCTCTCGTGTAATCCGTGCGGTGTAGCGCTCCACCGACCGACCGTGGAAGCGCAAACTCTGCGTGTGTTGATGGTTAATATGTTCCATCTCGGTCCTCAGTTGCCGGTGACCTAAACACAGGTACTTGTATGGTCTGTAAAAAGTATTTCTCTACCGCTTGTCAGCGGGAGTCGTGGGCTCCGAGTACTCAGTTCGCCCGCTACCTGTTGATCTGAACGGCTGAGCTGTGAAACAGATGGTATAGTCATGGAAGGCTCCCTGCTGGCAAGGAGTTTGAATAGCGAAGAAAGTCCAGTAAGGTTGACTTGTTAATGCGGCAATCTTGTATGTAATCGGCAATAATGTATCTAATGTGCAGGCTGTCTGACAGAGCTTTTGCAGAGTATTCCTTGACGCGTTTCTCCGGGTTTAAGGGTCCCGGTTTCTTCAGAAGGCATTTTTATGTGGATCACCTATACTGACACACTTTCAAGGACAATAATAAATCCTTGCACTTTTCCAGTGCACAGGAAGATAATACCTTGTATTGACATAAAGAGCTAGAAAGTTTTACTTTAAAGCACTGAAATTGATATTTTATTGTAGAATTATTATTTGATCGGTTATTAAATATATCTTATAGTATCATTTGTGTTTTCTTCACAAACTAGCACTCCAACATTTTTTCTTTTTAGAGAAATGGTAACTTTGAGGTTAGTGAGTCAATATAGGTTATTTGTAGAGTTTATCTTCCTCATAAATGAAGTATCTCTCATGTTTTCAGTATTCTGTGGCTGGTTTAGAGTAGGGTGTATGTCAATATTTGGGGTTTTCAGATAGGATGCATTTCCCTGCTGCCCTAAATGCACCTGTATGTCGATTTGTATGTATCTTAGGGGCCTCCTCATTTTCCAATTCATCAAACTCCGAAAATACATCATTTTAGGAAATCTATTGAGGGGATGGATGCCATCTTCAGATGGCGCCCTTTGTGGGAGGGAATAGCCCTTGATGAAATGGCTCCAGCAACACATCACACTCCAGGTAGAATTAAAATATCTACAAAAACTCTCACGTAAAGTAGAACATCAGTGGCGTAAATGTGACTTCCTCATATAAGACTTTCTACCACTCTTATCGTAATGCTCTGGACACTGCAAAACAAACATATGTCCAATCTCTCATCCCTGCTCAAGCTTCTAACCCCAAGCGACTTTTTAATACATTTAAATCACTTCTTACCACCCCTCATCCAAACCCACCTGCTACTATCAGTGCACAAGATCTTACTTCCTATTTCAAGGACAAGATTGATAAGAACCAAAATTAAATGGTACACTCTTCCTCAGCCAGCGACCTGCTCAATTCCCTACCTGAACCCGCTAGCACATTCTCTTAATTTGACCCCACAAATTAATCGAAAGTACCTTAAACCCTGACCCTAACCATACCCCTAACCCATCCCTTACCCCTAACTTTAATAAGCTAACCCTAAATGGGCAGACTAGATGGGCCAAATGGTTGTCATCAAATTCTATGTTTCTAAGTATATACACTCTTCTCATCCTCCTACTCTATTACCTCTCCTCTTGTCCTCTTGATCCTATACCCTCACAAATCCGTAAAGCTCTGTCTCCTGTGCTCATCCCAAACTTAACTAAAACCTGCAATCTCTCTCTCTACTGGAATCTTTCCATCACTGTTCAAGCATGCGGTGATTACTCCCATTTTGAAGAAAACTAAATTCTGACCCTAACTCTCTATCAAATTACTGTCCCATCTCCCAGCTCCCATGCCTCCCCAAGCTACTTGAAAGACTTGCCTACACTCTCCTCACACACTTTCTTAACTCTCACAACCTATTGGATCTACTTTATTCAGGCTTTCGTTCCCAACACGCCACAGAGACAGCACTGACTAAGGTAGTGAATGATCTGGTCACTTGTAAGTCTAAAGGCCATTACTCACTTCTTATTCTTCTTGCTCTCTTTTCTTTTGTTGACACTGTTGAAAATTCTCTTCTCATACAAACACTACAATTCCTAGGTCTTCAGTATACAGCCCTATCCGGGTTGTTATGCTACTTATCTAATCGCTCTTTCAGTGTTCATTTCTATGAATCCACCTCTTCTTTACTACCACTATCAGTTGGAGCACCGCAAGACTCAGTCTTAGGTCCTCTTTTTTCTTTAATCTATACAACATCTATTGGCAAACTAGTCAGCTCTTTTGGATTTCAGTATCATTTGCACGCTGATGATACTCAAATCTACCTATCCTCCCGAGATTTGTCACCATCTGTATTGGTCTGTGTTACTGAATGCCTCATTGCAATTTCATCTTGGATGTCATCTCGCCATCTCAAAGGTAATATTTCCAAAACAGAATTATAATTATATTTCCACTGGCCAATAACAGTTATCAACCTGATCTCTCTATTACTGTTGATAACTGGACCATCAACCCTATCCCACAAGGTGGGATAGAGTTGATACTTGACTCTTAGGTCTCATCCTTGACTCTGAAATGTCCTTTGTACCCCACATTCAATCTGTCTCAAAACCATGTTACATACAGCTAAAATACATATCCAAAATATGATCATATCTTACACAAGACATTGCAAAACTCTAATACATGCACTCATTATTTCCTGCATTGACTATTGCAATAGTCTCCTTACTGGTCTTCCCAAAAACAGACTCTCACCACTACAATCCATTTTGAATGCAGCTGCGAGGCTGATCTTCCTCGCCAAACGTTCATCCGCTTTCTGATCCGCTTTGTCAGTCCCTCCATTGGTTATCTGTTTTCTACCATATTCAATATAAAATACTTTCTTACACATAAGGCTATTAACCAAACCACACCAACATATATCTCTTCACTCATCTCAAAATATCTCCCAACCTGACCTCTCTGCACAAGATCTGCTTCTCTTATCCACTTGCATTACTTGCTCCCATTCACAGTTACAGGACTTTTTTCAGACTGCACCCACTCTGTGGGATGCCCTCCCACGCACAATAAGACTTTCTGCTACTCTCCAAACATTCAAGCGTTCCCTGAAAACTCATCTCTTCAGACAAGTGTCACAAGCCGTGGCAGTGGCTTGTTTCCCACTGACTCGGGACCTACACTGACTCAGAATCCGGTTCCGCTGATTACCAAGCACCGGGGATGCTGCAGAGAGTGACTCATACTCCATATGCTGCTGATTGGCTGCTCCTCCTATTTGTAGCTTCCAGATTCATTCCCCCTCACCAGTAATAGAGTGTCCTCCTACAGCTCGGACTGGTTGTTCCAGCTATCCTCCATGATTGTCTACACTTCAGCCGCTGCTTCTATTTACCACTCTCCGTCTCCCTCCACGCTGCCCTCCAGGCTTCAGCAGGTAGCTCAATTATTCAAGACTGTTTTTTCCACTCTGCTCTGATTGCTGTTAGCTTGCTGTCTGTTTTCACCATCCACATGCTGTGCTCAGTGTATGCAGGCCCAAGCCTTTGGGTCCGTGCTTTCTCTGTATAATCAGCAGCTACAGCTTTCTCAGCCCTACTGTGTGTAATCAAACTGTACATTTACACCTGAACTATTCCCCATCCAGATGCTGTGCTCAGTGTATGCAGGCCCAAGCCTTTGGGTCCGTGCTTCCTCTGTATTATCAGCAGCTACAGTTTTCTCAGCCCTACTGTGTGTAATCAAACTGTACATTTACAACTGAACTATTTTCAGCCTGTGTTATCCTGCCCTTCTCGCAGGTAACTCATCTAGCCAAGAAATCCTGCCCTCCTGGCAGGCAACTCATCTAGCCAAGAAATCCTGCCCTCCTGGCAGGCAACTCATCTAGCCAAGTTATCCTGCCTTATCTGGTGAGACACTTTTCCATAGCATTATAACCAGCCAACTTTGTATTTAAGTCTGTGCATTCCGTGTCCTTTATTATGGAGCAGGCTCAAAACCCTGCACAAATCCTTGCCACACAGATCCAAGTGCTTACCCAAAAAGTTCAGGAGCTCTCTGTAAGATTTGAGGATGTTCGGGCATCCACTCCTGGAGCTGTTCCCAAGGAACCTAAAATGGATCTCCCTGATAGGTTTTCTGGAGACCGTACTCAGTTCCTGAACTTCCGTGAGAGTTGTAAACTCTATTTTCATGTCCGACCTCTATCTTCTGGATCCGAGACTCAGCGGGTAGGATTAGTGATCTCGCTCTTACAAGGAGATCCACAGACTTGGGCATTTGGTCTTGCTTCAACACATTCTGCGCTTTTATCAGTAGATGCCTTCTTTAATGCTCTTGGATTATTATATGCAGATCCTGACCGTAGTTCTTTGGCTGAATCCAAGCTGCGGGCTCTTCAGCAGGGAAAGAATCCCACAGAGGATTATTCCTCAGAGTTTCGGACATGGGCAGTGGATTCAGGATGGAACGACCCGGCATTGCGTAGCCAAATCCGCTTGGGTCTTTCGGATGCCATCAAGGACATTTTGGTCCAACATCCATCACCTGAGTCCCTTGACGACTTAATCTCTTCAGCCATCCGTATTGACTGTCACCTCAGAGAACGCAAATGAGAACGCAGTCTTTCTGTACAGTCACCTCAGTCACCTTCCTGGCTGCTGGACTCTTAGGAACCCATGCAACTTGGAGCTTTCCGGCTATCGCCCAGGGAGAGACAAAGACGATGATCTCAAGGCCTCTGCCTATATTGTGGAGCTAGAGGTCATCTGCTGAAATCTTGCCCACATAGGCTAGTAAAAGATCACGTCTGAATGTAGAGGAGTTACATTTAGGCCTGGCATCTGTTTCCTCAAAAAATTCATTGCTAGTTCCTTTGGTGGTACATCTGTCACAATCCGTCCATTCCGTATCGGCGTTTGTGGACAGCGGTGCTGCTGGGAACTGCATGGACTTATCATTTTTTCATTCCTTTACCTAGAGGTTCCTATTTGTGGGTTAGATGGTGGTCTGGTGGCTAATGGTCTTATCAAATTCAAGACACCACCTCATTGTCTCTCAGTTGGAATTTTGCATTCGGAGATGATTTCTTTTTTGCTACTCCAGTGTCTTTTTGCTCCCGTAATTTTCAGGTTTCCATGGTTAATGACCCATAATCCGGTCATTGATTGGATTACGGGGGATATTGTCAAATGGAGTCCAGCGTGTCAAAATTGCTGTTTATCTACACCCATCCGGACAGCTATCTCTGCTGTCTCTGAGTCTCTTCCAGGACTTCCTGCTCAATACCATCTTTTTGCAGATGTTTTTTCTAAATCAAAGACCAATTCTCTACCACCTCATCGTCCGTATGATTGCGCCATACAGCTGTTACCAGGAGCCAAGTTACCCAATGGTCGTCTCTATTCTCTTGCTATACCTGAGAATAAGGCCATGGAGGAGTATATTGTGGATGCCTTGGCTAAAGGATTCATCCGTCCTTCTAAATCTCCGGTTGGGGCTGGTTTCTTCTTCGTCCAGAAGAAGGATGGGTCATTACGTCCTTGCATTGACTTTAGGGCATTGAACGAAATCACCATCAAAAACTCGTACCCTTTGCCCTTGATCTCGGTACTTTTTGATCAGCTCCGGCAAGCTTACATTTTTTCCAAGATTGATCTCCGTGGAGCTTATAATTTGATCCTGATCAAGACTGGAGATGAATGGAAAACGGCGTTCAATACGCATACGGGGCACTATGAAAATTTAGTTATGCTGTTTGGATTGGCTAATGCTCCAGCAGTCTTTCAAGATGTACTCCGGGAGTTTCTTGGCATTTCTGGTGGTTGTTTATCTCGATGACATCCTCATTTACTCTCACTCCATGCACCAGCATGTCCAGCATATCAGTCAGGTCCTATCTAAATTGAGAGAGAATTCATTATTTGCCAAGTTGGAGAAGTGTGAGTTTCATGTGGAGCAAGTATCTTTTCTTGGATATATTATTTCTCCTCATGGCTTCTCCATGGATCCTGGAAAGGTTAAAGCAGTATTGGACTGGGTTCAGCCTACTACATTGAAAGGCATTCAATGTTTCCTTGGTTTTTCCAATTACTATCGGAGATTTATTTGCTCGTTTTCCTCCATTGTTGCCCCCGTAGTAGAGTTAACCAAGAAAGGTGCAGATGCTTCTAACTGGCCTAGTCAGGCAGTTCGGGCCTTTGAACATCTCAAACTTGCTTTCACCAGCGCCCCTGTTCTCAAACATCTGGATCCAAATCTGCCTTTTGTGGTTGAGGTGGACGCCTCTGAGATTGGGGCAGGAGCTATTCTCTCTCAGAATAATCCATTGGTTGGCAAACTCCATCCATGTGCATTTTTTTCACCTAAATTTTCTTCAGCCGAGTGTAATTATGACGTTGGGAACAGGGAGCTGCTTGCCATTAAGTTAGCTTTTGAGGATTGGAGACATTGGCTTGAAGGAACCAAACCAGATCTCTGTCCTCACAGACCACAAAAATTTGGCATACATTGAATCGGCCAAGAGGCTTAACTCCAGGCAAGCACGATGGGCACTATTTTTTACCAGATTTAATTTTCTCATTTCTTTTCGACCCGGATCTACTAACATCAAGGCTGATGCATTGTCAAGGAGTTTCACTCCTGTCCAACAGGATACTGTGATCAAAGAATCCATCATTCCCAGATCTTGTATCCAGGTGGCTTTATCTCGAAATTTGGCTGAGGATCTGTCTGTGTTTCAAGAGGATTCGCCTCCTGGTAGACCGTCCAATCACCTGTTTGTTCCTGTAAATTTGAGAAAAGCTGTCCTACAAGACTTCCATGTGAGATGGGCTTTCAGACATCCAGGCATCAATAAGACCATTGAATTAATGTCTTGTGCGGTTTGGTGGCCATCTTTGGCTTTGGACGTTCGGGAGTTTGTTTTGGCATGTGAGGTTTGTGCTCGTAACAAGACTCCTCGTACCCCACCATCAGGATTACTGCTTCCTCTTTCCACATCAAAAAGACCCTGGACACACATTGCGATGGACTTCATTGTGGACCTTCCTCGCTCTGCTGGCTGTTCAGTTATTTGGACTATCGTGGACCACTTTAGCAAAATGATGCACTTTATTCCTCTGCCCAAATTGCCATCTGCCAAAGAACTTTCTGTCCTCTTCTTGGAACATATTTTTCGTTTGCATGGTTTTCCCTGTAACATTGTTTCCGCCTGTGGGACGCAATTTGTTGCACGGTTTTGGAGATGTTTCTGCGCTGCACTGGGTATCAGTCTCAGCTAGTCTTCAGGATATCACCCACAGTCTAATGGGCAGACAGAAAGTGCTAATCAAACCCTGGAGCAATATTTACAGTGTTACATCTCAAAATTCCAAAATGATTGGGTGTCTCATCTTCCCATGGCTGAATTTGCTTTAACAATTCCTGTCACTCTGCATCTTCAGTTTCACCCTTCTATTGTGTGACGGGCCAACATCTTTGGGCCAATTCATTTGATTTATCATTCTCCAGATCCTCTGATGCAGGGACTGTTTCCAGACTCCATGGTATTTGGGCCAAGGTGCATCATAATCTCAAGGCATCTCTCCATTCTAAGAAATTGGCAGATGGACATCGGAGGCCTTGCACGTTCAAAAGGGGGGACTTAGGACCTCATTCAGAGTCAGTCGTTGCGGCCGCACGGTCGTACGCATACAATGTTTTTCTTTCTGCGCCTGCGCACGGCTAGCAGTGCGCATGTGCGTACGAGCTCTACCGATCACAAATACTGTCGGTCGTAGGGCTTCCGACACGGAAGTAGGTTGCTAAAGTTGATTGACAGGAAAGACCATTTGTGGGAGGATACGGGGGTGGTGGTCTGAAAACGGAGGCGTTCTTCAGCGTTTCCAGGCGTTTTAGGGGAGTGCATAAATGACCTGCTTCGTACGACCAAGAATTGCGGATGCATGAAAACGTCACTCTATGAACAGGCTGATCGTCCAGGCTAACGTAGGCAAGAAGCGTCCGTAAGCCACAACAGTACAATCGTTAATCTGATGTTCCCTGCGATGTTTTGATTTTGAACCACACAAACCAAGCAGCTAAGATTGCTGCATTGTAACTATTAACACTGCTAATTACCTTGTAACTCATTTCACTTGCGTGTGCATTAGTGAATTTGTAACCAAAATGTTTCTTTGTGCTTTTTAACCAGTTTTTTGCTCAAACAGTTTTTAAAACATCTAGCATTGTGTTTTGCGTAGCAGCCTTTTCAGATACCACACTGTTTAAACCTTGTATACATTGATATAGTTAAAGATAGACATTTTTGGTATGAAATTTTTTTATTTTTGTGAAATTTGCCTTTCATCACAATGTCAAGAATAATTGTTTCGGCAACATTTGTATATAATTAAAATAAAGAAAATAAAAAAATATAAAATTTTGGGTTTTAAAAAAAAAAGGTGAGGGAGGAGATATCCAGGGCTACTTGCGTCGTTTGGGCAGGCTCGGAGGAAGAGGTAAGCTACGGACAGCCGACTGGCATGTAACACGCCGACTGGCCTGGCCAGAGGTAGATGGGATTTCCTCTGGCCTAGGCATAGGGCTCTCCATACTTGCGGGGGTGGCTGTTGGGCTGCCAGAGGTGGTGGTCCTGGGAGGAAGGGAGTCTCGCTTCATCATGGCAGGTGGGTTGGCCTGCTCCTGGGTATTGGCCAAACGATCTTGGACCCCAGCAATGGTCTCCTGGGCCACCCCCACCCTCACCAGAGTGGTTTCCATCCTCAGAAGAACACATGTGTTATCCTGAGTTTGGGAGACCAACCTGGTGAGGAGAGGCACTGCTCAGTCTGATGTTTGCCCTGGAGTAGACTCCACAGGGTCCCCAGATGGAGTACTTGGATCCTCCCCTGCAGAGTCCCCATCTGTGCTGGACCCAGACCTGACCTCAGGAGCAGGCACTACCTCCTCTGAGTCTGGAATATAAAAAGAAAAATGTTATTTGTTTTTCCCCCCCAAAAAAATAGAGATGTTTCAGCTTTATACTTTTTGGTTTACAAAATTAAATTACCTTCTTGCACATGTGGAGCGTTGAAGTCGGCCATGTCAGTGTCCATAGTGGATACGCCGACTATCTCCTCTTCCGTCACACATCCCTGAGCCAACGTTTCCAACCTTGTCATGGCCAGCTCCTCAGGGATGGGACCACCACCTGTCCCCGCAGCATGGTCCACCCTACTCCGTAGCTTCCTCTTCAATTGGCATTTGAAATCCGTCCAGCTGTCAATGTTATTTTTGAAAAAATAAGTGTTAGTTTTTTAAATAAGATCAAGTACACTCACAATATAATTTTCTTACCGTTTTTTTACGACTTTATGTGTTCTGTAGATTGTCCCCACAGCATTAACAGCCCTGGATATCTCCTCCCAAATCCTGTCTTTGGCTCCAGCCGCCATATTTCTGGGTGCATTGACTAGGTTCTCCATTGTCATGGTCACCAATGTCTCAAGCTCGATCCGTGAAAATGGAGGGTTTCTTGGCCTTGGCCTGCTTGGGCCCGCCTCCTCCTCTACTGCTGGACTTTGATTCCCAGCACCTACCAAAATTTATAAAATAGTACAATTTTTTCTAAAATTGTATGGGAAATATGACCAGTTCTTGTTTTGTGTAAAAAAAATGTGATTGGAACTTACGTGGCTCAGTTGGCCTCTGCTCACCATGCTCCTCTCTTGCCATTCTGCTAACCTGTGAGAAAGCATGAAGAATACTGCTTCTGTAGACTTTTTATAGATGTGATCGCATCCCTGGATTGGTTACCCGTGCATCCTTATTTCCCTAACTACAAATGCACACCTTTCCTGCATTCCCTAATCACTGCGTGGGTTGGGCTAGATGTGATCGCATCCCTGGATTGGTTACCCGTGCATCCTTATTTCCCTAACTACAAATGCACACCTTTCCTGCATTCCCTAATCATTGCGTGGGTTGGGCTAGATGTGAGCGCATCCCTGGATTGGTTACCCGTGCATCCTTATTTCCCTAACTACAAATGCACACCTTTCCTGCATGTTTCAATAATTGGTGTTTGCTTTCTTTATTTAAGGCAAAGCCAAATGTTCCCTTACTTGTGGGTTGAGTGTTTGATCGTGCAGGAGGTGTTTGATAATAGTTAAATAGTTTGAAGTTGATTGAGAGGTGCTTGTGTGTGTAGTTTGTGAGGTGTTTGAAGTTGATTGAGAGGTGCTTGTGTGTGTAGTTTGTGAGGTGTTTGTTTTAAGTTGATTGAGAGGTGCTTGTGTGTGTAGTTTGAGAGGTGTTTGTTTGAAGTTGATTGAGAGGTGCTTGTGTGTGTAGTTTATGCGGTGTTTGAAGTTGATTGAGAGGTGCTTGTGTGTGTAGTTTGAGAGGTGTTTGTATTTGAATGAGAGGTGCTTGTGTGTTTTTTTTTTGTTATTTTATTTTGGTTGTGGGTTTTTTCTAATTTTTTTAAATTATTTTTTTAGTGTTGTTTTTTTTTGTGTTCCTTTCTTTTTGGGTTGTTTTTTTATTGGTGTTCCTTTCTTTTTGTTTTTTGCTTTTGTGTTTGTTTTTTTGAGTGGTTTTTTTTTGTGTTTGTTTTTTTGTGGTGTTTTTTTGTGTGTTTTTTTGTGGTGTTTTTTGTGTTCCTTTTTTTGTGGTGTTGGTTTTTGTGTTCCTTTTTTTTGTGGTGTTGGTTTTTGTGTTCCTTTTTTGTGTCGTTGGTTTTTGTGTTCCTTTTTTATTTTATTTTTGTGTGTTTTGTTTTTTGTGTTTTTGTTTAGCAAAATTTGATTGCTTTGGAGTTTGAAAAACCCCGTAAGTTTTTGGGCTTGATCCATTGACTTTTTTTGTTTGGTTGGCTGGCCTTTTGTCTTCCTAAATCCAACGTTATTCGAATAATCAAGTAAGTGTGCCAGTCTACTGCATTTTGTTTGTTATTTTTTTTGGATCAACAATCATAATCTTTGTTATTTTTTGTTTTTTATTATAATTTTTGTTTAAATTATTTCTTAAAGGTGTTTAACACTCCTTTTTGGTCTGGAATCAGGTAAGTGTCTATTTTTTCAAACATGCACTTATTTTTTATTTTATTCTATTTTTTTAAACAAATTTTTGGGGAATATTGTTTATTGTTCTATTTTTAAAATCTAATTTGGTACATTTATCAACAATTCATGTTTGCGAGTTTAAAAATTAAGCATGGTTTTAACCCTAAAAGTAGTAATATTGGTTTGTCCTAAAAAAATGTTTTTTTTATATTTTTCCCTCTCATTTTTAAATCGAACAACAAATACACATGTAGTGATTTCCAAAGATGGCACTGCCCAACCCTGCAAGAATATGCCCCATTATTATAAAGCTAAGTATTTTTTCACAAAATTGCACAATACACTCTGGAGAACCAATTAAAAATAAAAATGTAACTTTACAGAGCGATGTTGGACAGCTAATAGTAGCCATGTTGACCCCCACCAACCTTCCTCAGCCTCCACCTGGGCGTAGGCATAGGGGGCGTGTAAGGGCAAAGATATATAGAACACGTGTCACCCTTTTTGGAATGCCTGATGATGTGGTTGTTACCACTTATTGCCTGCCTCCAAATATTATCCTAGACACTCTTTCAATAATAAAGAATTATCTGAAAGTCAGATTAACATTCCTACAGCAATCTCACCACTTACACAGTTGTTGGCGGTGTTACATATCTGCACCTCAGGCTCCTTCCAAACCACTGTGGGGCTGGTGGGTGGCCTCTCCCATCCCTCATTTTCACGGATCCTGAGGCATGTGCTAGATGCATTTTTCAATCATCTAGCACATTTTATTAGTATACCTTTGGATACGGAAGCCCTTGATGTGGTAAAGCAGAAGTTATTTGAAATTGCAGGCTTTCCACACGTCATAGGGGTAGTGGATGGCACTCACATAGCACTTCAGCCCCCTGCATGCAGGGAACAAATATATAGGAACCGCAAACATTACCATTCCCTAAATGTAATGCTGCTATGTGATGCCTCCCTCCAGATCCTCTCCCTGAATGCTAAATTCTCAGGCTGCAGCCATGATGCGTATGTGATCCAGCATTCAGGGATTTGGCCCAAATTAATCACACTGCAAGCTGGTGATGCGTGGATTCTTAGTAAGTAAAAATACAGTATGTCTTTCTAGTAATAGTGTAAACAGGTTCTCATGGTAAATGTATATCTTTTAGTGTCCCATTTCCATCAGGTGACAGTGGATATCCTTGCACGCCCTGGCTGCTGACTCCTTATTTGACTCCTACACCAGGACCCCAAACTCACTATAATGCCGCGTTTACTGCCACCTGGCAGGTGGGGGAGCGCTGTATTGGCCTTTTAAAGGGCCGGTTCCGGTGTTTCCATCACTCTGGTGGTGCACTCATGTACTTGCTGGATATGGTTTCTCGCATTGTGGTCCTGTGTGGGATTTTACACAACATTGCAATAAGGAGTCGAGTACCCATGCAGCCAGAGGAGGCCTTGCCAGAGGATGGCCCCCCAGAGGAAGGTGTTGTGATGCTGTCAGGGGGGGCCAGAAGCGATGATGTTGTTTCACATTTTTTTAGGTATGCATATTTACATTTTTTTTTAGAATAAAATACAATTTTGCAAAATGTATTTTAATGTGGCCCTTTTTCTTTTGTTTTCTTTTCCTACCAACAAAATCAAAACACTTTCCAAAACATGGATAAAAAATGGAACCCATTGGCAATACCCTTGTATATTTTTGGACAACTAACACATTTTGCACGGATACCCCCAACATGTTTAGTTAATTTGCCTTTTTTTTTAGTAATTGATATGTTTTCCATTCCAAAATCTTTGTTTTTTACTATACTTGTTTAGGTTTGACTAAGCCAGATGTTTAATTTGCCAAAACCATGAGGACATTTGTTATGTGTGAATCTGTTATGTTTTATTTTTTACCATTAAAAGCCTGTTGGCAACATGTTTGTTATGTAATAAATGTTTTAAATGATGCAAAAATGTTGTTACTTGTTTATTTTCAAAAATTGTAAGCCATTTTGAGGTGTATAATGTATGCCAACCCATAATTGAAAAATAAATAACATTACTGCAAATTTTCTTAAGGTTTACTAATACATGTTTTAAGTTCTTACACTATGGAAAGGCACCCACCTTTGTTCCTACAATTTTTCACATACAGAATTACACCCTTTAATGTGTGGCAAAAAAGAGGACAAATGTTGGAAATAACACTTTATTTTTTTTTTTTTAAATGTCATAAAAATTAAAAAAAAAAAAAAAAAAAACTACACATCCTCCAAACGCCCCACTAATCTTTGGAGGCAGCAGTATGCCTGCATTAAGTTGCCCGAAGTCTTGCGCAGCTCCTCCCAGATTTCCCTCAGGATGTGTGTTAGATCTGTTGAAAAATTGTATAACATGCGGATTAAATACTTCATTACAATTAGAAACATTTGAACATTACACATTATTCAATGTACCAAAAAGTGTTTGAACACACTGATGTTACGGTGTGTTTGAAAGTATCAGACACACAACATTATTAATAGGTTTTTACTTTTCTGTTGTTCAACTAATTTTAAACCCTATGTGGCATAAGCCAAAATCCACTATGATGATGTTACAAATAATGGGAGGTGTATTCTTAAGTCATGATGGCCATATCCTTAAAACACAATGCACCTATTCACTTCTAGAATGTTGTTGAGAAACCAAAAAAAAATTTTGGGGGGGGCTATCAAAAACATCACTTTGCCTAAGTACATTAGTACATTTTAAACACAGTGTACACAACATCAACAAGGGTAGTCTGGTTCCTAGCACCTTGGCAAGTATTTTGACAGGTTTTTGTACATTGTAAAATACTAATCCAAATTTAATCATTAGTTCCTCAAACTCCAAAAAATATTTAAATAAAAAAAAAACTATATTTTTGAGGACCCCAAAACAAAAAAAGGGCCAGACAATAAACATAAGGTTGTAAGTCTGAAAAACAGCATTACTGCGCAATGATGTTAAACCCCATACCGCGTCACAACCTCTTGCTTCAGGTGATGGCGGGGCAGGTTCAAGAGTGTTTGCTGGTGCTCCAGTCTTCGGCACGCAGTCGCTGAATGGCGAAAGTGGCCAGAAATTTTTCGGGCCACCCAAAGCGTCTCCTGCACGCCCCTGTCGCTTTTCAGAAAATTCTGCACCACCAAGTTTATTGTGTGAGCAAACCATGGGACGTGCTGGAATTTGCCCAGATGTAGTGCCCGAACAATATTGGTGGCGTTGTCAGATATCACAAATCCCCAGGAGAGTCTAAGTGGGGTAAGCCACTGGGCGATGATTTCCCTCAGTTTCTCTAAGAGGTTGTCGGCGGTGTGCCTCTTACTGAAACTGGTGATACACAGCGTAGCCTGCCTTGGAACGAGTTGGCATTTCTGAGATGCTGCTACTGGTGACGCTGATATTGTTGCTGCGTAAGGTGATACATCTAATCAGTGGGCTGTCACAGTCATATAGTCCTTAGTCTGCCCTGTTCCACTTGTCCACATGTCCGTGGTTAAGTGGACATTGGGTACAACTGCATTTTTCAGGACACTGAGGACACTTTTTCTGACGTTTCTGTACAATCTCGGTATTGCCTGCCTAGTGAAGTGGAATCTAGACGGGATTTGGAACCGGGGACACACTACCTCCATCAATTGTCTAAATCCCACTGCACTAATGGCGGATACCGGACGCACACGTCTAACACCAACATAGCAGTCAAGGCCTCAGTTATACGATTTGCTTCAGGATGACTGCTGTCGTACTTCATCCTCCTCGCTAAGGACTGTTGGAGGGTCAATTGTTTAGTAAAAGTAGTGGTGTCCCTACTTCCTCTCTGGGATGATGAACGACTCCCAGCAGCAGCAACAGCAGCAGCGGCAGCAGTAGGCGTAGCAATGCAGGATCCTCCGGAGGAATCCCGGATAGGAGAGTCAGTCATGCCAGAGACATGGCCTGCAGGACTACTTCCGATCCTGACAAAGGAGGAAATTGACGAGGAGGGAGTTGACGGTGTGGTTTGCAGGTGCTTGGATACAACAGGACAATGGGATTTAGGTGTCCCTGGACTGCTTACGGTCTTAGCCAAAGTTTCTGAACTTGACAGTAACTTTTTATGAACGCGCTGCAGGTGCCGTATAAGGGAGGATGTTCTTAGGTGGTTAACGTCCCTCCCCCTACTTATTTCACCTTTACATATGGTACATATGGCAAGACAGTTGTTGTCCGGATTTGGATAGAAATATTGCCAGACCAAAGAGGTGGAATGTTTGGTCTTCTGCCCAGGCATGACCGTGATGGGATTTTTCATCCCACGGACAACAACTGTCTCCCCTGGAGCCTGATTTAAACAAACCACATCACCATCAGAATCCTCCTCGCCAACTTCCTCCTCAGCGCCAGCTACACCAGTATCCTCATCCTGTTGTACTTCAACAGTGACATCTTCAATTTGCATATCAGCAAGTGGACTGTGGGTGCTCCTTTCAGCACTTGCAGGGGGCGTGCAAATGGTGGAAAGAGCCACCTCTTCCCGTCCAGTGCTGGGAAAGTCAGGCATCGCAACCACCACCACACTTGGACTCTCCTTGGGGATTTGTGATATCTTCTTAGAATGCACAGTTCTTCACTGTGCTTTTGCCAGCTTAACTCATTTGATTTTTTTAGCGGGAGGAGGGCTTCCATCGTCATGTGAAGCTGAACCACTAGTCATGAACATAGGGAAAGACCTTAGCCGTTCCTTGCCACTCCATGTCATAAATGGCATATTGGCAAGTTTACGTTTCTCTTCAGATGATTTAAATGTTTTTTTTAAGGTAATTTTCCTGAACTTTGTCATTTGGGATTGTATGTGCCCTCTACTATGACATAGGGCATCAGCCTTGGCAGACGAGGTTGATGGCATGTTATCGTCTATGTCATGACTAGTGGCAGCAGCTTCAGCACTAGGAGGAAGTGGTTCTTGATCTCTCCCTATTTTATTTTTATCGGAGAAAGTTTGGTCCTACATTTATGTTATATTGATTTGATATATACGTGCGGCTAAGGCGCACACAAACACAGAAAATATTTTTTTATTTTTGTTGGAGACTAGTGCACTTTTTGGGTTACACTATGCTTTAAGAAATGAGCCTGCTGGCCCTTTACTTATGGAACACAGGCGCACGCTTGGCGCTGCTCCTTTGTTGATGCACGTGCAGCCACAGTGCACACAATTCACAAACACTGAAAATATTTTTTTATTTTGTTTGGAGTGCCCTTTGGGGGTTACAGCACCCTTTAACGGTCAAGCCAGCTGGCCCTTTACTTATGGGACACAGGCGCACGCTTTGCACTGCTCCTTTGTTGATGCACGTGCAGCCACAGTGCACACAATTCACAAACACTGAAAATATTTTTTTATTTTGTTTGGAGTGCCCTTTTGGGGTTACAGCACCCTTTACCGGTCAAGCCAGCCGGCCCTTTACTTATGGGACACAGACGCACGTTTGGCACTGCTCCTTTGTTGATGCACGTGCAGCCACAGTGCACACAATTCACAAACACTGAAAATATTTTTTTATTTTGTTTGGAGTGCCCTTTGGGGGTTACAGCACCCTTTAACGGTCAAGCCAGCCGTACCTTTACTTATGGGACACAGGCGCACGCTTGGCGCCGCTCCTTTGTTGATGCACGTGCAGCCACAGTGCACACAATTCACAAACACTGAAAATATTTTTTTATTTTGTTTGGAGTGTACTTTGGAGGTTACAGCACCCTTTAACGGTCAAGCCAGCCGAACCTTTACTTATGGGACACAGGCGCACGCTTGGCGCTGTTCCTTTGTTGATGCACGTGCAGCCACAGTGCACACAATTCACAAACACTGAAAATATATTTTTATTTTGTTTGGAGTGCCCTTTGGGGGTTACAGCTCCCTTTAACGGTCAAGCCAGCCGGCCCTTTACTTATGACATAGGTGCACGCTTGGCACTACTTTGTTGATGCATGTGCGGCTACTGCGCACACAATTCACAAACACAGAAAATATTTTTTTATTTTGTTTGGAGTGTGCTTTGGGGGTTACAGCACCCTTTAACGGACAAGCCAGCCGGCCTTTTACTTATGGGGCACAGGCGCACGCTTTGCACTGCTCCTTTGTGGATGCACGTGTAGCCACAGTGCACACAATTTACAAACACAGAAAATATATATTTTTTTTGTTTGGAGTGTACTTTGGAGGTTACAGCACCCTTTAATGGACAAGCCCGCCGGCTCTTTACTAATGGGACACAGGCGCTCGCTTGGTGCTGCTCCATTGTTGATGCACGTGCAGCCACAGTGCACACAATTCACAAACACTGAAAAAAAATTTTTATTTTGTTTAGAGTGCCCTTTGGGGGTTACAGCACCCTTTAGCGGTCAAGCCAGCTGGCCCTTTACTTATGGGACACAGGCGCACGCTTGGCGCTGCTCCTTTGTTGATGCTCGTGCGGCTACTGCGCACGCAATTCACAAACACAGAAAATATTTTTTTATTTTGTTTGGAGTGTACTTTGGGGGTTACAGCACCCTTTAATGGTCAAGCCAGCCGGCCCTTTACTTATGGCACACAGGCGCACGCTTGGTGCTTCTCCTTTGTTGATGCACGTGCAGCCACAGTGCACACAATTCACAAACACAGAAAATATTTTTTATTTTGTTTGGAGTGTACTTTGGGGGTTACAGCACCCTTTAATGGTCAAGCCAGCCAGCACGTTACTTATGACACAGGCGCACGCTTGGCACTACTTTGTTGATGCATGTGTGGCTACTGCGCACACAATTCACAAACACAGAAAATATTTTTTTATTTTGTTTGGAGTGTGCTTTGGGGGTTACAGCACCCTTTAATGGACAAGCCAGCCAGCCTTTTACTTATGGGACACAGGCGCACGCTTTGCGCTGCTCCTTTGTGGATGCACGTGTAGCCACATTGCACACAATTTACAAACACAGAAAATATATATTTTTTTTGTTTGGAGTGTACTTTGGGGGTTACAGCACCCTTTTACGGTCAAGCCAGCTGGCCCTTTACTTATGGGACACAGGCGCATGCTTGGCACTACTTTGTTGATGCATGTGCGGCTACTGCACACACAATTCACAAACACAGAAAATATTTTTTTATTTTGTTTGGAGTGTACTTTGGGGGTTACAGCACCCTTTAAAGGTCAAGCCAGCCTGCCCTTTACATATGACACAGGCGCACGCTTGACACTACTTTGTTGATGCACGTGCGGCTACAGCGCACACAATTCACAAACACAGAAAATATTTTTTTATTTTGTTTCGAGTGTACTTTGGGGGTTACAGCACCCTTTAACGGTCAAGCCAGCCGGCCCTTTACTTATGGGACACAGGCGCACACTTGGCGCTGCTCCTTTGTTGATGCACGTGCAGCCACAGTGCACACAATTCACAAACACTGAAAATATTTTTTTATTTTGTTTGGAGTGCCCTTTGGGGGTTACAGCACCCTTTAACGGTCAAGCCAGCCGAATCTTTACTTATGGGACACAGGCGCACGCTTGGCGCTGCTCCTTTGTTGATGCACGTGCAGCTACAGTGCACACAATTCACAAACACTGAAAATATATTTTTATTTTGTTTGGAGTGCCCTTTGGGGGTTACAGCACCCTTTAACGGTCAAGCCAGCCGGCCCTTTACTTATGACATAGGCGCACTCTTGGCACTACTTTGTTGATGCATGTGCGGCTACTGCGCACACAATTCACAAACACAGAAAATATTTTTTTATTTTGTTTGGAGTGTGCTTTGGGGTTTACAGCACCCTTTAACGGACAAGCCAGCTGGCCTTTTACTTATGGGGCACAGGCGCACGCTTTGCGCTGCTCCTTTGTGGATGCACGTGTAGCCACAGTGCACACAATTTACAAACACAGAAAATATATATTTTTTTTGTTTGGAGTGTACTTTGGAGGTTACAGCACCCATTAATGGACAAGCCCGCCGGCTCTTTGCTAATGGGACACAGGCGCTCGCTTGGCGCTGCTCCTTTGTTGATGCACGTGCAGCCACAGTGCACACAATTCACAAACACTGAAAAAAAAATTTTATTTTGTTTAGAGTGCCCTTTGGGGGTTACAGCACCCTTTAGCGGTCAAGCCAGCCGGACCTTTACTTATGGGACACAGGCGCACGCTTGGAGCTGCTCCTTTGTTGATGCACGTGCAGCCACAGTGCACACAATTCACAAACACTGAAAATATTTTTTTATTTTGTTTGTAGTGCCCTTTGGGGGTTACAGCACCCTTTAACGGTCAAGCCAGCTGGCCCTTTACTTATGGGACACAGGCGCATGCTTGGCACTACTTTGTTGATGCACGTGCGGCTACTGCGCACACAATTCACAAACACAGAAAATATTTTTTTATTTTGTTTGGAGTGTACTTTGGGGGTTACAGCACCCTTTAATGGTCAAGCCAGCTGGCCCTTTACTTATGGGACACAGGCGCATGCTTGGCACTACTTTGTTGATGCACGTGCGGCTACTGCGCACACAATTCACAAACACAGAAAATATTTTTTTATTTTGTTTGGAGTGTACTTTGGGGGTTACAGCACCCTTTAATGGTCAAGCCAGCTGGCCCTTTACTTATGGCACACAGGCGCACGCTTGGTGCTTCTCCTTTGTTGATGCACGTGCAGCCACTGTGCACACAATTCACAAACACAGAAAATATTTTTTATTTTGTTTGGAGTGTAATTGGGGGTTACAGCACCCTTTAATGGTCAAGCCAGCCAGCCCTTTACTTATGACACAGGCGCACGCTTGGCACTACTTTGTTGATGCATGTGCGGCTACTGCGCACACAATTCACAAACACAGAAAATATTTTTTATTTTGTTTGGAGTGTGCTTTGGGGGTTACAGCACCCTTTAACGGACAAGCCAGCCAGCCTTTTACTTATGGGACACAGGCGCACGCTTTGCGCTGCTCCTTTGTGGATGCACGTGTAGCCACAGTGCACACAATTTACAAACACAGAAAATATATATTTTTTTTGTTTGGAGTGTACTTTGGGGGTTACAGCACCCTTTTACGGTCAAGCCAGCTGGCCCTTTACTTATGGGACACAGGCGCATGCTTGGCACTACTTTGTTGATGCATGTGCGGCTACTGCGCACACAATTCACAAACACAGAAAATATTTTTTTATTTTGTTTGGAGTGTACTTTGGGGGTTACAGCACCCTTTAACGGTCAAGCCAGCCGGCCCTTTACTTATGGGACACAGGCGCACGCTTGGCGCTGCTCCTTTGTTGATGCACGTGCAGCCACAGTGCACACAATTCACAAACACAGAAAATATTTTTTTATTTTGTTTGGAGTGTACTTTGGGGGTTACAGCACCCTTTAACGGACAAGCCAGCTGGCCTTTTACTTATGGGACACAGGCGCACGCTTTGCGCTGCTCCTTTGTGGATGCACGTGTAGCCACAGTGCACACAATTTACAAACACAGAAAATATATATTTTTTTTGTTTGGAGTGTACTTTGGGGGTTACAGCACCCTTTAATGGACAAGCCAGCCGGCTCTTTACTAATGGGACACAGGCGCACGCTTGGCGCTGCTCCTTTGTTGATGCATGTGCAGCCACAGTGCACACAATTCACAAACACAGAAAAAATATATTTTTTTTTTGCACTTGGGGGGAGCACCCCTGATGGACAGAGCACCCCCTGGACAACACTACTGCACCCCTTTAGGACTGGGACACTGCACAGGACTTTGGAGTGGACACAGCCCCTATGGACAACTGACTGCACAACACAGTCCAGCCAGCCCCTATGGACTTTGAAGGAGTGGACACAGCCCCTATGGACAACAGCAGCACAGCGCAGCACAACACTACACTGCACTACACTACACTACACAGCCCTGCCAGCCCTAAATCCTACCCTCCCTCTTCACTGTCCACAGCCGAGTGAGAAAATGGCGCCGACGCGGGTACCTTATATAGGATCCAAAACCCGCGAGACCCAGAAGGCGGGATGATGACGTTTTGCCTCGATTTCAGATCCGAGTCAGGCGGGAAAAGTCGAGCCTGACTCGGATCGGCCTCGGATCGGGGGGGCTCGGGGGGGTTCGGATTTCAGAAATCCGAACCCGCTCACCCCTAATTTAAACCTGACTCGGTATAATTATATTAACAAATATTCAGATTCGTCAATACAATTATACCAAAGCAGGTCTAAATAGTTATTATTTACGTAATTTGATCATTTTAAAAAATCAACAATTTTGGATAAATTTTTGGAATACTTTAATACAGTTAACACTGTAAAGTAGTTTTTCTTTAACTGTATAAGCCTGTTAACCTAGAACATATTTGTCCTTACACTTGCACAGTCCTGCAAGTAGAGCATCTAGCAGCAGGGGGATTTACTGAAGATCGGCCATCACTGCTGTCTGGGAGAGGGGGACGGGTCTGAGTTGGTGTGACTGTAACTGGGGAGAGATGAATGGGAAGCCATGGCTGCCCTGTGCTTGCAGGAAAATTGTCTTCCTGCAGGTGGGCGATCCTGTGAGGATCGCCCTTCTCTACCCGGGTCAGGAATAGGAGATTGAGGGGAGGCATCAGAGGGGAAAGAGGTACCGACCTGGTGAGCTGAGCCCAGCACGGCTGAAAAATCAAATTCCAGGAGCTGCTGGTGGGTGATCTAACACGGTCACATCAGATGCAGGTGAAATGAGGCAATAGGTTTACATAGAACGACAATTAAGTATACTCTTTGGTTGCCATCATCAGAGTCTGCTTCCTGAATAAAGATCTTTGAGAACTTACTTTCTTGATGTTATGACTGCCAAATTAGATCAAACACTGAATACGATGAGAGCTTTTGACATGGGCTGAAGTAAGAGCAGGCATCAGAATTCCATAGGCTAAAAGGGAGACACTATTATATGTTACCATGGGGAGAAAAGCCTTATTGCTGGTGAAAACTGAACCTACATAGCAGGACAGGGGTCCTCTGCAGGGGCGGATCCATAGGGTGAGGTGAAAGTAACCCCCCTTCATACCCTGTAACACTTCTCCCCTGCCCACTGCCAGTGGTCACTGTATAGCAGCGGCACATGGGCAGGCGGACGCTGTCGGGGATGTAGAGAGTTGTGCCGTAGTGATGGGTAGTTCACGAATGATCAGTTCAAAGTGAACTGATCTTCAAAATGAACTAGTTCACTCAGTTCACAGCTCTGGCAAAGATCAGTTCATCAGGAGCTAAAACAAGGGGGAGGAGTTAGACACAGTGACAGAGAGAGCACAGCAGCTCCATTAGGCATGAGTCAGTACTGCTAAACGGCCACAGGTGGCACTGCTATGCTCAGACTATGTGTGACTGTGGAGCTCATTGAACTAGATTCAGGCATTCTAGTTCACTAGTTCGAATAGGTCAGTGACTCAGTGACTCATGTGGAGCTGATTGAATTATATTGTCATGATGACTCATTGAGTAGTTCAAAAGTCACATGATACATTCCCCATTAGCTCTCTCACATACAGTTATGAGTCAATACTGCTAAACGACTGCTGTGATCAGACATATGCATTGTATGGATCTGTACCACCCACAGCTTTAGCGACCGACCAGGTTGATGGTCGCGATGCTCAAGACCATCGGGGCTTGCAACGAGACCCTAAGGTTGGGTCTCGGCAACTGCAAGCCCCAGGGAGCTTCCTGCTCTGATAGAGCAGGAAGTGGAAGCTCCCCACTGACATCACTGCTGATGTCAGTGCGGCCGCCCACAAAATGGCAGGAACGCCTCCGTTTGTGTAGCCGCCGCCCCCCCCCGCCCCTCCTACAAAATAGGGCGAGCTGTCGATCAACATCAACAGCCGCCCCTTCTGTAGTGAGCTCTGGAGCGAGAGAATTTCTCTCTCGCTCCGGGGCTTGCGCACGCGCTGCATAGAGCCTTAACATCGACCCAGTTGTGAGCGCTTGCGACCGGGTCTGAATGAGACCCTATATTCCCTATCACATGCGCACACACATACACTAGGTTAATTTTTGTTGGGAGCCAATTAACCTACCAGTATATTTTTGGAGTGTGGGAGGAAACCGGAGTATCCGGAGGAAACCCACGCAAGCACAGGGAGAATATACAAACTCCACACAGTTACGGCCGTAGTGGGAATTCATCCCACGGCCTCAGTGCTGCGAGGCAGTAATGCTAACTATTACACCATCTGTGCTGCCCCAGGTTTAAGACTATGCCCTGTTTTAATATTCATTATATCCATTAACTGAGCTGAATTGATTGATAACTTGAAAGAAAAATTGAAAATCTGTACTTGTAATCTCTCAGAATAGATAGTTATTTTACACTAGTGTGCCTTTTATCACCATGTTACTGAAATTCAATAAACAACAAAGGGAACTAAAGAAACAATGTACTGAATCGGGGTAGTCTTGAGTTCAGTATTATGCATAAAATGCAATTTGTTTTTATGGAAAATGATAATAACTCTGCCTTTACTCCCAAAAAAGATAGCAAAATATTTAACAGAAGAGTTTATGTGATTAACTTGTTTAAAATAGACTTTAAAAACATAAATAAAATACATAGAATATATTTATCAGAAAATCTGGTGTAGAAAATTCTGTCACAAATTGTTATAAATTGTAATAATGTTTTGTAATTACAGTATAAATAGTTTTTTTCACTGACAGTAACTGATGTTTGTTCCTCTTTTTAGAAATATGTTGTCTTAAACTGAATAAATCACCAAAAGAACACAGTGTATTCTATCCCATACATCATGTAATATCCATAACTTCTATCATACTTGTTTATTTCTTATTCTTAAATTTGTGTCAGTAATCCGTAATGTAAATTATTCTAAATTCAAACCCTCTGCCAATATATGAGATAATGATCATCGATCTAAGATCCCTCCCAATGTTAATCATACTGTTCTCCATTACTTATAAAGAATTGTGACTGAGAGCTAGATTCATTTATAAGGGTAATAATCTATTTATTAAAAGAGAATATCAGAATAGAGTTTATCTGTGTCATAACTAGAGATGAGCGACTCAGTTTTCCTTAAAACCGAACACACCCAAATTTTGAGGTTCCAAGTCAAGGCATGCCCCAGCTCGGATGACTTTGGGATTCCGAGTCGAACTGAGGGCCTGATTCGGATTTGGGAATAGAGTAAGAAATAGCAAGTAACTATGGACAAACCATGTTGCAATGCAAGGAGTGCAAATACATACATTTGTTTTGCATGCAGGGTAAATACTGGCTGCTTCTGAATGTAGCCAACAAATGCTGGACAGCTTAATTTTTACACTGCAATTTAAATGTCAGTTAGGGTACACCCCTCCCAAATCTAATCTCTCTGCACATTTTACATCTGCCCCACCTGCAGTGCAGCATGGTTTTACCAAGATGCACAGTTACTTGCTCTATCTTACTCTGGGCCTGATTCAGAGCTAAACGCTCTGACCAGAGCGCTCGCTCTGAATCAGGGCCCTCCTACCTGTTTTTGGAGCGGCCTCTTGGACGCTCGCATAGCTGTGGGTTATCACCCACAGCTTATGCGAGCGTCCATGATGATGGTTGCGATGGTCAAAGACCATCGCGACCATCGGGCTTGCGACGAGACCCTGCGGTAGGGTCTCGCTGCCGCAAGCCCAGGAGTGATTTTGGCTCTATCAGAGCCAAAGTCTAACCCTAACCCTAACCTCCCCCTCAAACCCAACCCTAACCCCGCTATGCTGCCTAAACCTAACACTCCTCCTCCCCCGCTGCTAACAGCTAAGACGCTCTGGCTTACCTCATCCAGGATGGCGTCTGTCTAGATTCCTGTGTCGGGATTAAGATAAGCGTCTGTATTTCAACACCTATCTTTAGTCCCGTGTCAGGGTTGCGACGTCAGGATTTCAAATGGCGGTATCCCATCCGCTGGTCTCCTAACTACATCCCATGACAACATTTAGGCGATAGTCTGTGTCCATAGCATAATCAGTGATTATTCAGCAGAGGACGCTAATGCGATCGCAGCTGCAATTTCACACGGAACACATCTGCGAAAATATACTAATAGTTGAAAAGCTTACAGGGGATAGGAACGCCCACCGCTGCCTTATCATCCGCGTCCAACATTGCGTACCTGCATAAACATCTACGTAGATCAGACAGCCACGAGGCCCTTGTGGCAGTTCTGGCCTGTCTCATATACTGCATATACTGCAGCTCTTCTCACACGTAAGAGAGGTCTCATGCTGCAAAAGCAGTCACAATGGCTAATTTATGTACGCCCACGCACGGAACAGCGGTTAAATGGTCAGACGTGCCTGCGTTCACCTAAACCCCCCCCCCCCGCCGGTTACCTCCCCCAAACATTGACCACATGACATTCACTCATTACAGAATGCGTGCAATGCTGAATCAGTCCCACAGATCACTGATTAGTGATATCTTACATCCAAAACTAATTTTTTTGTTTCACCACTATTACAACATTGTGTGCCGGATAAGGATTTGTGACTGATATAAAACTCTACCTGCCTCTACCTGTTCTTGGTACTCCAGTCACTGTTACAAATTTGATGAAGCTTTGTAATAATTGCAGCGGTGTAAACAAACATGCTATTACGAATAACCACGTTTCTTCACACTATAGGAGAGACGTACTAAGCTTTGGAGAGAGATAAAGTGGAGAGAGATAAACTACCAGCCAATCAGCTCCTAACTGCCATGTTACAGGCTGTGGGGTCTATTTACTAAGCCTTGGATGGAGATAAAGGCCCTCATTCAGAGCCGGACGCAATTAGCGCTCGCTCATCCTGAAAATAGGGGTGGCTATTCAAATGAACCGTTCGCTGTTTGCGGTCTGTTCACGCCTCTAGGTCTGAACGAGCGAACAAAACTTGCGGTCGTATTTTGGGAAACTACGCCCCCTGGCCGCTCGCATCCTACGTCATGTCCGCTATTTATTAGATTAATCGAGTACATCGAACAGGGTATGAACTGTTCGCTATTCTTGTGGTCGGTTTTTGCTACCACAATTTTGCGAGCAGTTCTGGCTATAAAATAACCCAGTGACGTGGTTAATGACGCTGCTTTTTTAATTAACTCAAATTAGCAGGCATTCGCTATTTTGCGAGCACATGAATTTCAACCGCACTGACTGGTTCGCGCATGCGTATAACGATCCGTACGCATGCGCAGTTGGCCAAACATCGCTCGGAGCGAACGAGCTGCCGATTACGAGTGGCTCTGAATCAGGCCCAAAGTCCCAGCCAACCACCATTTTTCAAACACAGCCTGTGACGTAAGGCAGTTAGGAGCTGATTGGCTGGTACCTTATCTCCACTCACTTTATCTTGAAAAGTGACAGTTAGGAGCTGATTGGATTATACTTTATCTCTCTCCACTTTATCTCTCTCTCTCCAAGGCTTAGTACATAGGGCTTGATTCAGACCCGCTCCCTAGATGCATTTGCACGCTGCCAAAGTATGCAAATCCCGCTATCGCACGGCAAGGCATTAGCACGCCCACTATGTCTTGGCGGTGTTTATTTAGACGCCCACTTTCCCTTAGTGATACACGTCATCTCCAGGAACAATCGGTAACATTGAGTAACATCGGAACCATACGCAGCACTTGTGGCTGACCATACCCTACCACAAGCACTGCGAGTGCTGCTGTGTGTAATTCAGCCATGTGACGTTTATTATGAGGCTGCGTCTTAATTATGCACACCTCTGAAACGGATTTTGCACCACCACACCCCCGTTTCCATCTACCAACCCCCGTCACCACCCACCAATGGCTCGTCCTGTCACTCAATCTAGCGAGGCGTCTATGTACAAGGGGCGATCGCATGGACTTGTTCACGCACACGCATTGCATCTTATGCGCACACGCATTGCATCCTATATGCATGCGCAGATTGCAAACATCGGCATGCTACATGCAAACGCAGCATAGCGAACGGGTCTGAAGAATCAGGCACATAGAATTTCATGTTCTTTCGTTGGAACGTGCGCTTTGATTAAATGCTCTAACTCCCATGATGCTGTCATATTAAAATGATTGAATTAAATAGCAAAGCAGATGGCGGTGCCAGGGCTACCTATGTGAGTTATCACAGCGTGACATGAACTCAAATATTGTTCCTGAAACTCTACCAATGATAATAAGAGACTTTCTTTGGCCTTAGATTACACTTCTTCACACAACTCCATTTTTTACCAGTATTTAAATGTTATTTATGTCGCAGTTTCTCTATATGGATTTCTTTATGGGGATTAAAAGTCGAGGTTCATATGTTTCCTGGACTGTCTTTGGAACATGAACTGATGGTAATCTTCAGTGTCCCACCGAGTGTACATAGCTGTGGATTGGAGTATTTGAAGAAAAATGAGAAAAAGTATTTAGACTGATACGATAAGTACTGAACGCTACATGTGCGGGCATAAGACTGTAGGCGTTATTTTTTTTAGATTTTTTTGTAATGAAAAATAAAGGTGTAAAAACCCAGTAACGTTACACAGCATACAAAGGATCAGGGCCAGCCACTAGGTTACATATTGAGAAAATGTGCAATATCCTAAAATACAGGATAATACATCTGTACAGTAGTTTGTAATTTGTGGTTTTCAAGAGTTCGAGGGTCTTGACTCACGTTATAATCTATAGTCTACAGATGTGTCCTTATGCCGGGTGCGAGTGACCCGCCAGGTCCTGTGTGACACGGCTTGCGCCGAGCATATGTTTTGCCCAAAAATGTGTCTTAGTCACAATTGGATGCGACAATCTGCTTCATGAGACTGCACAGATTCATTTTATATGCGCTTCATATACAGACTCAGATGCACACAGATATACAAGTGTTGCATATCAAATGAATCAGTGCAGTCTCGTGAAACAGATAGGGTTAGGCTGCAGTTAGGGTTAGGGCTGAAACGCACTCAAAACGTAATGTTGACATGTCTAATGTCAAGCAATGTCAACATTTCACATGTTGACATAACGCCAATGTCAATATAATATGAAGTGTTGCCTGTTTAAGCTTACAGTGGTGGCCAAAATTGTGGACACTTTTTGAAATGTGAATGTTTTTCAACTTCGAATGCTTATAAAAACTGTTACACTTCATGCAGTGCAATGATTCATATATCAAATGAAAGGAAATTTAATGCAGAATTCAACACAATAAACAGAGGTCAAATATTTGCATTACAAGGGAAGTTATGCAGTGAAAACAACACTTAGGGTGAAAATCCCTGTGTACTTTTGATGTTAATGTCCTATCAGTATTTCGTTTATTTTTCAAGACAGCAGCACAGCGATGTGTCATTGAGCCAACCAATGTTTGGAGCTCTTTCTTCTTTATTATGGTGCCATGAGACAATTATAGCCTCAATTAATTGTCTTTTATTGGATGGATGCCTCAGATGTACCAGTTTTTTCAAACTGAACCACAAATGTTCTATGGGGTTCAGGTCTGGGCTCTGTCCTGGCCATCCCAGCACCTGTATGTCATTCTCCATGAACCCCTTTTTGTATGTCCGTGCAGTGTGGCAGGGAGCTGAATCCTGATGGGAAAAAAATGGGGCATTATCTGGAAAAAGATCCCTGATAGAAGGTAGAAGTTTTGGTTGTAGGATGGTGTCAATGTACTTTCTGCTGCTCAGTGTGCCATCTATGACATAAAGGCGGCCTACAGCATCTGCTCTCATACATGCCCAGATCATAACACTTGTAGGATTCTTTGTTGTCGCTTGAAAGCAATCTGGATCTACCTCTTCATTCGACGTCTCCAATATTTTCTCCCATCACTGCCTAATATCGATATCTTAGTTTCGTCACTCCATATTACTTGTTTCCACTGACCTTCTGTCTATGCAATGTGTTCTTTTGCCCACTGTATTCATTTCTGCCGCTGCTTTTTATTCAGCAATGGCTTTTTTCGGGAATCCTACCTTTTAGGCCAACCTCCGTTAGTCTTCTCCACACCGTTCTTGCATTGACAAAAACACCAGTTGCACTCAGGTCACTGCTAATGGCCGCAGATGACATCCATCTGTCCCTGACGCAAATTAGTTTTATTCTCCTTTCATCTACAGCTGTTGTGCACTTTTTCTGACCATTTCCTTCTTTGTTTTGTATAGATTGTGTTTCCTGATAGCGTAAACAAAACTTTCGTACACCTGATGTTGTCACATTCCCACCAACTTCTCTCGCAAATGCTGCATACAAAAGACCATTTTCACGTAACACCACAATCCTGGATCTCTTCCTGGGTGACCAGTCACCACTTTACCTGGATGACATTGTTGTATTTATTTTTTTGCACTGTCGTTAGCACTAAACAATACACACAAACATCCAACCATAATTGCACTTCAGTAACCAACTTTATTCTGCAAAATGAAACCGCCGAACTGACCTTTCCCACCTTTGAACATGACCTTGCATCTGCTCATAAACGACAGCTGATTGGTTCTCAGAATGGTGATTCCGATTGGCTGGTAGTAGCTGTTACTACAATCCGCTTCTTGAATCTAACGCATCTCTGCTTCTTTGACTGACTGAAAGTAGCATAACTTCCCTTGTAATGCAAATATTTGACCTCTGTTTATTGTGTTCAATTCAGCATTAAATTTCCTTACATTTGATATATGAATCATTACACTGCATGAAATAACAGTTTTTATAAGCATTCGAAGTTGAAAAACATTACAATTTCAAAAAGTGTCCGCAATTTTGGCCACCACTGTATATAACTACATATTAGAGATGTGCATGGACCCCCGTGCTTTTATTTTGGTTCATCATCGTGTTTTGTTTTTGGCAAAATCACCCTCAAGTCCTCAGCTGTTTTGGATCGGATTCAGGGTCTCATTCAGACCCGCTCGCGAGCGCTGTACGCTCGCAAGCGGGTCGATGGTGCCCAAGTGCGCATTCACATGATGGAGGGAGCTCCGTCGTGCGCATGCGCGAGACCCGGCGAGCGACGGGGAAGCCGTCGCTCCAGGTCTCGCACCAAAGGGGGCGTGCTGTCGATGGTGAGTGACAGCACGCCCCCTTTGGTTGGTGTGCCGGGGGCGTGGCTGCCCAGACGGAGGCGTTCCCATGGGAACGCCTACCGTCTGGGTCTGGCCCCACTGACATCACTAGTGATGTCAGTGGGACTGATTTTGGCTCTGATAGAGCCAAAATCACTCCAGGGCTTGCGGCAACAAGACCATACCGCAAGGGTCTCGTCGCAAGCCCGATGGTCACGATTGTCTTGACCATCGCGACCATCATCATGGACGCTTGCATAAGCTGTGGGTGGTAACCCACAGCTATGCGAGCGTCCAAAAGGCCGCTTCGCAATTAAAAAAAACACGCCCTGATTCAGAGTGGGCGCTCGTTCAGAGCGTCCGGCTCTGAATCAGGCCCTCAGTCTTGGTTCGGTTTTAGATTCCTTAAATATCACCGAAAATAGATTTTAAAAAAATCTATAAAAATAGATCAAATATATTAACAAATATACCTGTATTGTGTCCATCACAGTTGTTCCCCACATTTTAGACTTCCCAGGTACCCAAAATAGGCTTCAAACTGTATACTAGCATTATGCGTTCCATCTATTGGAACGCAAATCACTTCCGGTTTATCCAGTTGACCGGAGGTGACGTGTATCCTCCGTCATCTCCGGATATGCTACTCATACTGAAGAGCCTTCCCCCGTTCTCGATGGAGGACTTCGCGTGCGTTCCACGCAGTGGAGCGCACGCTACTTCCGGTTCATCGTATTCTGATACCCGGAAGTGACGTTACGTGATGTCTACCGTTTCCCCCTAGGCCATTAAGCCACTATTTGTGTTCCAGCTAATGGGGTATACATCACTTCCGGATTTCTCTCTAATCCATCAACTACATATTCCAGCATATAGGGCACATCCCACTTGACAGACATAAAGTGCATAACATATTATAAAACATATACAATATACCATTTAAAACCTACTAAAATATATAAATATATATAAAAATGCATATTATATACATCATAAAAATCCACTTTAAAACAATGTATACTTAAAACAGGAAATTATGCCATAAAATTATATGTTACAGAAACCATTTTAATTCAAATTCAAGATTTAACCCATTAGGTGCCAATGATCGCATTTTATGGATCCACTTAATTTCTGTCTGGGCTAAATTTTGATCTATTTTATTCTTTTGCCAGTGTTTATGGACTGATTGAATACCCATAACAAAGGGGGCGTGCTGTCGATGGTGAGTGACAGCACGCCCCCTTTGGTTGGTGTGCCGGGGGCGTGGCTGCCCAGACGGAGGCGTTCCCATGGGAACGCCTACCGTCTGGGTCTGGCCCCTCTGACATCACTAGTGATGTCAGTCGGAGTGATTTTGGCTCTGATAGAGCCAAAATCACTCCAGGGCTTGCGGCAACGAGACCATACCGCAAGGGTCTCGTCGCAAGCCCGATGGTCACGATTGTCTTGACCATCGCGACCATCATCATGGACGCTCGCATAAGCTGTGGGTGGTAACCCACAGCTATGCGAGCGTCCAAAAGGCCGCTTCGCAATTAAAAAAAACACGCCCTGATTCAGAGTGGGCGCTCGTTCAGAGCGTCCGGCTCTGAATCAGGCCCTCAGTCTTGGTTCGGTTTTAGATTCCTTAAATATCACCGAAAATAGATTTTAAAAAAATCTATAAAAATAGATCAAATATATTAACAAATATACCTTTATTGTGTCCATCACAGTTGTTCCCCACATTTTAGACTTCCCAGGTACCCAAAATAGGCTTCAAACTGTATACTAGCATTATGCGTTCCATCTATTGGAACGCAAATCACTTCCGGTTTATCCAGTTGACCGGAGGTGACGTGTATCCTCCGTCATCTCCGGATATGCTACTCATACTGAAGAGCCTTCCCCCGTTCTCGATGGAGGACTTCGCGTGCGTTCCACGCAGTGGAGCGCACGCTACTTCCGGTTCATCGTATTCTGATACCCGGAAGTGACGTTACGTGATGTCTACCGTTTCCCCCTAGGCCATTAAGCCACTATTTGCGTTCCAGCTAATGGGGTATACATCACTTCCGGATTTCTCTCTAATCCATCAACTACATATTCCAGCATATAGGGCACATCCCACTTGACAGACATAAAGTGCATAACATATTATAAAACATATACAATATACCATTTAAAACCTACTAAAATATATAAATATATATATAAAAATGCATATTATATACATCATAAAAATCCACTTTAAAACAATGTATACTTAAAACAGGAAATTATGCCATAAAATTATATGTTACAGAAACCATTTTAATTCAAATTCAAGATTTAACCCATTAGGTGCCAATGATCGCATTTTATGGATCCACTTAATTTCTGTCTGGGCTAAATTTTGATCTATTTTATTCTTTTGCCAGTGTTTATGGACTGATTGAATACCCATAACAAAGGGGGCGTGCTGTCGATGGTGAGTGACAGCACGCCCCCTTTGGTTGGCGTGCCGGGGGCGTGGCTGCCCAGACAGAGGCGTTCCCATGGGAACGCCTACCGTCTGGGTCTGGCCCCACTGACATCACTAGTGATGTCAGTCGGAGTGATTTTGGCTCTGATAGAGCCAAAATCACTCCAGGGCTTGCGGCAACGAGACCATACCGCAAGGGTCTCGTCGCAAGCCCGATGGTCACGATTGTCTTGACCATCGCGACCATCATCATGGACGACCGCATAAGCTGTGGGTGGTAACCCACAGCTATGCGAGCGTCCAAAAGGCCGCTTCGCAATTAAAAAAAACACGCCCTGATTCAGAGTGGGCGCTCGTTCAGAGCGTCCGGCTCTGAATCAGGCCCTCAGTCTTGGTTCGGTTTTAGATTCCTTAAATATCACCGAAAATAGATTTTAAAAAAATCTATAAAAAACTATAAGAATCTATGAAAATTTATTAAAATCAATAAAACAGCTAAAGTCATTTCATTTGAACATGTTTACATGCAATTCAAAACCCAAGTTCAGTTATTAAATCCGAGTTCCGAAATGACTACAGAACCGAACTGGGACTCGGTTCAACTCGGAACCCAAAAGTGAGTCCGAACTGGGACTCGATTCGACTAGGAACCCCTAAGTTCGGTTGTGCACGTATTTTAGGGAAACTGAACCGCACATCACTACTACGTATAATAGTGTTTTTAAAAATAAATTCAAATTGCAAATGTTACTATTTCGCGGTTCAATGTTCACATTAGAGGATGATAAAATGTATCAATTTTGAGCTGAAACCTGAAAACTGGCACTGTCATGTGCAAATTGGCTCTAGAACAAGGTCAAACCTGTTTGCTTCGCGCGAACTTTAGGCCTGATTCAGACCCGCTCGCTAGATGCGTTCGCACGCTGCCAAAGTATGCAAATCATGGCATGGCATTATGAAAAGGATTTATAGAAACCTGCGCTGCACTAAAATGCTGCTTTAGGTGTATTAAGGTAATCCCCAAAATACCTTCAATGAACACGACAATGAAATAGAATAACACCAAAGCGCAAATAAAGCTGTAAATGATCCAAAACAGTTGTAGGGAACAAAAACTTCTGACCCATATGCTATACAATAAGAATAAATAATGAAATTGTAAAAAAAGAAAGTAGGTCAATGTCTACTAGTTCCAATTCCTTTGTAGTAGGGGAGGAGAATTGAAACTTGTATCTTTTATGGAGCTTCAAATACACTTTAATCGGGTGGGTTTTCAGAGTCTCTTACGGCATAAATCCATGTATATAAAAAACAAGAGACAAGAGATAAAAAACACCATAGTGTATTACAGTTTTAATTCAAATGACAAATTCACAATACGAATGCAATAAAATTCCACATATCTATTAAAAATAAAAGCGTACCAGATGGAGTTGGTGTACTGCTGTAACACCTAAATGCACGTAATGGAAATAAACACCTCCTGGGCACAGGAATCTGCAATCCTCCAGACTCTGCATACAGTTGTCTTCAGTCCAGTACCACCCTCTGCTTGTGTCGCCTTGTGAGATAACACCAACGCGTTTCAACTCTGAAGAATTGAGTCTTTTTCAAGGTGTAATTTTCCTAGTAAACTGAAGTCCTTTAAGTACCCTCCCCCTGTACTCAATTGGTCAGTTGTAGATCTTATTCCCAAAAAACACATAATAAACATATTCACATATACCTAGCCATAAACATGTTCCTTGTATACTTAACAGCCAATATTCAACAATTATAAGGCCAAATAACTCCGTAAAACACATTATTACAGCTGTGGAATGCACTCGGCTGCATTTCCGGTCCGGAGGTGACCCGCATGCGTCACTTCCGGCATCACCTCCGGTCCGTCTTATATCGTACTTTCCCAGCCAGTGGTGTGACACATAAGTGGTTCCCGGCTGTGAAACGCAACTGAATTACTTCCGGGCTTATTGTACTTTGCCCCCGTATTCAGACTGCGTTCCTCTAGCCGGAAACGGACTCTGCATGTGACCGCTGATGTCACTTCCGGTCCATGCCGATCACCGCCCCCACAGCCGGCTTCTGCAAAAAGACTGTCCCCAAGTCTGTGGAGCGCACCAAGAAGAGCTTGACCCACATACATCTTCTTGATCGTCATTTCCAGTAGCGGCATGCATACCGGACAATAGCACCATGGAAACCCCAATAAATAAATAAATAGCATAACGATGGTCAATAAAACCCACAATAGATGAATTAAAAAAACACACAAACTTCTTATTAAAAGGGCATACTCTTCCTGCCCAATTCATGACCCTACAAACCTCAATAAATAGTTAAAAATATAATAGATGTGTAAAATGCAATAAAACATATCTATTGGTTTTATAAAAACCATTTCAGTTCAAAATCAGAGTTCAAACCATTCGGTTGAAGGGTTTTGAGATCAAAAATATATTTCTTCTCAGTTTTTGCCAAACATTTCTCATGATCCTTGTTCATTCTCCAATGACCCCTCTCCACTTTTATACCCATTATGAGCTTAATACCACTGGTGGATTTGTTATGATGTTCTTTAAAATGAGATGATAACGAATGATTTTCGAACCCTTTTCTAACGTGTCTGAGATGTTCTGCCCATCTGTCTTTCAGGGACCTAGTGGTTCGTCCAATATATTGGAGATGGCATGTGCATTCGATTAGATAAATACAATTTTTGCTATTGCAAGATATGAAATCAGTTATCTTACTGGTTTGTCCAGTTTTTGTTGATTTGAAATCTTCTATTTTTGAGGCTTGTTTAGTAAAAGTCCTGCATACTATACATACGCCACAACGATGGAAACCCTTAGTTATAATTCTACCCGTTCTTTTTGGTGGGACTGCGCTCTTTACAATCTTATTATTGATGTTAGGTGCTCTCCTGTATATAAATTTAGGTTTCATGGGGATAAAAGGTTTTAAAACTGGATCTCTGGTAAGTAAGTTCCTATGCTTCTTAACAATTTTTTCTACCTCTTTGTGTTGCGTATTAAATGAAGTAATAAACGGAAACAAAAAATCATTCTTGTCTTCATCTTTGTGAGTGGAGGGTTTCAAAAGATCCTCTCTATTTACAGCAACCATTTCTTGTATATGCTCATTGATTGTGTTCTCTTTATATCCCTTTGAGACAAATCTCTCCTTATAAATTTTGACTTGTTCTTCAAAAACTTTTACATCGGAGCAATTCCTGCGAACACGTCTGACATGTCCTTTTTATCAAACCAATAGATATGTTTTATTGCATTTTACACATCTATTATATTTTTAACTATTTATTGAGGTTTAGTAGGGTCATGAATTGGGCAGGAAGAGTATGCCCTTTTAATAAGAAGTTTTTGTGCTTTTTTAATTCATCTATTGTGGGTTTTATTGACCATCGTTATGCTATTTATTTATTGGGGTTTCCATGGTGCTATTGTCCGGTATGCATGCCGCTACCGGAAATGACGATCAAGAAGATGTATGCGGGTCAAGCTCTTCTTGGTGCGCTCGACAGACACGGGGACAGTCTTTTTGCAGAAGCCGGCTGTGGGGGCGGTGATCGGCATGGACCGGAAGTGACATCAGCGGTCACATGCAGAGTCCGTTTCCGGCTAGAGGAACGCAGTCTGAATACGGGGGCAAAGTACAATAAGCCCAAAAATAATTCAGTTGCGTTTCACAGCCGGGAACCACTTATGTGTCACACCACTGGCTGGGAAAGTATGATATAAGACGGACCGGAGGTGACGCCGGAAGTGACGCATGCGGGTCACCTCCGGACCGGAAATGCAGCCGAGTGCATTCCACAGCTGTAATAATGTGTTTTACGGAGTTATTTGGCCTTATAATTGTTGAATATTGGCTGTTAAGTATACAAGGAACATGTTTATGGCTAGGTATACGTGAATATGTTTATTATGTGTTTTTTGGGAATAAGATCTACAACTGACCAATTGAGTACAGGGGGAGGGTACTTAAAGGACTTCAGTTTACTAGGAAAATTGAAAAAGACTCAATTCTTCAGAGTTGAAACGTGTTGGTGTTATCTCACAAGGCGACACAAGCAGAGGGTGGTACTGGATTGAGGACAACTGTATGCAGAGTCTGGAGGATTGCAGATTCCTGTGCCCAGGAGGTGTTTATTTCCATTACGTGCATTTAGGTGTTACAGCAGTACACAAACTCCATCTGGTACGCCTTTATTTTTAATAGATATGCGGAATTTTATTGCATTCATATTGTGAATTTGTCATTTGAATTAAAACTGTAATACACTATGGTGGTTTTTTTTATCTTATCTCTTGTTTTTTATATACATGGATTTATGCCGTAAGAGACTCTGAAAACCCACCCGATTAAAGTGTATTTGGAGCTCCATAGAAGATATTCAAGTTTTAATTCTCCTCCCCTACTACAAAGGAATTGGAACTAGTAGACATTGACCTACTTTCTTCTTTTACAATTTCATTATTTATTCTTATTGTATAGCATATGGGTCAGAAGTTTTTGTTCCCTACAACTGTTTTGGATCATTTACAGCTTTATTTGCGCTTTGGTGTTATTCTATTTCATTGTCATGGCATGCCACTTTGTCTTGGCGTGCGATTGCGATGTGTATTTAGACGCCCACCAGCCTGTCTTAAGTCGCCCACTTTTCCTTAGGGATGCACGTCATCTCCAGGAAGTATATGCAACAATTGGTAACATCAAGTACCATCGGACCCATACGCAGCACTTGTGGCTGACCATACCCTACCGCAAACACTGCGAATGCTTTAGTGTGTTATTCAGCCATGTGACGTGTATGCTGATGCTGCATCTCAATTATGCACGCTTCTGAAACGGTGTTAAGATGCTCAGACACGCCTGCGTTCGCACCACCACTCCCCCGTTTCCAACGACCAACCCCTGCCACCACCCATAAACGGCTCGTCCTGTCACTCAATCTAGCGAGGCGTCTATGTGAAAGAGACGATCGCTTCGCGACCACATGGACTGGTTCACGCACGCGTCTTATACGCATGCGCAGATTGCAAACATCGGCAGGCTACGTGCGAACGCAGCCTAGCAAACGGGTCTGAATCAGGCCCTTTGCTCAAAACATTACTTTGGTCATTTCCACCTGATTTTGGACTTTAGATCTGACTCACAGCTCAAGGACAGTTGTAAAAAATGTGAACATCTCTGTTTATAATGCCCAAAGACTCCACAACAGTTGAGGTTGTAGACAAAACCTTTCGTATGACAGTCGGAATTTTACCCACTCTAGGATGTGTCAGAATACTTTTAGGAGCAAGTTTAAAAAATGTTATTGTCTGATTTATGTAGTCCTGTAACATTTAAGGGGTGGAGTGTTGGGAATCGGTATGTAATGCTGGCGGCTGTTTAGCCGCCGGTTCAAATATCGACAGCGGCAACCCGACACCAGCAGGTAAGACCTCTAACCCTCCCCTCTCCCCCCCTAACCCTAACCCTCCCTTATGGGTGCCTAACCCTAACCTTCCCCATTAGTGCCTAACCCTAACCTCCCCCTCTTAGTGCCTAAACCTAAACCCTCCTCCCCGCAACCTAAACCTAACCCTCCTGGGGAGGTGCCTAACTCTAACCCCCTCTAGTGGTGCCTAATCCTAACCCCCCTTTCCCTACCCTAACCCACCCGGGGGGGGTGCCTAACCTTAATTCCCCCCGGGGGTCCCTAAAGCTAACCCCCCTCAAGGCTACACGCTAAGACACCCGGCTTACCTTAGTTCGGTAAACCGGGTGTCGGGATTTAGTAGTGGAGCTAATGATAGGCGTCGGGATTTCGACACTTATCATTAGTCCCATGACGGGATGTGGCTGTCGGGGATATCGGCAGGCGGGATAGCGCCCGCCGGTATCCTGACTACATCCCGGAGTGTTGGACTGAGTTGCTGGTTTATAATAGTGGTTTATATAGCCAGAGGTTACTTTTTATTTTGATCTCCCCCAAGGGCTTTGAACATCCATCGCTCACTGTGTTCCCGACAACCAACTTGGAAAGACGCAGGGGACTAATACTGGGTTTCAAGTCATATATACTGTATACATAGACCATGGGCACTGATCATTTCTTGCCAGGTGTGAATCTGATGCACAAAACTGTCTAGCTTTGCCCTGAAGTTGAAAAACACAATTTCATGTAAACAAGCTGGTTTGGGTGGAGAAGACACAATTTTTCGAGAAATATCCCCATTTCAAGTATATAGGTGCACAAAAGGCCTTGAATTCTCAGGCTAGGTTAGAGTTGCCCACCTTATCTGCGTATGTGTATAACTGGACACATTTTGCACTTTCCCATTGCAGTTTGCAGAAAAGCACATATGTAGTAATAGAAAATAATAACGCCGAAACTAGGATTTTTGTCACCCGGGGCAAGACAGTAATTTGGCGCCCCCTCCCCCTTGTAATTCCCCCATAGTAATGCCCCCTACAGCAGTGCCCCTATAGTAATGCCCCCTTCAGCAGTGCCCCTATAGTAATGCCCCCTTCAGCAGTGCACCTATAGTAATGCCCCTGTAGTGGTGCCCATATGGTAATGTCCCCATAGTAATGCCCCTGTAGTAGTGCCCATATGGTAATGCCCCAATAGTACCGCTTACACAAAAAAAAAAATACTTACCTTAAACCCCGCTCCGACGTCTGCTGATGTCCAGCTGCTCCTCGGAACTATGGCAGAGACGTCATGACATCTCTCCATTAGTGCCTGTTCGGAGAGCCGGAAGCTGGAGTTCATCATCGGGGGCCTATTCATCATCGGGGGCCATATTTTTCTCGCTGCGAAGGATACGTAAGTTTATACCGGAGCAATTCATCATTGCTCCGGTGCTGCGACAGCTTCTCCGAAAAAGCAGCTGTCCCCACGTTTAGTAGCGCATCGGGGTGTCTACGCATGCGTGACTCGAGGTCACATATGCGCAAAGCTGCCGGGAAGGTAGTGAGCAGGCGGTGGGGAGGTTCCCGGGCCATTTATCATTTGATGAATAGGCCCCTATGTCTTTAATCTTTCACTTTCAACTATTAAGTATTGTGGAAATCGTTGGAATTCATTGAAAATATGACCATGTTTATTTATTTTTTTATGTTCATTTAACTTTAAAACTATGCCAGCAGTTAGCATGGAGATGCCAAAGGAGGGAGAAAAAAAACATTAGATAGATTGAATAGACATTATTAAACATCAAAGAGGGAAAAGCAAATTCAGGGGAGAATTTCCAGACGAAAATCACGTTGCTCGATTCTGACAAGTTAAATACTGTTTGAATCTGAGGTAAACAAAATGAACCCAAGATATTTGCTTGTCTGCCGGACAAGAGGAGATGAAAAGGATTCTGGAGCCCAGAGTGAGGATACACAAAGCCCTGGCATTGTTCTAGCAGATTAAGGAATACAGGGAGAAAAAGCCAGTGATTGATAGATTAAAAGCATGCAGAGGCGGGTGAGCGATTGCTGGGAGAAAACATATCAGGTGTGAAATACATGAGAGAAAATATGACACATGTCATCTTCTGATAACGATACAATTACAGGCGTGTTGAGCTACGTGGTTTTATCAGTTTTATATGACATGTTTAGTCATAGACGGGTGACTGACTGCAACATTGGGGAAGGGATGTATCCATAAACTGTTTTTATAATCTGGGACGTCTGATTCACAGATGGGTTCAGCATTAGGTTTGTGACTAGCAGGGGGGAGATTTATCCACGCTTGGAGAGAGATAGAGGGATCTATGTACTAAACCTGGGACAGAGATAAAGTATCAACCAATCAGCTCCTAACTGTCATCTTTCAAACACAGCCTGTAAAGTGACAGTTAGGATCCGATTGGCTGGTACTTTATCTCCATCTACTTTAATTCTCGAAACAGGCTTAGAATATAGACCCCCAAGTACCAACCAATTAGCTCCTAACTATCATTTTTCAAACACACTCTATAACATGGCAGTTAAGGTGCGTACACACGGAACAATATGTCGTTACGATATGAACGATAACGATATCGTTCTACGATATATCGTTCCGCGTGTATGCGATGAACGTCCAATGATGCGCGCTCCCGCTGGACGATAACAATATCGTCCGTCGGGCATGCATGTAGCCCAATCTGGACAATATTGTGCATTTTCCATAGGGTTTTGCGATCGTTTGTTGTTCATCATTGGTGATGTCGTTGGTGTGTGGATGAACAATATCGTTCATCCAGCACACCAGGAATTTCAAGGGAGATCGTTCAGGGAAATCGTTTGCTGAACAGATCGTCCTGTGTGTGCCCAGCATTAGGAGCTGATTGGTTGGTACTTTACCTCTCTCTCTACGTGTTCTCTCTCCAAGCTTTGATAAATCCCCCCCAAAAAAATGCGGAAGATGCTGGGAGGCAGCTCTATCATAACTCTACTTTCATTGACACAGAAAAATTAGGGAATGAGAAGAGAATCATCTGAGTTTATCTGTAGAGGGAATTGTGACACTATATGCTGTGGCAAAGGTGTGACCAAAGTATAGCTAGTGGTACAGAGGTGGGCTTACTTTGCCCCCCTATCTTTCTTTCTTGACAGTTTATTTGTTGTATTATCACTTGTTTCGGGATTTGCCTACAAGATTACTCCTACCTGTGGTATCCGGTCAACAAACTCTCACCGACTGTGAATACCAACTGCTCACTAGTACTAGTATCAACTGCACATTCTGCTTAAGCTTTTGCTATCTTCTGAGCATGGGTCACATGGTCCAACCAGAAGAAGGTATGAAGGGGCCTGCTGCACGGAGGGGGGCCTGTAGCCCATGTGGCTCCCCAGGCATTAATATGCCTCTGGTACTGATCATCACCTCAAACTTATGAGCTCTACTGCTGTATGAATACTATTTTTAACAATCCAGGCTAATTCATGCAGTTTGTATGTTAATCAGCCTGGATAACTTCATAAATGTTAACATTGTATCTAGTCAAAGAGGTCTATTCATGATCACTTAATTTCTACAAAAGTAGGTGTAAATAAAACATTTAACCTACTTTTGTATAAATTAAGTGTCAGGGTTATTCATTATAAAGGTAATGAAGGAGATGTCACAATCTGGCCCTCTGTCCCCATACATGGAAACTTAAATTCATCAAGTTCCAAAAATACAAAACTTTCAGAGCTTGACTGCGGGAACTTTTGCCATCTTCATTTGTTCCAGCACCTCTGCTCCTTTGCTATGGGAAAAATCTGTTTGGATCCCTCCGCCACTGCCCAGCTCCTTCCACCGGAAGTCGCGCATATGTGAACCCAAGTTTACACTAGCGTAGTAGCACTGGAGTGTCAGACTCAGCAGTACTGCCAGGGCACTAAATACTCTTTTTCAATTAGTCTTGAAGTGTAAGTTGGGAGATTTAGGTCCTGATTCTGAGGTGGGAGTAAATCAAAAAAGAGCAAGTAACTGTGCACCTGGGAAACCGTAAGACCAGGCTGCGCTGCACGTAGGGCAAATGTTAAATGTGCAGAGAAAAAAGTGGGCGGGGTGTGTCCAAACTTATATATAAATTACAGTGTACTAATAAAGCTACCCAGCATCTGCGGGAAACATGCAAAAGCAGCCAGAATTTATCCTGTATTCAAAATGTATTTGTGCCCCTTTGCAAAATGTTTTGTCCTGGTGCACAGCTACTTGCTCTTTTTTTGCTTTACTTCCACCTAACAATCAGGCCCCTACAGGGGCATTTCTATAATGGGAGCATGGTGTGTGGGGCACACGGGCCCTGGGTCCAGGAGGGTCCCACACTGCACATCCTGCACTCATATTTTTAATACTTACCACTCCACCTCCAGAATCCCACCTTGGCATTTTGCGCATGGGGAGTAGGGAAAACACCGGGAAAATGGCGCCATTTTCCCAGTGATCTGCGCATGCTCTGCAGACTCTGGGCACACTCTAGTGCCCAGAGTCTACCGGTGCGGTGCTGTGCTCAGTGCACAGACGGTCACCGGAGAGAGAGGAGGGACCCCCAGATGTGGGCCCCCTCCCCTCCCTGGGCCTTTAATCTATAAATCATACTTGCCTACTGAACCATGCTGCTGCTTCACTCTCGCAGCCCCACTACCGACTTCCAGGCTTGGGGGACGCCTTAGGCAACACAGCCCCAGATTCCTACTGGACCATTAGGTTAAACTAATAAATAAGTTAAACGAATAAGAAAATGTTAAGAAAAGGATGATACACCAATCCTCTCACAGCGTCTCAGTCGCGTCTTGTGCTGTATGTCGTATTTCTTTCAAATCTGACCTCCACTTCTCTTGCTTTGCATTTACAAACATATCTACAACATAAGCTGTAATTGAAATGGATCTCTCTCTTTTTTTTTGTCCCTTTTTGTAAAAGCATCCAGTTTGCTAATAGAAGTGATAAAGATAATGTTTAAACACGTTTTATACAAACAAAATCATATCAATGAAGAACTCATACATGTGTGAATATTTACTAACCCGTTTCCTTAAATAATGCATTAATATACCGATATGCCCAGCTATTTTGTTGCTCATGGCGTGGCGTGCAGGCCTCTGAGTCGCGCCATGGACTTCTGGCGTGGCGTGCAGGCCTCTGAGTCGCGCCATGGACTTGTGGCGTACCGTGGTATTCTTCAACGAAGGATGCGCTACGGCATGTAATACAGTGCTTAACCGCTGTGTGGCGAGTGCTCCACTGTTGTAATTTGTACTGAATGCCTTGTACTGAATGCCATACTGTTAAACTTACAGTAAATTGTATGGATATCACATTCACAGCATTTGCATGTTCGCACAACCAATATTTTTTATGTCACATAATGTACATACAGTACAGTACTGTACCGTACAGTAAAATCTTCTAACAGGATGCAAGTCACTGCACATACAGTATTGTACATACCGGTACCGGTACATACATTTCTATATACCGTATATACCGTACCGTACAGTGCAGTAACAGTAGAGAAGTTGCCCGAGTTATCACGGTATAACCGATACTGTAGATTAATGAGATGCATGCACAGCTTTCACTGAGATGGGATGAATTACAGTGTTGGTTGCCACCCACAGTCATATACTGTACAGTTTCCCTGTTGCCCATCACAGTGATTTCACAGCTGCCCGGCACTTACAGTAGTATACAGTACAGTAGACATACAGTACTGCACACACTGAGGGCCGTTTTCAATTTAGGGGTCTATTTACTTTTTTTTAGGAGATCTCGTCTTTTCACTACAAGGGGTCTATTTACTGTACTAAGCAGTGTTAGGAGACAGAGTGAAAAGTGATAAAAAAAAAGTGATAAGGTGTCAGCCAATCAGCTCCCAACTGTAATTTTTCAAACACAGCCTGTGAGATGACAGTTGGGAGCAGACTGGTTGGCACTTTTTCACTTTCTTATCACTTTTCACTCTGTTTCCTAACACTGCTTAGTACAGTAAATAGACCCATTGGAGCGAAAAGACGTGATCGGCTAAAAAAATTACGTCATTTCGCCAGGCGTAAAATTATCGCTGTATTCAATTTGAACGCTTTTCCGCCTACCGTAGGTGGGAAGTCAATGCAATGTACAGTAAGACAGTATGTGAAAAAGTTTTGCCTACTGTATGAATAGCAGGCGGAAAAAAGTGGTGAATTGGGGTGCAACATTGCTGGAAGCCTTCAACGTGCAGCCTTAAGACAGTCCCCTAAAGGTACTGTAAACTGCATAATTTTTTTTTTTTTTTAAAGTCCGAACACCCCAAAAATTCACTTTCATTTTGGACGTGGAAGAAAAAAAATTGGGGGGACAAAGTTAAACATGGGGTAAATTTACTAAGATGGGAGTTCTATTTAAGAAGTTACTGTACTGTATGATACCTATAGCAACCAATCAGATTCTACTTCTCATTTATCTACAGTAGCACCTTCTAGAAGATAATACCTGGAATCTGATTGGTTGCTATGGGCAACATCACTTCTTAATAGAACTCCCATCTTAGTAAATTTACCCCCTAATATATAAAATGTACTGAGTTTAGTAAGGGTTTGGATAACAATACTGAACAAAAGTAGCGAAGAATGAAAAAAAACGCTACATGGGTATACCGGTAGATCTGGGCATGTGTCTGAGATACCGTACGATGACGTACAGTATTGTAGGACACACTCAAGCCAGGTGCAACCTTGGTATTGCAGGCGGCTGTAGTGTAATGGTAAATAATCAAACCAATACATTACGTCGCTTGTACAACCCTTTTGCGGGTTCGAAACTTGGAAGGTTACACTTTTTTGTCATAAAGTACTGTGGCATAGAAATGCCAGAATTTCTGGATAATGTATTAGTGAAGATTTAAAACAAAATAAAATTACCGTATACAGTACCGTATATATTTTAAAGGTCTCGAACCAGCGGGACAAGAAAATGGTAGATGCAGTAGGGCTAGGCATTAGCCCCCTAGACTACTGCATCTACTGTTGTTTCTAGAGTCATGGAATCACTACAATGTCTACCGTACGGTAAGTCTACAATAATAGACAACTGGGCATGCGCAGTGCTATGAGACTCAATACGCCACAGTGTAGCGCGCAACTAGCAATGCGCTATATGGCGTACGGTACCGTATGGAGCATCAAACTACAGTACTGTAGCTGGGCACATATACAGTATAATGTATTGAGTTTTGTAAGGGTTGGATAACAATACTGAACTACAGTACTATAGTGAACATTTAAATAAAAAAAAAATTATCAAGGTCTCGAACAGAAGGAGAGAAGTGTAAGCAAGGCGGATCACCTAACCCCTTGCCCACAAGTCTCTCCTAGTAAGAATTGCATCTGTCCTCTACAGTGATTTGTGACATCTACAGTACTGTACTGTACGATTAAGTAATCAGGCGGCTGTAGTGTAGAGGTAAGAAATTGAACTTCTACATTGCAGACATCTGTACAACCCGGTTCCGGGTTCGAAACCTGGAAGGTAAAACTTTTTTTATTATTATTATTATTATTATTATTATTATTATTAGACAGTCAAGGTTTCACTTTTTATTTTTTATTATTATTACACAGTCGGTGTGTAATACGGAGATCCCACTTTCACTGTCATGACCCGCTACTGTATGATCTTCCATACTGTACGCCATGGCATAGCGCTACAAGGGTATGGCTATGGCGCAGCACCACTGGCAATGCATTGCAACCCCTCCACTGGGCACACGCAAGAGATCCTATTTGTACCGTAACCCCTCGGAGCTGGCTATAAGTCAACACAGCGCCAACTGTGCTGACATTGATGCAATTTTGCACAGTCAGTTTGTAATGCAGAGACTTCTCTCTCAAACAGAGCCAACTATCAGTTACTGAACTCATTAAATCACTAAAGTTACCAAGTCTGGGACAGCATCGACATTGACGCAAGTTGGCGCTCTAAAGCACAGTCAGTTTGTAATACAGAGACTTCCCTCGCAAAAAAATCCCACTACTGTAGCACTTTCTGAAGTCATGAAATGACTATTGTGTATACTGTAAGTCTCGGACAGTGCAGAATGGCACAAGTGTGAAAATTCAACAGTACTGTAGGAATGCAGACAACTGGGCATGCGCCATGGCATAGCGCTACTTGGTTTATGGCTTGGCTCCACTGGGCATGCGGCACACATTCCATTGTCATTGTAACCCCTCCACTGGGCATGTGCCAAACGCGCTGATATTGATGCAATTTTGCGGTTTAAACGCGCAGTCAGTTTGTAATACAGGGCCCACTCTCTTAAACAGAGCCCACTACCAGTTGATGGTCATTAAAAATCACTATAGTGTCCAAGTCTGGGACAGCTCCGGCATTGATGCAAGTTTGCGTTCTAAGGTACAGTATGTACAGTAATAAAAATCCAAATTTCGCTGTTTGACTCCCAAAGCACTGGGCATGCGCTCCACATGTACTGTATTGAATACTGAATATTTTAAGTGAAGATTTTAAAAATAATAAAAAAAACATATTTTCAAGGTCTCGAACCCACGGAACAAGAAGAAGGGAGAAGCAGTGAGACTAGGCATTAGACTACTAGGCCACACGTTTCACCCATTACTAGGGTTCTGTAGTTTGTAAAGTAATGAAACCACTACAATGTCTAAGTCTGGGACAGTGCCGACAGTATTTACATTTGCGCAAGTATGATTTCAACCGCACAGTCAGTGGGTAATACAGAGCTTAATGATTTCAAACTTTATTAGACATTCTTCTACCGCTTTATTATACCGTACATTCCTGATTCCATGTGGAAAACGCTGTAATACTGTATAGTGTACTGAATCACCGCTTCTGTCAACCAATCATCGGGCGGTGATACAGAACATACGGTACATTGGAAATCACACGCATGTGCTATGTAGTTTAGGAAAAGTGACACCTGGTGGGCAAAAAGTTGTATTACACGTAATGAAATCAGACGCATGCGCTATGTAGTTTAGGAAAAGTGACATCTGGTGGGCAAAAATTTGTATTACACGTAATGACTTTTTTCCAGCGTTACGCTATGCTACATTACTAAACTTTCTTTGTGGCGCGACTCATGGCGTTGTGTGTGGTGCGCCATGCGTGGTGTGAGAGATAATGCTGTGATGCCACGTGATACCTGGGCACATCGGTATTAATTCCCGTCAATAGACGCAAGTACCATCCTGTACGCAACTGCTCTGCGAAAATATGCAAATGTGGCAGCAGTTGTGCAATACCGTCCAGCAAATGTTTAAACGCTGCAGGAGGTGTCTATAGGAAGTAGACACCTCTTGACAGCAATTGTGCTCCAAGTGCAGCGTCCGTAGAAGCTGCGTCGGTTCACCGTCGTGTCCAATGGCCGTGATGGGAGAAGCACTGGCCAGTCTGAGTAAGCTTCAACTTACTGGCAGCTTGTGAGGCCATTACATTTGCAACTACAGTTTCAACGGCCTCGGCACTCCCGTTTACGGGAACACAGCCCAGGCACGCCCCAGCTCTGCCCATCCCCAAATGTAGCACCACGTCATTCATGGTGTGGGTTGGGGGATCTACAAGCGATATCACAGGACCTCTTCTGCACAACCGCAGAGCGGGTCTTGCCTCTGCGCCATCAGGTTTACATGCTATTCTGAATCAGGCCCAAAGACACAGCAGATCCTTCCATGTTAGCAGTCCTGAGTAACCCTAGGGTCGTGCAAAATGGTCGCCGGAACTGAGACGCCGGTGCCACACTTCTTGTGTACGGGATCGCAGACGCAGGATAGCCGACATTCCCCGATACCTCCACCAAATGCCCCCAGTACTACAGTAATGTACTGTGACCCATGCACATATTACTGATAATCTCTCAACTGTAGGGAATAAAGGGCCTGATTGAGAAAGGTGCGCCATGACGATGCTTTTGCAAATGGAGTCTGAGGCGCGCTGCGCATGAGTCAAAGTACATTGCGGTAGTCGTGTTCTGAGAGTCCTAATTCGCAGTGTGGTTGCCAGGCAGGAAGACAACGGGGAGTGTCGGCTAAAAACGCAGACGTGTTGCGACCATTTCAGGGGCGATGTCACAACCTGCGTCTGCGATCTTGTATGCAGGAAACATTCCTCTGGCATCTCCGTCACGGCGGTCACTCAAAGAGTCGATGTTTGCATGATCTTGCGTCCGATGCTGCTTATGTGTACGGGGTTGCAGACAGCCGCGATGGCTCCTGTGGGTGTCTTAGTACAACTCTCGGTCGCTGCTGCAATCGCAGCTGCGGGAGCATTCGCGTACTACTGTGAATCAGGCCCTATTTGACTTCGTTTTACTTTACCTATTTGCTTTACGCTAGTATATACCTAAAACTAAATATTTTAATCTGTTCTTAATATTCCTCTGGGAAGAGAGTTATAACAGCAAATAAAAGAACATAAAACGCCATATTAGGTTGTAGTAAGGAAGGGACTGTCACATAATAACTCAAGCTGAGCACAGCACGGCTCCTCGCAGCTTCTCACATACAGTAAGCTGCAGAAAACAGATGGGGTAACAGCGCGTCTGCTGGGAACACAACCGTACAGTACAAATCTTCCTAATGGCTGGATCGCTCTATGAAACAAATGGAGAAAATACATAAATTATTGGCAGGATCTTTTTATGGCACACAATAATAACAATGCAGCCATAAATGAAATCTGAGAGATGTTATTATTATGACAGGCATATTCTCCACTGATTTTTAAACAATTCACACAGCGGTAATTGTTAAAATATGCTGTTTGTTTCTGTGTATTGTTACCCATGTTCAACCCCCAGCCATGAAAATAATGCATTACTTCACTGCCGTTTAGCAGTAATTTGGTTCATCCCGAAGCTCTCGGCAGAAACAATATTGAAACAATTACACGGTTTTAATGATACATGGAAAACAAGGGTAATGCTTACACAGAAGAGACAATGTATTCTAAACGCACTCAAATATGTCTAATATGATATCAATTTTAGAATTAATATGTGAGGCCAGTTTAAAGCAAGGGGAGAACTATTTCTATTCACATAACTCATTCCCACTCATTATACCGAAACACTGGTGGCTAGTGCTCGGTACACGACTCAAAGACTGTTACTAGGTGTCAGTTTCAAGGTCCATTGCCTAGTGGTTGGTGAACACTACAGAGGACATTCTCTGGTGGCTACTGTATGGTACATAAACCAAGTGTATGTTACAGTGTACACTGCCTGGTGGTTGCTATATAATACAAGCAACTTTCTCTGGTGGCTAGTTAATGGTACAGAACCCGTTCCCAGTTATCAAGTGTGCGTTACAGTGCACATTGCATGGTGGTTGCTGTACAATACAGGCAACTTTCTTTGGTGGCTAGTTAATGGTACAGAACATATTCTCTATTACCAAGGGGATGCAGGCAGGAAGCCTGCAGTCGAAATGCCGACCGCCGACTTCCCGATTGCGCAATCCTGACAGGGGATTAATGATAGGAATCGAAATCCCAAACGAAGGTAAGCCCGGCGGCGGGTGCAGACAGCCACGGGGAGGGAGGGTTAGTTTAGGGGCTGCTGGGGGGGGGACATAGGGTTAGACATCCCCCCGGGAGGGTTAGGGTGAGGCTAGGGGAAGGAGGGGTTAGGGTTAGGCACCCCCGGGAGGAGTTTCGCGAGAGGCACCCCCCGGGAGGGTTAGGTTTAGGCTGCGGGGAAGGGGGGGTTACATTTAGGCACTTACGGTGGGGTTAGGGTTAGGCATTGGGGGGGAAGGTTAGGTTTAGGCACCCCTAAAGGTGATTCAGGGTTAGGAGGGGGGGAAATAATATAATTATATTACACTATATAGTATATGACAGTACACCACCACTCAACATGACCTGACCACTGTACATGACCATAATACACTTCTATTACACCCTATACAGACATAGGACACTACACCCCCAACATGTCCTGACCACTGTACATGATCATAATACACTTCTATTACACTATATACAGACATAGGACACTACACCCCCAACATGTCCTGACACCTGTACATGATATTAATACAATTCTATTACACTCTATACAGACATAGGACACTACACCCCCAACATGTCCTGACCACTGTACATGATCATAATACACTTCTATTACACTATATACAGACATAGGACACTACACCCCCAACATGTCCTGACACCTGTACATGATCATAATACAATTCTATTACACTCTATACAGACATAGGACACTACACCACCAACATGTCCTGACCACTGTACATGATCATAATACACATCTATTACACTATACAGACATAGGGCACTACTTCCCCAACATGTCCTGACCACTGTACATGATCATAATACAATTCTATTACACTCTATACAGACATAGGACACTACACCCCCAACATGACCTGACCACTGTATATGATCATAATACACATCTATTACACTGTATACAGACTAGGGGTGTGCACCGGCCACTTTTCGTGTTTTGTGTTTTGGATCTGGATCTTTCTTCGTGTTTTGGATCTGGATTGGTTTTGCCAAAACCACCCTTCCGTGTTTTGGGTTCTGGGTTTTGTGTTTTGGATCTGTATTTTTTTTTTAAAAAAGCATAAAAACAGCTAAAATCACAGAATTTGTGGGTTTTTCTGCTCCTATGCTATTATTAACCTCAATAACCTTAATTTCCACTCATTTCCAGTCTATTCTGAACACCTCACACCTCACAATAGTGTTTTTATGTCCAAAAGGTTGCACCGAAGTAGCTGGATGACTATGCTAAGAGATACGAGTGGGCGGCACAAACACGTGGTCCATCTAGGAGTGGCACTGCAGTGGCAGACAGGATGGCAGTTTGAAAAACTAGGCCCCAAACTATACATAATGCAAAGAAAAAAAAGAGGTGCAAGATGGAATTGTCCTTGGGTCCTCCCACCCACCCTTATGTTGTATAAACAGGACATGCACACTTTAACAAACCAAACATTTCAGCGCCAGGGTCTGCCACACGACTGTGGCTGAAATGATTGGTTCGTTTGGGCCCCCACAAAACAAGCTGGCAATTAATCTGTCCCTGCACAAACTGGCTCTACGGAGGCAAGATGTCGTCCTCATCCTCATCCACCGATTCCTCACCCTCTTCAGTGTTGTGTACATCCTCATCCTCACAGAGTATTAATTCGTCCCCGCTGGAATCCACAACCACAGGTCCCTCTGTACGTTCTGGAGGCTGGTCTCCCTGGAAGAGTTGATAATTCATTTTATGAACATCATCTCCACATTTTGTGGAAGCAACCTCCTACGCCTTTCGCTGACAAGGTTCCCGGCTGCACTAAACACTCTTTCGGAGTACACACTGGAGGGGGGGCAACTCAGGTAAAATAGAGCCAGTTTGTACAGGGACCTCCAAATTGCTTCTTTTTCCTGCCAGTACAGGTACGGACTGTCTGACATGCCTACTTGGATGCCGTCACCGATGTAATCCTTTAACAGACAGACGCACGCTTGTCGCTGCTGCTTTGAGGATGCAAGTGCGGCTACAGCCCACACAATTCACAAAGACAGAAAAAAAAAGAAGAATATTTTTATTGTTTGTGGAGCGCACTTTGAGGGTTACACCACCCTTTAACAGACAGACGCACGCTTGTTGCTGCTGCTTTGAGGATGTAAGTGCGGCTACAGCCCACACAATTCACAAAGACAGAAAAAAGAAGAAGAATATTTTTATTGTTTGTGTAGCACACTTTGAGGGTGTCACCACCCTTTAACAGACAGACGCACGCTTGTCGCTGCTGCTTTGAGGATGCAAGTGCAGCTACAGCCCACACAATTCACAAAGACAGAAAAAAAAGAACAATATTTTTATTGCTTGTGTAGCACACTTTGAGGGTGTCACCACCCTTTAACAGACAGACGCACGCTTGTCGCTGCTGCTTTGAGGATGCAAGTGCGGCTACATCGCACACAAGTCACAAACACATTAAAAAAATAGTTTTTTATTTTTTGGAGCACTTTGAGAGTTACACCACCCTTTAACAGACAGATGCACGCTTGTCGCTGCTGCTTTGAGGACAGTATCATATGCAGTGACAGTAGACTTGTCAGAAATTGTTGGCACGTCCTTCAGTCCGGACCAGATGTCCAAACCAGCCCTTGACTTATGACACAGGCGCACGCTTGGCGCTGCTACTATGTTGATGCACGTGCGGCTACATCGCACACAAGTCACAAACACATTAAAAAAATAGTTTTTTATTTTTTGGAGCACTTTGAGGGTGTCACCACCCTTTAACAGACAGACGCACGCTTGTCGCTGCTGCTTTGAGGATGCAAGTGCGGCTACAGCCCACACAATTCACAAAGACAGAAAAAAGAAGAATATTTTTATTGTTTGTGTAGCACACTTTGAGGGTGTCACCACCCTTTAACAGACAGACACACGCTTGTCGCTGCTGCTTTGAGGATGCAAGTGCGGCTACAGCCCACACAATTCACAAAGACAGAAAAAAGAAGAATATTTTTATTGTTTGTGTAGCACACTTTGAGGGTGTCACCACCCTTTAACAGACAGGCGCACGCTTGTCGCTGCTGCTTTGAGGATGCAAGTGCGGCTACAGCCCACACAATTCACAAAGACAGAAAAAAGAAGAATATTTTTATTGTTTGTGTAGCACACTTTGAGGGTGTCACCACCCTTTAACAGACAGACGCACGCTTGTCGCTGCTGCTTTGAGGATGCAGGTGCGGCTACAGCCCACACAATTCACAAAGACAGAAAAAAAAAGAAGAATATTTTTATTGTTTGTGTAGCACACTTTGAGGGTGTCACCACCCTTTAACAGACAGACGCACGCTTGTCGCTGCTGCTTTAAGGATGCAGGTGTGGCTACAGCCCACACATTTCACAAAGACAGAAAAAAAAGAACAATATTTTTATTGTTTGTGTAGCACACTTTGAGGGTGTCACCACCCTTTAACAGACAGACGCACGCTTGTCGCTGCTGCTTTAAGGATGCAGGTGCGGCTACTGCCCACACATTTCACAAAGACAGAAAAAAAAGAATATTTTTATTGTTTGTGGAGCGCACTTTGAGGGTTACACCACCCTTTAACAGACAGACGCACGCTTGTCGCTGCTGCTTTGAGGATGCAAGTGCGGCTACAGCCCACACAATTCACAAAGACAGAAAAAAGAAGAAGAATATTTTTATTGTTTGTGGAGCGCACTTTGAGGGTTACACCATCCATTAACAGACAGACGCACGCTTGTCGCTGCTGCTTTGAGGATACAGGTGGAATCTAGACGGGATTTGGAACCGGGGACACACTACCTCCATCAATTGTCTAAATCCCACTGCACTAATGGCGGATACCGGACCCACGTCTAACACCAACATAGCAGTCAAGGCCTCAGTTATACGTTTTGCTTCAGGATGACTGCTGTCGTACTTCAACCTCATCGCTAGGGACTGTTGGAGGGTCAATTGTTTAGTAAAAGTAGTGATGTTCCTACTTCCTCTCTGGGATGATGAACAACTCCCAGCAGCAGCAACAGCACTAGGAGGAAGTGGTTCTTGATCTTTCCCTATTTTATTTTTATCGGAGAAAGTTTGGTCCTCCATTTATGTTATATTGATATATATGTGCGGCTAAAGCGCACACAAACACAGAAAATATTTTTTAATTTTTGCTGGAGAGTAGTGCACTTTGTGGGTTACACCACCCTTTAAAAAATGAGCCAGCCGGCTCTTTACTTATGGGACACAGGCGCACGCTTGGCGCTGCTCCTTTGTTGATGCACATGCAGCCACAGTGCACACAATTCACAAACACAGAAAATAATTTTTTTTTTGGTTTGGACTGGAGTGTACTTTGGGGGTTACAGCACCCTTTAACGGTCAAGCCAGCTGGCCCTTTACTTATGACACAGGCGCACGCTTGGCACTACTTTGTTGATGCACGTGCGGCTACTGCGCACACAATTCACAAACACAGAAAATATTATTTTTTTGGTTTGGAGTGTACTTTGGGGGTTACAGCACCCTTTAACGGTCAAGCCAGCCGGCCCTTTACTTATGACACAGGCGCACGCTTGGCACTACTTTGTTGATGCATGTGCTGCTACTGCGCACACAATTCACAAACACACAAAAAATATTATTTTTTTTGCACTTGGGGGGAGAACCCCTGATGGACAGAGCACCCCCTGGACAACACTACAGCACCCCTATAGGGCTGGGACACTGCACAGGACTTTGGAGTGGACACAGCCCCTATGGAGAACTGACTGCACAACACAGTCCAGCCAGCCCCTATGGACTTTGAAGTAGTGGACGCAGCCCCTATTAACAACAGCAGCACAGCACAACACAGCCAGCCCCTATGGACTTTGAAGTAGTGGACAACAGCAACACAGCGCAGCACAGCACAGCACAACACTACTCTGCACTACACTACACTACACAGCCCAGCCAGCCCTACCTCCCACCCTCCCTCTTCACTGTCCACAGCTGAGTGAGAAAATGGCGCCGACGCGGGTACCTTATATAGGATCCAAAACCCGTGAGACTCGGAAGGCGGGATGATGACGTTTTGCCTCGATTTCAGATCCGAGTCAGGCGGGAAAAGTCGAGCCTGACTCGGATCTGCCTCAGATCGGGGGGGCTCGAGGGGGTTCGGATTTCAGAAATCCGAACCCGCTCACCCCTAATACAGACATAGGACACTACACCCCCAACATGTCCTGACCACTGTACATGATCATAATACACATCTATTACACTCTATACAGACATAGGACACTACACCCCCAACATGTCCTGACCACTGTACATGATCATAATACACATCTATTACACTCTATACAGACATAGGACACTACACCCCCAACATGTCCTGACCATTGTACATGATCATAATACAATTATATTACACTCTATACAGACATAGGACACTACACCCCCAACATGTCCTGACCACTGTACATGATCATAATACACATCTATTACACTCTATACAGACATAGGACACTACACCCCCAACATGACCTGACCACTGTACATGATCATAATACAATTCTATTACACTCTATACAGACATAGGACACTACACCCCCAACATGACCTGACCACTGTACATGATCATAATACACATCTATTACACTCTATACAGACATAGGACACTACACCCCCAACATGTCCTGACCACTGTACATGATCATAATACACTTCTGTTACACTATATACAGAAACAGGACACTACACCCCCAACATGACCTGACCACTGTACATGACCATAATACACATCTATTACACTGTATACAGACACAGGACACTACACCCCCAACATGACCTGACCACTGTACATGATCATAATACACATCTATTACACTCTATACAGACATAGGACACTACACCCCCAAGATGTCCTGACGACTGTACATGATCATAATGCACTTCTATTACACTGGATACATACATAGTACACTACACCCCCAACATGACCTGACCACTGTACATGATAATAATACACTTCTATTACACTATATACAGACATAGGGCACTACATCCCCAACATGACCTGACCACTGTACATGATCATAATACACATCTATTACACTATATACAGACATAGGACACTACACCCCCAACATAACCTGACACTGCACATGATCATAATACACATCTATTACACTGTATACAGACATAGGACTCTACACCCCCAACAAGACCTGACCACTGTACATGATCCTAATACACTTCTATTACACTGTATACAGACATAGGACACTACACCCCCAACATGACCTGACCGCTGTACATGATCATAATCCACTTCTATTACACTATATGCAGACATAGGGCACTACATCCCCAAAATGACTTGACCACTGTACATGATCACAATACACATCTATTACACTATATACAGACATAGGACACTACACCCCAACATGACCTGACCATTGTACATGACCATAATACACATCTATTACACTCTATACAGACATAGGGCACTACACCCCAATATGACCTGACCACTGGCCATGATCATAATACACTTCTATTACACTATATACAGACATAGGACACTACATCCCCAACATGACCTGACCACTGTACATGATCATAATACACTTCTATTACACTGTATACAGACACAGGACGTTACACCCCAACATGACCTGACCACTGTATATGACCATAATACACTTCTATTACTCTATACAGACATAGCACATTACACCCCCAACATGTCCTGATCACTGTACATGATCATAATACACTTCTATTACACCCTGTAGAGTCTATACAGACATAGGTAATTTCATCAACCTTACCTAACATGACCTGATCACTCAAAATTATCACAATACAATTATATTTTGCTCTATATTATAGACATACATATACAGCCCTTAATCTGGCCCTGCATGTAGCTGGAAATGTGGGCTACTCAGAGGAGAGTACTGTTTACCCAATAATCTGTCTTTTGCACCTAGGATAGGATTCTCAGGCCCATAGAGAGCTGGTCTGGGCCTGACAGCCTTGTGGGAGGCATTGCCATGCCCACTTTAAAAAATAGTATATAACAAAATAATTGCAGTGCAGCAAAGGGAATCTGTATGCTGGAGAGGGGGGCGCTGCGAGCCCCTCGGCCGGGGGCAAATCCACGGGGGGAGGCACGGTCAGTGTGATCGCTCCCCCCCACTCTCGCACAGGCAGAGGAGACTGCTGCAGCCCAGCATACAGCGGCGTGTGCTGGGCTAGGTATAGAGGCTATTGACAGGTAAGAGGGAGACGGGGGTAGCGGCAGACCCGGGCACCTCCAACAAGGCCAGGCCTGGGTAATTATTACCCCTCCCTCGGCGCTCCTGAGGGCTAGTTGTCGAAATGTGTGGTGGATGGATGGTGGTGGCGTGGCCACATAGACGTGGTCAACTCTGAATATAGACAGAGATCTGCATTTATTTCCCATCACACAACTCTGCAACAGCCTCAAAGTGTTTTGCTATTAAAAAATAGGAACAATAGGCAAAAACAAGAGAAGAGGAGCCTGGATATATGTTTGTCCTAAACTCATCTCAGCTGCATGGGAAAAATAATGTTCTTCAGTTGGACAGACGCGGACAAATTCCAATGACATCCATACTGCTACGTTTAGCTCCACATGTCACTAGATCTGTAAAAAAAAACTGTGATAAATAGTGGGAAATGTAATGTTCATGACTTAAACGCATATCCCAGCCATGTATGCTAAAGGCCGAGGGACCAGCATTGTGTCTGTGCTATAGCAGCTAATGGTCAGATGTTCTGGGTCAGTAGTATGAAAATAAATAGCGCCTAAGAGGAAGGATTCCTTCTCTCTGAGCAGACGGAACGGTGATAAAATTAAACAACTTGTAAAGCTCACTTCCTGTTTGCTGGGTTTCCATTTCACATTGGGCCAACATTCTTCTGTTCTTCTCGATGTCATGCTTCCATAAATAAGCCGGGCACCTATTATCATGCACGTCCATCTGAACAACACAGCGCACCGGATAATTTAGTGCTCTGCCGGGACTCGAGGAGGAGAAAAACGACTACTTAAACAGAGCACATGTAAGTTGGACATCATACAAGACACATAAACTTTTTTCAGACTTTCCCAGGTTTTCAAAGAACTTGCCACAGGATGCTGATGTCATTCTCTCTCTTTAAATGTCAATATATGATGTGCACTGTGTAATTTTTTTGATTCTGCGTACTGTAAGCAATGTATAGAAAAACAGACAAGGATTTTGCATGGACTTTCTTTTACACATTTAGGGCCTCATTTACAAACGAGTTTTATCACCAGAACGAGTGATAAATGTCACTGTGTATGATAAATGGTGCTCCAGCCAATCAGCTCCCAACTGTCAACTGATTGGCTGGAGCACCATTTATCATACACAGTGAAATTTATCACTCGTTCTGGTGATAAAACTCGTTGGTAAATGGGGGCCTGTGAACCTTATGCAGAGTTGAACACATCCATGAGCGTACATTGCATGTGTTCGCCCTGCACATGCTGCGGGAACAAATGTACACCAGTATGAGCGATGCTGAGACACATGCATTTGTTACGTGCCTCCACTCATGACTGGAGATAATTTGCCTAATTCTCTATGGCAGGGGTCTTCAACCTTGGCCCTCCAGCTGCTGTGGAACTACACATCCCAGCATGCACTGCTATAGTTTTAGTATGTTGTTATATCAAAAAGGTGGCAGTGCATGCTGGGATGTGTAGTTCCACAGCAGCTGTAGGGCCAAGGTTGAAGACCCATGCTCTACGGCATAACTATACATCAATAAGTGGGAGTATTTCATGTTTGTTATGGTAATACCAACTGCATTTAAAAGGTATTACATTATCATATACGCTCTCCATTTTCCATTTATATCATTGGACTTCTCACAGCACTTCTGCAAACCAACCAAAGGAAGTATATTATTTATTTTGTCATATGCTTTTTCCACTTTTATCGTCCAGGGAATACTACCAGTTTTTTAAGTCATCCATTTACCTTCCGGCTTTATTGAAAGATCATGTTTAGTACACCCTAGGCAGCTTACCAGTTCTACTCCTTTATCATATACATACTGTTATATTCCTAACTGCAAGACTACGAGCAGTACCATGTTTGCCTATTTCTCAGAAAGAGAGACTACTGTGAAATCAGCCCAATACGTCAAATTCAATGATATTGGCATCACTGATGACATCATTGAAACAGCTATGTCCTCCATTAGTACTTGCCTTCCTAAAGAGAACAAACTGTGGTGGGAAATAGCCGCACTTGAGAAGTACAAAGCAGAATAAAACATACCCAAGGGACTACTTATGAAAAAGTCCCCATCAGGGATTCTTCTGAAGAATTTGTTAAAGAATGGGACAATATTCTCAACACAAGAGAACTTGTAACAAAATTAAGAAAAATTGAAGAAAACAAACAGGAAAAGAAGGGAGAAAGAAAAACAAAGGAAGAACAACAACAAAAAAAGATTCAAGGAAAGACAAATATGAAGACTCATCTGCAATCAACCACATAACACATGTCCTACAACAAGAGAAAATATGCCAAAATAAAGATTATCATTTCAGGGACAAACTTAACAAAGACTATAGAGGAACATTTTTGATCATCACAATGTTTCTTATCAAAACAATTATTGTCCGTTCAGATGCAACTGAACAAACCATCAGGAGAAATGGACCACACCCAGACATCCAATCAGGAAATCCTTTAAACATCACTTTGGCCCAAGGATCAACACTTTCAACATATTGTATATGAACCCATGGATTACAGTGCATCACCACCACATCATCCAACACTTTTTCAAGAGAGAAGAAATTGGAAAAGATAACCAATATTCACAAAACAAAGAGGGGCAAAATAGGGGACATGGCCAAAATCAATAACCAAATAAAAAGAAGAACTGATCTAAACCCAGCAGTTCTAAAACAATCAACAAAAACAACCTTGTAAAATATTTCAGTTAATATCTAAGTTCTACAGTTGTGACCACTTGTGAAGAGAAAGGGTTGCAAAAATGTCTCAAATTTGCACCCACTTGTGGGATGGATCCTATAAAGTCCTTTATAGATATTAAAATCACATTGTAAAAGTTCTTCCTAATATGTGAAAACATAGTATTGGAGGCTATGTTCTGGTTTTGGGAAAAAAATAGATCTTACTACAGATAAAATCACCTTAATCAAAGAAAGCATCACATTCATTCAGCACAACAATTACTTTTTCTACTGACAAAATTACATACAATGCATTGGCACAGCCATGGGTACCAAGTTTGCACCGAGAAATGTCATGTTTTTCCTTGCTAAGTGGGTAGAGGACATTATTTGGCATAACCCACTCTGGGAGCAGAACTTGGTATCGTGGCATTGTTATATACACATCCAACTCTTTTGGAAAGGTTCAGAAGAGGAACTCAGTACTTACTGTTCATTCCTCAACAACAACAATCTCAGCATACATTTTTCCTTCAATAAAAGTAAAGAAACAATAAACTTTTTAAATCTAACCATCTAAATTGAAAGCAGTACCATCCAGTCCAAATACTTTAGAAAACCTACTGATACCAACAGCTACATACATAGAGACACTGAACATTTAAGTAGAGTTCCCAAAACACAATTCATGAGTAAAGAGGAACTGCAGTGATCAAAAAACCAGTGCAGAACAGATTCACACCATGAGCAAAGAAAAAAAATCAACAAAGATAAAGTTCTGCCTATCAACAGAGACCTCCTTCTTGCACCAAATCCTACCAAAACATAAACAATTAATGAATGGGCTTTCATTATTCAATATGGTTCCCATCATAACAAAATTAGAAAGCTTTTAAATGCCATTGGCATATTTTGCAGAAGGATTCCATCCTATCCATTGTCATACACAATAGACCAAGTGTTATTTATTAACAATCTGAAGAATAGACTCGGCAGGAGTTCTTTGGAACATAACACAACAAACCCTGTTGACAAAAGGGTTCCATCACTGTGGCAGTTGCAGTATGAGAAACACAGCCACCAACAAAGATTCAAAAGTGACTAAAGTCAGAATCAATGATAAAGACTAGTCTCTTTCAGATTTCATCATGTGCCACACCACCAGTCATCAAATGCACATGGTGTACATTATGCAGGACACACATCAAGAGCCAAACTTGCAAGGAGTGAAATGAAGTGGATCTTCAAACTCAGAGCTATCATGTATTAACATGCACATTCCGATCTATATGGTACACATTACTAGTATATACTGTATATATATATATATATATATATCTCCAAATACTGAATGTCTATTTCCAAGTGTATCATTTGCACTTACTATAGACTTGTTCAAGTCCCCGCTGCTGCTGATGATGACATGTAGCAAGTTAAGTGAACAGCCAGTGGGCAAACACACCGCAAAATCCGGACAGCCGTGCATATGGATGAATTTATGCTTTTAATTACGAGTATGGACGATTTGTGTGCAACTGTGAAATTTTCAGTAGTATGTCTAATACATCTAGAATTTTGGTTTCACCTATAATTTACATGGTTTGTATTTGCAGATTGAGCAACCTGCATTGTAACATTTACTGTAGCTGACCTGCCTCATCAACTAGTACAAGTTAGAGAGACCAAAATAGAAAATTTTCCATCAAAACAAAGAATTTGTGGCAGTGGCTTTCTGTGACATGTGCGTTATGATTAGGGGTGAGCGGGTTCGGATTTCTGAAATCCGAACACCCCCCCCCCGACCTCCCCCCCCCCCGAGGCCGATCCTAGGCAGGCTCGACTTTTCCTGCCTGACTCGGATCTGAAATCGAGGCAAAACATCATCATCCCGCCTTCCGGGTCTCACGGGTTTAAGATTCTATATAAGGTACTCGCGCCGGCGTCATTTTCTCACTCGGCTGTGGACAGTGAAGAGGGAGGGTGGGAGTTAGGGCTGGCTGGGCTGTGTAGTGTAGTGCAGTGTAGTGTTGTGCTATGCGGTGCTGCGCTGCTGTTGTCCATAGGGGCTGTGTCCACTCCTCCAAAGTACATAGGGGCTGGCTGGACTGTGTTGTGCAGTCAGTTGTCCATAGGGGCTGTGTCCACTCCAAAGTCCTGTGCAGTGTCCCAGTCCTAAAGGGGTGCTGTAGTGTTGTCCACGGGGTGCTCTGTCCATCAGGGGTGCTCCCCCCAAGTGCAAAAAAATTAATATTTTTTCTGTGTTTTTGAATTCTGTGCGAAGTAGCCGCACGTGCATCAACAAAGTAGCGCCAAGCATGCGCCTGTGTCATAAGTAAAGGGCCAGCTGGCTCGTCTGTTAAAGAGTGCTGTAACCCCCAAAGTGCACTCCAAATAATATATATATTTTTCTGTGTTTGTGAATTGGGTGCACAGTAGGCGCACGTGCATCAACAAAGTAGCGCCAAGCGTGCGCCTGTGTCATAAGTAAAGGGCCGGCTGGCTTGACCGTTAAAAGGTGTTGTAACCCCCAAAGTGCACTCCAAACAAAATAAAAAATTATTTTCTGTATTTCCGAATTGTGTGCAATGTGGCAGCACGGTTATCAACAAAGTAGCGCCAAGCGTGCGCCTGTGTCATAAGTAAAGGGCCAGTTGGCTTGACCGTTAAAAGATGCTGTAACTACCAAAGTGCACTCCAAACAAAATAAAAGATTATTTTCTGTGTTTGTGAATTGTGTGCACTGTGGCTGAACGTGCATCAACAAAGGAGAAGCACCAAAAGTGTGCGCCTGTGTCCCATAAGTAAAGGGCCAGCTGGCTTGTCCGTTAAAGGGTGCTGTAACCCCCAAAGTGCACTCCAAAAAAAAAAAATATATATATTTTTTTGTGTTTGTGAATTGTGTGCGTAGTAGCCGCACATGCATCAACAAAGTAGCGCCAAGCGTGCGCCTGTGTCATAAGTGAAGGGCTGGCTGGCTTGACCGTTAAAGGGTGCTGTAACCCCCAAAGTGCACTCCAAACAAAATAAAAAATTATTTTCTGTGTTTGTGAATTGTGTGCACTGTGGCCGCATGGTTATCAACAAAGTAGTGCCAAGCGTGAGCCTGTGTCATAAGTGAGGGGCCGGCTGGCTTGACCGTTAAAGGGTGCTGTAACCCCCAAAGTGCACTCCAAGCAAAATAAAAAAATATTTTCTGTGTTTGTGAATTGTGTGCACTGTGGCTGTACGTGCATCAACAAAGGAGCAGCGCCAAGCGTGCGCCTGGGTCCCATAAGTAAAGGGCCGGCTGGCTTGTCCATTAAAGGGTGGTGTAACCCCCAAAGTGCACTCCAAAAAATATAAAAAAATAAAAAAATTTGTGTTTGTGAATTGTGTGCGCTGTAACCGCACGTGCATCAACAAAGTAGCGCCAAGCGTGCGCCTGTGTCTTAAGTAAAGGGCCAGCTGGCTCATCTGTTAAAGAGTGGTGTAACTCCCAAACTGCACTCCAAACAAAATAAAAAAATATTTTCTGTGTTTGTGAATTGTCTGGACTGTACATGCATCCTCAAAGCAGCAGCACCAAGCGTGCGTCTGTCTGTTAACGATAACATGCCATCAACGTCGTCTGCCAAGGCCGATGCCCAATGTCATAGTAGAGGGCACATACAATCCCAAATGACAAAGTTCAGGAAAAACATTTAAAACATCTGAGGAGAAACGTAAACTTGCCAATATGCCATTTACGACACAGAGTGGCAAGGAATGGCTAAGGTCTTTCCCTATGTTCATGACTAATGGTTCAGTTTCACATGACGATGGAAGCCCTCCTCCCGCTAAAAAAATCAAACGAGTTAAGCTGGCAAAAGCACAGCGAAGAACTGTGCGTTCTTAGAAGATATCACAAACCCTCAAGGAGAGTCCAAGTGTGGTGGCTGTTGCGATGCCTGACCTTCCCAGCACTGGACGGGAAGAGGTGGCTCTTTCCACCATTTCCACGCCCTCTGCAAGTGCTGAAAGGAGCACCCACAGTCCACTTGCTGATATGCAAATTCAAGATGTCACTGTTGAAGTACAACAGGATGAGGATACTGGTGTAGCTGGCGCTGAGGAGGAAGTTAGCGAGGAGGATTCTGATGGTGATGTGGTTTGTTTAAATCAGGCTCCGGGGGAGACAGTTGTTGTGCGTGGGATGAAAAAGCCGATCACGGTCATGCCTGGGCAGACGACCAAACATTCCACCTCTTTGGTCTGGCAATTTTTCTATCCAAATCCGGACAACAACTGTCTTGCCATATGTACCATATGTAAAGGTGAAATAAGTAGGGGTAGGGACGTTAACCACCTAGGAACATCCTCCCTTATACGGCACCTGCAGCATGTTCATAAAAAGTTACTGTCAAGTTCAAAAACTTTGGCTAAGAACATAAGCAGTCCAGGGACACCTAAATCCCATTGTCCTGTTGTATTCAAGCGCCTGCAAACCACACCGTCAACTCCCTCCTCGTCAATTTCCTCCTTAGTCAGGATCGGAAGTAATCCTGCAGGCCATGTCACTGGCATGACTGACTCTCCTATCCGGGATTACTCCGGAGGATCCTGCATTGCTACGCCTCCTGCTGCCGCTGCTGCTGTTGCTGCTGCTGGGAGTCGTTCATCATCCCAGAGAGGAAGTAGGAACACCACTACTTTTACTAAACAATTGACCCTTAAACAGTCCTTAGCGAGGAGGATGAAGTACGACAGCAGTCATCCTGAAGCAAAACGTATAACTGAGGCCTTGACTGCTATGTTGGTGTTAGACGTACGTCTGGTATCCACCATTAGTGCAGTGGGATTTAGACAATTGATGGAGGTAGTGTGTCCTTGGTTCCAAATCCCGTCTAGATTCCATTTCACTAGGCAGGCAATACCGAGACTGTACAGAAACGTCAGAAAAAGTGTCCTCAGTGTCCTGAAAAATGCGGTTGTACCCAATGTCCACTTAACCACGGACATGTGGACAAGTGGAACAGAGCAGACTAAGGACTATATGACTGTGACAGCCCACTGGGTAGATGTATCACCTTACGCAGCAACAACAGCAGTGTCACCAGTAGCAGCACCTCAGAAACGCCAGCTCGTTCCAAGGCAGGCTACACTGTGTATCACTGGTTTCAGTGAGAGGCACACCGCCGACAACCTCTTAGAGAAACTGAGGGAAATCATCGCCCAGTGGCTTACCCCACTTAGACTCTCCTGGGGATTTGTGATATCTGACAATGCCACCAATATTGTGCGGGCATTACATCTGAGCAAATTCCAGCAAGTCCCATGTTTTGCTCACACAATAAACTTGGTGGTGCAGAATTTTCTGCAAAGCGACAGGGCATGCAGGAGACGCTTTGGGTGGCCCGAAAAATTTCTGGCCACTATCGCCATTCAACGACTGCGTGCCGAAGACTGGAGCGCCAGCAAACACTCTTGAACCTGCCCCGCCATCACCTGAACCAAGAGGTTGTGACGCGGTGGAACTCAACCCTCTATATGCTTCAGAGGATGGAGGAGCAGCAAAAGGCCATTCAAGCCTATACATCCACCTATGACATAGGCAAAGGAGGGGGTATGCACCTGACTCAAGCGCAGTGGAGAATGATTTCTGTGTTGTGCAAGGTTCTCCAGCCCTTCGAACTTGCCACACGTGAATTCAGTTCAGACACTGCCAGCTTGAGTCAGGTCATTCCCCTCATCAGGCTTTTGCAGAAGCATCTGGAGAAAGTGAAGGAGGAGCTAAGACGGAGCGATTCCGCTCGGCATGTGGGACTTGTGGATGAAGCCCTTCATTCGCTTTGCCAGGATTCCAGGGTGGTCAATCTATTGAAATCAGACCACTACATTTTGGCCTCGATCCTAGGTGGTGTCTCTCTTTCTGGCCGACACAAGCCTGCAGAGGTGCAAAGACCTGCTGGTGAAAACACTGTCAGCTGAAGCGGAATGTGACACGTCAACAGCTCCTTCTTTATTTTCTCCCGCAACTGGGGCTGCCAGGAAAAAACTTAGGTATCCTAAGCAACCCGCTGGCGGTGATGCAGGGCAGGCAGGACCAAGTTTGGACATCTGGTCCGAACTGAAGGACCTGGCAACAATTTCTCACATGTCTACTGTCACTGCATATGGTACTGTCACCATTGACAGAATGGTGAAGGATTACATTGGTGAGAGCATCCAAGTAGGCATGTCAGACAGTCCGTACCTGTACTGGCAGGAAAAAGAGGCAATTTGGAGGCCCCTGTACAAACTGGCTCTATTTTACCTGAGTTGCCACCCCTCAAGTTTGTGTACTCCGAAAGAGTCTTTAGTGCAGCCGGGAACCTTGTCAGTGAAAGGCGTAGGAGGTTCATAAAAATAAATTATCAACTCTTCCAGGGAGACCAGCCTCCAGAACGTACAGAGGGTCCTGTGGTGGTGGATTCCAGCGGGGACGAATTAATACTCTGTGAGGATGAGGATGTGAACAACACTGAAGAGGGTGAGGAATCGGTGGATGAGGACGACATCTTGCCTCCGTAGAGCCAGTTTGTGCAGGGACAGATTAATTGCCAGCTTGTTTTGTGGGGGCCCAAACGAACCAATCATTTCAGCCACAGTCGTGTGGCAGACCCTGGTGCTGAAATGATTGGTCACCCACAGCTATGCGAGCGGCCTGGAGGCATATTTAAACAAAATCCGCCCTTATTTGCGAGCGTGCGCTCGCAAATAATGAGCACCTCTGAATCAGGCCCTCAGCGCAGTCCAAATCCAAATGTAATATTTCTTTTTGGGTGGTGCACTTACCCTTTTACTGTATGTGACAGCTGCAATTACTTATACTTGGACCGTTGTAGAAGCACCAACTTTAGCAAAACCCGTTTTCTTCGACATTTCAACAATGTCATCTTCATAACTGTTGACATTGTAGTGTCGACATACTGTTGGTACTCCGTACATTACAATTTTTGCAAGTGCCCCGGTAAAGCATTATGGGGGTAGATGTATGAAGCAGTGAAAAGCGTGGAGAAGTGTACCAGTGGCGAAGTTGCCCATGGAAACCAATCAGCTTTGAGGTTGCATTTATCATGCTAGGTAGAAGCTGTTTGGTTACCAAGGGTAACTTCTACACTGATCCACTCCACTCTGTCACTGCCTTCATACAGCTACTCCTATCTCCTGTATTTTGGAGTTACACATGGTGAAGTAATCGCAGGAAATTTGTACTTTGAAAAATTACCTTCAGGGAATCTTTGTTTTCCAGGCTGGAGAGATCGCTAGTCTGCAAATACCAACACGCAGAAGGTCTACATACATTTTACAGTTTCATCACAAAAATGTTTGAAAACTCCTGTTAGACATGTAACATGTGGTTGTTATCACCTTCCAGATAAAGTCCTCCTTTATGGCCATAAATCCTATGTTTGAGGCACAGAGCAGACAGTAATATGTCAGACCAAGTGGGCCATGAGGCCTAGCACTCTGACTCGACAAGTGATCTCTTCTGAGGGCTCCTATCTCTGGGGGAATGTAATGGCCATGTATCTGTCTGGAACCAAAATAAAAGAAATATATATCTTCTCCATCTGCCACTGTGTGTGTATCAGCCTTCCCTGGTGTGACATGAGTTTCCCGAACACTCCTCAGTAAATCACCTTTTATTCAAGAATCTGTAGAACTTAGAATTATTTACATGCGACGTTTCCAGTTTATTGCAGAGATTTTCCAAGTTGTACATGACATACACTGTGCTACACCTACAGCATCTCATGAATCCCAGCGAAAGAACTCCCGCGGGTCTCATTTTTTCCCGGGATGAGCTTTTTTTTCCTGGAGATCTTTAAATGTTTATTCTCTAGTATTCAAACTCCTGTAAAATCTGTATTATTAGGGGGCCTACTTATCAAAGTGCCCATCCCCGTTACATAAGCGGAAATAATAGTTTCAGCATGTTTGCCAAATTCATAAGTATTGTGCTTATTTATTAAGCTTTTCCGTTGTCCCAAACCCACCCCCATCCAGATAACCACCTGCACAACTATTACCAGTGAGAAGGGAGAATGATGCCAATTAGAGTTGGTAATGTGGTACTGCCCCTACCTCTACTAATCCTTTACTGGGCCATGGGGTTCTTAGAGGAGCGAGCCCTGCGCTGTCTCCTGTCTCCAGTTAGTGTTGGGATTCTGTATTGCCGTAGACCTCCAGCCCCAATGCACTACTTATGCATGTCTTCAGCTCCATAGTCCATAGAGGAAGGACGTCACCCTGACAGTCTCCACGGTGAGAAATCATAGGAGAGATCCTGCGTACTTCACTGTGTCTACACTGCAATACATACAAGTGGCTGCATACTGCACTGCCACCAGTGTTCTGTCTATGTACAGGTGTGTGCTCCTGCGTTATCACACATGTTCTTGGCTGGATGTATTACATAAAAAAATCTAAAGGTGTCCACACACTGTACGATTTTAGGCACGATTTGCATGAAAACGATGCATTACAGCGATACATAGTTTAAAAATGTGCAACTCGTGCAGCTTCCAGGAACGATAACAATCCGATGCGCAGTCCCGCGGGTCGTTTCTCGTATCTTCAGATCTTACTTATTGCAGGTAAGATCTGGCAATCTCCTTAACGATACACTGGAAATAATTAAGGATGCACGTCGTTAGTCACATTGCATAGTTTAGCACGATATCGTCTGTCCAGGAGTGCAGGGGAGTTGCCCGGGAAGTTCAAGGGAAATCGTTGACGACATCGCATCTTTTGCGAGTCGTCCAGTGTGTGGCACCTTTAGACGTATACTAAATTAAAATCACCTTGGGGCAGATGGAAGGGGTGTAAATCCAGTCAGAAGGAATCTTAACTTCAAGGGTACAAATACACACATAGGGGGGGGGGATATACTGTATACTAAAGCTTATATTGCTGTCAAAACTCAGAAAACCCTCTTGTTTTGAGTTTTGGCCGCATTTCCATATGTACTAAGCTCTGGAATGAGATACATTCTGGAGCTCGGAGCCGGTGGGTTAGAAAGCATTACCCAATAATGCCATAGGCTTCTTACCGCTGAGAGGGATCCAATAGGATCCCTCCCAGCACCCTCTACGGTGCACGTTTCATTCTGCAAATGCAGAATGACGCTGGAGGGACTTCTGGTTCATAAGCTCAGAAATCCCTCTATCGCAAAAGACAACTCATACCGGGAGAGCTGTCCTTTGTGATTTTAAACGCATTTGTAGGTACATACCGGCGATATCGGAAGGGGGCAGTCAGGTCGGCACTACAGGGGACAGCAAAGGTGGGTGGGTCTGGGGCGTGATGACACAATCGCATCATTGTAACCCTGTCCCCGCTATACAATGCAGCGATTACCAGAATTGTGAAGCACGGCTTAGCCACTATAACGGGATTCAATGCAAATTGCTTCATCAACCGCCCAACTTGACTAGAGACTTAAAATTAGAAAGTTTGGTGTCCACGCCCTGGGGTGCTATTGTATCATTAACTGTTGGGGAACTATAGAATGTATTCTTAATGTATTTATTATGATATAAGAATGAATTATGATTAATTAGTGATTTGTGCACTTAGGATATGATATCCTAATAACAAAGTCTTTATAATAAAGGTCCTGGTGTGAACCACCTGTAGAAAGCTGTAGGATGGTAATTCTTAAAACAACAATCCTGGTAGTGAATACTGGTTGGCTAAAACTTTAGGCAGTGTGTTCATCTGTGTGTAAGTCAAAGTTATAGAGGATGATATAAAAGTTCTTGAATAATAGATAGCGTATTAAAGGTGTGTTCTCCCCTCTCCAATTGGTCTCTGTACCAGGAAACAGCCACTCCACCCAGATCTCGACATACTCCTGCTGGTCCACCAAGTGCACCTCCTTGTGGGTTTGTTTGAGTTATGGGTGTAAAGGGCAAAGGACATAAAGTCCAATAATACCTGGACAGAACACTATGTATTTTGTAGAAGGGGTAAAATTGTATTTATTGCTCTGCAACTATGCCTTGTGTGGCAACACTAGGTGTCAGAGAAAATTACAATTGTAGATCATACATGCATATGGTCTATGGGTTTAAAATAAAAGTCACATTTGTCAAAGATAGTAGTGTCCAACGCGTTTCATCCCATGTGGGGACTTTTTCAAGGATAGGTGAACTGGTATCCTCGATCCGTTACTTCCGGGTTTCCGGTGTGTTCGTGACCTCTGCACCATCCGCTAAAGCGCGATCTCTCCTGTGCTATTATCGTTACCACGTGATGTGCAGGGTGTCATGCGCATGCTCTATAGTCTATGTGCAGACACAGTGTAACATGAGATAGTGTCCATGTTTATAACTACAGCGCACCTGTTGTTCTAGTCTCCACTGTTAGTGTTAGTGGAGATAATGTCACCTCTATGCGGGCGGCCATTTTGGGTGTTTTTTTACCATTAATTCTAATGCTGTGTTTATAGTGCTCATTGTGCTGTTATTATTCATAGTGCACTGTTCTGCAGAGGGAGTTATAAAAGTTTCAGCTTTAATCATTAAGCACAGTACTATACGTAGCATAATATTCAATATATTAGTTATTCTCTGCAATGTACTTGTACTTAAAAATTACTTTAAATTGCGAATATGATGTGTTCTTAAGTGTTCCATATCTCATTAATTTATTAATGGCCAATGTTTACTAACTGCAATTTTTCCAGTATAATGATCCCACATGTTTTGAAGTCATAAATCAATCTTGATGTAATGATATTTACTTTATCTCCCTAATTGATCTAAGCCACTAGTTGTTTAAGTGAAGATGCCCATAAATAAAAACAAAATAAAATAGGGAACCCCTGTTATGTCGTCGGCTCGAGTACATATGAAACATGCAGAAGCTCCAATCTACTCTCATGGATCTAAATTAAGGCCTTCTGGTTGTAGGGTCTTCATCTCAATGATCCAACGGCTTTCTATGTTATCAATCTTATTTGAGTGGTCCCCCCCTCTCCAGTTGGGTTCTACTAGTTCTAACCCAATAAATTTAAGACCGTCTGGTTTACTGTTGTGTGTACTCCTAAAATGATCTGATACACTGTGTCCAATAAAGGATTTCTTGATATTATTGATGTGCTCGCTTATCCTTACTTTTAATGGTCTAGTTGTCCTTCCTACATATTGTAATTTACAAAGGCATTGTAGGACATAAATGATGTTATGACTATCACAAGTAATCATGTTCTTAATTTTGTACGTCTTTCCAGTGTTCAAAGCGATTAGCTGTTGTGTTGGTGCGGTACTTTTGTAGCCCAGTTGTTTGCAGGCCTTGCATCGTCCACAGTGATAGAACCCAACCTTCACTATCTGTTTGCCTAGAGTAGATTGTTTTTAATGGTGTTTGCTTTTTATATGATTAACCACTAATTTTCTCCCCAAGTCTGATGCTTTTTTAAAAACTAAATCCGGTCATGTTGGAAAAAATGTATCTAGTTTCTCGTCCATATGAGGTAACGGCCAATGTTTGTGAAGAATTTTTTTTAACTTGATTAGCAGATTTTGTGTAGTTGGTAATAAAAAAGACTTTATCTGTCTCTATCTGTGATGTTTTGTCCTTATACTCTAGGAGGGGGGCTCGTGGATTTTCGAGTGTTTTATTGAATGCCTTTCCCACCTTATCCATATCATAATGTTTCTCCTGAAACAGTTGTTTTAGGTTTTTGCCTTGTTCCTTAAAATCCTCTACATTTGAGCAGTTTCTCCTGTCCCGTGTGAACTGGCTAAGAGGTACACTATTTATCCAACTGGGGTGGTGGTTGCTGTCGGCCGTAATATAGCTGTTAACGTCTACTTTTTTGTAGTGTGTTTTTGTATGTATCCCGTTGCCATGGATGAAGATGTCAAGATCTAGGAATTGCACCCGCTCTTTACTGTATTGCGTAGTGGACACTAAATTGCAGTTGTTAATATTTATGTGTTCCAAAAAGGTTTGTAATGATGTTTCGCTACCTTGCCATATAAAAAGCACTTCGTCTATGTAACGTCTCCAGAGGACCAAGTTTGCCCCAAGCTCGCTGGAGGACCAGATGTTGTTGTCCTCCCAATGACTCATAAAGAGATTTGCGTAGTCCCTTTAAGAATATAAACCACCGCAAAACAGATATCGATATACAAGACTTTAAATTTAACCTATCAAGAATTCATGACCCGCTTACACACTAAGCCAATAGATAGTGATGGAATGATAGATCTATTGGATCTCAGTACCCATAATGATGAAGAAGTAGATGAATTTTCCATACATGCCATCAAGGAACTGAGCCTCACCACAGATCACTACACCAATATTGTGAGACAGTCTTTTGAGAGGGGGCGGAGGGACTCTTTAAACATTAGGGATACACCAACGGAGGAATTGAGCCTTATAATTCCCCCCCAAATTAATATTGACACTACAGAGTCCGTAATTAGGGCATTACAAGAGGATCTAACATCAGCGAAAAAATGGGAGATTTTTTTAGAACTAGGGACCCAGATACCGATACTGAAAAACAGAACACAAATAACGCAAAAAAGGAAGTTAATCATGGTAGAAGAGGATGTAGAGGAGGACAAAGGAAACAACAACAAAAACAACAAAAAGGAACAAGAGATAACAACCAATAGGGATATTCAATTTAAGCAGTAAGATACTGACGCAACCTCAACTATCAGTACTCAATAAGGGCCTCAAGTTTGTGCCAGATAACAAACTAGACAAATTTTCCATGTATAGTGACCTCAAAAACTTTACGAGAAAACTCAGTCTCAAAAAGTACTTTATGGACAAAAAACAGAGACAGTTCCCAACATCATTATGGATGAGTACAAGCATACATCTTTGAAACCCCAATCACGATTTAATCCCACACACTTGAAAGGACATTATATACACACTTTCGAGAAGGCTGTAATGAGAGATATTGATAAAATCAAAATAGAACAGAAATACAATAAGACCAACTTGACCAAAGCAGAAAAAACAGCACTGATTAGTCTGAAGGAAGACAACAATTTGGTCATTAAGTCTGCAGACAAGGTGGCGGGAATAGTGGTGCTGGACAAGGATGATTATATTAAGGACGCAACCAATACATACACC